>CM042695.1:99597921-100866885 GCA_023614405.1 Avena insularis
CATGAAGCGGTGAAAAGGGAGGAGGTTGTCAGGAGGAGGTTCGGACGCCACCACGGTGGTGTCGGTGGCGTGGTGGCGAGCAGGGATCGGCGACGGCGCTGACGGCCGGTGACTAGGGTTTCTCGAGCCGGCGCGGCAGCAAGGGGCGCCTCCTCGCTGTCACAGGGGCGGTCAAGGCACCTTGTGGCCTCTCGACACCTCACACCGCGCCGCCTCGATCTTGGGGTGGCCGATGCGAGGTGGTGGCCGGAGTTGGAAGGGAGCAGGAGGGGTGCTGGAGGTAGGGAGGACCTGGGGATGGTGCGGAGAGGGGAGGGGTTAGATAAGTAGGGGAGAGAGGGTGAGGGGGGCGAGAAAAAGGTGGTGGCCACCTTCCTCCTCTCCTTCACGCACGCTGGGCAGGCTGCCTAGGAGGTGTGCTGCAGTGGCCCGGCCAAGGAAGGAAGGGAGGGGTGGGTGGGGTAGAGAGTGAGAGAGAGAGCCTAGAGAGAGGGGTTGGAGGAGAGCTAGGGTTGGGGATTAGGTTAGGGGTGGGGGTTAGATTAGAGAGGGGTAGCTCATGGGGGTGGTCGAGCCAGGGGTAGGCTAGGGCTGGGGTGGTGCCTCGGCATGGTGAGGTGAGGTGGTGGGATTAGGGTTAGAGAGAGAGGGTGGGTTGTTTCTCATGAGGCAAAACATGAGGAGGACATGAGTGGTATGGTTATCAAGGGGTAGAGCTAGGGTTGACATGATCCCATAAGAGCATGCAAGTATGGGGAAAGGTAAGGAGAGAGTAGGGCTTGACATGATCAAAACAAGATCAAGCAAGAGGAGGGGAGAGGTTTGTGATGCACATGACAAGGAGAGGAAAAAAAGATGGTGAGGGTAGAGAGAGATAAGGAGGAGAGCTCAACAAAAGAAAGATCCACTCAAAAACAAAGAAAACCAAAGGAGATAAAGATGGTGGTGATTTGCATGGTCCATGCATAGTAATAAATGCCATGTTTATTCTTGTAAAAACAATAATAAAGTTCCATGACATTTATTCATGTGCATTCCAAAATATGGAGTAAAGGTCAAGCAAAAGGAATTAAAAGTAGATCCCATGTGGAGTAGATGGAGATGATCATATTTGAATATAATTTGGGATATGCTAGTGTGTGTGTGTTCCACTAGGTGCATAATATCCCCAATAATATTCCAACATGAGCAAATATTCCAATACAATCCATATGGAAGCTAGAAAGAGGATGCCCTCACAAAGCATGCAAAGGTGGCCATGTGGCTCTCATATACCAATAATGTGAAAACAACATGGTGCATATATGGGAGCATGTGAAGTTAGAAGAGGTCCATCCCAACCCACATGAGCTAGAGGTAAAACCCAAATAAGATGCAAAGCTCACATAGTTGGATGGTGGAATTATGGGTGGTGACAAGAAAGGTGGTGGAGTTAATAAAAGATATGCCCCAACTCAACTTGGGCATCAAGCATTTATCAAGATCCAAATACAATATATCAAGAGGCAAATACAATTAATAATGCATATGAGATAAGAACCAAATGAAAAGGGTTTTATATGATGCTCAAATGCAATGTGGCATGATGACATGAGCATGATGTAATTATGATGCAACAATAATTTTGAGTGACAATTTAAATGCACCATGATAAAAATTTGCCTACATCGATAAACCACCGGAAGAGTAATCCTTGACGAAATAACAATGAAAAAATACTAAACTATGTATTACGCAATCCTTGACGCCATAACCAAACCGTAAACAATTAAGATAATATATGACGGTTCACAACTTTGTCAACAAGCCATTTTAGCAATAAATATCACATACAGTTAGTGACAACTGAATCATAGCTCTGTGATTTTTCATGGGGTTTTCCCTAGAAGACAAGCAAATTCTCTAGGATAGATCACTTTAGATGTTACCTTAGGAACTCCAAAGAACTCGGGAGCACTTTTCCTTCAAGTGGTCCCGTTCAAGAGCGCATACCATGTTATCTTTGGGTGTCCATCTTACTGGGCTTTTATTGCTCGCCCTTGTTACATTTACAACATGATGAAAATTCTAGGTCCCAATGGCAGCATTACAATCTAGGGAGACCCAAAGAAGGCACGAGAATGCGAGGATAGAAATGCCGCCTTTGCTGAAGCCGTACTACACGCTCAGGAGTACCAGGAGATCAAGAAGAACATCGACCCGCCCAAGATGCCCGTGATGAAGAAGGAGGTGACCAAGCCAACTCCAGAGTTCAAGGCATCAGAAGAGACAAAGACAACTCCATTAAAGGATGATGATCCCTCCAAGGTGACCCAGATAGGTGTAGGTTTAGACCGCGCATACGAAAGCGTGCTCATCAAGTTCCTCAAAGCTAATAAAGATATCTTCGCATGCCATCGACATGACCGAGTACCTAGAGAACTTGCACGATATAAATGTATACCCAAATGCTAAAACCCATCAAACAGTCACGACATTTTGGCAATGAAAATAAAGCAATAGCTAAGAACTAGCCGGCTCGAAATTAGTTGGGATTCACAAAATAGGTCATCCATATTGATTGGTCGGCCAATCCTGTAATGGACCCTAAAAAGGACACCACTGATTTAAGGATGTGTGTTGATTATACTTCCTTGATTAAGGCTTGTCCCAAAGATCTGTTCGCTCTTCCTAGAGTTGATCAAGTTATCGATTGGCAGGCTTGGAACTCCTATGTTTTCTCGACGATATTCGGATATCATCAAATTCGATGAAGGAGTCGAGACAAAATAAAGAATTTGTTCATCACACCTTCGAACCTTCTGCTACGTAACGATGCCTTTTGGGCTAAAAAACGCAGGAGCTACATACCAGCACACTATGCAGTGTTGCCTCCACGATCAAATCGGACGCAATGTACATGCGTATGTGGACGACATAGCTGTGATGTCCAAAAAGAAGGAAACACTAATTTTTGACTTGGAGGAAACGTTAAGCAATCTACGAAAATACAACATAATGCTTAACCCAAAGTAGTGTTTCTTTGGAATACCAGCCGGAAAATTGTTAGGTTTCATCGTGTCACAAAGAGGCATAGAGGTGAACCATGACAAAATAAAGGCTATACTCAGCATTTCCAGGCCAACTCGCCTGAAGGACGTAAAACGACTAACTGGTTGCATTGCTGCAGTTAGTCGGTTTGTAAGCCGGCTCGGCTTAAGAGTCGCACCATTATACAAGCTCTTGAAAAAGACCAAGAAGTTCGTCTGGACTAACGAAGCTGAAGCTTCACTTCAGGATCTAAAAGCCGTACTCTCGTCCGCCCCTATTCTTGTAGGACCGGAGCCATAGGAGACAATGTTGTTATATCTAGCTGCGACAAACAGAGTCGTCAGTGTCGTGATGGTGGTGGAATGGCCGGAAGAAAAACAAGAACACCTAGTGCAGCGTCCGACTTATTATCTCAGTGAGGTCTTGACTAAATCGAAGCAAAGGTATCCTCATTACCAAAAGTTAGCCTATGGTGTATTCTTTGCATCCAGAAAGCTACGACACTATTTTCAAGAGCACAATATTACTATGGTGAGAACAGCTCCATGAGAGACATAGGCGTCGCTAAGTGGGCATAGAGCTAGTAGCTTTCGACATTGAGTATAAACCCCGCACAACAATCAAATCTCAGATTCTCGCTGACTTTGTCGCTGATTGGACAGAGATAGTCAAAAACATAGGCCTCCCGGAGACGAAAGTTTGGACCTTGCATATTGACGGGTCTAAAGCGCTCGGAGGCTGGCATTGTATTTTAGTCACCCTAAGGTGATAAACTGTTCTATGTATTGCATATTCACTTCACAGCGACAAACAATATTGCCGAGTATGAAGCCCTGCTACATGGAATTCGAATCGCAAAATACATCGACATTTATCGACTGGTGTGTTATGAAGACTCGAATTTAGTTGCTCAACAAGTATCTGCTATCTGCAACACCAAAAAGATAATGGCAGCTTATAGAGTCATCGTGGATGAACTATCTAAATCTCAAGGGTTTGAAGTCCAACACATTCCAGGTCCTAGATGGTGCTTTGGAGCACTTGAGAGTTCCTCTATCATAGGAGTTGATGAGGAGTATACAACCAAGCTCGACTCACCTCATAGCGTCGGCTATAATTCTAGCTGGACAAAACCCTACCTTGATTTCTTGGTAGATAGAAAATTCCCAAAATGAAGTTCGAGACAGATCGTCCGACAAGCAAAAAGCCTACAGTGGTGGGAGGTGAGCTCTATAAGCGGAGTGCATCTAGGGTCTTTCAGCGTTGTTTTCTCTCGAAGAAGGCGTGGAAATCCTAAGGGAAATCCAGAAGGAGAATGTGTACATCACACCGTAGCCATATCTTTAGTGGCAAAGGCCTTCAGACACGGATTTTTCTGGCTCACAGCCAAGGAAGATGCCGAAGACGTGCAAAGGTTGCCAAAAATACACCAAACAAACCCATGTTCCGGCTGATCGGCTACGAACAATTCCAATTATGGGGCTTGACATGGTAGGACCATTTAAACGGGCTCAAAGTGGATACACTCACCTTCTTGTGATGGTTGATAAATTCATGAAATGGCTAGAGGCAAAACCTGTCACAAGATGTGATGGAGAAATAGCCAAAAAATTCGTCAAGGATGTAATCATCCGATTAGGGTATCATAGTATTACAGACAATGGCAGTAACTTTTCCATGGGAGAACTAGTCGAATTCTGCAATGAACAGGGGATCCGACTTGATATTGCATCTGTCGTATATCCGCAAGCCAATGGACAAGTCGAAATGCCAAATGATTTAATTCTTCAAGGCCTACGACCAAGACTCAAAGCACCACTACATCGTGTTGCATGGGGCTTGGGCAAAGAATTACCATCCGTGATATGGAGTTTACAACAACTCTAACAGGTCAAGGATATACACCTTTTTCTTCTTGGTCTATGATGCGAAGTTGTCCTTCCAGTGATCTTATTCATACCTATCCCCGAGCCGTCATATGTCGAAGAGGATGCGAAGTTGCTCGACAAAGGCGACCTTCATATGCTTGAGGAAGTTCGTCATTGCTGAACAGAGATCTAGCCTATCAGAAAAGTTACGCAGATATCATAGTCGAGAGAGTCGAAATTGGTCTTTCAGAAGGGGCGTTCTTGGCTAGTGAAAACAAAGAGCACAAACTTGCCTATATGGGAAGGGCCCATCATGGTTAGTTCGAGTAGCATAATGGTTCTTACTACCTAATCGGCATGAGGGCTTGAAAAGCGAGACCTGCTACTAAGAAGAGAAAGAGAGTTGGAGGCGTACAAATCTAGATGAGATAGACCGTCCATGGAATATTGCTTAGCTCCCTTTTATTCTTAAAATTTTCTTTCTTTGTCATCATACATATGTACATGTTCAAAGTGAAATAAAGTATTAGTATCCTCAATGTTTTTCTGAGAAGTTTTTATGTACCATCTTATTTCTGAATGATCATGTCATAGTAAAAATCCCAGAATACTTGAAAGTACTTTATGCTCATGTTTGGTTAGATTTCGATTCTAAAATGCTACGTATAAATCTAAATTTTCTAGTTTACACTTAGGTTTTCTGATTGATAGATGCGGTATTTTTGAATTGTTGGTAGTGGGAGCCGGCTTTGATTCGATTTTAAACTAGTTTAGCAATTGAGCTCGTGTTAACAAAGTTTCCGTGTTGAAGGTTTGCTTAGAACGAGGTGGAAAGCTAGATAAACGATAAGTGTAGAACAAATGATAAAGTTCTTAAGTATTTTTCTAAATAAAAAGTCCAAAAGTGCTAAAACTAGTAAAGCATAAGTTCTTACAATCTTAGCACTAGCAAAATAATAATCTACGGTTAATGAAATCCCAAGTCCCTTGAGTACGAGGGCCGCTCTACTCAACTTTAGTTACCGAAGTTCTTGTCATCGAATACATGCACACATCATAGAGAACTACCAATGAGTACACTCTTGCACATGATAAGAGCTATCCCATAATCAAAATGACAGAAGGAGACAATGAGCATCTCAGATCTTTTATTTACTATATGCATAGCTTTTTATTGAGGATGCTTCATAATGCTCATTATGGTGATGCTGCAAGTTTCCACCATGATTAGGCAGGCCCAGCGCTTTCTCTAACACATATATATAACTCCATGAACTCACAAGCTCCCTTTTATTTCACAATCGACGACATCCGCATAAACAAAAGAGCATGATATCAACTAGATATGTATCTATAAGTGTTGAAAGCATTCCCCATGACAAAGACGATTCGCTAACTCCCAGCATATAATTTGCAAGCATATAACTTTCATGGACAGTCACAATGGTTCAGGTTTATTAAGTACAAGAAATAAAGTGTGCCATCAAGTTCGTGAGAGATTTACTAACTAACTTTCTCAAAACAGTAAAACATTTTATTTGGAAGAAAACAAGGCATAATAAATATGCGCGAAATAGCAAATGATGCTAGTAGGTAGGTATGGTGGACATTGTGGCAATATTGGTTTTGGGGAGTTGGATGCACAAGTAGAGCTCATACTCAGTGCAAGTGAAGGCTAGCAATAGAAAGGGAGCGACAAATGAGAGAGCAATAACTGTCATAATCATGCTTGCAATAAAACATGACTAATTATGGCATGAAAGTGATACAAGAACTCCGAGGAAAAATAAATCATCGAGGCTTACTGTCTATTGTTTAGCCATATGCATGCGTGAGCATGTGACAAGTCGATTCACATGAAACATTCAGAGGAGGATACCACAATATCATACCAAGTTATGAATAGAACAATGCAAGAAAACATTCATATGACATGCTACAAACTATTAACAAGATGGAGCTAATCATAAGAGAGAAAGAACTACTAAGCATCCATAAATAACACACACCTCACATGAACAGACTAAGCATGCTCACAATGATGAGTATATGTACAAAAATGAAAACAAATAGAGTTCATTAACAGCCTCTTACCACACCTCAAGTTGTCTTAATCTTCATTATTCACTTCATGAATAATAACATGAAACCAAACTCCACTGAGGACTGCTGAAACCTGCAAAGAACTTCACAAAACCAAAGAAGAACAACAAATATTTTTGGTGTTTTCGATTTTTTAAAGCAAGGACACAAAGAAAAAACAAACAAAGAAAAATCTTTTTGGATTTTTATTTAAGGCAAACCAAAGCTAAAAAGCAAAGCAACAAACCAAGAGAAACAATGAAAATATTTTTGGTCTTTTTGTGTTTTGGGAAAGCAGAAACAAAAACCAAAAAGAAAGCGAAACATGGATATACAAAGAACCGACGAAACATGATATATAGATGAGTGTGATGTTGGTGTACCTCCCCCCAAGCTTAGGCTTTTGGCCTAAGTGGGGCTCAACTCCATGGTGACCAAGAGAGGCCCTTCGTCCCGGTATGAGCTCGAGGACTCTGCAGTGCACAGAGGGTCGATGAGGGCGGCCCCTCGGTAGTGTCCGTGGAAACCACGAATGTGTAGCTGCTCGTCCATATCCTCCTTGGAGAGTGACGAAGGTCCCTAGGAAATACTGAATAAAGTGGTTTGGGGCAAAGGAATCTCTCTCTTCCCCGTCAAGAAACATCATCCTATAAACCACCATTAAGGGTAGAGCTAGTATTGACAAAGTGGATGTACTTTCATGGCAGCTAAATTCAAGCCTCCAGAGCAAACGAAAGCATTGGTCGGATCAACATAAGGTCTAGGGCAGCAACAGGCAATACCTCCTACAACGGGGCCCTTTTAGCAGCTAAGCGAAGGAGCACGAGAAACTAAGATTATACCGTCTCATTGTTGATGTAGTAACTATAGAAACGCTAAATGAAGTTGAGATATCATGTGTTCCAGTATCAAGAACAGATTTGCGGTGTGATAAGCAAAATAATTGGCAGCCGGGATGATATTTTCTATCTTCCCACTGGCCTGTATTACCATTGCTGAAGTTATCCCGCCAGAGAGTCAAATCAGCGGTCGAGGTTGAATTTCCTTTCACTGCTTCCCAAATTGCATAATACCTAAGATTTCACAAATTTCAATGTCATGGAGAGTAGGCCTCTATTAGGTAGATTTTGAACGCACATCTGCTTCAAGGAAGAAAGAAAATAGAAACTCCATAAAGGTTTTATAGCATAGCGATCGTGACACCTCATCCTTAGATATAATTCTGTTAGTTCAATCTCTAAACAAGTGTTAGGTTGAGGATTCCCAGCCTGTAAAAAAGGAGGAATAGAAAATCCCCCATCTCCCTGCTACAAAACGCTGTGTAATGAGATCTCATCAGGGAGGATGGCCTAGATCGAGAGGATGATCTTGAAGGCCTTGTCCTCCTTGTTGCACTGTCACCCCAAACACTTCTGTTCAAATGTGTGGCTGTCTATTTTTTGAAATTTTTTAGATGTTACCAAACCAAGTGATTTCCCCAAGTTGATAAATGATGAGAAATTCAATTATAGGAACTTGCTAGGGCTAAATATGCATCAAACAAAGATCTAAGTTATTGGGTAATAAGCATGCAAGCTCACAACTGATACTGAGAAAAGCAAGAAATACTAAGATATAATCTACCAATCATAACCTAATTGGACAAGTGAGGAGGTAATACCATGAGCAATCCTCCAAAATCAGCAAAGAAAGATATTGAGCAAGACTGAATCGAGCAAGAAAGGTAGGAATCTAGCTTAGAAATTTTTTTCATAGTTTACAGCATGGCTGAGGAGGCAACTTGAGGGCCATGCATGGGTCCCCACCTGTGCCAAAGGCTACCGAGAATGCCATGGCCACTGTGGTGTGGGTCAGGCTCATGGTCCCCTCAAGTCTTGTGTCCATCTCTGTCTTTTTCAAGGAAAACGAAAAGAATTTGGAATTTTGGGAAACTTATTTTTGCCACCGGCATGGAAATTGATTTTCGCAGTATTTTTTAGAAAAAAGGAAAAAATAAGAAACTAAAAATTACAAGTTCTTCAGAGCACTTAAATAAGCAAGAACAAAAATGGAAGCTAATAGAGAAAGACTAACGACTAGAAGGAGAAAAATAAAAGTGAGTAAGAGTAACTGATCGGAAAGCATTGTTTCGTTTATTAAACTTTGTTAATAAGTGTTGATCAAGTCTGCTACCAAAACAATCTTATATAAAACAAAATCCTCATCTCACAAAGTGATTATGTTACCCCAAACTTGATAAAGAATTGTCCCAATCATAATGGCTTCAAAACTTCCCTTTGAGTGAATACTTCCAACTTTGATGTCTCGTCATTTTCAATGGAATCTGTGCAATAGCTCTATCATTCCTTCTTGGGGAAATATACAATATGCTCTTTGTAATTATTATTAAATACATTTTCCTTGATTATTACACTGATGACAGCACCGCAGACAGAAAATGTCCCAAGAATAATAGACATATTATCACTCCTGCATCCTGCCACACAAAATCAATTAAAACCAAAATTATGAGCCACTTGAACAGGAAATATCCCTACCAACAGGAATACAGAAATGATTTATCACCCATTTCCAAAAGATATATATCATTTGCATCAATTTTCTCGTAGTTAGAGTCTCCCCAGAGAGAAAAGGCATACACTAACTCCAGCCTCCCAAATCACATAAAGTGCCTAATAATAATTATTCCGTCAAGAGGGTTAAGAAGTTACACTGGATCACCAAGTTTTGGAACCTTACCACCAAAGGAATAATTAGGCAAGCTTGCAGAAATTTCTCATTAGGGGAATCTTCCTTTATTAGAGCAATATCCTTCACATACTTCTAATAAGGAGGCAATCTTCTAATAGCACTGCCAAGAATTTGCAAAACAAAGGTTTCATCCACTCACAAAAAATTGTTGTAGTGTTCTTCCTCCTTGACTTGTGTTTTATTGAAAAGGCAGGTTTCCCACCTATGTCTCTACTACCTTGTTTTTTATCAATAAATCATCTTAGTATACTTGTATTCCATGGTGTGCTTCTTCCGTCTTTTCCCTAAATCTCTCCTTATCAGGAGCACGCCTTTTATTTATTACCACTCTGCTTCTGTGATTAGAGATACATACTATTAGGATCTAAGGCTGTGTTCGTTGTAGGTTCTCAACTATTTGTGCTTTTTTTTCTTTCACGAGGACTACTTCACCATTTACTCTTGTTGAGAATCAAGCCAATTATTTTAGGGGTGTCCTCGTGATAAAGGATCTTTATAGTTATACCACCAGCCTGAATTTTGGTAAGTATGTTTATTCTGAGGTATTAATTTGGTATATCTTTTTAATTTGTGTTGATTCAATTGAGTTTGAAACGCCTGAGGCGTTTTTCATGTGCCATTTCATACCATTAGCAAGTCACAATATATTCTAAACTCATTAATATTCTAGTGTTTTCCAAATAAAATGACTCCAACTATTAATAAAATTACCTTGCTGAAGTCAGGCCAAATCTGCCAAGTTCATCTGCTACTGACTGAGGCTTAATGGTAGGTCATCATCTTCACGAAGTAAAGATAGGCCCTTGGGTGATGATGTGAAATTGATTATACAATTTACAGGAGGGATCCTTCACATCTTTAGCTCTAACATATCATCCTTAAAGACATTTATTAGCTTCCCTTCATCACTTATCATTTAATGCACCATTCTCTTGGTGTTGGTGTTGAACCGTTCGTACAATCGTTCTATAATAGGTTCAGAGATGAATTTATTGAAGTACAATCATTGCACTTGCTGGTTTTAGCCATTAATCACATCAGAGGAGTTTTTCCAAAGTCAATCAAAGAAACTATCTAGAAATGGTCCTGAACTACCACCAGTCCATTATAATAAAGTTATCAAGAAGCTCATTTTTAGGTAATGGACATCCAGGATGTGCATGAATCAAGGCACGTAACCTTGTCCATGACTCAAGCAATTTCTCTTCTTCTCCTGTTTAAAATCAAAAGTCAAAGCAGCATGTCTAGCACTAGGAGGAAAATATTTCGGAAGAAAGAAGCAATCAAGCAATCAGGCTATCAATGGATCCAGGAGGTAATTTATTAAACCAAGCTTAGCTTCTCTTTAGTGAAAAGGGAAGATCTTAGTAACAAAGTACTTGCAGCATCTTAAAATCATCGAGAGAATAAAGGCACTCATAGTGGAAAGATCATTCATATCCACAACACTCTCATCAGTCCCACAAAAGGTTCTTTTCTCAACAATATCTATATAGGATAAATCAAGAGAAATTATAATCTTCATCTTTAATATCTATGGGAGAGGTGGCAAACTTAGGGATCGTAAGACGCTTTAGGAATAATGGTACGCTCAAGGAGACCCTTAATAGCACTAGTAACACCACATGTGTTTTGGTACTCTTCAATAAAATCATCAAATATTTCTAATGTAACCATTACTAATATCATATTCCTCTCTAGACCTGTGTGAGTTAAATGTGTGTACGTTGTTCCTATACATAGGATTTTAGTGTTTCAAAAATAGTTCTAGAAATAGTAGCATCTAAGGAAAAGGGACCTAATAAACCACTCGTGATCAAGCATGAAGTTATCATCATGAGTATCGTAAGCAGCTTGCATTCAAGAAAGAGTATCGCAGTGTGTAGTATGTGTATGTGGTGGTGGTGCAAGCTTACCTATACCGTGACGGTGAATCAAGAGCGCAGAGGTGTTTAGACCTGGCCTCTTCTCTTGTAGTGGATGGTAAATAGAAAAACTTTCCATCACGAGACTTCCCATGATGAAAGGAATAGCAAGGAACAATAATAGATCCAAGTGAACTTACAACAAAGCTATGTCTCGCAACGAGATGTAAAATAGCTTTGATGACCCACAAGTATAGGGATCGCAATAACTTCAAGGGCAAGATTACCCAATTTCATTGATTCTATTGGCCAAGGGGAGCCAAAGAATACTTGAAAGCCTTAACAACTGAGTTGTCAATTGCTGCACCGAAATAGTTCTTTTCACAGAGGCTATCGCGAGTACGCTTTGTAGTAGCAAAAAGCAAAGTAATGTGCCAGCAGTTAAAACAGAGCAATGGCAGAGAAAACAGAGGATATGAGCGGTAATAGGGATGGATGGACGGGCGCATGGACGAGACTAAACATGTAACTTCAAGATCTAGGGCAATTGCAGACAACAAGGTAAAGCATCCAGTACTAAACACTAATAGGCATGTGCTCCATATAGTCATGTGTGCTCTCGCAATGAGAACTTGGTATCAACATCTTTTGTCCCCGCCTGTACCAGCGTAGCTGTGGGCCTAAGGAACTATCATCGCAATTAAGGTTCTCCTTTAATAGAGCACCGGAGAAAAGCATTAACATCTATGAACACATGTGATCCTCACATCACAAACAGCATCCCTCAAAGTTGTCCCAATTTCTGTCACTGACCTTTTGGATCCCATAACGATATGTGTACACAACTTGCATAAGGGGCAAGATCACAAACAATAACATCATAATGAATTAATAATAAGTTCAGATCTGAGATCATGGCACCTCGCCCTAGTTACAAGCATTATGCATAATAAGTTAAAACAAAGTCAAATAGCACTATTAGAGATACTAGGCACATGCTCAACAATCTTATTGACATATGATAGAACTTATCCAATTCCTTACCATCCCATAGGCTTCATACGGGGAGATTACTCACCCATGGATTTAGGTGAAACATGGATGGTTAATGGAGGAAGTTATGGTTGATGCTGATGGCTATGATCCTTCCAAATTTCTCGTTCTATAGGTGCCGTAATGGGAGTTTCTAGTTCAATCTTGGCTTTTGTGGTGGCAGCGCAAATGAACTCTTTCTATAAAACATCGAATCTCCTGAGTTTTTTAGGTTAGAAGGCAAATCTTCAGGGCGAAGAGGAGACCGGGAGGGTGCTCAAGGCACACCTCCAGCGTGGCCTCGGGCTCACCTGGGCACACGGGTGTGTGGGCCTCAAGCTTCCACCGCCTTTGTATTCTCGCCTGCGGAATCTTCCTCGTGAAATAGGATTTTTAAGCATATTTTCTCGATTTTCTGATAGCTGATTTTCCCACAAAAAACTAGACACCAAGGTAATTATGCCGAAAAATGGCCAACTGCAGCAGGTTGTATCCAATCACATGTTTAGAGGACAAATAAAAGTGTTCGAAAGTAAATACGCTGGACGGTCACCCTTCTCCCGGTAGTACCTCCCGACCCTCCTTCCTCCAGCACCTGCTGGCAGCTTCACACACCCCGGCGACCTCCTCTCCCCTGTCGAGCCCTCTCCCATGGTCTTCCTCCCTGCCGCCGCTGCCGGGATCATCGCTAGGCAAAGACCAGCGCATGACGGTGGCGTCCCTGATCACGACCATGGAAAGGCGGCGCGGTTCGTCTCATTGGTATGGCGGCAAAGGCAGACAGCGGCGGCCGGTGATCCTCGGACCAGATGGCTACAAAGCGGCAGGGGGATCCGCCTAGCCGCGGATTTGTCCTGGGTATATTGGTTCGACGCTACGCCCAAGCGACTCCGGCCTTGTCCGCGATGAAAATCTTCCCAAGATGGTGGTGGTGGCTCTCCTCTCCGCCGGAAATGGTTTCTGGCCGGATGGTTCGTCGTCAGCGCGGATCCTGCTAGTTTCGCGGTGGCGTGGAGGCCGCTCGGCCTGCTTTCAATAAAAGAAGGTGGTCTTGGATCCTCTCAAACCAAGACGGTGATCCGGCCGGATGTTGGTCTCCATTGATCTCGGTTTCGTGTCGTGGTTCCGGAAGGCTCGCCGTGAACTCCATAAAGTATCATGCCGTGAGTTTGCTGGAAGGATTAATCTGGTCAGACAAAGACCTATGTTTTTACCCTCAATCGCTTGGTTTCTGAGGGTGTGCTCAAGCTTTGTTGGCTATTACATATAAAAGTGCCTTGTTCCACCTGCGTCGGACGGATAAAGTCATGGAGACCGGATCCGAGGATGTACAATGGTGGTTCGAAGTCCGTGGTGATGAGGAATTGCCGTGTGGACTTGTGAATTGGAGCAAAGGGCATGCAAGTGGGGCGACTGCACGGGAGGTTCATGGTCTCACTCTATGGTGAAAACCTGTGGTCTCGGGCCTAATTGGTTGTGCCTCGACAATTGCTTTTGTTGAAGGTATTGTTTTGAGAGTGCGACTTTCTTTAGGGTGAAAACCTAGATCTTTTGATCGGGCTACGACGGCCAGCAATCGCCCTCTTGGAGGCTTGTTTTCGGAGAAGCTGACCTCTCGGGTGTTATCTTGATGGTAGTACCGCTGTTTGTAATGAATGAGCTGTCAGAAGGACTTTTCTTTTGTAATTTTCGCTTTTTGGTTGTGCGCAGGGTCACAGGATACCATGGCAGTAGGGCGGATGTAATTGGTATCTTCCGATATTATTATATCCTTTTTCCAAAAAAGCAACGAGGCAGGGTAAATTGCGAATTCAGGAGAGAAAAAGGTAAGGTTAATAAGTTGTACCTGTATTCAAGCGGCCCATGTCAAAATGAAAAGAAGGGAAATCTCAGTGAGAAATTCACTTTGGCAGCTTCCAGAGCTCATTTACTGAGAAACATGTTTTCACTGGCAAAAACTCCCAAAAAAATATTCTCTACATCTCCTGGTCTCTACTGAACATGTACCAAGCGAGAGACCGATATTTTTTGTGGCATCTATGCATAACAAAAAGAATGTCTGAACAGTTTATTTTAGCACTAAATTCTTGTGTTTTTACACCGGACAAAAACAAAAGTCAACTTTTGTGAAAAATGATTTTTGTGCATATACAATGTGGAAATAAGCGCCCTAATTTTATCCAGGATATTTTCAAAAACCTTTCATTACGCTTTTGAAATTCTTATTTCTTTAAATAAAGAAAGTATATGTTCTAAAATGCCAAAACACTGCTATGAGTTTTAGTCCTCATGCTAGAGCTGTTCCTTTTTACACTGTGCGTACAGAAGCTACGCATGTACTGTATCTTAGGAAATACTTATTTAGTCTTTTTTATTTCAGAGAGGGCCACATGACACGACAGTCATCATTTGACAGCCGAAGTTCCACTTTAGTGGGCAAATTAAATAAAAATAACCCCAAAATCATAACAAATTCAAAGATTAACCTTATTTGAAAAAATCAACCAGGATAACCTTTTCTGCTACTCCGCTCGCTGCTGGGCGCCACGTGCATCGTATGCTGACGCCATCTCAACATGGCGCCGCACGCCGCCATATGTTGTCAAGCCCAGCATGGCGCTGCAGATGCCCGCCATGCTGTCTCGCTGGGGGCCGGGCGCCGCACAGTTGCCACGCCTGGTTCGCGACATGCAGCTGCCAAGCTCTGGGCGTCGCGATGTAGGTCTTGCTGGCACCACTCGGCGCACGTAAGGCCGCACGCCCGCCACACGCCGGGTTCAAGGTACCCCAAGGTGTTTCAGCAGTTAAGTGCGGCGCTCAGCAGCGGGAGGCGCCAGACTCCACTGTGTCAGGCGGCATGTTGGTCAAGCGCCGCATACCGGAGCTCTTACAGGGCGCTTGTCGGCCCAGCCCGACCCTCTTCTCCATTTTCTTCCTTTCCTCACCACTAACCACTTAGAATGGCGGCAGGGGCGGTTAGGGCTCACTCTTCCCCAATCTCCACCAAAACCCCAAGATTTGAAATAGAAAAACAGGGGATTTCTGTCCCCACTGCTGCCTCATCAAGGTATTTCCTCCTCTTTTCCCCCTCAATTTCATCCATCCGTTAAATTTTTAAGTTATGTGTCCCTAGATTGAGAAATTCTCCAAATGCTAGGCCACCAATTGATATGTAAAATTTGTATGAGCAATGTGAGGTGTTTGTTGATATATAAAGTTAGATTGGTATATTAAACCTTCATGTATATAGATAAGATTGTTAGGATTAGGGTTAGAGTTAGGGTTAGGTATGGTCAAGCATGAGCTTGTTGTTAGTGTAAAATTCTTTGGCATAGATATTTATTGAATTTTATAAAAAATCGCTATGTTCTTATATTTATTTTAGGGATGGCTAGAATTGTCCATGTCTCATCAAGTATGGACAAGGAAGCTTTCTTTGAGATGCAATATTGAGCCGGGCCCTGGATGATATATTGAAAGTTTGGTGTTTGATTCTGTAGAGTCCAAAAGTAAACTAAAGAGGAGGTGTTGCAACAAGTTCTAAGTAGATTTTGAATTGGATGGATCCTAGTGGATGTTGTTGAGTTGGGGAGGGTAGGTACAATGTGGGATTTGGGATGCACAAACCATTGGAAGACAATGCAGATTAGCTCTAAGCAACGTTGGTTTGCATATATGAAGTGGTAGGTTTAATCACAAGCTACACATGCTCTTGAAAGTTATTTGGCCATGAAAAAGGTTGATGGTAATATGCCAAGGAGTATCATACCGGGTTGCTCTCCCCATATGGAAGCCTCGGAGTCCTCCACCCATGAACCAAGAGGAATTGACTCCGAGCCTCCTTTTGACTCCAACAAGATGAATTGAGGGTACATCTCTGCCCCAGCTTCAAAGAGAATCAAGATGAAGCATTGAAGAGAGAATGATGTGAGTATGGGGATAAGTGAGAGGGGAGGTTGAGCCTTCAGGACAACACCAAAATTAAACTTAAAATTACACTCCCATAATGCACTCAATCGCCCTTAGTAATTCATATACCCCATACTAATTCCTTAATCGCAACAACATGTATTTCAATGAGAAGAAAGCATTTTGAAAGGAATGCTAAACGATGTATGGTCGTAAATTCTTATTTGCTCCGGAGAAGAAGGTTGTTTCAAACTCATTGGTACTGTGTACCTCGTGTACGCGCTTTTGTAGGTCGTGGTTGGAGGATTTGAGACCACGCCCCACTGTAAGCCCATGTGGGCCTAACCTTTCTCTCCTCATTATCTGTAAGCCCAAGGGGCCACTTAACCTTCCCATTATCGGTATATAGGGTTTGGAAGGCATATGTTTTTGGCTCTACCAACTGAAAACGCCCACATCCACACCGAGAGGAGTAGCAATTGGGACTCATTAATCGATATAAGCTTCTCACCCCCGCCCTTCACGTGGACAAGTTCCCGTCGCCCAGCAGTCATGCAAAGAAGGCAAACAAATTTAGTCATGCATAAGTTGGAATAGCATATATAAAGAGGGGAACTATAGAACACCCCATTACCCTCGCTTCCAGCATAAGAAGGCCAATGTCAGCCAACCCCAGCCTCCATTTTCTTATCCATCACGTCACCGCCTTCGTACCAATGTGCGAAGTGAAAGCCATGTTGCCGCAAGTATCATCAGCTGAAATATGGGGTCTGTCTGATGATGACATACCACACATACACACTTCCAGCATATATACATAATCTCATCCTCACTAGCATTCTCGTGATGTGTACTAAAGTTTTAGTTATCCACTTGAAAGTAGCCCCTACTGCGGACTCTCGCAATTTATCCCCTTGGAGTTTATAGTGTCACCAGTGACACTTACCAACCGTGAAGGGCACACACATCCCGCCCAGGCTGGGCCAATTGTCGAGCCAGTGTTAATGCACGAGGATCCCCTGGATGGGGAGTGCAAGGATCATGGCGGACATGTCCCTGGAGAGTAACGGGCTCATCTCACCTGCACAGTAGGTGAAAACTATGTGTCTTCCTGGCCTCCACCGGGTCGACGAAATGCAGTGATGGCAAAGCAGGTTCATAAAGGGTGAACCATTTATTGACCATATGGATGAATGGGAGCAATCTTAGCGCTGACGTGCAATCTATGTAACCGATCATCATAACGCATCATCTCTTGAAATGCCCGTGGATAATTCCCAAAATGTAGGGGAACAAGAGGTCGCACACATAGAAGCTCGATTATAAATGATGTCCATCCAACTTGAGAAACACATAATGATTTGGAGGGTTTATTTTTATTACCTTTGATCCGTCAAGTAGAATGTAATACCTGGTGGACACTTGGTCATACACCGCTACCAGAAGCAACATGCTCTTCGATTTTAATTCCCTGATTTGTACATGGGTGGTGTATGCGGTTTCTTCCTCTTCCGGAAGTCCGACATTCTAGATAATAAAAAGTACAAGTTAATATGTGAGCATATTATAAACCAACTACTAATAATGTAATAAATTGCTATGTGAGCAAAATTATGTGGGCACCTCTATGTGAGCAATCTGGCCATCTCACATTTTACAAAACCATTATTCCAATGTGGCATCTCTATGTGACCAAGGTTCCAATAGTTATGAAAAAAATTAGCAACTAACAAGTACATGAAGAAATTGCATAGTATGGAAGTTAAAATTTATCTATAACTAAAAATGTACATAAGCTACTAAGCAAGAATAATATTCCCACATTATTATCTACAACAAACATACTAAAAGCTCATCCTATATATTTTCCAACCTCAATCATACTAAAAGCTCAATCCTATACATAAACATACTACCATCTATCTATTCTCCTCTAAGTAATCAACAAATCAACTATATATATCTTCATTTTGGATAAACTAGGGTTTTCCTAAACCATCAACATTAGGACAAAAGGTAGGAGAGTTTTCTTGACAAATTTTAAGAGTAATACCTGTGGGGGATGTGGTGAAGAACAAGACTCCACGAGGGATTATTCAAGATCTCGGGAGCACCTCGGGAGGGATTAGAGGAGGGGGGGCATGAACCCTAGCCGCTGCCGCCATGTCTCTCTCGTGCTCGGTGAGGGGAGAGGAAGGGAAGGAAAGAGTTGAAAGGTGGCTCGGCTAGGACGACTCCAACTGCCGCCACCTTAAGGGGCTCCAAAGGCAGGCGTTTTCAGCCACCATGGCGCTGCAAGACAGGGTGCGGGCGCCACCACGATCAAGGCGCGACATTGTTGCTGTCGAGTCTGGAGCTGGCATGGCGCAGGCATGCCGCTGGGCTTAGCCTGAAAGGAAGGCGCAAAGAGGCATGCATGTGGCGCCTGGCAAGTTTAATCGCTACGCACACGAAAGCCAAAGGTGCCAGGTAGCCAGGCGCGTCAATTCAAAGAGGGTCTCTGGGCAGCAGAAAGCTTATGGCGGCGCCATCCTAACTCAAGCGTTGCACAAAAAGTGTTTATGGGCGCCAAGCAAGTGGATGGTAGGCAGAAAAGTGGTTATCCAGTTTGATTTTCTTTTCAAATAGGGTTAATCTTTTGAATTTGTTACGACTTTAGGTTGGTTTTTATTTAATTTGCCTCTCTAGTGCTATCAGTATTAGGTGTTTGAAAAAAGATAAATTCCAAAAAATGTGAAACAAAAAATCCTAAGGGAGTTGTAATAGCATAGAACTACCAGTTTGCCAGAGCTAAATTCTAAAAATTCTATCCGAAGTTTACGCTTTCACAGCAAAATCTACCATATTGGAATGTTTTTCTGATATCCGCTTTCAAATAGTTAATTAAATCCTCGGGCCTTGTGACGCCTATTGACACGAAATCGATATAAGGTGACCATCTGCCGACTGATATGGCAACGCCAGAATTCAAATGGAAAAGTTTAAATACTTAAAAGTGCTTTAGAATTGTTTTTGAAATGTTTTTTACAAACTTTATTTATTATTTTATATAATTAAAATATGCAAAATATATAAAAATATTCTATTAATTATACAAAAAACTTTGGAAATTCATAACTTTTAACTATATAACTCCAAATAATATAAATAATATGTCTAAATTTATTAGAAAATCCAAGGAATTCAGCTTCTTATATTTATAATGGATGAATAATATCCGTTTTCTCTCATGGATATTTTGATTATTCCAGTAATCATAATAATAAATGTGTGCTATTTTATTATTTCTTGTGCATATTTGTAGATGCACTAGAAATATGCAATATGCAAGTAATCCACCACTGATTGATCTCAACAATCAAGACTGAAGCTGATGTACGACGCATAACAACCGCGACCGAAGCACGCACGTACGCATAATCGGCTGCAGGGTTCCTTTCAACCGTATGATTTCTAATAATCGTGTAATCGCACACTGGACCGTATGCAGGCGATGGATGGGTCGATCGTAGGGAGAGAGGGTTCCTTGAGCTGCATGTACTCAAAACCGGTCCGGTAACACGCTGCTGATTACGGTGAAGGGTGGCCAGAATCAGATTTGTATTTGCCTGTAACCTGTTTATACGCGGTATCTGGCTACTGTGGATGGGCTAACAAAAACAAAACGCTGAACCAAACACGCTCTTTTGATTGTAAGTTGGTTTCGTGTGGTATTTTTTATCGTGCATTGTCGCTGCCGAGGCACAACTTAAGAGCATTTGAACAAGCTTTTTGGATGGATGAAACAAAGTAAATGGATAAGTTCTTTTGCATGTAAAGGGCTTTGCTGGACACGATGGATCATTTTGCCGGAAGCTTAGCATCTTATGGCAGATCCGGTAAAAGTTGGAGTAAAAGATTTATGTGTTTCAATTTAAGCAAAACTACTTACATATAATTCTTACATAATTCGGGTTGGAGGGATGGGATCTTCAGCACCGAGATATCTAAATTAAAAGTTTGAGGGATGATCACCGACAAAGATGCTGTAATCGTGTATGTAACGTACGTATCATCGGTAAGTTGTTGTTCTGGATCAAGAGCTAGATTACTTGGTGATATTTCTAGTACTCTATAAATATGCAAGAATAAATGCAAACGCATTACTTAGCTATATAATATCAATGGATTACTTCGAATGTAATTAAAATATCCGAGAGGAAATAGATATGATTCATGCATTAGTAAATATAAGAAATGGATTCTTAGATTTTTCTAATAATAAATTTAGACATATTATTTATATTATTTGGAGTTATATAAAGTTAAAAGTTATGAATTTCCAAAGTTTTTGTATAATTAATAAAATATTTTTATATGTTTCATATTTTAATTATATAAAATGATAAATAAAGTTTGTAAAAAATTCAAACAATTCTGAGCACTTTTACGTATTTAAACTATTTCCATTTGAATTGTGATTCAAAAGTTATGAAGTTTTTAATAGTGCTAGGACTTCCAAGCAAGTAATCTGTCAAACTTGAGGACTCAAAAGGGGGCAGAATAGCAGATTCAAGACGTCCCAAGGGCTGCCATCAGCCAGTCTAACAGGTGGGCTTAAACCTTATCACTTCTTCCGTTAATGCGCGATCAGGACGAAGTTTAGTGCTATTTGGAGAAAATGGACGCCAAATATGGTAGATTTTTTGTTGCGAAAACATAAACCGGTAGATTTCGAATTTAGCCTTCACCAAACTGGTAGTTTTATGCTATTAACTCAAAATCCTAAAAGTAGTGTATTCTGCACGAATCGTGATAAAATCTCAATTCCAAATGTTTTGTATTCTGAGCTACACAAAAATAAGACAAAGTTTTTGTTTTTTTATTTGAGATTTCCAATTTTTGAAATGGAGGCAAAAGGATTTGCTCTCAATCTATCTTTCATTAAGAAGAAAGAGAATTGCCCGCTTGATTAATCTGGAAACGTATCTAAAACCATACTACAAACACCAATCAGCAACATCTAAAGAACACCTCTAGAACCAACTAGTACCCAACAACCTACTAACAATCACACAAATCAGTGATACTTGGAGCACGATGTCAAGAAAGAATACCTGTAATTCCTTATGGATGATCCAAATGATCAATCATAAGACAAATCCTTCCTCACACTCCTTTCTTCTTCTTCCGCCTTTGAGAGACATCTTTCCTAGAGACTTTCTATGTTCCCATTAAGTCCCGCTGATGCCTTACGCTTTCCAAGATTTCCAATCAATGTCCTTGCTATATCCTGGGGCTCACCACCTCTAAACCGGCGAAAGCAGACTGCAAAAGCTTTCTAGCAAAAAGAGTCTGGAGCTATGCTACCAACACTCTTCCACCAACTACAGAGGCGGAAATCATGGTGTCAAAATTATGTGTCGTCAGCCTGTGCACCACCAACGCCTCAAAAGAGCCCAACTCCATGTGAAGCACCACAAGACTCCCTTATCAAAAACTCATGAGGCTTTGGTGTGACTTATGCCACTTGCAGAGCCATATGCCGGCTCAAGCCTGCTACCTCTCATAGGCAAATGATTACATCATGTTGCAAATAAGAGTAGGGACTACCTACAAGGAGAGAAACAAATCAAGAGATGTTTCTTCCCTCCACCATTACGACGACTTCTCGCCGCGGAGTTGAAGCCAAATCATGCGCGATCCATCTGCTCTGGAAAGAAACATCATCACGTGACAACAAACTTGAGCATTGCCACCTCCTTACCGAAGGGGCGAACAGCTTCGCCGATGCGTGTAGACGTCAACTGCTGGGCTGAATGCGCCTAAAGCGCATTTCAACGCAACTCGACTGGAATAGGGAGTCCAAGATGGCATTGAACTTTAACACTCTAGCAATGCTCTAGGGAGAGGGTCTGGTGGCACTCTTCGTGGCACCGCTGCATGCAAAAGACGCAGTGGATGCCAGACTCTCAAATACCTAACTCCGGGAAGCGCTAGGGGGACAATGAGGCTACATTGCTGGAGAGTGGCTTCGCTAGTAGCAAGGATCACGTAATATCCCGGAGAGATGAGCACGCAGTGTCCGGAGAGCTGAGAACGGATTAGCCGGAAAAACGCGACACATGTAACCCGGAACGCTCCTTTGATGACCAAGACGACGGCGTAACGGATGCATCTGGCGGGCTCACAACATGAGGTGACTCTAGTGGCCAACGCCGAGGGGGCACCAAAAGCATCTCCCGAGCCCATCGTCTTGAAGGCGAGGCTACACAGAACCTTTCCTTGTAAACCTTCAACGACGATGGCTTCATGCCACCGAGGCGACCTCCCTCACCCACTCCATCGTTGGAGATATGCCCTAGAGGCAATAATAAATGAAGCTAGTTGTTATATATATTCCTTTGTGCTTATGATAAATGTTTACATTCATGCTATAACAGTAAAGATAACTAGGAAACATTAATACTTGTGTGATTTTGTAAACTAAATAGGAGTCCCTAGTAAAGCCTCTTCATAATACTAGCTTGTTGGTTAATAAATGATCATGTGGTTTCCATATCATGGAACATTGAGATGTTGCAGCGTAATTAACAACAAGATCATATCATTAGGAGAATGCATATGGTGGACATACTCCCATAGATAAGCATAGCATAAAAGATCAAGTCATTTTAATGGGGTTCAATTCATAGTTAAGTTTTCTTCGATACATAGTAACCTAATTCCTTCTCTAACCATGAGATCATGCGTTTACTCGCCATCACCGGAAGGGATGCTTTGATGACATCAAAACACCACACCGTGAACTAGGGTGGCTAAGTAAAGGTGTGGCATCGAAAGTGTCTCGGAAAGTATGTGGGTTGAGACACATGGATCAAGAGTGGATTTGTCCATCCATATGAATTTCTCGATAGATATACTCTAGGCCTCTCTGCGGAATATGTCATCCAATTAGCTTCGGCAGTTACGCATCTACCTGCTCACAAGGGATCACATATCACGGAACGAGAAAAAGAAAGTACTTTATCAATAACGAGGCTGGAACTCAGGTATGCAGATACACTGACGCATCAATACCTCTCGGAGCAAGTAAACTATCGTGAGTAGGACAAAGGGAAATTGGTATCGTATGTAAGTGGCATTCATCTCGATCGCAAAGTAACTGTGTAAAAATATGTGGGATCCATATGAATTTTATTCCTCTATTGGTTATTGTTCATAGAAGTAAGTCTCGATCATGTCCGCATAGCCTTCACGAACCGTAGGGGAGACACACTTAAGGATTCTCATGTTGTTGAAAGTAGTTATGGAATGGATGAGTAAGAGACTGAATCGTTGTTCTGCTGGAGTCTCTCTATGGGATCCGGGATATCACTGTGAGATCGTGGAATGGTCTAGGAGAATAAGATTTGCTATAAGGAAAGCCCTGTTTCTGGGAGTTGGGGAATGATCTTCCAGCTTACATGGAATGTTCTAAGGTTGTCTTGGCTAAGGTCCGTGACTCCTGGAGCAGAAGGGTACATGAATGTGTCATGGCAATATGGAATGGTTGTATTCTATGTACTAGGTATCATGGCTGAGCAAAATAAAGGATAAATCAAATCCTAGTTTGAAAAGTCAGTACGCTCAATTTGAAGCAAGTCAAACGACAGCTTTGTGCTTAGGAGGAGAGTAGGAAACTCCACGGGGAGGAGTTCTCTCCCTCCACCACGTCTAAGCGAGGAATGACTCTGGGGAGGAGACTCTCCCTTGGCCGGGCAAGACCCTCCCACCTATAAAGAAGGGGCAGTGGGTGCCTCTAGACTCACACCTCTCCACCAAAACCCTAGCCCCAGCCGCTGGCCACCACAAGCTCGCCACAAGGCTCCTGTGTGGTTTCGCTTTCAGTCACGAAAGTGCCAGCCTCTCCCAAAGTCCCTAGCCGCCACCTAGCCTCTCCTCCCTTGGTGCTCTCTAAACCCTAGATCGCCAAGGCCTCTCATAGTCCACCATACTCGCCTCCCGCGCTTTGCTGCTTAATCCTCAAGGGAGATCTCCTCTACCTTCCTGCAGACCACTGGGCCGTCAGCGTCAGCTGGAATCACGAGGAGAGTACTACAACCTCCGCTGTCTCACTGGAACAAGGGAGAGGAAGGTCTTCATCGAGTACCTCAACGGGTTCTAACGCAGGACCGATCAAGGAAGCGGGCCGCCGATCAGCGAGCGCTGAAGGGATCGCTTCACACGATCTTGAGATCTAAGCAAGAGTATGACTACATCACCCACGAGAATCAAGCCTCAAGTTAAATCACCTTTGGAATCTTCTTCGAGGTGAGTTCCTCTATCGACTCGCTGCTACAATCTAGTAGATAGATCTTGGCTTGTCGGTTGCGGCTGCGGTAGAATTTTTTTGTTTTCCATGCTAACTAACCCTACAAGTGGGTATCGTGAGCCATGTCTATATGTAGATCTGCAAGCATTTGTATTAGCTAACACAATGGTCATTGTGGGCGGTGGTGCTTTTTATTATCAATTGCTTCTTGTGTACTTTCTTTTTGCATCTTTCAAGATGATGGGATGAAGCGTCTGGCTAACCTTACATGACATCGCCCATGAGACTTGCAAGTTCCACGCTAAACATGCAACTTGGTATGTGATAATGCGGGCTTTATGGGTGTTCCTTCTCCCATTATAGTATAGGGGATCCAATTTACAACCGGCACTTGATAGTTCAAACATCAACGTTGTGGTTCTTGTTCTCGTGTGGTTAGATCGACACTTATTGAAATCCCCAAAACCACGTTAAAAATATGCAAAGAAATTATAGGCGCTTAACTTTGTTTTGCAGGGTGGTAAAAGCCGTGATGTGATATGGCTATGATTGTGATTATATTTGATGTATGCAATGATCCTCTTATTGTAAGTTGGTAACCGCAAGAGCTATGGTGGTCGGGTTTTTAATTTCAAGTTGGAATCGCGGTCTATTCAAAAGTAGTTGTAATAGTTGAAGCAGGTGGATAATAACCATGAAGCTTAGGCGCCATCGACCTTGGACGCCATACCGGGTGATGATGGGAGATCATGTTCATGCTTGAAGATGGAGATCGAAGCACAAACGAAGAAAGGCCATATCATATCACATATTATGAATTGTACGATGATGGTTAACTTTATGCATCTTGTGTTGCTTAGTTAACGATGGTAAGCATTATAAGATGATCCTCATGCACATTAATTTCAAGTTTTAAAGTGTTCATCCTTAGTAAGCACCGCTAAAGCTTGTTGTTTTGAAGCACCACGTGATGACCTGTGTTAGATTCCCAGTGTATACAACGTGAGCAAGCCAGATTTGCTCATGAAGCTAAGGTTTGATCTCGACGAGCCTAGCATGTATGCATATGGTCTCGAACACGGATCACCGAAAGGTAAAGCATGAATCATAGTAGATATGATGAACATGTCGATTGTTCGCCATTGAAGCTATATCAACTCTCGTGATGATCGGTTTTGATGTGGTGGATTTGGTTCGTGATCACCAAAAACAATGTGAGGGATATTGTTTTTAGTGGGAGTTCACCCAGATTAATTTAACTATTAATTAGAACTCAATTTTTCATAAACTTAGTCTAAAACTATTGCAAATATGTTGTAGATCAATGGGCCCCTACCATCAATTTTAATGCTCCTAGAGAAAGAAAAGTTGAAAAACAATGGAAGAAACTTCATGGATTGGTTCCACAATTTGAGGATTATCCTCAATGCCGGTAATTCGACCTATGTGCTGGATGCAATCACTGGTGACTCCGCCGTACCGATGCTACCGATGAAGTAAAGAATGTTTACCGGCCGAAAGAATCAAGATCTATATCAAGTGTGCTATCTTGTATGGTTTGGAATCGAGTAAAAGGTTTGAGAACCATGACCCACATGATATTGTCCATGAACTCAAATTGATATTTGAGACTCACACCACAGTTGAGAGTTATGAGGCTTCCAAAAGTTCTTTAACCGCAAGATGGAAGAGGACAGCTCCACAAAGGAGCATGTGTTAAGATGTCCGCACGCAAACAAACTCCAAAGCTTGGGTATAGTGATTCCTAATGCTTTGGGATTTACCGTGTCCTCCAATCACCGCCACCAAGTTACAAGAACTTTCAGATGAACTACAACATGCAAAGCATGAACAAGCACTTGCTTAACTCTTTCCATGTTGAAATCAAGTATGGAGATCAAGAAAGAGTACCAAGTGTTGATGGTCAATAAGACCACCAAATTCAAGGAAGGCAAGTCTACAAAGGAAACTTCAAGAAGGGCGGTAAGAAAGTTGCCAAGACCAGCTTAAGAAGACCAAGGCTGACCTAAGCCTGATACTGAATGCTTCTATTGTAAGGAGAAGGTCACCGAAGCGGAATTGCCCAAAGTACTTGGATTTGAAGAACGCAACATCAAGAAGAAAGGTATATCCGATATACATGTTATTGATGTATCTCACTAGTACCGTAGTAGTGCCTCGGGTAGAAGTTTTGATAATCGTTCGTTGCTCATATTTGTAACTCAAACAAATCGCGTAATAAACGGAAGCTAGCGAAGAACAAGGTGACGATGCACGAGGAAATGGATCAAAGGTTGATGATCGCCATTTTAGACGCTTACCTCTTCATCTATCATCGATTAGTTTTATACTTAAATAATTGTTATTTGGTGCCAGCTCAAGTACTGAACATTATATCGGATCTTGTTTATTGCAGACTTACTTGCTTAAGTCCGAGAATAATGGTTGTTCGATTTATATGAGTAATATGTTTTATGGACATGCACCTTGATAGATGGTATATTCTTATTGAATCTCGAGAGTGGAAATACACATATTAATAACATTGAAGCTAAACGCTTGAAATTGAGCTATAACTCACCTATATGTGGCAATCGCTGCCTTTGGTCACATTGAGTGAAGCGTATGAAGAAACTCCATTCGATGGACTTCGAATCACTTGATTTCGAATCACTTGAAAGATGCTAAGCATGTCCGATGGGTAAAATGACTAAGACTCCATTTTCTCAGATGATGGAGCGAAGCGCCGACTTATTGGAAATCATACATACCGATGTGTGTGGTCCAATGAGTGTAGTATCGCATTTGGTTATCGTATATTCTTACCTTCACGGATGACTTGAGTAGATATGGGTATATCTATTTCATGAAACATAAGTCCAAACTTTCAGTAGTTTAAGGAATTTCAAAGTGAGGTAGAGAATCAACGTAACAAGAAGATTAAATTTCTATTCTCGATCGTGGAGGTGAATATCTGGTTACGAAGTTTGATGCGAGCATTAGAAGAAATGCAAATACTTTCACAATTGACACCGCTGGGCCGAACAATTCATACATAACAGTAATGGTGTGTCCAATCCTAAACGCCCTAATCGAATTTAACTCTTAGATATGGTTCGCTCTATGATGATGTCACTTACAGATTTACCGCTGTCATCGGTTTTGGGGTTATGGTATTAGAAAACAAATGTGATCTTCACTTTAAATAGGGCACTATCTAATTCGCTGAAACGCACACCGTGATGAATTATGGTTTGGGAAGAAAACCTAAATTGTCGTTTCCTTAAAGTTTGGGGTCATGCGTAATCCTATGTAAAAGAAGTTACGAATTTTACGTTTTGAACCCAAAGCGAAAAATGCGCCTTAATAGGATACCCAAGTAAACTATTGGGTATACCTTCTATCATAGATCCAAGGCAAAATCTTCAAGGTTAAGAATGGATCCTTTCTAGAGAAGGAATTTCTCGAAAAGAAGTGAGGGAAGGAAAGAGAACTCCACGAGGTTGCTGAACCTTCTCTAACTTCATGAAAGTAGACAATACCGAAGAAGTTCCCGTGGGCTTCTATAACCAATAAGATAGGAATCTAATGATGATGATCATGAACTTGCTTGAAGTTGCTACAGAATCCTCTGCAGTGTCAACGAGAACTGCAGACCACTCCTGGATTGGTATGATCCCGTTATGAGTGTCATGTTATGGACAACACCGGCGACCCCGCCGAGCATATGAGGAAGCTTATGATGAGCCCAGAGTCCAATAAGTGGCAAGAGGCCATGAACCGGAATTGATCCATATACTTAAAACCAAGTATGGACTTCTGGTGGACTTTACCGGGATGGCCGGAAGGTTATCGAGAACAAATGGATTTTAAGAAGAAAACAAATGCTGATGGTAATGTTACTGGGTTTATAAATCTCACTTTCACACAAAAGGGTTTCGGAGCAAATTCAAGGAGTCGATTTACGATGAGACTTTCTCACCAAAGAATGGGAAGCTTAAAGTCTGTGGAGGATTATGTTAGCAACGCTGCATATTATGATTAATGAGATATGGCGTATGGATGTCAAAATAGGTGCCTCAATGGAGACATTGATGAAGAGTCATATGATGCAACCCAAAGGTTTTGGTTTATCCTAAAGATCGCTAACAAGGTATGCAAACTTCAACGTCCCATATATATGGATTGGAAGCCAAGCATCCCTAAGTTGAATCAACGCTTGATAAGGTAATCAAAAAGTTTTGGTTTTATAAGAACTTAAGGAGAAGCTTGTATTTCAGCAAGAAAGTGAGTGGAGCTCAGAAAGCATTCTTAATACTATATGTAGATGATATACACGTTGATTGGGAATGATGAGACCTTCTTAATCAGTGTTGCAAGTGAATATTTGAATAATAGTTTTTCAATGAAAGATCTTATGATGGCATCTTACTATATTAGGCATAAAGGTTTATAGAGATAGACTCAGATGCCTAATATCATTAATAAAAAGTACATATTTGGACAAAGTTCTAAAGAGGTTTGGAATGGAAGATAGCAAGAAAGGGTCTCTACCCATGTTGCACCAATACGCACCTTGAGTAAAACTTTATAGCCAAAGAACGCTGAACGCCGTAGATGATGCTGCAGTGATGCGAGTAAGACTCCTATGCCTCACCCATAGACTCTAATGTATGCCATGCTATGTACTAGGATTCCAACATTGCATAGATAAATGTTAGTTCGACTACCAGTATATCAAAGTGATCCAAAGAGTGATCATTGGACAATGGGTCAAAAACATCCTAAGTACTTGAGAAGAACTAAGGATATGGTTATTTATTTAGTGGAGGTATATGATCTCACATCTCGTTGTTAATGGTTACACCGCATGCTATTGGGAACACCGATCCTGGAGCGATTCTTGTAAATCTCAACTCGATACGTATTTACGGCTTTGAATGAGCAAATATTGGGCAGTTAGTCGAGGAGTGCAAAGCAAAGCTGCTGCCAGGCGGGAGATCCTTCAAATCGAATCGTAATAACAAGCATAGCTACTCTTGGAAGTCAGCAAGAAGCTTATAGTGGTTGAAGGCTGAGTTCATTATAGAGCCTGTGTGTGGGAAGTTCCAAGTACTACTGACCCAATAAGTCTATCCATCGTGATAACATGGGCGCCCATAGCCTGGGGACGCGTTGTAAGAACCAAGGTCACACAAGAAGTCACAACATCAAGTTACGTTAACGCTTATTCTATAGAACATGTCCAAGATGGTGACATAAAGATTTCCGCAAAGTACACACATATCTGTCGAATGTGGCGATCCGTTGACTACAACCTCTCCGAGGGTAAAACATGATCAACACCAAACCGCCATGGGTGTCTTCTAAGTATATTACCAATGTAATTTAGATTAGTTTCAACTCTAGTGCAAGTGGGAGATCTGTTGGAGATATGCCCTAGAGGTACAATAAATGTAGTTACTATTATATCTTTGTGTTGCTAGTGATAAAATGTTTACATATCTTCATGCTATAACAAAGATTAACCGTGAAACATTAATACTTGTGTGATTTGTAAACGTCCAAATTAGAAAAAGTCCTTGTAAAGCCTCTTCTATAATACTAGTTTTGTTGGTTAATAAATGATTGTGATTTTCATATCATGAACATTGATATGTTGTACAATAAATAAAGATCATATTCATTAGAGAATGGTAGGCGGGTGGACATACTCCCATGAGATAAAGCATATCATAAAGATCGTAAGTCATTTTAATAGTTCAATTTCTGCTATAAGCTTTCCGATACATAGTAAACCAAATCCTCCGACCATTAAGGAGAGATCATGCTTATCACCTCATCACCGAAGGATGCTTTGATGACATCAAACACCACAACCGTGTAATCGGGGTGGCTATAAAGGTGGCATCGGTGTCTCGGAAAGTATGGGGGTTGGAGTACACATGGATCAAGAGTGGGATTTGTTCATCCATATGACCTGGATAGATATGGCCTACGTCCGGCCCTATCGGCGGAATGTCATCCAATTAGCTTGCGTTAGGCATGTGACTGGATGCAGAGATCCTGTGCATTATTGGCTTAATAAGCATCGATAGGATACCCATATCAATAAGTTGCAACTTCTTTTTCTCCGAAGCTCATGTCCAAAAAGAACTCCTGGTTGTAAAGGCTGTTTGTTGCTTGTCAGAGCAATCCTAGATGATGGGTGACCACTGGAATCGTGCTAGTAACCGTACTGCACGCACGAGTGAGGAATATCAAAGTGCGCAGAAAGACTAGTGTTGGTCTGTGTGGGGGACGCCTAGATATCCTATTAAGTCGCCAGAGTGACACCCCCTGCCCGTGGAGGACAGGTGTTAGCAGGAAAGTATCGAAATGACCTCGTTTGTGGATTACATCGGTGTAAAAAAGTGTCGTGTTAAGCGGACATGTGGAGCATGGCGCTGTGGCCCGGAAAGTGACGATCACATGGCAACATAAAGCCAAGATCTGACGACACAATGCGCTAAGAGCTATAGGAACATTCCCTGGTGTAAAGCTGATCGATGAGGGCACTCGATCTTCTAAAGGGTGGTGTATGTGAGATCCGTGCACATGGCTTGCCAATAAGATTGATAGATACCCATATCAATAAGTTGCAACTTCTTTTCCGAAGCTCATTCAAAAAGAAACTTCCAAGGTTAAGTATGCCGCATTGGCCTAGAGCAATTCTAGGATGGGTGACCCACCGGAAGTGGAAAATAGAAAAGCACGAAAGCGAGGACAAAGTGCGCGCAGAAAAAGACTAGTGTTGGTCCTGGTGGGGGGACACTAGATATCCTATTAAGTTGCCGGGGAGTGACACTCCCCGGGGCCTGTGGAGTGGGATCGGGTGTTGTTACATCTGATCACAAGGATCACATATCATGTGAACGAGAAAAGAGTACTTATCAGTAACGAGGTTGAACTAGGTATGCAGAGATACCGACGATAAAAACCTCGGATAAGTAAACTATCATGTGACAAAGGGAAATTGGTATCGTATGTAAGTGGTTCATTCGATCGCAAAGTAATCATAGAAATATGTGGGAGCCATATGAATTTCCAGATTCCTCTGTTGGTTATTGTTCGGAGAAGTGTCTCAATCATGTCCGCATAATTCACGAACCGTAGGGAGACACACTTAAGGATTGGATGTTGTTGAGTAGTTATGGAATGATGTGTAAGAGACCTAATGTTGTTCGAGTCTCGATGGGATCCGGATATCACAAGGAGATCCGAATGGTCCGAGAATAAGATTCATATAAGGAAAGTCCTGCTCTGAGTTGGGGAATGATTCCGTGTTTTCATCGGGAATGTTCTAGAAGGTTACGGAAGGTCCGCACTCTTGAGGGGAAGGGTACATGAATGTGTCATAACAAGTTGGAATGGTTGCATCATGTACTAGGTGTCATCATGAGCAAAATAAAGAGATAAATCAAATCCTAGTTTGAAAAGTCAAACGCCAATTTGAAAAGTCAAACGACAAGTTTGCTTGGTGGAGGAGAGTAGGAACCTACTTGGGGAGGGAAGTCCCTCCTCCACCGCTGCCTTGAAGCCGAGTTGGGGAGGGACTCCTCCCTGGCCAGCCATCCCACCTATATAAGGAGGGCACGCCTCAAGACTACACCTTGCCCTCTCCAAACCCTAGCCCTAAGCCACGCCACCACCTCCTCCCTTGGCCGCCGCTTAGGGCCAACTCCCCCGACTTGGGCTCCCCAAGCCCTAGCCGGCTAGCCCTCTCTCCTTGGTGTGTCTAAACCCTAGATCACCGAGGCCTCTCATAGTCCACCATACTGCTCGGCTTAAGGCGAAGCTGCGAGATCTCCCTCTACTTCCTGCCACGCCGTGCCGGAATCGTGAGGAGAGTGCTACAACCTATGCTGCCTGCTGGAACAAGGGAGAGGAAGGTCTTCATCGAGTATCGAACGTGTGACCGACTGCGGGAGCGCTGCCGGAACGCAGCACCGGAAGGATCGTCTACACGATCTTGAGATCGGCACGAGTACGACTACATCACCCACAAGAATCTGCTCTCGTTAAACACTTTGGAATCTTGGAGGGTGAGTTATTCCATCGACTCATTGCTACAATCTAGTAGATAGATCTTGGCTTGTTTGTTTGTATGCGGTAGAAATTTTTTGTTTTCCATGCTACGAACCCCTACACCTACGTGTCTCAATCATTGCTCTTTTGCCTCATTTTTTGTACAGCTATAGTGTTCATTGACATGGGCACAGTGATAACTGCAGGCGGTCAAATCAACGCAGTGCCTCTTCGATAGCCGCAATGGTAAAGACGGCTGAATCGCCTCCTGCGCCGTGTGACCTCCCTATGGCCCCAATTCGTTGATGCCAACACAGCGTACTCGCGTGTACGAGCTAACCGCTGCACACCGGCGATCCCACTATCATTCGTGGTACGTGGTTATAAATGGGTGAGTGAGGGAAACCCTCGTTTATCTTCCGCACTTCTCACTTCTTCGTTTTCCTCTTCTCGTCGCCGCCGCTGTGCATTGCCCTTACGCCACCACGCCGCCGTTTTTCGGTCCAACGACACCGCGTCTCGCGCTCGTTTTGCGCCTCTGCCACGGTCCTTCTTCTCCATCGCCCCCACGACTTTTCATCGCTGCGACGGGCCCTTGGACTTCAAGTCCTATCCCTGCTGCCAGCGCTTCTTCCTCCGTTGGCTCCTCCGACGAGCCCATGTCGAGCTCGCATAGCGGCGCTATTGTTGGGGAAGAATACAATGCGACGGGCCCGGAGCGTGGTTCCTGGCAAGGATCTACGGTCACACGCCGAGAAATCGAGTGGCTTTGCAAGACCCGCCGAATTCCTACCGAGGTAAAGTCTCGATTACCCAGCCCAGAAGCTTCCCCCATAGTCGAGGCCGATGAATATGTAGTCTTCATGTCACACTTCTCTAGAGGATTCGGCCTCCCCCTTAGCGATTTCTCCAAAGGCTTTCTAGAGTTCTTTGGCCTTTAGCCTCATCATTTGCCGGCTAACGCCATTGCTTCTCTGTCGGCCTTTATCTCGGCTTCTAAAGTATATTTCGGCCTTTGGCCTTCCATAATAGTTTGGTCCAAATTCTTTCAAATCCGAGCCAATGTCGTGCCGGATAAATCTCTGCACCCCTCCGAGAAATCTTTGACCCAATGTGGGGCCGCCTCCATCAAACCCCGGAAAAATTCTCTGTTTCCCCGAGTCACGGGCCTAGCATCCTGCATGAAATGGCATATGTCGTTCTTCTATGTGAAGAACACCAAAGAGGAGGACAAGATCCGGCTGCCTGCCTTCTTAGTCGGCATGCCTTCTAGGCAGAACTGGAACTATAATCCGAAGAAAACCGACGCCCTTGCTGAGGCATTTGAGCTCCGACTCAAGGAGTTGATTTGGGCGGGGTTTCACGGCGAAGACTTGATGGCTGCTTTTATTAGCAGCCGAATCTGCCCCTTTCAGGAGCGGTCTCATAAGCTCTGCTACATGAGCGGTCCTCTTGACCCCAACCGAGTTTCCACCATCGAGCTTGAGGATGACCAGATTCGGAAACGTGTCCGAGCTATCTTCAAGACTGATATGGCTGAGGATTGGCAGTGGGGCATGAAGACCTTTTCCCATGATAACTCTCCTCCCGAGGTAACTTAAATATGAGTTATCTCATCCGAGTTATTCTCCTTTTCTTTGTTGCTTGCTTTGATAACTTATGTTTGTCTTTTCTATAGAAATTTGATGAACAAGCTTCGGAGGATGCCGAGGTGCTTGCTCTTCCTTGGAGCGAAGATCGTGGCACTTCGGACAACGGGGAATTAGATTCAGAGGAGTTTATCCTAAAACCCGAATCTGCTCCTACTCGTACTCGGGGAAAGGCCTCTACCCGCGCCGACGAAGGTTACTCAGACGATATCCAAATTCTCGAGGTAGCTTCCGTGGTGCCTATCTCTTATGCATATTTGGCTCATGTTTTCCCAGCTAACCCAGTTGGTCAGGTGAATGAGGTGGATCCGCTGGCTACTAAAGCCCCAATTCCATCTAAGAAGCGGCCTGCCTCAAAAGATCCTTCAGAGGGGGTTCCGAGGAAACGAACCAAGAGGTCTGATCAGAAGCATCCAAAGCGAAAAGTGATGCCGAGAGTTTCTGCGTAATTTAGCTTATTCGGACTAACTTGTGTAGGAGTTCGTAGCATGGAAAACAAAAAAATTCTACCGCATGAACACACAATCAAGATCTAATCTATGATCAAGCCAAGATCTATCTACTAGATCGGTGCAACAAGTTGATAGAGTACTAACCCTCGAAGATCCAAAGCGGTTAACGAGAGCAGATTCTCGTGGGTGATGTAGTCGTTCACTTGCCGATCTCAAGATCGCGTAGACGATCCTTCGGCGCCCAGCGTTCAAGCGCTCATGATCGGTCACACGTATGGTACTCGATGAAGACCTTCCTCTCCCTTGTTCTAGCAGGCAGCGGAGGTTGTAGCTCTCTCCTCGCGAGTCCAGCAGCACGACGGCGTGGTGTCGGAAGTAGAGGGGAGATCCCGTAGGGATTCGCCTAAGCCGGAGCGAATATGGTGGAGTAGAGGGAGCCCCGATGATCTAGGGTTTAGAGGGCCGAGGTTTAGAGGTAGCTAGCATCTAGATTTTAGCTAGTCGGTAGCGGTTTAGAGGAGATCCAGATTGGTCGCAACTAGAGAGGGGGGCGGCGGCCAACCTAGGGTTTCTTGGGCGCCTAGGGCAAGGGGGATACCTTGGGGTGCGCCCCTACCCCTACTTATATAGGTGGGGGGGCGTACAAGGGTGTTCCCAACCCAGGTGAAAACCCTCCCTAACTCAGAAACCCTCCCTAACTCGGAAACCATGTTCAGATTTGACTTTTTTCAAACTGCCTTTTTGACTTTCAAATTAGAGTTGGATTTCTCTCTTCCAAGTGTCCAGCCAAGTGACCTAGGACATGATGCAACAATTACACTTTTTCATGACACATCCATGTACCCTTCCCCTTCCAGATCGGTGAACCTTCTAAACCCTTACATTCTGGTGAAAACACCGGAATCATTCCCGAACTCCGAAATTGGACTTTCCTTATATTAATCTTATTCTCCAGACCATTCCGGATATACTCGTGATATTCCAGATCCCATCCGAGACTCCGAACAACATTCAGTCTCTTTACTCACATTCCATATCTACTAAACAACATCAAATCCTTAAGTGTGTCTCCCTACGGTTCGTGAATTATGCAGACATGATCGAGACTCTTCTTCGATCAATAACCAATAGAGGAATCTGGAAATTCATATGGATCCCACATATTTCTACGATTACTTAGTGATTGAATGAACCATTTACATACGATACCAATTTCCCTTTGTCTCACGATACTTTACTTTTCCGAGGTTTGATCGTCGGTATCTCGGCATACCTAGTTCAACCTCGTTACCAATAAGTACTCGTGATATGTGATCCCTTGTGAGCCAGTCACATGCTTGCAAGCTAATTGGATGACATTCCACCGAGAGGGCCCAGAGTATATCTATCCGTCATATGGATGGACAAATCCCAATCTTGATCCATGTGCCTCAACACATAATTTCTGAACACTCAATGCCACCTTTATAGCCACCCAGTTACGATGTGGTGTTTGATGTCGTCAAAGCATCCTTTCGGTGATGGTGATTAGAATGTTCTCATGGTCGAAGGAATTAGGTTACTATGTATCAGAAAGCTTATAGCAAGTGAACTATATTAAATGACTTGATCTTTATGCTACACTTGACTATAGGAGTATGTCCATCACATCATTCTCCTAATGATATGACCATGTTGTTAATAACATCTCTATGTTCATGATCAGGAAACCATGATCATATATTAACCAACAAGCTATTTTAACAAGAGGCTTTACTAGGGACTCTTTTATGTTTACAAATCACACAAGTATTAATGTTTCCGGTTAATACAGTTATAGCATGGTATGTAAACATCTATCATAAGCATGAATATATGATAATAACCACTTTATTATTGCCTCTTGGGCATATCTCTAACAGTCTCTCACTTGCACTAGAGTCAATAATCTAGTTTCAAACCTTTGTGCATTCAATACCTCTAGCTTTCTGGTGTTGTATTTACATGATTGCTAGTGGTCAACTGATATCCGGATTCGACACTTTCAGGTCCATGTGTAATTGCATGTCTTTGCGTCTCTACGCATCACTCATTCTCTAATGAGATGGCTTTGTATAAATTTGGTCCTTTGGTGAGACCTTTAGTTCGTTGGTGTTAAAACATGTTGATAATATTTTCGTACAATATATATTCATAGTACTATCCCGCTGTGAACCACACCTAGTTTGATAACAAACTACTTGACACAAATGCCCTCTTTTGCTGCTATTATAGCAGTCATATACTTAGCCTTTTGTTGTAGTATCTGTCACAATATCTTAACTTTGGAACTCATCCAAATCCATTATGGAACTTACTTTCCATCATATTGTGCCACCCTTAGTTTAGATAGAGATAAACTTAATTTGTACTTTGTGACAAAACTAGTATCAATGTAATACTTTTACAATGAACTAACCATCTATTTGTCACTTCTAGAAAATAATATATTCTTAGTTCTTCTAAAAGATCATAAGAATATCTTTATTATCATCCAATAATCATCTTATGAATCATTCTGGTATACGCTCATAACATTTAGAGCATAGGACATATCTGGATTTGTACACATCACATCATGATTGATAAAGTACTCTTTGTGATTTTATATATCAAGTATAAAAAATACTTGAATCTTTATTCAATCCTTCATGTGCAACAAGAACCTTTCTTGTAGTTTCTATATTGAACTCATTCAATAGCTCATCTATGTACTTCTGGCACAACCATATTAGCATCTCAATTTATCCATATAGACATTGATGCCAAATATTCGGGTTCTGCCTAAGCCTTTCATCGAGATGAAATTCTTAACCTGTGTCAATAAAAAGATACATCATTTCCAATCAACTATATGTCTTCCACATAATGTATTAGAAACATGTCTTAGCGCTCCCACTTAATTTCTTGCAAATGCAAGCATCTTCATCGTCTCCGAGGAAATTAAACTCTTTTAACAGTTTCATCATAGTGAAGATTCCAACTTCGCGATGCTTACTTCAACCATTGAAGTTTGCATATGCTTTTAGCATCCTTTGAATTAACAAAACCCTTCGGACCGTGTCATGCACACGTCCTAGGTAACCATTCTATTAGAAGAACTTGTTTTGTTTATTCAACTACCACGTAACAAAATTATATGTAGTGGTTGCTACATTAATCTGTCTAGACTAAATATCGCTTAATGAAAGATCAGATCTTGTCATAGTCAACTCTTTGAACATTGTCGTGAACTCTTTCCCGACATGTCGATAATTTCATAGATGTGAAACATCCATGCCTATTTCTTTATAGATCCAAATACGACTGTAAGGTCTTGCACCTTTTCAGATGGTCTTTCAAGTTCAAAGCTTGATCTCTCGTATATGTAACTATCACGGATTTATGGCTTCAAACCATTTGACGGAGTCAGGACCCATCATCGCTTCTTTCCATGTAGTCGGATCATTATTGTCAAATAATGATTTAACTCTCAAATCTTGGTATTTGATTGGTTACCCGACCTACTTGTTTCAATAGGAACTTAGAACTTCGTGACCACAACCTTTGAGGCACGTGAGCCATGAGCATTGTTGCTGCCTCCGGAACACTTTTCAGCGTTGCGCAACTTTGCACATATAGCTAAGGTTCTTTTAACCTTATCAAAGTTCTATTGTCCTCCCACTTAACTTTTAACGGAAAATTCCTTTCTCAAAGAAACTTGACGTTCTAAGCGACAAACATTTTTGTCTTTGGTATTATGGAGGAATACTAAACGATTATTCAAAATAACATACAAATATATGTTCATCCGATTTTGGTTGCAAACATCTTTCTTATGCATAGCATAAGAATGTTTAAGAAAGGACAACTTGGGTTTTATCCCAAACCATAACTTAATATGGTGTCATTTCAATGGATTATGATGGAGCTCTTTTCAGTGGAAAAACGGTAGTCTCTAAAGCTTTAATCTTTAAAATATAATGGCAGTTTTATTAATTACACCTTTGACTTACCATGTCAAACAAGGTTTCATTGCATATCTCGATTATTCCATACTCATATGGTGTTTCGGGAAACGCAAATCCATGAACGATTCCTCAAATCTTAGGTGTTATGCTAAACTTTATAACTCAAATATCTTCCTTAATGATCCTATCATAAATTCTTTATTTTCTTATTACATTGATTTTGCACTTCATCTTGAAAGTCTTTAAACTTTTCAAATGTTTCACACTTCATCCTTCTTAAGTAAAATATTCATATATTCACTCAAATTTTCGGAGAAAGCATATGAAGTTGAAATCTATGGCTCTTGACTACACATAATGGACTTCATACAACAATATGTACAAGTTCCAATAAGCTAGTCATCCGTTCCCTTTGGCCTATGAGCGGAGTTTTAATTATCTCCGGGAAAATTTCACAAGCATCATTTGATCAAAAATCAAAATACTCCAAAATTCCATCCACATGGAGTTTCTTCATGTTTTATTTCCAATATAATTTAAACGGCGATGTCACTTCCTAAGTGATCTTTCTTATCAATTGTCTTTTGACATTTTTAGCAATATTTTTATGGATGTGATTTATGTAAATCATCCATCTTTTATGGATTACGGAAATTATTTGAACAACCCTTTTGTTCTCATAATACCTGATAAAACAAATCTTGAAGGCAAGCTTTGATGTTAACGAGCAACACAACAACCCTTTATTTGTTCTCGATGAACATCATCACATACTCTTTTGCTAGTTACTTAGGACATTGTAGTTCATGAATTGTGTTGTTTCGTATGACGATTCACACCAACAAATTCAGTATCCAATACTTAAGAACCACATTGTTTAATAAGCAAAGAATATAGCCATAACATGTATATCCTCTATATACCTAAGCTGAACAATTTTAGTCTTTTATTTTCTGCCATATATTTCTGAGATTCTCTTTCAGTATTTCCTTTTATGTTCGAAAGAATCTATCAACATCAATAGTGGAGCCATACACATGACACATAGTCCAATGCATGTATAGTTAAATACCAATGTCTTTGGACTTTCACTTTGAAGTAGATCACCATCATCAAATACTTGGTGTTCTTTCAAATTCCATTCTTTAGTAATCTTTTAGTGTAGTAAACATTTTATCAAATATTCACCCTTATCATGGAACTATTCATGATCAAGCTACTTTTAGCTTATAACGGTGAATCGCGAGTATAATGTTGCTCTCCAAAACCTTTTGGAGGATTGGGACGACAAGCGTCTCCAACCTTTTTCAAATTCTCATCAAATATGAGAACATAAACTTTGCCATATTATACTCTCTCATGTTGCAACCAAAACATTATTTCAGATATCGCAATATCTTCCACACATCATGGTTTCTGAAACAACTCTTTTAGATCCTAGATAACCTTTGAAAGGACTATATCTTCCCATGATGTTTTTTTTGGTGTTAAATGACAAACCCAACCGTGTTTTTAACTGTGCTCTTGAGTTTCAGGGAAAACGTCGTTGTTGTCTCATTCTATTGTGATGTATGCTCTCTTGTGATCTTTTGAAGACGGTGGCCTTTTTAGTCTTCTCCTAGTTTCTTTCTGGTTGATGTTTTTAGGTCACCGTACTATTAAGAGGGGGTCCATGTTGGAAGGCTATGGGAAATCACTTGTTCTTGCACAAACCTATATGCACCGCCACAACCATCCCATTATTCCGTGAGAGAGAGCGATTTCCTGTTCCTTGGGGCCTTTTGTGTCTCACCGGAACTTCCGCTCAAACCTTTTTCTGGGGACTGATTCTACAGTTTGTTTCGACGCTAGTTCCACCCAAGTTTCAGTGGCGGTTCAGTAACCTTCTGTTTTGAAGTGTGCTATTTGCCGGAACTTGGCCGAAACTTGCTCGGAACTTGTCCTGGCAAAAGTTTTTGAGCGGAACTTCCGCCTGAAGGCCGGAACTTCCGGTCAGACTTCGCCATGACCAAAAGTTACGCCTTGTTCCGCCCAAGTTCCGGTGAAGGCTCAGTAACCTTCTGTTTAGAAGTGTGCTATTTAGCCGGAACTTGATCGGAACTTGGTCGGAAGTTCACCGGAACTTCCGGTCCGTTGTGACCCGAACTTCCGGTTGCGCTTCTGGAGCGGGCATCAACGGTCTGATGACCGTTGGAGCCAGGCTCAGGCGGAACTTCCGGCCTCTCACCGGAACTTCCGGTGAGGTCGCCGGGGCTGTAACGGTTCAGTGCGAGGGGGGCCTATTTAAGGCACCCCTCTTCTTCCTCCCACTCTCTCTCTCGAATTTTTCTCTCTCCTCCATTAATGCTTGAGCTTCACCTCACTAGATCTCTCTAGCCACTCAAATGACCTGATCTTTTGAGAGGTGAGGGAGGTGACCTAGATCTACACTTCCACCAAAGAAGAATTGATTTCCCCCACCCATCCTTTGTGGATCTTGTTGCTCTTGGGTTTCTTGGAACCCTAGACGGTGTAGGGCATCCCCGGAGCTGAGGCATGTGTTGTAAAGCTTCGAGGTGTCATTGAGGGCCTCCAATTGAGTTGTGGAGCCTCCCCCTCAACCTTGGTGTAAAGGTTTCGGTTGGCGCCTTCAAGGTCACCGGTTAGTGGATTGTGAGGCCTCCTTTGTGGGGGAGCTCACCGGAGAAGAAGGTGAGGCCTTTGTGGCGCTCGGGTGACCTTGTGTGGCCCCGACACCTCTCCAACGTAGACGTAGCTCCTTGGGAGTGAACTACGGGAATTACATCTCTGTGTCCCCTCGCCGGTTACTTTGTTCCCTTCCTTTACTCCTTGCTATTTACTGTTTTTGTGGTTAGTGTTCGCTTTCTTGCATTTAGGTTGCTCACTTAGTTGCATCTCTAGATAACTTCCTTTCTCGTTGAGCCTAAAAGTGTGAAACAAATTAAAATTGGTAGACGCCTATTCACCCCCCTCTAGTCGTATCAAGTCGGTACTTTCAATTGGTATCAGAGCACAGGCTCTTACTTCGGGCTTTACCGCCTAAGAGACTATGGCCGACGAAGGGGGTAGTGAAACTAAAAAAGCCAGGAACTTGGCCACTATGGATGACCTCAAGCAATTGGAGTCATCCATGATGTCCAAGTTCGAGGAAATGATGACTCTCTTGCAGTCTCTCAAGCCAAACCCCATGGTTTCTATTGACACACCACAATCCAACGAGGTTCCTCCCACCGTTACGGTGTCCTCCCCTGGGGTAACTCCCGCGGCTGCCACCACTCACTTGGGACTTGGTTTTGTTGCTCAAACCTCTACCAAGGTTCCAAGTGAGAACATCGAGGAGCCCGAGAACCCAACTTCAAAAGGGGAGAATGGAGGAAAGGACTACTCGGCGGTACCCCCACCGCCGAAGTACACTCCGGATCCACCCATTCCCATGCCACACATTATCCCTCAAGGAGCACCACCTATGCTAGATACGTCTAATTTCGCCAATTGGCAATATCTAATGCGCTCACATATTTCCAGCTCATCCATTGAGTTAATGAGGATTGTGGAGGATGGATTCTCTCCATTTGACCCAAAGAAGTTGACACGTGGTGAAGTGGTGGACAAGCAACTCAATGCTACAGCTTTGGGAATGATTCAAAAGGCCTTGACTCCAAAGGATTTTGCTCACATTCGCCAATTTGACACTGCCAAGGAAGCTTGGGATCAACTCACCGAGCTCTTCGTTGGGAATGCTAGCATCCAAAGCTCCAAGTTTGATGAGATCAACAACGAGTGCGATGGTTTCGCAATGCAAGATGATGAGACCCCTGAAGACATGTATAGGCGCCTTAAGGTCCTTTGTTCCACTATGAGGGATCTTGGGGCTCACTATGTTGATGACAAGTTTATGAAGAGAAAGTTCATTCAAGCTCTTCTCCCATTTGAAGAACAAAAGCTCAACTCTATCAAGGGAAGGACCAACTTTCACTTAATGACCTCCCAAGAAGTCTTGAGTGAAGTAATTGCCATGACTATTGCTAAGAAGAATGTGGAGTCCGCTCGAGCTAGAGCCATTGGATCAACAAAAGTGAACCTTGCTTTGAAGGCCAAGGCTATTGAAGTTGATGATGATGATACATCAAGTGAGTGGTCTCAAGAAGATCTCAAATGTGCCTTCAACGAACATCTTGCTCTCGCTTCAAGGGCATTTTGGAACAAGTCCGGTTTCAAGTCAAGATCAAGGGACAACTCAAGATTCAACTAACCCAACAAGTCTCCCAAAGCAAGGTCATGCTACAATTGCAACGACAAGAGTCACTTTGTGGCCAAGTGTCCCTTTGAGAACCGTGAAGACAATGGTGGTCGTCTCATTCGCAAGGTCAAGTCAAGATCTCCTCATCCCATAAACAAGAACTACACCGTCAAGAACGCTACTAACAAGGAACGAGCAATTGTGGTCCATGAAGAATATCTTTCGGGCACGGATGAAGATGATGATGATGAAGTTCACGGTGGAGAGATTGTGGGGTTGCTGCTATTGCCACTACCTCAACTCCACGTCTATCCCTCTTCGACTTGCCAAATGAAAATGTCATCTTCTCCAACCAAAAGTGCTTCATGGCTAAGGCCACCGAGGTATCACCGAAACCCACTCCTCAACCCATCTCTAGTGAGCCTTCCTCTCTTGATCTTGTTGGTCTAGAGGTGAAGAAAGAGATGATTGACATGTGTGAATTTGTTGCTACCTTAGATGAAGAAACTAAAAACTGCTTTGAGTCCTTACTTACACAACTTGAAAATGCTAGAGATGCCTTAGATGAAAAGGAAGAACTTCTTGACTTGCTAAGTAAAAATGAATGAGATGCCGCCGATGAAATTGCCTCTCTCACTCAAAGTCTTGAGGATGAACAAAATATGAGAATTAATCTTGAAGAAAATGTGTCTAAGCTTGTAGATGATCATAACAACACTTTGACCTCTACAATTAAAGAACGTGACCATGCTCTTGCTTTGATTAAGGTTCTCAAGAAAGAAAATGCTGAGTTTGTGGGTGGTCATGGTAGGACTCAAAAGGATCTTGAGAAACTCAAAGAGGAACACAAAGCCTTGGAGAGTAAATTCTCAAGTCTTTTTGAGGCTCATGAACAACTTCAAACTCAATTAACTTGTGATCTTTCTAAGTCTTCCGCTGTGAAAATTATAGACTTGTCTAGCTCTCCTAACCCTTGTTGCAAGCATGAGCATCTCATAGAGGAGGTCAAGGTTTTGAAGGATCAACTTGCCAAGACTAAGAAGAAGAAGAAGAACAAGAAGAAGAAAAAGGACAAGGGCATGGCCCAAGGAGTACCAAATGGCCTAACCCACTTGCAAAGTGACAACTTTGCCGGAAAGAACAATCCCTCTTATATTCTTTGCAAATCTTATGATGGTCATGTATATGCTAGATATGTGGGGACATCCTACACGCATGATTATCATTGGGCAATTTGGGTGCCAAAGGTTCTTGTCACTAACAGAAGGGGACCCATTGCAAAATGGGTACCTAAAACCAAGGCTTGATTTTCTTGTAGGACTATGCTTCCGGCGTATCAAAATGGGTGCTTGATAGTGGTGCCACGAGTCATATGACCGGAAGCAAGTCTATCATGACCGAGTTGAGACCCAATATTGCCAACACCATGGTCTCATACGGTGACAAAACAAGCTCCCAGGTTTTGGGTTTTGGCAAAGTGGTGGTAACCTCGGATGTATCCTTGGTTGACGTCATGCTTGTCAAAACTCTTGGTTACAACTTACTCTCAGTTCGTGCTCTTGCTCTTATGGGTCTTTCTTCTTTCTTTAATTCTCATTTCGTGGTCCTCATGTGGAGCAAGTCTCTCAAGGTGGCTTTTGTAGGATATGTAGAACATGACTTGTACGTGGTGGACTTTTCAGGGACCACTACTCCTCATGCTCTATGTCTCTATGCTAAAGCCGACAAGGGATGGTTGTGGCATCGCCGCCTAGCCCATGTTAACATGAGGACTTTGCAAAGACTTCATTTCGAGGGCCACATCCTTGGAATTAACGATGTTTCTTTTGCCAAAGATCGTGTTTGCAGGGCTTGTATTGAAGGGAAGATGAATGAAACTCCTCACAAAGCGCTCAATCAAATCACTACCGAGAGATGTTTGGAGCTCTTGCACATGGATATCTTTGGTCCTCCCTCTCATGATAGCCTTGGAGGCAAGAAGTATTGCTTGGTTATTGTGGATGATTTCTCAAGATACACTTGGGTGTTCTTTTTCAAGTACAAGAGTGAGACTCAACAAATCGTCATTGACTTTGCTAATGAGGTTCAACGGAAGCACAATGCAACTATTCTCTCAATTCGAAGTGACAATGGCACGGAGTTCAAAAACTATACCTTGGATGAGTTTCTCAGTGATGAAGGAATCAAGCATCAATACTCCACTCCCTACACCCCTCAACAAAACGGAGTTGCTGAAAGGAAGAATCGCACTTTGATGGATGCGGCCCGGTCTATGCTGGCTGAGTTCAAGTCTCCATACAACTTTTGGGCCGAGGCCATCTCCACCGCTTGCCATGCAACCAACCGGCTTTATCTCCGCAAGAATAAGAACAAGACCCCTTATGAACTTCTCACCGGGAAAAAGCCTAATGTTAGCTACTTCCGAGTGTTTGGGTGCAAGTGCTACATACTCAAGAAAGGAGTTCGATTGTCAAAGTTTGAATCCAAGGCTCAAGAAGGAATTTTCGTTGGTTACTCAAATCAGTCCCATGCTTATAGAGTCTACAACAAAGCCAATGGAAGAGTTGAAGAGACGAGCAATGTGAAGTTTGATGAAAATCATGAGTCTCTTGTTAGGCAAGATGGTGTTTGTGATCCAAGTGATGAAATTCCTCCCAAGGCCATAGGAAGAATGGGTGTGGGTTTCCACCTCCCCATTGAGGATCCCCTTATGGACGAAGGAGAAGGACCAAGCTCTACTCAAGTGGAGCCCTCACTCTCACAAGATCACCTTGCACCTAAAGGACCTACTTTCTTGGCACAAGCTCCCTCAAGCTCTTCGGAAGCTTCCCATGCTCATGACTCTCCAAGCTCTAAAGAACAAGCTCTTCATCAACAACATCAACCTCCCCACGATGGGGCTCCTCCTCAAGGCACTTCTCACGGACAAGCTCTTCATCAACCTCATCAACCTCCCCAAGATGGGGCTCCTCCTCAAGGTCAAGCTCGTCGAGAACAAGATCAAGTCAATGATCCTCAAGGATCCTATCCATGTGATGACTCCCCCTTAGTGGAAATTGATGATTATGACGCTCGTGTTCGTGCTTATAGTCAAGGGGCGGCTCAAATGGTGGGAATGACCAAGTGGTAGCTCAAGAATCTCGAATTGAAGCACAAGCCCGTCGTCAAGCCTATCGTCTCGCCAAGCTTGTTCGAGATGGCCATATCCTTGATAATGTCTATGGAGATTTCAATAAAGGTTCCACTACTAGGAGGCAACTAGCTTCCTTTTGTTCTCACCATGCGTTTATCTCTCTTGTGGAACCACAGAAAGTCTTCGAAGCTCTTGAAGATGATGATTGGCTTGATGCTATGAACGAGGAACTTCACAACTTCAAGAGGAACAATGTTTGGACATTGGTTGAGCGGCCTAAAGACTGTCAAAACGTCATTGGAACCAAGTGGGTCTTCAAGAACAAGTCGCGATGCGAATGGAATTGTCGTATGCAATAAGGCAAGGTTAGTTGCCCAAGGATACTCTGAAGTTGAGGGCATCGACTACGGTGAGAATTACGCCCGTTCGCCTTGAATCCATTTGTATGCTTCTTGCCTTTGCTACCCATCATAACTTTAAATTGTATCAAATGGATGTCAAGAGTGCTTTTCTTAATGGTCCTTTGAAAGAGTTGGTATCGTCAAGCAACCTCCGGCTTTGAGGATCCACTTTTCGAACTATGTCTACAAGCTCAATAAGGCACTCTATGGCCTCAAGCAAGCCCCACGTGTGGTATGATTGCCTTAGGGAGCTCTTGTTAGAAGTGGCTTCAAGTGGGTCTCATTGATCCCACTCTTTTTACTAAGAAAGTTGGAGGCCACTTGTTCGTATGCCAAATCTATGTTGATGAGATTATCTTTGGGTCTATTAACAAAACTTTTAATGAGGATTTTGCCAAGCTCATGACCGAAGCTTGAGATGTCCATGATGGGGGAGTTGAAGTTTTTCCTTGGATTTGAAGTCAAACAATTGAGGAAAGGGACTTTCATCAACCAAGCCAAGTACATCCAAGACATGCTCAAGAAGTTCAAGTTTGATCAAGTCAAAGGTGCCAAGACTCCCATGCCAACTAAGGTTAATCTTGATCTCGATCCCAAGGGTAAGGAGGTGGATCAAAAACTCTATCGATCGATGATTGGTTCTTTGCTCTATCTTTGTGCATCCCGACCGGATATTATGTTGAGTGTGGGTATGTGTGCAAGATTTCAAGCCGCACCAAAGGAAAGTCACATGGTGGCTGTCAAGAGGATCTTTCGATATTTAGTTCATACTCCAAACTTTGGGTTGTGGTACCCCAAGGGAGCCAGCTTTGATCTCATTGGTTACACGGACTCGGACTGGGCTGGTGACAAAGTGGGAAGAAAGTCAACCTCCGGGGCTTGTCAGTTTCTCAGAAGATCTTTGGTTTGTTGGTCCTCGAAGAAGCAAAACTGTGTGTCTATGTCTACTGCCGAAGCTGAGTATATCTCTGCCGCAAGCTCCTGTGCTCAACTGCTATGGATGAAGCAAACCTTGAAGGGTCTTGGACTATCTTTTGACAAGGTGCCTCTTCTTTGCGACAATGAGAGTGCAATTGCTATTGCTCACAATCCCGTGCAACCCAACCGGACCAAGCACATTGAGATTCGTCATCATTTCATTCGGGACCATGTTGCTAGAGGAGACATTTCTTTGGAGTATGTTCCCACCAAGGCAAATCTTGCGGATCTTTTCACGAAGCCTCTTGATGAAGCAAGGTTTCGAGATTTAAGGCATGAGCTAAATATCATTGATTCGAGCAATGTTGCTTGAGCCCTTGCACACCTACCCATGTCTCAATGTGTATTTTGTTTGGATGTAGGCATGGATTTAGGGGGAGTGTAGTTCCTCTTATGAACAAACACTATCCCTATTATGCGCACATTAAAGTTTTCATACTCTATAGTCTCTAAAGGAGACCATTTGAGCTTCATGATGAGTGTTGGTAATGAACCCAAGATATATCTTCGCGGTGTCAAGCCATTTACTCTTATATAAGGTGGCTTCGGCCACCGACTCATTTTTATTTGGTTCTTTGACCTTTTGTTTTTCTTGGTTTTTGTTGCTTTTGGTTCTTCACAGTTTGAGCTATCTATCCTAAGCCTTTCCTTACCTCAAGCCCTCTCTATTCCCTGCACAAGTTCTCCCTTGTTATCCTATCCTGAGTTGTTCTTCCTGGCGTCAGCGGAACTTCCGGTCAGTCTGACCCGGAAGTTCCGGTCCACCGGAACTTCCGGTCCCTGACCGGAACTTCCGGTGGTGCTCCCTGTCCTATATAAGGTGGGCCCTGGGGGAAAACGGGATCTTCTTCCTTTTTCCCCCAAGACCCATCTTCTATTTGGAGCGCCGCCGGCCAGGACTTCTCCAAGAGGGTGCTCCGGCCCCTTCTTCTCCAACCGCTCCTCCACAGATCTGCTCCGTGGGATCCTTCCCCACCTCGATCTCCCGCCATGGACTCCGGTATTTGCCCCTAACTCCCTCCATTAATGGAGATCTTGCTCTCACCATGGCTAGAGTTAGGGCACACCTTGTCTAGGCTAGTTCTTTGGCTAGAACTTGTTAGGAGATCTTGGTAGGCCTAGGGTATCATGCTAGAGTAGATTGGTCCAATACATCCTTGGAAAAATTTGTGCATTTGTGGTCTTTAGATCTAGATCTAGGGAACTCCTGTTGAAACTGTCAGTTTGTGGCCTCACCGGAACTTCCGGTGAGCCACGACCGGAACTTCCGGTGGACCATTTTTCACCGGAAGGTCCGACGTTGCAACGGAAGTTCCGGCTACAAATGCAATTTTTTTTCCTGTTTGTATTTTCCCAATCTAATTCTTTTGTTTCCTCTTCCGAACTTGTGCACTTATCCCACATTCCCTCCCTGTTCTTGTGCTTTCTTCTCAGGGGAAGGAGAGACTCGCCAAGGCAAGCGTGCCCGCCGACCATCCGCTGACATTCCTCCTGAGATTGATGAGGAAGATGCTAAAGTTGTGCGTCCAACCGCTCAGACTTCTCGCCAGAAGGCTGCTGCTGCTTCTTTGCTGCTGGAAGAGGCCTGCTCTTGCTCAGAAGTCCACTGCTGCTGGGCCAGATATGACCAAAGCCAAGATTTCCAAGTGGACTCAGAAGGCTTACGCTGCATTCAGGGCTACAGATCCTTACCTCGTGCCTCGTGATCGTCTCTGCTTGGACCCTCATTTTCACACCTGCCGTTAGGAACAGATTTATGAAGAAATCTATGCATCAAAGAAGAAGTTCGTGGTTGCTCCTCAGAAGTACATCAATGTGCCTCACATGGAAGAGAAGCAAGTCTACTTTGGGGAGGCTCTTGATATCTGCAAGAAGTTTGGACTGATTCCCCTCATGGAGCACCATCAGAACTTTGATGTGACTGCTATTGCTCAGTTCTACTCCACTCTGTTTCTTCACATGCAGTCCTCTACTGAAGGTGAGATGAAGTGGATGACCAGGGATGTGTATCTTACCGCTACTTGGGCTGAGTTTGCCGAGCTTCTTGGCTATCCCATTCAGCCTGGACGCGGGGCAAATGGTTGGCATGTTCATGGTCCTATTGCTGCTGATCCTGAGGTCCTGGAGCCTCTCTACATTGAAGGATGGGGAAGTGTTGGGTATGTGAATCATCTGCTGCCAGCTTATGACATTATGCGCAGGGTGTACTTGAACACCATCTCTCCCAAAGCTGGCAACTTTGATCAGTTTCATGGATATCAGGTTGACCTCATGCATCAGACCCATCTTCGCGAGACACTGACAGGTCAATAGATGTTATGCACTTCATCTACTCAGAGATGTGGGGGCCTCTCATCGAAAAGCGCTCTTGCATCTATGCTCCCTACATTCAGACTCTCATCAATCACAAGTGGCTCGAGAAGACTGGCACCCCCTTCCCTCAAGACAACATCACCATTCATGAAGAGAAAAGGTTCCGTGTGAGTAAGCACCAGAAGCCTCGTACTCAGGAAGAAAAGGAAGCTGCTCTCAAGAAGACTCAAGATGTTGCTAGTGGTCCCTCCTCTGCTCCTGGTGGCTCTAGTGCTAGTGGTCCTTCTCTTCAGAGGCAGCCATCTTGGGCAAAGAAGCTGCTTGGGAAAGTGAAGAAGACTTTCTGCTTTCTGCAGGACCGCGAGTATCAGGCTTATGTTGATCAGCGTCACAATGTTCAGCGCCAGAAGGCCATCATGACAGCCCTCAATATTCCTTGCTCATCGGTCTCTAGCTCTGTCACTGCTCCCAAGGAGGATTGGGTTCGCACCAACTGCAACTGGTCTGAAGATGTGTCTGAGGAGGAGGTCACTGGTCCGCATGAGTCTTCTCCTCCTTCCCCTTCTCATGGCTGGGACGAGTAGTTTGATCTCTTCTTCCTTTTTGGTGTCTCGATGCCAAAGGGGAGAAAGATGTCTATTAGGTTGTCTACGGGATTTGCATGGGTTGAGTCGCGAGCCTGTTCTTGCCTTTGATCTTTTCTTACTCGCGAACTCTCTAGTTTATTTGTGTGCTTGTGGTTTTATGTCCGTGAACTTATGTGTGCTGTGGACCATGTGGTATGTTATGTTTGAGACTATGTCGTATCTCTATGTGGTATCTTTGTGGTATCTTATACTTTGCCGAGAGTGTGGTATCTTATTGTCATCTCTTGGGCTGTTGCTTTGGTGGTGGAGCCTCATTGCTCTTGTTATTATTACTTCATTTGTCTCCACCACATTTAGTTGGTTCTGGTATGATCTCTATTCCTTTTTGTACTTGTGCATCTTTGCAATTGTTAGGGGGAGCCTCCGTGTATGTGTGCTAGTTCAGTCCTTAGGGGTCTTCTCTCTACCTTGCACACATACAGGGGGAGCCAACCCCGTCCATTGCAAAGATTGCTTTGTTTTCATGCAAATCTGTGGGATTGTCATCTAACACCAAAAAGGGGGAGATTGAAATGACTATATCTTCCCATGATGTTTTTTTTGGTGTTAAATGACAATCCCAACCGTGTTTTTAACTGTGCTCTTGAGTTTCAGGGAAAACGCCGTTGTTGTCTCATTCTATTGTGATGGATGCTCTCTTGTGATCTTTTGAAGACGGTGGCCTTTTTAGTCTTCTCCTAGTTTCTTTCTGGTTGATGTTTTTAGGTCACCGTACTATTAAGAGGGGGTCCATGTTGGAAGGCTGTGGGAAATCACTTGTTCTTGCACAAACCTATATGCACCGCCACATCCATCCCATTATTCCGTGAGAGAGAGCGATTTCATGTTCCGTTGGGGCCTTTTGTGTCTCACCGGAACTTCCGGTCATAGACCGGAAGTTCCGCTCAAACCTTTTTCTGTGGGCTGATTCTACAGTTTGTTCCGATGCTAGTTCCGCCCAAGTTCCGGTGGCGGTTCAGTAACCTTCTGTTTTGAAGTGTGCTATTTGCCGGAACTTGCTCGGAACTTGTCCTGGCAAAAGTTTTTGAGCGGAACTTCCGCCTGAAGGCCGGAACTTCCGGTCAGACTCGCTTCGCGACCCAAAAGTTCCGCCCCTTGTTCCGCCCAAGTTCCGGTGAAGGCTCAGTAACCTTCTGTTTAGAAGTGTGCTATTTAGCCGGAACTTGATCGGAACTTGGTCGGAAGTTCACCGGAACTTCCGGTCCGTTGTGACCCGAACTTCCGGTTGCGCTTCTGGAGCGGGCGTCAACGGTCTGATGACCGTTGGAGCCAGGCTCAGGCGGAACTTCCGGCCTCTCACCGGAACTTCCGGTGAGGTCGCGGGGGCTGTAACGGTTCAGTGCGAGGGGGGCCTATTTAAGGCACCCCTCTTCTTCCACTCTCTCTCGAATTTTTCTCTCTCCTCCATTAATGCTTGAGCTTCACCTCACTAGATCTCTCTCTCTAGCCACTCAAATGACCTGATCTTTTGAGAGGTGAGGGAGGTGACCTAGATCTACACTTCCACCAAAGAAGAATTGATTTCCCCCACCCATCCTTTGTGGATCTTGTTGCTCTTGGGTTTCTTGGAACCCTAGACGGTTTAGGGCATCCCCGGAGCTGAGGCATGTGTTGTAAAGCTTCGAGGTGTCGTTGAGGGCCTCCAATTGAGTTGTGGAGCCTCCCCCTCAACCTTGGTGTAAAGGTTTCGGTTGGCGCCTTCAAGGTCACCGGTTAGTGGATTGTGAGGCCTCCTTTGTGGGGGAGATCACCGGAGAAGAAGGTGAGGCCTTTGTGGCGCTCGGGTGACCTTGTGTGGCCCCGACACCTCTCCAACGTAGACGTAGCTCCTTGGGAGTGAACTACGGGAATTACATCTCTGTGTCCCCTCGCCGGTTACTTTGTTCCCTTCCTTTACTCCTTGCTATTTACTGTTTTTGTGGTTAGTGTTCGCTTTCTTGCATTTAGGTTGCTCACTTAGTTGCATCTCTAGATAACTTCCTTTCTCGTTGAGCCTAAAAGTGTGAAACAAATTAAAATTGGTAGACACCTATTCACCCCCCCCTCTAGTCGTATCAAGTCGGTACTTTCAACCTTGATATTAAAACAATCTTTTGAATATCAAGAATCATGGAGACAAACATGATACTTATATACTAACACTGGAATTGTCACTCTTGATTTAATACCAATTATTAAACTTCACGGAGTAACCGGAACTTACTGAAAGTTTGTAATAGGACTTTTAAACTTTAGATTAACACTTCAAAATAATACGATACCAGTTCGTAAAGTAACTAACCAGAATTCTATTGTTCTATTATCTCAATTATAACTAAGCGCAAGGTGGTAAACGGATGCCAATGACTACAAAAACTATGCAAATTTACTTTGATTTAATTTATGATAAATAGTGTTCAACTTTTAATCATATTGCTATTGAACTCTCACTCAAAACAATAGCCCTCACATTGTTTTAGTGATCACAAGAACCAAATTCACTACACCAAGTCCGATCATCACGTGACATGATATAGTTTCAAAGGAGAACAAACATCATGTTCATCATATCATCTATATGACTCATGCTTTACCTTTCGGTATTCCGTGTTCCGAGACCATGTCTGTACATGCTAGGCTCGTCAAGATCAAACCTTAGCTTCTGCATGAGCAAATCTGGCTTGCTCCCATTGTATACACTAGCAGAATCTAACACACCCGATCATCATGTGGTGCTTTAAAACAATGAGCTTTGGCAACGGTGCCTACTAAGGACGAACACTCTATAACTTGATATTTTTGAGAGGGATCATCTTATAATGCTACCGTCACGAACTAAGCAATACAAGATGCATAAATGGATTAACATCACATGCAATTCAAAATATGTGATATGATATGGCCTTTCTTCTTGTGCTTCCGATCTCCATCTTCAAGCATGAACATGATCTCCATCATCACCGGCGTGGCGTCAAGGTCAGTGGCGCCGCTCCATGGTTTTCGTCCACCAGCATCAACTATTACAACTACTTTAAATAATAGACACGCATGTCTAGACGAAATTAAAAGACAACCATATGGATCCTGCCGGTTGCCGACTTACAATAAGGAACATTGCATACATCATATATAATCACAATCATGGCCATATCACATCATAGCACACCCCTGCAAAACAAAGTTAGACGCCTCTAATTTTCTTTGCATGTTTTACGTGGTTTGGGGCTTTCAATAAGTGTCGTTCTAACTTACGAACAAGAACCACAACGTTGATGCTTGAACTATCAAGTGCCCATTGTAAATTGAATCTTTACTATGATGGGAGAGACAGACACCCGCAAAGCCACTTATGCAATACAAGTTGCATGTCGAGTGTGGAGCAAGTCTCATGAACGATGTCATGTAAGGTTAGCCCGGGCCGCTTCATCCCACCATACCGCAAGATGCAAAGTATACAAGAAGCAATTGATAATAAAGCACCACCGCCCACAATGACCATTGTGTTTTACTCGTGCAACAGATCTACATATAGACACGGCTCTGATACCACTATAGGGGTTCGTAGCATGGAAAACAAAAAAATTCTACCGCATGAACACACAATCAAGATCTAATCTATGATCAAGCCAAGATCTATCTACTAGATCGGTGCAACAAGTTGATAGAGTACTAACCCTCGAAGATGCAAAGCAGTTAACGAGAGCAGATTCTCGTGGGTGATGTAGTCATTCACTTGCCGATCTCAAAATTGCGTAAACGATCCTTCCGGTGTCGTGTTCCGACAGCGCTCCCGCAGTCGGTCACACGTACGGTACTCGATGAAGACCTTCCTCTCCCTTGTTCCAGTAGGCAGCGGAGGTTGTAGATCCTTCCTCGCGATTCCGGCAGCACGACATCATGGTGTCGGAAGTAGAGGGGAGATCCCGCAGGTCTTTGCCTAAGCCGGAGCGAGCATGGTGGAGTAGAGGGAGCCCCGGCAATCTAGGGTTTAGAGGGCCGAGGTTTAGAGGTAGCTAGCAACTAGAGTTTAGCTAGTCGGTAGCGGTTTAGAGGAGATCTAGATTGGTCGCAACTAGAGAGGGGGACGGCGGCCAACCTAGGGTTTCTTGGGCGCCTAGGGCAAGGGGATACCTTGGGCTACGCCCCTACCCCTCCTTATATAGGTGGGGGCGTCCAAGGGTGTTCCCAACACAGGTGGAAACCCTCCCTAATTCAGAAACCCTCCCTAACTCGGAAACCATGTTGGGATTTGACTTTTTTCAAACTGCCTTTTTGACTTTCAAATTAGAGTTTGATTTCTCTCTTCGAAGTGTCCAGCCAAGTGACCTAGGACATGATGCAACCATTAAACTTTTTCATGACACATCCATGTACCCTTCCCCTTCTGGATCGGTGAACCTTCAAGACCCTTCTAGAACATTCCGTTGAAAACACCGGAATCATTCCCGAACTCCGAAATTGGACTTTCCTTATATGAATCTTATTCTCCGGACCATTTCGGATCTCCTCGTGATATTCCAGATCCCATCCGAGACTCTGAATAACATTCGGTCTCTTTACTCACATTCCATATCTACTAAACAACATCAAATCCTTAAGTGTGTCTCCCTATGGTTCGTGAATTATGCAGACATGATCGAGACTCTTCTCCGATCAATAACCAATAGAGGAATCTGGAAATTCATATGGCTCCCACATATTTCTACGATTACTTCGTGATCGAATGAACCATTTACATACGATACCAATTTCCCTTTGTCTCATGATACTTTACTTATCCGAGGTTTGATCGTCAGTATCTCTGCATACCTAGTTCAACCTCGTTACCAATAAGTACTCTTTTCTCGTTCCCGTGATATGTGATCCCTTGTGATCCAGTCACATGCTTGCAAGCTAATTGGATGACATTCCACCGAGAGGTCCCAGAGTATATCTATCCGTCATATGGATGGACAAATCCCAATCTTGATCCATGTGCCTCAACACATACTTTCCGAACACTCAATGCCACCTTTATAGCCACCCAGTTACAGTGTGGTGTTTGATGTCGTCAAAGCATCCTTTCGGTGATGGTGATTAGCATGATCTCAAGGTCGAAGGAATTAGGTTACTATGTATTAGAAAGCTTATAGCAAGTGAACTATATTAAATGACTTGATCTTTATGCTACACTTGACTATAGAAGTATGTCCATCACACCATTCTCCTAATGATATGACCATGTTATTAATAACATCTCTATGTTCATGATCAAGAAACCATGATCACATATTAACCAACAAGCTAGTTTAACAAGAGGCTTTACTAGGGACTCTTTTATGTTTACAAATTACACAAGTATTAATGTTTTCGGTTAATACAATTATAGCATGGTATGTAAACATTTATCATAAGCATGAATATATGATAATAACCACTTTATTATTGCCTCTTGGGCATATCTCCAACAACTTGTATTTCTTATTTCTCTCTTTTTGTTTTTGACTTTGCTTTCTTTTTTATCTCGGCAGGGCCTCACTTTCTGCCAACCCTAGTGGTCCGAGTATGACCTCTTAGGTCATTTGTCTGACCTCACCACTAGCTCAAGTTGATGTCTGGGTCTCCAGCCCTACTCGCAACGATCCTCCTCCTGTCCCGACAAATAGTCCATCTCGGTGGGAGGAGTTTCTAACACCCTCAGAATCGGCCCTATGCAAGTTTTAGCGATTCCCGCCAAACCCGCATAGAAACGATTCAAAGGTGCCCACCAGGCACTTTCGTGCGGGTGGAAAACGAAGTAATAACATTACACAACAGTCCTCGATGGGACCCACAGAACAGGTATATATACAACAGCGACCCAAAGAGTCAAGAATACAGATACAATGTACAAAGCTCCAAATCACCTGGAAATGATAGAGCGTCCGACTACAGACAAGATGCAAATGGGGCTAAGAGCCCTGAAGAATAACCAATGGCGTCCATAACCCTGCCCAGGCCAAGCCGGAAGGGTAACCCTGCTAACGACGTCGATCTCAAACCTGCTTAAACAAAAGGGGTGCCGACAAGGGGCAAAGGAAAAAGAGAGCGGTCGATCGAGGCCAAGACAGCGAGACTAGAATTCGGCGGCTCTCGCCTACATAGGTATGGTGGACTGAGGCGGCAGCGCGGCATGCACTAAACAACCTATAGAGACTCGATATAACTGTCGGCTATCAGAGAGGGATAGGAAAGACCTATTTGGAACCATCCTGATACTACCACCAAACATACCCATCCTGGTATTTCCCCCTCGACACCAAACGAGGAAGTCAACCGAGGAACTCACACAGTTGGCAGTTTTATTTATTCAGTTATCGTTGCAGCAATTACTAGTCAAGTATAGATAGTCATCCTGATAAAATAAGCAGTGGGCAGTTTTATTTAACCATTCCGTTGTAGTTGCAACACTTACTAGTCAAATACAATTAGCATGAGATATCCCAAAACCCAGCAGTTGTTGGTACTTTTATTTAGCCATTCCGTTGTAGTTGAGCTGATTACTAGTCACATCGGATACAAGTCAATTTATAACAGTAAACTTTAGTTATAGTTTTCTATGATCAAGCACTGTGCTCCAAGTCGTCCATAATCATGACACGGCTTTTCGAAAAGATTAAACCCTGCAGGGGTGCACCAAAGTATCCAAAAGCACTTCGACCCTTTTTGCCAGATCAGTTAACATACACCCATCGGTATGTCGGCGGGGCCTAAGTCATGACGTTTCCAGATCCAAAGCAAGTACATGGGGGCCACCCCACTAAGTCGAACCCGCAACGAAGTCGGCCGGTCTTCGAGACGGACTTAGGTTTGTGAACGATCGGGAACCCAAAATCGGGCTTGTCGACACCGCAAATCGGTCCCGATCCTAAATAAAGACAGGTGCTATCCATCGCACAATTTAAATAAAGCGGTAAAGCATGGCATAAGTACATGATAGTAAATAAAACCTCAAACTAGTTTGTGGCCCCCAGTACAATACTTTGAAATCAGGTACTAATCGATGGGGGGCCCATATCTCCCCACCTGTGGTTAGCGCGCTCGATCTCGGAACAGGTGTCAAGAACTCGGGGTCCTACGGAACACAAGTGGACGGTTAACAACCAAATAACATCTATTGCCCACCTGTGCCTCTGCTTACCTACTTCAATTTTCGTTGTTAAACAATAATTAAAGTCTTGATCATCTCCAACAATAAACACACGTCAATACTCCAACAACTGTGGTACTTGACGACACGCAACGGCGCTTGAGCAAGCGACTACGACGCGCAAGTCCAACTATCTACCAAACAACAGGTAATAGGAGGTGTCCAAGGCAATATAAGGCTGCAAGGGATATCACGGGTACGAAAACTAGAGCATCGCAACACAGATAGCAATAGATCAACAGGAGGGAATAAATACTATAAAAGTAAGATAGGTAGAAAGGGAGATGCTCATTGAAAACATTGCCGAAGATTCATCCGAAGATCGGGTCGACACTCGCATCAACTCAACAGCCTTATCCGCGAAGAACCAAAACACTAGAAGAAACACCGGATGGACTATTTAATACTACGGCAAAAGATCGGGCATGATGCATGTATGATGTATGGCATGGCAAAGGTGCAATGCAATTCGTCAATATTAAGCGGAACCGAGGTTCTGACAATTAATTAAATGGTTCAAGTTATTTAACTACCCCGCAATTTAAATGTTGTTTGAACATGGCCAAATATAGCACCGGTTCGCTACACCAATTTAAATGAGGCCAATATAAGACTAGATTTGCCGCATATGGGCCCCATATTTAATTATATGGTGAATCGCATAAGGCCCCAAACCTCCGACAATATGCATGCGAATATGACAAATCAATATGCAACAAGTTTATATTTCATTTTGTAAAATAGGGCTCGGGAAGGGAATCACATTAGGGTTTGTCGATCTTGGGCTCCGAGGGTTCGGGGTCGGGTCTCAGGGTTCGACGGGATCGTTCTTGGACTCCGGGATTTAGGGTCTTCGGATCGGGGAAGTAGATCTTGTCGCACGAGCGTCAATGCTTCCGGGAAGGAGAACTTGTCGTCCAGGGTCTCGGTGTTCGGGGTGAAGTACTCGGCGTCCTCGAGGGAATACTTGTCGTATCCGTGAAGAAGATCATGTCGGTCCACGGGGTTCGGGGTTCGGAACGGTCTTCGGACGCTAGGATCAGGGTCTGCGGATCCGCGAAGGAGATCTTGTCGGGGGCCTCATGTCGGTCTTGGGTCATCATGTACAATTGTCGGTCTTGGATCAGACGAACTTGACTAGACGGTTCGATGTCGATGCCGTACTTGAGTTTCGATGCAGGCGATCCTCGGGTGGTACTCTGTCCAGATAGGCGTGTCTCCGCACCTCATCATCTGTAGCCCTGGCCAAACACCTGGCCGTTTGGCCCTCCTCCCTAGCTCCTTCCCTTTCGCTGCGCACCGACGACGAGGCACAACAGGCGACTTGGCCGGCCTGGACGGAGATGGCTCCGGGCGGCGCACACCCTCACGAGCCTGCCCATGGACGCGAGGAGGGGCGCGGCAGCGACGGTGCTCGGCCGTGGCCCAGAGGAGGAGGCGCAGGAGCGGACGGCGGGGGCGGGGCTTGGCGCTGGCGGCGCGGCGAGGTGGAGGCCGCGGGCGGCGGAGGCAGAGGGGAAAGCTCGGCGGCGAGGGGGGGGGTCGACGAGGCCGGAGCGCGCTGGGCCGGGCTCGACGGGGACGCGGCGGCGGGCAGCCAGAGGAGAGGAGAGGGAGAGCCGGCGAGGAGGCGAACGGGAGGTGGCCTCCGGTGAGCTCGGGGCCGGGCCGGTGGAGCAGACCGGCGAGCACCGGGGGGGAGGCCGGCGGCGGACGGGGCCCTGCTCGGGAGCGGCGCTGGCCGCGGCCGCTGGAGGACGCAGAGGAGGAGGGGGCGGGGCGGGGCCGACGCGCGCGGGGAGGGGGCGCGGTCGTGGCGAGAGGAGGAAGGAGGGAGAGAGAGGAGCGAGCGGGGGACCGTGGGGGTGGGGCCGGGGCGTGGGGTTAGAGGTAGGTGGGGTCGGGGTGGGACTGGGCAGGGATGCGTGCGTGCGTGTGTTTGCTGTGGGGAGTGGGGAGTGGGTCCAGGCGCGGTGGGACCAGGTTGGAAGGGAGAGGGGTAGGTGGGGGCTAGGTGAGAGAGAGAGAGGGGTGTAGGTGGGGTTGTGGATTGGTGAGGTGGCTGGGCTGAGGGTGAGGTGGAGGGACGGTGAGGTGGCAAGCTGGGATTGGTGGGTAGACTAGGATTGGGTAGTTTTAGGATTCTGGTGGACCGTTTTGAACTGGGGGTGGTCGACTGGGTCGAATCGGCCCGTTCGACTGCCCCCTAAAAATAATATAGATTTTTATTTAATTTAAAAATAACTTTTGTAATTAGTTTTTAGACAAATAAAAGACCCGAAAAAGCCCAGCGCTATAATTTGAAATTGAGACGGGGAATATTTAGAAACCAAACTAGGCTTTTAGAAAATAGGTTTCGACAAACAAATGCATGATGACTCGACGATGCACAAATGCAATGAGGCATGATGACATGAGCATGCGGTCATGATGATGCAATGCACAAAATCAACGCGATTTTCTAGTAGTGGTTTTATGGATGCCACAATTCGACACCACTAACGATGGATCTCGCCCTCGAGATCCGCCTCATGGTACCGGAAAGAAGGTCGGTGATCTGCATCTCCTCGCTTCGTTTAGATCCTCGCGACACCACTAACAAGAGGTCGTTGTCCGTGATCGTCGAAGGAACACTCCGGGAACAAAAGGTCGAAGGTAGAGGTATCAACAAATAAAGGCACCTCTAGCTTCCGTGGACGGAGTAAAATTGCGGGATCCACTGATTCGATGTACAAGAGCGAATGCTAAGAGTAGTCGGATGGTGATCAGTCCATCGCGCACCCAAACCATTACTCTGCACCCGAATAGGCGGATTATGCAACCAACTCTCGGAATTCAGATTGTAGATCTCGACAATCGAGGTTCAGAAACGAAGGAGTGATGCAGACTCTGCATCGGATTTGGCGTAGATGGCGTCGTCGCGTCGGAAAACACTGGAAGGCACGAGAAGGAACAAAGAGAAGTCCATCAGACGAAGGATTCCTCGGATAGCACGAAGACCAGATGTAGCAACACCGTTACCAAAAGAGGAAGCGAAACCCTGAAGGTACGACGGAACCCAACCACGAGAAATCCTGGACTCGAAGAGAGAGAAGAGAACGGATTCAAAACACGCAGAGGTGAGAGGAGAGCAGCAGAGGGGTAAGGAGTAAAATCAGACCTAATCAGAACTATCCAACCGGTTTTGCAAAATAGTTTTGACACTCTACTTCGGCTGTTAGCTAGGTTATCCTAGAGGCTGGACTTGAGGAGTATCGCAACTGCTGAGCTCTGATACCACTCTCTAACACCCTCAGAATTGGCCCTATGCAAGTTTTAGCGATTCCCGCCAAACCCGCATAGAAACGATTCAAAGGTGCCCACCAGGCACTTTCGCGGGTGGAAACGAATAATAACATTACACAACAGTCCTCGATGGGACCCATGAATAGGTATATATACAACAAATGACCAAAGAGTCAAGAATACAGATACAATGTACAAAGATCCAAATCACCTGGAAATTATAGAGCGTCCGACTACGGACAAGATGCAAATGGGGCTAAGAGCCCTGAAGAATAACCAATGGCGTCCATAACCCTGCCCAGGCCAAGCCGGAAGGGTAACCCTGCTAACGACGTCGATCTCAAACCTGCTTAAACAAAAGGGGTGCCGACAAGGGGCAAAGGAAAAAGAGAGAGCGGTCAGTACTGAGGCCAGTACACGGCGAGACTAGAATTCGGCGGCTCTCGCCTACATAGGTATGGTGGACTGAGGCGGCAGCGCGGCATGCACTAAACAACCTATATAGACTCGATATAACTGTCGGCTATCAGAGAGGGATAGGAAAGACCTATTTGGAACCATCCTGATACTACCACCAAACATACCCATCCTGGTATTTCCCCCTCGACACCAAACGAGGAAGTCAACCGAGGAACTCACACAGTTGGCAGTTTTATTTATTCAGTTATCGTTGCAGCAATTACTAGTCAAGTATAGATAGTCATCCTGATAAAATAAGCAGTGGGCAGTTTTATTTAACCATTCCGTTGTAGTTGCAACACTTACTAGTCAAATACAATTAGCATGAGATATCCCAAAACCCAGCAGTTGTTGGTACTTTTATTTAGCCATTCCGTTGTAGTTGAGCTGATTACTAGTCACATCGGATACAAGTAAATTTATAACAGTAAACTTTAGTTATAGTTTTCTATGATCAAGCACTATGCTCCAAGTCGTCCATAACCGCGGACACGGCTTTTCGAAAAGATTAAACCCTGCAGGGGTGCACCAAAGTATCCAAAATCACTTCGACCCTTTTTGCCAGATCAGTTAACATACACCCATCGGTATGTCGGCGGGGCCTAAGTCATGACGTTTCCAGACCCAAAGCAAGTACATGGGGGCCACCCCACTAAGTCGAACCCGCAACGAAGTCGGCCGGTCTCCGAGACGGACTTAGGGTTTGGGTAGACGGCTGTGAACGACTGGGAACCCAAAACTGGGCTTGTCGACACCGCGAAATCGTGTCCCGATCCTAAACAGTACAGGTGCTATCCATCGCACAATTTAAATAAAGCGGTAAAGCATGGCATAAGTACATGATAGTAAATAAAACCTCAAACTAGTTTGTGGCCCCCAGTACAATACTTTGAAATCAGGTACTAATCGATGGGGGGCCCATATCTCCCCACCTGTGGTTAGCGCGCTCGATCTCGGAACAGGTGTCAAGAACTCGGGGTCCTACGGGACACAAGTGGACGGTTAACAACCAAATAACATCTATTGCCCACCTGTGCCTCTGCTTACCTACTTCAATTTTAGTTGTTAAACAATAATTAAAGTCTTGATCATCTCCAACAATAAACACACGTCAATACTCCAACAACTGTGGTACTTGACGACACGCAACGGCGCTTGAGCAAGCGACTACGACGCGCAAGTCCAACTATCTACCAAACAACAGGTAATAGGAGGTGTCCAAGGCAATATAAGGCTGCAAGGGATATCACGGGTACGAAAACTAGAGCATCGCAACACAGATAGCAATAGATCAACAGGAGGGAATAAATACTATAAAAGTAAGATAGGTAGAAAGGGGGAGATGCTCGCCTGAAAACATTGCCGAAGATTCATCCGAAGATCGGGTCGACACTCGCATCAACTCAACGGCCTTATCCGCGAAGAACCAAAACACTAGAAGAAACACCGGATGGACTATTTAATACTACGGCAAAAGATCGGGCATGATGCATGTATGATGTATGGCATGGCAAAGGTGCAATGCAATTCGGCAATATTAAGCGGAACCGAGGTTCCGACAATTAATTAAATGGTTCAAGTTATTTAACTACCCCGCAATTTAAATGTTGTTTGAACATGGCCAAATATAGCACCGGTTCGCTACACCAATTTAAATGAGGCCAATATAAGACTAGATTTGCCCGCATATGGGCCCCATATTTAATTATATGGTGAATCGGCATAAGGCCCCCAAACCTCCTGACAATATGCATGCGAATATGACAAATCAATATGCAACAAGTTTATATTTCATTTTGTAAAATAGGGCTCGGGAAGGGAATCACATTAGGGTTTGTCGATCTTGGGCTCCGAGGGTTCGGGGTCGGGTCTCAGGGTTCGACGGGATCGTTCTTGGACTCCGGGATTTAGGGTCTTCGGATCGGGGAAGTAGATCTTGTCGCATGAGCGTCAATGCTTCCGGGAAGGAGAACTTGTCGTCCAGGGTCTCGGTGTTCGGGGTGAAGTACTCGGCGTCCTCGAGGGAATACTTGTCGTATCCGTGAAGAAGATCATGTCGGTCCACGGGGTTCGGGGTTCGGAACGGTCTTCGGACGCTAGGATCAGGGTCTGCGGATCCGCGAAGGAGATCTTGTCGGGGGCCTCATGTCGGTCTTGGGTCATCATGTACAATTGTCGGTCTTGACTGCGGACGAACTTGACTAGACGGTTCGATGTCGATGCCGTACTTGAGTTTCGATGCAGGCGATCCTCGGGTGGTACTCTGTCCAGATAGGCGTGTCTCCGCACCTCATCATCTGTAGCCCTGGCCAAACACCTGGCCGTTTGGCCCTCCTCCCTAGCTCCTTCCCTTTCGCTGCGCACCGACGACGAGGCACAACAGGCGACTTGGCCGGCCTGGACGGAGATGGCTCCGGGCGGCGCACACCCTCACGAGCCTGCCCATGGACGCGAGGAGGGGCGCAGAGCTGACGGGCGGGCGGGGCTTGGCCAAGGAGCGGCGAGGTGGAGGCCGCGGGCGGCGGAGGCAGAGGGGAAAGCTCGGCGGCGAGGGGGGGGGTCGACGAGGCCGGAGCGCGCTGGGCCGGGCTCGACGGGGACGCGGCGGCGGGCAGCCAGAGGAGAGGAGAGGGAGAGCCGGCGAGGAGGCGAACGGGAGGTGGCCTCCGGTGAGCTCGGGGCCGGTGGAGAAGACCGAGCACCGGGGAGGCCGGCGGACGGGGCCTGCTCGGAGCGGCGCTGCTGGCCGCTGGAGGACGAAAGGAGGAGGGGGGGGCCGACAAGCTGGGAGGGGCGCGGTCGTGGCGAGAGGAGGAAGGAGGGAGAGAGGGAGCGGGGGACCGTGGGGTGGGGGGCGGGGGCGTGGGGTTCGTGGTGGGGGGGGGGGGGGGGGGACGGGGCAGGGATGCGTGCGTGCGTGTGTTTGCTGTGGGGAGTGGGGAGTGGGTCCAGGCGCGGTGGGACCAGGTTGGAAGGGAGAGGGGTAGGTGGGGGCTAGGTGAGAGAGAGAGAGGGGTGTATGTGGGGTTGTGGATTGGTGAGGTGGCTGGGCTGAGGGTGAGGTGGAGGGACGGTGAGGTGGCAAGCTGGGATTGGTGGGTAGACTAGGATTGGGTAGTTTTAGGATTCTGGTGGACCGTTTTGAACTGGGGGTGGTCGACTGGGTCGAATCGGCCCGTTCGACTGCCCCCTAAAAATAATATAGATTTTTATTTAATTTAAAAATAACTTTTGTAATTAGTTTTTAGACAAATAAAAGACACGGAAAAGCCCGGCGCTATAATTTGAAATTGAGACGGGGAATATTTAGAAACCAAACTAGGCTTTTAGAAAATAGGTTTCGACAAACAAATGCATGATGACCCGACGATGCACAAATGCAATGAGGCATGATGACATGAGCGTGCGGTCATGATGATGCAACGCACAAAATCAACGCGATTTTCTAGTAGTGGTTTTGCGGGATGCCACAATTCGACACCACTAACGATGGATCTCGCCCTCGAGATCCGCCTCATGGTACCGGAAAGAAGGTCGGTGATCTGCATCTCCTCGCTTCGTTTAGATCCTCGCGACACCACTAACAAGAGGTCGTTGTCCGTGATCGTCGAAGGAACACTCCGGGAACAAAAGGTCGAAGGTAGAGGTATCAACAAATAAAGGCACCTCTAGTTTCCGTGGACGGAGTAAAATTGCGGGATCCACTGATTCGATGTACAAGAGCGAATGCTAAGAGTAGTCGGATGGTGATCAGTCCATCGCGCACCCAAACCATTACTCTGCACCCGAATAGGAGGATTATGCAACCAACTCTCGGAATTCAGATTGTAGATCTCGACAATCGAGGTTCAGAAACGAAGGAGTGATGCAGACTCTGCATCGGATTTGGCGTAGATGGCGTCGTCGCGTCGGAAAACACTGGAAGGCACGAGAAGGAACAAAGAGAATTCCATCAGACGAAGGATTCCTCGGATAGCACGAAGACCAGATGTAGCAACACCGTTACCAAAAGAGGAAGCGAAACCTCAAGGTGCGACGAACCCAACCACGAAATCCTGGACTCGAAGAGAGAGAAGAGAACGGATTCAAAACACGCAGAGGTGAGAGGAGAGCAGCAGAGGGGTAAGGAGTAAAATCAGACCTAATCAGAACTATCCAACCGGTTTTGCAAAATAGTTTTGACACTCTACTTCGGCTGTTAGCTAGGTTATCCTACAGGCTGGACTTGAGGAGTATCGCAACTGCTGAGCTCTGATACCACTCTCTAACACCCTCAGAATCGGCCCTATGCAAGTTTTAGCGATTCCCGCCAAACCCGCATAGAAACGATTCAAAGGTGCCCACCAGGCACTTTCGTGCGGGTGGAAAACGAAGTAATAACATTACACAACAGTCCTCGATGGGACCCACAGAACAGGTATATATACAACAGCGACCCAAAGAGTCAAGAATACAGATACAATGTACAAAGATCCAAATCACCTGGAAATTATAGAGCGTCCGACTACGGACAAGATGCAAATGGGGCTAAGAGCCCTGAAGAATAACCAATGGCATCCATAACCCTGCCGGCCAAGCCGGAAGGGTAACCTCGCTAACGACGTCGATCTCAAACCTGCTTAAACAAAAGGGTGCCGACAAGGGCAAAGGAAAAAGAGAGCGGTCGATCGAGGCCAAGACAATGAGACTAGAATTCGGCGTCTCTCGCCTACATAGGTATGGTGGATGGCGGCAGGCAGCATGCACTAAACAACCTATATAGACTCGATATAACTGTCGGCTATCAGAGAGGGATAGGAAAGACCTATTTGGAACCATCCTGATACTACCACCAAACATACCCATCCTGGTATTTCCCCCTCGACACCAAACGAGGAAGTCAACCGAGGAACTCACACAGTTGGCAGTTTTATTTATTCAGTTATCGTTGCAGCAATTACTAGTCAAGTATAGATAGTCATCCTGATAAAATAAGCAAGGGCAGTTTTATTTAACCATTCCGCTAGTTGCAACACTTACTAGTCAAATACAATTAGCATGAGATATCCCAAAACCCAGCAGTTGTTGGTACTTTTATTTAGCCATTCCGTTGTAGTTGAGCTGATTACTAGTCACATCGGATACAAGTCAATTTATAACAGTAAACTTTAGTTATAGTTTTCTATGATCAAGCACTGTGCTCCAAGTCGTCCATAACCGCGGACACGGCTTTTCGAAAAGATTAAACCCTGCAGGGGTGCACCAAAGTATCCAAAAGCACTTCGACCCTTTTTGCCAGATCAGTTAACATACACCCATCGGTATGTCGGCGGGGCCTAAGTCATGACGTTTCCAGATCCAAAGCAAGTACATGGGGGCCACCCCACTAAGTCGAACCCGCAACGAAGTCGGCCGGTCTCCGAGACGGACTTAGGGTTTGGGTAGACGGCTGTGAACGACTGGGAACCCAAAACTGGGCTTGTCGACACCGCGAAATCGTGTCCCGATCCTAAACAGTACAGGTGCTATCCATCGCACAATTTAAATAAAGCGGTAAAGCATGGCATAAGTACATGATAGTAAATAAAACCTCAAACTAGTTTGTGGCCCCCAGTACAATACTTTGAAATCAGGTACTAATCGATGGGGGGCCCATATCTCCCCACCTGTGGTTAGCGCGCTCGATCTCGGAACAGGTGTCAAGAACTCGGGGTCCTACGGGACACAAGTGGACGGTTAACAACCAAATAACATCTATTGCCCACCTGTGCCTCTGCTTACCTACTTCAATTTTAGTTGTTAAACAATAATTAAAGTCTTGATCATCTCCAACAATAAACACACGTCAATACTCCAACAACTGTGGTACTTGACGACACGCAACGGCGCTTGAGCAAGCGACTACGACGCGCAAGTCCAACTATCTACCAAACAACAGGTAATAGGAGGTGTCCAAGGCAATATAAGGCTGCAAGGGATATCACGGGTATGAAAACTAGAGCATCGCAACACAGATAGCAATAGATCAACAGGAGGGAATAAATACTATAAAAGTAAGATAGGTAGAAAGGGGGAGATGCTCGCCTGAAAACATTGCCGAAGATTCATCCGAAGATCGGGTCGACACTCGCATCAACTCAACGGCCTTATCCGCGAAGAACCAAAACACTAGAAGAAACACCGGATGGACTATTTAATACTACGGCAAAAGATCGGGCATGATGCATGTATGATGTATGGCATGGCAAAGGTGCAATGCAATTCGGCAATATTAAGCGGAACCGAGGTTCGACAATTAGTTAAATGGTTCAAGTTATTTAACTACCCCGCAATTTAAATGTTGTTTGAACATGGCCAAATATAGCACCGGTTCGCTACACCAATTTAAATGAGGCCAATATAAGACTAGATTTGCCCGCATATGGGCCCCATATTTAATTATATGGTGAATCGGCATAAGGCCCCCAAACCTCCTGACAATATGCATGCGAATATGACAAATCAATATGCAACAAGTTTATATTTCATTTTGTAAAATAGGGCTCGGGAAGGGAATCACATTAGGGTTTGTCGATCTTGGGCTCCGAGGGTTCGGGGTCGGGTCTCAGGGTTCGACGGGATCGTTCTTGGACTCCGGGATTTAGGGTCTTCGGATCGGGGAAGTAGATCTTGTCGCACGAGCGTCAATGCTTCCGGGAAGGAGAACTTGTCGTCCAGGGTCTCGGTGTTCGGGGTGAAGTACTCGGCGTCCTCGAGGGAATACTTGTCGTATCCGTGAAGAAGATCATGTCGGTCCACGGGGTTCGGGGTTCGGAACGGTCTTCGGACGCTAGGATCAGGGTCTGCGGATCCGCGAAGGAGATCTTGTCGGGGGCCTCATGTCGGTCTTGGGTCATCATGTACAATTGTCGGTCTTGACTGCGGACGAACTTGACTAGACGGTTCGATGTCGATGCCGTACTTGAGTTTCGATGCAGGCGATCCTCGGGTGGTACTCTGTCCAGATAGGCGTGTCTCCGCACCTCATCATCTGTAGCCCTGGCCAAACACCTGGCCGTTTGGCCCTCCTCCCTAGCTCCTTCCCTTTCGCGCATCAAGACGAGGCACAACAGCATTTGGCGGCCTGGACGGAGATGGCTCCGGGCGGCGCACACCCTCACGAGCCTGCCCATGGACGTGAGGAGGGGCGCGGCAGCGACGGTGCTCGGCCGTGGCCCAGAGGAGGAGGCGCAGAGGACGGGCGGGGCTTGGGCTTGGCAGCGGCGGTGAGGTGGAGGGCTTGGGCGGCGGAGGCAGAGGGTAAAGCTCGGCGAGAGGCTGGGCCGGGCTCGACGGGACGCAAAGCAAGGGCAGCGGAGGAGAGGAGAGGAGAGCGAGGAGGCGAACGGGAGGTGGCCTCCGGTGAGCTCGGGGCCGGGCCGGTGGAGCAGACCGGCGAGCACCGGGGGGGAGGGCGGCGGCGGAGGGGGCCCTGCTCGGGAGCGGCCTTGCTGCTGGAGGACGCAGAGGAGAGGAGGAGGAGGGCGGGGCCGCAGGAGGGGGCGCGGTCGTGGCGAGAGGAGGAAGGAGGGAGAGAGAGGAGCGAGCGGGGGACTGTGGGGGTGGGGCCGGGGCGTGGGGTTAGAGGTAGGTGGGGTCGGGGTGGGACTGGGCAGGGATGCGTGCGTGTGTTTGCTGTGGGGAGTGGGGAGTGGGTCCAGGCGCGGTGGGACCAGGTTGGAAGGGAGAGGGGTAGGTGGGGGCTAGGTGAGAGAGAGAGAGGGGTGTAGGTGGGGTTGTGGATTGGTGAGGTGGAGGGACGGTGAGGTGGCAAGCTGGGATTGGTGGGTAGACTAGGATTGGGTAGTTTTAGGATTCTGGTGGACCGTTTTGAACTGGGGGTGGTCGACTGGGTCGAATCGGCCCGTTCGACTGCCCCCTAAAAATAATATAGATTTTTATTTAATTTAAAAATAACTTTTGTAATTAGTTTTTAGACAAATAAAAGACCCGGAAAAGCCCGGCGCTATAATTTGAAATTGAGACGGGGAATATTTAGAAACCAAACTAGGCTTTTAGAAAATAGGTTTCGACAAACAAATGCATGATGACTCGACGATGCACAAATGCAATGAGGCATGATGACATGAGCATGCGGTCATGATGATGCAATGCACAAAATCAACGCGATTTTCTAGTAGTGGTTTTGCGGGATGCCACAATTCGACACCACTAACGATGGATCTCGCCCTCGAGATCCGCCTCATGGTACCGGAAAGAAGGTCGGTGATCTGCATCTCCTCGCTTCGTTTAGATCCTCGCGACACCACTAACAAGAGGTCGTTGTCCGTGATCGTCGAAGGAACACTCCGGGAACAAAAGGTCGAATGTAGAGGTATCAACAAATAAAGCCACCTCTAGCTTCCGTGGACGGAGTAAAATTGCGGGATCCACTGATTCGATGTACAAGAGCGAATGCTAAGAGTAGTCGGATGGTGATCAGTCCATCGCGCACCCAAACCGTTACTCTGCACCCGAATAGGAGGATTATGCAACCAACTCTCGGAATTCAGATTGTAGATCTCGACAATCGAGGTTCAGAAACGAAGGAGTGATGCAGACTCTGCATCGGATTTGGCGTAGATGGCGTCGTCACGTCGGAAAACACTGGAAGGCACGAGAAGGAACAAAGAGAAGTCCATCAGACGAAGGATTCCTCGGATAGCACGAAGACCAGATGTAGCAACACCGTTACCAAAAGAGGAAGCGAAACCCTGAAGGTACGACGGAACCCAACCACGAGAAATCCTGGACTCGAAGAGAGAGAAGAGAACGGATTCAAAACACGCAGAGGTGAGAGGAGAGCAGCAGAGGGGTAAGGAGTAAAATCAGACCTAATCAGAACTATCCAACCGGTTTTGCAAAATAGTTTTGACACTCTACTTCGGCTGTTAGCTAGGTTATCCTACAGGCTGGACTTGAGGAGTATCGCAACTGCTGAGCTCTGATACCACTCTCTAACACCCTCAGAATCGGCCCTATGCAAGTTTTAGCGATTCCCGCCAAACCCGCATAGAAACGATTCAAAGGTGCCCACCAGGCACTTTCGTGCGGGTGGAAAACGAAGTAATAACATTACACAACAGTCCTCGATGGGACCCACAGAATAGGTATATATACAACAGCGACCCAAAGAGTCAAGAATACAGATACAATGTACAAAGATCCAAATCACCTGGAAATTATAGAGCGTCCGACTACGGACAAGATGCAAATGGGGCTAAGAGCCCTGAAGAATAACCAATGGCGTCCATAACCCTGCCCAGGCCAAGCCGGAAGGGTAACCCTGCTAACGACATCGATCTCAAACCTGCTTAAACAAAAGGGGTGCCGACAAGGGGCAAAGGAAAAAGAGAGAGCGGTCAGTACTGAGGCCAGTACACGGCGAGACTTGAATTCGGCGGCTCTCGCCTACATAGGTATGGTGGCGGCAGCGGCATGCACTAAACAACCTATAGACTCGATATAACTGTCGGCTATCAGAGAGGGATAGGAAAGACCTATTTGGAACCATCCTGATACTACCACCAAACATACCCATCCTGGTATTTCCCCCTCGACACCAAACGAGGAAGTCAACCGAGGAACTCACACAGTTGGCAGTTTTATTTATTCAGTTATCGTTGCAGCAATTACTAGTCAAGTATAGATAGTCATCCTGATAAAATAAGCAGTGGGCAGTTTTATTTAACCATTCCGTTGTAGTTGCAACACTTACTAGTCAAATACAATTAGCATGAGATATCCCAAAACCCAGCAGTTGTTGGTACTTTTATTTAGCCATTCCGTTGTAGTTGAGCTGATTACTAGTCACATCAGATACAAGTCAATTTATAACAGTAAACTTTAGTTATAGTTTTCTATGATCAAGCACTGTGCTCCAAGTCGTCCATAACCGCGGACACGGCTTTTCGAAAAGATTAAACCCTGCAGGGGTGCACCAAAGTATCCAAAAGCACTTCGACCCTTTTTGCCAGATCAGTTAACATACACCCATCGGTATGTCGGCGGGCCTAAGTCATGACGTTTCCAGATCCAAAGCAAGTACATGGGGCCACCCCACTAAGTCGAACCCATAACGAAGTCGGCCGGTCTCGAGACGGACTTAGGGTTTGGGTAGACGTCAGAACGATCGGGAACCCAAAACTGGGCTTGTCGACACCGAAATCGTGTCCCGATCCTAAGCGACGGGTGCTATCCATCGCACAATTTAAATAAAGCGGTAAAGCATGGCATAAGTACATGATAGTAAATAAAACCTCAAACTAGTTTGTGGCCCCAAAGACAATACTTTGAAATCAGGTACTAATCGATGGGGGCCCATATCTCCCCACAATGGTTAGCGCGCTCGATCTCTAACAGGTGTCAAGAACTCGGGTCCCACGGGACACAAGTGACGATTAACAACCAAATAACATCTATTGCCCACCTGTGCCTCGCTACCTACTTCAATTTTAGTTGTTAAACAATAATTAAAGTCTTGATCATCTCCAACAATAAACACACGTCAATACTCCAACAACTGTGATACTTGACGACCGCAACGGCGCTTGAGCAAGCGACACGACGCAAGTCCAACTATCTACCAAACAACAGGTAATAGGAGGTGTCCAAGGCAATATAAGGCTGCAAGGGATATCACGGTACGAAAACTAGAGCATCGCAACACAGATAGCAATAGATCAATAGGAGGGAATAAATACTATAAAAGTAAGATAGGTAGAAAGGGGGAGATGCTCGCCTGAAAACATTGCCGAAGATTCATCCGAAGATCAGGTCGACACTGCATCAACTCAACGGCCTTATCCGCGAAGAACCAAAACACTAGAAGAAACACCGGATGGACTATTTAATACGGCAAAAGATCGGGCATGATGCATGTATGATGTATGGCATGGCAAAGGTGCAATGCAATTGGCAATATAAGCGGAACCGAGGTTCCGACAATTAATTAAATGGTTCAAGTTATTTAACTACCTCAATTTAAATGTTGTTTGAACATGGCCAAATATAGCACCGTTCGCTACACCAATTTAAATGAGGCCAATATAAGACTAGATTTGCCGCATATGGGCCCCATATTTAATTATATGGTGAATCGGCATAAGGCCCCCAAACCTCCTGACAATATGCATGCGAATATGACAAATCAATATGCAACAAGTTTATATTTCATTTTGTAAAATAGGGCTCGGGAAGGGAATCACATTAGGGTTTGTCGATCTTGGGCTCCGAGGGTTCGGGGTCGGGTCTCAGGGTTCGACGGGATCGTTCTTGGACTCCGGGATTTAGGGTCTTCGGATCGGGGAAGTAGATCTTGTCGCACGAGCGTCAATGCTTCCGGGAAGGAGAACTTGTCGTCCAGGGTCTCGGTGTTCGGGGTGAAGTACTCGGCGTCCTCGAGGGAATACTTGTCGTATCCGTGAAGAAGATCATGTCGGTCCACGGGGTTCGGGTTCTGAACGGTCTTGGGCTGGACGCTAGGATCCGCGAAGGAGATCTTGTCGGGGCCTCATGTCGGTCTTGGGTCATCATGTACAATTGTCGGTCTTGGCTGGGACGAACTTGACTAGACGGTTCGATGTCGATGCCGTGCTTGAGTTTCGGCGATGGCGATCCTCGTGTGGTACTCTGTCTAGATCGGCGTGTCTCTGCACCTCATCATCTGTAGCCCTGGCCAAACACCTGGCCGTTTGGCCCTCCTCCCTAGCTCCTTCCCTTTCGCTGCGCACCGACGACGAGGCACAACAGGCGACTTGGCCGGCCTGGACGGAGATGGCTCCGGGCGGCGCACACCCTCACGAGCCTGCCCATGGACGTGAGGAGGGGCGCGAGCGGCGCTCGGCCGCGTGGGCTCTAGGAGAGGAGGCGCAGCGCAGACGCGGGCTGGGGGCGCGTGGCGAGGTGGAGGCTGGGCAAGTGGAGGCAGAGGGGAAAGCTCATGGCGAGGGGGTCGACGAGGCCGGAGCGTGCTAGGCCGGGCTCGACGGGGACGGCAAGGGGCGGCCAGAGGAGAGGAGAGCCGGGCGAGGAGGCGAACGGAGGTGGCCTCGGTTGCGCTCGGGGCGGGGCGGGTGGAGCCGCCCGGCGAGCACGGGGGGGGAGGCCGGCGGCGGTGGGGGCCCTGCTCGGGGGCGGGGCTGGCCGCTGGAGGAGGACAGAGGAGGAGGGGGGCGGGCGGGGCCGCCAAGGGAGGAGGCGATCGTGGCGAGAGGAGGAAGGAGAGAGAGAGGAGCGAGGGGGACCGTGGGGTGGGGCAGGCGTGGGGTTAGAGGTAGGTGGGGTCGGGTGGGACTGGGCAGGGATGCGTGCGTGCGTGTGTTTGCTGTGGGGAGTGGGGAGTGGGTCCAGGCGCGGTGGGACCAGGTTGGAAGGGAGAGGGGTAGGTGGGGGCTAGGTGAGAGAGAGAGGGGTGTAGGTGGGGTTGTGGATTGGTGAGGTGGCTGGGCTGAGGGTGAGGTGGAGGGACGGTGAGGTGGCAAGCTGGGATTGGTGGGTAGACTAGGATTGGGTAGTTTTAGGATTACGTCTCGTGGACTGCTTGAACTGGGGTGGTCGACTGGGCCTAATCGATCGCCCCTAAAAATAATATAGATTTTTATTTAATTTAAAAATAACTTTTGTAATTAGTTTTTAGACAAATAAAAGACACGGAAAAGCCCGGCGCTATAATTTGAAATTGAGACGGGGAATATTTAGAAACCAAACTAGGCTTTTAGAAAATAGGTTTCGACAAACAAATGCATGATGACTCGACGATGCACAAATGCAATGAGGCATGATGACATGAGCATGCGGTCATGATGATGCAATGCACAAAATCAACGCGATTTTCTAGTAGTGGTTTTGCGGGATGCCACAGAGTTCGAGGTCGCCCCTGCTGATGGTGCTCACGTTGCTACGCCGGATCAGCCGATTGATCCGGTAATTTCCACCCAGGCTTCCAAGATTATCTCCGCCGAACCAACTCCTGCCGAGGTTCATGCTACCTCGTCGTCTACTGAAGCTGCTGCTATTTCGGTTCCGGAGGTTGTTGCCCCGAGCTCGTCTCAGCCCGCCAAGTCACAACCTGCTGCCGAGGTTTCTGCAAAGACCAAGAAGGACGATGCTGCCAAGCCAAAGCTGGCCCAAAAAGTTAAACCAAGTTCTTCTCAACCGAGTATAGTCGGCATGCTTCACAAGGGAGCCTCTATCGCTAAATCTGGGTATGATCCCGCCGCCGGCACACAAATTGTGCTTCATAAGAGCCCGACGGCCGGGATAGCTGCCCAATAACGCGAGAGGACAAAGGCAAGGTGCTAACGCATACGGAGAGCGGAGGAAGCCTTGGGTCCTTGGTAGAATATGCCAACAATTGGAATGCAGCCGATCAGATCAAGGGTAATCCGAGTAATCAACCTTTCAGCTCTCCGACATCAGTAGCCTCTTGCATTTGGCCGCTAAAGTTGTTCTTGAAAGTGACAAGATGAACGAGGTAAATGCTTCGGTCTATACTTGCTGCATCATATATTGTATGCCCACTAGTCCCCGAGCTTGCGACCGAATGACTTGTCATTCAGCCAGAAGCTTCTACTGATAAAACATAGTAACTTGCAAGTATAGTAAACGCTCTGTAATATTCAGGCATCTTTCCTTACTTCTTAGTTTCTGTTTCGAATATCCAGCCACCTAGATCCGAGTCAAATTCTTACTTGATTCAGATATTTTTAAGTTTAGCTTTGATTATCTAGCCATCTAGATCCGAGTCAAGTTTTACTTGACTTGGATCTTTTAGGTTTAGATTCAACTTGACTCGGATCTTTTAGGTTTAGATTCGAATATCCAGCCACCTAGATCCGAGTCAAGTTTTACTTGGCTTGAATCTTTTAGGTTTAGCTTTGAATATCCAGCAACCTAGATCCTAGTCAAGTTTTACTTGGCTTGGATCTTTTAGGTTTAGCTTCGAATATCCAGCCACCTAGATCCGAGTCAAGTTTTACTTGGCTTGGATTTGTATGTTTAACTTTGGATATTTCTCTCCTATATAACTCTCTATGATTTCAGGTTGCTACAGGTCAAATATGATAAACTAGTGCCTATTTTGAAAAAACAGGTTAGTTAATTTCTGTGAATCTTGAAAAATTTTGGTCTAGATTTTTGTTTCCAAATTTACCTCTAATTTGTCTTTGTTTTGCCAACGTTGATACTTAGAATACTGCACTAAAGAAGAAAATTTCTAGTCTTGAAGGTGAGTTTTGCTTACTCATTTCTTTCCTCTCCTGAATTATTGTTGAGTATCTTATAGTACACTGCCCTTGGCTCAGGCGAATTAAAAAGCTTTGTAGCATCGCATCAAGAGTGCATGCCCATGCCTGATATGATGCTGCATTTTTTAGAGCAAGCAGGGACTAATACGGCGCAGCTAAAGGATAAGGATGACGAGATAGCTCGGCTTTGCCGCCAAGGTTGACTCTTTGAAATTGGCCCAGAAATCTGAGCTAGAGAAGATTGACCAAGAATTCTCCACTGAGAAGAATCAACTGACTCTCCAGCTCCAGAAGAACAAAGAACTCCTCGACGCGACCGAGTCAAAAAATAAGTCCATGATGGATGAGATTATTCTGTTTGAGAAGAAAGGGTCAGCTGGTCCGAGGATCTTTAAAAGATGTTACGATATATCCACCGTAAGTCCTCTTTTTATCTTGTGGCCATTGGCCGAGTTATTCTTTGCTCATTGCTTGTGTTGACTTATGTTATTCTTTGTATTATAGATCATTTTTCGGAATCGGAACCCATGAGTAACAAGGTTGTGATCAATGCTCGGGCCCACCTAGGTGTCCCAGTAACCCAGGTCAAGAGTATTCTATCGAGGATTGTCTTGATCTCTGTTGCTGCCGCCATTGAACCGATGAAGATCATGGGCAAAGATTTGGTGAAAGCAGCCATCCGAGCCTTCAATGTGCTCTGGCCAAATGAAGCGAAGATTACCAAGGTTGAAGTGCTTGTGGCAAAACTCATGGATTCCCAAACTCAGTTGAATCTTTGGAGAGAGTCCGTAGGATGAGCCGGGGCTGATATGGCACTCACGGTCGTTCTGTCGTGGTACGAGAACATCTCACACGATATCCTGATGAATTTGCATGCCGTCTCCCCTTGGATTACTGACCCGGATCATATCGCTCGCTGCCAAGCCCATGCTTACCAGCTTATTGAATATGACGATGTGCACCACTGGAATGAAGGACCAAGTTTTCTTCAAGATGAGGCCGAACAGAATGCTGAGGCAGCAGAGGATGATGAATCCGAAGATGATTCTGGAGATGAAGAGGATACTGACGAGGGGTCCGGAAGCTCGGATGAAACAGGAGATGATTCGGATCGAGAGGCTGAGGCCCGGTCTTCCTCCAAGGGGACCGATGCTTCTCAAGCTCAGGCCAAGGCTTCGCGCAAAACTACCGACGTTCAAGATGCCAAGGCAGCCTCAGTTGAGGCCGAGGTAACCTCTGCGGAGGTCCAGGTGGCGTCGGGGACCCCAGCTCCTGTGATTACCGCTTCTACCGAGGCCGAGGTTCCTCTGGTGGCGACCGAAGCACCCACCTCAGAAGCCCTGCTCCCGCAGTTACTCTCCCTTCATCTGCCGATGATCCGGCCATAGCCAGTGCTTGAACTCAAAAAACTTATTCGTTAAGTCCTACGTATGCCGGGCGTATGCTGTGTGAGACAATTTGGTCTTTTGTCACTATCTGTATAACTCTGTGATCTTCAGATGTTGTGCTTAATCTTATGTTGATTACCTTTCTAAGTCAATTATTCGGCATGTGTTCATCCTTTTGCGATTTTCACCTAGTAGGTTTGAAATGAAAATATCTAACTTAATTATGTTTAGTAATTATGTACGACATTTTAAGATAAGAGCGTGGATTAATATACTATAGCAATCTTCTGGGTTAGGAAAAATTGTAAAACATGATTCGGCTCGCGTACCATCCACTTCTTAGTCGTTTTTTGTGTGTTTGACTCCAGCCGGCTCTTATCTCACTTATCATGGGGTCCTTTTCTGGACAACGATAAGTCGGAGATTCGGCATCTGCTTTCACCACATTACTAACCCGGCTTAAGGATTAGACATATAATCCAGCCGACTTATCGAAGACATGAAAAATAAAGACAAATAATATGAGGCAGTCCCCGAGTCATTGCTCGAGTCACCAAAGTTTCATTTATTAATTCATTTCCGAGATATAAAGCCGATATATAATAGTTTGGGATACAATACACTTCCTCTAAGTGTAAAAGGACGAAGCAAAGCTACATTCGACGACCTTTTTGATTCGTCTCCTGATTTTTCCGCCTTATTCTTCTCTGGTACTTGAGCATCTATGAGATAATATGCATCATTATGCAATGCTTTGCTCACAATAAACGGGCCCTCCCATGGAGGTGACAATTTATGCATGCCGGTTGTGCGTTGCACGAGCCGAAGTACCAGATCTCCCTCTCGAAAGACTCGGGGGCTCACTTTATTGCTAGGATAACGTCTGCGATCTTATTGATATATGGCTGATCTGGATAACGCCAATTCTCTTGCTTCTTCTAATAAATCAACATCATCTTGCCGGCATATTTCATTCACTTCGGTGTTTGTGTATTGGGTGACTTTAGGCAAGTCATGCACTATGTCAACTGGTAATACGGCTTCTGCCCCATATACAAGAAAGAATGGCGTGTACCCCGTTGATCTATTCGGAGTTGTCCTTAGGATCCATAATATGGCCGGGAGTTCCTCAATCCAACATCCTGCCGACCTTTGCAATGGTTCTATGAGCCGGGGTTTTATCCCGGACAATACTAGTCCATTTGACCTTCCCACTTGTCCATTCGACGCGGGATGTGCTACCGATGCAACGCTAAGCCTTATGTGCTTATCCCGATAGAAACGAGCAAAAGCCCCCTCGGCAAAATTCGTGTTGTTATTTGTAATGACACTATGTGGGTATCCATATCTTAAGATGATATCCTTAAGGAATTTCACAGCCGTGAGCCCATCACACTTTCTTATAGGTTTTACTTCTATTCACTTTGTAAATTTGTCCACCATGACCAAGATGTGGGCCATGCCGCCTCTAGCTGACTTAAATGGCCCAACCATATCTAGGCACCATACGGAAAATGGCCAAGTAATAGGTATCGTCTTTAATTCGGATGAAGGCATATGAATTTTGCTGGCATATCTCTAGCAACCATTGCATTTTTTCACCAATTCTAGTGCTTCTTGCAGAGCACTGGGCCAAAAAAACCCATGCCGAAATGCTTTGGCTACTAGGGCTCTGGATGAGGCATGATGTCCGCATTATACTTGATGTATATCTAAAAGGATTTCCTTTCCTTCTGCCGAGGTAACACATCTTTGCAGCATATTTGTTACACTTCTCTTGTAGAGTTCATTGTTTATTATCGTGTATGCCTTTTCCCTCCTTACAGTTTTCCTAGCTAGAACTTCGTCACTCGGCAAGATCTCATCTTTGAGAAATAAAAATATTGGGCGTGCCCATTCCGGTACTTCATGCGTCGGGATACCTGTTTCATCAATTTCCATTGCTTCTCCCGACATAATTTTTGCTGAATTACCTCGACCAGTCCCCAGGTTCGCCGAGTCAGTCCCCGGGTTCGTCGAGTCAGTCCTCGGGTTACTCGGTCCATTCCCCTATCTATCTCCATTGGGACTGCTTCAGATCCTTGTTCCGCCGTGATATGGATTGACTCGGACTCTGGGGATGGTATGATTGATGGTTTTCTCAAGTGATCTAAGGCAATGCCAGGTGGAATCGATTGCCTGGTCGATCTGAGCTTAGATAGGGTATCTGCTGCATCATTTTCTGCCCGAGGTATATGATGAAATTCACATCCATCAAAATAACCACTAATTTTTTGTACATAAAATCTATATAAGGCCATGTTTGCATCCAGTGCATCCCAATTGCCTGATACTTGTTGGACTATAAGGTCTGAATCACCGAAGCACAAAATCCGACATATACCAATTTATTTTGCCATTTTTAGGCCGTGGACAAGCGCCTCATATTCGGCTACGTTATTTGATGCAACAAAGTGTATTTGTAGCACATATTTCAGTTGGTCTTTCTTTGGGGAGGTTAGCACTATCCCTACTCCTAACCCATTTATTAATTTGGATTCATCAAAATGCATCTAATTCGGATCAGGTAGTGGGGGTTCATATTGCATTTCGGCCCAATCGACAAAAAAGTCGGCCACTGCCTGAAACTTGATTGCATCTCGTCTATCAAACTGCAGTGCATAAGGGGATAAATCAATTGCTCACTTTGATATTTTGCCGCTTGCGTCTTTTTTGATCATTATCTCGGCTATTGGTGCCTCATAGATCACCTTGATAGGGCGTTCTTCAAAATTGTGTTTTAGCTGTTTAGCCGACATGTATACACCATATGCCATATTTTGATATATGGATAATTTTGCTTGGATGCTGATAGTACCTCACTTAGATAATATACCGGCCTCTGCACCGACTTTCCTCCCTCATCACGCTCAACCACTATTACTGCACCTTACGACTCGGTTAGTCGTTGCTATGTAGAGCAACATCGACTCTTTTGATAGTGGTGAGGCTAGGACTGGCGCTGTGGCTAGAATATTTTTTAATTCATGAAAAGCATGATAGGCCAAAGGTGTCCACATAAATTTATCTGATTTTTCATCAACTGATATAGTGGTAATGACTTTTTCCCCAGTCGACTCACAAACCGACTTAGGGATGCCAAGGATCCGGTAAATTTTTGTACGTCATTAAGACACTTCGGCAATTCCATTCTCTCCACTACCCGAATTTTAGTCAGATTAGCCTCTATACCTCGGCTCGACACGAGGAAACCGAGTAATTTGCTGGCTGGTACGCCAAAAGTATATTTTTCCGGATTAAGCTTCATTCGAAATCTCCTCAGATTCGCGAATGTTTGTCGGATATCATCTAGGAGCATATGGATCGCTTTGGTTTTTATCACCACATCTTCAACATATACTTAGACATTTTTTCCAATTTGATCATCCAATTATTTTTGCATACACCTTTGATACGTGGCCCTGCATTGCGCAAGCCGAATGGCATGGTGTGATAGCAATAAGCCCCATATGGGGTGATAAACACAGTATTTATTTGATCAGCCGGATTTAACGGTATCTGGTGGAAACCAGAATACACGTCTACAAATGATAACAGTTTACAGCCTGTGGTCGAATAAATAACCTGGTCTATCCTAGGCAAAGGAAAAGGATCTTTTGGACACGCCTTGTTCAGGTTCATGTAATCGATGCACATTCGCCATACTATGGCTACATTTGGATCATCCTTTTTGTTTTCAACCAACAACGGATTAGATAGCCAATCCGGGTGAAGTACCTCGGTAATAAACCCAGCTCCAAGGAGCCGAGCTATTTCATCACCAATTATTTTTATCCTGTCTTCGGCGAAGGAGCAGAGAGGTTGCTTCACCGAACTTGCTCCTGGCCTTACATGCAAAGAGTGCTCAACCAACTCCCTCGGCACACCTTGCAGGTCTTGAGTAGACCATGCAAAGATGTCCCGATTCTCACAGAGGAAGTTGGTGAGCTCGCTTTCCTATTTGTCGTTCAGGCCGGCACCAATGGTGATGGTGCGCTCTGGGAATTGATCGTCAATCTAGATTTTCTTCGTCTCCTTAGTCGGCTGGAAGGACACACTTCCATGTGGGTTAGCAAGTGATGGCATATTAAGCTGTGCCGTCTGAGCTAAGGCTGCAACCTCCTGAATTCTCCTTTTCTCCCTCGCAATTACCAAAGACTCTGCCATATTTGATCTAGCCAAAGAACATTCCATTGATCTCATGTAGTCTCCTGCAATTGTGATTACACCCTGTGGTCTAGGCATCTTCATCTTCAGGTAACTAATGTGACAACTGGTCACGAATTTTGACAAAGCCGTCCGTCCGGGTAATGCGTGGTTATAACTTTCTAGATCCACCACCTCAAACTCCAAATTCTCTGTCCTGCAATTCTCCCTTGTCCCGAATAAGACGTCTATTCGGACTTTCCCGATAGGCTCGTAGGACAATCCTGAAACAATACCATGGAAAGTTGTCTTGGTTGACTGAAGCATATTCGAAGAAATGTCGAGTTTATGCATTGTGTCTTTGTACATAATGTTGATACTGCTGCCGTTATCTATCAGCACTTTCGAAAATTTTACATTAATACTGGGCCCAACAAACGTTGGGTCAAGCACTAAAGCATATGACCCGGGATTTGGCATGATCTTTGGGATGATCTCTGATGCTGCAAGTTATCTCTTGATCTGACCAATGCATATATCTCGGAACTGTCGGTATAACGGTATTTACTTCCATATGCCGGCGCTGGACGCTCTGTTTGTCCTGTTGTTCCGTGGTGAATACACAGTACGACTGATTGTGCTCTCTGTACTCATTGCACCCATTATTGCCGGGGTTTCCTCTACCATATTGACCTTGATTAGCCACATGGTAAACTGCATCCCTCCGATCATGGTTCTCATATCTCGGAGGTGGTGGAGGCAACATCAATTGTTGCGCATTTCCTCCTGTAAGCTGTGGTTGCTATGGGTGGTGTGGTTGCTGCTGCGGTGCTTGTGGTACCGCTGAGCTTCCCATCACATTCTTCATCCATGCACACTGACGAGTTGTGTGGTTAGCCGGCTTTGCCAGGTTTGGAGTGTGAAACTTGCATGGCTGATCCAGCATTGATTCGAATGTGTACTTCGGCCTCTCCTGCCATTGCTTCTTTTGCTCCGGAGTCCACTGCTTTTTACCATCATTTCTCGGTGTCCATTGCTAAGAACTGTTTTTCTGGCGCTGGTTGCTCCCTGTGAGACCCTGGCGCATGGCTCAATAGGATTGATAGGAAACTCATACCAACAAGTTGCAACTTCTCTTCCGGAAGATCATTCGAAAAGAACTCTAAGGTTAAGCGTGCTTGGCCTAGAGCAATTCTAGGATAGGTGACCGACCGGGAAGTGGGTACCGGGTGCACACGAGTGAGGACAAAATGTGCATAAAAGACTAGTGTTGGTCTGTGGGGTTAGTGTAGAGATCCTATTGAGCTGCCAGAAGTGACAGCCATCGGTCCGGAGTGCCGGGGGTGTTACAAGTGGTATCAGAGCCGACCCTCGCGGTTACATGGGCGTGTGCGGGTCAGTGGCGGACATGTGTAGCATGGCGCGTGTAGCCCGGAGTGGACACGACATGGCAATGTGCCGGCACTGGACGCACAGACATGTGCCAAGAGGGGACGTTCCTGGCTTGTGGTTGATCGACGAGGACGTCGATCTTCTAAGGGTGGGTGTATGTGAGACCCTGGCGCATGGCTCAATAGGATTGATAGGAAACCCATACCAACAAGTTGCAACTTCTTTTCCGGAAGCTCATTCGAAAATAACTCTAAGGTTAAGCGTGCTTGGCCTAGATTAATTCTAGGATGGGTGACCGACCGGGAAGTGGGTACCGGGTGCACACGAGTGAGGACAAAGTGCGTATAAAAGACTAGTGTTGGTCTGTGGGGTTAGTCTAGAGATCCTATTGAGCTGCCAGAAGTGACAGCCGTCGGTCCGGAGTGACCGGGGGTGTTACACTCCCTACACCTGGCTGATCTTGAGTCACCGCTGCTACCTGATTTGAGTTGTACATGTAATCCGGCATGTCCTCTCTCCTTCTACCCTGGAACTCATTCCTCCTGGATGAGCCGACACAATCACGAGCATAATGGTCATGTTGCTCCGCCGACATAAGCTCGGGCTGAGTCGGATTGCCTAGAGCATATGAGTTAGCTATTTTGTTTGTCTTGACCAAAATAGTCAGCATATATATCTCTTTACATCCTTTGCCATAATACACTCGCATATATGCATCCTTGTGCAAACCAAGCAATCGCTTGTGACTCGATCACCCCTTCACATGAGTTTCTGAGGTTGCATCACCGGGTCTAAAACTCTCTATCAGTCTCATTTGGCCTTTGTTTGCACATTGCAAGCTGTTGAGATCTATTCGACCTCTTATACGTGTTAGTGAAATTGCCAACAAACATCTCCTCGAAGTCCAACCAGCAGTTGATACTGCCTGCTGGTAAGTTATTCAGCCATAGCCTGGCCGACCCCTCCAACATTTGGGGCACATCTCTTATAGCCCATCTCAAGTTGCCCTCAGCAATTCTCACTGCTGTGGCATAGTCAATCAACCAATCTTGTGGCTTGGTACTACCGTTATATGTTTTCGTGGCCCTAGGCAATTGCAATTTTGGTACAGGTGATTCCCTCATGATTCGGGGTCCAAAACATGCCGGACCAGGAGGACCTTGCTCCTCTAGTAACTCGGACCTATATACCTGTCAAGCTTTATTCTCACATCATTAGGCTGCATGTCTCTATATGCAGCTCTTTCCTCCACCGTATGGTGATTGTGCCTAGCGAATCTGGCATTCTTCATTTCTGAATAACCATCATTATACCTATTTTGCACCGGGTTATGCGGAACATGTCCTGCACCCCTTCCTTGCCGAGGTTCAAGCCTCGGCTGATGATCCTGCGGGGGGTAATGCCTCCCTCTCGTCAGGTTATTATCTTCAGGATTTCCTCTTCCGAGATTTCCTAGTCCTTTGTTATCGCGACCGAGGTTTCTCTCCCCACTGTTACCTCGGCTGCCAATGCATCGGTTATCATTTCCTTTACCAGCCACAGCCGAATCATATGGAACCATCTATTTGTTCCTTCTCCCGGAGGTTACTGCTTTATCTTTTCACGATCCATTTCCAGGTGAAGATGCCGCGGCAGCTGATAGCGTCAGTACAACTCCAGCCGAATGAACCAAACACGAAGCTCCAGGCTTTGCCGGATTAGCTCTGAGTATCTCCTCATTTTGCTGGTTTGCTATGCGTACCAGCTCATTCACTCTTTCTTGTTGCTTCTTCCGGGCTTCGACGGTCAAACCCTCCAATTCCGAGGCTGCAGCATTCGCCGCTCTGAGGTTCTTTGCCGGGGTACTATACCTCGGCAGCCCCAGGTTAGTCAAATCACCTTGTTGAGACTCATGTTCCGTGTTAATATCACTAAGAAGGTTTTTTCCCTTCATTCTTACACCATCCAGACGAGTCGGATTGGTGTCTAACTTGTTTGCCCTTGCATATTCCCGCAAGGTCCGATTAAAGGACTCCTGCAGTGCAGATACTTACTTAGTCTCTTCTAACATTTTCAACCTAGTCTCTTCTAACTCGGCTTGTGCATTTGTCGGGTTTACAATGGGTGCTACAGGTGTTGTTAGGTTATCTCTGGATGCCTGCAAGATATTCTCCGGCCTTTCCAGAGGAGGCCACCTAACTCTAGCTGCCTTGGGAGTTACCTGATGCACCGGGTGCATCTGCCGCTGCCTTCTTTGCAGATAACGGCGTAGCCGTTGCCAGATCTGCCATCGTCGGGTTCTTGCTTGGTCCGGCTCCTACTCCTTCTACTGGTGTTGGTGCCGTCATCATCACCTCGACGCTGCCTGCAGCGCGAGCGGTATGCGGGCCGCTAGTAGCGCTGAGGGGAGGCTCTCCCGCGAGGATGAATCAGCACGGGTAGACGCGAGATGTGTCGACACCGACGTAGATCTTGTGGGCACCAAGGTTGATGAAGACGCCGTTGCGTGGAGGGTGCTCGCGCTCCGAAGCTGCCTGCATTTTCGCTGACATAGTCCCAGATGTCGAATCTCTAGACTAAGCCGGAGACGACACGCTCGCCAGTGTCGATGGAGTTTCCCGTCCGGATCTTGACTCTAGCTAGCACCGCTGCTGGCCCCACGATGGGCGCCAACTGTCGTGGTGGTGGCACGACAGATTCCATGGGTAGGCTTAAGTTGGGGGCCGATGTGTGCTAGTGGGATCCAGGGAGGGAAGATGTAGTGGTTTCTACACACATAACACAATAACTTGCTGTTTATTCCACATAGTTTAAGCTACACATGCTCCTCGAGATGTTTGAGCGAGAGGAAGAAGAAGTTACTACTGGTGCTTAGTAAGAGAAAAGAATCGACCCTCCTCTCAGGAAGCCCTGCCCCTCCTTATAAAGGAGTGGCCTGGTTCCATCTAGGGCTGACGTAGACAGGCATATTCGTGGAATATGCTTGTCCCAAAATAGTAACTTGGCGGGCTCCTTTCCGCGTCCCCCTCTTATCAACGACAATGGCTCAGAGTCCACGGCATGTGAGCCTCGGGCTCGTGCACTGTCACCTCCGTGACCTTCTTCTGCTCCTCTTCCCCTCTGTCTCTTGTCCGTAGCGCTTGTCACTGTGAAGATTCCTAAGGGAGAGACAGTGTGCAGTGTTGACTTCGGGGTTCGCCCTCTCCTTCTTGAGCAAGCTTCCCCTGACTCGGCCTTGCCCCGTGTGACTCGGCAAAGCCCTAACCTACATGTACCACATGTAATAGCTGTAGGCCGACATAACTCATATGTCGGCCGAGTCAGGTTTTAGTTACCTGACTCGGGGTAAGTTGGATCTTACTCGGTCGACCTCTATATGACTCGTTCGGATCATTCTTTGACCTGGTCCAAATTTATGAGGGTTTTCCCCCTTTTTCCTTAGCTTGACCCTATATGGGGTCATCCCCCTGACAGTCGAATAATGGCGATCGGTCCTAGGGTTCCGTCGGCATGAAGACAACGATTTGATTTTTGCTTGCACTCGTTGATCTGGCCTGGAGAGGCGGGTTCCGAAAGGCTCCGCCGACGAACTCCCATGGGCGCATTAGGCCTGGAGATTGCTGGATTGGAAGGTATTCGGTCATGGTACTTTGTTTTTCTGGTCGTTTGGTTTCAGCGGGTATGTTGTGAAGCTCTGATGTTTGTTCCCGCCAAGTGCCATGTAACGAGCCATGGTAAAGTCAGATACGGAGAATGTTAGGAAAGCGGAAATATGAGAGCGGCGATGGTGATTTGAGTCTTTGTGGCGACGGCGAACTGGCTGCGGGATCCGTGACTCGTAGCAGCGACTGTTTATAGGGGAGACAACATAGGAGGAGTTCCCAGTTTTATCTTGCAGGATAAAAATCCAAGGTCTGGCCTTAACTGGTTGTGCCTGGCAATGGCCTTGTTGAAGGCATTGTTTTGCGAGAGAGGACTTTCTTCAGTATGAAAACCTATGATCTTTGATCGGGCAACGACGTCGCTTGTGTACTATTTCCTTCTTGAAGGCGTTGTTATTGGAGTGGTGGACTACTGGTGTTGTTCTGGTGTTGCCAGTGTTGTTGCTATGAGGCATAGTTTCCTGTAGCGGGACTTTTCTTTTTTGTAATTATTTTTTCTTTTTTCTAGGATGTGTGCATTTGTAAGGCCGTTAGGACATGCGTTGTTGCAGATGCTAGGTGTAATTGGTATCTTCGTGATACTAATATATACTCCTTTAAAAAAACACAGCCTAAAAGAGAAAACATAAGAAAGGAAATTATCCTCGGTGCATGGGTCATGCTAGGAACGTATATGCATGGCTGCGCGCCGCGTCCTTGGATGTTGGATTGTTGGTTAAAGTATTATTAATTGTTGTTGTGAAACACTATTGAGGTAACGTAAAAGTGCTACTGTATTGCCATGATTTGGATTTTTCCCATGCCCGTAAGGTGATCGTGAGTCAATGAAAGGAGGGTAGCATGGACAAAAATCAATGTGTAAGTATAAGGCGATGAAAACAAGAGGGTAGTATGGTAGTAGCACTACAGTGTGGCTGCAATGCCTGGAGCGAGGACAATACGCGCCAGTTGAAAGAGGCGATGGACGGCGGAGCAAGTTTTTTCAGTGATACCGTAGATAAGACAGTACTACTTTTTACATCTAAAAGAAGCGGCAGACCTTGAAGTAGTTTAATAGCGGCAGACGTTGAAGTAGTTTAATAAAAGCATGCATCAATTGATGTAGAAGCCAGGTACACTCCTTTTCGGAAAAAAAGAAGTTGAAGTAGTTTTATTTCCAGAGTTGCTACAATAAAAGAAAGTAATCCTCCGGAGCTGAAAGAGACGGCGGATGATGAAGCAAGTATTTCTCTAAAAATACTGTAGAAGAAAGCAGTAGTATTTTTGTCAGGTAAAAGAGGCGACTGGCAGTGGAGTAAGTATATTTTTTCGAAGTTACCATAGAAAAGGCAGTAGTATTTTTCGGAATAAAATAGGCGGCAATTCTTGGAGTATCTTTCTGAAGTCACTACTATAGAAGAAGGCAGCAATATGTTTTCCGAATAAAAGAGATAACAAATGCAATGGAGCATTTTTTTTATAAAGTAGGCATTAGACGAATGATCCAACAAGATTTGTGTTGTAATTACTGCCAATAAATTGCCGATCATGCACCGTTGAAAAAATGCTGTTCAGAAACTACCGTCGAAGAACTATGAACCATTGAAAATTACTGCTAGAAAACCTACTATCGAAGTAGAAGCTTATGCCAACAAATTACTTACAAGAAATTACGAGACAAAAATATCGTTAAGAAACTACCATCGAAGAAGTACGAACCGTTGAAATTTACTTAGAAAAAACTACTATCGAAGTAGAAGATCTGTGCCAGCAAATTACTATCAAGAAATTACCAGGCTAAAATTTACTGCAGCACAAAATACCGTTTGTGCAACATTGGAAAAAGACCGTTGATAAATTACAGTCGAAGAACTATGAACCCTTGGAAAATTACTTCCAAAAAACTATTTGTCATTGTACAAAATTTATGCCAATAAATTAATTTCAAGGAACTACCAAAAACATACCGATGAGGAACTACTATGGAAGAATAAACTGTTGAAAAATTACTACCGAAAAACTACCGGTCGAAATAAAAAAATTATGCCAACAAATTACTTTCAAGGAACTTCCGGCAATATATACCATTGAGAAATTACCATCTAATAAGTATGGCCGGTTGGGAAATTAGTGATGAAAAAACAATTGTCGCAGTAGAATATTTGTACTAACAAATTATTGTCAAGAAATTACCAAAACTGTCAAAATTTTACCAAAAAATTACTGCAGCTCAGTTTATCGCCATGCACTGTTCATGCCTAGATACGGTTCATGTGTGCATGAACAGTAGCCAAAGCTCTGAGGAGCCTCCAAATCCTCGGTCTAGAATAATTTCTACTTCTATATCTATCTATGATAGACTAGAAGTTTCTTCGTTTTCAAAAACAAAAGACCAAGCCTTGCAAGGACAATCTTTAAGGATGAGATGAGATAGGTCAACTACAAAGCAAACATGAAGGCTTATGCCAACTTCTCAGCATGTATAGCTACTTTTATTTGAGATTCTTTTAATGTTGTTTAGATAGTCTTTTCATTTTATTTTACAATTGTACAAATATTTTGTATTTATTAACTCAAAAATAAATAAAAATATGCAGCATAGTCCTGATTTTCATCAAAAAGAAAACTTAGCTTTGTATGATGTTCATCATCAACTATGTACTTGTCGTATGGAGCTTTGTTAATTTAAAATTGGTCAGTTGAGTGTCTTTCATCTGAAAAAACAAGGTGCCACAAGTACTTGTGGGTGGAATAAAGGGAGAAGAATTAACATCATGAGATATTTAATACTGCTAGGGAAAATACAATTGTAACACCCCAGTTTCGGTTAAATAGTAATTAGGGTTTGATTGTGCATTGCATAAGCATCATCATTTAAATTGTGCATTGGAGAAAACAAATCAAAACTCTAAAACCTAGTTTTCTCCCCTCTCTTTGAAACACATTCAAATGGTTTGAATTTTAAAAACCCCAAAATTATTGAAACCCAAATGGTTATTAAGGGTCTCCTTGTTATTTTAAATATTTACAAAGCCTCTTGTATTTTGAAAATGTTCAAAACAGATTACAAAATAAAATTCAAAAGAAGAAATGAAAACAGAAATAGAAAAGTGTTTTGCAAAGAAAAAATGTAGCTAGAGCCAACCAGGCCGGCCCAGCCAGCCACCTTCCTCTCCTCTCCTATCTTTCTCCCGCGTAGTGCGAAACCTCGCGGCCCAGTCCGGCCCTCCCCAGCCCAGTACCCCTTCACCCCTCTTTTCCTTTTCTTCTTCCTGGCGACAGAAGGACAAGGGAAGTAGGTGTGTGTCGCCGGCGCCGCCGTCGCCCTCCGCGCCAGGATTCGTGCTTGCCGCCACACCTAGGTGAGAGGATAAGACCACCACGTCGCCTCTCTCTCACCCCTATCCTCTCCTTTCCCCCCAACGCCCTCTCCCCTTCTTCTGCGAGATTCCCGAACCCTAGTTCGTTGCAGACGCCGCTCGCCGTCACTGTTCCAGAGCCCTTCTTGCACAGCCGAGCTTGCTGCTGAGGTCATCGTGCTGCACAGCATCACCCTGCCAAAGGAATTGAGCCGCCGAGCCCCGATTTTTCCCCGATGAGTTCGTCTTCTCCGACGCCGGTCTCTGTCTATTCGGCGTCCTCGGACCATGCCACGCCTTCCCGACCCCTCCATCACAACCATGGTGAGATTCCGGTGCTCAGGCACCACTCCACGATTCCCCTAACCCTCTCTAGCGCTCTGCCTAGGTGCTCCGTAGTCTGCTGCTGTCCAGGCTCGTCGCCGACGAGGCTCTCGGGCACCCCAGGACCTCGTGCTACCTTAGTTAGGTTCCCTGAGTTTAGGCGCCCCTAACCACGCTTGTACGTGTCTGCGCGCGTGTCGTAGCGCCGCCGCTAGATGGTCGCCGGCGTCAGCAGCCGTCCACCGTGCACTCAACCGAGTCAAACACGCGCGGGCCTCGCTGCTGAGGTGGTGCGCTGATGTGGCCTGGGCCCGCGAGTCAGCCATGATGGCTAGATCAAGCCCCAGTGAGAAACACCCCAACACCCCCTCAGGTCCCACCAGTCCACGTGGAGGCCGATGTGGCTTTGAGGCCCACCGGTCGGCCACTGTGGCTAGCCCAGCCCTCGGTGTAAAAAGGATTTCCAGATTTATTTAAATTAAGAAAAAGTTTAAGAATTTCGGAAATTGTTTGAATATTGTAAATTCAATAACTTTTAATTTATAAGTCGGAAAAATACAAATAATATATCAAATTGTTCCAAAAATGAAACCTATCTAACTAAGTTATAATTGTGCATTGTTTAACAACTTTCAAGACAAATTTAATTAGAATAACCTAGTAACCCTAATAGGTGTTTTCGGAGTTTCTCCGAATTAGGGTTTTCACCCTTCGGAACCCTATTTAAATTGTCGAGCATGTTTTAGGGTCAATTTTCAATACAATTCAACTTGCCATATCATCATCCTTGCTTGAGCATTGCATCGATGCCATGTGTTGATTGTTTTCCTTTCTTTCCGGTGTTTCGTTCTTCTTCGGTAGAATACGATATCAAGGTTAAGGTCGAGATCGAAGCCCGAGGACAACACCATCAAAGATCGAAGACCAAAGATCGACGAACAATACTTGACCAACTCTAACCAAGTCAAGTTCAAGGCTTCCGAAGATCTATTTATCTGCTATCAACTGGCAAAGGCAAGCATAGCCCCACCATGATATAATCCTATGATTTCGAAAGCATTTCAATTCCTGCCATTATGCATACGATTCTACTATGGTCTTTTATCGATAGATAGAGTATCCTATCTATTGCATTACTCCCTTTTGAGCTTATATTACCTGATCCACTGCTCCTAGCATAACTAGGTTTGGCTTGTGTGCACTGCTAGAGCTCTTATTCGTGTCTGCTTAGCCAAGCATAGCTATTGAGTCTGGTCCATCCAAATGATGTATCAGATGCAGAGAATCTAGTATGACAGCAGAACGTGATGAGATGAGATCAGTGATATGAGTTAAACATAATAAGTCTTGTATGGGAGGCCACGGTGGGATGTGGTTTTTCTAGTCCCATGCTCGCCACCACTAGGAACCGAGTTCTTGCCTTTGGAACCGAGATGAGCGTACAGCCACACGGGGCTTGGGAACCCCTCGCCTGATTAACTTGCCTAGTAGATTCCATGAGTCACATAGTTTGGGCGTTCCATTCGACATATGCATAGAATTTTTTTGAAAGATTTGCCGGGTGAAGTTGGTGCATTCATAACAGGTAGGTAAGCGTGGACCGGGTTGCTTGGGGTTGATGGAGCCCTTGTTAACCAACCTCGCCTCACATCTTTAAGTACCGGCTTCGGGATTTGACTCGTTACGGTGGAACCATACTTATTGTGTGACTCATGGTCTCGGCGAAAGCAAGATAAAGGTCGTGGCCAACCACCCTCTGCCAGCCTTCCAAGGAAGAGGGCTAATAGCTTGGCATTAAGAGTCGGTTGGTACGTGTGGGTAAAGTTGTACACCCCTGCAGGGTTAAATATTTTCGAAAATCCGTGTTCACGGTTATGAACGCTTGGTGACCAGATTCTAAGATCATAGAGAACTTGAACCTAATCTTAAAACTTGGTAGAACAACTTGTGCTTAAGGATGCTTCCTCATGGGTACGAGGGGGTGATCCGAGTTCAGATGATGATGATGATTTGGTGGATATCTAAAGATGATGATCAATATTTCGGAGATGTCGCTTTCTTATCCCTTTTTAAAATACTCTGACTAGACGAGCTTCTTCTCCCTCTTGTTTTATAAACAAAAGTGGCTTTATGCAAAACAACTCCACCAGCCATAAGTCTTGCGGAGTACACCCTGTACTCACCCTTGCTTTGTTGATAATTTTGGCAGAGTAAGTGTTCCTTAAAGATCAATTTGGTACTACATCGACATAGATGAGTAGCTTGGGGTTCCCGGCCGGCGGCCTGGAATCTATGGGCTGAGACGTCATCGTTATGCTTCAGACCTCTTAGGCCATTTGTTAAGTTTGCTATACTTAATAGCATAATTTGCCTTCCATTGTTTGATGTTTGTGGTCAGTGACCTCTGCTTGTAATAATTTGGTTCTTTGCTCAATTATGAGCTTGCCGTAATAAATTTTGTGTTGTAGGGTCACTGTTGTGTTACCGATTCTCCACTGGATATTCTCGAGCTCAAGGTTAAGCTTATGTCAGACGGAGGTCTGTGATTTGTTTAGCCCTGATCCCGGGGGTGTAACAACAATAAAGAGCAAATATAATACATCATGTAATACTCAATATGAATGTCTTAAAACACCATAAACATTTCCACGCACACAAAAAAAATACACATGAGAAGTGAGAACACAAGGCTCCCGACTAACAACATTATAAAAAATGCAGTGCAAACAAAGATAAGACAAAATATGAACGGACTTGACAAACAAACCAACACACGTGAGTTAATCACTTAGAACTGAGCCTGGATAAAGTCCACTGTATTCTTCTGCACCTGAAAGGCCTTGGAGATAATATCATCCGGGATGGAAGGCTTCGCTCCAAACACCGCATTGGCTATCGTGATCACTCCAGGATTCTGGCTGCTCAAGGCCGCAATAGCCACCGCGTTGGTTGCGCCATTGTTAAACTGGTAATGGACAAGGCCCTTTGGGAACACAAACACATCTCCCTTGTTGAGAACTTTGGTGAAGTGCTTGTTGTCAGGGTTCGAGGTCACGAAGCCCACCTCTAGAGAGCCCTCTATCACAGTCAAAATCTCGGTGGAGCGAGGATGGGTGTGAGGAGGGTTGAGGCCACTGGGTGCATAGTCGATGCGGGCGAGGGAGATGCCCAGGGTGTTCAGCCCACCGACCTGTGCGACGTTGACCGGGGTGACCGCAGCGCCCTGCTTGTTGCTCGTGTTGCCCGCAACGTGAAGGCCAGAGAAGAAGAAGTCCTCGACGACGACTTCCTTTGCATCTTTGCAGGCCAATCCATTGACGCGAACTGTGTGGATATATGTGTTCATATAAGTTGATAAATATGAATAACTAGTCGCTTAACCGCACAATTCTTCATGAACATATTAGATTATCATTGTTTATGTACCTTGAGACATCTTGTCTGCGACGCAGAAGTCCTGGAGATGGCTCGGATCAGATGCGGTGGCGCCATGGGAGCAGGCCAAGGCCAAGAGAGCCGCTGCAAGGAGCAGCACACGCATGGCGCCCATATATATGTGTCCTTGTTTCTCCTCACAGGAACCTGGAAGAACGACAGTTATTGGTAGCTGTGCTGCTTGAATCGTTAGCCGAAAAGATTGGTCGGTATTTATAGGGAGCGAAGCTTGACAGTATGCAGAATATCTGGAAATATTTACACGTACACATCTGCAGGGTCGAGAACAAGTCTCGTGTGAGGTGCTGGGCAGCCTGCATAACGCGTGCTTAATTAGTCTTGACAGCCTGCTATGCATATACTTTTTTGACGGGTTGCTACGCATATATATGCATATCTACTATAGGACGGCTGGATGAAATAACAAGATGACGTAACAACTTAATCATGCATGCTTTGAAAAAGTCACGTGTATATGTCCACATCGACCAAGAGAGCATGCGATCCCTCCAGATGGATCCAACAGTACAGATACTTAAGCATTCGACAGTGGCGTAAGAAATGTGGCAAAAATAATCCATTGGGAGTTCATGCAGGCAGACTGGTGTCAGCTAAGTAAACTGTAAATCGAAGCTTAATGGAGTTGTAGACTATCGGCCGGCCATGGATCGGACGTATGCAAATGCATTTGTATACTGAATCTGAAATATTACTATGTCCAGACTGTAATTACTCCCTCTGTGAGGTACTATATATACACAATGGAAACCTCACTTTCTAAGTTGTTTCCATTTAATATTTTTTGTGTGATCGAAACAGTCTTTTCTCCATTGAAAACACGTCCGATCAACCAAAAGCTAGATTTGTAGAAGTAAAGCATTTGCATCTCTCCAAGTAGATTAGGGTAAACCATGACCTCATCACAGTTGCATCCACCAAGCACTACATGAAAGATTCGCTACGCCGACGGCCGGCTGCCGTCGGCACAACGCCAAATTGCCGTCGGCACAGGCTGTGCCGACGGTGGCCGTCGGCGTACGTCCTTGTCGGCACAACCATTCCTCCTCGGCATAGCGTCTTTCAGCGGCCCCGCATGTCAGTCAACGGCGTCTTCGATAACGGTCCAGCCTGGAGCTATGCCGACGGCCGTCGGCACAGGAATGGAGCTACGCCGACATAGCCTAATTTTTTTTTTATTTTTTAATCTTTGAATTGTTTGACTCCTTAATCTCTCGCTTTAATCATTTTAACACTATCTATAGTTAATAATTGATTAAATTGCAGTCTTAGTCAAAGTTCCCGTTCGGTCACCCATCCTAGCACTACTCCAGCTCTAGCACGCTTAACTTCTTGGTTCCTTCAGAATCTCTTCCCACAAAGCAATTTACACATTGTTGTCAATACTTTGATATCATTCCTATTAACTCTTATATCATCATGTCATATGGTTATATTTTTTGAAATTATAAGCAATTATTTAAGTAAACAACAATGAATAAGTAAAAATATTATTGAATTCAAATAAAAATATAAAGATTTTATTTTTTTTGTATTTTTTATATAATATGAAATAATTAATATCTTTAAATCTGTAAATCAGAATTCGGCAAATAATATGTCTAAATTGATTACAAAAATGAGAGGAATCCAAATATGATATCAATACCAACTTATCACAAACTATCCCGTATTTCTTATCATAATTTTATTTGCCCGTTTAAAACAACACGCATAAAGATTCTTAGCTCGGGGCCGAGACTCGCTAAATTTGAGGTGGATCTATAATGAAACAACATATTTTGAACCTAAAAATTATTTTTGTAAAAAATCTTGAGCATCCGATCATGTACCTGTAGTTCATATCTGACCCACTTCCTACCGATTCGGCAGGAATTTGTCTTTTTCACCAGGGATAGACGGAAATGTTTGAGATCCCCCTGTTATTACATTATCTATGTAAGGTGGTCTAGTATTTTTGAAAAATGTGACGGTAGTATTTTGAATTATCCATTTGGTGGTTGCTTCACAAAACCGTCCGTTTTTTGCACTCGAAAAATGGAAAACGGCTTTTTGGTGCGACAAAAAGGAAAACTTCCTCCTGAAACATTGTTCGTCATCCCATGATGCACACTTATGCACAATATGAACACATTATCACAAACTATGCCTGCATTCTAGCCATAACATTGTTCATTTGACCCAAAAGCCAAGAAACCTCGAACGAGATAGGTCATTTTGTGAAGGTTTTTTGAGACATAATCAATACACCAAGTTTGATATTTTTCCTTCTAACTATGGCACATAATATGACACCACGCGAAGGTTTCACGTTGTTTGGATCATTTTTGAATTTATAATGCCCGTTTTAAACTATCGTTAAACTTTGTCGAAGGGCGGACATGAAGATTCTTAGCTCGGGGCTGAGACTCGCTAAACTTGAAGTGGATCTATGATGAAACAACATATTTTGAACCTAAAAATGATTTTTATAAAAAATCATGAGCATCCGATCATGTACCTGTAGTTCATATCTGACCCACTTCCTACCGATTCGGCAGGAATTTGTCTTTTTCACTAGGGATAGACAGAAATGTTTGAGATCCCCCTATTATGACATTATCCATGTAAGGTGGTCTAGGATTTTTGAAAAATGTGACGGTAGTATTTTGAATTAGCCATTTGGTGGTTGCTTCACAAAACCGTCCGCTTTTTGCACTCGGAAAATAGAAATCGGCTTTTTGGTGCGACGAAAAGGAAAACTTCCTCCTGAAACATTGTTCGCCATCCCATGATGCACACTTATGCACAATATGGACACATTATCACAAACTATGCCATCATTCTAGCCATAACATTGGTCATTTCACCCGAAAGCCAAGAAACCTCGAACGAGATAAGTCATTTTGTGAAGGTTGTTTTGAGACATAATCAATATACCAAGTTTGATATTTTTCCTTCTAACTATGTCACATAATATGACACCACGCGAAGGTTTCACGTTGTTTGGATCGTTTTTGAATTTATAATGCCCGTTTTAAACTATATATAATGTTTTATGTTTCACTTATTTTTTATAAATGTGTAATGTTTGAGTGTAGATAGATAGGTCTTATTTTTCTGCAAATTTTGATATATTATTTATATTTTTCTGAATTAGAATGATTGAGTTATGATTTTTCAAAAAATAAAGAGATAAAAGGATAAGCCGTCGGCACAGACCAAACAAAAAATTTCAAAGAGATGTACCGATGGCCAGGCCGTTGGCACAGCCTGTCTGCCTAACGTTGTTTTCAACGCCGTGTCTAAACTGGGGCTACGCCGAGGGTTGTACCTATGCTGAGGGCCACCGTCGGCACAACCACCTGTACTACGCTGACGGCCACACTATGCCAACGGCTACTCTCGGCACCGTCACCTATGCCGACGGCCGTCCCTACGCCGACGGCCAGGCTGGTCAGCTGGCCACGGAAGGTAGCTACGCAGACGGCCCCGACATTTGGCCTTCGGCGTAGCCGGCCGGCCGTCGGCACCTTAGTTCTTTCATGTAGTGAAGAACATGTCGTATATATGTGTTTCCAACCGTTGGACAAATATAGTTGGACTTGGCGAATTGGGGCTAGTCAGCATGAAAAAATAATGTGGTGGTCTAGGGATTCTAAAAATTAGAGATATAAATATTTATCTACTTTCATCTTGGATTACGAGATATAATATAGATAATAACAAAATCTAGAAGCAAATAATTAATTATAAGTACAATACACACACAACCCTAATATTTTTTGCTTGCAGAGATGTTGATGTCTCACATTTTGAAAGGGATTTGGGGCACTTCGGAAGCTGCTCAATTAGGTTATAGATAGTTGGTGGGGAATGGAAAAAATGTTCATTTCTGAGAGGATCATTGGTTTGGTAATACCAGTATAGCACTGCATTTCATTGATCTATGCTAATTGACAAATTAGACTATTCGTAAAATCTGGGATGGGCAACAGCCTAAGAGTATCCTTCAAGAGATGTTTGGGCTGCAAATTAATGCAACAATGGTGGAAAACTAAAACAAATAATTTCTGATCTGAATGATGATCAGGATAAACTCGTGCGGAAACTACATTGTTCTGACCCTATCATCAAAATGATTTTCAATCTCAATTAGGCTAAATGTTTATTAGAAGGTGCATGGTCAGGTGGGTTCCAAGATTTGATACTATGATGGATTCTATAGAAACAAAGGCTGAATATACGGCTGTCTTGACAATGAAAAAGGAGGCGTTTTGATCAAGAAGTTCGTTAGTAATCCTCGTGTAGTTCTGAGTGAGTATGTCCTATGATGCTCTATCATGTGACAATAGTGGCAACATAATTCAAACAGATAAAGTAAGGTCCCACCAAAAGACCAAACTTATACAGTGCCAATACTAGCTCATGCAAATACATGCATGTTCTGAAAACGTAAATATGATATCTAATGCAACGGGATAGGTTATAATCATCACATTCTAAATGATTTGTTTGCCCATATCACGAGGTGATGCTTAACAACACCGAGTGTGTTTTTCATTTTCGGGATAACATTTCTAGAAAGCCTCACCTAGCCAAACTTGCTATTCACTCGTTAGATTTCACAACTTGTGTGGCTGACTCCAAAGGCTAAGGACTCGCGGCTAGATGTCTTCGTTTCCAATGTGAGCCACCTCGGTATAGGAAATGAAAAAAAAAGGCAATTTGTCTCATTTTATTTTAAAAAGTAGAAGAGAATTAACCGGTTCATTAACGGAACCGGCCAAAAATCGCTACAAAGCAGTAATATATCGCCATGGAACACGAACACATTGTGCACACGGCCAACCTGGTGTGAGACCCTAGTGCATGGCTTAATAGGATTGATAGTACACCCATGCCAACAAGTTGTAACTCTTTTTTGGAAGCTCATCTGAAAAGAAATCCGAGGTTAAGCTTGCTTAGCCTAGAACATTTTGAGAATGGGTGACCGATTGAGAAGTGGGTACCGGGTGCGCACGAGTGAGGAAAAAGTGTGTGAAAAAGACTAGTGTTGTCTGTGGAGTTAGTCTAGAGATCTTATTGAGCTGCCAGGAGTGACAACCGCTGGTTCAGAGAGGCCGGTGTGTTATAAGTGGTATCAGAGCCGATCCTCGCAGTTATACGGGCGTGTGCGGGTCAGTGGCGAACATGTGAAGCATGTCGTGTGTGGCCTGGAGTGGACACATCATGGCACATGTGCCAGCACTAGACGCACAAACGTGTGCCAAAAGGGGATATTCCTGACTTGTGGTTGATCGACGAGGGCGTCGATCTTTTAAGGGTGGGTGTATGTGAGACCTTAGTGTATGGCTTAATAGGATTGATACTATACGCATGCCAAAAAGTTGTAACTTCTTTTTCGGAAGCTCATTTGAAAAAAAATCTGAGGTTAAGCGTGCTTGGCCTTGAGCAATTTGAGGATGGGTGACCGACCAGGAAGTGGGTACCAGGTGCGCATGAGTGAGGACAAAGTGCGTAGAAAAGACTAGTGTTGGTTTGTCGGGTTAGTCTAAAGATCCTATTGAGCTGCCAGGAATGACAGCCGCTGGTTCGGAGAGGTAAGCGTGTTACACCTGGCTACCCACACAGAGCACACACGTCATCGAGAAGAGACACCATCGTTGAGGACATCATAGAGCATCACCGTCATCACTCCTCCACGAGACAACGACTCTGACTTTGCCTTCGACAACCGCCAATGAGATCCTCACCATAAACGACATTGGATCCCATGCCGGCCATGCCAAACAGTCGACCCCAAGCGCGTCGAGGAGGCAACTCCGACTTCAACAGTTAGAGGAGAAAGATGCACACCTTGCACCGACGAAATCCACGCCTAATCAAGTGGCATCGTTGCCACAAGACGCCATGCTATCGTAGCTTCGACTTCTCCATCACGCCAGGAACAACCGCTGATGAAGGACATGCCGCGACTCAGATCCGCTCAATGTTGTAATGGTTGTCGCACAACTTGCAACACCAACACCACCATCGTCCACTGGTGCCTCCGGCCTAAGCAACTCCAAATCAATGTCCCCAAGAGGGAAGATGACACAAGAGCTCCACCATCGACCAATCACGACGGATCTAGGGATTTCCCCGAAGCTTCCCCAACATGGATGGCAGGACATCACCTCAGCGATGCTATCAAGAAGGGAGTAGCACCCGTATACATCGCCATTGTGTCCTTGGCCAGCTATCGGCCAGCCAGCTGCCGAGGACAAGGCATTTTCCCGGATCATGACTCTCCATCCCGCATCATTATCGAGGTCAGACCACCTGCAACCCTCAGCCCCAACATCACTGGTCACCACCATCTCCACCGCTGCATGTCCTCGGGGCAGCAGCCCCGGCAACCCCTGGCAACCCACCTTGGTATAGGAAATGCGCGTGCCATTAAAGATCCTCATGTTCTCTTCTTCTTGACGTTGCAAATGACGTAGAGGAGCTAGTCACCGTGGTCGCACTTCACTTCTCCTTCAATGCTCCTTCACATCCAAATTTAAAACACAATAACGGCTAAGGTCGCTCTATACTCATTCATAACTAAGGGCATAATGGTCTTTAATAAATTATTAAGTCATCATTAACGAATAATTAATTCCTATATATAGCCTTATAAACCCTTACGTACCCATATACATATGGAATCTGTATGTCATGGTGCGCCCTTGTCGCTCACAATTCACGGCGACTCTATCATTGTCAGCTGTGAACGATGGCACACTCTCAGCGCTACCTTTTTTTAAAGAGTATATATTAATATTGCCATGGGAATGGCCACGGCAGATGCTGCAATCGGCAGCGAGTAGTAGAACGAGGGGCAAGGGCGGCCAGCCATCTGCGGTGCGAGATGATGGCAAAGACACAAGGTTTTACCTAGGTTCACCCCCCGAAGGGTAAAGACCTACTCCTGCTAGATTGTATTGATGAGAGAGTACAAGGGCGAGCTCGGCGGCTAGGCGGCGAGTCGTAGAGGGTATATGATGGAACGTGTCCTCTATGTGTACCCTAGGGAGGTTTATATAGAGTCACCTCACTAGGGTTTACAGATCTACAACCGAGTTGGATAAGGACTCGGAGGGTGCTTAACCTAATTCGGCTGGGCCTAGCTACGCTTCTGGGCCACCAGCTTCCAGTCGCCTAGCTTCCTCTTGGGTCGTGATCCAGTCGCCGTCCTGCAGGCCCACTCGCTGGCAGCATGGACCAGTAGGAAACGTCCTGCTGGGTATACCCCACTCGGCATATCCCCATCAGTAGTCCTCGAGACTGTCGTTGATTCGTCACATGTGTTCTTTGGCAGTCGGAGTATTCGGGTCCAATTTGGACGCCCAGTTGAATCGGCGGTGGACTCCTTCAATGAAAGAGAGAATCTTTAGCATGTTTCCTCAGTCGCAATAACGGCGACCAGTTGAATCACCAATATGGCAAATAGGTCAGCGAGGAGTCGAATCGCAGCTATGGCGAATAGGTCGGCAAGAAGTCGAACCGCAGCTATGGCGAATGGGTCAGCGAGTAGTCGAATCGCTGTGGATGACGAGTCGAGTAGATGAAGTTGGACCATCAATCTTGGTCAAACCAGCCGTTAGATAATCCAACGGTAATATCGGTGTAATCACCGCATGGTAACGGCTACCCAAAAATGGTGGGTAGCAACCGCTATATAAGGAGAGTGACGGGTGAAGAACGATCATTCCCCACATTTCCTCTGACCTCGTGTGTCTCCCAATCTTCCATCTCTTCTAGAGCGAGCCAGAGCAATCCAGTGATTCTGCCGTGACTCCGCAGTCTCAGATCCTCCGATCGATGGCGCCGCCAAAAGATCTATGGGGGAGATCCAAGTGCACGAAAGTGCTGCTAAAATCCTTCGAGGACACGGTAGTTATTTGCGCCGGGAGATGGCGAATCCCCGGGGCCAGAGAAGTGGAGCCGACTCCGCACGCTGGGGAATTCATCTTCTTCACCAGCCATCTCGAGAGGGGGCTCGGCTTCCCCACCTCGATCTTCTTCCACCACTTCTGCCCGTACTATGACATCCAACCATCAGATCTGGGGCCGCATAGCATCGAGCAACTCGCCATTTTCGTGGTGTTTTGCGAGTGCTATCTGGGCTGCCGCCCGTATTTCCCCCTATGGCAGGAGCTATTCTACAGGCGGTTGGATGCAAAGGGGCAGGCGACCCGATACTAGCTGCAGGAGGCCTCACCTTCCAACTAAAGTGCAAGGCCTCCTTCCCCGACCTCATGCTGCCGAAGAAGGCGACAAACGAGTGGAAGAAGCATTGGTTCTACGTCAGCGAATCGACACCGGATGGCGAGGTGGCGCTTACGATGTACTCCGCCGACCGGCCCAAACCGCGCCGACTTCAAGTCACCAAACTCACACTCGACCAGCGGATGGTGGTCGATGAGATGTTGATGATGATCTGTCAATTGAAGAAGAACGGCCTTCAAACCATCAACCTGTACAACTGCTGGCTCGGGAGGTGGATGGTGCCTCTGGCCAGCCGCGCCCATTGGATGTACGAGTACACGGGCAAGGACGACGCGGCCAAGTCCTGCACCGCCGAGTGGAGTGCTGACGATTATGCCCTCGCTCTAAAGAAGATCACTGACATGGAATATCTCGATGTGAAGGTCGGGATTCCCCCGTACACCATGAAGCACAAGGCTCCACCAGTAAGTCTTTTCTTCCTTGTCCATTTCGCAGTCACAAACGTGCAGTCGTGGTTTTGCTGATTGTGTTCTTTTTGTGCAGTTGTTCCAAGTGGTGTAAGGTTGGCTTCCACCCGCTGATGATGAGATCTCGAACGAGTCCATAGAGGGCGAGAGCGAGTCTTCCTCCGACAAGGATAATGTCGGAGGCGACGACGACGATGATGATGATGACGACGACGAGGCCGTAGAGGTCGCCGCACCCGCAGTTCAGAAGACCCACGGGCAACGGCAGCGCGAGCTCGAAGCCAGCAAGAGCCTCGAGGCTCATGACGGGGGAGAAGACGAGGCCCTCGAACACACTTCTCGGCACGTGGCCACACTGTCAAAGAAGAAGAAGGGGCCAGCCAAAGCGGTGTTACCGTCTCGGTCTGCGACTAGCTTCAAAGCTACCAGCACGGCTGACGAAGCCGGGGCCAGCGTGCCGGCGCGGGCGACTGCGGCGGCTGATGCGATCATGGTAGAAGACGAAGTGCCGTTGGCGTTGCTGCCACCACCCTTCTCCGCAGTCGCCGGACTCGGTGCTTCTCCACCCACGGAGGCATCACCACCGAGGGAAGAACCCGCGTCGACCGTCGGGGACCTTCCTGCTACAGCTTCATCCTCAAAGAAGGCCTCCGTGTCGTGGGCTCCGAGCCTGCTTGAGACGGGCCTCAGCCGGAAGCTAGGGCTAGAGTTGGAGAAGCCGGCGCATATCCACACCGGCCTGCGCTTCATCCTAGTCGCCAAGTAAGTGTTTTTATGTATTCCTTTGAGCTACTGGTGTGTACTTGTCTGGCGAGCTCGCTGATGATGTCGTTTTGCAGGACTGGCATGAAGAAAATCGATCACCACTCAGTGGCCAAGGTTCCAGTAGGTACCGCAGGGGCGGAAGCCGATCCCTCAAAGAAGAGGAAGGGCGACGACGCCGAGGCGCCTGCTAAGGGTGCGAAGAAGGTGAAGGGCAATGAGGTCGTCACGATCTCGGACGAGCCAGTCGACGCCCCTAGTGAGGCTCCGACTGGAGCGGACACGGCCGTGAAGGCCGTAGTGGACGCGGGGTCGTAGTAGGTGGAATCTGCGGCACTGGTCGGGGCTGCGGGCCCATCGACGAGTGCTGCGGGAGCGGCGGTGGCGATCTTCCTAATACGTTGGAAACGTATCTATAATTTTTTATGCTCCATGCTTGTTTAGTATCTACTTTGCTTTACTTGTCCACACTTTGAGGTGCTTTTTACATGTTTTCTGGTACTAACCTATTAACAAGTTGCAACAGTGCCAGATGCCTATTTTCTACAATTTTTGGTTTCAGAAGAGTTAGTAAAGAAATATTCTCGGAATTGGACGGGACAAACGACAAAGTCAATTACTTTCCGTGGGGAACAAGAAGTCCAGAGGAGAGCAAGAGGGGCTGGCCAGGGTGGCGAGACCCACCCAGTGCTGGTGGGCCCCACCCGCGCTAGCTGGGTTTGGCGCCCACAGCCGCCCAGTCTCCCCCTTCGCCTATAAGAAGCCCCCGATGCAGAAACCCTAAGCACCCGATAAAATCTCCACGAATTTGTCTATAGCCGCAACCACCTTGGACTATGGGTCCATGTAGTTTCTAGATGGTTGTATCTCCTCCTTTGTGCTTTCATGTATAGATGTTGTGAGCTCCGTTCATGATCAAGATCTAATCTATTTGTAATCATGCATGTTGTGTTTGCAGGGATCCGATGGATATTGAGATTATTATGTTGGTTTCATTAATGGTTTTGTCTTTATGATTCTATCATGTCTGTGTTGTTTGTGATCTTGCATGCTCTCTGTTGTTAGTAGCTATCTTGTCCAAGTAGTTGCTAGTGACTCCAAGAGGGGGTATTTATGATCGATAGTGGGTTCATGCCTCTAGTTTCCAAGGGAAGTGACAGAAATCTCTTTGGTTGTAGATGTGATGTTGCCACTAGGGAGAAAACAATGGTCTCTTGTTCATGGAACAAGTGGATTGTTTACCTTACACACTTTGCTTAAAGAAGTTGTCTGTTGCTTGCAACTTAATACTGGAGGGGGTTCGGATGATAACCTGAAGGTGGACTTCTAGTCATAGATGCAGTTGGATGGTGGTCTATGTATCTTGTTGTATTGCCCAATCGAATCTCATAGGATCTTTCTGACTAGTAATTGCATTGTTATGCCTTGCTCAGCTCCTGACAATTGCCCTGCTGTAATTTGTTTACCCTTCATGCCATGTTATTTATCTAAGGAGAGAACCTCTAGTGAACTATGGACCCCGGTCCAATCTTTATCATTGATACATCTTCCAGTGTTACTTGTTTACTTGCTGCAAACCATTACCTTCTACACCATACGTTTAGTCCTTTGTTACAGCAAACCGGTGAGCTTGACAACCTCACTGATTCGTCGGGGGCAAAGTCTTGAGTTTGTGTTGTGCAGGTCTCCCGGTTGCTTGCACCACCTGTGTGACGTTTCCTTCCTCCTACTGGTTTGATAACCTCGGTTTCTTACTGAGGGAAAACTTGCTGTTGTGCTACTTCACACCTTGCTCTTGGGGTTCCCAACGAAGCACTCCTACATCAACTCAGTGCTGCATCACTTCCCTTGATTTATGGCAAGGGCCTCCATCGCGAGTGCGTCGGCGCAGCCGGCCCAGGTGCCCGAAGTTTTGGGCTTAGAAGTCGAGCAGCGTCGCGGGCGCACACCTCTTGTGCTCCCATCAGTGGATGCGGTCGAGCTGCACAGTATGCTGGGTGCGGCTATCCAGGTATGTCCATTCCCCGAGAATCTGGTCGCTGAATTTCAGCGGGTAGATTCTACTATTTTTCAATGTCTAGTCCCCGAGTGGCTAGTCGCTGAATTTCAGCGGCAAGGCACTTAGGAAATTTTGCAATGTTTTGCTGACGTTTTGCCATGTCTGTGTAGGGACTCAAGCGCGAGTCGGCAAAGCGATTGGCCGCCAAGGAGCGTCTGGAGAAGGAATTCTGCTCCGTGCAAGAGGTGAATGAACAACTTCAAGCGATTGCTGGTAAGAACTTGAGATGCCCTTCTTCGTGTATGTCTTTTTCTGATTTCGTACTCACACTCGTGTTGATGCAGAGGGTCATGCGGCCGTGGTGGACAAGGCTCACGAGGATTTGGACCCTGCTAGCGAATTGACGGCTGCTCAGTCGTCGTTGACCGCCGCAAAGAAGCGAGTGGCCGAGCTGGAGCAGGAGCTCACAGCGGCGAAGGCGGAGGCGACCTCGATGGACGAGAGGGCTAAGGCGGTTGTCGCTGCCGCTATCGAAGAATGGAAGGTGTCGGATGTCCTCGTCGTGGGGTTGCAGACGAACTTGTCTAATCTTCAAGACTTCATTACAGGGCGCTGCCGTCCCTTGATTGGTGAGTTCCTTTGTCTTTCGTGTGGTTGGTTTGGTGAGTCCCCGAGCGTGCGGGTCGCCTTTGCGTTTTTGCACCCTTCTAATTGTGAACTGCTTGTGCTTCACAGGGAAGATTCTTGACAACGAGGCTGAGGCGCGGTCGTACGATGCGCGGTAGTGTGTCACCATGCTGGTAGACTCTGTCGCTCTTTCGGCGACTTGCATTCGCGCGTAGCTTCAGGAGATCTCGCCAATGGAGGTGATCCCCAGCGAACTTACTGAAGTCTGGCGCTATCTAGAGAGGGCTCCGGCGGTTGTGGAGTTAATGTCGCGGTCGGCTTTCCGTCGTGGAGCTGCAACTGTACTGAGCCTTGGGCTCGCGCACTTCCCAGACGACTTCGATCTTGACAACGTCACCAGCGGGTACCCTTTGGCGACGGGCTCGGTCGAGATCTTCGATGTGCTAAAGCTGACTGACCGGGCCGTGGTCTATTCCGATCGGGTGTTGACGATGGGCGACTTCCTGCCGTATCAAGAGACGATTTTCGCCCCGAACGACCCCGAGCCAGCGAACCGTGACCTCAAGGTGGAGCATCCGTTCCGATCGGCAATGACGGACACCTTGATGACGTATCTGTCGAACCCGTGGGTTCCCTTCATCCGTGTCCATGGAGGCGGTGGCGCGTCGTCATCGAAACCTGCGGAGTAGACCACTTTGCTGATTGGTGTCAGTTGTAAAGAAATGTATGCCTCCCCTTGTGAGAGAACAGATTTTATTGCCAGAAGGAATACATGAATGCTTTTGTCAGTTTGTTTTTTACTTTGATTTGTTCGGTTGTACGAGTCCCCGAGCGCATCCGTCCTTTTGTGGGGTTTACCTCGTTTCTTTGTGTGTATGTTTGTTGTTGTACTGTTAGTTAGTTGAGGTCGACTCGCCGTGGCTTGGAAAGCCAGTCGCATGGCGACCCCAAGGGGTGCTCTATACTTAGCCGTTTTCCCGGACGCGAACGGGGTCGGTTAAACGAGTCCCCGAGCGTGATACTTAGCCGTTCTAGTCGCATGCCCAAGGTAGGTGAGGACAAAGCGCGTTGTATTTGGCGTGTCGCTCCACCTGACTGGGGGAATCAGTTGCGTGGTGAGTCTAGGACGCGCTCTCATACTTGGTGTTTTCCCTAGCTGCGTGCGTTTGGACTGGTGTCAGTCCCCGAGCGTGGTATTTGACCGTTCGAGTCGCTGCGCCAAGGATGTGGAGAACTGGGTCGCTGTGGGAAGCGAATGCGGTCGTCTTGTCCCGGCGAGCCAGTCGAGCGAGGTGACTCCGTTGGGGCTCCGTATTGGCATTTTCATGGACGATACAAGACCCAAAATTTATCGGTGCCCTTGTATCGCACTACTTAGCCGTGCCGGTCGCGTAACGAAGGGTTGACTTCCGCGGTTAGCGTAACGCTGTTTTTACGAGTGCGAGTGGCACAAGATATGGATATTAGACACAATTTGTGCGAATCGATCTTCTTTATTTCATAGCGGGGGGAGTACATGTTGGAGTTTGATACGTCAGAAACGTATCTATAATTTTTGATGTTCCATGCTTGTTTAGTATCTACTTTGATTTGCTCTGTCTACACTTTAAGGTGTTTTTATATCTTTTCTGGAACTAACCTATTAACAAGTTGCCACAGTGCCAGTTGCCCGTTTTCTTCTGTTTTTGGTTCTAGAAAGGCAGAAAATCAATATTCTCGGAATTGGATGGGACAAAAGCCAAAGTCAATATTTTACCGTGGGGGACACGAAGTCCAGAGGAGAGCGGAGAGGCGAGCCAGAGCCACCACACCCCCCTAGGCACGGGTGGGCCCACCTCGCGCCTGGGTAGGGTATGGGCCCTCTGGCCGCCTCCCAGTCTCGCCTCTTCGCCTATAAGAAGCCCCTGATGCAGAAACAAAACTCCACGAAACCTTCTGTAGCCACCGTCACCATCATCCCTAGATCAGGGGGATCTGAAGTTCTTCCTGGCACCCTGCCGGAGGGGAGATCATCCTGGAGGCCTTCTTCTCCGGTATGAAGCGTGAGTAGTTCCACCTTGGACTATGGGTCCATGTAGTAGCTAGATGGTTGTATCTCCTCCTTGTGCTTTCATGTATAGATCTTGTGAGCTCCGTTCATGATCAAGATCTAATCTATTTGTAATCATGCATGTTGTGTTTGTGGGGATCCGATGGATATTAAGATTACTATGTCAGATTGATTAATGGTTTTGTATATTTGATTCTATCATGTCTGTGTTGTTTGTGATCTTGCATGCTCTCCATTGTTAGTAGCTATCTTGGCCAAGTAGTTGCTAGTGACTCCAAGAGGGGGTATTTATGCTCGATAGTGGGTTCATGCCTCTAGTTTCCAAGGGAAGTGACAGAAATCTCTTCGGTTGTAGATGTGATGTTGCCACTAGGGAGAAAACAATGGTCTCTTGTTCATGGAACAAGTGGATTGTTTACCTTACACACTTTGCTTAAAGAAGTTGTCTGTTGCTTGCAACTTAATACTGGAGGGGGTTCCGATGATAACCTAATGGTGGACTTCTAGTCATAGATGCAGTTGGATGGTGGTCTATGTATATTGTTGTATTGCCCAATTGAATCTCATAGGATCTTTTTGTCTGGTATTGCATTGTTATGCCTTGCTCAGTTCCTGTCAATTGCTCTGCTGTAATTTGTTTACCCTTCATGCCATGTTGTTTATCTAAGAAGAGCACCTCTAGTGAACTATGGACCCTGGTCCAATCTTTACCATTGATACATCCTCCACTGTTACTTGTTTACTTGCTGCAAACCATTACCTTTCACACCATACGTTTAATCCTTTGTTACAACAACCGGTGAGATTGACAACCACACTGTTAGTTGGGGCAAAGTCTTGAGTTTGTGTTGTGCAGGTTTCCATGTTGCTTGCAACACCTGTGTGACGTTTCCTTCCTCCTACTGGTTCGATAACCTCGGTTTCTTACTGAGGGAATACTTGATGCTGTGCTGCTTCACACCTTGCTCTTGGGGTTCCCAAAAGGCTCCACATCAACTGAGCCATCAACAAGTGTTCTGGTGCCGTTGCCGAGGAGGCTAAGGACGTCTTCACAAGGGGAGTCCTCCACTTCCTTTCTCTTTACTTTGTTTTTAGTTTTCTTAGTTTCTTTTGCTTGGTTTTGTTTTCCTCTTTTCAAAAACTCCAAAAAAATTAGTCTAGTTTGGTTTGCTTTCTTTATTCAAAAACACAAAAAATTTAGTTCCTACCCTAGTTTCTACCATGTCTGGTGTTGGTCCTATCTCTCTAACACCTATGGAAGAGATCTTTGCATCAAGCAAAAAGGTGAAGAGAGTTTTAAAGAAGCTTGGTCTAGAATCTCTGCTTTGCAAAGGGAAACTGAGCCTAAGATGAGGCTTAGCTTGGTTATCAATAGTTTTTACCGCGGTATTGCTCTTTGTTATAGATATGCTTTAGATGCTGTGGCTGGGCAAGATATTTTTCAATGTACTGAGGATGAAGCTTTTGATGCCATCAAGAAACTGATTATAATTTATAATACACCTGGCAAGTCTGATTCCTCTTTCATAAATATTTTTGCTAGGTTGAACACTCTTGAGTCTAGTATTGCTGCTATGAATAGTTGCTATCACACACTTAGGGCGTACCATGATTATGTTCCAATAAGTTTTGAGCCTTCAAAGTGGTTTCCCACAATCAAAGTCTCTATAAATACTACACTTTTTTATGCCCCCTGTGATATCATGTCTGAATTTTGCCTTATGCCTAAAGATATTTATGAATCTTTGAGTCTTTGGGGGATTTCTAAAGGAAGAGAGGAAATCTCTCTTACTAATAATGCCACTTTATTACCCATTGGAATAGCTGAAGGTGTGTTTACAAAAATTTCAGGGAAAATGGTGTCTACTGATTATCTTGTTATTGAATGTGTAGGCAAAGGACAGATCACACTTGGAAGATCCCTACTGAAACACCTTGGAGCAATAATAGATGTGGGAAAAGGCATTATGCATTTTGCTCCGCCAGTAAGCAATCATATCTTCCCTAAAGAGAAGAAGAAAGGTAAGAAAGGAAAGAACAAGAGAGTTGCTCCCTCATTTGAAAATACTCGATCTCTTGCTTCTTGTGCCTAACTTAAAGGCGTTAAAGAAAAGTACTTGTTGGGAGATAACCCAAGAGTTTCCTTGAGTCTTAGAAGTTATTACTTTAGTAATGATATCTCCTTATCCTTTTTGTTTGCTTTTTGTGCCAACAATGACTTCTAATGAGAGGGAAGTAAGATTTGGAGAGTTGTTGTCCCGAAACAGATTTCTATCCTCCACCAAAAAAATTCGTGAGAAGTCTCTGTAAGTCGGATTGAGATGAAAATTTACGAATAAATCCCCCAGTATGTTAGCTAACTTTCATTAGTTCAACACTTTTTTATTTGAGCAACAGAAGATTTTCGAAAAAAATTGGTTTTTACCTGCTGGTCTGTTTACTTTGTTTTTAGTTTGCTTAGTTGCTGGGGAGGATGCTCTGGTTAGCGCGTTCCGCCTGGCCATTGGACTCCAGGTGGGCGACTGAGGCGAGGTCGAGCCGTATGTTGTGCTCCTCGCAGAATTCGGCCATGGACCCCTTGACGAAGTTGGTGCCGTTGTCCGTAATGATGTTGTGCGGGAACCCATAGCGATAGACGAGCTTGCGTAGGAACTTGGTGGCGGCTTCCCGTCGTACTTGCGTACTGGCTTGGCCTCCACCCACTTTGTGAATTTTTCGACTGTAACCAGGAGATGGGTGTATTCGGAGGGGGCCTTCTTGAAGGGGCCCACCATGTCCATGTCCCATACAACGAATGGCCAGGTGATGGGGATGGTCTTGAGCGTCGAGCTTGGTACGTGAGTCTGATTGGCATACTTCTGACACCCGAAGCAGCGTTGGACGATGTCGACCGCATCGGCATGTGCGGTGAGCCAGTAGAATCCATGTCGCATGGCCTTGGCGACCAGGGACCGGGCGCCAGCATGGTGGCCGCAGTCGCCGGCGTGGATGTCTTGGAGGATTTTGCGACCTTCCACGGGTTGTACATAGTGTTGGAACACGCCGGTCACGCTGCGCTTGTGGATCTCACCGTTGATGATGACGAAGGACTTGCAGCGGCGCACTATCATGCGAGCCTCCGTCTCGTCTATGGGTACGGTCCCTCCCTCTAGGTAGGCGACGTATGGCGCGGTCCAGTCGCCTGGCTCCACGATCATGGCAACCAAGGCTGGTTCTGGTTGTAGTGGTATCCCGATGTCGATCTCCCTCGGCAGGGAGACGGATGGCTTGGTGATGGTGTCAAGGAAGACACCGGCGGGTGGCGTGTGGCGAGCCGACCCGATGCGAGAGAGGGCATCAGCCTCTTCGTTCTTGCGCCAGTCGATCCACTCGACGTAGTAGCCGGCAAAGTGGCCCCCCAGCTGGTCCACTGCTTGGCGATATGCCGACATGGTGGGGGAGACAGTGTCGCAGGTGTTGGCGACTTGTGCGACAACGAGGTCGGAGTCGCCGTAGCAGCGCAGACGGTTGATGTTCATCTCCTTGGCCGCTCGCATGCCGTGAAGGAGGGCCTCGTACTCGGCCATGTTGTTGGTACAGGGGGTGAAGTCGAGGTACAATATGTAGCGCAGCTTGTCGCCCTTGGGGACGTGAGGACAATCCCTGCCCCTGCACCGTCTACGTTCTTGGACCCATCGAAGTGTAGCGACCAGTAATGGAGGTACGGCAGCTTCTCCGGCTGCTGCGCCTCCTTCCAGTCAGCAAGGAAGTCCGCTAGGGCCTGCGACTTGATTGCCTTGCACGGCTCGTACTTGATGTTGTGGACTCCGATCTTGACGGCCCACTTGGTGATTCGTCCAGTCACTTCACGGTTGCAGATGATGTCCTGCAACGGTTCCGAGGATACAACCGTGATTGGATGCTCCTCGAAATAGTGCGGCAGTCGCCGCTGGGCTCGGAAGACCGCATATACAAACTCCTGGTACTACAGGTAACGCTATCGCGACTCGGTGAGAACTTCGCTGATGTAGTAGACAAGTCGCTGCACCGGGCGCTCCTTGCCCTCTTTTGGTCATTTGATGACCATGACGGCGCTGACGACTCGTTCGAATGCCACGACGTAGACAAGCATGGGCTCCTTGTCGACGGGTCGGCGAGTAGCGGGGCCATGAGTAGCACTTCCTTGAGTGCATGGAGCGTGTCGTCTGCCTCCTTGTCCCACTGGAACGTGGGGTTCTTGCGGATTAGGCGGTAGAGAGGCATTGCATTCTCGCCTAGCCGAGGGATGAAGCGACTGAGAGCCATGACTCGCCCGGCCAACTTCTGGACATCGCGCAGGCACTCGGATTTGACGAGCCGATTGATTTGAGAGCCATGCCTCGTTTGGAGACTACATACCCCAGAAGCTGTCCAGTAGGTACACCGAAGGTGCACTTTCCCGGATTGAGTTTGATCTTGTACCTCCGCAGGTTTGCGAAGGTTTTGGCCAGGTCGGCGAGTAGATCATCCTAGCGAGTGGACTTCACCACCACGTCGTCGATGTATACATGGATGTTGCGGCCAATTTGGCTCGCAAGGCATTCATGCATGCACCTCTGGTAGGTCGCTTCGGCGTTCTTGAGGCCGAATGTCATGGCGGTGTAGCAGAATGCTCCGAATGGCGTGATGAACACCGTCTTCTCCTCGTCCTCGACTGCCATTTTGATCTGGTTGTAACCAGAGTAGGCGTCAAGGAAACACAACGACTCTGAGCCCGCGGTCGAGTCGATGATCTGATCGATCCGTGGGAGGACGAACTGCTCCTTTGGGCAGGCGCTGTTGAGGTTTGTATAATCGATACACATTCTCCAGGTGCCATTCTTCTTTTCGACCAGGACTGGGTTTGCCAGCCACTTGGAGTATTTGATTAGCCGTATGAAGCCTGCAATGAGTAGACACTGCACCTCCTCGGAGATTGCTCGGCGGCGCTCTTCATTGAAGGGCCGTAGCGGCTGCTTGATGGGTCGCGCTTTGGGGTCGGCATTGAGTTTGTGATCAGCGAGTTCCCTCAGGACACTTGGCATATCAGATGGCTTCCATGTGAAGATGTCGCGATTCTCACATAGGAACTCGATGAGCGCACCTTCCTATGCTGGGCTCATGCATGTCCCGATCGTCACCGTCTGGCTGGAGTCGCTTGGGACCAGCTCGACGGAGCGCGTGTGTGTGGTGGCTTCGAACGCGGTCAAGCCGCCGTTCTCCGAGTTGGGCTTCTTGAGTATTGTGGGTCGTCATTGTCGACCCCGCTCGTGTACTTGGCGAGCTCCTTCGCATGGTTGGCTTCTGTGGCGATGACGGCGTCGGCGAGCTCGGCGCCCTTTGCCTTGCACTCCGTGGCCATGTCAGGGTCGCCATGGACGGTGATGATACCGCACGGACCCGGGAGCTTCATCGCGTTGTATGCATAGTTTGGCGCCGCCATGAACTTAGCGAACGCTTGCCGCCCCAAGACGCAATGGTAGGGGATGTTGAAGGGCACTAGCTCGAAGACGATCTGCTTAGTGCGGAATTTAGCTGGTGTGCCAAAGGTGACTGGCAGCATCACCTTGCCAATCGGGTACGCCTTCCGACCAGGGACGATACCGTGGAAGGTGGTGTAGGTCGTCTCGATCACCGACTGTGGGAGTTGCAGTCGCCTGAACGTGTCCAGGTAGAGTATGTTGATGGAGCTTCTGCCGTCCATCAGCGTCTTTGGGAGCCAGTAGTCGCCCACTTTGGGCTTGACCACCAGGGAGACTCGCCCCGGATATTCGATCCGTGGTGAGTGGTCCTCGCGGCTCCAGGTGATCCGTTGTTCGGACCGGTTGAGGAAGCGGGGGGCATCGACTTGGGACACCGCGTTGACAGCGACGACGTGAGTGATGACCTTCTTCTCATGCTTGGTGATGAACCCAGCGAAGGTGTGGAGCAATCCAACGTCGTTGACGAATGCCCCGCCGTTTGGCATGTGGTTGTTGGGGTCTTCCTGTGCGCGTCGTGCCTTCTCGATCTCTGTTAGGGAATGGCAGTCGGTGGTCGTGTGCGTGGCGGGCTTCCCCTCCCTGCTGTGGAACACACATGGCTGGTTAAGGAGAGCCACAGGGTCGAACTTCGGCCTCGCCTTGTAGTTTCCGCTATCGCGGTGTTGGCCTCTGTCGCGACGGAAGATCTTGGGGTCGCTTCGCGCGTAGCCAGTGTTGGCGACGAAGTGGACTCACCCATCACCGCGGCGCTTGTCGGTGAGCCGAGTGTTGCTGTAGCATAGCTCGGGTTGCCTCCCGTTGTCGTGGCCGCTTGGGCGGCGGTTTCCACCCGACTCGTTGTCGGTTTCTTGGTCTGGGTCCTCCTCCGCGTACCGCTTGGCGATCTCGAGGAGGTATGGGATGTTATCCAGTGTCTTGTACACCTGCTTGAGCTTGGAGACCAAGGGCTCGTAGCGGCACGAGGTCTTGAAACAGTATATAGTCGTGTCTGGATGGATGTCGGCCGCATTGAACCACAGATCCTGCCATCTTTGAACCTAGCTGCGGGTCGACTCACGGGGTCCCTGGACGCATCGCTCCAGGTCCTCGATGGTGGTGGCGCGAGTGTAGGATCCCTCGAAGCGCCTGACGAAGGCGTCGCGTATATCCTCCCACGAATCAATGTTGTCCACGGGGAGGGTATTGATCCATTGTCGGCTCGCTCCCATCATCATCAGGGGGAGGTAGCGAGCGGCGAGTAGGTAAGTGTGGCCGGCGATTGCCATCGCCATCAGGTACGTGTCCAGCCACATGGCCGGGTCGTACAAGGGATCGTACTTCTCGATCTCCTTTGGCCCTTTGAAGTTTGTCGGATATTTTTCGCCTCGGATCATTGGTCCGAAGAACTGGAGGGCGACTCGGCTGAGCGAGCCCCTTGGCTTGCCGTGGAGGTTCATGAGGGTGTGCCTCAGGTCGTCGGGCTGGCGTGCGCGCCAGCTTTGGTTGTTGATGATGTGGGTCCGTGCGTCGACTCGCTGCCCATTGGCAGCGACCATGTTGTTCGTCGGTCGTGGGTCATTGGTGGAGAGTGCCGCGTGCGCGGTTTGTGGTTGGGGCTGCAGGGGCTCGGGTGGTGGGCAGTTGAGAGTATTTGCCATCATTAGGCGGCCGCTCTGCCCTGCTTCCTGACGAGCGGGAGTACATGCGCCCCCACAAGTCGGCGCCTGCGATTTGTTGCTCGACGGCCTTGGTGAGTAAGGCCTTGGCATACTGGATCTGCAGTGTGCCTTCCCCCGTCACGTTGAGGTTGGCGATCGCGGCTCGACTTGCGATGACATTGTCCATCGGAGTGGAGAACAACGGGTGGTCGTTCGCGTCCAGCTCTTGCTGGGAGATCATGATCCTTGGCTGGTCCGGGGGGCGTGCGATCGGGCGGTGGTGGGGGAGCGTCGTTCGCCGTTGCGCCTGGTGGTGGCCGAGCACTTCCTCCCGGTGGCGCGTTCTCACATACCACACGTTCGGCCATGCAGACCGGGTTGTTCTCGTCATCAAAGTTTAGGGCGCGGCCCTGAACGGTGGGGTTCAGGCGTGACCTGATGCGGTGCTGGTGGTAGAACGGGAGCTCCTGCGTCGTTGCTTGCTCGAGGCGAAATTTTTAGCGCTCGGCTTGTTCCTTGTGGACTGCCTCCTCCAGGCGTAGGCGGAGTTCCTCGACCTCCGTCGTCGTCGCGGTCGGCGGGATCGGTGTGGAGAAGGGTTCTGGCGGGGCGCTCGCTCCGCTCGCCATGTAGGTCGCGACGAAGCGACCAGATCCAACATGCAAGTCACCAGAGTTCTCCGACCCGGAGTCGGAGTCAAATATCTCGAGGATGGAAGGATCCTTGAAGCCCCCCACGTTGGAAACTTGGGGGATGGAGCCCACGGGTGATGCAGCAACAATGGATCCGGCGATTGACGCCGGGGTTGCCGAGTCGGCGTCGTCGTTGAGGGTCGCGTCATCCGCGGACACACTGGTCTCCGCCACATTGTTGTTGGCCGAGCCGTACTCGGAGGCGAGGCGATGGATGGTGCGGACCTGATTCTCAGAGAGCCGATCGCGCGGTGGCGACTCACGGATGCGAGCCGAGTCCTCCAAGACGATGATGTCGGTGAAGCCGACTGGCATGATCACGCTATGCGTGACCAGGCGTGCCACCGGGATGTAGCTGCTAGGCAAGATCTGGAGGATCTCGCCGATGACGATCATGCGGCCGGTAGCGATCGTCTGGTTGATTGGCAAGTTGGATCTCGCTGCAGAACACAGGCCTGACCGGCCAGGCCCCACGGTGGGCGCCACTGTCATGGGAATGGCCACGGCAGATGCTGCAATCGGCAGCGAGTAGTAAAACAAGGGGCAAGGGCGGCCAGCCATCTACGCTGCGAGATGAGGGCAAAGACACAAGGTTTTACCCAGGTTTGCCCCCCCGGAGGGTAAATACTTACTCCTGCTAGATTGTATTGATGAGAGAGTACAAGGGCGAGCTCGGCGGCGAGTCGTAGGGGGTATATGATGGAACGTGTCTTCTATGCATACCATAGGGAGGTTTATATAGAGTCACCTCGCTAGGGTTTATAGATATACAACCGAGTTGGATAAGGACTCGGAGGGTGCTTGACCTAATCCGACTGGGCCTAGCTACGCTTCTGGGCCTCCAGCTTTCAGTCTCCTAGCTTCCTCTTGGGTCATGATTCATTCGCCGTCCTGTAGGCCCACTCGCTGGCAGTATGGACCAGTAGGAAACGCCTGCTAGGTATACCCCACTCGGCATATCCCTATCAAATATCACAGGGGTACCAATTACACTCAGCCTCTGCAACAACGCATGCCCTAGCGTCCCTACGGATGCACACAGCTCAGAAAAAACGAAATACAAAAAAGAGAAGTCCCGCTACAGAGAACTAATCCTCAAAGTAACGACACTGACACCATCAGAACAACACCAGTAGTCCTTCACTCCAATAACAACGCCTTCAAGAAGGAAACAATGTCCAAGCACCGTCGTTGCCCGATCAAAGATCATAGGTTTTCACCCTGGAGAAAGTCCTTGCTCACAAAACAATGTGTTCAACAAGGTCATTACTGTTGGAAATATAAGCAATAATCCATATGATTTAATCCGAATAATAAACTGATAAATCATGATCATACAAACGGTACTAAAACCAATTATGCAGATCAACAAAGTAGATGAACAGATTACATCTATAGGAGATAAACCTATAACATCTACACCAAACGCTAGAACAAAGAACTCTACCATAATCCGAAAGAGAGAAATCAAGATCACATATGATGTAGGCTGAATAGCAGCCGCAGCGGTTGCAGCATCGTCGCCCATGTTGAGGTTGTCGAAGAGGTCGCTGACGTCCGGGAAGAAGTCATCGTTCAGGAACTCGCCGTCGGACAACGTCGTGGTTGCCAGTAGTCGCGCTTGAGCTCTCTCAAAAAACCTGATCGCCCCTCACCCGTACAGGTTCACGAGAGGCGGGGTTCCGGAGGCCTACTGTCCCGATCTGCGGTGCACGCCGCAAGCCGGGATGGGGAAGACGAAAGCGGCGGCGCAAGGTTCTGGAGGTAGGCGCGTGTGTGGATTGGTACGGTGCCGATTAGGTTTAGCCCGGACGCTTATATAGTGCAGGTTAGGAAGATCGTGGGCTCAGCCCATGTCCGAGTCGGTAACAGCCACGTCCATAAAAACTGGAAACGGTTGTAATTAACGCGTCCTTTAAAGACTCATAATCAGTTTTCCCAACCAACAAAATAATGCTCGGCTCGGCGAGATTCCTGCAACCCGTGGCGCGCGCATCGTGACGAGGCGTGGCGAGGCGAGGCGAGGCGGGCGGCGTCGGAGGAGGAGTGCGCAAGGGCTACTCTTCTTGTCACACCTTAGTGAGTGGTGCAACACTCTACTATATAAGGTGGTCCAACTCCCCTTCAACTAGCAATGTGGGACTAAACTTTAGCACCACTAGTACAGCCATATGCTGCCATATACAAGTGGGCCAAAGAGAATTTCAGAATTTGTCTAATGGTCCAACAGCCCAATATACACCAAATTCCAACAATCCCCCACAAAGTCTCATTGGCACATCACATCACTTTTCCTTCCAGAACATTGTTTTATATACCAGTATGTAGTGAAGACTGTTAAGTTGAACTTCCACGTTAAACTTCATGCTACACTAGCTAGCAACTTGAATAGTGGACTATGCCTTGAACTACAAGTTTTCTGCGCGCTAGTTTCACACAAAATCTAGACTGATGCAGCTACCGTCGGCTTCCCCGCGGTTTGGAGCTTATGCGTCATACTCCAGGGCCTTTCATGAGTTTATTAGAGAGCACCCAACTCTCACGGACTGCGACGTTTGACAGTCAGACTCACATAGGTGTGTTCCTCAAGAGATGTTATGCAGGACAACATCTCCGCTTATAAAAAGCCACTTGGAACACATTAAGATAAATATCAACCTGCCATGCAGATTAAGAGAGTATTGCATATTTATGGAGATGTAAATATAATATGGGGATACTCTCCTCTCAGCTGACCAACAGCTTGTCTCCCAGCTCTAATTCACGGGATCTCCGATCACATAGAGTGGGTTGCCACTGGGGTCAACTCAAAGCGTGGGTCTCAAACCCATCTCCCTCGATGCATTATCTATCACATTGCATGATAAACCCTTTGTGAAGGGATCTGCCAGGTTTTTAGATGTTCGGATATAATCCAACGCAATAACTCCGGAGTTTCTTAGTTTCCTGACAGATTTCAACCTCCTCTTCACATGCCTTGATGACTTCATATTATCCTTAGAACTGTTTACTTTGACGATCACAGTTTGATTATCACAGTTCATCGGGATGGCGGGTATTCGTTTTTCAACCACAGGTAAGTCCATCAAGAGATCATGAAGCCACTCTGCTTCAACAGTGGCCGTGTCTAATGCTGTGAGTTCTGCTTCCATTGTTGACCACGTTAAGATGGTCTGCTTGCAAGACTTCCAGGAAACAGCGCCACCACCAAGTGTAAACAAATAACCACTTGTGTCCTTAATCTCATCAGCATCAGATATCCAGTTTGAATCACTATAACCTTCAAGTACTCGAGGATACCCAGTATAGTGAATACCATAACTCGCAGTGCCTTTTAAATAGCGCAAAAACTCTTTCAAGAGCATGCCAATGATCATCTCCAGGATTTGACACAATTCGACTCAGTTTGCTTACAGCAAAGGAGATGTCAGGTCTAGTAGCGCTGGCTAGATACATGAGCGAGCCAATAATTTGAGAATATCTCAATTGATCTTTAGCATTCCTTCGATTCTTTCGAAGTAGCACACTCAGATCATAAGGCATTGGAGAAGATATACCCGAAGCGACTCAATATCTTTTCCACACAGTGAGACTAAAGCAATGTAATCCCACCATTGTCATCCTTTAGTAGCTTGATATTTAAGATTACATCAGCCACTCCCAAGTCCTTCATCTCAAAGCAGCAAGATAGGAACTCTTTGCCTTCTCGATAACAGCGAGGTTGGTCCCGAATATCAATATTTCATCAACATAGAGACACATAATAACTCCCTCGCCCCCACCATGGCGATAGTACACACATTTGTCAGCTTTGTTCACAACAAAGCCTTCAATAGTTAAAGTTCTTTCAAACTTCTCGTGCCACTGTTTAGGAGCTTGCTTAAGACCATATAAATACTTCACTAACTTACACACCTTTCCTTCATGACCATCTACTACAAATATATCAGGCTGCTCCATATAAATTTCCTCATCTAGATCTCCATTTAGAAAAGTTGTCTTAACGTCCATTTAATGAACGAGAAGACCATGTGAGGAAGCCAAGGAAAGTAGTACTCGAATAGTGGTCAATCTGGCTACAGGTGAGTAGGTATCGAAGAAGTCTTCACCTTCCTTTTGGGTATAACCCTTAGCCACAAGACGTGCCTTGTACTTTTCAATAGTACCATCAGGTCTAAGCTTTTTCTTGAACACCCATTTACATCCTACAGGTTTACACCCATAAGGACGATCAGTGATTTCCTAAGTACTATTAGCTAAGATGGAGTCCATCTCGCTTCGGACAGCTTCCTTCCAGTAGTCAGCATCTTGAGATGCATAGGCTTCTGAAATAGAAGTGGGAGTATCATCCACAAGGTACACAATGAAATCATCACCAAATGACTTTGCAGTCCTTTGTCTCTTGCTCCTTTTGGGAGCTTCATTGTCATCCTCCACAGGATCATCAGAGTGTTCTATCGGTATAGTGGGTTCAGGAATAATAGAAAATTCCTGACTAGATGAACTAGTCATCTCCTAATTTGATGAGCTAGACATACCTTTTATAGGAAAGATGTCCTCAAAGAAAGTCGCATCATTAGACTCCATAATTGTACCAACATGCATGTCGGATACCTCAGATTTTACTATCAAAAATCTATAGCCAATGCTATGAAAAGCATATCCCAGAAAAACACAATCAACGGTTTTGGTCCAAGCTTTCGCTTCTTGGGTATTGGAATATTGACTTTCACCAAACAATCCCAAGTTCGTAAGTAAGAGAGTTTAAGCCTTTTATTTTCCCATTCCTCAAATGGAGTCATGGTTTTATCCTTTACAGGAACACGGTTTAGGACATGACACGAAGTCATTAGCGCCTCCCCCCACCATTCCTTGGAAATACCTGATGTATCTAACATGGCGTTAACCAAATCAGTTAGAGTGCGGTTCTTCCTTTCGGCCACCCCATTTGACTGAGGTGAGTAGGGAGGCGTACTCTCATGTATAATACCATGTTACGCACAGAATAAATCAAATTCATTTGAAAAGTACTCTCCACCACGATCCAACCTTAGCCGCTTGATTTTAAGATCAAGTTGGTTTTCTGCCTCAGCTTTATAGATTTTGAAGTAGTTCAAAGCTTCATCTTTAGATTTCAGAAGATAAACCTAGCAATATCTAGTGGAGTCATCAATCAACGTCATAAAGTATCTTTTTCCACCTTTTGTCAACACACCATTCATCTCACAAAGATCTGAATGTATAAGTTCTAGCGGTGCTAAGTTTCTCGGTTCCGCAGTCGTATGAGACTTGCGGGGTTGCTTTGCTTGCACACAGACTTGGCACTTAGAACCTTTGACAGTGGTAAATTTCGGAATTAAACTCATATTGGCTAGCCACGTCATGCAACCAAAGTTAATATGACAGAGTCGTGAATGCCAAACATTGGACTCATTATCATTGCACACATGATTAATAACTTTAGTACATGAGTCTGACAAAGACAAGTAGAACAGACCTCCGCACTCATACCCTTTCCAACAAATTGTACATATTTGGATATTACAACTTAATTGGACTCAAAAACCAACTTAAAGCCATCTCGACATAAAAGCGATCCGCTGACGAGATTCTTATTGATGGAGGGAACGTGCTGCACATTCTTCAAATTGCAGACGGTCTTCCCCGAAGTAAACTTTAGATTTACCGTACCAACACCATGAACAGAAGCACGTGAGCCGTTTCCCATCAGCACGGAAGAGGTCCTTGAGACCTGATAAGAGGAAAACATGTAAATATCAGAACATACATGTGTATTAGCACCTGTGTCTATCCACCAATCAGGAGAATGACATACTGAAAGGATAGTAGGTAAAATACCGTACCCATCATCCTTCATCTCAGTATCGCTAATAACAACATTAGCGGCATTACCGCTGTTCCCATGTTGACGCTTGTCAAAGCGATTAGGGCAGCTAGGAGCCCAATGACCAGGATCACCACAGACGTGGCAAGAGCCTTTCCTCTTATCATTTTTCTTCTTGAAGTTGGTTGAGTGCGTGGCCTTGTTCTTGCCATCGAACTTCCCCTTTCCTTCAGTTTTGTTCTTATTCTTGAACTTGTGGGATTGGAAGTTTTTCCTCTACACTAAATTGGCAGTAGAACTTCCCTCAAGTCCTCGAGCAGTTTTGTCTTTTGCTCTCGCCTTCTCTTCCACATGAAGAGACCCAATGAGATCCGTAACGGAAAACTCTTGTCTCTTATGTTTCAGAGAAGTAGCAAAGTTCCTCCACGAAGGAGGAAGCTTGGCAATAATGCCACCAGCCACAAATTTGTCCGGTAAGGAACACTTGAACTGCTCAAGTTCTTTGGCAAGTGATTGTATCTCATGAGCTTGCTCAACGACGAAGTGCTCATCAACCATCCTGTAGTCATAGAATTGCTCCATGACATACAGCTTAGTGCCAGCGTCCGAGACCCCAAACTTGGCCTCGAGCGCTTCCCACGCGTCCTTGCCATTATCAAATGACATATAAGGGTCAACAATGTTGTCCCCAAGAACACTGAACAAAGCCGCCATAAACATGGTATCGGCTTTCTTAAATTTCGCTTCCTGCTCAGCAGAAAGATCTCCTTCAGGCTTGCCAAGAGTGGCGCTATAGCATTTTAGGTTTTCAAACCAGAGAACTGCTCTCTTGCGCCATATCTTATAGTGCATGCCATCAAAAGGAGGCGGCCTAGTAGCCGCGGCTACACCAGTGGAATTCAGTTGCCTATAATCAGGTTTTTGGATTGTTGGAAATATAAGCAATAATCCATATGATTTAATCCGAATAATGAACTGATAAATCATGATCATACAAACGGTACTAAAACCAATTATGAAGATCAACAAAGTAGATGAACAGATTACATCTATAGGAGATAAACCTATCACATCTACACCAAACGCTAGAACAAAGAACTCTAGCATAATCCGAAAGAGATAAATCGAGATCACATACGATGTAGGCTAAATAGCAGCCGCAGCGGTTGCAACAGCGTCGCCCATGTTGAGGTTGTCGAAGAGGTCGCTGACGTCCGGGAAGAAGTCGTCGTTCGGGAACTCGCCGTCGGACGACTTTGTGGTTGCCAGTAGTCGCGCTTGAGCGCTCCCAAAAAACCTGATCGCCCCTCACCCGTACAGGTTCACGAGGCGGGTTCAAGGCTCATCGTCCCGATCTGCGGTGCACGCCGCAAGCCGGGATGGGGAAGACGAAAGCGGTGGTGCAAGGTTCTGGAGGTAGGCCCGTGTGTGGATTGGTATGGTGCCGATTAGGTTTAGCCCGGACGCTTATATAGTGCAGGTTAGGAAGATCGTGGGCTCAGCCCACGTCCGAGTCGATAACAGCCACGTCCATAAAAACTGGAAACGGCTGTAATTAACGCCTCCGTTAATGACTCATAATCAGTTTTCCCAACCAACAAAATAAAGCTCGGTTCAGCGAGATTCCCGCAACCCGTGGCGCGCGCGTCGTGACGAGGCGTGGCGAGGCGGGCGGCGTCGGAGGAAGAGTGCGCGAGGGCTACTCTTCTTGTCACACCTTAGTGAGTGGTGCAACACTCTACTATATAAGGTGGTCCAACTCCCCTTCAACTAGCAATGTGGGACTAAACTTTAGCACCACTAGTACAGCCATATGCTGCCATATACAAGTGAGCCAAAGAGAATTTCAGAATTTGTCTAATGGTCCAACAGCCCAATATACACCAAATTCCAACAATCCCCTACAAAGTCTCATTGGCACATCACATCACTTTTCCTTCCAGAACATTGTTTTATATACCAGTATGTAGTGGAGACTGTTAAGTTGAACTTCCACGTTAAACTTCATGCTACACTAGCTAGCAACTTGAATAGTGGACTATGCCTTGAACTACAAGTTTTCTGCGCGCTAGTTTCACACAAAATCTAGACCGGTACAGGGCTACCGTCAGCTTCCCCGCGGTTTGGAGCTTATGCGTCATACTCCAGGGCCTTTCATGAGTTTATTAGAGAGAACCCAACTCTCACGGACTGCGACGTTTGACAGTCAGACTCACATAGGTGTGTTCCTCAAGAGATGTTATGCAGGGCAATATCTCCGCTTATAAAAAGCCACTTGGAACACATTAAGATAAATATCAACCTGCCATGCAGATTAAGAGAGTATTGCATCTTTATGGAGATGTAAATATAATATGGAGATACTCTCCTCTCAGCAGACCAACAGCTTGTCTCTCAGCTCTAATTCACGGGATCTCCGATCACATAGAGTGGGTTGCCACTGGGGTCAACTCAGAGCGTGGGTCTTAAACCCATCTCCCTCGATGCATTATCTATCACATTGCGTGATAAACCCTTTGTGAAGGGATCTGCCAGGTTTAGATGTTTGGATATAATCCAACGCAATAACTCCGGAGTTTCTCAGTTTCCTGACAGATTTCAACCTCCTCTTCACATGCCTTGATGACTTCATATTATCCTTAGTACTGTTTACTTTGACGATCACAGTTTGATTATCACAGTTCATCGGGATGGCGGGTATTCGTTTTTCAACCACAGGTAAGTCCATCAAGAGATCACGAAGCCACTCTGCTTCAACAGTGGCCGTGTCTAATGCTGTGAGTTCTGCTTCCATTGTTGATCTCGTTAAGATGGTCTACTTGCAAGACTTCCAGAAAATAGCGCCACCACCAAGTGTAAACAAATAACCACTTGTGGCCTTAATCTCATCAGCATCAGATATCCAGTTTGAATCACTATAACCTTTAAGTACTCGAGGATACCCAGTATAGTGAATACCATAACTCGCAGTGCCTTTTAAATAGCGCAAAACTCTTTCAAGAGCATGCCAATGATCATCTTCAGGATTTGACACAAATCGACTCAGTTTGCTTACAAGGTCTGGTCTCAACAATTACCAGACACAACCAGTTAAGACCAGACCTTAGATTTTCACCCTGCAAGATAAGACTAGGAATTTCCCCTGTAATTATAGGGTAAGCAATAGTCACCTACTGTAATTATAGGGTGTCGTTGTCGCCAGAGACATCGATCGGCGCGAATTCGATCATCACATTATGTGGACACTGGTTTCTAATTGAGCCAGCGACGAAGGGTGAGTTCTATGCAAGGTGGAAGGGAGGAGCGAGTAAAAGTAAATAATGTCGATGTCTCTGCCTCCGTCTTCGCGTCTCGCGGTGGATGTTCTTATCCTCATATGCGTCTATTAGGCACTTATGTCGAGGAAAGTGGGCACTCAGGTCGATCCCCGTATAGCAACACCTGGATATGCACGTGTATAATACAGGTTTAAGTTTTGATCTAAACGGTTAATATAGTTATTAATAGAAATTTAGAGATTATTTAACAGCAAAAAGACTAAATTGTTCTTTTAAGTTTGGCGAGTGAAGAGCACCGGAGCACGGTCAATTTTTTTGCATATGGCCGTTGACCCATGATTTCAAGTATCCCTCCAGTCTATATTAGTTAATTTAGATTCATTATATACATATATATCTAGTCAAGTTTTACTGCTAGATATACCTGTATCTAGACAAATTTGAGTCAACTAATATGAATTGGAGGAAATAGGAATTGCGATCTCAAATCCTGCAACCATACCGTGACCAATTTTCTTTCCATGTAATTTATTAGCATTGAGAAGGTGTTGCGCTGGAGTTGAGTGCGCTTTCAAACACGCGATGAACTTAGCTCTACCATCTTGATTTTGTTTGGACAGGTGACGGTCCTAGAGTCCTAAAGGACGAGCTGCATTAATACCAAGGAGTGGAGATATAAATTATATAGAGGTCCTTAAAGAAAATAGAAATTGCATTACGACCCCTAAACTTAGCACATTAGTACCTTAGAACTAAAGATAAAAACGCAATCAGGTCCTGGACCTCTCCACCTAGCTTGCGGGATGAACTTGCACGCCGACTGCCGCCCCTTCGCTGGGGAATATGCCACTTGGGAGAAGGGTGACGAACCACGTCATCGTCAAGCCATCAACAAAGTGCCTCACTTGGAGGTTGAAAGGGTGCCACATCAGCCAGCATGTTGGCTCGGATCGATGACCTCCACAAGGCCACTGTAGGAAGACTCACAATTGCAGCACTAAAACCACATCATCGGCCAAAACCGGCGAATGGAAAGCCAATTTCCCCCTTCCCCCGCCTCCAAGGCCGGTTGGGGGGGAGCTCTCGGAGTGGACGCTTTTGATTTTTCAATAACCACGCTTTCTAAGGGACCACATACCTGAGGCCTCCTCCTCTACCTTCCGCCATGAAAGCCAAGAGAAGAAGGTCATGGACAACCTTCCAGCAGCGCGCGAGACCACCAAAGGGGATGGGCTCCAAGAATCAGCTTCATTGGTGAAGATCCCTAGGTTAAGCTCACCTAGTGACGACTGCACCAGAGGTCCGCCGCGAGAATACGAGCCCTAGGACGCACCGAAGCAAGCTGACGAGCTCTCGTGACCTACTCCCAAACGCCACATAGGAAAACCTAGACCTAACACTTATACTATAGAAGACGACGTATGTAACACCCCGGCCTCTCCGAACCGGCGGCTATCACTCCTGGCAGCTTGATGCGGCTCAGTTAACTGTAGAGCCTCGTTGGAAAACCCCAAGAGGAAGGTATGATGAGCACAGCAGCAAGTTTTCCCTCAGTTATGAACCAAGGTTATCGAACCAGTAGAAGTAAGGAAACAACTCCAAGGTGTTGCTAACAACTTGGAACCTGCACAATAAAAACTCAATACTTTGCCCCAACTTACAGTGAGGTTGTCAATCTCACTGGTTTGCTAAAAATAAAGGATTAAACATATAGTATGAAAGATAATAGTTTCTTGTAGAAAGTAAACGGTAACAGTAGATGATGTATCAATGATAAAGATTGGACCGGGGTCCACAGTTCACTAGAGGTGTTCTCCTTAAGATAGATAACATGCTGAGTGAACAAATTACAGCGGGGCAATTGACAGATTGAGAAATCATAACAATGCATATACTAGACATATTGACTCCTATGAGATTTGATTGGGCATTACAACATAATACATAGACTTTAATCCAACTGCATCTATGACTAATAATCCACCTCCAGGTTATCATCCGAACCCCTTCCAGTATTAAGTTGCAAGCAACAGATAATTGCATTAAGTATTGTGTGTAAAGTAAACAATACAATTGCTCCATGAACAAAGGATTGTTGTTTTCTCCCTAGTAGCAACAACACATCTACAACCTTAGAGATTTTTGTCACTTCCCCAGATTACTAGAGGCATGAACCTACTATCGAGCATAAATACTCCCTCTTGGAGTTGCAAGCATCTACTTGGCCAAGATAGCTACTAACAACGGAGAGCATGCAAGATCACAAATAACACGGACATGATAGAATCAATAATCAATCTGACATCAGATCCCTGCAAACATAACATGTATGATTACAAATAGATGATCTTGATCATGAACGGAGATCACAAGATCTAAACATGATAGCACAAAAGAGGAGAAACAACCATCTAGCTACCGTATGGACCCATAGTCCAAGAGTGAACTACTCACGCATCACTCTAGAGGCTGGCATGGTGATGAAGAAGGCCTCTGGGATGACCTCTACCCTCTGGCAGGGTGCCGGGAAGAGCTTCATATCCCACCCCCCGATCTAGGGACGATGGTGGCGGCGGCTATGGACTGTTTCATGGAGATGTGACCTGGTACTTAGGGTTTCTGCATCGGGGTGATTTTATAGGTGAAAGGGCAAGGTCGGTGGGCACCCGAGGGGCCCACACCTAGGGCTGGCGCGCCCCCTAGGCCGCGTGGCCCTAGGGTGGCCACCTCGTGGCCCCCCTTCGGCTGTCCTTCGGTCTCCGTGTTCCTTTTGGTAAAATATTGACTTTGGCTTTTGTCTCGTCCAATTCCGAGAAAATTTCCGTACTAGCTTTTTTGTAACCGAAAATAGCAGAAAATAGGCAACTGGCACTGAGGCATCTTGTTAATAGGTTAGTTCCAGAAAGTGTATAAAATACCTCAAAGTGTAGACAAAACATAGCAAAGTTGATACTAAACAAGCATGGAGCATCAAAAATTATAGATACGTTTATGACGTATCAAGCATCCCCAAGCTTAACTCATGTTCGTCCTCGAGTAGGTAAGTGATAAAAAGAATAATTTTTGAGATGACATGCACCATCACAATCTTTATCAAACCATTGTAAAGCATTGATAGCTGGGATCATAGTACTCTAAACATGAGCATGAAAGATGTAGTTCTAACAATAAGACATAGCAACTATGTGGTAACATGAAAATGTACAAATGAAGATCATGAATAACAATGCATTGAAAGACGTTTGTTTGTTTGTTTCACATATAGAAAACATAACATGTGTGGTATTCATCTTGTCCTTCATGGAATAGCAAAACATAAATGCATAGGACACCTTCAAAGTTCATAAGGGTGACTAGATACAAGTAGTTCAAGAACAAGTAATATCAACATTATGAATCAATCAATAAGTTTGGGACAATGCACATAAAACTAAGAATGACAACTATGCTCTCTTAATTGGTGCATAAAGATAGAAGATGTAGAATCAAAAAAAGGTAAAAAGAAAGGCCCTTCATAAAGGGAAGCAGGGATTTCAAGTTTCATAAAGAGCTTCCAAAAATTATGGTACTTATTAGCTTTCAGCTCTCATTGCCCCTATCATAAGCATCTTGAAGTGATTATGGTTAAAGTGAAACAAATATGGAGTATATTCTTGACAAATCATAAGTTGGCAATCTCATGTCCCTTGAGTACGAGGGTCATTCCTCATGCTACTCAACTTTAGTCATAAGCAAGTTTTTGTCATTGTAAGTATATGTGTACCATAGAGAACCGCCAACGGGGTACCCCTTGCCCCATGACACAGGAGCTATCCCATACCAAAATGACAAGGCAACAGACAGTGAGCATCTCAGCAATCCTTTTATTTACCATGATCATGGTGCATTTTTTATCTCTTTTTTCTATATATTTTTTCTAAGGATGCTTCATAGATTGCTCACTATGGTTATGCTGCAAGTTTCCACCATGATTAGGCATGGCTTAGGCTAGCCTCCCAGGCGTTTCTCTAACAAATATATAATACTCCATGAACTTATAGGCTCCTCTTTTATTTCACACCGCCGACATCCATAAACAAAAGATCATGATATCAACTGGGTAATATGTATAGGTGTTGAAAGTGTTCCCCATGACAGCATGGTTCTGCTAATTCCCAACTTATAAGTGCAAGCATATACAACATAGATGACACAATGGTTCAAGTTTATTAGGTGCAAGAAATAAAGTGTGCCATCAAGTTTGTGAGAGCTTTAATCACTAATTTTCTCATAACAAGTTTAATTTGGAAGATAGATAAAAACATGAATATACTTGGAATGGTGTAACACACCTTGCATAGGAATTTATAGTGGACTCTTTGGAATAACTTGGTTTCTTGGGAGTTGGATGCATGAGTAGATCTTACTCAGTACAAGTGGAGGCTAGCAAAAGACTGGGAGCGATCAACTAAGAGAGCAATAATAGCCATAATCATGCAGAGCAACAAAACATTATTAACTAAAGCATAAAATGGTATCACAAGTCAAAAACTAAATGATCATAGAGGCTAAGGTGACTGGTTCATAGTCATAACATGGTGTAAGCATGTGTCAAGTCAACCCAAACAAAGCATCAAAGGAGAATACCATAATATTATGCTTTTGTATGCTAAAACAACGCATGATTCTTTCAAGGCACATTAAGCAATCTCAATTGTTTGGAACAAGTCATGCTACAACAATAATCACTAAGCATAAGGTCAAAGAAACATCTAGCATGACATGATAAATTCTAAGCCACGGTCAAAACAAGCTCCCTTTTGTACCACTATAAGCATGAAATTTTCTACTCTTTTCCAACACCAATCAACTTATTTGAAACAACAGTGAGAAAGCGGGGGTCCAACTAATTTATTCAAGCAAACCAAACAAAAGAAAACCAAAAAACAAAAACTAAGATTCTCCAAGAACAACACAACAGTGCATGAAAAAATAAAAACGAAGTGTCTAGAAAGAGACCTGGGATTTTTATTGATGAAGAAGGGGATGCCTTGGGCATCCCCGAGCTTTGATGCTTGTACCTCTTGAATATTTATTGGGGCTACACGGGGTGGCATCCCCAAGCTTGAGCTTTTGTCCATTCTTCATCTCATTATATCATTCTTCCCCTACACTTAAAAATTTCCTTCATACAAAACTTCACACAATCTTCATTAGCAACATTAGTGCATTCAAGATAATAAGCCTTTGGTTTTAGTTTCAAAACAAGTAAAACCTTCATTAGAACACAAGATACTATAGCAATTCCTTTAAAAAAATCTCAAGTGATCAAAGAGAACTCAAAAAGAAACTGATAAGAGGCAAATGCAAATAATGGCAGAAATCTATCAAAACAGACCAGCAGGTAGAAACCAATTTTTTCAAAGATCTTCTGTTGCTCAAATAAAAAACTTTTGAACTAACTAAAGTTAGATAACAACCTGGGGAATAAGCTCAAAACATTACAGCTCAATCCGACATACAAGGATTGTTCACGATTTTTTACAGTGAAGCATAAAAATCTATTTCAGGACAGCAACTTCCCCAAATCTTACTTCTCTCTCATTAGAGGTTATTCTTGGCACAAAAACCACACAAAAAGTATAATGAGAGGTTATTACAGAAGTAATAACTTCCAAGACTCAACAAAAGAAAAACCTAATGAAATTTGGGTTATCTCCCAATTAGTACTTTTCTTTAACGCCTTTAAGTTAGGCACATGAAGCAAGAATCAAGTATTTTCAAATAAAGAAGCATTAACATCAAATTTATTTCCCCTACCTTTCTTACCTTTACTCTTATCTTTAGGGAATGTGTGATTGCTTTGTGGAGAAGCCAAATGCACGATGCCTTTTCCCACATCTATTATTGCTCCAATGAGTTTCAATAGGGATCTTCCAAGTGTAATTTGTCCTTTTCCTACACATTCAATAACAAGATAATCAGTAGACACCACTTTCCCTAAGATCTTTGTAAACACTCCTTCAGCTATTCCAATGGGTAATATAGTGGCATTATTGTTAAGAGATATTTCTTCTCCTACTTCACATAGTCCCCAAAGATTCGAAGATTCATAGATATCTTTAGGCATAAGACAAAATTCAAACATGATATCACAACAAGCATCAAAAGTTTCATTATTTATAACAACTTTTATTGTAGGAAACCATTTTGAAGGTTTAGAATTTATTGGAACATAATCATGATGCTCTCTAAGCATGTTATAGCAATCTTTTAAACTAGTTGTATTGGTCTCAAGAGTATTTAACCTAGCATAAATATTTATAAAGGAAGAATCAGATTTGCTAGGCAAGTTATATGTTGCAATCAATTTTTTATGGCACTAAGAGCTTCATCCTCATTACACTAGAGAAAATCTCCTCCTACTACAGCATCCAAAGCACATCTATGACAAAGAGCAAGACCATAGTAGAAACTGCTAAGAAACAAGCCTAGAGTCATTTTTGGCTCAGTTTTTTCATGTGAATCAGAAATTCTAGACCAAGCTTCTTTGAAACTCTCTTCACTTCCTTGTTTGAAAGTGAAGATCATTTCCACAGGTGAAACAGTGATTGGAGTAACACTAGACATGAAAGCAACTCAAAGTAGGAACTAATTTTTGTGTGTCTTTTATAAGAAAAAGCAAACCAAACAAAACTAATTTTTTTGTATTTTTTAAAAAGAGAAACAAGCAAAACAAAGCAAAAGAAACTAATCAAAACAAAAACAAAGTAAACAGAATGATTGTGAAAGACTCCCCTTGCGAGAATCTTCTTTCTCCTTGAAAGGTGCATCACAAGGAAGAAGAGATTGAAGCTGTCCTTAACTCCCTGGCAACGGCGCCAGAAAAAGTCTTGATACGGCTCAGTTAACTATAGACCCTCGTTGGGAAACCCCAAGAGGAAGGTATGATGAGCATAGCAGCAAGTTTTCCCTCAGTTATGAAACCAAGGTTATCGAACCAGTAGGAGTAAGGAAACAACTCCAAGGTGTTGATAACAACTTGGAACCTGCACAACACAAACTCAATACTTTGCCCCCAACTTACAGTGAGGTTGTCAATCTCACTGGTTTGCTGAAAACAAAGGATTAAACGTATAGTGTGGAATATAATAGTTGCTTGTATAAAGTAAACGGCAATAGTAGATGATGTATCAATGATAAAGATTGGACCGAGGTCCACAGTTCAGTAGGGGTGTTCTTCTTCAGATAGATAACATGCTGGGTGAACAAACTATAGCGGGGAAATTGACATATTGAGAAAGCATAACAATGCATATACTAGACATCTTGACTCCTATGAGATTTGATTAGGCATTACGACATAATACATAGACCACAATCCAACTGTATCTATGACTAATAATCCACCTTCAGGTTATCATCCGAACCCCTTCTAGTATTAAGTTGCAAGCAACCAATAATTGCATTAAGCAATGTGTGTAAAGTAAACAATACAAATTCTCCATGAACAAAGGATTGTTGTTTTCTCCCTAGTAGCAATAACACATCCACAACCTTAGATATTTATGTCACTTCCCCAGATTACTAGAGGCATGAACCTACTATCGAGCATAAATACTCCCTCGTGGAGTTGCAAGCATCTACTTGGCCAAGATAGCTACTAACAATGGAGGGCATGCAAGATCACAAATAACACAGACATGATAGAATCTGAAATAACATTTCATGATCCCTAGTGTTTTGTGTATTAGATAAAAATATCACGGATTATTTAATGTGTGTTGAAGTGCTGCAAATATCTACCTTGAAAAGGAGTTGGAAACTGTTTTTGGGGGCGGATAATCCGCCCCTCCCCAAACTCAAAAGGGCGCAACCCTCAGAATGGGGGCGGAATATCCCACGTATTTTCTAGCCAGGGCCAGAGTTTTTGCCCAGGCTGGCTAATCCGCCCCTCCAAGGGGCCGGATAGTCCGCCCCCCAGGATCTGTCTCAAAGCTTGCCAAGGCGCATCGCTCAGAGAGCTTCCCCCGGACTCTCCTTCTCTAGGACGGATTTTCCCCTTGGCGGATAGTCCGCCCCTTGAGGGGCGGATAATCCGCCCCTCGCGGATTTTCACCAAGTCAAGACCGGTGCCACCATCATAGAGGGGGGCGAATTTCCCCCCGGACTTACCGTCTAGGGGGCGGATTTTTTTCCTAGGGCGGATAGTTTGCCCTTAGTGGGAGGTGGATAATCCGCCCCCAAACTTCACCAACGGCCAGATCTGTGCAGGGGGTATTTAAGCCAGCCTTCCCCTCCTGCCAGAACTCTTGGTTCATTCGAAAAAGTCAAGATCTCTTCTTCAAGCTTCATCCAAGAGAGCTCCACCTTCATCCACCCAAAGGCCCCGTTCCTTGGGGAATCAAAGGAGGAGGACTCAATCTTCAACAACTGCAATCAAGCACTCCATCTCCTCTCCATTCACTTGGAGAATCACCGCTTTTGATTATATTGATAATCCTTGTCCTTGTGACAACTTGTTGTCATTACGGGAGCTCCCGATTCAGTTGTGGGTGTGTGTCCCGGTAGAGTTGTAAAGGCACCAGTTCCCGCCTCGAAGGGTAAAAATAGTGGAGAAGGTGGATCAGGCCTTTCGTGGCGAGATCCGTCGGAGAATAGGGTGAGGCCTATTGTGGCGTGGTGGTCTTAGAACCGCCCACCCCTCCAACGCATATGTACTTCCCTTAACAAGGAAGGAACTACGGTAAAACAAATCCCTGTGTATCTGCGTGCTCCACTACGGTTTCCTCGCTCCTCCCTTTACATGCTTAGTAGATAGGTTTGCATATAGGAAAATTCTAGTAGTTGCATATCTATAGAATTTACTTTGTGTCAAGCCTAAAAGTGAAAAGGAACTAAAAATTGGGTAGCACCTATTCACCCCCTCTAGGTGCCCATACGATCTATTTCAATTGGTATCACAGCCCCGGCTCTTAATTCGGGCTTAACCGCCTAAGAGAAGTATGGGTTCCAAGGGAGATGGGAGTGATGCTCCGGAGGTAGTCACCATGAACGATTTCAAGACGTTGGAAACAACCTTGATTAGTTCTATGGAGACTAATATGGAAGAGATGCATCAAATGATAATGCGTCTCTCCTCATCCGCAACATCACCTCCATCTGCCTCAGAGGCTACCACTCTGCAATCCAAGGAAACGGGTAAAACCAATTCCAAAGATAACGAAGTGGTTGGTGATGGCACTAGCAAGAGCTCCTCCTCGAAAAAGGATAGTGGTAAGGAAGGATACAATGAGGTTTCCCATGTGTATTCCCCTGATCCACCTATCTCACACCCACATATACATAATAGGGGTGATCCACCCAAACTTTCAGCATTTACTTTTAATCAATGGCAATTTTTGATGAAGTCTCATGTGTAGATCCTCCATTGAGTTGTGGAAAATCATAGAGAATGTCCTTCATGTTGGAGATCCCAACAACCTAACAAGAAGAGAGGTTGTTGACAGTCAACTCAACACAATGGCTCTACACATGATTTAGCTTGGTGTGGGTGACAAAGACATGCCACACATTCGGCATCTTAACACAGCTAAGGAAGCTTGGGATTCCCTCACCGAGCTCTTCATTGGAAATGAAAGCATGAGAAGAAATAGATATGATGCTTTGAGTAATGAAGCTGAAGGATTCTATATGTTGGATGGAGAAGACCACGAGTACATGTATAGGAGGCTCAAGTCAATAGCCACTACTTTCAGAAATCATGGTGCCTCTCATGTTGATGATGCTTGGATCAAGCGCAAGTATGTCAGTGCTCTTATGCCATTTGAGCCCACAGATTTGAAGAGTCTCCAAGGAAGGCATAACTACCACCTAATGACATCCAATGAGGTAATGCAAGAGATGTCAGCTTTCAAAGTGGCTGCCAAGAATGCAGAAGATGCTCGTGCACGAGCCATTGGGATGCAAAAGGGAGTCAACGTGGCCTTGAAGACAAGTGTGGCTGATCATGATGAAGATGACATAGAAGATATGGACTGTCCCGAGGATGTAAAAAGAGTTCATGGAAAATACATGGCCTTCTATGCTAGAAACTTTTGGAAGGATCCAGCCAAAGCCAAATATAAACTAGAACGCAAGAGTGGAGCACTTGGAAGAAGGGAAACGGTCCTAAGCCGAGGACTTGTTTCAACTGTGGAGACTGGCTGCACTTTGTAGCCGAGTGTCCATACCAAAGTAGGGAAAATAATGGAGGAAGACTCATTCTCAAGGAAAAGTCAAAGGCTCCACGAAAGAAAAAATTTGTAAAGAAGAATGCTCCTTTAAAGAAGCAACCAAATATTGTTCTAGTGGCTCAAGAAGAATATTCTTCGGGAAGTGAAGATGAAGATGGGGATAATAGCTCTCGAGAGGTGGCTGCTATAGTCACCACATCTACACCAACATCTCTCTTCAACTCTCCGAACTAAAATGTCATCAACAAGAATGCTACTTGTCTCATGGCAAGAGGTTCCGAGGTATCAACTTCTAACACTTCTTTTCCTAAGGCTATGACTGACATGGATGATCCTACTAGTCTTAAGGTTAAAGAAGAGATTATTGCTTTGGACTATTTCATCACTAACTTGCAAGGTGAGCACAAAATACATTTTGAGGCTCTTATGGACCAGCTGGCCCAAAATGAAGTGCTTCTTGAAGAAAAGGGCAGGATTGAAAGGGAGGATGCAATGGAAATTGCGTCCTTAAAAAATGCTCTAGAAGAAGAAGAGGCTCTGGTTTCTCTTGAAGAGAGGCTTGAGTCTATTGAGGAGTCACATGAAGAAATGATGACAAAGCTTGTTAAGGAACATGACAATGCAGTAGCAAAAGCTAAGAAACTAAAGAAAGAAAAGGTTGACTTTGGGGCTGCTCATGCTAGACTCTCCGAGGAATTGGAGAAACTTGACATTGCTCACAAGGATTTGAAAAGTGAATTCTCTATTCTCAATGAGTCGCATGATCAGCTCCAAATTCGATTATCCAAGTATGATGTTCCTAGCACATATAAATCAACATATATTCACAAGGAAAATGCTAGGGTGGAAGATGAGCTTATTAATGACACCTCACCCAAAGGTAAGGGTGTACTTGTGTAGGGGTTCGTAGCATGGAACACAAAAAATTCTACCACATGCATACAAACAAGCCAAGATCTATCTACTAGATTGTAGCAACGAGTTGATTAGAGTACTCACCCTTGAAGATTCCAAAGCGGTTAACGAGAGCAGATTCTCGTGGGTCATGCAGTCGTACACTTGCCGATCTCAAGCTCGCGTAGACGATCCTTCCGGCGCAGCATTCCGGCAGCGCTTCCGTAGTCGGTCACACGTTCGGTACTTGATGAAGACCTTCCTGTCCCTTGTTCCAGCAGGCAACAGAGGTTGTAGTTCTCCCCTCGCGATTCTGACAGCACGACGACGTGGTGTCGGAAGTAGAGGGAAGATCCCGCAGGGCTTCACCTAAGCCGGTGCGAGTTATGGTGGATCTAGGGTTTCCCGCGATCTAGGTTAAGAAGGCCGGAGAGGAGGAGGAGGTGTCGGTGGTGGCTAAGGCGACGGCGACGGGCCGACGGTGGTGTGGCGGCACAGGGCGGCAGCGTGGCGGCGACGGCATCTTGAGCGACGGCGGCGGCGCACGAGTGGGGAGGGCTGGTGTTGTGTGCTTTGGGGCAGCCCTCCCCCTCTATTTATGAGAGGGGGCAGCTTGGGAGAGGGGAGTTTAAATCCATACCCAAACCCAAGTTGGATAGAAGGAAGGGCTCTTTCCTTCTTCCACTAGGAAACTATTGTTCCAGTTTGACTTTTCAAACCTCTCTTTTGACTTTCAATTTAGAGCTTTATTTCTCTCTCACAAATGCCCAACCAAAGTGATATAGGACATGATCCTATAATTCCACTTAACCATGACACATGCATGGATCATTCCCCTTCCGGTCCGGTGAACCTTCTAGACCCTTCTAGAATCTCTCCGATGAAAACATCGAAATCATTCCCGAACTCCGGAATCGGACTTTCCTTATATGAATCTTATTCTCCGGACCATTCTGGATCTCCTCATGATATCCCAGATCCCAGCCGAGACTCCGGACAACATTTGGTTTCCCTACTTACATTCCATATCTACTAAACAACATCGAATCCTTAAGTGTGTCTCCCTACGGTTCGTGAATTATGCGGACATGACCGAGACACTTCTCCGATCAATAACCAATAGAGGAATCTGGAAATTCATATGGCTCCCACATATTTTTACAATTACTTTGCCATCAAATGAACCACTTACATACGATACCAATTTCCCTTTGTCTCGTGATAGTTTACTTATCCTAGGTTTGATCGTCGGTATCTCTACATACCTAGTTCAACCTCGTTACTGATAAGTACTCTTTTCTCGTTCCTGTGATATGTGATCCCTTGTGAGCCAGTCACATGCTTGCAAGCTAATTGGATGACATTCCACCGAGAGGGCCCAGAGTATATCTATCCGTCATATGAATGGACATATCCCACTCTTGATCCATGTGCCTCAACACATACTTTCCGAACACTCAATGCCACCTTTATAGCCACCCAGTTACGGTGTGGTATTTGATGTCATCAAAGCATCCTTATGGTGATGGTGGTTAGCATGATCTCATGGTCGAAGGAATTAGGTTACTATGTATCAGAAAGCTTATAGCAAATGAACTATTGAAATGACTTGATCTTTATGCTACGCTTATCTATAGGAGTATGTCCATCATACCATTCTCCTAATGATATGATCTTGCTATCAATAACATCTCAATATTCATGATCGAGGAACCACGATCATCTATTAACCAACAAGCTAGTATTATAAAGAGGCTTTACTAGGGACTCTAATTTAGTTTACAAATCACACAAGTATTAATGTTTCCGGTTATACTATTATAGCATGAATGTAAACATTTATCATAAACACAAAGATATAATAATAACCACTTTTATTATTACCTCTAGGGCATATCTCCAACAGTCTCCCACTTGCACTAGAGTCAACTAATCTAGATTACATGGTAATATACCGAACACCCATGGAGGTTTGGTGCTGGTCATGTTTTGCCCTCGGGAGAGGTTTAGTCAACAGATCCGCCACATTCAGATCTGTGTGTACTTTGAAAATCTTTATGTCACCATCTTGGACATGCTCTCGAATAGCGTGAAAACGTAGCTTGATGTGCTTCAGCTTCTTGTGTGACCTTGGTTCTTGCAAGACCGCTATGGCGCCCATGTTATCACAATAGATAGACATTGGGTCCAGCGCACTTGGAACCACACCGAGCTCTGTAATGAACTCCTTCATCCATATCGCCTCTTGTGAAGCCTCCGAAGCAGCTATGTATTCCGATTCAGTTGAAGATCTCGCCACAACGCTTTGCATTGCACTCCTCCAGCTAACTGCTGCACCATTCAAAGTAAATACGTATCCAGATTGAGATTTAGAATCATCCGGATCGGTGTTCCAACTAGCATCGGTGTAACCATTAACAACGAGCTGTTCATCACCTCCACAAGAAAGAACCATATCCTTAGTTCTTCTCAAGTACTTAAGGATTTTTTTGACCGCTGTCCAATGATCCACTCCTGGATCACTTTGATATCTGCTAGTCAAACTAACAGCATATGCAATGTCGGGTCTAGTACATAGCATGGCATACATAAGAGATCCTATGGCTGAGGCATAGGGAGTTTTACTCATCCTTTCTCTATCTTCTGTCATTGCAGTACTTTGAGTTTTACTCAAGGTCGTATTGGGCAACATGGGCAAGAACCCTTTCTTGCTATCTTCCATTCCAAACCTCTTTAGAACTTTGTACAAATATGTACTCTGTGACAATGATATTAGGCGTCTCGATCTATCTCTATAAATCTTTATGCCTAATATGTAAGCTGCTTCGCCAAGATCTTTTATTGAATAACTATTATTCAAATAGTCCTTGACACTATTAAGAAGGTCTACATCATTCCCAATCAACAATATGTCATCTACATATAGTATTAAGAATGCTACAGAGCTCCCACTCACTTTCTTGTAAATACAAGCTTCTCCATAAGTTTGTAGAAAACCAAAGCTTTTGATTACCTTATCAAAACGTTGATTCCAACTCTAGGATGCTTGCTTCAATCCATAAATGGACCGTTGAAGTTTGTATACCTTATTAGCATCTTTAGGGTCGACAAAACCTTTGGGTTATACCATATACAACTCTTCATCAATGTCTCCATTGAGGAACGCCATTTTGACATCCATCTGCCATATCACATAATCATAATATGTAGCGATTGCTAATAAAATCCTCATAGACTTTAGCTTCCCTACCGGTGAGAAAGTCTCATCGTAGTCAACTCCTTGAATTTGTCGAAACCCTTTTGCGACAAGTCGAGCTTTATAGACAGTAACAGTACCATCAGCATCTGTTTTCTTCTTGAAAATCCATTTGTTCTCGACAGCCTTCCGGCCATCCGGTAAGTCCACCAAAGTCCATACTTGGTTTTCGTACATGGATCCAATTTTAGATTTCATGGCTTCTTGCCATTTATTGGAATCTGGGCTCATCATCGCTTCCTCGTATGTCGCAGGGTCATCGATGTTGTCCACTAACATGACACTTATAACGGGATCATACCAATCAGGAGTGGTACGAGTTCTCGTTGACCTGAGAGGTTTCGTAGTAACTTCAACCGAAGTTTCATGATCAACATCATTAGCTTCCTCTCTTATTGGTGTAGGCGCCACAGGAACTACTTCTGGTGCTGCGCTACTCTCAAGTTCGAGAGAAGGTTCAACAACCTCGTTGAGTTATACTTTCCTTCTAGTCACTTCTTTTGAGAGAAACTCCTTCTCTAGAAAGGATCCATTCTTGGAAACGAAGATTTTGCCCTCAGATCTATGATAGAAGGTATACCCAATAGTTTCCTTCGGGTATCCTATGAAGACGCATTTTTTCCTCTTTGGGTTCAAGCTTGTCGGGCTGTAACTTCTTTACATAAGCTTCGCAACCCCAAACTCTAAGGAACGACAATTTAGGTTTCTTCCCAAACCATAATTCATACGGTGTCGTTTCAACGGATTTAGATGGTGCCCTATTTAAAGTGAATGCGGCTGTTTCTAATGCATAACCCCAAAATGATAGCGGTAAATCTGTAAGTGACATCATAGATCGAGCCATATGTAAGAGAGTTCGATTACGACATTCTGACACACCATTAAGTTGTGGTGTTCCCGGCGGTGTCAATTGTGAAAGTATTCCACATTTCTTCAAATGCTCGCCAAACTCGTAACTTAGATATTCACCTCCATGATCAGATCGTAGAAATTTAATCTTCTTGTTATGATGATTCTCTACCTCACTTTGAAATTCCTTAAACTTCTCAAAAGTTTTGGACTTATGTTTCATGAAATAGATATACCCATGTCTACTCAAGTCATCTGTGAAGGTAAGAACATAATGATAACTACCGCGCGATGCTACAATCATTGGGCCACACACATCGGTATGTATGATTTCCAATAAGTCCATAGCTCGCTCCATTATACCAGAAAATGGAGTCTTAGTCATTTTACCCATTAGACATTATTCGCATCTTTCAAGTGATTCAACATCAAGTGATTCAAGAAGTCCATCGGAAAGGAGTTTCTTCATACGCTTCACTCCAATATGACCAAGACGACAGTGCCACATATAGGTTGAGTTATCGCTCAATTTCAAACATTTAGCTTCAATGTTATTAATGTGTGTATTTCTACAATCGAGATTCAATAAGAATAGACCATCTATCAAAGGTGCATGTGCATAAAACATATTACTCATATAAATCGAACAACCATTATTCTCGGACATAAACAAGTAACCGTATCGCAATAAACATGATCCGGATATAATGCTCATGCTCAACGCAGGCACCAAATAACAATTAAACTATAAAACTAATCCCGATGGTAGATGAAGAGGTAGCGTGCCGACTGTGATCACATCAACCTTTGATCCATTTACAACGCGCATCGTCACCTCGTTCTTCGCTAGTTTCTGTCTATTCTGCAGCACCTGTTTCGAGTTACAAATATGAGCAACCGAACCAGTATCAAATACCCAGGCACTACTACGAGTACTAGTGAGATACACATCAATAACATGTATATCGCATATACCTTTCTTCTTGATGTTGTCGTTCTTCAAATCCGCCAAGTACTTAGGGCAATTCCGCTTCTAGTGACCCTCTCCCTTGCAGTAAAAGCACTCATTATCAGGCTTAGGCCCAGCCTTGGTCTTCTTCGTCGGCGCTATAACTTTCTTACCGCCCTTCTTGAAGTTTCCCTTTTTTAGACTTGCCTTGCTTCTTGAATTTGGTGGTCTTTTTTACCATAAACACTTGGTGCTCTTTCTTGATCTCCACTTCCTCGGACTTCAACATGGACAAGAGTTCGGGAAACGACTTGTCCATGTTTTGCATATTGTAGTTCATCACAAAGTTCTTGTAACTTGGTGGTAGTGATTGAAGGACACGGTGAATCCCCAAAGCATTAGGAATCACTATACCCAAGCTTTGAAGCTTGCTTGCGTGCCCAGACATCTTAAGCACGTGCTCAGTGATGGATCTGCTCTCTTCCATCTTGCAGTTAAAGAACTTTTCAGAAGCCTCATAACTCTCAACTGCTGTGTGAGCCTCAAATATCATTTTAAGTTCACGGACAATGTCATGTGGGTCATGGTTCTCAAACCTTTTCTAAAGTTCTGATTCCAAACCATACAAGATAGCACACTGAACTGTGGAGTGCTGATTCTTACGAGCGAGGAAAACATTCTTTACCTCATCTGTAGCATCAGCTGCAGGTGGGTCACCCAGCAGTGCATCTAGCACATAGTTCAAATTACCAGCATTAAGGACAATCCTCAAGTTGCGGAACCAATCCGCAAAGTTGCTTCCATTGTTTTTCAATTTTTCTTTCTCTAGGAACGCATTAAAATTGATGGTAGGGGCTGCCATTGATCTACAACATATTTGCAATAGTTTAGACTAAATTTATGACAAATTGAGTTCTAATTAATAGTTAAATTAATCTAGGTGAACTCCCACTCAAAACAATATCCCTCACATTGTTTTAGTGATCACACGAACCAAATCTACCACATCAACACCGATCATCACGAGAGTTGATGTAGCTTCAATGGCGAACAATCGACATGCTCATCATATCTACTATATTGTTCATGCTTTACCTTTCGTTGATCCGTGTTCCGAGACCATGTCTATACATGCTAGGCTCGTCAAGATCAAACCTTAGCTTCCGCATGAGCAAATCTGGCTTGCCCACGTTGTATACACTTGCGGAATCTAACACACCCGATCATCACGTGGTGCTTCGAAACAACAAGCTTTAGCAACAGTGCTTACTAAGGATGAACACTTTAGAACTTGAATTTTTTTGAGAGGGATCATCTTATAATGCTACCGTCGCGAACTAAGCAATACAAGATGCATAAAAGGATTAACATCACATGCAATTCATAATATGTGATATGATATGGCCTTTCTTCTTGTGCTTCTGATCTCCATCTTCAAGCATGAACATGATATCCATCATCACCGGCATGGCGTCAAGGTCAATGGCGCCGCTTCATGGTTGTCATCCACCAGCATCAACTATTACAACTACTTTGAATAATAGACACGCAGGTCAAAATACAACCATATGGCTCCTGTCGGTTGCCGACTTACAATAAGGAACATTGCATACATCATATATAATCACAATCATGGCCATATCACATCACAGCACACCCCTGCAAAACAAAGTTAGACGCCTCTAATTTTCTTTGCATATTTTATGTGGTTTGGGGCTTTCAATAAGTGTCGCTCTAACTTACAAACAAGAACCACAATGTTGATACTAGTATTGTCAATTACCCGTTGTAAATTTAATCTTCACTATGTTGGGAGAAACAGGCACCCGCAAAGCCACTTATGCAATACAAGTTGCATGTCAAGCGTGGAGCAAGTCTCATGAACGATGTCATGTAAGGTTAGCCTGGCCGCTTCATCCCACCATCCCGCAAGATGCAAAGTACACAAGAAGCAATCGACAACAAAAGCATCAACGCCCACAATGACCATTGTGTTCTACTCGTGCAATAGATCTACATATAGACACGGCTCTGATACCACTGTAGGGGTTCATAGCATGAAAAACAAAAAAATCTACCGCATGCATACAAACAAGCCAAGATCTATCTACTAGATTGTAGCAACGAGTCGATTAGAGTAATCACCCTTGAAGATTCCAAAGCAGTTAACGAGAGCAGATTCTTGTGGGTGATGTAGTTGTACAATTTCCGATCTCAAGATCGCGTAGACGATCCTTCCGGCGCTATGTTCCGGCAGCGCTTCTGTAGTCGGTCGCATGTTCGGTACTTGATGAAGACCTTCCTCTCCCTTGTTCCAGCAGGCAGTGGAGGTTGTAGTTCTCCCCCCCCCTCGCGATTCCGGCAGCACGATGGCGTGGTGTCGGAAGTAGAGGAAGATCCCGCAGGGCTTCGCCTAAGCCGGTGCGAGTTAAGGTAGATCTAGGGTTTCTAGCGATCTACGTTTAGAAGGCCGGAGAGGAGGAGGAGGTGTCGGTGGAGGCTAAAGCGATGGGCAAGGCGGTGGCAAGGCTGGCGCGGCGGCTTGAGCGAAGCAAGCAAGACGGTGAGGATGGCTGGTGTTGTGTGCTTTGGGTCAGTCCTCCCCCTCTATTTATGAGAGGGAGGGCAGCTTGGGAGAGGGGATTTGAATCCATACCCAAACCCAAGTTGGATAGAAGGAAGGACTCTTTCCTTCTTCCACTAGGAAACTATTGTTCCAGTTTGACTTTTCAAACCTCCCTTTTGACTTTCAATTTAGAGCTTTATTTCTCTCTCGCAAATGCCCAACCAAAGTGACCTAGGACATGATCCAATCATTCCACTTAACCATGACACATTTATGGACCATTCCCCTTCCGGTCCGGTGAACCTTCTAGACCCTTCTAGAACCTCTTCGATGAAAACATCGAAATCATTTCCGAACTTTGGAATCGGACTTTCCTTATATGAATCTTATTCTCCGAACCATTTCAGATCTCCTCGTGATATCCCGGATCCCATCCGAGACTCCGAACAACATTTGGTTTCCATACTTACATTCCATATCTACTAAACAACATCGAATCCTTAAGTGTGTCTCCCTACGGTTCGTGAATTATGCGAACATGACCGAGACACTTCTCTGATCAATAACCAATAGAGGAATCTGGAAATTCATATGGCTCCCACATATTTCTACGATTACATTGCGATCGAATGAACCACTTACATACGATACCAATTTCCCTTTGTCTCGCGATAGTTTACCTATCCGAGGTTTGATCGTCGGTATCTCTACATACCTAGTTCAACCTCGTTACTGATAAGTACTCTTTTTTCATTCCCGTGATAGGTGATCCCTTGTGAGCCACTCACATGCTTGCAAGATAATTGGATGACATTCCACCGAGAGGGCCCAGAGAATATCTATCCGTCATATGGATGGACAAATCCCACTCTTGATCCATGTGCCTCAACATACTTTCCGAACACTCAATGCCACCTTTATAGCCAGCTAGTTACGGTGTGGTGTTTGATGTCATCAAAGCATCCTTCCGGTGATGGTGATTATCATGATCTCATGGTCGAAGGAATTAGGTTACTATGTATCAAAAATCTTATAGCAAACGAACTATTGAAATGACTTGATATTTATGCTACGCTTATCTATATGAGTATGTCCATCATACCATTCTCCTAATGATATGATCTTGCTGTCAATAACATCTCAATGTTCATGATCGAGAAACCACGATCATCTATTAACCAGCAAGCTAGTATTATAAAGAGGCTATACCAGGGACTCTAATTTAGTTTACAAATCACACAAGTATTAATGTTTTGGATTATACTATTATAGCATGAATGTAAACATTTATCATAAACACAAATATAATAATAACCACTTTTATTATTGCCTCTAGGGCATATCTCCAACAACTTGCTGATATTCTTGGCAAGCAAAGATCAAATCTTGGAAAAGAGGGACTTGGGTATGTCACCGAGTCCAAGAAGAAGAACAAGAAGAAGAAGACAAAGATTGAACTAGAAAAGACAAACACCATTGAGAAGAATGTCACAAAAGACAAAACTAACCATATTGGTTTTGCAGGGTCTCATAATCCAAATTATGAACTCTTTTGTGATTATTATGGTGATGTGTATGCTTATTATGTTGGTCCTTTTGATGAGTATGTTTCTTGGTCTATTTGGGTTCCAAATACCCTTGTTACTAACATGAGAGGACCCATTGAAAAATGGGTACCTAAAATCAAGAAGTAATTCTCTTGCAGGGCTATGCTTCCGGTGGGTCTAAATGGGTGCTGGATAGTGGGTGCACTAGTCATATGATCGGAAGCAAGGAGATCATCATGGAGATGCGACCCAATCATAATCATATTACAGTCTCCTATGGTGATAAGTCTAAATCTAAGGTATTGGGTCTTGGCAAGGTTGTGGTCGCCCACAATATCTCTCGCGTGGATGTCATGCTTGTTGAGACCCTCAGTTACAATTTACTTTCTGTTCGTGACCTTGGTAAGATGGCCTTTGCTGTTTTCATTGATGGTTATTTAGTGGTACACTTGTGGAGCAAGTCTCTAAAGGTCTCTTTCGTTGGGTACGTCGAAAATGACCTATATGTGGTGGACTTTTCGGGGAAACCCACTTCGGGTCTGATGTGCTTATTCGGAAAGGCCGGCGTGGGCTGGCTATGGCATCGCCATTTAGCCCATGTAAACATGAGAACTTTGCAAAGTCTTCACAAGGGTGGCCACATCCTTGTACTAAAATAAAATATTTCCTTTTCCAAAGATCGTGTTTGCAGGGCTTGTGTTGAAGGCAAGATGCATGACTCTCCCCACAAGAGGAAAACTATTGTTTCTTCAAAGAGAATCTTGGAATTACTTCATGTGGACTTATTTGGTCCTCCATCTCATGCCAGTCTCGGTTGGAAGAAATATTGCTTGGTGATAGTCGATTATTACTCAATATACACATGGGTCTATTTCTTCAAGCTAAAGAGTGAGACTCAACAAACTATCATTGACTTCGCCAATGAGGTTCAACATCAACACAATGTTCGCATATTGGCAATAAGAAGTGACAACGGCTCCGAGTTCAAGAACTACACATTGAATGAATTTCTAAGTGAAGAGGGGATAAGACATCAATATTCCGCTGTGTACACCCCTCAACAAAATGGTGTAGCCGAGAGGAAGAACCGCACTTTGATGGATATGGCTAGATCGATGTTGGCTGAATTAAAGTCTCCTTACAACTTTTGGGCTGAAGCCATATCCACCGCTTGTCACTCATCAAATCGGCTCTACCTCTGCAAGATCTTGGACAAAACTCCGTATGAAATACTCACCGGTAACAAGCCCAACATTTCATACTTCCGGGTATTCGGTTGTAAGTGTTTCTTTCTCGTCAAAGGTGTACGCTTGTCTAAATTTGAGTCTAAGGATTTAGAAGGTATTTTTGTTGGTTATGGTGCCGAATCCCACACTTATAGAGTCTACAACAAGCTCTCTGGAATTGTTGTAGAACCTTGTAGTGTGGAATTCGATGAAAATGATGGCTCCCATGTGGGGCAAGTTAATGTTTGTGATGCAGATGTTGAAATACCCCAAGATGCCATAACAAGAATGGGTGTGGGATTTTTCCGCCCCATTGAGGAACCCCTTGTGGCAGATTGGGAAGGACAATGATCCACTCAAGTGGAGCCCTCATCTACACAAGATCAACAAGTCCCTACGGCTGGAGAAACCTCTGCACCAACACCACAACCTGCTGAAGATCACCTATCTTCTGGGCAAAATGGTAGTCCCAGGCCAGAATATCTGCCCCCTCCAAGGGCCGGACAGTCTGCCCCTGGCACTCGAACTCGCTCCAGGGGACATCATGAAGAGCAAACTAGTCAAAAAAATCCATGGCCGGATTCTCCGGCCCCAAGGGGCGGATTATCCGGCCCTGGAACTCCAAGTTCTGCCAGGGACACTCAGGAAGAAGAAAATACAGCCGCATCTCCCAGTCCAGATAGTCCGGCCCTACCCAGGGGCGGATTGTCCGACCCTGAAGAACCAATTCAGCAACAGTCTCATGTTATCACAGATCAAGATCAATGGAAAATTAGTGGCCAAGACAAGGATCCAAGTGCTGAATCAACTCCATCAAGAAACAATAAGGAAATTGAGGCTCGTCGCAAAGCTCGCGCTGACCGGAAACTTGAGTTAAGGAGCCACACTCTTGACAAAGTTGTAGGTGATCTAAGAAGAAGAGTGTCTACTAGAAGATAATTTGCTAGCTTCTATGATCATCAAGCACACATTTCAATGTTTGAACCAAAGGAGGTCTTTGACGCTCTTGAAGATCCCGACTGGGTGGTTGTAATGCACGAAGAACTAAATAACTTCGAGCGCAGCAAGGTTTGGAAGCTCGTAGAGAAACCCAAAGAATGCCGCAATGTTATTGGCACCAAGTGGATTTTCAAGTACAAACAAGATGAAAATGGCATTGTTGTAAGGAATAAAGCAAGGCTAGTGGCTCAAGGATTATCTCAAGTGGAAGGCATTGATTTCGGCGAAACTTATGCTCATGTGGCTCGTCTTGAGTCCATCCATATCCTTCTTACCTATGCCGCTCATCATAATTTTAAATTACAGCAAATGGATGTTAAGAGTGATTTTCTTAATGGTCCACTACATGAGTTGGTATACGTCAGCAACCCCTGGGATTTGAGGATCCTAAATTTCCTAACCATGTCTACAAACTTGATAAGGTGCTCTATGGCCTTAAACAAGCCCCACGTGTGTGGTATGAGCACCTTAAAGAGCTTTTGTTAGACCGTAGATTCGAAGTTGGGCAAATCGATCCCACTCTTTTTACTAAGAAGGTTAATGGGGAGCTTTTTGTATGCCAACTATATGTAGACGACATTATTTTTGGCTGTACTAACCAATCTTTTAATGATGAATTTTCAAATCTTATGACTGACAGGTTTGAGATGTCTATGATGGGAGTGACATGGTTATACCCGACGGGTACTTAACTTCAGCATACCAGGTCCAGCCCAAGGAAGGCCCACAGCAGACATACGCTGGCCCATGAAGATTTTCGGGTGGCTAAGGCCCATGACGCCTTCGGATCCTTGGAGAGCATGACTAGAGTTCGAATACAACTTGTAACCTACTCGTATCGGTACCTGAGACCTAGCCTCCTCATATATAAAGGCTAGGAGGGGCCAACGAGCAGGAGAGAACACACAGATCCATACTTTTCGTACACGCCTCCACGCCAGATCGAATCACAAGACTCGTAACTTTCGGTTCCGCCGTAATCAAAGAGCGTACAAGCAGGAGTAGGGTTTTCCTCCGGGGCCTGAACTCAGGTAAATCTCGTGTCCCCGGTTGCTTGTCTGCTAACCGTGCTACGATCTCCAGCATCCCCATCTTCTCCAAAACCCAAGTCCATAATAATGGGCATTGACGAGATTAAACCTCGCCAATTGGCGCCGTCTGTGGAATTGGGGCTGCTGATTGTGCGGTCGTGACGTTCCGACCCGATCGATCTACAACTCCTCGGCGTAGAATCACCTCCTTCGGGCGCTGACTTCACCGCCCACTCGCCGGATACCATGAAGGATTTCGAGCCCGTAGGCTTACGGGACCAAATTCTGTTCGGAGCTTCGCTTCCGTAGGACAACTGGCACCCTCCGCCTCGAAGCGGATGCCCGTTGCCCATTAGGCCCGCCAGGGCTCCACACCCGTGCTACGACGTCACCATCAACAGATGAGTTCTACAGCAGCAGAATGCAACTCCGATCTGTACGATCCACCTTCGGATGAAGGGACCTACGGTTCCGTATCCGAAAGCTGCGGCAGCAGCCAACCAATCTGCAGGCGCTATCTGTGCGCCACGATCATCCAAAACGACGAGGAAATGCCTAACCCGCCGCCCAACCCCAACCCGCAGGGCGAAAACGGCGAAAACAGGGAAAACATGGGCCACCTCATCCAACTTAGCAAAGAAGGATGGGCCGAAGCACGCCGCGTCAGCGGAAATAGTCCTACCGACTCCCACGTGACCCTGCTGATGGCATACCACTACCTCCTCATCGAGGAGCACAAGAAGCAAGTCAAGATGCAGGAGACGCCGATAAACGCAAGAAAGAAGCCTCGAGTCCAGTGGCGACGAGCCGCTCTCCGCCATGGGACCCGCCCAAAGACAAACGGAAATCAGGGAAACAAGCACCACTCTCGGTGGAAAACATGGACCTGAAGGAGCGCGTGACGTGACCAACCTCCACACATCGCTCATGGATATGAACGCCGACGGCAACATCACCCGAAGACGCCACAAGCCGCGATCATGGCAGCCATCACAGATCTTGCGGCTCACCCACCTCCGGAGGGGACCCGAAAAGGGCTATGCATAGGTCCGCACTCACCGGACTAGACTAATCGGAGCTGCGCCCACGAAGACGCCTCCTACGGAGCCAAGAAGAAAGCTCCGCCAGCGCGACCGAGCCCCACCCTCCTCCGAAGATGAAGAAGAACACGATCGTCCTCGAAGAAAGAAGAGCTCGCACCGCCATAAGCACGACTACGACGCCAGGGACAAGCTTACATAGCGCAAGATCGACAAAGCACGTGCCAAACGCGCATGTTCATCCGAATCTGAGATGGATGAAGACGGCGAGAACTCGGGGCTCGATGCTTCAGCAGATCCGTCCGGCAACACAGATGCCACGCAACTTTAAGCTTCCTTCGATACTCAAGTTCAACGGCATGCAAGATCCAAATTCCTGGCTCAGTGACCATCTATCATCCGTTAAACTTCACGGAGGCAGCAAAGAAACCGCCATGCAATGCCTTCAGCCGACAATGACAGCGCACGGGTCCGCTCAGCACTTATCATCAGATCCATCCGGCCGGGAGGAGCTCGCTATAGCTTCATCCAAACTTCAAAGGCCAGCAAAAGGCCCGCCAATCAAGAGTTGCGAGCCCGCACTCAGAGAATGGGTGAATCTATTCGCCAGACATACTACGCTGGTCCACGACCAAGAACTCCGCAAAGACACATCTCCAAAGAACGGGCCATCGACGCTTTGGACGGCCAAACGCCAGACTTCAAGGAGAAACTTGGATGCGTAAAGCCCAAGACACTCGACCAGCTCATGGAAATCGCCAACAGCTTGGGTGATGGCGAAGATTGCATCCACGGGCGCTATCGATGAAGAAGACGACTACGGCCAAGACGCTAACGCCGCAGCAAGAGGAGACCGCACAGATACGAGGACCGCGACGACCCGACATGGTCGCAGGCTACGCCGACCGCCAGAACGACAACAGCCACAACAGCAATGAGGATATCGCAGCGAAACTTCCGCGACAACGGACGACCAACGCAGCTGCGGTAACGCCACGATCACGACAACGACCTTCAGATTCGACAAACTTTCGGGTCCATGCACCATCCACTTCTACATCGACAAACAAGACGGCAAAAGAAAGCTAGCCACATGCTCAAGGACCGCCGAAGTTCCGTAAACTCAGCGAAGCATGGTACAGATGAGGCAACAAGCTCCAATTCCTGCTCGAAATGCACTTGCGCCAGCGAAATAGCACACGGAGTTTCCTCCACCGCCGCCATCGGAGGCCCACATCAACCAGCCGCACCAGCGCAAAGCAACGCCGAGTCGCATACCGCCACCAAAAGGAGCACTCAATATGATACGTAAAGGACGCCCAACCAACAGGGTACAAAAAGAAGATCACCCGCCAAATCAATATGGCCGCGGACAACTCCACCTGCCATCCTCGAGTACCTCAAATGATCGGAGTCCTGCATCACATTCACTGCTGGATCACCCTATTCAGATCCTCGCCCAGTCATGCCGCCTTTGCCGGAGGCGCAGATCGGAGGCTTCGAGATGAGTCGCGTCTTCATGGATGGCGGCAGCATCAACCTAATATTCGCAAGCACTCTAGCAGCTATGCGGATCCCGCAATACAGCCTGGAACAATCGCACACAACGCTCCACGGCATTGTCCTGTGGAAGGCATCTTCCCCGGCAAAATAGGGCTCGACGTCATCTTCGGGACACCGGACAACTTTCGACAGGAGCGCCTAGAATTCGAAGTGGTGGATTGGCCGTCGCAATACCACCCCATCATGGGACGCGTAGCATTCGCAAGGTTCCTGGCCGTCCCACACTATGCATACCTACTACTCAAAATGCCAGGACCAAGGGGCATCATCACACCACGGAGTTTCACCCGATCGAACCAATGCGACAGGGATTTCAACAAAATCTCCCAGTCTTTCGGCATGCAAGACGAGCTTGTAAGGCTCCGCGAAGTCACAGACAATGGGCTACCCCCAGTCACCAAGCAGAACGCACCTGATATGTCTTTCGACTCCACCATCAACACCAAAAAAGTACAGGTCCATCCAACGGATGCTCCAAGACGGCGCTAATCGCCAACGACCTCAACACCACATAGGAAAGCGCCGTCAATTCCTCCGTGAGCACTGGAAATCTTTGCTCGGTGTCCGCGGACATGCCAGAGTTCCTGTGGAATTCGCCGAGCACGCACTCAATGTCTTCCCAGACACCAAACCAGTCAAGCAGTCCATCCGAAGACTGTCGGAGCCACGAGCCGAAGCCATCGGCAAAGAAATCAACAGACTCAGCAGACTTCATCCGGGAAATCAAGGAAAGCGAGTGGTCGGCAAACATAGTGATGGTTCCAAGAAGGACACGGACATCCTGCGGATGTGCGTGGACTTCACGCCACCGAACAAACACTCTAAGGACCACTTCCTCTCCTCGGATCGACCAGATCATCGATTCAACCGCAGTTGTGAGAAACTCTCCTTCCTCGACGCCTACCAAAGATAATCAGATTCACTCAAGGTCAAGATCAAGAGAAAACGGCGCTCATCACACCGCTCGAGTATATCGCTATAACACAATGCCCTTCGCTAAAGAACGCGGTGCCACGCATCAGCGATGCATGCAGTTCGCCTCAGGACCAGATCGCGAACGTCCAAGTCTATGTCGACGACATAGTAATCAAAACCAAGGAGGCAAGAACACTTATCGACGATCTCCATGAGACGCTCGACAACCTTGATCGCCATGTGATCAAGCTCAATCCATAAAATGCACCTTCGCGCCCCTCAGTCAATCGCCGGATATTTCATCTCTCAACGAGGGATCAAGCAAACCCAAGAGAATCAAAGCTATCATGACAATGGAGAAGCCGAAAACCTCAAGGGCGTTTCAGCAGCTCGCAGGCGAGTAGCGGCACTAAGGTGTTCATCACCGCATGGGCGAAGGCCCTACCATTTTACCAATCACGCAGCGCATAAGTTCGAGTGGACACCAAGCCAACGACGATTCGAAAACCTCAAGCTGCCCTCTCCACTCGCCTGCTTTGGTCACGCAAAAGAGCGCGAGCCCTCGTTGCTGTACATAGCAGCCACACACCGTGTGGTCAAGATCGCACTTGTGGTCGAACGACCAAGAAGGCAAGACCCATGGGGTACAACGCCTAATTTACTACCTCAGCGAGGTTCTCACTCCAACAAAACAGCGGTACCCGACTACGTTGGTCATTCACGGCGTGTTCATGACGGCTCGACGATCGAGCCACTACTTCCGTGAGCATCGTGATGGTCGCCAACGAGGCACCCCTAAACAGCATCCTGAATAATCCAGAGGCCACAGACGCGGGCCCGTGGGGCATCGAACTATCACCACCGGACATCACCTACGAAGCGACACGCAATCAAATCTCAAGTCCTTCCGACTTTCGTGCACCGATGGAGCTACAGCTTCCTCGACACCCTGCATATGTCGCAGCCCGACAATGCATTTTGATGGCTCCAAACGCCAAGCCGAGCAGGGCAGGAGTCATATCGACCTCCCCGCAAGGCGACAAGATGAAGTACGTCCTTCAGATGAAATTCAGATCCTCCAACAACGAGGCCGAATACGAGGCCCTCATCCATGGCATGCGGATGGCAAAAATATGCGGCGCAACGCGCCTGGTCATCTACGGTGACTCAAACCTCGTCGTCCAGCAGACGATGAATGAGTGCGACGCACACGCCGAAAACATGATAGCGCATCACGACTATACAACGACTCAAGGAGAATTCGACCGCGAACTTTGCACGCTGGAAGAGAGAGCAACGAGGAGGCCGACAGACTCGCCAACATCGACTCGACTTGTGCAAAAGTACCACCAGTGTGTTCCTAATAGATCTGCGTACATCCATCAAGCGGAAATTCCCAAGGATCACCGAAGAAGCGTAACACTGGGGCTACGCCACCCGGCGACAGGAAGGACCCGAAAAGTTGGATACCGAAGTCGCCATGGTCAACTTGACACAGGTCATGGCAGTCGAAGAAACTTGGACACGTCCATACCTCCAGTACCTGATAAACGGAGAATTGCCAGACAGCCCGACAGATGCCCGGCGCATATCTCGTCGGTCAAAAGCCTTCACCATCATCAACGGCGAGCTATACAAACGCAGCATTACAGGCGTCCTACAACGGTGCATCACCATCGACGACGGCAAGGCCATACTCCAAGATATCCACGAGGGCATCCGCGCCACCATGCAGCAAACGCCCTTGTCGCCAAAGCTCTACGAGCAGGATTCTATTGGCCAACAACGCAATGAACGACGCAGCGACATCGTCCAAGATGCAACGGTGCCAACGGTTCGCCGACAAACCACACGCACTGGGTCCGAACTTCACCCATACCCATAGCTTGGCCTTTCGCTCAATGGGGCCTTGACATGATCGCAAACCGTCAAAATCCTCGGCGGAGGACACGCTCTTCCTCTTGGTCGCAATGACAAATTCACCAAGTGGATCGAGGCCATGCCGCCACCAACCGTAAGGGCAAACCGCCACAAGTTCTTCAATCCATAATCTACAGATTCGCGCATCGCACAAAGATCATCACCGATAATGGATCAAACTTCATCTCCGAAGAATTCCGTGACTTCGCGAAGGCCTCGGATCAATATCACGTATGCCAAAGAGCGCACCCGCAAACAAACGGGCAGTGGAAAAGGCCAACGCCTAATCGGGCGCCTGGCATCAAGAACGCCTCACGAGCTCACTCGAGCACAAAGTCGGGCAATCGGACGAAGAGCTACCGTTCGTCTCTATGGAGCTATTTAACCACGCCAAACAGCTCCACCGTTACACACCGCTCTTCATGGTACACGGTTGAAGCGGTGCTACCACCAAGTACGCCACCAGCTCCACGAAGTCGTCACATAGCCGGGTAATCCACGGCCAAGATCAAGATGCCGCCGACACACTCGACGGCACGGATATAGCAGCAGCCTAGATCCGCTGTGTACCAAAGAAAGTCTCCGCAACTATCGTAGCCGCCGGCTGCGCCCAAGGTCCTTCGTCGAAGGAGACCTCGTCTTGCGACTCAAGCAAAAGCGACCGAACAAACTCGAGTCGCCATGGGAAGGACCCTACGCCATCACCGAGGTCATCCCAGGTGGCGCCTATCGCCTCAAGCACGTGGAGTCTGGAGTCGCATACTCCAACCCATGGAACATCTCGCACCTGCGACGATTCTACCCATAGCAATGGGCAATGTACCCCTCTTACTTTCAATAAGGCTTACAGCCAAGGCTACTCAGCCGAACCATGTACCTTCTCCATTACGCTACAAATAAAGCTAAGTGTCTCGCGCCCAACCTTCGAATAACTATTTCTCTGCAACTTTGATTACATGCTACTAACGCACTCGGGGGCTCCCCCCACCTCACGATTTCATCGGCTGAGGACAAAACGTATACCGAGTAGTCACCACGCCGTGCAAACGAAAAGGGCACGATTAAATCAAAAGCATCGTGCTCGGGCTCCCCCACCTCACGATCTCATCGACTAAGGACAAAACATGTACACTGAGTAGCTGACCACGCCAGCAAACGAAAAGGGCACGATTAACTCAAAGCATCAAGCGTGCTCGCTAACAAGCTTAACCTTTACAACAAAGGGCACATACACGCCCAGCAATATACAAATTTTACATCTATCTGCTTATTTTCAGGTTCTACCTATTCTCAAGAATAGCCCGAGCACGCTGCTCAAACAAATCTACAACTGTTCGCATATCGCCTTTACAGCGCGTAATGCGGATGCATATTCCACTCGCCACCATCTGCCGAGGAGGTGGCCCACGCCACAAAGAGCCAAATCTACATCGTATGATGCACCCTCACAAGAGACAAGGCAGCCTTCACCCCTGCGACAAGTGCTGCCGCACCAGCTCCTTGACATTGCCGCACCAAACTTCGCCAGAAGACCTGCAGGGTCGCCGACACGCCATCCAACGGAAACATGACGGCAACACCGAGGACAAGGATAAACGTGACCGCGGAGCACCCGCGAAACTCCGAAGACGCGATCCTGCACCGCCGCCAGTAACCATGGCACGATCGCGATCCACCCAAAAGAAGCCACCGGCTTCCATGTCCCGTTGAGTCAAGCAATTGACTCGAACAGCAATGCGCCCTTTTTTCCTTCGAGCAAGATTCGCACCGCGACAACAAAGATGTAACAAGAGTAAGGCCAGCAGGCTCACCAAGAACTAAGCTACGACCAAAGAAGGACCAACTTACACTGCAGCCGGACAGCCGACCCAGCTCCGCCATCAAGTATTCCTCTCTCGCTGCACTACGATCCGCTTTGATTTCCAAACGCCAAGACGATCACAGAGCCCAAGCAAATCCCTCTCCAAGCTGCGTACGATCCCGAAGAAAAGCGAAGCGAGGTATCATCCAACGATGCTCGCAAGGGCCTTTCGATGAAGTACCAACTAGGTCAACACCAAGGAACCTAAAGCGTAAGAAAAGAAGGCACACCGATACTCAACCAAAGATAAAAGCCCAACTCGAGGAATTATTAAATAAGCACCACGTGGTCAAGAATGGTGCTACAAAAGATATTTACAGCAAAATAAACTACATACTACCCTACATCTCCTATGCCTAAGGCGAGACACCGAGTCGCCTCGAGCCGACCGCTTAGTTTTGGCTCGCTTCATGCCGCAGCTGCATCGACATAACAAGTCAATGAGCTTGGGCCCATATCGCTCTGCATGAGCGGAGTAAGCAGCGAAGGCTACCTCGATCCATCCGCAGCCGTCGGCATCCGAGAAGTGATCTGGGCAAGTCCAGCTCCGCCCGGCCGCCATGGCTATCGCCAGCCCGACGGACGCCGATGCCCTTCGCTATGCGCTGCAGCGCTTCGCCGACAGAGCATCCGCCAGAGCACCCACATCTTCAAGGGTTGCGCTTCGGGAAGAACTCCCGGTAGAAGCGACCAAGGACCTCCTTCGCTTTGGCAAGGAGTTGACGACGGTACTGCAGCGGTCTTCGACCGCCACAGTGGCATCATCCAGAGCACTCCCGTGGTCCAGAGCACCACGGTCAAACTCGATGCCTGCGGCATCTGAGACAAAACATAAGAAAAGATGAAGAAAAGCAACATAGAAGAAGACCCGAAGAAAAAGGAGCACGTGCAAAAGCTAGCACTCACCCGAAATTGCCTTGGCAGCAGCCATGAGCTTCTCCGCTACTCCTACTTCACGACCAAGGCTTCTCACGCTAGACGCTTTTTCGCTTCGGCCTTTGAGCCCAGCTCAAGGCGCTTTTCGCCAATGCAGCTTCCTTCGCCCAATTGGCCAAGGCTCTTCTTCAGAGCATCAACCTCACGGAGAGAGTCGTTATGCTCCTCTGTATTTACAACAAGCAAGTGTCAACAAACAGGACCAAGACATAGCAAAATGAGTACTCCAAGGCAGACGAATACCTTGCAGCTGCCGCAGTTTCGCCTCCAGCGTCAGGCGCTCCTCCACCAGCCGCTTAGCCTCTTGAACAAAAGGCTGCAGAAAAAGGCAACATCAGTCAACACAGGACTTGGGGGCTACGCCCAACACAAAGAAGCAAACACAACATCAGCATCCGAAGACGCTCGGGGGCTCCCCCGTGACGTGAAGCAGAAAAACTTACGTGCTCCGAAGGCGAACCCGCACCCTGCCACAAATTCGAGGCACAACCACCAGCCTCTCGCACAGGAGGATCCGAGCGACACACCCAAAGTCGCCACCGTCCCGAGGAGGAGGCGACGAATGTTCGACTTCCCCATCATCTCGCGGCCCATCACTAGAGCCGGAGGATTGCCTACATCCAACCAATCAACACAAAGCGCAAAAATAACAAATGAGCAAAAGACAACAAGGGCAATAAGCACACTTACGAGCCCAACGCTCAAAGTCAAAGATAGGAGAAGCCCTCCGGCCCTCTTCTCCGTCTTCTCTTCCTTCTTCCGCTTTGCTGGCGGGTGCGGAGCAACAACTCGCACAGGAACGGCAGGAATGGGAGAAGACGAACCACCCTGAACATCATCATGACGCTTAAGACCCCGAGGATTCCTGGGAGTCGGAGGAGTCGAGGCATCCGAAGACTCGCTCGAGCTCCGTGATCGCTTACTCGAATGGTCTTCACTCGATTCGTCGGCATCCTCCGCCGGAGATCGCGCCGAAGGAAGCTCGGACACGGAATCCACCACTTCATTATCCGGGGCATTCGGATACCTTTCGGGCAATGGTGGCGCCATGTCTGGCACTTTGAAGCTCTACAAGATGAAAAGAAACTTTGTTAGCAAACAAAGGGCACAAGTACACAACTGACAAAACATAAGGGAAGCACTACGTGCGCAAATCTACACCTTTGGCACGGCCAACGCCGATTTAAAAGGGCGGAGTCAACGACTTCCCGGATTTCTCGTCGGCCTTGAACTTCAAAGACGCGAAGAGCCCGTCAAGTTCCACCTCGGAGATTTTCTCACTGAAACCTCGCCGGATCACGGCGCCCAGAGTAAAGAAACATCGGTGCGCTCGCTCAAGAGGCTGCACCTGACGCTCAAGAAACACCCGGATGATGTCGACACCGTTCACCTCCTTCTCAGGAATCAATTGGAGCTCCTCCACCCGACGGTACAAGGCTTCTATCTTCGCCACCTCACCATCTAAGATCTGGTTTTTCCAGGATCTTTTCTTGACAATCAACTGGGAGGGGTCAAAAGGAACGAGACCAAAATCTTGCCCAGGCAGCACGGAGTCACGGATGTAAAACCATTTCCTCCGCCAGTACTGGACAGATTCAGACATGGAGAAGGAAAAGAATTGGACATCGGGACTAAGAGAGATGATGAAACCCCAATGGGGTACACACCATCCGAACCAGACTGCCTCCTCACGGAATACAGCTTCCGGAAGAGGCCAAAGTGCGGCTCAATGCCAAGCCAACACTCGCAAAGTGTGATAAAGCATGCGATGTGGAGAAGAGAGTTGGGAGACAGATGATGGAGTTGAACCCCATAGAAGAAGAGCAGTCCACGAAGGAAGTCATGGACTGGATACGAAAACCCACGCAAAACAAAGGCGACGAACATAACCCGGTACCCAGATGGGGGACGGGGGATTACCTCATTGCCGGGGAGTTTCACGGCCCGCTGCGCGTCTGCGGATTAGGCTCGGCCGCAGTTTGCGAAGATCGCTCTCCGCTGCTCTCGATCGCCGCCACCACCATCGGTGACACGAGCAGCGGCGTCGCTTCTTCTTGCCTCCGGCAGCGCTGGTCCCAATCGCAAATGAGGATTTCTTCTTCCCCATGGCGCTACGGGCGTGGTGGCGCTACAACGACGAAGACAAAGGAAATGCGAAAGAAAATCTCAGCACGCAGCAAGAATCGCTCGAGCGCAAGTAAGCAATGGACAGATGAACTGCTGCGGTAAAAGACATACCACGATTTCACCACGGATTATAACAGCCAAGACGACGCACGCTGGCCGTCCATCGAGAAGACCTAACGCCAACGGCAGATCTGGCCGTACACGTGTCAGCACCAAAACGAACCGTCGTTCCCACGATGTCCACTACGCACGGAAATCGAGGAAACGCCGTAATCATCTCCACGCCGCGCGTGACCGGTCAATTCAAAGTCAGGAAGTGGGACCCACACTTCGTCAAGTCAAGTCATCTCTGGCGCAGCAGACGCTTGAGGTCATCGATCGTCAGCACTGACGTCACCAAAAGCTATACTAGCACCAACTTCGGCTACAAAGCCAAGAGTACTCACTCGAATCTACGATTCGACTAAATACTCGGGGGCTACTCCTATCAGGAGCGCTGGTCGCGCACCCGATGTACTTCCGGGTCAGCGGTACGCCCACGAGATTTTCCTACTACCGTTGCATGATACAAGACTCGAGTCTCTGCCCGAGTCTACGACTCCGCCAGACACTCGGGGGCTACTCCAAACTGGAGCGATGGCCGTTCACACACAAAAGCTTCGAGTCCTACATCGAGTCCATGACTCCACTACGGACTCGGGAGCTACTCCCATAGGGAGGAAGGATTTCAGCATCCGAAAATTTTCGAGTCCTACGGACTAAACAACTGAGCAATGCTTGCACTAAAAGTCTCCGCCGAGTTCACGACTCGAGCAGTACACTGGGTTACTCCCATAGGGAGCGCTGGTCGCGCACCCTATGAAATCTTCGACTGCGATCTTCCGGATCCGCATGCAAAAACTTTTCGGCAACTCTGCCCCAATTCATGCTAAGTGAGTAACATCCTCCTTGGCCACCCGAAACACCTCCGCGGTGATAAACATTCGGATGCTGCGTCTGCGACGCAAAGATAAGACCTACAGATACCATCTGATGGCCCGCAACGCACCGATCAAGGCCTCGCTAGTATAAATCCATGCCAACAAAGCGTGATGAAAAATCCCGACGACGCTGGGTACATCATTTAAAATCACCGAATTCCACTCGTAAGTCCTCCGCCCGAGTCGAATTACACCAGCATATGTTCCGGTTCGTCGAGGGACTTGCACCAAGAAGATCGTGTTGTTTTGTCCTAAGACGATTAATCGACCCTGATCCGTCGGGTGAGTCAGCACACGCATCAACAATCCCTACACATTCTCTTGAAAGACAGAGTTACACCGAAGGATTGAAGAGTCTCACCAATCTACGATTCGATCAACACTCTGGCTACTGACATGGTTATACCCGACGGGTACTTAACTTCAGCATACCTGGTCCAGCCCAAGGAAGGCCCACAGCAGACATACGCTGGCCCATGAAGATTTTCGGGTGGCCAAGGCCCATGACGCCTTCGGATCCTTGGAGAGCAAGACTAGAGTTCGAATACAACTTGTAACCTACTCGTATCAGATTACCGAGACCTAGCCTCCTCATATATAAAGGCTAGGAGGGCCAACGAGTGAGAGAACACAGATCCATACTTTTCAGACACGCCCACGCCAGATCGAATCACAAGACCTCAGAACTTCGGTTCCGCCAGTAATCAAAGAGCGTACAAGCGGAGTAGGGTTTTCCCTCCGGGCCTCAACTCGTAAATCTCGTGTCCCCTGGTTGCTTGTCTGTTAACCGTGCCACGATCTCCAGCATCCCCATCTTCTCCAAAACCCAAGTCCATAACAATGGGCATTGACGAGATTAAACCTTGTCAGGGAGAATTGAGGTTCTTTCTTGGATTCGAGATCAAACAACTTAGAGAGGTAACTTTCATTAATCAAGCTAAGTACATCCAAGACATGTTCAAGAGGTTCAAGATGACGGATCTAAATGGCGTTGCTACTCCAATGCAAACTAAGTGTCATCTTGAGCTTAATTCAAAGGGTAAAGACGTGGATCAAAAGATGTACCGATCCATGATCGGCTCTCTTCTTTACCTTTGCGCATCTAGGCTCGATATCGTGTTGAGTGTAGAAGTGTGTGCAAGGTACCAAGACGCTCCTAAAGAAAGCCACTTAGTGGCGGTCAAGAGAATCTTCAGATATTTGGTTCATTCCCCAAATTTTGGTTTATGGTATCCCAAAGGCTCTAGTTTCTCTCTATGTGGTTACATGGACTCAGATTGGGCTGGTGACAAGGATGATCGAAAATCAACTTCTGGTGCATGTCAATTCTTGGGCAGGTATCTAGTGTGTTGGTCCTCGAAGAAACAAAATTGCATCTCACTCTCAACCACCGAAGCTGAATATGTTGCTGCTGAAAGTGCTTGTACACAATTATTATGGATGATGCAATCTTTAAAGGAATATGGTGTGAATTGTGACAAAGCGCCTCTTTTATGTGACAATGAAAGTTCTATCAAAATTTCTTACAATCCGGTGTCGCATACAAGAACAAAACATATTGAGATTCGCAATCATTTCATTTGGGATCATGTTGCTCGTGGAGATATTGCACTATCTTTTGTGAGCACGAAGAACCAACTTGTTGATATCTTCACGAAGCCTCTTGATGAAGCAAGATTTTGTTATTTGAGGAATGAGCTAAATATCATAGATTCAAGGAGCTTGGCTTGACTACTCTTGCACACTCACTTACTCTTCCTCATGTATTTGGTTTAGATGCGGGCATAGACATAGGGGGAGTGTGGTCCTAATTGATTGGGCTAACCCTCCCCCCATAATGCCAAATGCAAGAAAATCATTTCCCTTAATATCATTTTGTGATATGTGGGTCCTCGATGAGCATTGGTTTTGAACTCAAGATACATCTTCGCGGTGTCTTGCCATGCGCTCCAACATGGTGGCTTCGGCCACCGCCCTCTTCCTTGCGAAGATTTGGTTTATATTGGCTCTTTTTGGATTTTCTTGCATATCAAAACACACCCAATTTTGGCTTTTGGTTGATTTGTTCTTACAACTTTGGATGTGTAGTACCATCTCCTTCTGTTGATCTAAACCCAAAGCCTTATTTTCACCACATCCTCCTACAGCTCCAGAACCATATGCTCAGCGGAACACCTCAGGGATCAACTATGGAGAGCTCGAGAGTCACCTGTTTCCTCCACCTACGAGGGCGCCTACTCCTCCAGTTGATGATGATGATGAGTATGAAGACGAGGAAGGGGACGGGGATGACTACGACGAGGGCAAGGACGAGGAGGAGTGATCTTCTGGGGCGCTAGCATCTCTCTTCTGCCTTTTTGGCATTTCGATGCCAAAGGGGGAGAAGTAGTTCTATTAGGTCACGATTTGCATGGGTCAGGCGCAAGCACTTGCCTCTTTATCATTCGTTTTATTTGCTTGCTTGTGCCCTTTTAGCGTTGAACTTATTTGTGCTTGGATTTTATAAGACTATGTCGTGTGATACTATTTGTGCTCGTGTGTGGATTTCTGGAATTCTGGATATATCTTGTGGAACTACTCATATGGAATTCTGGATTTATCTATGGAGTATGGTATTCTGTTGATGGCATATGGCATATGGAATTATCTATTGATTGCATCAATATTGTGGGATGTGTTTGAGGCCTAATACTCTCATTATTCACATTGGCTATTTTCACATCCCGGTGGTATGACTTTGTTTCCTAACTCACCTTGTTTTAGTTGTCATTGTTATGAAATTGGCTTGCTCTTTAGTGTGTGCATTTGTATTCAAATGCAAATTATAAATATGCACACACTTAGGGGGAGCCTCTTTCATTTCCTTAAGGTGTTGTTAGTAGGTTTCATTGCAAATCCTAGTATTGTCATCTAACACCAAAAAGGGGGAGATTGAAAGAACAATTTCATGATCCCTAGTGTTTTGTGTGTTAGATAACAATATCAAGGATTATTTAATGTGTGTTGAAGTGCGGCAGATATCTACCTTGAAAAGGAGTTGGAAACTGTTTTTGGGGGGGCGGATAATCCGCCCCTCCCCAAACTCAAAAGGGCGCAACCCTCAGAATGGGGGCGGAATATCCCACGGATTTTCCGACCAGGGCCGAAGTTTTTGCCCAGGCCAGATAATCGGCCCCTCCAGGGGGCGGATAGTCTGCCCCCCGGGATCGGTCTCAAAGGTTGCCAAGGCGCATCGCTCAGAAAGGGGGCGGAGTTTCCCCCGGACTCTCCTTCTCGGGAGCTCTCTTGGATAATCTGCCCCCTTGAGGATTTTCACCAAGTCAAGACCGGCGCCACCGTTAGAGAGGGGGGCGAATTTTTCCCCGGACTTTCCGTCCAGGGGGTGGATTTTGCCCCCAGGGCAGATAGTCCGCCCCTAGTGGGGGGCGGATAATCCACCCCCAAACTTCACCAACAGCCAGATCTGTGCAGGGGGTATTTAAGCCAGCCTTCCCTTCATGCCAGAACTCTTGGTTCATTCGAAAAAGTCAAGATTTGTTCTTCAAGCTTCATCCAAGAGATCTCCACCTTCATCCACCCAAAGGCCCCGTTCCTTGGGGAATCGAAGGAGGAGGACTCGATCTTCAACAACTGCAATCAAGCAATTCATCTCCTCTCCATTCATTTGGAGAATCGTCGATCTAGTATTTTTTTGCAAATATCTAGATCCTTGATTTTGATTATATTGATAATCCTTGTTCTTGTGACAGCTTGTTGTCATTACGGGAGCTCCCAATTCATTTGTGGGTGTGTGCCCCGGTAGATTTTTAAAGGCATCGGTTCCCGCCTCGAAGAGTACCAATAGTGGAGAAGGTGGATCAGGCCTTTTGTGGCGAGATCCATCGGAGAATAGGGTGAGGCCTATTGTGGTGTGGTGGTCTTAGAACCACCCACCCGTCCAACGCAGATGTACTTCCCTTAACAAGGAAGGAACTGCGGTAAAACAAATCCATGTGTCTCCACGTGCTCCACTACGGTTTCCTCGCTCCTCTTTTTACGTTCTTAGTAGCTAGGTTTGCATATAGGGAAATTCTCGTAGTTGCATATCTAGAGAATTTACTTTGTGTCAAGCCTAAAAGTGAAAAAGAACTAAAAATTGAGTAGCACCTATTCACCCCCCCTCTAGGTGCCCATACGATCCATTTCAAAATCAATAATCAATCTGACAGTATCTCAATATCCATCGGATCCCCGCAAACACAATATGTACGATTACAAATAGATGATCTTGATCATGAACGGAGCTCACAAGATCTAAACATGATATCACAAAGGAGGAGAAACAATCATCTAGCTACTGTATGGACCCATAGTCCAACGGAACTACTCACGCATCACTCCGGAGGCTGGCATGGTGATGAAGAAGGCCTCCGGGATGACCTCTCCCCTCCGGCAGGGTGCCGGGAAGAGCTTCAGATCCCCCCGATCTAGGGACGATGGTGGCGGCGGCTATGGACTGTTTTGTGGAGATGTGATCGGGTACTTAGGATTTCTGCATCGGGGTGATTTTATAGGCGAAAGGGCAAGGTCGGTGGGCGCCCGAGGGGCCCACACCTAGGGATGGCGCCCCCTGGGCTGCGTGCCCCTAGGGTGTGGCCACCTCGTGGCCCCCCTTCGGCTGCCCTTCGGACTCCGTGTTCCTTATGGTAAAATATTGACTTTGGCTTTTGTCTTGTCCAATGCATGTACGTATGTCTCCAGCCACATGCACGCGTACATGTTCGTGGTTTAACTGTCAATTGTGTCTATGAATTTTGTTGGAAACCTTTCAATTGTTTTCCTGTTTCTGATATAATCATGTATTTTAGCTGAACTCTCAATACATACAATTTGTTGAATGTATATAACTTGGAAGATAGACATCCATTTTTTGAACGAGCAAGATAGATATCATGCTTATTATGTTCTTTTTCTACACATGTGATTCAAGACATCAGCTAGCCATGTATTGCTTTAGGTAGTCGCCGACCTGGAGGTTGCTTCCGGTATGCCGATGAGTGATTTAGCTCGTATGGATCTGACATAAATTATTGCACAGTATTGTTATTTCCAGAAGTTCGGTTAAAAACCGAACACCGAACCGAATTGTCCACTAACCAAACTATCAATTAATTAGAAAACCGAAATAATTTTGGTGCCTATTTTGTAGAAACCAAATTATAGAAAAACCCGAAAAACCGAACAGAATTAACCGAAAAAACCGAATGCCCACTGGTACTAACAGAGAGTGTCTATACAAGAACAGAGGAAAGAATCAGCACCGAATTCCTAACTATTTTGTCTGCTCCAATGATGTGTTGAAATTTACTTATGTATGCACATAAGATAGCGACCATTATGATCTGTCTAGTTTCTATCTACTTTTTCGAGAACTCGTCAATGACTATCAGCAAAAACAGAAATCTCAAAAACAATTAAATTGGTAACATTGAATAGTTTAGAACTTAAGAAGATTCCACAATTTTTTGTTGAATTCCCTATTGTTCGCTAGTCTTTTGTTGTCAGTAACATGCTTATATTGCCTTTAAAGGACAACAACTCTGATCATGCCTTTAAAGGACAACAACTCTGATCATTATACCTACACAACAATGTGTCATCTTGGGAGGAAGATCCTGGTAATGCAAGCGGTGTTGAAGCCATATTCTAAGGCGGAACGCCCTTATAACCATGCATTGCAGAACTCTTTCATTTCATATATATTTATCCAAAATTTATGAATATCTTATAAGTACAAATCACGGTCAAAGTTATATATTGTTGACCAGGGAAATTTAAAGGCGCCTTAAATTTACACGGTCAAAGCCACGACAGCTAAAGAACACGACCAAGGGATTACATTGTGAAAACTAAACAAAAAAGATAGAGAAAAGATAAAGCACTAACACAACCAAAGCTAAAAAAGAACCGAAACTACATGCTAAAAAATCCCCAGACAGCAAAACCCTTCACTCTACCAGCAGAAGGAAACGACTATTGCTAGCTCTAGCCCACTGCCTTGCATCGGACTTAATTTGTTGGAGCGTCATGTACTCTTTTCCGAAGGTTTTGGTTGTCCGAAGAAATGACCTTAGAATGGTGCCCCAAAGTTCAGTTGTAAACTATATTTTCCAGATACATTATTACTGAAAAGGATAAGTTGTAAACTATATTTTCCATCTTGACCAACCACATAAAAAGTTGATCACCATAAGGAGTTTTTAATAAAACAATTTAATGGCGACACATTGCTATCCTGCATGTGCTTGATCACACATTGAAAAGTTTAGAATATCATGTAAAATTCCAAAAATAAAGAAGCAATTAATAGTAACTGATGACGAACAGAATGAGCAGAACAGAGACAACATGTATGTATTCTCCCAATCTACTTACTTCTCCAAGTCCCGTAGCCCTCTCAGTAATAAGTATAACTGTCACGATTAACTGATGTTTCGAATGAAAGAGGAATACTAACATAAGGATATTTAAAAAAAATATAGTCAGACACTTCAGCAATCGTTTGGACTTATGCATACACTAAATACTGCACCCTCCGTTTGAAAATAAGTGACTTGGTTTGTCTAAATTCACATGTATCTACACACTAGAACACGTATAGATACATATGAATCTAACAAATTGAAGTCACTTATTTTCGGAGAGAGGGTATGTTCACTAGTAGAAAAAAGGCTATCCGTTCGTGCCTTCTAACAGCATTGGTCCCGGTTCCGCCACGAACCGGGACTAATGCTAGCATGCGTCCCGGTTCGAGCGGGCACGGGGCCCAGAGGCATGCGTCCCGTTTGGTAGGGGAGCATACGCCGGGACTAAATGTTGGGCGTCAGTCACGTGGCGTGGCACACACCTTTAGTCCCGGTTTGTGTTACAAACCGGGACGTATGCTCCCGCCCTCTATAAATGCAACGCCCCAGCCCTCTGCCTCCACTCTGTTTTTTCTTGGTGGAAGGTGTGAGGGGTGTGCTAGTTTTTTTCCCTATGCATGCATTCAAGGTGTTTGATGGAATGTTTGAGTGAATGATCCTGTTCAATTTCTCATAGAACAAAAATATAGAAGGTGTCTGAGACGCACTTGAGCTTTCTCCTCTTTATTTCCCTCGATCGAGGTTAGCAATCTTATCTTTTCTCTGTCATTGATACAATGCATGTGTCGATGTGAATTGGTCATTTCACTATTTATGATGTCCTGTTTTTGATAAACTTACTTATATGATGCAGATGAACGGTCGGGAATGGATGTACGGTGACTGGCGTGTACCCGGGTATATGAAAGGCGTGGATAAATTTATCGAATTGGCTACGGCAAACAAAGAGAATGGTTTTATACGTTGTCCATGTGTTCAATGTAGGAACAACAAGGAGTACTCTTCCTCGAAAATCATTCGCGGCCACCTGATTATGAAAGGTTTCATGCCCAACTATAATATTGCTGGACCAAGCACGGGGAAAGAGGGGTTATGATGGAAGATGGTGAAGTAGAAGATGATGATAACAACTATCATCATATGTTTCCTGAATACAGTGATACTGCAATAGAAGACAATGGAGAGGAAGGAGGTGAAGAACGGGCATCAGATGAGCCGGCTGATGAACTTGGTAGGGTCATTTCTGATGCAAAGCGAGACGGAAATGAAAATGAGAAGTTGAAGTTAGAGGGCATGTTAGAAGATCACAAGAAATTGTTGTACCCAAATTGTGAAGATGGCAGCACAAAGCACGGTACCACACTGAAATTGTTGCGATGGAAGGCAGAGTGTGGTCTAATTAACTCCTCATTTGAAAAGATGCTGAAAATAATGAAGCCAAAGTTTCCAAAACATAATGAACTTCCCGACAGTACCTACGAAGCAAATAAGACTCTCTGTCCTCTAGGATTAGATGTGCAAAAGATACATGTATGCATTAATGACTTCATCCTCTACCGCGGTAAGGAGTATGAGAATTTAGATAAATGCCCGGTATGCAATGCATTGCGGTATAAGATCAGACGAGATGACCCTGGTGATGTTGAGGGAGAGCCCCTCCGGAAGAGGGTTCCTGCTAAGGTTATGTGGTATGCTCCTATAATACCAAGGTTGAAACGCATGTTCAGAAACAAAGAGCATGCCAGGTTGTTGCGATGGCACAAAGAAGACCGTAAGAAAGACGGGAAGTTGAGACACCCTGCTGATGGGTCACAGTGGAGAAAAATCGAGAGAGACTTCCCAGACTTTGCAGGTGACGCAAGGAACTTATGGTTTGGTCTAAGTACGGATGGCATGAATCCTTTTGGGGAGCAGAGCTATAGTCACAGCACCTGGCCCGTGACTCTATGTATCTACAACCTGCCTCCTTGGTTGTGCATGAAGCGTAAGTTCATTATGATGCCAGTGCTCATCCAAGGTCCGAAGCAACCGAGCAACGACATTGATGTGTACCTTAGGTCATTAGTTGAAGAACTCTTACAGTTGTGGGGCAAACCAGGTGTATGTGCGTGGGATGAGAACAAACAGGAGCCATTTGATCTACGAGGGTTGCTATTCGTAACCATCAATGATTGGCCTGCTTTTAGTAACCTTCGGAGACGTATAAACAAGGAATATAAGGCATGCACACACTGTTTAGATAAGACTGAAGGTACATATTTGCATAAATGCAAGAAGGTTGTGTACCTGGCGAATCGATGATTTCTTCCGACCAATCATCCCGTAAGAAAGAAAGGAAAGCATTTCAAAGGTGAGGCAGATCACCGGAAGAAGCCTGACCTTCCTGCTAGTGATGATGTATTTGGTATGGTCAAGGACATAGAAGTAATCTTTGGAAAGGGTCCCGGCGGTCAATCAGTTCCAAACGACGTCGCTACAGGACACGCACCCATGTGGAAGAAGAAATCTATATTTTGGGAGACGCATCTCCTGGTTCACCTAGTGGAAGAGATTGCCATTCTCGGTCCGGTATTTCTGCACAATATGTTCCCCTTTGAGAGGTTCATGGGAGTCTTAAAGAAATATGTTCATAACCGTGCTAGACCAGAAGGAAGCATCTCCAAGGGATATGGAACAGAGGAGGTCATTGAGTTTTGTGTTGACTTTATTCCTGACTTTAAGCCGATTGGTGTTTCTGACTCGCGGCATGAGGGAAGACTAAGTGGAAAAGGCACGCTGGGAAAGAAAGCAATGATATGTAGGGACGGGGATTCTTTCACTAAAGCACACTACATAGTTCTACATAATTCCACCTTGGCAGCTCCGTATATCGAGGAACACAAGAATATTGTACGCTCCAAAAACCCGGGGAAGCTTGAATCATGGATTACAGATGAACACATGAAGTCTTTCGGTGGTTGGATGCGGACACATCTCTTGAATGACACCACTGTTGGAGATCAGCTATACTTGTTGGCCGCGTCACCATCTTCTACTGTATTGAATTTCCAAGGGTACGAAATAAATGGGAATACATTCTACACGATCGCCCAAGATAAAAAGAGCACCAACCAAAATACTGGTGTCCGCTTTGATGCAATAGACGAGAATGGACAAAAGGACACATACTATGGTTACATACAGGAGATATGGGAACTATACTATAGAGTCTCTTTTAAGGTCCCTTTGTTTCGCTGCAAATGGGTCAACCTGAATGGGGAACGGGTAAAGATAGACCAGTTGTACGAAATGACAACAGTGGATCTCAACAATCTTGGTTATAGAGATGAACCATTCTTCCTAGTCAATGATGTGTCTCAGGTTTTCTATGTGAAGGACATGTCCTCTAGACCAAAAAAAGGAAAAAATATGCAAACGAATACATCATATGATGAGCTAAAGCGTCACATAGTTCTTTCAGGGAAAAGAAACATCGTGGGAATCGAGGACAAGACAGACATGTTAGAAGATTATAATAAGTTTGATGAAATTCCGCCCTTCACAAAGGAAAACCGACCCAAGCATTCCGTTAAGTAAAGAAGATGCTCCATGGTTACGCTGCGATCATAAGGAAGGACATATGCCAAGAAGTTCATGCTCATATTATGTAACTCTAGTTCATGTCTTTCATGGTTTGTGGCTTGACAAGGATATCTTTCATGTTTGTGGCTTGACCGGACTATATATAGGGGGCCTTTAGTCCCGGTTTGTAGTCTCGGTTTTAATATTAATAAATGTCTTGAGTGTTAGTCCCGCTTTGTGGCTGGACCGAGACTATGAAGAAGTTGTCGATTCGTACTTACCATTAAGATCTCGATCTCCAAACGCGATCACATATTAGGAGTGCCTCTATGACCAGCTTTCTTGGAGATGCCGGAGGATCGATCCGCGCATCTCCCAAACTGGTCGTAGTGGTGTCCCTCGCCTCGAAAACCATCTTGCAGCTTGTAACTTCTCTAACTAGATCAATACACTGGAGCTAACTAATTTCACATATTAGGAGTGCCTCTATGACCAGTTTCTTGAAGATGCCGGAGGATCGATCCGCGCATCTCCCTGAAACTGGTCGTAGTGGTGTCCCTGCTCTCGAAAACAATATTGGAGATGCCTCAATCTGGCTGGAGGACTGGACTCACAAGGATGCCTATCATGTTCGAGGTTTCATGGCTTTCGGTCCAAATGACAGATGTTATGTGCTGAATCACGGCATAGTTTGTGATGATGTGCCCATATTATACATGCATGTGGACATTGGTATGGAGAACAATGTTGTAGGAGGAAGTTTTCCTTTTTGTCGCACAGAAAAGCCCTTTTCCATTTTCCGAGCGCAAAAAACGGGTCGTTTTGTGAAGTAACCACCAAAATGCTGTTTCAGAATACAACCGTCCCATTTTCCTAAAATACTAGAACACCTTACATGGACTATCTCCCAACCGAGACATCTCAAACCTTTTCGTCCATCCCGGGTAAAATGGACAAATGTCTGCCGAATCGGTAGGAAGTGGGTCCGGTTTGTACTACAGGTACATGATCTATCGCCCGTGATTTTTTAAAAAAATCATTTTTAGACTCGCAATATGTGGTTTCTTCAGAGATCCAATGCAAGTTCTAAATGAGCCATTTTTCTTCCCGCCAGTTCTTCCCGCCATTTCTTCCCGCCAGTTCTTCCCTCCAGTTATCTTCCTGCCATTTCTCACTATATATATGTAGGGTTGGCCTCCATTGTCATTGCACATCTCTAGACTCATATCTGCAACCTCATCACTCTTTCCCATGACTTCCACCATAGCACTAACTCCCAGGGAGGCGGAGGCGCTTTGCGCCTCGAACTACCCTCGCCTGGCTTGCCATCGTGTCCCCGTCGATGCCGAGCGCCTTGGCGTGCCGATTCCTCCTGTCCCTCTAGGTGTGGCGCATCGGATGGCCATCACGAACCACAATAACTTCGAGCTCACGCCAAAGCAGCGGAGCAATCCTAGATGGCATCCCGACTATTTCCCGACTTGGGAAGCCTTCTTCGTGGATCGGCGTGAGAGGGCGCTCGCCAGGCACGAGGAGGACGGCCCACCTCCTCCGAACTTCAACGAGGCTTGGTCATTGCACGGCCGGACTCTCAGAGCGTCATGGCTTACGACACGTCAGCCGACTCTAGCCCCGCAAGGCTACCCTCAAGTCCAAATTTGCCCGTACTCAGCCTTCAAGGTTCAACTACTGGCGACCGACGATGGCGATGACGACGACGATTTAGCACGACTACAAAGGGCAAGTATTATAGGTGTAGGTAGGAGCATGACTGAATCACTCCAACATTGCAAAACAAGTTCGGCCGATTATGGCTTAATCTGGCCATGTATCTTAATTTTCAGTTCTTCTATGTAACTTTGTGTTAGTTGCGTTATATACTTTAATTCCAGCTCTATCCTAATAAAATTTTCTTTCCGCCCATTATTTCTCGTCCTTTTTTCCCGCCCATTAATATATAAAAAATATAAGTTAATTCAAATCCAAATTAAAAACAGAAAATGGTTTTAAATTAGTTATTCAAATCCAAACACTTTTTATGTTAAAAGTTTTTCTAAATGACAAATTAATATTCAAAAATATAAGTTAATTCAAATCCAAATTAAAAACAGAAAATAGTTTTGAATTATTTATTCAAATCCAAACACTTTTTATGTTTAAAGTTTTTCTAAATTCCAAATTCATATTCAAAAAATATAAGTTAATTCATTTTTTAATTTTAAATGGTTACATTAATTATTTTTTAAAACAGAAAATGGTTTTGAATTATTTATTCAAATCCAAACACTTTTTATGTTTAAAGTTTTTCTAAATTCCAAATTAATATTCAAAAAATATAAGTTAATTCATTTTTAATTTTAAATGGTTCATATTTTAAATGGTTACATTAATTATTTGTTAAAAACATAAAATGGTTTTGAATTAGTTATTCAAATTCAAACACTTTTTATGTTTAAAGTTTTTCTAAATTCCAAATTAATATTCAAAAAATATAAGTTAATTCATTTTTAATTTTAAATGGTTCATAGTTTAAATGGTTACATTAATTATTTTTAAAAACAGAAAATGGTTTTGAATTAGTTATTCAAATTCAAACATTTTTTATATTTAAAATTTTTCTAAATTCCAAAGTAATTATCATTTAAAAAACATTACAAATTTAAACCCCAAAATAAAAAATAAGGCGGGAACAGAGAGAAAATTCCTGAAATTTTTTGAAAACAGGGTCATATGTGCCGGTTGGAGCCACCAACCGGGACTAAAGACCCCAGCGCGCGCCAACCCTTGGTCTGCTGAAAAAAGTGGAGTATACGTTCCGGTTGGTGGCTCCAACCGGGACGTATGACCCTTTAGTCCCGATTGGAGCTACCAACCGGGACAAAAGGTCCTTTGGTTAATAACTGGGTGCCCCTCCTCTTCTTCTTCCCCATATCACAATCTTCTCGCGCATAGGGACTGAAGCGACGCCGTCAGGCTGCCCCGCCGCCCTGCACGCCCTATCGGCCACCGCCGCTGCTCTGCCTCCGCCTCCTCACTAGGAACCTCCTTCCCTCCAACGGAATCGACGAAGGGCGCCCGTAACCACCGCAATCAGGAGCTCCTCCCCGAAGTCCGGCCACCGCTGTTCTCGACGATTCCGGCCGCGTCCGAGCTCGCTTGGTCGAGCTAACCCCTCCACCGCCTCCGTGGTGAGCCCCTCCACCTCACAGTCCTCTCCGTTCTTCCTCTTCCTCTCTGTATCGCTGTCGCGCCGAGGACCTGAAGCCACCGCCATGGCCGCCGTCGTGCTTCCTGTTCTGGCGACCAATCCGAAGCGGCGCCGCCACTAAACGGCTCGGTATGCTAGCCCGCATCCATCGCACCCGCTCCCGCTGCTCCGCACGTGCTCCAGCGCCCTCCCCGTCGACGATCTAGGGCTGATCCCCGGTAAATGACGTCACGCTGACGTCCTGGTGACATCAACGGGCGGTGTCAGCGCGGTCAAACCTTTGGTGGGTCCTGCTTGCTTGCGTGGAGGCTGAGTTGGCACTGGGGCCCTTCTTCTCACTGGCTAGGGGTCGCCCCGGTCTAAAAACTATTTTCCTTTTTGTTTTTAATTCCAGAAAATGATTTAATATTGTAAAATCAATAACTTATTGTTTATAAGTCAGAAAAATATAAATAATATATCAAATTGTTCAGAAAAATGAAACCTATCTATTTAACCTATAATCATGCATTGTTCAACAACTTAAATGACAAGTATAATTAGAAGAACAAATGAACCCCTCTCATATGTTCCGGAGTTTCCCCGAGTTAGGGTTTTCACCCCTCGGAACCCCGATTAAATCGTCGAGCATGTCTTAGGGTTACATTCCAATGCAAATTAACTTGTCATATAATCATACTTGCTTGAGCATTGCATCGATGCCATGTGTTGATTGTTTCCCTTTCTCTCCGGTGTTTGATTCTTCCCGGTAGAATACGATATCGAGATCGAGATCGAAGCGAGAGATCAACACCGTCGAAGCTAGAAGACAAATACTTGACCAACTATAATCAAGTCAAGTACAAGGATCCTGAAGCTCTGCTTTCGGCTATCAACAGGCAAAGGCAAGCATAGCCCTACCATGATATAATCCTATGATTTTGAAAGCATTTCAATTCTTGCCATGATGCATACAATTCTACTGTGGTATTTTATCGATAGATAGAGTGTCCTATCTGTTGCATTACTTCCTTTGAGCTTATATTACCTGATCCACTACTCCTAGGATATTAGGTTTATTAGTTTGGATTATTAGGTTTATTATTAGTTAGGTATTATTAGGTTTATTAATTAGTTAGGTATTATTAGACTTCGGCCCCACTGGTCAGTCACTGTGGGTAGCCCCAGACCCGATGAAAAACTACCCCCTGTGCTGATGTACATATTGAATGTGCATTGTATTATGCCATGTATTGATTGCCGCCTTTCTTTCCGGTATTGGTTCTTCGCGATAGGATCCGAGCCCGAGGGTTTCTCCGAATTAGGGTTTCTGATATTGTAAATTCATTTGTATTATTATGTATGTATATATTAGGGTTCTCTGAATTAGGGTTTATATCTCTCAACACCGTACCTAACATTATCCCTTAGCCGCTTTGACTTATCTGTTTTTCCACCTATGCAGAAAATATGGACCCACACGACAGAGATGAAGAAAAGGAAGAGTTGATCCAAGGTGTGATCCGCGGGGAAGAAAATTTAGATGTATCGACGTTTCTGAACAACTCCGGTGAGGGTGATCCTCTTTTTGCCGGAAGAGACGACTTGTTTGAGGTTGAAGGTGATGCCTTTCGCGAGGGAGAAGGCGATGCCTTGTGTGATCTATAAGACAACCGCTCCGGCGAGGTGCATGTAATATAATTAATTCATTAATTAATCATCTGCTATCTACATAGAAATAGTAACGATGATCTTTCTTCTTTTAGCCCTCCGGATCGACGAAATCTACTGAAAAGAGCAGCCGAGGCCCAACCAAAAAGTTGGGAGACCATGAGAGGTTCAGGATCGAAGATGTCGCTGAAGACGGCAAACAGACGGCTCCCAAAGTTGTCGCAAACAAATTTGTGGCACAATGCGGAGTAGTCTTTAGGGACTTAATCCCGATCACCATTCGAAATTGGAATAGGCATGTTGATGCGGAAGAAGAGGGAACATGTTTATTTGTCCCTAACAAGGCCAAAGATTTACTGTGGAATAGGCTCATGATTAATTTCAAACTACCGAAGATAGAGCTGGATCCAAATGCGGAGGATCCAGTTGAGGACGCCTTAGAACATGGGAGAGCCATGGAGGCTAAGGTCAGGGAGTGGGCTTTGAAGAAGATGGGCCAGTGTTTCACCAACTGGAAGAAAAGATTGCACCTTGAGTATGTCGTGAAAGAGAAGACTCCGGATTTCAAGAAGATTCAGTTTGAGAAGATAAAACCATTTTGGGCTGAGTTTGTGAATTACAAGACATCAGCAAAAGCTAAGAAAATGTCTGCAACGAATAAGCTGAATGCTGCTAACAAGAAGTATCACCATACTATGGGGCAAGGTGGCTACAGGGCTAGCATTCCTAAGTGGGAGAAACTTGAGCAGGAACTGCGTGCTAAAAAGATCATTCCAGAGACAGACAATTGGATCAAACGTGCAAGGAATTGGTTTTACGGGCATGGGGGCAAGTTGGACTCGGAAGGGGAGTGTATATATAACATACGACATAAAGAAGACCCCTTGCCAATCAAGAAGATGAGAAAAGTAGTAAAGGCTGTTAAAGATGGGGACTTCATTCCCGATAGAGAGAATGATGAGCTCACACTCGCCCTTGGAAATAAGGAACATGATGGACGAACACGAGGCACAATAGGCTCCAAACCATGGAGGACTGGGTTTCCCGAAGAGAGGAAGAAATATCCTGATAGAAGCCGTCAGAGGAGAAAGGACAAGGCGGAAGTTGAAGCAGATATTCAGAAAGAGCGAATGCGTATAATTGAAGAACGAATAAAGCAACAACAAGATGAAATTAACGCACTTAAAGAGCAAAGTACTACCGGACCATCTCAACAGCACACTGCATTCGATGCTACCGACCTATCGAATAATCGAAAAAGCGGTGTGGCTTCCACCGAGGTCCCGGGTGATGACAATGACGATGACGATGGTGCACCGACGATGGCTCCTGTTGGCTACGTAGTGGATGATATCACACAGATGACACAATGCGAGCTACATGTCAAAGTTGTGAACATATCAATGAAGGTGGCGGCCGGCTATGCCTTACCAATTGGACCCACACCAATTTACCACTGTCGTCCGGTTCCAGAGGGCTATGTTGTTGTCGGGGTGGATGAAATCATGCCCACCTTTGAAGTTTTGAAGCTTGACTACCCTACAGGTGAAGGGGATGTGACTGAACTGGGAGACGCAACAAACTTCACCATTCTATGGCCAAAGGAATGTATCGTGCTTCGAAATCACACGCCAAGGCCATCTTCGCTGCCGCCTCACCCGTCTCCAGCGAGGTCATCGCCGCCGCGGCAGCCGTCTTCGTCGCCTCACCCGGCTCCGTCGCCTCACCAATCTCCGGTGCAGCCATCACCGCGGGAGCCATCGCCAGCGCCTCAGGATAAAAAGTGTAAGCGTACCGCTACTCTGCGTCGTGGTAAGCGATCGCTGAAACGTAAACAAGAGCCTCTTCCAAAAGTACCAAAGGTTCCTCCCAAAAGAGCCTATGACTATACTGAAGAGGAGACTACGGCGATCGTTGATGCGGAAACGACAACGATTTTCGCTAAGCTGAGGCGGCCGAAAGAGCCAAAGTTCCCCAGCACCAAAGAAGAAAAAGGCAGAGTGTTGAAAATGCTAAATACCCTTCATCAACCCGAGCCAAAGCTGTCATCAGACTATGAGCGTTCTATTCTCAAGTCACATGCGGCACAACAAGCCTCGAAGAGCAGTACTGATGCAAGCGAGAAATCTGTTGCCCAGCTCGGGGAACAAGCAAAACAGTCTTGCGCCCCTCTCAAGGTGATTTCCCATACCAATGTGGGGTCGAGCAAATATGGGACCGAAGAGCAGTATGATCCAGAGGTAGTTACTGTCTGGAGAAAGCCGCTGCTCAAAGTATGAGTATTGCGCAGTACTTATCCCAGTTAGAGTACTTCCCTGTGAGTGAAGTAGCATACAAATACCAGTACGACAAACCTCTCGTCAAACCTGAGGAGGTAAATAATCTTCCAACAAAAATGCGAAGATTGCATAACTGGTACATACATGCCACAAAGGTCGGGGCTAATTGGATAGTGCTGAAGGTTACAAAAAAGCATTATGGGAAAGAAATAGATGACATGATATCCATTGAATTTGATGAACTATTTCAATTATTCAATCAAGACGTCTTGGACAAATCGATCATCAGTGCCTATTGTCTGTAAGTACTAATTCTGTAATTAATTTAGTCTCCAGCTATCTCACCTTATTTATTGCATGTATATAATCATACTGTAATATGCAGAATGAAGATTCTCAAATGCAGCAGAGGACAAATCTATGACATTGGCTTCATTGACCCATATTGGGTTCATCAAGCTAATCTCAAAACAAGCCCCCAGGATACGAAGGATAATATAGTACACGCGTTAAGGTTTTAAGAAACCAGAAGGGAAATACTATTTTCTTACAACTTCGAGTGAGTGTTATTGTCTTGTATACACTTTCTATTTCGCTTACTCGATGTTAAGTATATAATTGATTAGTTATGCATTCGTAGCTTCCACTATATTCTGTTAATCATTCAACTTGACAAAGGGCGTGTACTAGTCATGGATTCGAAACATAAACCCCTTGAGCAGTGGAAGGACATGCAGATGCTTCTCCAGCGATAATTCTAATCATTACGACACTATATCGGCAATGTTCGTGAATTTTATGATATCAATTAATTAATAACTTCTTTTATTCGTTTTCTTCGCCGGACAGCGCTTGGAAACGGTTCACCAACAAGGCTAGGGGTGTTTAGAAAGCGAAGCTTACATTTCAAGCACTAGATGTAAGCACCACTAGCTATATCCGCGCGTCACTTTGATTCTAGTTTTGATACCATTATTATCATGCTTGATTATTATTTTGATTGAACTATGTTCTCATAAAGTGCCTGACGCAGGGACCAGGTAACAATCTATGTGGATACTATGTTTGCGAGTTCATCCGGCAGACGTGCAATGAGAAGGGCAGAAATTTAGAGCAACTCCACGTACGTAAACAATTTTTATAGTTTTTAATTACCATCAAATTGTGTTTAGTTTCATTCATATAGGCTAACTTCTTTTTTAAATCAGATTGAACGTCTACGGGACGGTCTTCTGCCAAAGGATCGCGTACGAGCAATTCAAGGAGGAATTAGCGGGATTCTTGGATGCAGAAGTCCTAAACCCAAAAGGGAAATACTATTCGGGTATGTATAAACAATAGGGATTGTACAAAGAGCAACTTTTGTATGTAGTGCATGAACTCGATCCGTGTATCCATGTAATATTGTCAAAATGATCTTGTGTAATATAATGGTTCCTTCATTGATGAGTGCAAAACATTAAATAAACAATAAAACAACATAAATGAATTCTCTGCCGCGGCACAAAAAGTGGTCAAAATGCTGCCGCGGCAACAAAAGTTGCCAAAATGAATTCTCTGCCACGGCAGAGAAATATGTCAAATCTCTACCGCGGCAGAAGGTTATTTGTCCCGATTCGTGTTACGAACCGGGAGGGTTGCCCCCTCCCCCTACAGCGGCAATGCGCCTACAGCAACGTACCTGTATACAAGAGGTGAGTAAAGTGTGGAAATCCACCGTCCCACGTCTGCCGATCTATGTCGTGCAACGAATGGAGTGCGAGGCCGTCAGTGAGAAGGAGAGGTGAGGCGTCTGCGGATGTGCGTACCCTCTTCGCCTGGGATCTCGTTGGCGAGATCGGCGGCGCAAAAGTGCCTGATCTCCCCTGGAGCTGAGCCTGATCGCCACTAACGATGACAGAAGAGGGGGTAGAGGGGTGCCGGCCTGGAGGGGCACGTAGCTGAGCGGGACGGCGTCGGGGAAGAGGGATCCGTCGGGGGAGACAGAGGCACAGTAAAGCTGCACGATGGCGACGATTGGCGTCTGGTTGTGGGCGAGATTGAAAGAGGATTGTCCTTGTTTTAATACGTGACGGAATGCACGCCGAGAAAAAACTGTGGGCATGGTTAGCGATTGGTTAATTACTCCGCATATGTGAGCGAAAACCGCGGTGAGAAAACAAGGAGGATTGACAAGAGGACGCGCGACGAAACCAGTGACGTATTGCAAGCCTATAGAAAACGAAACGCCTTCATATTTTTTTATTTTTTAGGTTAGATAGCAGAGAAGATTGCCGGATATGCATGGCATGCTCACATAGTCACATGCACGAGGCGCTGGATAGATACAGACAAAAGAAAAACGACCTTACGACTCACCCAAAACCTGTCTTCGTACCCCAGTGATCCATGGCCCATGGCCTTCAGGTCTGACCTGCCATTATGATGCCTTAATCCATCTGTAAATCTTTTGCTCTCAAAAAATCTGTAAATCCTTTTCTCATGATTCGGCTACCTGCTATCTGTGAATTCTCATGTATTCGCCCTCAACTCCTAAATACAGTATTAAGAGTTCCTTTGAACACAGGTTTGCTACTCAAGATCATGCATAGGGAAGAGTTGAAATATTCAGCTTTTAAAAGTTGATTTTCTCTGTGAAGTTCTGGTTGTGCGGGATCATACGAAACATAAGCGATCAATATTATGTCCAAATGAAGAATCTCGAATAATTGATTAGCTATATCGAAAAAATTGACTAGCTATATACGCAATTTACAGTTTTACTGAATTAAGCAGCATACAAGACCCCCAAAAGAAAAACTATAACAAAAAGGCATATATATATAGAGAAAAAACCTTCATGTAAATCGTACCCCGCTAGCTAATTACGGAGCTAGCACTGCTACTAGCTTGCTCACTTCGGCTCTGCGCGTCGTCTTCGTAGCCGGCTGGCCGCTCACCGGCCAGGTTCCTCTCCTCCGACCTGCACGCGGCGCAGCACGCCGTCGCGTCGGCTGTGGCCTCTGCGCCATCCTCCGCGGAACGGCCCGTCGTCGACGCCGGCGTGGCCAGGAACGTCGGCTGCTCGTCGCCGGCCATGATGACCACCACGTGGCCTTGCCACTCCCCGGCCGGCCGGGCGGCTGAGCCCTTCTCCCCGTCGGCTTGGTTGTCATCGCCCGAGCCTCCAAGGGCACCGCCGGAGAGATTCCAGTAGGAGCAAGCCAGGGCGAGGAGCGAGAGCGCGATGAGGCCCAGCATGGCCGCGAGCCCGCCGAAGAGGTACGGCACCGGCGACTGCCATGCCGAGCGTGGCGCAGCCGCCGACGAGGCCGCGGGGACGTGGGCCATGGGGTACTCCGCTCCTGGCCTCATGGCATGGCACGGGCTGTGTGCTCCACTGACAGCAGAGTGTCCCTGTGTTACTTGCGTCGTTTGTTGTCCGAGACGCCGAGAGAGAGAGAGATAAGTCAAGTGACCAAGTGTTCTTCGTATAGCCCTATTTATAGAGATCCATGAGCAAAGCTCCTCAAACATGACATCAAATCGATAAGAAAAATGGCTTTTGATTTTAATGCACGGTTTGTTGTTGCTGAACTGTATATATAGTGATATGTTGTGTTTATTGAAAATTAAGCATAAAAGTAGGCAAAATTGGGTCAGAAAAACACTAAAATTGGTAAAAGCGGCGGCATGGATGATAGTATGATAATCCACTTCGACGTCAAGTGGGAACGAGTAAGTGTAAATGATATACTTTCTCCGAACCATATTAGTTGACTTGGATTGTCTAGATTTAGATGAATCTAAATACTATTTAGTATATAGGTTCATTCAAATTTTAATAAATCCATGTCAACTAATATGAGTCGAAGGGAGTACTAGAAAAATAAAGCGAATAAGAGAAGGGAGTATATTTGATCAATCAGTTGAGAAAAAAAAACATATATCTAGAATTACTACGTAGTGGTTATTGCCTTACTAGTACGTATTACCTTCGTGTAAAGTTGACATATAAGACAGCCCATTGTATGTCAATATAGATTTCTTCAAGGTGTGCTTCAATATCCTCCTTCCACCCTCCTAAACTTAAGAAATTTAAAACTCAAAAACATGAAGAGACTTGGAGAAGGAAGGAGACACCGAAGTGAAAATCTCTTCAAGTGAACCGAGGCATAGCCCGAATGGTTGGCTGGTGCTAATACCTGTCCTACACGCAAGATCTTGAGTTTGAGTGCTAGCGCCTGCTCTCTTTTTGCACACAGCGGCTCTAGCTTTTTATATCCTATATACATACACATACTATGTTGATAGATCATGGCATTTTATATAATAGCAGCGCTCGAGTAAAATCCTCAAATATGTTCATGCAATCCTCCTTAAGTCCTTGTCCAGTTTCACCGAAAAATAAAATGGCACTTATGAGTTATGAGTTATGACAGATCACAATTAAGATTAATAACAAAGTCATGCTCTTATATATCCATAATCGACACGTATATGCACTTAGAAAAAATTAATCCATTAATGGATCGAGAATTACATACATGGTTAGCGACCTCGGCAAGCTTTTGATTGCAATTTACATAAATGCTCGAGTGGCCTAATGAAATATGTTATAACTTGCAAAAAAAAACGCCACAATTGCACGAGTTTGAAAAACCACTGGGTTACACTAAATTTGCAAAAATACACCAAATTTATGTTGGTTCGTTGCAATGTGCACTGGTGCTGAGATGTGGCCACACTAACCATGATTCCGACAGAAAGGTCCCACTGTCAGAGGTGACGGGGCAATGTAGAAAAAGTCAAAGTAGCCAAATATTAGTTGGATTACTATTTTTTGGCTATTTTGTAATTTTTGGAGTGGAGTCCAACTGCCTCACCCTGGTCCAGACCAGGCTATCGCCTGCGTGCACCGCCGCCCACCTCCCCGCACCTACGTCCAGCTCCTTCCCATCCCTGTCGAAGCTCACCCCAAGCCCCGTGCCGAGCTCACATGCCGGCAGCCGCGCGCCGCCCGGTGGCGCCCCGCCCCAAGCTCGCCGCCGCCGGAGCTCGCCTGCAGGCCCGCGCCGAGCTCGCAAGCCGCCCCACGCCGCCACGCCTGTTATATGTTGATCCAAATTCTATAAAGTATAGGCCAACTTCTGACGAGTGGAGCGAGGCCCGTCGCCGGGAGGCTTGGGCCGAGTGTAAATTGGATTGGGCCAAAGTATAGGCCAAATTCTACGAACATGAACCACAACATTGATACTAGTATTGTTAATCACCCGTTGTAAATTGGATCTTAACTATGCTAGGAGAAACAGGCACCCGCAAAGCCACTTATGCAATACAAGTTGCATGTCAAGCGTGGAGCAAGTCTCATGAACGATGTCATGTAAGGTTAGCCCGGGCCGCTTCATCCCACCATCCCGCAAGATGCAAAGTACACAAGAAGCAATCGACAACAAAAGCATCAACGCCCACAATGACCATTGTGTTCTACTCGTGCAACAGATCTACATATAGACACGGCTCTGATACCACTGGAGGGTTTCGTAGCATGGAAAACAAAAATTTTCTACCGCATACAAACAAACAAGCCAAGATCTATCTACTAGATTGTAGCAACGAGTCGATGGAATAACTCACCCTCGAAGATTCCAAAGTGTTTAACGAGAGCGGATTCTCGTGGGTGATGTAGTCGTACTCTTCACGATCTCAAGATCGCGTAGACGATCCTTCCCAAGGCCATGCTCCGCAGCGCTCCCAATCGGTCACACGTTAGGTACTCGACGAAGACCTTCCTCTCCCTTGTTCCAACAGGCAGCGGAGGTTGTAGCACTCTCCTCGCGATTCCGGCAGCACAACGGCGTGGTACCGAAGTAGAGGGAGATCTCAGGCTTCGCCTTAAGCCGGAGCGAGTATGGTGGAGTATGAGAGATTCCCTCGGTGTTCTAGGGTTTAGACACGCCGAGGAAGAGGTGCTAGGGCCGGCGGCTAGGGCTTGGAGATGCCCAAGTCGGCGGCAAGGAGATCCCTAGGCGGCGGCGGCTTGGAGGGCGGCGGCGGCTAGGGTTAGGGTTTTCGGGGCAAGGAACTTGTGTGCTTCTAGGAGGGAGCCCTGCCCCTCCTTATATAGGTGGAGGGGCCGGCCGACCAAGGGGAGGGAGTCCTCCTCCCAACTCGCTGAGGGGGCACTCACGTTGGAGGAGGAACTCCTCCCAACTTGCTTCCCTTCCTCCTCTTTCCTCTTCCAAATTTAGCCGCTTGACTTTTCAAACTAGCTGTTTGACTTTTCAAACTAGGATTTGAATTAATCCTTTATTTGGTTCAGCGATGACACTTAGTACATGATGCAATCATACCAACTTGATACAACACATTCATGTACCCTTCCCTCGGAGTGCGGACATTCCGAACCTTCTAGAACATTCCCGATGAAAACACCGAACCATTCTCCAACTCAAACGGACTTTCCTTATATGAATATTATTCTCCGACCATTCCGGATCTCCTCGTGATATCCCGGATCCCATCCGGACTCAACAACATTCGGTCTCTTTCTCATCATTCCATAACTACTCAAAACAACGTCAATCCTTATGTGTCTCCCTACGGTTCGTGAATTATGCGGACATGATCGAGACACTTCTCCTAACAATAACCAATAGAGGAATCTGAAATTCATATGGTTCCCACATATTTCTACGATTACTTTATGATCGAATGAACCACTTACATACGATATCAATTTCCCTTTGTCTCACGATAGTTTACTTATCCGAGGTTATGATCGCAGATCTCTGCATACCTAGTTCAACCTCGTTACCGATAAGTACTCTTTTATCGCTCCTGTGATATGTGATCCCTTGTGAGCTACCACATGCTTGCAAGCTAATTGGATGACATTTCACCGAGAGGGCCCAGAGTATATCTATCCGTCATATGGATGGACAAATCCCACTCTTGATCCATGTGTTTCAACCAATACTTTCCGAACACTCAATGCCACCTTTATAGCCACCCAGTTACGGTGTGGTGTTTGATGTCACCAAAGCATCCATCCGGTAAAGGTGATATGCATGATCTCATGGTCGAAGGAATCAGATTACTATGTATCAGAAAGCATATAGCAATTGAACTATTAAAATGACTTGATCTTTATGCTACGCTTATCTATAGGAGTATGTCCATCATATCATTCTCCTAACAATATGATGTTGCTGTTAATAACATCTCAATGTTCATGATAGGGAAACCACAATCATCTATTAACCAACAAGCTAGTATTATATAGAGGCTTTACTAGGGACTTTAAATTAAGTTTACAAATCATACAAGTATTAATGTTTCCTTGTTAATACTATTATAGCATGAATGTAAACATTTATCATAAACACAAAGATATAATAATAACTACTTTTATTATTGCCTCTAGGGCATATCTCCAACAGTCTCCCACTTGCACTAGAGTCATCTAATCTAGATTACATGGTAATATACCGAACACCCATGGCAGTTTGGTGCTGGTCATGTTTTGCCCTCGGGAGAGGTTTAGTCAACGGATCCGCCACATTCAGATCTGTGTGTACTTTGCAAATCTTTATATCCCCATCTTGGATATGTTCTCTAATAGCATGAAAACGTAGCTTGATATGCTTCAGCTTCTTGTGTGACCTTGGTTCTTGCGCATTGGCTATGGCTCCCATGTTATCATGGTAGATAGACATTGGGTCCAGCGCACTAGGAACCACACCCAGCTCTGTAATGAACTCTTTCATCCATATCGCTTCTTGTGAAGCCTCCGAAGCAGCCATGTATTCCGATTCAGTTGAAGATCTCGCCACAACGCTTTGCTTTGCACTCCTCCAGCTAACTGCTGCACCATTCAAAATAAATACGTATCCAGATTGTGATTTAGAATCATCCGGATTGGTGTTCCAACTAGCATCGGTGTAACCATTAACAACGAGCTGTTCATCACCTCCATAAGAAAGAACCATATCCTTAGTTCTTCTCAAGTACTTAAGGATGTTTTTGACCGCTGTCCAATGATCCTCTCCTGGATCACTTTGATATCTGCTAGTTAAACTAACAGCATATGCAATGTCGGGTCTAGTACATAGCATGGCATACATTAGAGATCCTATGGCTGAGGCATAGGGAGTCTTACTCATCCTTTCTCTATCTTTTGCTGATGTCGGACTTTGAGTTTTACTCAAGGTCGTATTGGGCAACATGGGCAAGAACCCTTTCTTGCTATCTTCCATTCCAAACCTCTTTAGAACTTTGTCCAAATATGTACTTTGTGATAATGATATTTGGCGTTTAGATCTATCTCTATAAATCTTTATGCCTAATATGTAAGCTGCTTCGCCAAGATCCTTCATTGAAAAACTATTATTCAAATATTCCTTGACACTATTAAGAAGGTCTACATCATTCCCAATCAATAATATGTCATCTACATATAGTATTAAGAATGCTACAGAGCTCCCACTCACTTTCTTGTAAATAGAAGCTTCTCCATAAGTTTGTATAAAACCAAAACCTTATCAGAACGTTGATTCCAACTTCGGGATGCTTGCTTCAATCCATAGATGGACCGTTGAAGTTTGCATACCTTGTTAGCATCTTTAGGATCAACAAAACCTTTGGGTTGCATCATATACAACTCTTCATCAATGTCTCCATTGAGGAATGCTGTTTTGACATCCATCTGCCATATCTCATAATCATAATATGCAGCGATTGCTAACATAATCCTCACAGACTTTAGCTTCGCTACTGGTGAGAAAGTCTCATCGTAGTCAACTCCTTGAATTTGTCGAACCCTTTGCATAAGTCGAGCTTTATAGATAACATTACCATCAACATATGTTTTCTTCTTGAAGATCCATTTGTTCTCGATGCCTTCCGCCATCCGTAAGTCCACCAAAGTCCATACTTGGTTTTCGTACATGGATCCAATCTCGATTTCATGGCTTCTTGCCATTTATTGGAATCTGGGCTCATCATCGCTTCCTCATATGTCTCGTGGTCATCGGTGTTGTCCACCAACATGACACTCATAACGGATCATACCAACTGGAGTGGTACGAGTTCTCGCTGACTCATGAGGCTCAGAGCAACTTCAACCAAGTTTCATGATCATCATTAGCTTCCTCTCTTATTGGTGCAGCACCACAGAACTTCTTCCAAAGTCTTTCGCTACTCGCAATTTCGAGAGAAGGTTCAACAACCTCATCAAGTTCTACTTTCCTTCCAAATACTTCTTTCGAGAGAAATTCTTCTAGAAAGGATCCATTCTTGGCAACGAAGATTTTGCCTTCGGATCTATGATAGAAGGTATACCCAATAGTTTCCTTCGGTATCCTATGAAGACGCATTTTCCGCTTTGGGTTCAAGCTTGTCCGGCTGTAACTTCTTTACATAGGCTTCGCACCCCCAAACTTTAAGGAACGACAATCTAGGTTTCTTCCCAAACCATAATTCATACGGTGTCGTTTCAACGGATTTAGACGGTGCCCTATTTAAAGTGAATGCGGTTGTTTCTAATGCATAACCCCAAAATGATAGCGGTAAATCTGTAAGTGACATCATAGAACGAACCATATCTAAGAGAGTTCGACACGACGCTCGGACACACCATGACGCTGTGGTGTTCCGGCGGTGTCAATCATGAAAGTATTCCGCATTTCTTCAAATGCTTGCCAAACTCGTAACTTAGATATTCACCTCCACGATCAGAACGTAGAAATTTAATCTTCTTGTTACGTTGATTCTCTACCTCACTTTGAAATTCCTTAAACTTCTCGAAAGTTTCGGACTTATGTTTCATGAAATAGATATACCCATATCTACTCAAGTCATCCGTGAAGGTAAGAACATAACGATAACCACCACGTGATGCTACACTCATTGGACCACACACATCGGTATGTATGATTTCCAACAAGTCCGTAGCTCGCTCCATCATACCAGAAAATGGAGTCTTAGTCATTTTACCCATCAAACATGCTTCGCATCTATCAAGTGATTCGAAATCAAGTGATTCAAGAAGTCCATCGGAATGAAGTTTCTTCATACGCTTCACTCCAATGTGACCAAGACGACAGTGCCACATATAGGTCGAGTTATCGCTCGATTTCAAACGTTTAGCCTCAATGTTATTAATATGTGTATTTCCACTATCGAGATTCAATAAGAATAGACCATCTATCAAAGGTGCATGTGCATAAAACATATTACTCATATAAATCGAACAACCATTATTCTCGGACTTAAATAAGTAACCGTCTCGCAATAAACAAGATCCCGAGATAATGTTCATGCTTAACGCAGGCACCAAATAACAATTATTTAAGTATAAAACTAATCCCGATGGTAGATGAAGGGGTAGCGTGCCGATGATCACATCAACCTTTGATCTGCTTCAACGCCGCATCGTCACCTTGTTCTTCGCTAGCTTCCGCTTATTCGCAAAGACTGCTTCGAGTTACAAATATGAGCAACCTAACCAAGATTATCAAATACCGTGCACTACTATTTAGTACTAGTGAGATACACATCAATAACATGTATATCAGATATACCTTTATTCTTGATGTTGCCGTTCTTCAACCGCCAAGTACTTTGGGCAATTCCGCTCAAAGGACCTTCTCCCTTGCAAGAAAGCACTCAAGATCGTGCTTAGGTCCAGCCTTGGTCTTCTTCGTCATGCGTGGTAACTTTCTTACCACCCTTCTTGAAGTGTCCCTTATGCTTAGACTTGCCTTTCTTGAATTTGATGGTCTTATTGACCAACAACACTTGGTGCTCTTTCTTGATCTCCACTTCTGCAGATTTCAACATGGCAAAGAGTTCTGGCAACGTCTTGTTCATGTTTTGCATGTTGTAGTTCATCACAAAGTTCTTGTAACTTGGTGGCGTTGATTGAGAACACGGTAAATCCCAAAGCATTAGGAATCACAATACCCAAGCTTTGAAGTTTGTTTATGCGTCTGCACATCTTAAGCACATGCTCACGATTTGAGCCGCCTCTTCCATCTTGCGCTTAAAGAACTTTTCGTAAGCCTCATAGCTTTCAATTGTCGCATGAGTCTCAAAGATCAATTTGAGATCCTCGACAATATCATATGGGTCTGAATTCTCAAACCTTTTCTGAAGCTCCGATTCTAAACCATACAAGATAGCACATTGAACTGTGGAGTACTGAGTCTTCCGAGTGAGGTAAACATTCTTTACTTCATCGGCAAGATCACCGCAGTGGGGTCACCCAAATGTGCATCCAGCACATAGGTCAAATTACCACTGTGAGGACAATCCTCAAATTGGAACCAATCCGCCAAGTTGCTTCCATTGTTTTTCAACTTTTCTTTCTCTAGGAACGCATTAAAATTGATGGTAGGCTGCCATTGATCTACAACATATTTGCAATAGTTTTAGACTAAGTTTATGACAAATTGAGTTCAAATTAATAATAAAATTAATCTAGGTGAACTCCCACTCAAAACAATATCCCTCACATTGTTTTAGTGATCACACGAACCAAATCCACCACATCAACACCGATCATCATGAGAGTTGATATAGTTTCAATGGCGAACAATCGACATGTTCATCATATCTCCTATATGATTCATGCTTTACCTTTGGGTGATCCGTGTTCCGATACCATGTCAGACATGCTAGGCTCACAAGATCAAACCTTAGTTTCCGCTTGAGCAAATCTGGCTTGCTCACGTTGTATACACTTGCGGAATCTAACACACCCGATCATCACGTGGTGCTTCGAAACAACAAGCTTTAGCAATGGTGCTAACTAAGGGTGAACACTTTATGACTTGAAATTTATGTGCATGAGGGATCATCTTATAATGCTACCGTGTCACTAAGCAATACAAGATGCATAAAGGATTAACATCACATGCAATTCATAATATGTGATATGATATGGCCTTTCTTCTTTGTGCTTCCGATCTCCATCTTCTAGCACTAACATGATCTCCATCATCACCGCATCGCATCAAGGTCAATGACGCTTCTCCATGGTTGTCGCCCACCGCTTCAACTATTACAACTACTTTGAATAGACACGCTGGTCTTAACAGAAATTAAAGAAAACCATATGGTTTCCCCGCTGCCAACTTACAATAAGGAACATTGCATACATCAAATATAATCACAATCATGGCCATATCACATCACAAGACACCCTGCAAAACAAAGTTAGACGCCTCTACTTTCTTTGCATGTTTTACGTGGTTTGGGGCTTTCAATAACTGTCGCTCTAACTTATTTAACATGAACCACAACATTGATACTAGTATTGTTAATCACCCGTTGTAAATTGGATCTTAACTATGCTAGGAGAAACAGGCACCATAAAGCCACTTATGCAATACAAGTTGCATGTCAAGCGTGGAGCAAGTCTCATGAACGATGTCATGTAAGGTTAGCCCGGGCCGCTTCATCCCACCATCCCGCAAGATGCAAAGTACACAAGAAGCAATCGACAACAAAAGCATCAATGCCCACAATGACCATTGTGTTCTACTCGTGCAACAGATCTACATATAGACACGGCTCTGATACCACTGTAGGGTTTCGTAGCATGGAAAACAAAAAATTTCTACCGCATACAAACAAACAAGCCAAGATCTATCTACTAGATTGTAGAAACGAGTCGATGGAATAACTCACCCTCGAAGATTACAAAGTGTTTAACGAGAGCGGATTCTCGTGGGTGATGTAGTCGTACTCTTCCCGATCTCAAGATCGCGTAGACGATCCTTCCGGCGCGTTTGCTCAGCTCCCTTGAGCAGTCGGGTCACATCGCTCGCAGACTCGACGAAGACCTTCCTCTCCCTTGTTCTAGCAGGCAGCGGAGGTTGTAGCACTCTCCTCGCGATTCCGGCAGCACAACGGCGTGGTACCGGAAGTAGAGGGGAGATCTCGCAGGGCTTCGCCTTAAGCCGGAGCGAGTATGGTGGAGTATGAGAGATTCCCTCGGTGTTCTAGGGTTTAGACACGCCGAGGAAGAGGTGCTAGGGCTGGCGGCTAGGGCTTGGAGATGCCCAAGTCGGCGGCAAGGAGATCCCTAGGCGGCGGCTTGGAGGGCGGCGGCAGCTAGGGTTAGGGTTTTCGGGGCAAGGAACTTGTGTGCTTCTAGGAGGGAGCCCTGCCCCTCCTTATATAGGTGGAGGGGCCGGCCGACCAAGGGGAGGGAGAGGAGTCCCTCCCCAACTCGGCTTGGAGGGCGCTGGCCGGTTGGAGGAGGAACCTCCCCAACTCGGTTTCCCCTTCCTCCTCTTTTCCTCTTTCCAAATTTAGCCGTTTGACTTTTCAAACTAGCTGTTTGACTTTTCAAACTAGGATTTGAATTAATCCTTTATTTGGTTCAGCGATGACACTTAGTACATGATGCAATCATACCAACTTGATACAACACATTCATGTACCCTTCCCCTCCGGAGTGCCGGACATTCCGGAACCTTCTAGAACATTCCCGATGAAAACACCGGAACCATTCTCCAACTCCGAAACGGGACTTTCCTTATATGAATCTTATTCTCCGAACCATTCCGGATCTCCTCGTGATATCCCGGATCCCATCCGGGACTCCGAACAACATTCGGTCTCTTTCTCATCATTCCATAACTACTCAAAACAACGTTGAATCCTTAAGTGTGTCTCCCTACGGTTCGTGAATTATGCGGACATGATCGAGACACTTCTCCGAACAATAACCAATAGAAGAATCTGGAAATTCATATGGTTCCCACATATTTCTACGATTACTTTGCGATCGAATGAACCACTTACATACGATATCAATTTCCCTTTGTCTCACGATAGTTTACTTATCCGAGATTATGATCGCTTGTATCTCCGCATACCTAGTTCAACCTCACATCGATAAGTACTCTTTCTCGCTCCTGATATGTGATCCCTTGTGAGCTACCACATGCTTGCAAGCTAATTGGATGACATTTCACCGAGAGGGCCCAGAGTATATCTATTCGTCATATGGATGGACAAATCCCACTCTTGATCCATGTGTTTCAACCAATACTTTCCGAACACTCAATGCCACCTTTATAGCCACCCAGTTACGGTGTGGTGTTTGATGTCACCAAAGCATCCATCCGGTAAAGGTGATATGCATGATCTCATGGTCGAAGGAATTAGATTACTATGTATCAGAAAGCATATAGCAATTAAACTATTAAAATGACTTGATCTTTATGCTACGCTTATCTATAGGAGTATGTCCATCATATCATTCTCCTAACAATATGATCTTGCTGTTAATAACATCTCAATGTTCATGATAGGGAAACCACAATCATCTATTAACCAACAAGCTAGTATTATATAGAGGCTTTACTAGGGACTTTAAATTAAGTTTACAAATCACACAAGTATTACTGTTTCCTTGTTAATACTATTATAGCATGAATGTAAACATTTATCATAAACACAAAGATATAATAATAACTACTTTTATTATTGCCTCTAGGGCATATCTCCAACAGTATCATGATTGGTACGGTACAGATCGTCGAAGACCTAGGTTTCCACCGATATATAAACCCCTTGTAAGCCGCCGGTTGGGATGAGTTGCATCTGTGAAATCCCCGGCGTTTGTAAACACTCCTCGATATAGTGAAGTTTCGCTGGCTGGCGCCCGTGGTTTTTTCCTCTCTTTGTTGGAGAGGTTTTCCACGTTAAATCTGTGTCCCCTTGCTGTGTTTTTTTGTTTTCGTTCTTCGTTATCTTCTTGTCGCAATTGTAACAACGCCCCGCCCCGAGCTTGCTCATTCCTGAGCTTGCGCGTCGCCCCGCCATGAGCTCTCTTGCAGCCCTGCCCCGCGTCAGAGCCATCCTCGCTGGAGCCGGAGATCGCCCACCCCGCCAGCGCTAGAGCTCAATGTCCCTTGTCGGAGCTCACCTGTCCTATCCCGCGCAGCTGCGCCCCAGAGCTCGCCCGCCGCCGGTCCTCCGCGCGCCTGAGCTTCCCGCCATGCGTCGCCGCGCGCCATAGCTCGCCCCTCGCTCCGTCACGCGCCTGAGCTCGCCCGTCCCGCACCACCGCGTCATAGCTCGCGCCGTCGCCGCGTGAGCTCGGCCGCCCATGGCGCCCCACCCTGAGTCGCGCCGCCGCGCAGGTGATCTCGCCCACCCATGGCGCGCATGCCCATGGGAGGAAATGAAGGAGGGTTTCAAGGGCGGCGGTGCGAGGACTGAACGACTGCGTGGGAAGGCAGGAGCTGGAGGCGCGGGGTGGTCGCCGGCGGGCATGCCAGTGAGACATCCGGCGACAGGGAGGCAGTTGGGCTCCACCTCAAAAATTTACAAAAGCCCAAAATTTGTAATCCTTCTATTATTTGGCTCCTTTGACCATTTTCTCTTTGCCACGTCACCGGTGACAGCGGGTGCCCAAATAGGCGAATAAACGCACATTGGAAAGAACCAGTGCAAAAGTAGTGAATTTATGCAAAATTAGCGAAACCTGGTGGTTTTTCAAACTGGTCGTGCAATTGTGATGGTTTTCTGCAATTAACTCCTTTTAGATGAAGAGAACAAATCCACTATGAAAGTCTCCAAAATATGAGCGAGAAAACTCCAAGACGGTGAAGCTAGAAAAATGATCACTCGGTTGATCACAATTGGACCATATGGGCACAAACCAAATAAAACCAACTATCATGTAAGTTTCAGTAAAATAGTAGTTATGGAAAAGTTAGCGCATACTTGTTTTATTAAAACAAAATTAACGGCATATTTGGTTTATTAAAAAAATTAGCTCCCAGAATAAATCAAAATGGGTATGCTACATATACCATGTGATTGAGTAGACAAACAAAACGAAACATAAATGATTATCAACCAAAGATTATGATGATCCACTATAGTGGAGGAGCAAACGAACTTTGTAAATTGTGCATGGGTAGCTCGTATGGAAATAATTTGAACATGAAATATATGTTAACTGACTACTAGTACAGGAGGAAAGAAAAGGTCCCAAAGACCTACATTTTGAGAAATCTGAATATAATCAAATATCACTGGCGAGTTCATCGGACAACCACTTGTCTCCCATCAATTACTCAGCTCTCACAGTATCCATTTCTGCGTCGAGAGAGTTTCAGTTTTATGGGCAAATGCTTACACAAAGTCGAGAGATGAATACTACATATGAAAGGTCTTTTTGATCCAATTTGGACTCCAAGAAAAGGTGAAACGACCAAACGTCATTGATAAAGCATTGCTTATAAAAATGGAAAATGACAGTGCATTTTCTCCTTTCTATCAATAGGTGTTAATTATTTTTTTGCTTTTTAAAAGGCAGCAATCCATCGTATCTAGAGAAAGACACATGAGCCATCTTTCTTTATCGTTTGTGTTTTCGGGCTTTTGGGAAGAAGAAATGTGTTTGGAGACTGTTGACAATGACAACATGAATACATCACAAAAAAACATGTACAGACATCACATGCAAGAAGGTCGCTCTCACTTTTATTTGCTTTATGCACGTAGCGTTTGCAAGATGCATGAGTACATTACCAAACCACTTGGGACCGTTTAATCTACACATACTCGATGATTGGTATTTGGTAGTGAAGTTGGTAAGAATCACGGTGTGTATGAGTATTTTCCTTCTTACCCCAGTCTGCAAGAAGAGTTGAGGTAGGAAAATTATTATGATTAGATTTCCACTGAGGTAGGGATATCAGCATGATGCAAGACTATAAAATTAATGGTGCGCACTTTTCTTTCATCTAAGTGGTTAAAAAGTGGCAGGAAGTATGTCTATATTTATTTATTTATTTGATGAAGAAGAGATGTTTTACGGTTAGAATGTCATTACAACAAGGAGGTAAGAACTCACCACAGTACGGCCAATCAGCACACTTCTAGTTCATCGTCTTAGTAGTACGTAGTTCTGCAAGTTAACAAGGTACTCTTCGTGTTACATATTATTCACCTCGGGTTGCTAGTGATGAAGTCATTGTCATTTGCTTTGTTAGATGACTGAGCTATTGCCAATCTTCCTGTGTCTCTAGTGTTGCTATCATTGCCGTGTAATCACTAATCACGCCCGAAAATAGTTGCATGATTTGATCCTGGCCTCCTCAACGCTCGTACACACGCTGATTAAACACCATGAAATCATCAAAAAAAAACGCAGCTTCACAATTGTGAATGATGACCCCGCATAGTGTCCCTCTGGCCTCGCCGAAACACTGAGATTGTATTGATCTTGAGATGGTAATGCATTATAGTGCATCTTGTTTTAGAACGAAAGGAGAAAAACAATGTTCCTTTCTTCGCACCAACGGTATGAAATGGAAGGCAATCTCATCTCTGATCTTGTTAGTTGGATGGGATCTTTGGAACGAGAGAAATCGCACGAGTTTTCCGAATGCATGATCCCTTTAGCCTGTCATCACGTCAATTTCTTTGATCTTGGTAGTTGCGTTGGAGTTTTGAAACAAGAGAAACACAAGGGTATGGCCAGCGCTGGCCTATAGGGCGGGGCAGAGGGGCGGTCGCCCTAGGCCCTAAGGAGGTAGGGGTCTCGGTCTAAGACTTGTATATGTACATATATTTGTCTTCTACTCTCGATACCCAACAAGGCTAAATAATTCTATAAGATACAAATGGTCCAAACTGCAACCTACTATGTTTTTACTCTGACTTCTCTTATCCAAAAAAATACTCCAAAAATTTGTATAAAAATAAGGGTGCGCTTCCATTTAAGAAACTCATAAAGATACATCATTCATTTTTGGTCGTGGGGAATATTATTAACATGGCCCTAGCAAATACCCCAACATTTCTGAATATTTTTTCGATTCACCATTTATGTGGTCCCTCAAAATGTGCAGAACAATACTGCCCCTCATGTTCTTCTACAAAGTTATGAGTATTACTTAGTGGATACTAATGACACAATCACATAACTATATTATCCCACAAGCATGTCTCCTTCGATTCCTAACGGTAGTACTTGTCCTATCATCCATGTTGTAGAGTCTATTTCATCCTTTCATTAATACAGTGCCTAATATGTCTACTCTTTTATTTATTCATTTTTGCACATGCATATGAATCTGTTACTTCCATAGTTTTGTTCTGTGATTAATTCTAGAGGTACATATGTATATACATGTGTACACAAGAGCAATTGATAGGAATAAGTATCATGGTAAATAGTTTGCTCGATCAATAGAAATGAGTAGTTTCGAATGTCAAGATTCTAGAAATCATGGATCTATCAGATGTACGAATTATATAATTGTTTAGAGGCCTATGAACGCTAATTATGCTTAAACTTTGAGTAATACTAAAAAAATATCATAAAAATTATAGATATATTTAAGCAATTTTATAAAATAGGGGGTCATTGCCCTTCCCCTCCCTGACTAAGTGAAACTTTGCCACTTTAAACAAGGGAACTTTACTGTCATGTTTCCCTAGGGCTCCCAAATTCTATGGAACGGCTCTGGCTGTACCACTGCCCAAGCTAGGCTAGCCCCCAACCCCGCTCCTTCCCCTGTCCATGATAAGCAAAGCCTGCTTCTAGAGCAGCACACCAGGGGCGAGGGTGATCTTTGCACCACATCCATCATCGGCATAGGAGTTTCTGTGTGCATTGCCATCGCTGCCATCGCCATCACGGGGACATATTGCTGGTTCAAGATGTAGAAGGTCTCCCCCGGCGGCTCCCCTCGGCGGTGACCCCGCCCCCTCTGCTTCCTTCGCCGATAGGACATCCAACCGCGCTACCATGATCATTGCCGGGCAGGGCCGACCCATAAGGTGGGGCAGAGTGGCGCTCGCCTAGGGCCACTAGGAAGTAGGGGTGCAACACAAGACTTGTTTGTGTAACCATATTAGTACACTTATATTATTAAGGCCAAACATTTTAGAATAATTCTAAAAAATATAGATGGCCCAACCCGCCGCCTACCATGTCTCTACTCCAACTCCTTTTACCCTAAAAAATATACTCCAACATTTTTGAATAATTTCTTTTGATGCCATGTTTTCTTTCTAGCTTTCTGGAACATCAACATATTTAGGAAGGCAAGAGAGAAATCGTGGCATGGAAATAAATGGTGGTTTGGTAGAGTTATGTTATTGCACCACTCCTCTCCACTAATGAATACTTACAACCTTGGAAGAGCACATAAGTGCATGTCTCATGTGCTTTTCTAAGGTTATGAATATTCATTACTAAAAATTATCTACATATACATCCGAACATTTTATGTTTGTTCACAAGTTTTTAGGATGAAATAACATTCTACGTGTCTCGTGCAAAAAAGACAAAAAATGTCCTATGAATAATCGTACTCACGTGATATTTTTGTCTTTTTTATACATGACATATAAAATGTTCTTTCATCCCGAAAACTTGTGAATAAACATAAAATGTTTGAATATACATGTAGACATTTTTTCAAAAAATTTGACATTTTGAAATATATTTTCTTATAATGGGTGCAAATGAACCCGTGAGCCAAAAGGGATTTTCCAGTCTAATGGCACAATCACATAACTTTAACATACCACAAGCATCTCTCTTCTAATTCCCAATAGTTCTAATTGTGCCCTCATCATATATTTGAGAGGCCATATATTTCATCTTATTTTTAATTTGGTGTCAACTATATCTATACTGTCATACTCATTTTTTGATATGCATATGAATCAGTTACTCCTTGTTCTGTGATTAGTTTTAGTTGTACATATTTATATAGACGTGTACATAACGAGAAATTGGTAGAAAAAAATATTATGGTATATAGTTTTCTCGATCAATAGAATAAGTAGTTTTGAATGTCTTCGCCAAGATTTCAAAGACCATGGATGTATTAAATGTACGTATTATTCAATTGATATTGCATTACAGTAATGTAACGGTAATATTTCTAAAACTAATATTTTTTGTGAATAAGTGGTGGGTTGAAAAAAAAATATTAAGGATTATGCTTAAACATCGAATAATCTTTAAAATTTTAGCGTAAATATTAGGCAAAAGTTATATTCTAAGGAATTTTCTGGAGGAGGGGGGCAATGGCCCCCCCTTAACCCTAGGAAACTTCACCATTGTGAACCAGTGGCGGAGCTGGGATTGGCAGGCTATGATGTCAAAACTCAAAAACTATAGTGATATCAAAAATTACAATCATGGTGTATTAATAGCTCGTTTTCAACGCTTCCATCTTTTCAGTTGTCGCCTGATCATACAGATTGTGTGCAGCTCTGCCACTGTTGTGAACAAGGGAGCCTTGGTATCGTATCGCCCTAGGAGTCCTAAAATGAGTGGGACGGCCTTGGGTATGGCGAAACGCCCGCATCCGTCATTTGAGTGCCATCATGCCGCGGGAGTAACAACTGTATCTGTTCCACCCTAGGGTGGACTTTGTAATATAAACTTGCCTCGGATTTAAAACTTAAAAATAAATGATGAACAATGTTTGCATAAGTCCTGACCTTGCGGTTAGAAAGATGAAGATCAGCAGGTGACCTTGATGTGTACATATTTCTTTTAAGAAGAGAATGACGTTTTCGCGAGACGGTGAAGGATCTACGCGCCCATGTCGTCTTTGCCACCTTGGTTAGCTGATCCCGGTTGAATTCGAGTCCCCTGCCCACTCCTGGATGATTCAATTGGTTGGGCTATCGCAGTCGAGCGCAGGCTCTTTGCTCATGTCTTCTCTTCAACGGCTTTATATTAGCTATGTGGCAAAATCAATCGCTAATTGACAACGGCCTCCCTGCTTGATTGAGTGCGAGGCCCGCATGCACGATGAGACTCCTTGGTGGATAGCTGAGTGGGATCGTGCCGTAGAAGTCGAAGTCGTCAAAAGGTCAATTGGTCGTCCAACTAACCCTATCTCGCTCAAGGAATTTGCATGCTATATATGGTGCCGCTAAAACCACGAAATTGTATTACATAGGGATGCAGAAATAGGACAATTGGGACAAGTGGGATATCATTTTTAGACTACTAGACTAACTCAAAACTAAGTGGGACAAATGGGATAAGCTAGATTTGACATATCCCGCTTATCCCACTTATTCCAACTAAATTAGAGTTAGTCTAGTAGTCTAAAAGTGATATCCCATTTATCCCAATTGTCCCACTTCTGCATCCCTAGTATTACAGTCCTGGTCAAGCTTCGGATGATTTTATTTTTTTACGGATTATTACCGTCCTGGTCATGCTTCAGATTATTAGTATGCTCGAACGCATGTTTCGGAGCAGGTGACGACATGCCTTGAGAGACGGTAGCGAATGAAGTCGTGTACCGTAGAAAATTGACATGGTCGCTCAACCACATCCGCTTTGTGATGCTACCTCCATTCTAAAATGTACTCTCTCTATTTCAAAATATAAAATGTTTTAATTTTTTTTAAACAAATGTATCTAAAATCTATTGTGTACATTCAAAAAAAATATGAATGAACTTATACTACAAAAATATCTAGATACGTGTGTTTCAGAAAAAAGCTAAAATATCTTATATTTTTAAATAGAGGGAGTACTATGTTTTAAAATGCGAAATTAGCTTTCCAAAACATACTACATTTTGGAAGAGAGCCTTGTTTCGGTGCCCCCCTCCTAGAGACAAACTTTGAGGGGGAAACTGGGTTACGGGTGGGTTCTAGGTGGGTTCCGTGTCAGAATTTGGGCCCATACTAGCCGATTTGACCCTATTTATGAGGACGGACTTAGATGATACATGCTAACTAAAGATCCACCAGGTGCTACGTCGTAAACACATTGGGATACTTCACTAGTAGAAAAACGACCTTTCGTTTTTTTGCAGCTCCAGCCTCTAGTCCCAGCCTCCTCTGAAACCGGGACTAGTGTCCCGGTCTTTGAATTCTGCAACGGCTACATGGCCCCATATCACTAGTTCCGGTCCATGGGCAACCTCTAGTCCCGGCTGGTAACACAGGCCGGGACTAGAGCTCCTGTGGGACCCATGGCTATATTTAGTCTGGGTTCTTGTTACAAGCCGGGACTAGAGGTTGGTTCATTTTACCATCCGGGACAACTTATTACCACTATATATGTATGTTCGACCCAGCCCAAAAGCATGACCATTTCCTCCAAGTAACAGCTCAAGTTCATCCTTATTTTGGTGGCAACTTTCAATCCAAGATTTGGTGGCAACTTTCAATCCAAGATTTGGTGGCATCGTGTATCAATCGAAGCTTCTAAAATGGTTAGCAACTTCAATCATTCACCTCTTATTGTTATAGTTTAGCTCAATGCTCTAGAACTAACTAGATTGAGGAATTTCATGCTTAGAAGTGTAGAGGGAATTTTAGATGTGTAGTTTTAAGCATAGTTTGATTATATTTGTTAAAATCGAAAAATCTATAGTCAAAAAAAAGATCTAGAATATATCACTATTTGGGGGATTTGTTCTTCTACTAGGGGGTCTAGGAGTAGTATTACTTAACAACCCCATTTATTCTGCCTTTTCGCTGAGCGTATATCCGCTTGGGTCGACCGTCTATGTCTGGGTTGACCATTTTTTGTTTATAAACTCCCCAGGCGGGTGGCTAATCTCAGGAATGGCTATTTTTGGGGGCGGAAAAAGGGGGGAGCTCCCCGTTCCTGGTTCTCCTGTAGCTGGATTCCCCGGAACCATAAAAATCCTTAGAATAGGATTCCAACTCAGCACCTTTTGTTTTGAGATTTTGAGAAGAGTTGCTCTAAGAGCGTCAGGCGCAGATTTTCGGAATACTTCTACAGGGAATGCTGATTGAATGAGCATTCTCCATATTATGCCTTGAAGAGGACTCGAACCTCCACGCTCTTCAGCACGAGATTTTGAGTCTCGCGTGTCTACCATTTCACCATCAAGGCATCTTGAAAGTGAATCGTATTCCATGAATATGATAACAAAAGGCTACTGAAAGTTGAGATGTGCATTTGAAGAGTTTCGGATCTCAGAATTCAATAAGGTTTTCACTGCTAGAGCAATAATTATAGTCAACATTCTTATGTTAACAGTTTTGTCCAATTCAAAAATTAGTGCATATAAAATTTTAATATGATAGAAAATCTTAATTCAAAATTTAGTGCATGTAAAAGTAATTGTAGTAAAAATGATCCAAACTTTTTATATGATAGAAAATTTTAATTATACTACAGATAGTCGAGAATGGATGTATGACGCTTTCCGAATGTCTGACGCGTTCATTAAAGGCGTGCATTCTTTCCTCGAGTTGGCTGAGGCAAATAAGCGGAATGGTTTTATGTGTTGTCCGTGTCGTGTCTGTCGGAATGAGAAGGATTACTCTTCATCCAAAATCATTCACATCCACCTGATTCAATCAGGTTTCATATCCGGCCATATTTGTTGGAAAAAGAATGGAGAAAGCGGGGTTATGATGGAAGACGACGAAGAAGAAGAGAACGGTGATAATTATTCAATGTTTCCTGAATACGGTGGCACTGCACTAGAAGACAATAAACAAGAAGAAGGTGAAGAACGGGCATTAGATGAGACTGCTGATGATCTTCGTCAGGCCATTCTTGATGCACGGGGCGAATGAGAAAATGAAAACAAGAAGAAGAAGTTGCAGCGCATGTTAGAGAATCACAAAAAATTGTTATACCCAAATTGCGAAGATGGCAACACAAAGCTCGGTACCATACTGGAATTACTGCAATGGAAAGCAGAGAATAGTTTATCTGACAAGGGATTTGAGAATCTACTGAAAATTTAGAAGAAAAAGCTTCCAAAGGATAATGAATTGTCTGTCAGTACATACGAGACAAAGAAGGTCGTCTGCCCTCTAGGACTAGAGGTGCAAAAGATACATGCATGCATTAATGACTCCATATCATTAGTGTTACCTTCCCTAGCATGCCTGCCCTACTCCTGCCTTCCCTAGCCTGCCGCAAGCTTTAGTCCCGGTCCATATTTAGTATGCTAATAAATTTACATAATAGATTTTTTCTGCAAAATTTGATTTATAATACATATTTTTTATCATAACACAACAAAAGATATTGAAATAATAATATTAATAAATTCAAACTCTAGTATACAAAAGATATTTATTAATTCAACAAAATATTAATTTTATAACAGAATATGCTAATAGATTTATATTATAGATTTTTTTCTGCAAAATTTGATATATAATATATATTTTTCATCATCACAGGATAAAAGATAATGAAATAATAATATTAATAAATTCAAACTCTAGTATACAAAAGATATTTTTTAATTCAACAAAATATTAGTTTTATAATAGAATGGGCTAATAAATTTACATTATAGATCTTTTTTTTGCAAAATTTGATATATAATACATATTTTTCATCATCATAGAATAAAATATAAAGAGATAAATAAATTTTAAAAAATTAACCTCTAGTCCCGGCCCCAGCCTCCAACCGGGACTAGAGGTCTTTGCGCGCGAGAACGAAACGGCGCCGCGAAAAGACCTCTAGTCCCGGTTGGAGGCTCGGGCCGGGACTAGAGGTCCCCCTCTCTAGTCCCGGCTGGCCCTCCTCCCGGCCCGAGCCACGAGCCGGGACACATTTCTTTCTTCTCCAAAGACGACACCGGGCCGCCTGCGTGCTCGGCCTCACTGCACTTGCTCGCCGCCTGCTGCCCTCATTGCTTTCGTCTCGTCGTGCAGGCCAGGCGCCTCTCAGAGGCCGCCTCACTGCCCATCTCACGCCACCCACCGGTGAGTTTCTTTTTCTGTTTTTTTCTATTTTTTCAACATAGTGTATTTACTTAGTATATATATAATTAGTTAGTATTTATTAGTATATATTTAGTTAGTATTTCTGTTTTTTCAACAGTGTATTTAGTTAGTATATATTGTTTAATATTTAGGATTTAGTTAGTATATATTTAGTTAGTATTTATTATTTAGGATATATTAGTTAGTATTTAGTTAGTATTTAGGAAATATTAGTTAGTATTTAGTTTTTTTAATATATAGTGTATATTAGTTAGTATTTAGGATATTATGTAGTATTTAGTGTATAGGGTATTTTTTTCCCTAAATAGTGTATTTTTCAATGTATAGTGTATATTGTTTAGTATTTAGGATATTAGTTTGTATTTAATGTATACATAGTGTATTTTTTCCTAAATAGTGTATTTTTTTCCTAAGTAGTGTATATTGTTTAGTATTTAATTAAGATATTAGTTAGTATATAGTGTATATATATAGTATATTTTGTCCTAAATAGTGTATTTTTTTTCTAAAGAGTGTATTTTTCGGTCAAATCCATATCTACTTTAGGATATGCCCGGGCATCCTCGTAGCCAACTCGGCCAGAGCGAGGGAGTACTACACTCTAGCGGTGTTGTACGAGACTGGGCTCTGCCAGGCTAGCACTGGGAGGTGCTACCGTCAGAGACGCGTAGCTTGGTGAGGAATCCGGGTGTCGTCGTCGACCCGGATCTTCTTTGGTGGAGGTCACGTGGCCCAAGAAGAGTGTAGAGGGAGCCAGCCCCCGAGGAGGTGGTACGACGTCACGTCAGGGAGGAGGACGAGCACGTCCGTCGCTATATGGTGATGTTGGACGTCAGGCTGGCCCCCCATACCTGGCAGGTTATTCAGGGATCTCACCCTAGTTATAGTCCGGTGATGGTTCCGACTATTTGGTTGGTCACATCCCGCGGCTCAGGAGCCGGTAGTCGATGTTGAGTTTGAGCGATGTTATCAGACAACATGTTGTTTTTTATATGATATTACTACTTTGTCGTTATTTGAGATATATTATGATTCTTTGTTGTTTTCTGAGATGTTATTCGAGATGTCATATGATATTAATACTTTTGTTGTCATTCGAGATGTTATATAATTGTATTACTCATATATGAACATCATGTCATAGCAGTTATTCTATGGATCACTTCAACAGTAGAGAAGGTGAAGAGCTTTTATTCGATATGATATTGGCTGGTGGAGGACCGCTCCCCTATCAGGATGGAGCGCTCGTCGATCAGGGTGGGGAAGAAGACTGTGGAGCAGAAGATGGCTCACAGTTTCTAAATGAGTCCGGTGAGGGAATAGAGATAGAACCTCAAGTCGAAGCGCATACTAGTTTTAATTTCGATGATGGCTTGGAAAATGATGGACCAGCCTTGACAAAGTCTGGCAAGGTATATTATTAAGCCTTTTTTGAAGGGTCTCGCAGCATAGTAAATCAAAAAAATTCTATGGATGCGAACGGGAAAGCCAAGATCTAATCTAGGAGATGCAATCAACGAGAGGGATAGATGAGATCTTCATACCCTTGAAGAAATCAAGACAGGAAACGCTCAATGTAACGTGGTTGGTGTAGTCAGATCACGCCTCCTCGCGATCCGATCCGATCCTACGCCGCAAGTGGCGGCGCCTCCGAGAGATGCACACGTACAGTGCCGCGGCGTCTCCTCCTTCCTTGGTCCAGCAAGTGGGGTGGAGAGATAGATTGGATCTACAACACGACGGCGTGGTGCTATGGTGGAGAGTTTCTGCAGTAGGGCTTCGCCTACACACAGTCGGAGAGAGAGAGAGAGAGGTAGGGCGGCAACTGGCGGCTAGGGTTTGGGGTGAGGGGAGGGTGCACCCCCTGCTCACCTTATATGGGGGGCTGGCCGACCCCCTTGCCCCTTCCTCCAATCCCTAGGGCGGCGGCCCCAACGGTGGAGTGGGAGGCAAGTCTTCCCCCCCTTCTAGAAGGTTTCCTAGGGTTTCCCCTAGGGTTTTGGCCGGCTGGGCCTATGGGGCCTTGTGCCCCTAGCCCAATGCGGCCAGGGCACTCCCTCGTAGGCCCACGCACCCCTCCTACAAGTGGGGCCACGTTGGTCCCACTCTGAAAGCTTCTAGAACCTTCCAGTACAATACCGAACATTCCGAAACGATTCCGAAATCCAAAAATTGCTTTCCTTTATATAAATCTTATTCTCCGGACCATTCCAGAACCTCTTGTGATGTCCTGGATCTCATCCGAGACTCTGAACAAAAACTCACAAACCAATTATCCATTCTATCCTAGCGTCGAGGCACGTTAAGTGTGTGACCCTACGGGTTCGAGAATATGCAGACATGGTCTTCTATCAATAATCAACAGCGGGATCTGGAAACCCATATTGACTCCCACATATTCATCGATGATCATATCGGATGAACCACGATGCCAGGATTCAATTAATCCCATATATATATTCCCTTCGTCACGTGATATTTTACTTGCCCGAGATTCGATCGTTGGTATCGGTATACCTAGTTCAATCTCGTTCACAGCAAGTACTTTACTCGTTCCGTAATCCGATATCACTTTTTGATTAACTCCTTAACCACGTGCTTGCAAGCGGTGTTGATATCGATTACCGAGTGGCCCCGAAGTATATCTCTCCGACTCGGGAGGCATAAATTCCATCTCGATACATACAACCCAACAAGTACTTTCCGATCACCTGAGAGACACCTTTATGATCACCCTCACATAGGATGACGTTTGATGACCTCAAACCTTTCTTCCGATACTAGGGAGTTGCATTATCTCATGGTCTAAGGAATACAATATTTGACATAGGAAAAAGCTTCGCAAAGTTGAACACGATGACACGATCTAATTGCTCTACTTAATTTGGGTCTGTCCATCATATCATTCTCCCAATGACATGATCTCATTATTAATCGACAACTCATGTCTATGGTTAGGAAACCTTAACCATCATTAATCAATGAGCTAGTCCATAGAGGCGTACTAGGGACACGGTGTTGGTCATAAACCACACAAGTATCAAAGTTTCCGCTTAATACAATTCTAGCATGGAATATAAACTTTATCATGAACAAGAATTATAACAATAACATCTTTATTATTGCCTCTAGGGCATAATTCCAATAGTCTCCCACTTGCACTAGAGTCAATAACCTAGTTTACATCTGGCAACAATCTAACACCCATGGCATTAAGGTGTTGATCATGTTTTGCTCGTGAAAGAGGTTTAGTCAACGGATCTGCGACATTCAGATCCGTATGTACTTTGCTAATCTTCAGATCTTCATCTGTTATATAATCTCGAATTATATGAAATCGGTGGTTGATGTGCTTGGTCTTTGGATGATATCTTAGTTCCTTAGCCAATGCTATGGCGCCAGTGTTGTCGCACAATATCTCCAGTGGGTCCAAGGCACTTGAAACCACACTAAGCTCAGTGATGAAGTTCCTGATCCAAACTCCTTCACTTGACGCTTCTGCAGCAGCCATGTATTCGATTCTCATCAGAGATCCCGTGATCACGCTTTGCTTGCAGCTTCTCCAGCTCACAGCTCCTCCATTCAAAATATAAACGTATCCTGTCTGAGATTTAGAATCATCCGGGTCGATGTCAAAACTAGCGTCGACGTAACCTTTTACGACGAGCTGCTCATCACCTCCATAGACCAAGAACATTTCTTTAGTCCTATTTAAATACTTTAGGATGTTCTTTATGGTTGTCCAGTGTTCCACTTCTAGATCACTTTGGTATCTGCTCGTCAAACTAAGAGCATTGGACACATCCGGTCTAGTACACAGCATGGCATACATGATAGAACCTATGGCCGAGGCATATGGCACTTTGCTCATATTTTCTCTATCTTTTACCGTAGCTGGACACTGATCCTTGCTCAATATCTTACCTGACAACATGGGCACTGAACCTTTCTTTGCCTTATCCATTATGAACCTTTTCAGAACTTTGTCTAGGTTTGTACTTTGGCTTAAAGCTATTAGGCGTCTTTGTCTATCTCTATAGATTTTGATGCCTAATATATAAGCAGCTTCTCCTAGGTCTTTCATTGAAAAACATTTATTCAAATAACTCTTCACATTGTTAAGCATACCAATGTCATTTCCAATAATCAATATGTCATCCACATATAGTACTAGAAATGTCACTGAGCTCCCACTCACTTTCTTGTAGATACAAGCTTCGTAGCAATTTGGAACAAATCCAAAGCTCTTGATCACTTGATCAAAACGAAGGTTCCAACTCCGAGATGCTTGCTTCAGTCCATAAATGGAACGCTGAAGTTTGCATACTTTATCAGCATCCTTAGGATCGACAAAACCTTCGGGCTGCATCATATACAACTCTTCATCAATGTTGCCATTGAGGAACGCAGTCTTGATATCCATCTGCCATATTTCATAATCATGAAACGCAGCAATTTCTAATAAAATCCGAATGGACTTAAACATCACTACGGGAGAGAAAGTCTCACGGTATTCAACACCTTGAACTTGTCGAAAACCTTTTGCAACAAGCCGAGCTTTATAGACAATAACATTACCATCTGCGTCTGTTTTCTTCTTGAAAATCCATTTGCACTCAACGGCCTTACGGTCGCTAGGAGGGTCCACCAAAGTCCATACTTGGTTTTCGCTCATGGATCCCAATTCGGATTTCATGGCCTCTAGCCATTTCTTAGAGTCTGGGCTCATCATTTCTTCCTCATAGTTCGCAGGTTCACTGTTGTCTACCAACAAGACAGTTAAGACAGGGTTGCCATACCATTCAGGAGTGGCACGCGACCTTGTCGACCTGTGACGTTCAGCAGTAGCATCATTCTAAGTTTCATGATCCTCATCATTAGCTTACTCTCTTGTTGGTGCAGACGGCACTGGAACAATTTCAGGTGCTGCGCTACTCTCCAACTCGAGAGAAGGTTCAATAACCTCGTCTATCTCTACCTTCCTCCCACTCACTTCTTTCGAGAGAAACTCCTTCTCAAGAAAGGATCAGTTCTTTGCGACAAACACTTTGCCTTCGGATCTTTGGTAGAAGGTATACCCAATCGTTTCCTTAGGGTATCCTATGAAGACGCATTTCTCCGCTTTGGGTTCGAGCTTGTCCGGCATCAACTTCTTGACGTAAGCTCTGCATCCCCAAACTTTAAGAAATGACAACTTAGGTTTAGCACCAAACCACAGTTCATACGGTATCGTCTCAACGGATTTAGATGGTGTCCTATTTAAAGTGAATGCAACAGTTTCTAATGCATAACCCCAAAATGATAACGGCAAATCTGTAAGAGACATCATCGATCACACCATATCTAATAGAGTTCGATTCCGGCGTTCAGACACACCATTGCGCTGTAGTGTTCCGGGTGGCGTGAGTTGCGAAACGATTCCGCTTGCTTTAAGATGCGTGAGAAAATCATAACTCAAATATTCACCTCCATGATCGGATCGTAGAAATTTAATTTTCCTGTTACGATGGTTTTCCACTTTGTTCTGAAATTCCTTGAACTTTTCAAACATTTCAGATTTATGTTTAATTAAATAGATATACCCATATCTACTTAAGTCATCAGTAAAAGTGATAAAATAGCGATATCCACCGCGCGTCGAAACACTCATTGGTCCGCATACATCGGTATGTATGATTTTCAATAAGTCCGTTGCTCACTCCATTATTCCGGAGAACGGGGTTTTGATCATCTTGCCCATGAGGCACGGCTCGCACGTGTCAAATGATTCAAAATTAAGAGAATCCAAAAGTCCATCAGAATGGAGTTTCTTCATGCGTTTTACACCAATATGACCTAGACGGCAGTGCCACAAATAAGTCGAATTATCACTATCTACTTTGCATCTCTTAGCCTCAATGTTATGGATGTGCGTTTCATTGCTTTCGAGATTCAGAAGAAATAAACCATTCACAACAGGTGCATGACCATAAAGATGTTATTCATATAAATAGAACAACCATTATTCTCCGATTTAAATGAATAACCGTCTTGCAATAAACACGATCCAAATATAATGTTCATGCTCAACCGTCCCACTCCTGAAGCTTCTAGAACCTTCCGGTACAATACCGAACATTCCGAAACGATTCCGAAATCCAAAAATTGCTTTCCTTTATATGAATCTTATTCTCCGGACCATTCCTAAACCTCTTGTAATGTCCTGGATCTCATCCGAGACTCCGAACAAAAACTCACAAACCAATTATCCATTCTATCCTAGCGTCGAGGCACGTTAAGTGTGTGACCCTACGGGTTCGAGAATATGCAGACATGGTCTTCTATCAATAATCAACAGCGGGATCTGGAAACCCATATTGACTCCCACATATTCATCGATGATCATATCGGATGAACCACGATGCCAGGATTCAATTAATCCCATATATATATATTCCCTTCGTCACACGATATTTTACTTGCCCGAGATTCGATCGTTGGTATCGGTATACCTAGTTCAATCTCGTTCACAGCAAGTACTTTACTCGTTCCGTAATCCGATATCACTTTTTGATTAACTCCTTAACCACGTGCTTGCAAGCGGTGTTGATATCGATTACCGAGTGGCCCCGAAGTATATCTCTCCGACTCGGGAGGGACAAATTCCATCTCGATACATACAACCCAACAAGTACTTTCCGATCACCTGAGAGACACCTTTATGATCACCCTCACATAGGATGACGTTTGATGACCTCAAACCTTTCTTCCGATACCAGGGAGTTGCATTATCTCATGGTCTAAGGAATACAATATTTGACATAGGAAAAAGCTTCGCAAAGATGAACACGATGACACGATCTAATTGCTCTGCTTAATTTGGGTCTGTCCATCATATCATTCTCCCAATGACATGATCTCATTATTAATCGACAACGCATGTCTATGGTTAGGAAACCTTAACCATCATTAATCAATGAGCTAGTCCATAGAGGCGTACTAGGGACACGGTGTTGTTTATAAACCACACAAGTATCAAAGTTTTCGCTTAATACAATTCTAGCATGGAATATAAACTTTATCATGAACAAGAATTATAACAATAACATCTTTATTATTGCCTCTAGGGCATAATTCCAACATTTTGATCACTAGTAGATAGATGTATTAATTGATTTGTGTATATATATATTAACGAATGTTGTTTCTTATTTTAGACATCCACATCGACCGCGCTAGTTAAAAATAGTAAACGAGGACCGGCCAAAGGGATGCCTGATGATGCGCATCTCACAATTGTTGAGGTCTCTCCAGTGGGCGTCCAGTTGCTTCGCATAAAGAACGCAAACACATTTATTCATCAATGTGGATTTGTTGTTAGGGACAACGTCCCGATCAATATTATCAACTGGAATAAGCCAGTAAAGGCCGATGAATATTCTATGAGTTATGTTGAGGACAGATACAAGGACATACTATGGGATAAGCTCATTCGCCATTTCACCCTACCGGTCTTAGAGACTAAGGAGGCCACAGATGAGATGAGGTCCAAAGTTAAGCGTTTCGCTCTTAAGAAGATGGCCCAACAGTTCAATAACTATAAGAAAAGATTATACAATGAATATCTCGAGGAAGGAAAAGTTCCAGCATTCGAGGAGTCACTAGAGAAGCAGCGGCCTCACTGGGAAAGATTTCTAGACTACAAGAAATCAGCAATAGCAAAAAAAAGGTCCGCAAAGAATAAAGAAAATGCTGCAAAAAAGAAATATCACCATACGATGGGGACATGTGGCTACAGGACTTCCGTTCCTAAGTGGGAGGAAGCCGAGAAAGCCTTGCGTGTCCAAGGGCTCACTCCAGCTATAAAGGACTGGCCCATCAGAGTAAGGAATTGGTTACTTGCCCATGGGGCAAAGTATGACATGGAAACAGGCCAGTTAATATTCGATGAAAAGTCCAAAGTTGCTACACCCAATGGAGAAATTGTTAAAACAATTGAGGAGGTTAAAAAGGGTGACTTCAAACCCGACAGAGAGAACGACGAGCTGACAAAGGCCCTCGGGAATCCTAAAAAAATAGGACAAACACGAGGCTTTGGATCTTCTGTGCCATCGAAGACTGGGTTTCCTGAGGACACTGAATCCTATAGAAGCCGAGCGAGGGCAAAGAAGCGGAAGGAGATAGAGGAGGCATCCCGGTTGCGTAGCGTGGAAAGAAAGAACGGGGAAATATATGCCATGCTAAAGGAGCAACATAAGCATCTGGACAAAATGCGCCAGCAAGGGCCAAGTCATCAGCGGCTAGAAGAAAGTGTCGGTGTCCCATCACAGCGGAGAAGCAGTGTCGCTTCCACGGCGGCCGGTCTGATAGATCGCTATCCCGTGGACAATATCACTGAGAAGACAAGCTGCGAGCTGCATGTGGGAGTGATAAACTTATCCTTCAAGGCGGCTCTCGGCTATGATTTATCTTGTGAACCTGAAGCACGCTGGCATTGCAAAGAGATTCCAGATGGCTATGCTCGTGTCGGGGTGGATGAGATTCTTCCTCAATATGAATCACTACAACTTGACATCCCTAGACCTAAAGATCAGAGCATGCTAGGAGAAGTCAGGGGCTCTATCATTCTATGGCGCAAGAAATACATCGTGTTTCCAGGCTCACCCAAGCCACCACCGTCTCCTCCGCGTCAGCCGAGTCTGCCGCCTCCAGCAAGTCCACATGAGGAGTGGGACGACCACCATAGCACGAGTCCACCGCCGCATCAGCCCGCTCCTCCTCCGCCGCGTCAGCCCACTCCGTCGCCGCCGTGTCAGACGAAGAAGGCGGTCTCTCAGTCAACTAGTATAAATACTAGTCAGAAGAAAGCCAAAGGTAAAAAGGTGCAGAAAATCCCACCGCCTCCTCCCAAGTTACCTTACGAGATGACTGATGAACCAAAGCGATCAGTGATGCCCAAGTTAAAGCCTTCTTTGCACCCAAAGCTCCCGAGCCAAAACAAATATTTGATCCGAAAGCCAAAAATTGGGCTAAAGGGTTTCTTGAGCAACCATCGCAATATGAGATAAATAAGGCTGATGACTACAAACGCTGTCTGCTGAGAATTGGTAGGAAGAATTCAGGAAATACTATTGCAAGCAGCGGTAATACTCTAGGAAATACTCGCAAGCGGCGGAAAAGAGAGGTTATGAACTCGTAATACAGTAAACAAATCGATCGCCCCGCTCAAGGTGTTATCCAATACTGATCATCAGAATATTATAGCAATGAAATTTGCCAAAGGTGATAATATTACAGTTGATCAAGCGCTAGGCGGGCATATCCCCATACAAGAGGAAATTGCATGGAGATATGAATACGGGAATACTCTGGTCAGACCTGATGAGGTTAAATTTCTACCAACTCAAATGCAAAGACTGCATGAGTGGTACGAGAAAGTCTCTACATGCGATGAAGAAGATCAATTGTCAGTGTTGCTTATGAAAATTACAAGTGAGCATTTTAATGTGAAGACCAGTTGCAAATATATTTTGAGGAATTCTATATGTTATTCAAACAAGATGCCCTTGACTTGAGTATCCTCGCTACCTATTGTTTGTAAGTGGTTCATTTATTTCTATGATAAAGTCTCTAACCCAGCTCTTTTATTGCATATAATTATCTTTACTATATGCTATTATGCAGAATGAAGAGCGATGAATATGACCGGAAGAAAATCTTTGACACTGGGTTCTTCGACCCACACCGGTTTAATCAAGCATTGCTAATGGAATACTCCAAGGACACGGAGCGTAACTTGCTAAGGGTCTTATTGAGGCAACATTACAAATGAAGAATATCGTTTCCCTACAACTACAGGTAAGAGTGTTACTGCCTTGTATAGATCACTTGATTCTGCTAAGTGTAATTGATGAGTTACTGACGTGTATAAATGTGCGCAGCTATCACTGGATTTTGCTAACCATTGAAGTTGACGCTGGTAGAGTTGAAATCAAGGACTCGCTAATGAGAGACGAATCAGAGTACGCATTCATTAAAGATGCGCTCCAGAGGTAATTTCAGTCTATATCGGTTTGTTTCGTTCATATATATATATATATATCCTGAGATATCAAGTAACTAATAACTCATTTATTCTTTTTTACCGGGCAGGGTTTGGAAAGCTTTCATCAATGCCACGGTTGGTGAATTTAAAGACAAACTTAGTTTTCATCGGATCGATGTAAGTAGTATGAGCTAGATCCGCGCATCTCTTCAATTCTAGTTTCAATACCATCTTGTCATGCTTGATTATTATTTGATTGAAACCTTTTATCATAAAGTGCGAGAGGCAACCACCAGGTACTAACCTACGTGGATACTTAGTGTGCAAGTACATTCGCTCGGAGGTCATAAGCGGGACGGTTATACATTTTTGGAAGTACGTGAGAAATATATTCAAAAAAATTGTTGAGTGTCATTCATAATATTTGTTATGACTATTGATATTCATATTGACCTCATTCTTTTATATATAGTTGGAAAGATTGCGGGAGAATCTAGATCCAAGAAAGCGTCTGGTCGCAATTCAAGAGGAATTGGCGGGATTTCTTGTTGACCATGTCATAAACCTAGAAGGAAAATACCATACCTCCGGCTACCCGTGATTTAATGAACTTGTAACCGAATAGACGGGTTGTGATCTCCATTTATGTATATATTTATGTAATATAGAATTATATGTAATGTAGAACTATATCTATATTAGACGGGTTGTGATCTCTTTGTTGCATGTCACTTTACGCCAAACGCAACCCTCCTCTACCTATCCTCCTGCCGCGGCAGAACCCCGCACCGGCCGCCACGGTAGAAAACGGCCCCAAAACTCTGCCGCGGCGGAAACCCCCATCGGCTGCCGTGGCAGAAGTGGGCCCCAAAACTCTGCCGCGGCGGAAACCCCCATCGGCTGCCGCGGCAGAAAATGGCCCCAAAACTCTGCCGCGGCGGAAACCCCCATCGGCTGCCGCAGTAGAAAATGACCCCAAAACTCTGCCGCGGCAGAAAGGAACTAGTCCCGGCCCGTAATACGGACCGGGACTAAAGACCACCCCCTCGCACTGCTACGCTGCCACGTGCACATCCTTTAGTCCCGGCCCGTAAATGGACCGGGACTAGAGGCTGGGACCTCTAGTCCCGTTTCTGTAGTCCCGGCTGGCTATCCGGGACTAGAGGCCCTCTACGACCGGGACTAGTGCCCCGTTCTCCACTAGTGCTTGTACGGTGTATTCTATGTCGATAATGTGGAAAGGAAGACCAAACGGTCGGGCGATATAAAAGAAAATCATCGGCGTCGTCGCCTCTGTCCCCATCCATTTTCTTCCCAATCACCTCCGTCGGTCGATGGGGTTCGAGATCAGAGCAAAGTCCACCAATGGCGCACGCGACAAGCGGTATCAGCGGCAAACAACAATCGATCGGAACCGATTGCGACGTGGAACAGGATTGACGAACGTGAGACCGACACCTTTTTTTTCTAGGGACACCCTGCACAAATCACCTCGGGGTAGTACGGGTCTAAATCTGACCCATAATCCACCCAGAACCCACCCGTAACCCAGTTTCTCCCTAAAAGTTTGCCTCTAGGGGGACAACGAAGCAAGACTCTTTGGAAGAGAGGTACCTCGACGTCATTAAAGTTAGTCCGGTTGAATTGCGGTTTCGTCACCGAAGCCATGGTAGAGCACTAAGATGGAAAATACGACCCTAGAGGCTAAAGATGATCTTGGTGTAACTTTTGACTATCGGGATATCTTTTTTTACCATCGCTTTGTTACCACGGTATCTTGCTTAATCAAGAAGTAATGTTGTTTTAGCCTTTTAGGGCTTCTTTTGGTTCAGAGGATTCCATGGAAAATTTGGAGTATTTTAGTCCTTAGGAATTTTTATGTAGAACGTCATTGTTGATGAGCATAAACAGATCGAGAACACTAAAATAAACTCGAACAATAAAAAACTCATATAAATTAAAGTTACACTAAGATACCCGCAAAAAAAAAAGTTACACTAAGATATTTTGTAGAACGTCGGGCAGGTTAATTTGGTTAAACAGTTGGAGTGGGGCTAGCTTGCATGACCCACCGCCATGAGCGTGCCGGACACCGGACTGTTGCATCCTCCGGGCCGGAGCCGGATAAGCTCGAGGACGGAAAGGGCGTACGTACGCTGAGATTCCAAAAGAAGAGAAGAGACGACGGGGAAAAGACTAAAGAGAGAGTGCTTTGATTTGGTGCTGGCCGACGAGACACGCCCTGTATCAACGGAATAAAACGCCAAAGGGTCGAGGCATCATGCACTAATAATTGTTGGCGTGGACACTCAGCCGCTACACACAAGTAGCAGAAATCCTTGATCGACCAAATGAGCTTTTGACACAGATCTCCCTGCCCATATTCGTTCGTCCTCGAATAAAAGCCACGGGACAATTAACATGCATGGTATGTAGTACAGACGATGGTCTCGTTAATCTTGACTAATTTGAACTACACTAGGCCTGATCTGCAGATGGAAAGATAGGAATGAAGGCATATGATCAGGTCTCGGCTACACTTCCTTATGTAAAGCTGACTGAACTGACCTCTGTTAGGGCCGCCCCAGCACTTGCACAAGTAGGACTGATCAATCTGTCAACAAAATAGGACTGGCCAGTTAACGCCAATGCAGTAATGCTAATGTGTGAAGTGGCCCTGTGTAAGATCATCTCCACTCACATTCCACGCTGATCCCAGGTTCGGACGCCAAAATTTGGCCTAGTCACGTTTTTAGAAATCTGTTTTCGTTTGAATTTGGACAAGTTTGGTCCAGACTGTCCAGGTCATTCTCAGTATCCGCGAACGTCGTGGGAACGCTGGATGAAGCGAATTCGGCGGAAAAAAACAGACGACGTGCGGACCCGCCCAGTCAACGACTGAAGCCGAGTCGTCGTTATCCTCCGGCGTCGAAACCCGTGAAGGACCGCCGGGCAATAACTGCTCGTACGTCGGCCCACGCATCGTCGTAATTGGTGCCGCCGCCTCCCTCGGCTCCCGCGACGGACCGTCGGTCACTAAATTCCCGTCGCTTCCCTTTTTCCCTGCCCACGCCGCTACACACCTCCTGCCCTCGCCGGTCCCTTCGGCCTATATAATCCGGCGACATCGCCGGCTCATTTCACTCACCCCCCCTCCACCGTGAACATCAACTTCGGCGAGAAGAGAGCAATGGCCGAGAGGTACCTGGCGATCCCGCAGCGGCGAACGGTTTTGGCCGGCGCACGCTCCAGCCATGGAAGGCGCGCATGGTCTACGACGCCGGCTACATGGCGTCGCCGGACACGTGGAACCCGCCGGACTGGAAGCTTAGCACCGGCGGCATACCAATCCCGCCGGTGCCGACCGGCGACGAGCTCGCCGACGAGATCCAGGACTTCATCACGGCTATGGATGATCCCGCCGCCGCCGAGAATCACGACGACCTCCTCTATTGGGAGACCTTCTTCGCCGAGCGCCGCCTCCAGGAGCTCGCCCGCCATGGGGGGCCGCCCGACTCGCCCCCGAAGCGCAACAACACGGCGGGTCATCGGCGTTGGTGGAGCGTGCCAGGCCAGACGCTCGCGGCGGTGCTGCAACACATCCACGTCGGAAACACCCCGCGTCTCGGCTTCCCGCGCACATCCACGGCGGCGTCCAGGGCGGGACGGCACCCTCCGGCCAACTGGCTGCCGAGGAGAATGGCCAGCCTAAGCTCCTCCTCCTCCGTCTCGGCCTCCCGCTTGTCGGGGTCCATGACAGCGCCTTCGCCGATGCTGCGCCCAGTCAAGCGCGAGGCGGACTCGTCGGTCCGCTCGCTGCCACGAACACGCTTGCGGGGCATCGTAATCAACGAGCCACGTGTCCTGGCGTAGTCGCCGCCCACTGGTCGCCTTCGCCGGCCGAATGTGGAGCCGACCAATTGGGCGGTGCCCGTCGATGAGGACGCCTTCGCCATAAATATGGCGATGGAGCAGTCACTCCGGTAGTCGACGCCACAGTCGCCAGTGGAGCCGTCGTCGCTGGACATCCTCGCCTAGTCCAGGGCGGACTGAGAGGAGGAGGAGCGCCTCCGTGTCCAGCGCCAGCAGGAGCAGGCCGAGCGGCAGGCGTGGTCTGGCCGCCTGCTCGCCTGCCAGGACGCCTCACTCATCGTCCTCGACGACGACGAGGAGGCCAACCCTGATGGGTTTCGTAGCATAGTAAATCAAAAAAATTCTACGGATGCGAACGAGAAAGCCAAGATCAAATCTAGGAGATGCAATCAACGAGAGAGATAGATGAGATCTTCATACCCTTTAAGAAATCGCATAGCGGAAACGTTCAACAGAACGTGGTTGATGTAGTCGTACTCGTTGACTCCTCCTCGCGATCCGATCTGATCCTACGCCGCAAGTGGCGGCGCCTCCGAGAGATGCACACGTACGGTGCCGCGGCGTCTCCTCCTTCCTTGGTCCAGCAAGTGGGGTGGAGAGATGGATTGGATCTGCAGCACGACGGCGTGGTGCTATGGTGGAGAGTTTCTGCGGCAGGGCTTCGCCTACGCGCAGTCGGGAGAGAGAGAGAGGTGGAGGGCAGCAGGACGGCGGCTAGGGTTGGAGGAGTGGGGGGAGGCTGCTCCCCATGCCCTCCTTATATAGGGGGCTGGCCGGCCCCCTTGGCCCCTCCTCCAAGCCCTAGGGCGGCGGCCCCAAGGGGTGGAGTGGGGGGCAAGTTTCCCCCTCCTTCCAGAAGGCTCCCCAAGGGTTTCCCCTAGGGCTGGCCAGCTGGGCCTTGGGGGCCTTGTGCCCCTGGCCCAAAGTGGCCAGGGCACTTCCCCTTAGGCCCACGCAGGCCTCCGACAAGTGGGCCCATGTTGGTCCCACTCCGGAAGCTTCTAGAACCTTCCGGTATAATACCGATAAACTCCGAAACAATTCTGAAATCCAAAAACTGCTTTCCTTTATATGAATCTTATTCTCCGGACCATTCTGGAACCTCTTGTGATGTCCTGGATCTCATCCGAGACTCCAAACAAAAACTCATAAACCAATTATCCATTCTATCCTAGCGTCGATGCACGTTAAGTGTGTGACCCTACGGGTTCGAGAATATGCAGACATGATCTTCTATCAATAATCAACAGCGGGGTCTGGAAACCCATATTGACTCCCACATATTCATCGATGATCATATCGGATGAACCATATGCCAGGATTCAATTAATCCCACATATGTATTCCCTTCGTCACGCGATATTTTACTTGCCCGAGATTTGATCGTTGGTATCGGCATACCTAGTTCAATCTCGTTCACAGCAAGTACTTTACTCGTTCTGTAATCCGATATCACTTTGTTATTAACTCCTTAACCACGTGCTTGCAAGCGGTGTTGATATCGATTACCGAGTGGGCCCGAAGTATATCTCTGCGACTCGGGAGGGACAAATTCCATCTCGATACATACAACCCAACAAGTACTTTCCGATCACCTCAGAGACACCTTTATGATCACCCTCATATAGGATGACGTTTGATGACCTCAAAGCTTTCTTCCGATACCAGGGAGTTGTATTATCTCATGGTCTAAGGAACAATACTTGACATAGGAAAAAGCTTCGCAAAGTTGAACACGATGACACGATCTAATTGCTCTGCTTAATTTGGGTTTGTCCATCGTATCATTCTCCTAATGACATGATCTCATTATCAATCGACAACTCATGTCTATGGTTAGGAAACCTTAAACATCGTTAATCAATGAGCTAGTCCATAGAGGCGTACTAGGGACACGGTGTTGTTCATAAACCACACAAGTATCAAAGTTTCCGCTTAATACAATTCTAGCATGGAATATAAACTTCATGAACAAGAATTATAATAATAACATCTTTATTATTGCCTCTAGGGCATAATTCCAACAGTCTCCCACTTGCACTAGAGTCAATAATCTAGTTTACATCTGGCAACAATCTAACACCCATGGCATTAAGGTGTTGATCATGTTTTGCTCGTGGAAGAGGTTTAGTCAACGGATCTGCGACATTTAGATCCATATGTACTTTGCTAATCTTCAGATCTCCATCTGCTATATAATCTCGAATTATATGAAAACGGCGGTTGATGTGCTTGGTCTTTGGATGATATCTCGGTTCCTTAGCCAGTGCTATGGCGCCAGTGTTGTCGCACAATATCTCCAGTGGTTTCAAGGCACTTGGAACCACACCAAGCTCAGTGATGAAGTTCCTGATCCAAACTCCTTCACTTGACGCTTCTGAAGCAGCCATGTATTCTACTTCTGTTGTAGATCCCGCGATCACGCTTTGCTTGCAGCTTCCCCTGCTCACAGCTCCACCATTCAAAATATAAACGTATCCTGTCTGAGATTTAGAATCATCCGGGTCGGTGTCGAAACTAGCGTCGACGTAACCTTTTACGACGAGCTGCTCATCACCTCCATAGACCAAGAACATTTCTTTAGTCCTATTTAAATACTTTAGGATGTTCTTTATGGCTGTCCAGTGTTCCACTCCTGAATCACTTTGGTATCTGCTTGTCAAACTAAGAGCATTGGACACATCCGGTCTAGTACATAGCATGGCATACATGATAGAACCTATGGCCAAGGCATATGACACTTTGCTCATAGTATCTCTATCGTTTACCGTAGTTGGACACTGAGCCTTGCTCAATATCTTACCTGACAACATGGGCAATGAACCTTTCTTTGCTTTATCCATTCTGAACCTTTTCAGAACTTTGTCTAGGTATGTACTTTGGCTTAAAGCTATTAGGCTTCTTTGTCTATCTCTATAGATTTTGATGCCTAATATATAAGCAGCTTCTCCTAGATCTTTCATTGAAAAACATTTATTCAAATAACTTTTCACATCGTTAAGCATACCAATGTCATTTCCAATAATCAATATGTCATCCACATATAGTACTAAAAATGTCACCGAGCTCCCACTCACTTTCTTGTAGATACAAGCTTCGTAGCAATTTGGAACAAATCAAAAGCTCTTGATCACTTGATCAAAACGAAGGTTCCAACTCCGAGATGCTTGCTTCAGTCCATAAATGGAACGCTAAAGTTTGCACACCTTATTAGCATCCTTAGGATCAACAAAACCTTCGGGCTGCATCATATACAACTCTTCATCAATGTTGCCATTAAGGAACGCAGTCTTGACATCCATCTGCCATATTTCATAATTATGAAATGCAACAATTGCTAATAAAATCCGAATGGACTTAAACATCGCTACGGGAGAGAAAGTTCATTATAGTCAACACCTTGAACTTGCTGAAACCCTTTTGCGACAAGTCGAGCTTTATAGACAATAACATTACCATACGCGTCTGTTTTCTTCTTGAAAATCCATTTGCACTCAACGGCCTTACGGTCGCTAGGAGGGTCCACCAAAGTCCGTACTTGGTTTTTGCTCATGGATCCCAATTCGGATTTCATGGCCTCTAGCCATTTCTCAGAGTCCGGGCTCATCATTGCTTCCTCATAGTTCGCAGGTTTTCTGTTGTCTACCAACAAGACGGTTAAGACAGGGTTGCCGTACCATTTAGGAGTGTCACGTGACCTTGTCGACCTGCGAAGTTCAGTAGTAGCATCGTTCGAAGTTTCATGATCCTCGTCATTAGCTTCCTCTCTTGTTGGTGCAGACGGCACTAGAACAATTTCAGGTGCTGCGCTACTCTCCAACTCGAGAGAAGGTTCAATAACCTCGTCTAGCTTTACCTTCCTCCCACTCACTTCTTTTGAGAGAAACTCCTTCTCAAGAAAGGATCCGTTCTTTGCAACAAACACTTTGCCTTCGTATCTGTGGTAGAAGGTATACCCAATCGTTTCCTTAGGGTATCCTATGAAGACGCATTTCTCCGCTTTGGGTTCGAGCTTGTCCGGCATCAACTTCTTGACGTAAGCTTCGCATCCCCAAACTTTAAGAAATGATAACTTAGGTTTAGCACCAAACCATAGTTCATACGGTGTCGTCTCAACGGATTTAGATGGTGCCCTATTTAAAGTGAATGCAGTCGTTTCTAATGCATAACCCCAAAATGATAACGGGAAATCTTTAAGAGACATCATTGATCGCACCATATCTAATAGAGTTCGATTCCGGCGTTCAGACACACCATTGTGTTGTGGTGTTCCGGGTGGCGTGAGTTGCGAAACGATTCCGCTTGCTTTAAGATGCGTGAGAAAATCATAACTCAAATATTCACCTCCACGATCGGATCGTAGAAATTTAATTTTCCTGTTATGATGGTTTTCCACTTCGTTCTGAAATTCTTTAAACTTTTCAAACGTTTCAGATTTATGTTTCATTAAATAGATATACCCATATCTACTTAAGTCATCAGTAAAAGTGAGAAAATAGCGATATCCACCACGCGTCGAAACACTCATTGGTCCGCATACATCGGTATGTATGATTTCCAATAAGTCCGTTGCTCGCTCCATTATTCTGGAGAACGGGGTTTTTATCATCTTGCCCATGAGGCACGGCTCGCACGTGTCAAATGATTCAAAATCAAGAGACTCCAAAAGTCCATCAGAATGGAGTTTCTTCACGCATTTTACACCAATATGACCTAGACGGCAGTGCCACAAATAAGTTGGATTATCTCTACCTACTTTGCATCTCTTAGCCTCAATGTTATGGATGTGCGTTTCATTGCTTTCGAGATTCAGAAGAAATAAACCATTCACATCAGGTGCATGACCATAAAGATGTTATTCATATAAATAGAACAACCATTATTCTCCGATTTAAATGAATAACCGTCTTGCAATAAACACGATCCAAATATAATGTTCATGCTCAACGCAGGCACATAATAACACTTATTAAGGTTTAAAACTAACCCCGAAGGTAAAACTAAGGAGAGCGTGCCGACGGCCCTCACATCAACTTTTGATCCATTGCCAACGCGCATCGTCACCTCATCCCTTGCTAGACGTCGTCTATTCCGTAGCTCCTGTTTCGAGTTACAAATATTAGCAACTAAACCAGTATCATATACCCAGGCACTACAATGAGTGCTAGTAAGGTAAACATCAATAACATGTATATCAAATATACCTTTAATGGTGCCAGCTTTCTTGTCCGCTAAGTACTTGGGACAGTTGCGCTTCCAGTGACCCTTGTTCTTGCAATAGAAGCACTCAGTGTCCGGCTTAGGTCCAGACTTGAGCTTCTTCTCAGCAGGGGCAACGCGCTTGCCGCTGCCCTTCTTGAAGGATTTCTTTGCACCCTTACCTTTCTTAAAGCTAGGGGTCTTGTTGACCATCAACAGATGATTATCTTTCTTGATATCCACCTCCGCAGCTTTCAACTTAGCGAAGAGCTTAGTGATCGTATCAGTGGAACCAATTTTATTGTGAGTAACTACAAAACCTTTGTAGCTAGGAGGGAGTGATTGCAGAACTCTGTCAATCTTGAGCTCTTCTGGAATCTTGCAGTCCAGTTGCTCAAGACGTTGAGTGTAGCCCGACATCTTAATGGCGTGCTCACTAACGGAACTCCCTTCCTCCATCTTGCAGTTAAAGAACTTCTCAAAGATCTCATATCTCTCAGAACGGGCCTGAGTCTGAAATATGGTTTTCAGTTCCTCAAGTATCTCAAAGGGCCCGGCGAACTCCTCAAAACGATTTTGAAGGTCTGGTTCCATAGCAAACAACATGGTACTCTTAATCACTCCATAATCATCTTTGCACGACTGATAATCAACTTTTTCATCAGCCGGCGCATCAATAGCAGGGGCGTCACCTAGCGCTTTCTCAAGGACATAGTCCTTTTGTCCGCCAGCGAGAATGATTCTCACATTGCGGAAACAGTTGGTGAAGTTAGACCTATTGTTTTTAAGCTTTTCTTTCTCAGCAAAAACGTTGAAGATGAAGTTAGACTTGGTCATTTGATCTACAAAATTTGCAAGTACAATTTAGACTATGTTCATGATAACTAGTTCAACTTAATCAAATTACTAGATAAACTCCCACTAAATTCAACATCCCTCAAGTTGTTTAGTGAACACGATCCAAATTCACCACACCTAATCCGATCTTCACGAGAAGAGATGTGGTTTCAATGGTGGACAACAAAGTGTCGATCATATCATTCATATGACTCATGTTTAACCTTTCGATTCGTGTGTTCTGAGGCCATGTCTGTACATTCTAGGCTCGTCAAGTCAAACCCAAGTATTTCCGCGTGTGCAAAACTGGCTTGCACCCGTTGTATGTGAACGTAGAGTTTATAGCACCCGATCATCACGAGGTGCTTGAACACGACAAACTTTCACAACGGTGCATACATGGGGAGAACATAATTTTATCTTGATCTTTAAGTGAGGAATAATCTTATAATGCTACCGTCGCGATCTAAGCATAATAAGATACATAAAAGGATAAACATCATATGCATATAATTTTATGTGACATGGTATAGCCAATCTCCGCATCATGATCTCCATCTTGTGCGCGCCAGCATGATCTCCATCACTCAAACATGATTGCCTCCACCACGAATAGCAACTACAACTATTGCTAACTACTTAGCGATAAAGTAAAGCTATTACATGGCGTATAAGAAGTTGACTCGCAGGTCATACACAATTATAAAGACAACCATACGGCTCCTGCCGGTTGTGAACTCATCGACATGCAAGTCGTGAAATATTATAAAACATGATCATTGCATACATCATACACATCATGTCGTGGGCCATATCATATCACAAAACACTCCCTACAAAAACAAGTTAGACGCCTCTACTTTGTTGTTGCATGTTTTACATGGCTTATGGGAGTAACAAGCTAAGAACAATTCTTGCCTATAGAAAGCCACAACGGTGATATTATGGTTGCCAACATCCGTTGTAAATCCCATGACTACTATAGTGAGAGAAACTGGCATCCACCAGCCGCATGTATGGAACAAGCCACACGTCAAGTCTGCGAGCGGTCTCATGACGAGGTCGTAAAGTTGGCCTGACCGATCTCACTATGCCGCGCCATAAGAAATTCACAACTAGAGGTTTGCAACAGAAAACATCAATGCCCGTAACAAGCATGTTGCGTTCTACTCGTGAAACACATCTACGCATAGATCTAGCTCTGATACCACTGATGGGTTTTGCAGCATAGTAAATCAAAAAAATTCTATGGATGCGAACGAGAAAGCCAAGATCTAATCTAGGAGATGCAATCAACAAGAGAGATAGATGAGATCTTCATACCCTTGAAGAAATCACACAGCAAAAAGGTTCAACAGAACGTGGTTGATGTAGTCGTACTCGTCGACTCCCCCTCGCGATTCGATCTGATCCTATGCCGCAAGTGGCGACGCCTCCGAGAGATGCACACGTACGGTGCCGCGACGTCTCCTCCTTCCTTGGTCCAGAAAGTGGGGTGGAGAGATGGATTGGATCTGCAGCACGACGGCGTGGTGCTATGCTGGAGAGTTTCTGCGGCAGGGTTTCGCCTACGCGTAGTCGGGAGAGAGAGAGAGAGAGAGAGAGAGAGAGAGAGAGAGAGAGAGAGAGAGAGAGAGAGAGAGAGGTGGAGGGCAGCAGGACGGCGGCTAGGGTTGGAGGAGTGGGGGGAGGCTGCGCCCCATGCCCTCCTTATATAGGGGGCTGGCCGGCCTCCTTGGCCCCTCCTCCAAGCCCTAGGGCGGCGGCCCCAAGGGATGGAGTGGGGGGCAAGTTTCCCCCCTCCTTCTACAAGGCTCCCCTAGGGTTTCCCCTAGGGCTGGCCGGCTGGGCCTTGGGGGCCTTGTGCCCCTGGCCCAAAGTGGCCAGGGCACTTACCCTTAGGCCCACACAGGCCTCCAATAAGTGGGCCCACGTTGGTCCCACTCCGGAAGCTTCTAGAACCTTCCGGTACCATACCGATAAACTACGAAATCCAAAAACTGCTTTCCTTTATATGAATCTTGTTTTTCGGACCATTCCAGAACCTCTCGTGATATCCTGGATCTCATCCGAGGCTCCGAACAAAAACTCATAAACCAATTATCCATTCTATCCTCGCGTCGATGCACGTTAAGTGTGTGACCCTACGGGTTCGAGAATATGCAGACATGATCTTCTATCAATAATCGACAGCGGGGTCTGCAAACCCATATTGACTCCCACATATTCATCGATGATCATATCGGATGAACCACGATGCTAGGATTCAATTAATCCCACATATGTATTTCCTTTGTCACGCGATATTTTACTTGCCCAAGATTTGATCGTTGGTATCGGCATACCTAGTTTAATTTCGTTCACAGCAAGTACTTTACTCGTTCCGTGATCCGATATCACTTTGTGATTAACTCCTTGACCACGTGCTTGCAAGCGGTGTTGATATCGATTACCGAGTGGACCCGAAGTATATCTCTCCGACTCGGGAGGGACAAATTCCATCTCGATACATACAATCCAACAAGTACTTTCCGATCACCTGAGAGACACCTTTATGATCACCCTCACATAGGATGACGTTTGATGACCTCAAAGCTTTCTTCCGATACCAGGGAGTTGTATTATTTCATGGTCTAAGGAATACAATACTTGACATAGGAAAAAACTTCGCAAAGATGAACATATGACACGATCTAATTGCTCTGCTTAATTTGGGTATGTCCATCATATCATTCTCCTAATGACATGATCTCATTATTAATCGACAACTCATGTCTATGGTTAGGAAACCTTAACTATCATTAATCAATGAGCTAGTCCATAGAGGTGTACTAGGGACACGGTGTTGTTCATAAACCACACAAGTATCAAAGTTTCTGCTTAATACAATTCTAGCATGGAATATAAACTTTATCATGAAGAAGAATTATAATAATAACATCTTTATTATTGTCTCTAGGGCATAATTCCAACAGGGCCCTCCCACCAGTCCTGGAGGTGCGGCGACGACGACGGCGGCAGCGAAGACAACGGCAAGGCCGATCCCGGCTGGTGTCTTAATAGAAAAAGAGGAACAAAGAACAATTGTTGCGCCCTTCAAATTTAGGCGAGCGGATAACTTTTGTTCAGGAGAATAAGAATGCACATCACTCAGGCCAAAATGTGTCAAAAGTAACATAAAAAAATACCATGTGGCAATACTAAAACTCTTCATGCCAAATGTCAAGCATATAACTCCTAGAAGTAAAATAGTACCACGACAATTAGATCTACGCCTTTTCAGAAAATCATAAAATTTTAGGAAGTGAACAACAACTTTGTTTGAAACTGTTTTGGAGAATTGGCATCTACTCGCTCCGTTTCAAATTGATTATATCTCGGTTTTGTCCTTAGACAAACTCCATTTGGGTTTGATCAATCGAAAAGTATATCAGCATCTATAAGATCAAATTGATTCCATCAGATTTATCATAAAACATATTTCCGTACTATGTATATATAGCTGATGTCTTGCATAATAGCATATTTTTAATATATTTAGGCGAACTCAAGGAAGACTAATGTCATGGAAAAAAGGTAGAAACTTAATTAATTTGAAACGAAAGGATTAGTTTTTCTCGCATAGAGTGGTGCATTGCAAATGTTTGTACCTTAAGAGAGTAGTTTCTAAAATAATAATGCAAAAGAAGTGTGATTCGTGAAACTAGTTTGTTCGTGTGTATAAATAAATTGAAATGTTTAAAAACAATTTACATTTTTATGAATACATATTTTTACTATATTTTAGAGTACATGCACACTAACTTTATTTTCTTTTACACGATGTTAGTGTGAAAAAATATCTTTTCGTGGGAATCCTAGGCTATTTTTTTTTGTAAAAATACGATTTATTTAACAAATTTCATTAATAATACACGAATTTAAGGAATTGCGAATCTAGCGCGTCATCGGTGTTTGAAATACCGACCAGTACCCGTCGGTGCTTGAAATATCGACTAGACCTATCAGCATTTGAAATGTTAAAACGAGTCTCTCTTTCCTTTGTTAAAAACAAGATGACATGTGTGGTCGGTATTTGAAATGTTGATAGGTTGTGGTCAGCATTTCAAATACCGAAAGGGTGTGGTCGGTATTTCAAACACCGACGCCGCGCTAGATTTGCAATTTCTCAGATTCATGTATTATTCATGAAATTTATTAAATAAATTGTATTATTTAAAAAAATGTGAATCCTAATCCCAGACACAATAAAAGTGGGTCCAATGACGCCCATAAAGCTGAGAAATACTCATGTCCAACGTTGGACCATATACTTAAGATCTACAGCCCAAAAGTGAGCCCGATGAAAGTGTCGGACGTTGGACCATATGAAATTCGACTCCCAGACACAATAAATGTGGGCCCAATGAAGCCTAACAAGCAGAGAAATACTCACGTCCAATGTTGGGCCATATGCTCAAGATCTAAAGCCCAAAAGGCCCATCTACAGAGAGATGCGTTTCATAAGGAGTCACGCGTCATCTGTCTACCACGTCAAACACGCGCAGACCCACCTCCTCCCCGTCAGCTTCTGCTCCGGCGAGATCTCTCCTTTGGCCCCCTCGCCGCGCAGCCAGCCATGGACGCCGTAGACTCCGTCGTCGACCCGCTCCGTGAGTTTGCTAAGGACAGCGTCCGCCTCGTCAAGCGCTGCCACAAGCCCGACCGAAAGGGTAGGTCGCGGGGGCCGATCTCCTCCTGTTCGGATCCGCCGCGGTTGCCGCTCCGGTTTTAGCCAGATCTGACCGCCGCGTGTTTTTTTGCTGATGTGTGCAGAGTTCACCAAGGTGGCTGTGCGTACGGCGATCGGGTTCGTCGTCATGGGCTTCGTCGGGTTCTTCGTCAAGCTCATCTTCATCCCCATCAACAACATCATCGTCGGGTCCGGCTGATTTGGTCTCCTCAGGTGTGTAATCGTGCCCGCATTTCTCTCCATTCCAGGATCTAGTTTCCTCGTGAAATTCTGCTCGTCCGTTGTGGTTTAAGTTTCTGACGCGTGTGTTTGTGGACGTGGTACGTTGCACTCTCCGGTGTGCAGTCGTGGATCTGTGAGATCGATTGGCTCATTTAGAAGAACTGGTTTTCAATTGTGTGCTCTGATCATGTCTGTCTGGTGGTGCGATTGATTCAGCGGTACTTACCCTTTAGTTCGTTTTCACTAGGGTAATCGACCATAGTACTTGAGATTGATACTCAAGTAATTGACTCTAGTGCGCTTCTGTGTGATTTTTCAATTTTGTTACTAGTAGCTTGGATTAGAGGGCAACTTTCAGTTCTGACTGGGTATTCTCATGGTCCCTCATTGAAGAGGTGCAAGCTTTACTGAATTGTGTGCAACATTCCACTCTAACAGCCCCTGCAAGTCTGGTACTTGTATTTAACCTTTTGCATATACAAGTAGTGTTTTTTAATCCTATATACCCCAATCTCGGCCATTTGTGGTTGTTTCTTGTTCTTGTAAGAGTTTACAGTGCACAAACAACCAACCTCGAGTTTAAGTACTGATTTCCACTTGGTCATCTTCTGATCATGTCTATTCGGTGGTGTGTTTGATGCCGCAGTCCTTTATTTGGATTAGGTTGTCCTTTTGGTCTGTTTTCTCAAGGGTAATTGACCATAGTTCTTGAGATGATAGTCACCTTTGACTCTAGTGTTTTTTTTTGTGTGATTTTTCATTTGTTGTGTGCTAGTAGCTTTGATTGGAGGCCAACTTTCAGTTTGAGTTTCTGTGAATTTCGGTGAATATGCATTGGCTCCTAGTGGCTTGTTGTGGTTTCATTGTTTATGCTGTTTTAATCATCTTGACAATGTTTGATTCAGTGGCCTATTCTATCTTGTAAACAATGCAAGGCCGGATCATGACGATGATATGTTAGGCTTATTCTTCTTTGCATGTAGAAGCATTTTTATTCACTGGGTCCCTTTTAAATGACAGTATGCAAATGTTTACAAGGATTCATGTGGTTGCAGTCACAAAACATCTATCTGATACATCAGAAATATGTGTGTTTCCTTATTTGTATATTTTTCATCTGATTTAGGAGTCAAAAAACATCTGATCGTAGACTTGTTAAACCTGTTTGAACATGCTAAACTTTTCTGCAACAAAAAAGAATTGCAAATTCTGATAGAAGACTGAAGCATACAAATGGTTTTGTTTTGATGGCTTGTAGGAAATAGATTTTAAACCTTGAATCCTGGATTAGACTAGACTGCTATCAATTATGAAGAACTGATGGATGTGGTCCTCTAATGTTAACATATTGGAGAATGTGTGTGTTAATTCCATATCCAGAAGTAGTTTTTCGTAAGGAATTGGTGATCCATGTGCATCAATTAAAATATTGGCATGACTCGCATCATACAAGTGACTTGTCTGCTCTCTGCTGCCAGCACTATTCTCTCACCTGCTTGCCCTTTTTTGTTTCTTATTATGCTCCAAATGAATGCCTTATACATAATGATCGATTCTAAGATGTTCTGTACTCTTTTGACAGGTTACGGTCTGCAGGATGAGTGGATGGTGTCAACTCATGGAGGCGGCGCTGTTTTCCTTTTCCTGATGCCGTAGTGCAATTCATTTAGGACTTCATTGTGGTGGACAGTTCCTTTTGTGTTATCATTTGAAAGAGTTGTATTGGTAGACCTGGGGCAGGTTTTGTACCTGATACCTGCTAGACCTTAATATGAATGAAGTAGCGAGTAACAAGAATTGGGAACATATGGTACCTTCATTTTCTCCCAGGTGATTCTGCAGATCATCGACCGCAGCACCAGCTCGTGTCCAGTGTCCAAGCACCATAACACCTTTTCACCTGTGGCGTTCCGGATGTAGTTATTTGATGCTTGGTGTGCTTTGGTTAATAAGTTGTATGCGATGCACATAGTAACTATGTCCATCCTGGGTGAAAATAATGATTTGAAGCGAGCTGGTCATTTTGTGGAACCTGTAGAGAGCTCCTACTAGTTCTGAAAACACTGCAGGGTCCATGCGTACAACAACTATGAGTTTCAGCAACCATGTTTCCTTTGGGAAATGTAGGACACTGCTTCTGATCTATTCTCGCCTTGGTAGATACAGGTGGCAGTTTCTAACCATTCCTGTCACTGCTTAAAAGAAATATATGTATCTGCATTTCTTCTTGCTCTTGGAACTGCCTTCAAGTACACAAAGCAAACCGCATAAAATATTGCCAGGGGCAGAAGATCAGGAAGCAGGATGTCTTGCTGGTTACGACAACTTTTGGTCAAACAGTTTAGTCTCTGACTGAAGGACGAAATTAAGGGGTTCAGACATTCACCTGAAATAGTTTCAGTGTTCTATCAAAAAATAAATAGTTTCAGCGCTAAAATATCCAGATATTGGTCTGTGGAATGGAAGACTAAACCAGTGCTCCTAACACTATAACGGTATTCTCTTCAGTTGAGCGTGTAATTTTCAGATGGACCATGAGGGCATGTTCAACCATAAGGGCATGTTCAACCATAGGCGTTTATGTGGACGCTTAAGGATGCGAGAAAAAATTACAAAATAAAAATATCAGGTAAGCGTCTTAGTTTTGCAACCCTCGGCGCTTATTCTTGCCGCTAATCTAACGCCGGGATGCTCGGATAGAGCCCTGCACTGCCTCCCACGAAAAAAAAAACAATTACAAAATCTCGGGATGAAACCGAGATCAACCGGTACAGCCAGGAAAAAGCGGCTAGGCGTCTACTCTTAACGCCCTGTTAAACATGCCCTAATGATTCAGCACTTGATACGAATTGTAATCACAGTACATACCAATTGAATAACAAACATAATGATTCAGCACTTGATGCAAGTTGGAATGACAATAAATTGTATTTTTTTAGATAAACTTGATACATTGTAATTGAGGAACAAACATAATGATTTCACACTTGATGCAAATCGAAGTTACCACACTGTAAACTGAGATTAACTTTATACATTGGTAATTGAAGAACAAACATAGTGATTCCACAGTTTCTGCACACATTTTGTGGCCATGCAGTAACTCGACCCAGCTGCAATCTGTGAGTTCATTTTTCGTAGAGATCACGCAGGGAAGAGTTCAACTTCATCAAGAAGGGTATAGCATCTGCATTGCCAACGGGCCTGAGGCCTCAAACCAAGACACATGGACAGAAGAATATACTCCCTCCATCCCATATTAGGTTGCGCATAATTTTGCGTGCTAGTCAAACTATATAAAGTTTGACCAAGATTGTACAAAATAATATAAATTTCTAAAATATAAAAGTAATATTATTAAAATTGACTTAGTGTATACTTTCATATTATATAAATTTTATATCATACAAATTTATATTATTTTGTATAATCTTGGTCAAACTTTATATAGTTTGACTAGCACGTAAAATTATGCGTAACCTAATATAGGATGGAGGGAGTAACACATTTGCAGAGTTAAGGAAGTCAATCCCTTCACTCCAAAAAAAAAGAAGTTCAAAGTCAACCTATTATTACAGTACAAATCAACACTGTCGTAAAATAGTTCTACTAGCAATCCATAGAATTACTGATACTGTAACAAACCATGACTAGATAGATAGTCATCACCACAACTTGATGTCCAAATCCGCAAGTCAGAGTTACATGACAACACGGTGACCGAACCGACTGAAGAAACAGGAGAGGCGGCAGCACGGAGCTAGCGCTGGCTGGATATGCTGAAGGAGGCGACCTTCATGGGCGTCGCGACGACCAGCGGCGCCTCCGGGCAGTCGCTCGTGTCGTACTTCTCGTGCATGAAGCGGCTGGCAACGATGGACTCGTCCTTGGGGATCACTTTGTAACAGTAACAGCTCTTGAGCCCCTCCTGGTTCTGGTAGCACTCGTGGTGGCTGTTCTTCACCTGAAGGAAGTTCCACACCACACTGTACTTCCCCACAGTCGTGACAAGGTGCCTCTCCTGCTTCCCGTTCTCCGTGACCTGCGTGGTTACTAGATGAGCGCTCGATACTTGATAGTAAACACACAGCACATTGTTCAGTGCGGGCAGCATACTTGATAGTAAAATTACTAAAACATTCCAAAGCAGCTTAACCATGATGCAACATGCAACAAATCATGCCCCACATTTACGTACACTACAAAAGATGAACTGTGTGGTCAACCACAAATCTGAAATCTAGACAGTGTAGTTAACATGAAGTATTAAGAGATTGAATAAGAAAGCAAAGGTAAAATGGTACTTGCAGTACCTACACTATTCTGACAGGTATGTTATCACTTGTCAAAGCTTGACAGTGGTGAAATTTTTTCAATTTCTACATAAAGTCAAGCTAGCGTGCTGGTCCTTAACCATGTGCTAGTGTCAACAATGGAGTTCTAGAGTTCTGACACAGACCAAGAGCAAGGTAGCATATATCTTGCTATGTAACTTCAATAGCAATATGACAATATTAACAATTAAATACCCTGCAGAAATGTGAAACCATAGTATACATGACCACATAGTAAAAGAAATTAAATAGAAAGGAAGAAATCCTAAATGTCACGAGCAGAAGCCACAATACAGAACCTAGCAACAAATGTGTGACTGCATAATTAGTATGCTCACAAGATGTGGGAGTACACATCATAGATTGGTAGTTAGGAAAATGCAAGCTAAAAAAGTATCACTTCGAGTCATGTGATTAGTCCCAACTTATATCGAACATAGCATTTATATACAGAATCTATTCAAGTCTTGACATAACGAAACAGTGAGTAAATTTGAACAAGAAATCACAATAGAAGAAAATGTTCAAGTGTACTGACCCATGAAAACCTGCCCTCACGGAACTTGCTGTTGTCCCCTGCAAGATGAGAGTGCAATGGGCTGAGCTTGAGCAGTCTTGGGGCAGCAATCCTGTTCCCCATCCTTCCACCAAATCCAGTCTTTTCCTTCCCATCCTTGTCAATGAAAATGGTGCATATAAGAATCAGGTAAGAATCAGTTGTCCCCAGTATCCACTTGCCATCGTAAGTCACATCTACATGAGTAATTGGTGAGCCCAGCCCTGGGAAGGCTGTCTTCGCCATCCTCATCGAGCTCTTCGAGTACAAACGAATCTTCCCATCCAATGAGCCAACGACAATGGACCCATCACCAGTAGATGCAAAGCACTGGAAGTTTGTCCCCCTGGTGAACTGATGCCCCTGGGTCCATTCCAATACTGGGGACTCCATCGAATTTGCCAAGTTCTGAACGATCCCATGGCGGTCCCTCATATCCCAGCGGCACAATCGGTTGTCATCCAGTCCCAAGAAGGTGGATTCAGAGGCGTCCATCTGTGCGCCCTTGCTATCATTGGTGATATCCCTCATGTTAATGTCAGCTCCATCCTTGCCGAACTTCCACTGTGAGACCACCTTCCCTGTCTCAATGTCAAGCTGATGCACACCCCTTGCATGTGGCTTCCCATCAGTTGCTGGGCTCATCAAGAGCATGTTTGTCTCAGCTCGCATCAGAAGTGCTTTCTTGGGTGTCGTGAAGTTTGTCCCCCCTCCAGAGATCTTCACTGAGACACCCTTTCCATGTATCCCATGCTCAAAATTCTTGACCACCTGTATTCCTGAATCTCCAACGAGAAAGCTGTTCTCAAGTGCACCCAGAGCAAGGCTCTGGATGCCACCACCACCCTCCTCCACGGGCTCCTCGAATTCCCTGAAATCCTCCATCAGAGGTCTCAACATCGGGCTCCGTGGAGGCATTGGGCTGCCCTTTGGGCCTGGAGAGAACGCATCAGTGGCGTCCTCCCATATGGACTCATCCCCGCACTCTGGGCGCGCCCACGCAGCGAAGTCCTTCCCGAACACCTTGGCGCGGCCCTCCTCCGTGGCGGCAACGCCATAGCTGTTCTCGAAGAGGCAGCTCTGGTACTTGGCGTTGAAATCCCCATATCCGTCAGCGTGCAGGAACTTGAGCGCCCAGACGCCGTCGGCGACGAAGTCGAAGCGCCTCTGCGCGGGGAAGGTCTTGAGCTGCAGCTCGGGCCCGACCTTGGCCCGGATCTTGGAGCCCACGACGAGGCACCACGGCCCGGTGGGCTCGTCCTCGTCGTCGGGGTCGGAGGCGCGCTCGCCCGAGCGGATGAAAGACGCGGCCACGAGGCGGTCGGAGATTACCCAGCGGGCGGTGGCGGTGGAGCCGCCGATGTGGAGATAAAGCTTGACCGCGTTGAGGGCGGAGGCGGTGGCGCCGGGGTTGGGGATGGGGCTAGGGTTCGGGGAGATGGGCTCAGAGTACTTGAGGTGGAGGCTGCGGAGGTGGTTGTCGATGTCGTCGATGGAGGCGGGGGTCGCCAGTCTAGCCGCCTTGGAGACGGAGGCGGGGGGAGGGGTGGAGTAGTCCGAGGAGGCGTCCGAGGCTCGGGAGGCGGAGTCGTCGTCGTCGGAGTCGGTGAAGTCGAGGTCTTCCCGGCTGTGCGAGCCTCCCATGGCGGCGGCGGTTAGGGTTATGGCGGAGGCGGATGGAATGGGAGGGGAGCGTGCGCGAATTTGAAATTTGGGAGCGGAGCCGAGGAGGAGCGTGTGCGGCGGAGATCTGGGGGAGACGAGGAAATAAACGTTTGGGAGAGAAGTCAAAAGAGAGCAAACGGCACGCTCGGTTCAAATTTGCCTTTTATTTTCGAGAGTAAAATACACGTCACTCGAAAAGATATTTCTAAAGTTAACTTCAGGCGAAGAGTCTCATCTGCCGTCTCTTCACTACTTCACATGAAGTTAACTTTAAAAAATCCTTGTTCACATGTTGATATATCCCAAATATATCTATTTTTTTAAGTACTTTGCTCCATGATTTAATTCAGAATCTTTCCATACTTGGATAAAACTATTGAATCTAACGTTGTTTTTAGCAAAAGTTTTTTCTATCAATTTTCGCATGAATTAAAATCAAGAAAAAATATCACATTAGTTTTTCATCAAATAGTGAAGTCTGAAAACTTGGAATCACGAAAATAGAGCCACGAGGCCCAAAAGGGACCAAGTGGCGCGTCCAGTAAGGGTGGGCGCGCCACCCAGGCCCTTTTGTCCGTGGAGCGTCGTCTCGGTCTCTCCTTTGGCGTACCTCCTTGTATAATCAGAAAACCTAATTCCCTAGAGACAGGAAGCGTTTCGCGAAACAAAGCATCGCCAAAACCATGATCTTTGTTTTGGTGGTCAGATTGGTCCTGCTCTCCACCCCGGGGAGTGGGATTTCAAGGTATTCTTCACCACCATCATCATTAACACCATCACCAATGACTATGAGTTCATCCCACATCATCATGTGTGAGTAATTCCCTATGGGTATGTGAGGTGGATGGGGATTGGATAAGATCCATCATGTAATCATCCATATGTATCGAGATTTGAGGTGTTTATCTTGTAGACATTTTTGTATGAGTGTTGGTACACTTCTGCTATGTTTAATGCTTGTTGCTAGGGCCCAAGTGACATGATTTCAATGCTGAAATTTTATTGCCCATGAAGGGTTTCGCAACATAGTAAATCAAAATTTTCTACGGATGCGAACGGAAAAAGCCAAGATCTAATCTTGGAGATGCAAACAACGAGGGAGGATAGATGAGATCTTCATACCCTTGAAGAAATCGCACAGCGGAACGTTCGAAGGAACGTGGTTGATGTAGTCGTACTAGCCTTCTCCTCCTCGCGATCCGATCCGATCCAACACCGCAAATGGCGATGCCTCCGAGAGATGTACACGTACGGCACCTCGACGTCTCCTCCTTCCTCGGTCCAGCAAGTAGGGTGGAAAGATAGATTGGATCTACAACACGACGGCATGGTGCAAAGGTGGAGAGTTTCTGCAGCAGGACTTCGCCTACGCGCAGTCGGGAGAGAGAGGGAGAGGAGGGCAGCAGCTAGGCGGCTAGGGTTTGAGGAGGTGTGTGGGGAGGGTGCGCCCCTGCCCTCTTTATATAGAGGGCTGGGCGGCTACCCCTTTCCCCCTCCTCCAAGCCTAGGGCCGGCGGCCACATGGGAGGAGTGGGGGGCAAGTTCCCCCCCTTCTAGAAGCTCTCCCTAGGGTTTCCCCTAGGGCTTGGCCGGCTGGGCCTATGGGGCCTTGTGCCCCTGGCCCAATGCGGCCAGGGCACTCCCTCGTAGGCCCACTCCCCCTCCCGATAAGTGGAGCCACGTTGGTCCCACTCCGGAAGCTTTTAGAACCTTCCGGTACAATACCGATTAATCCGGAATAATTTCGAACTCCAAAAACTGCATTGCCTTATATGAATCTTATTCTCTGGACCATTCCGGAACCTCTCATGATGTCCCGGATACCATCCGAGACTCCGAACAAAAACTCATAAACCAATTATCCAATCTATCCTAGCGTCGAGACACGTTAAGTGTGTGACCTTACGGGTTCGAGAATATGTAGACATGATCTTCTATCAATAATCAACAGCGGGGTCTGGAAACCCATATTGACTCCCACATACTCATCGATGATCATATCGGATGAACCACGATGACAGGATTCAATCAATCCCATATATATATATATTCCCTTCGTCGCGCGATATTTTACTTGCCCGAGATTCGATCGTCGGTATCGGCATACCTAGTTCAATCTTGTTCACAGCAAGTACTTTACTCGTTCCGTAATCCGATATCACTTTGTGATTAACTCCTTAACCACGTGCTTGCAAGCGGTGTTGATATCGATTACCGAGTGGGCCCGAAGTATATCTCTCCGACTCGGGAGGGACAAATCCCATCTCGATACATACAACCCAACAAGTACTTTCCGATCACCTGAGAGACGCCTTTATGATCACCCTCTCATAGGATAACGTTTGATGATCTCAAAGCTTTCTTCCGATACCAGGGAGTTGCATTATCTCATGGTCTAAGGAATACAATATTTGACATAGGAAAAAGCTTCGCAAAGATGAACACGATGACACGATCTAATTGCTCTGCTTAATTTGGGTCTGTCCATCTTATCATTATCCCAATGATATGATCTCATTATTAATCGACAACTCATGTCTATGGTTAGGAAACCTTACCCATCATTAATCAATGAGATAGTCCATAGAGGCATACTAGGGACACAGTGTCGTTCATAAACCACACAAGTATTAAAGTTTCCGCTTAATACAATTCTAGCATGGAATATAAACTTTATCATGAACAAGAATTATAATAATAACATCTTTATTATTGCCTCTAGGGCATAATTCCAACAGTCTCCCACTTGCACTAGAGTCAATAATCTAGTTTACATCTGGCAACAATCTAACACCCATGGCACTAAGGTGCTGATCATGTTTTGCTCGTGGAAGAGGTTTAGTCAATGGATCTGCGACATTCAGATTTGTATGTACTTTGCTAATCATCAGATCTCCATCTGTTATATAATCTCGAATTATATGAAACTTGCGGTTGATGTGCTTGGTCTTTGGATGATATCTTGGTTCCTTAGCCAGTGCTATGGCACCAGTGTTGTCACACAATATCTCGAGTGGGTCCAATGCACTTGGAACCACACCAAGCTCAGTGATGAAGTTCCTGATCCAAACTCCTTCACTTGACGCTTCTGCAGCAGCCATGTATTCCGCTTCTACTGTAGATCCCGCGATCACGCTTTGCTTGCAGCTTCAACAGCTCACAGCTCCTCCATTCAAAATATAAACGTATCCTGTCTGAGATTTAGAATCATCCTTGTCGGTGTCGAAACTAGCATCGACGTAACCCTTTACGACGAGTTGTTCATCACCTCCATAGACTAAGAACATTTCTTTAGTCCTATTTAAATACTTTAGGATGTTCTTAACGGCTGTCCAGTGTTCCACTCCTGGATCACTTTGGTATCTGCTCGTCAAACTAAGAGCATTGGACACATCCGGTCTAGTACACAGCATGGCATACATGATAGAACCTATGGCCGAGGCATAAGGCACTTTTCTCATAGCTTCTCTATTGTTTACCGTAGCTGGACACCGAGCCCTACTCAATATATTACCTGACAACATAGGCACTGAACCTTTCTTTGCCTTATCCATTCTGAACCTTTTCAGAACTTTGTCTAGGTATGTACTTTGGCTTAAAGCTATCAGGCGTCTTTGTCTATCTCTATAGATTTTGATGCCCAATATATAAGCAGCTTCCCCTAGGTCTTTCATTGAAAAACATTTGTTCAAATAACTCTTCACATCGTTAAGCATATCAATGTCATTTCCAATAATCAATATGTCATCCACATATAGTACCAAAAATGTCACTGAGCTCCCACTCACTTTCTTGTAGATACAAGCTTCGTAGCAATTTGGAACAAATCCAAAGCTCTTGATCACTTGATCAAAACGAAGGTTCCAACTCCGAGATGCTTGCTTCAGTCCATAAATAGAACGCTGAAGTTTGCATACTTTATCAGCATCCTTAGGATCGACAAAACCTTCGGGTTGCATCATATACAACTCTTCATCAATGTTGCCATTGAGGAACGCAGTCTTGACATCCATCTGCCATATTTCATAATCATGAAACGCAGGAATTGCTAATAAAATCTGAATGGACTTAAACATTGCTACGGGAGAGAAAGTCTTATCGTAGTCAACACCTAGAACTTGTCGAAAACCTTTCGCGACAAGCCGTGCTTTATAGACAGTAACGTTACCATCGGCGTCCGTTTTCTTCTTGAAAATCCATTTGCACTCAACGGCCTTTCGGTCGCTAGGAGGGTCCACCAAAGTCCATACTTGGTTTTTGCTCATGGATCCCAATTCGGATTTCATGGCCTCTAGCCATTTTGATATGGGATCCCTTGTGGGATTGACCCTAGGGTGGCCCGATCTTCACGGATTTGAGGCGGGGAGTGAGGGGAATACCCGATGAACACGATGAACGCAGCACAAACGCAAGGTAAAGATACAAACACACACAAACACAACCCGATTCGATTTGCTCCCATTGGCTCGAACAACCAATCCAATAGAATCCTCGGCGAGAGACCGTTAGGTAGAATCACCAAAGGAGAGATCGGCAAGTGGATGATAGAATCCAAATCAAAGGAGAGAGTAGCAACCAAGTAGAATCCCAAAGGGGAGAGACCTAGCACTACTAGAATCCTTGATGAGGAGAGACCAAACACTTGAGAAGGGTCTTGACGACTTGGAGACGAACAACCGAACTCCAAGGCCTTGTACAACTCATAGATTAACTATAGAGAGGGGTTCCCATCTAGGGTTAGGCACAAGCCTTCATTCATCATCAACTCTAGGGTTTCAAGGAAGGGGTGGGGGCTTATATATAGGCCAGCCACGAGCTAAGGGTAAAACAGGCATAAATAGGAAGTTCTGGTCGTTACATGGGCTAGGCCCAACCCGAGGCGCGCAGGCCCGATACACTGGGTCCGGAGACTCCGGTGTGATGGCCGGAGACTCCGGTCTGGACCAGAGACTCCGGTCAATCTCCGGTGTCGTCTCCGGAGGGGCATTCTGACTGTCCTGGGCGCTAGTTTGGGGGTCGGTCCGGAGATGGGCCGGAGACTCTGGTGTGGTAGACCGGAGACTCCGGTCTGGCTTCAGCCGCTTCTTGCGTCTTCTCTTCCAGGCCTCTTTCTTGGGGGTCTTGGTTTCTGGGGTCTTCTTGTCATCTCCACTTGGTGTCATGGTCATGGGCCTGGGCATAGCATGGGCACTTGTCTCAAGTAGGCTCCCATTCACATGATAACCAAAGGAGGGGGAGATATGGAATGAGTTCACCTTTGAGGGTATGGTTGATGTAGCATGGTGTGGGCCAATGGTGAATGCCATGTGTTGGGCTGCATCATCTCCCCCCGCTTCAAAACGAGTCGTCCTCGACGAAGTTCCATCATCATATAGGGAGAGAGGTGTGCACATGGTCTTGAGCTTGTAAGTTGTTGGATCGCCGGTGTCGTAGCCTTGCTCAAATTGGTTGAAGATCTTGAAGTTGAGCTTGTCATCAAGATGTGGTTGGAGATCTTGTAGCGTGTTCCTTGTAGGTGGTAGGTGAGGTTGTGTGTCCTGCAAAACCGACAACAAGGAGAAAGAGTTGTATGATGGATTGTTAGTATTGGTCACACTCAAATCACTCTTCTCACGTGTGGTGGCATGCGACGCGGCACTCATGATTTTTCCACTCATTTGGGGCTTGTAGCACTCACTCATGTGTTGGTGGATCACTCTCTCACCACTCATCTCACAAGGGTCCTTAGCTTGTTTTATCTTGGGCAACGACGTCATGTTGGAAGTGATAATTTGGCTTGGCGTCATAGGTTGTAGCACCAAAGTCTTGTCATTCCACTTAAAGGAGTATTGGTTGGAGGTACCATCATGTAGTGCGCCCTTGTCGTATTGCCATGGTCTTCCAAGGAGCATGTGACACACGGTCAGAGGCACGACATCACACTCGACGGTGTCTTGATATGGACCAATCTTGAAGGAGACTTGGACCTTGTGTTTGATTTAAATGGTGTCATTGTCATCAAGCCACTTGACATGATAGGTCTGAGGGTGCTCCATGTATGGTAACTTGATTTTCTCACAAAGATCGATGCTCGGAAGGTTGTGACAACTTCCTCCATCAATGATAACCTTTATAGACTTGCCATCAATTCCGGCTCGGGTTTGGAAGATGTTTAGGCGTTGATCCTCTCTAGGGATGGAGTTGGTCGTCAATACTTGGGCAATGACAAGTGAGGGGCTTGGACCATGTTCACATAGAAGCGTGTCCTCATCTTGCATTGCGGCATCCTTTGTGATAGCGGCTTGAGTCATAGCTTCAAATTCATCTTCACTCACGGAGTATGTTGCGCCGTTCTCATCCGTTAGCATGACTCTTGTGTTGATGCATTCATAAGACTTGTGGCCCTTTCCTCCACACTTGTAGCAAACTACTTGACTTTCCGTTGTTGTGTTGGAGGAGGATGCCATAGGTGTCTTGGATTGCTTGGAGGAGCTTGGTGCTTGGTTTGTTGGCTTGGAGGGGCTGCTTGAGTTGATTGAAGCGAAGTACGCCCTTTGCTTCTCGTAAGCATGTTCCTTTTGCAAGTGGCGCTCGGCCTTGGTTGCTTGGTGAATAAGGTTCACGAGAGTCTTGTAAGGTTGGAAATCGACTATCTTGCGTATTAGGCGGCTCAAACCATTGAGGAACCATGCGATTGCTTGCTCTTCGAGCTCCTTCACATTGGCTCTCATCATAGTCATCTCCATCTCCTTATAGAACTCTTCAATTGTCTTTGTGCCTTGCTGTCGTGGGAATGACCACGGCAGATGCTGCAATCGGCAGCGAGTAGTAGAACGAAGGGCAAGGGCGGCCAGCCATCTGCGATGCGAGATGAGGGCGGAGACACAGGGTTTTACCCAGGTTCGCCCCCCGGAGGGTAAAGACCTACTCCTGCTAGATTGTATTATGATGGAGGTACAATGGAGCGAGCTCGACGGCTAGGCGGCGAGTCGCTTGGGTGGATGATGGAACGTATCTTTACACGCGCTGTAGGGAGGTTTATATAGACTCACCCTCCCCTAGGGTTTACATATCTCAACCGAATCAGTTAAGGTTTGAGATTGCTTAACCTAATCCGACCGGGCCTATCTACTCTCTGGGCCTTCAACTTCCGCTTGGATCCACGCCAGTCTTGATCCATGCCGTCTTGTGCCCACTGCCAGCTTCTGGGCGGCCGGAAACGTCCTACTGGGTATACCCCGGTAGGCATATCCCCATTAGTAGTCCCCGAGGCCGTCGTCGATTGGGCGCAGGTGGTTGCTGGCAGTTAGAGCATACGGGTCCAATGCGGACATCCAGTCGAATCGGTGGCGGGCTCCTAAATAAAGGAAAAAACTAGTCATTCTGGTCGCAGCTTGGCGAACGGGTCGGCGAAATATTTAGTCACTGTTTTAGTGGTCGGGTCGGCGAGCTGAGTGGCTGAAGTTGGACCGTCAAACGCAGTCAAAACTAGCCGTTGGGGTAATCCAACGGTAACTTTTGGCGTAATCACCGCGTAGTAACGGCTTCCTGATTTGGCGGGTAACAACCGCTATATAAAGGGAATGGTAGGCGATCAGAGAACCACCCCCTCGTCATTTCCTCCGATTGCGCGCATCTCCGTTTTCCTCCGCATCGCGATCCAGCCGATCCAAAATCCTCCGACCTCCACGAACCTTTCCGCCAATGGCCCCCTCCACCGAACCATGGGGCAGGTCCAAGTGTACGAGAGCGCTACTGGCGTCTTTCGAGGAGGCCGGGATCCTGCGCGCCGGCAGGTGGCGCATCCCCGCGGCCGGAGAGGTGACTCCGGACCCACGCGAGGGAGAATTCGTCTGCTTCACCAGCCACCTGGAACGGGGGCTGGGATTCCCCACATCTCTCTTCTTCCGGCGCTTCTGCGCCTTCTACGGGATCCAGCCATCGGACCTGGGCCCGCACAGCATCGAGCAGCTCGCCATTTTCGTGGCGTTCTGCGAGTGCTACCTGGGCTGCAGGCCCTACTTCCCCCGTGGCAAGATCTGTTCCACGGGAGGATCAGTCGCGAAGAAGCAGGCGACCCAATGCTTGTTGCGGGTGGCTTGACGTTTCAGTTGAAGTCGAAGGCCTCCTTTTTTGATCTGATGCTACATGCCAAGGCAGCGAGCGAGTGGAAGAAGTATTGGTTTTATGTCACCGAGGCGACTCCAGACGGCGAGGTGGCGATCCCAAGATACTCCGCCGACCGGCCCGAACCGCGTCGACTCCAAGTCGGCAAGCTTCCAACAGATCAGCGGATGGTCGTGGATGAGATGCTTCAAACCATCCGCAGCCTGAAGAAGAAGGGTCTTTAGACCATCAACTTGTACAACTGTTGGCTCGGGCGGCGACTCGTTCCCCTGGCCCGTCGTGACCATTACATGTACGAGTACACGGGCCGGGAAGATTCGACGAAGAAGATCACCCAGGCAGTGTACCTGGACGCAAAGGCCGGGGTCGCCCCCTACACCGCGAAGCATCCAACCCCGACGGTAAGTCATCTTCTATCATTCCCAGTCGCAGTTGATGTTGTCACGGTTATACTGATGCTGTCTCATGACTATTGCAGTTATTTCAAGTGGTGGAAGGGTGGCTTCCACCCACGGACGACGAGAACTCGAGCTCGTCCGTCCAGGACGGGGGCGAGTCGCCTCCTGCCAAGGGCGGCATTGAGAGCGACAGGAGCGACGACGACGAGTCCGAGGAAGAGGTCGCCCCGCTGGTTCACAAAACTCGCGGGTAGCGTAGCGTGAACTTGAGGCGAGTAGAAGCCTCGGATGTCATGACGATGACGACAACGAGCTCCCCGAGCACACATCGCATCACGAGGCCACTCCATCGAAAAAGAAGAAGAAAAAAGAAGTAAAGGCCCCTCCGAAGAGGAAGACGAAGCCGGCAAAACAGGCGTCTCCGCCTCGATCGGCGAGTAGTTCCGACGCAACCAGTCTGGCCAGGGACGAAGCGCCACAGACGGCAGCAGCATCGGATGCCACTGCCGTCCTGAATGAGGTACCTCTGGACTCGCTGCCCCCCTATTCGCCCCAGTCTCTGGGTTGGGGGCTGCTCCAGCCGCGGCAGTTTCACCTCCCAGGAAAGCTCCTGCCGAAATCGTTTCGGAGGCTCCTATCGCGGCCTCGTCAACGAAGAGGCCATCCGTGTCTTGGGCGCATGATGCCCTGGAGATGGGTCTCAGTCGGAAACTGGGCCTCGAACTGGAGAAGCCGGCTAGCATCCGCACGGGGCTACGATTCCTACCAGTCGCCAAGTGAGTTTTGTTCACCTGCCTTGCTTTTTGTTGTGCTTGGACCACTTTGCTCATGAAATCATTTTGCAGGACTGGAATTAAAAAGATAGGCCACCCGTCAGTGGCTAAAGTATCGCCAGTCGTCGCTGAGGAGGACCCCTCTCGGAAGAGAAACGCTGATGATGTCGCTACCCCCACAGACAGTGCCAAGAAGGCCAAGGGCGACGACGTCGTCACGGTGTCTGACGACACGACGATTGCTCCGAGTGATCCTACAGCGAAGGTAGCCCTGATGATGAAGGAGGGTGCTTCCTCGCCTGGGGTGGCCGAGCCGGTCTCTTTTGGTGCCGGCGCATCCATCGCGACCTTCCCCCGCTTCATGGCCAGAGCGGCTACGACAGGTGGTACCACGCCATTGAGCCGCGTACCTGGGATCGCCGAAACGGAGGTCAAACAGCATCACGGGCATACTCCGGCTCTTCTCGCATCCGTGGACGCGCTCCAGCTCCATGGCATGCTTGGCGCGGCTATCCAGGTATGTCCAGTCCCCGAGGATCGGGCCGCTGAATTGCAGTGGTCAGATTCTTTTGGTGTTTTGTTTTTATTTCTCGCGCCCAGTCCCCGAGTGCGCAATCGCTGAATTTCAGCGAGTGGGCACTTGGAATTTTGAGCTCCAGTCCCCGAGTGTCCAGTCGCTGAATTTCAGCGGGTGGGCACTTAGGATTTGTGATCGCCAGTCCCCGAGTGTCCAATCGCTGAATTTCAGCGGGTGGGCACTTAGGATTTTTGATGGCTAGTCCCCGAGTCTCCAGTCACTGAATTTCAGCGGGTGGGCACTTAGGATTTTTGATCTCCAGTCCTCGAGTGTCCAGTCGCTGAATTTCAGCGAGTGGGCACTTAGGTTTCCGCTGTTGTTAACTGTTTGATTTTTACACAGGGTTTGCAACATGAATCAGCCGATCGGCTTGCTGCGAAGTGTCGCGCGGAGAAGGAACTTGTTGCCGTCCAAGAGGCGAACAAGGCACTCCAGGCGACTGCTGCGAAGGCAGAGGAGGTCCGCTAGGGCCTTATCCTGGCGGGTGAACTGACGGCGGCTTAGTCTGTGTTGAGTTCAGCTGAGAAGCGGATCGCCGAACTTGAACGCGAGCTTAAGGAAGCGAAGGAGGAGGCGAGTTCGGCGGATGGGCGAGCCAAGACTGCTGTTACGGCCGCGGCTGAAGAGCGTAAGGTTTCTGACGCCCTCATTGCTGGGCTACAAGACGACTACTCCTCTCTTCAAAGCTTCATCACGGGTCTCTGCCGTCCTTTGATTGGTAAGTGTGCCTGCCTCTGCCTGTAATAGCTGCATTGCGTGATCTTTGTTGTGCTCACTGCCACCCTCTGTCCACAGGTCGGATTATCGACAGCTCGGAAGAGGCGGAGTCATACGACGCGCGGCAGTGTGTGACCACTCTGGTCGACTCGGCCACGTTGTCCGCGACTTGCATTCGGGCGTATCTTCAGGAAATGTCGCCCACGGAGGTGATTCCCAGCGACCTCGTTGAAGTGTGGCGTTACTTGGAGAAGGCGCCGTCGGTCGTTGAGTTCATGACGCGGTCGGCGTTCCGGCGCGGGGCGGCGACGGCGCTTAGCCTCGGGCTCGCCCACTTCTCGGAGGATTTCGATCTGGATGATGTGACGAATGGCTACCCGTCGTCGACTGGCTTGATGGAGATCGCCGAGGTGCTGAAGCTGACGGACCGCACCGCGGTGTACTCCGATCGCGTCTCGGCGATGGGCGACCTCCTTCCTTATCAGGAGACGATCGTTGCGCCTAACGACCCCGAGCCGCAGCACCGGCACTTCAAGATCGAGCAGCCCTTCCGTGCGGCGATGGTGGGTGAGCTGACGACGTACCCGTCAAACCCGTACACTCCCTTCATTCGCAACCGCAAGGGTGGCGGCGAGTCGACATTGAAGCCTGCGGAGTAAAACATGTGCCCTGGGGCATTAGTAGCAGTTCTGCCATTGGGCACACTTTGTACTTTGTAACAACTGTGATATGCTATAATGAGATATCGTCTTATTTTCTGAATTGTGTTGTGTTGGTGATTGAGGGTTGAACGAGTCCCCGAGCACGTCCGCCCTTTTTATGGGGTTTACCTCGTTTGTTTATGTGTTTTGTGGTTTTGAACGTTTTGTTATCGAGGTCGACTAGCCCGAGCTTGCAAAGCCAGTCGCAAGGCGACTCCCATGAGTGCTCTATACTTCACCGATTTCCCTTGCGCGAACGAGGTCGGGTAGCCGAGTCCCCGAGCGTGGTACTTGGTTGTTCTAGGCGCGACTATAGGGTGGGTGAGGACTGGGCGCGTTAGAGTAAGCGCATCACTCCTGCCTGGCCCGTCGGGTCAGTCGCATGGCGAATCCTGGGCATGCTCTTGTAGGGTTTCGTAGCATGGAAAACAAAAAATTTCTACCGCATACAAACAAACAAGCCAAGATCTATCTACTAGATTGTAGCAACGAGTTGATGGAATAACTCACCCTCAAAGATTCCAAAGCGTTTAACGAGAGCGGATTCTCGTGGGTGATGTAGTCGTACTCTTCCCGATCTCAAGATCGCGTAGACGATCCTTCCATTGCGTTCGGCAAGGCGCTCCTGCAATGGGTCACTCGCATTGACGAAGACCTTCCTCTCCTTGTTCCAAAGCAGGAGGTTGTAGCACTCTCCTCGTGATTCCGGCAGCACAACGGCGTGGTACCGGAAGTAGAGGGGAGATCTCGCAGGGCTTCGCCTTAAGCCGGAGCGAGTATGGTGGAGTATGAGAGAGTCCCTCGGTGTTCTAGGGTTTAGATACACCAAGGAAGGGGGCAAGACGGCGGCTAGGGTTTAGCTAGGCGGCGGCGGCGGTTTGCCCTAGGGCCGGCGGCGGCTATGGAGGCGGCGGCGGCTTGGGGCTAGGGTTTAGAGGTAGGAACTTGTGTGTCTAGGAGGGGAGCCCTGCCCCTCCTTTTATAGGTGGAGGGGGGCGGCCAAGGGAGGAGTCCTCCCCAACTCGGCTTGGTGGGTGGCCCGGTGGGGAGGAGGGACTCCTCCCCAACTCGGTTTCCTCCTCCTTTCCCACTTCCCAAAAATAGCCGTTTGACTTTCAAACTAGCCGTTTGACTTTTCAAACTAGGATTTGAATAAACCCTCTATTTTGTTCAGTAATGACACTTAGTACATGATGCAATCATACCAATCTTGATATAACACATTCATGTACCCTTCCCCTCCGGAGTGCCGGACATTCCGGAACTTTCTAGAACATTCCCGATGAGAACACCGGAACCATTCTCCAACTCCGAAACGGGACTTTCCTTATATGAATCTTATTCTCTGGATCTCCTCGTAATATCCCGAATCCCATTCGAGACTCCGAACAACATTCGGTCTCTTTCCCATCATTCCATAACTACTCAAATAACGTCGAATCCTTAAGTGTGTCTCCCTACGGTTCGTGAATTATGCGGACATGATCGAGACACTTCTCCGATCAATAACCAATAGAGGAATCTGGAAATTCATATGGCTCCCACATATTTCTACGATTACTTTGCGATCGAATGAACCACTTACATACGATATCAATTTTCCTTTGTCTCACGATAGTTTACTTATCCGAGGTTATGATCGTCGGTATCTCTGCATACCTAGTTCAACCTCGTTCGATAAGTACTCTTTCTCGTTCCGTGATATGTGATCCCTTGTGAGCCAGTCACATGCTTGCAAGCTAATTGGATGACATTTCACCGAGAGGGCCTAGAGTATATCTATCCGTCATATGGATGGACAAATCCCACTCTTGATCCATGTGTCTCAACCAATACTTTCCGAACACTCAATGCCACCTTTATAGCCACCCAGTTACGGTGTGGTGTTTGATGTCATCAAAGCATCCATCCGGTAAAGGTGATATGCATGATCTCATGGTCGAAGGAATTAGATTACTATGTATCAGAAAGCATATAGCAATTGAACTATTAAAATGACTTGATCTTTATGCTACGCTTATCTATAGGAGTATGTCCACCATATCATTCTCCTAACGATATGATCTTGTTGTTAATAACATCTCAATGTTCATGATAGGGAAACCACAATCATCTATTAACCAACAAGCTAGTATTATATAGAGGCTTTACTAGGGACTCTTATTTTTAGTCTACAAATCACACAAGTATTAATGTTTCCTTGTTAATACTATTATAGCATGAATGTAAACATTTATCATAAACACAAAGATATAATAATAACTATATTTATTATTGCCTCTAGGGCATATCTCCAACAGTCTCCCACTTGCACTAGAGTCATCTAATCTAGATTACATGGTAATATACCGAACACCCATGGCAGTTTGGTGCTGGTCATGTTTTGCCCTCGGGAGAGGTTTAGTCAACGGATCCGCCACATTCAGATCTGTGTGTACTTTGCAAATCTTTATATCCCCATCTTGGATATGATCTCGAATAGCGTGAAAACGTAGCTTGATGTGCTTCAGCTTCTTGTGTGACCTTGGTTCTTGCGCATTGGCTATGGCGCCCATGTTATCACAGTAGATAGACATTGGGTCCAGCGCACTAGGAACCACACCCAGCTCTATAATGAACTCTTTCATCCATATCGCTTCTTGTGAAGCCTCCGAAGCAGCCATGTATTCCGATTCAGTTGAAGATCTCGCCACAACGCTTTGCTTTGCACTCCTCTAGCTAACTGCTGCACCATTCAAAATAAATACGTATCCAGATTGTGATTTAGAATCATCCGGATCGGTGTTCCAACTAGCATCGGTGTAACCATTTACAACGAGCTGTTCATCACCTCCATAAGAAAGAACCATATCCTTAGTTCTTCTCAAGTACTTAAGGATGTTTTTGATCATGTCAATGATCCACTCGATCACTTTGATATCTGCTAGTTAAACTAATAACAAAGATATGCAATGTCGGGTCTAGTACATAGCATGGCATACATTAGAGATCCTATGGATGAGGCATAGGGAGTCTTACTCATCCTTTCTCTATCTTCTGCCGATGTCGGACTTTGAGTTTTACTCAAGGTCGTATTGGGCAACATGGGCAAGAACCCTTTCTTGCTATCTTCTATTCCAAACCTCTTTAGAACTTTGTCCCAATATGTACTTTGTGACAACGATATTTGGCGTCTTGATCTATCTCTATAAATCTTTATGCCTAATATGTAAGCTGCTTCGCCAAGATCCTTCATTGAAAAACTATTATTCAAATATTCCTTGACACTATTAAGAAGGTCTACATCATTCCCAATCAACAATATGTCATCTACATATAGTATTAAGAATGCTACAGAGCTCCCACTCACTTTCTTGTAAATACAAGCTTCTCCATAAGTTTGTATAAAACCAAAACTTTTGATCACCTTATCAAAACGTTGATTCCAACTTCGGGATGCTTGCTTCAATCCATAGATGGACCGTTGAAGTTTGCATACCTTGTTAGCATCTTTAGGATCGACAAAACCTTTGGGTTGCATCATATACAACTCTTCATCAATGTCTCCATTAAGGAATGCTGTTTTGACATCCATCTGCCATATCTCATAATCATAATATGCAGCGATTGCTAACATAATCCTCACAGATTTTAGTTTCGCTACTGGTGAGAAAGTCTCATCGTAGTCAACTCCTTGAATTTGTCAAAACCCTTTTGCGACAAGTCGAGCTTTATAGACAGTAACATTACCATCAGCATCTGTTTTCTTCTTGAAAATCCATTTGTTCTCGACAGCCTTTCGGCCATCCGGTAAGTCCACCAAAGTCCATACTTGGTTTTCGTACATGGATCCTATCTCGGATTTCATGGCTTCTTGCCATTTATTGGAATCTAGGCTCATCATTGCTTCCTCATATGTCTCAGGGTCATCGGTGTTGTCCACCAACATGACACTCATAACGGGATCATACCAATCTGGTGTGGTACGAGTTCTCGTTGACCTGCGAGGCTCTGTAGCAACTTCAACCGAAGTTTCATGATCATCATCATTAGCTTCCTCTCTTATTGGTGCAGGCACCACAGGAACTTCTTCCGGTGCTGCGCTACTCGCAATTTCGAGATAAGGTTCGACAACCTCGTCGAGTTCTACTTTCCTTCCAGTCACTTCTTTCGAGAGAAATTCCTTCTCTAGAAAGGATCCATTCTTGGCAACAAAGATTTTGCCCTCGGATCTATGATAGAAGGTATACCCAATAGTTTCCTTCGGGTATCCTATGAAGACGCATTTTTCCGCTTTGGGTTCAAGCTTGTCCGTAACTTCTTTACATAGGCCGCAACCCCAAACTTTAAGGAACGACAATCTAGGTTTCTTCCCAAACCATAATTCATACGGTGTCGTTTCAACGGATTTAGATGGTGCCCTATTTAAAGTGAATGCGGCTGTTTCTAATGCATAACCCCAAAATGATAGCGGTAAATCTGTAAGTGACATCATAGAACGAACCATATCTAAGAGAGTTTGATTACGACGTTCGGACACACCATTACGCTGTGGTGTTCGGCGGTGTCAATCATGAAAGTATTCGCATTTCTTCAAATGCTCGCCAAACTCGTATTAGATATTCACCTCCACGATCGAACGTAGAAATTTAATCTTCTTGTTACGTTGATTCTCTACCTCACTTTGAAATTCCTTAAACTTCTCGAAAGTTTGGACTTATGTTTCATGAAATAGATATACCCATATCTACTCAAGTCATCCGTGAAGGTAAGAACATAACGATAACCACCGGCGATGCTACACTCATTGGACCACACATCGGTATGTATGATTTCCAATAGGTCCGTAGCTCGCTCCATCATACCGTAAAATGGAGTCTTAGTCATTTTACCCATCGACATGCTTCGCATCTTTCAAGTGATTCAAATCAAGTGATTCAAGAAGTCCATCGAATGGAGTTTCTTCATGCGCTTCACTCCAATGTGACCAAGACAGCGATTGCCACATATAGGTCGAGTTATCGCTCGATTTCAAACGTTTAGCCTTAATGTTATTAATATGTGTATTTCCACTATCGAGATTCAACAAGAATAGACCATCTATCAAAGGTGCATGTGCATAAAACATATTACTCATATAAATCGAACAACCATTATTCTCGACTTAAACAAGTAACCGTCTACAATAAACAAGATCCCGATATAATGTTCATGCTTAACGCAGCACCAAATAACAATTATTTAAGTATAAAACTAATCCCGATGGTAGATGAAGGGGTAGCGTGCGACCGCGATCACATCAACCTTTGATCCGCTTCCACAGCGCGCCGTCACCTCGTTCTTCGCTAGCTTCCGTTTGATACTGCTGTTTGAGTTACAAATATGAGCAACCGAACCAAGATCAAATACCGCACTACTACAGTACTAGTGAGATACACATCAATAACATGTATATCAGATATACCTTTCTTCTTGATGTTGTCGTTCTTCAAATCCGCCAAGTACTTTGGGCAATTCCGCTTCTAGTGACCTTCTCCCTTGCAGTAAAAGCACTCGATGTCGTGCTTAGGTCCAGCCTTGGTCTTCTTAAATGGCGTGGCAACTTTCTTACCACCCTTCTTGAAGTGTCCCTTCCCTTAGACTTGCCTTTCTTGAATTTGGTGGTCTTATTGACCAACAACACTTGGTGCTCTTTCTTGATCTCCACTTCGCAGATTTCAACATGGCAAGAGTTACGCAATGTCTTGTTCATGTTTTGCATGTTGTAGTTCATCACAAAGTTCTTGTAACTTGGTGGTAGTGATTGGAGGACGCGGTAAATCCGCAAAGCATTATGAATCACTATACCCAAGCTTTGAAGTTTGTTCGCGTGCGCAGACATCTTAAGCACATGCTCACTGACGGAGCTGCCCTCTTCCATCTTGCAGTTAAAGAACTTTTCAGAATCCTCATAGCTTTCAATTGCTGCATGAGTCTCAAAGATCAATTTGAGATCCTCGACAATATCATATGGGTCTGAATTCTCAAACCTTTTCTGAAGCTCCGATTCTAAACCATACAAGATAGCTCACTGAACTGTGGAGTACTGAGTCTTCCGAGTGAGGTAAACATTCTTTACTTCATCGGGCATCACCGCAGTGGGTCACCAATGGTGCATCCAAAGACATAGGTCAAATTACCAGCTGTTAGGACAATCCTCAAATTGCGGAACCAATCCGCGAAGTTGCTTCCATTGTTTTTCAACTTTTCTTTCTCTAGGAACACATTAAAATTGATGGTAGGGGCTGCCATTGATCTACAACATATTTGCAATAGTTTAGACTAAGTTTATGACAAATTGAGTTCAAATTAATAATAAAATTAATCTAGGTGAACTCCCACTCAAAACAATATCCCTCACATTGTTTTAGTGATCACATGAACCAAATCCACCACATCAACACCGATCATCACGAGAGTTGATATAGTTTCAATGGCGAACAATCGACATGTTCATCATATCTACTATATGATTCATGCTTTACCTTTCGGTGATCCGTGTTCCGAGACCATGTCTGTACATGCTAGGCTCGTCAAGATCAAACCTTAGCTTTCGCATGAGCAAATCTGGCTTGCTCACGTTGTATACACTTGCGGAATCTAACACACCCGATCATCATGTGGTGCTTCAAAACAACAAGCTTTAGCAACGGTGCTAACTAAGGGTGAACACTTTATGACTTCAAATTCATGTGCATGAGGGATCATCTTATAATGCTACCGTCGTCTACTAAGCAATACAAGATGCATAAAGGATTAACATCACATGCAATTCATAATATGTGATATGATATGGCCTTTCTTCTTTGTGCTTCCGATCTCCATCTTCTAGCACGAACATGATCTCCATCACCACCGGCATTGCATCAAGGTCAATGACGCTTCTCCATGGTTGTCGTCCACCGGCTTCAACTATTACAACTACTTTGAATAGACACGCGGGTCGAAACTTAAATTAAAGACCACCATATGGCTCCTGCCGGTTGCCAACTTACAATAAGGAACATTGCATACATCAAATATAATCACAATCATGGCCATATCACATCACAGCACACCCCTGCAAAACAAAGTTAGACGCCTCTACTTTCTTTGCATGTTTTACGTGGTTTGGGGCTTTCAATAAGTGTCGTTCTAACTTACGAACATGAACCACAACATTGATACTAGTATTGTTAATCACCCGTTGTAAATTGAATCTTAACTATGCTAGGAGAAAGCAGCACCATAAAGCCACTTATGCAATACAAGTTGCATGTCAAGCGTGGAGCAAGTCTCATGAACGTTGTCATGTAAGGTTAGCCCGGGCCGCTTCATCCCAACATCCCGCAAGATGCAAAGTACACAAGAAGCAATCGACAATAAAAGCATCAACGCCCACAATGACCATTGTGTTCTACTCGTGCAACAGATCTACATATAGACACGGCTCTGATACCACTGTAGGGTTTCGTAGCATGGAAAACAAAAAAATTCTACCGCATACAAACAAACAAGCCAAGATCTATCTACTAGATTGTAGCAACGAGTTGATGGAATAACTCACCCTCGAAGATTCCAAAGCGTTTAACGAGAGCGGATTCTCGTGGGTGATGTAGTCGTACTCTTCCCGATCTCAAGATCGCGTAGACGATCCTTCCGGCGCTGTGTTCCGGCAGCGCTCCATGATTGGTCACATCGCTACTCGACGAAGACCTTCCTCTTCCTTGTTCCAAAGCGAGCGGAGGTTGTAGCACTCTCCTCGTGATTCCAAGGCAACTGGCGTGGTACCTAAGTAGAGGAGATCTCGAGGCTTCGCCAAGCGGGCAGTATGGTGGAGTATGAGAGAGTCCCTCGGTGTTCTAGGGTTTAGATACACCAAGGAAGGGGGCAAGCCGGTGGCTAGGGTTTAGCTAGGCAGCGGCGGCGGTTTGCCCTAGGGCCGGCGGTGGCTATGGAGGCGGCGGCGGCTTGGGGCTAGGGTTTAGAGGTAGGAACTTGTGTGTCTAGGAGGGGAGCCCTGCCCCTCCTTTTATAGGTGGAGGGGGCTGGCCAAGGGGAGGGGAGTCCCTCCCCAACTCGGCTTGGTGGTGCGCCGGCGGTGGGGAGGAGGGACTCCTCCCCAACTCGGTTTCCTCCTCCTTTCCCACTTCCCAAAAATAGTCGTTTGACTTTCAAACTAGCTGTTTGACTTTTCAAACTAGGATTTGAATAAACCCTCTATTTTGTTCAGCGATGACACTTAGTACATGATGCAATCATACCAATCTTGATATAACACATTCATGTACCCTTCCCCTCCGGAGTGCCGGACATTCCGGAACTTTCTAGAACATTCCCGATGAAAACACCGGAACCATTCTCCAACTCCGAAACGGGACTTTCCTTATATGAATCTTATTCTCCGGACCATTCCGGATCTCCTCGTGATATCCCGAATCCCATTCGAGACTCCGAACAACATTCGGTCTCTTTCTCATCAATCCATAACTACTCAAACAACGTCGAATCCTTAAGTGTGTCTCCCTACGGTTCGTGAATTATGCGGACATGATCGAGACACTTCTCCGATCAATAACCAATAGAGGAATCTGGAAATTCATATGGCTCCCACATATTTCTACGATTAATTTGCGATCGAATGAACCACTTACATACGATATCAATTTCCCTTTGTCTCACGATAGTTTACTTATCCGAGGTTATGATCGGTATCTCTGCATACCTAGTTCAACCTCGTTCGATAAGTTCTCTTTTCTCGTTCCCGTGATATGTGATCCCTTGTGATCCAGTCACATGCTTGCAAGCTAATTGGATGACATTTCACCGAGAGGGCCCAGAGTATATCTATCCGTCATATGGATGGACAAATCCCACTCTTGATCCATGTGTCTCAACCAATACTTTCCGAACACTCAATGCCACCTTTATAGCCACCCAGTTACGGTGTGGTGTTTGATGTCATCAAAGCATCCATCCGGTAAAGGTGATATGCATGATCTCATGGTCAAAGGAATTAGATTACTATGTATCAGAAAGCATATAGCAATTGAACTATTAAAATGACTTAATCTTTATGCTACGCTTATCTATAGGAGTATGTCCACCATATCATTCTCCTAACGATATGATCTTGTTGTTAATAACATCTCAATGTTCATGATAGGGAAACCACAATCATCTATTAACCAACAAGCTAGTATTATATAGAGGCTTTACTAGGGACTCTTATTTTTAGTCTACAAATCACACAAGTATTAATGTTTCCTTGTTAATACTATTATAGAATGAATGTAAACATTTATCATAAACACAAAGATATAATAATAACTATATTTATTATTGCCTCTAGGGCATATCTCCAACAGCTCTCATACTTGGCGTTTTCCCTAGTCGCTCGCGCTGAACTGGTCGTCAGTCCCCGAGCGTGGTACTTGGCCGTTCGAGTCGCTGTGTCGAGGATGCGGAGGATCATGGTCGCTGTGGGGAGCGACGGCAGTTGTCTTGGCTCGTTAAGCCAGTCGAGCTAGGCGACTCCAATGGGGCTCCGGGTAGGCGTTTTTCGTGGACGTTACGAGGCCTAGGGTAACCCAGTGCCCTCTTAGAGCACTACTTAGCCGTGCCGATCGCTGTACCAGAGGTTGACTCCTGCAGTTAGCTTGGTGCTGTTATTACGAGTGCGAGTGGCACAAGACGCGGAGAGTAGACACAATTTGTGTAATCAATATGTTTTATTTCATAGCGACTGGAGGGTACATATGTGGGGTTCTAGGAGTAGAACTTCCGTAGGAGGTTTACATTCCATGGCCGCTTGACGTCGAGTTTTCTGTCCCCGCGGACGTCGGTGAGGTAGTAGGCGTCATTGCCGAGTACTCGCCCTATGGCGAATGGTCCCTCCCACGGGGGGAGAGCTTGTGCATGCCCTTCTTGTCTTGGATGAGGCGTAGTACCAGGTCGCCTTCCTGGAAGGTGGGAGTTTTCACCCGCCGGCTATGGTAGCGGCGGAGTCCTTGCTGGTAGATGGCAGTGCGAGAGCGAGCTAGGTCGCGTGCCTCGTCGAGTTGATCGACTCCGTCCTGACGTGCGAGTTCGTTCGCCGCCTCCGTGTAGTGGACGACCCTTGGCGAGTCGTGCTCGAGGTCGGTGGGCATGACTGTCTCGGTGCCATACACCATGAAGAAGGGGGTGAACCCTGTCGACCTGTTGACCGAGGTGCGGATACCCCAGATGACGGAGGGTAGCTCCTCGACCCAGCACCCGGCAGTGCGCTCGAGCGGTACTTGGAGCCGTGGCTTCAGGCCGTGGAGGATGCTCTGGTTGGCCCGTTCTGCCTGGCCGTTGGATTCCGGGTGGGCGACTGACGCGAGGTCGAGCCGGATGTGGTGTTCCTCGCAGAACTCGGCCATGGCTCCTTTGGCGAAGTTGGTGCCGTTGTCCGTGATGATGCTGTTTGGGAACCCGTAGCGATATATGAGCTCACGTAGGAATTTGGTGGCGGTCTTCCCGTCGCATTTCCGGACTGGCTTGGCCTCCACCCACTTTGTGAATTTGTCGACCGCGACCAGGAGGTGGGTGAAGCCGGAGGGGGCCTTTTTGAAAGGGCCTACCATGTCCATACCCACACGGCGAATGGCCAGGTGATGGGGATTGTCTTGAGCGCTGAGCTCGGCACGTGTGTCTGGTTGGCGTACTTTTGGCACCCGGCGCACCGCTGGACAATGTCGACGGCATCGGCGTGTGCGGTGGGCCAGTAAAAGCCGTGCCGCATAGCCTTTGCGACCAGAGAGCGGGCTCCGGCGTGGTGGCCGCAGTCGCCGGAGTGGATGTCGTGGAGGATCTTGCGTCCTTCGGCGGGTTGGACGCAGCATTGGAACACGCCGGTCACGCTGCGCTTATGGAGCTCGTCGTCGATGATGGTGAAGGATTTGCACCGACGTGCAACCATCCGGGCGTCTGTCTCGTCTGCCGGCAAGGTGCCGGCCTCGAGGTAGGCGATGTATGGCTTGGTCCAATCGTCTGGCTCGGCGATGAGTGCGGCCAGGGCTGCCTCTGGTTGCAGCGGGACTCCGATGTCGATCTCCCTTGGGAGAGAGACCGACGGCTTGGTGATCGTGTCGAGGAAGACGCCGGCGGGTGGTGCGAGTCGAGCCGACCCGATGCGAGAGAGTGCGTCGGCCTCCTTGTTCTTCCGCCTGTCGATCCACTCGACGGAGTAGCCTGCGAAGTGTTCGCCTAGCTTGTCTACTGCCTGGCGGTATGCCGCCATGGTGGGAGAGATGGTGTCGCAAGTACCAGCGACTTGCCCAGCGACGAGGTCGGAGTCTCCGTAGCAACGTAGGCGATGGACGTTCATCTCCTTGGCAGCTCGCATGCCGTGGAGTAATGCCTCGTACTCGGCCATGTTGTTGGTGCAGGGGGTGAAGTCGAGGCAGAGGACGTAGCGGAGCTTGTCGCCCTTCGGGGAAGTCAACACGATCCCTGCTCCTGCGCCGTCCGCGTTCTTGGAGCCGTCGAAGTGCAGGCTCCAGTATTGGAGGTATGGCAGCTTTTCCGGCTGCTAGGACTCTTCCCAGTCGGCGATGAAGTCCGCGAGAGCCTGCGACTTGATCGCTTTTCGTGGCTCATACTTGATGTTGTGGACGCCGATTTCGACGGCCGACTTGGCGACTCGCCCGGTCGCCTCACGATTGCGGATGATGTCCTGCAATGGTGCTGAGGAGACGACCGTGATCGGGTGCTCCTGGAAGTAGTGCGGCAGTCGCCGCTGTGCTCTGTAGACTGCGTATACCAGTTTCTGGTATTGCGGGTACCGTTGGCGCGAATCGGTGAGGACCTCACTGATATAGTACACCGGTCGTTGTACCGGGCGCTCCTTTCCTTCCTCCGGCCGCTCGACGACCATGACGGCGACGCTTCTAGCCGCGGCGTGACGACCAGCATGGGTTCTTTGTCGATGGGGGCGACGAGTAGCACCTTCTTGAGGTCGCGGAGTGCGTCGTCCGCCTCCTTGTCCCACTGGAAGGTGGGGTTCTTTCGCATCAGGCGGTATAGGGGCATCGCCTTTTCGCCCAATCGGGGGATGAAGCGACTGAGAGCCGCGACTCGCCCGGCCAGTTTTTGGACGTCGCGCAGGCACTCGGGTTTGCCGAGTCGAGCGATCGTGTCAATCTTGGTGGGGTTCGCCTCGATCCCTCACTTGGAGACGACGTACCCCAGTAGTTGCCCTGCTGGTACACCGAAGGTGCATTTGCCTGGGTTGAGCTTTATTTTGTATTTCCGCAGGTTGGCGAATGTTTCCGCCAGGTCGGCGAGTAGATCGCCCTGGCGAGCGGACTTCACTACCACGTCGTCGATGTAGACGTGGATATTGCGGCCAATTTGGCTCGCAAGGCATTCCTGCATGCACCGCTGGTAGGTTGCCCCGGCGTTCTTGAGGCCGAAGGTCATGGCGGTGTAGCAGAAGGCTCCGAATGGCGTGATGAACGCCGTCTTTTCTTCGTCCTCGATGGCCATTTTGATCTGGTTGTACCCAGAGTAGGCGTCGAGGAAACACAGCGACTCCGACCCCGTGGTGGAATCGATTATTTGGTCGATCCGCGGGAGGACGAATTGCTCCTTCGGGCAGGCGCTGTTTAAGTTTGTGTAGTCGATACACATCCTCCAGGTCCCATTTTTCTTCTCGACCAGGACTGGGTTTGCCAGCCACTTGGAGTATTTTATTGGCCGGATGAAGCCTGCAGCGAGTAGACGCTACACCTCCTCGGCGATGGCTCGGCGGCGCTCTTCATTGAAGGGCCGCAGCGACTGCTTGACAGATCGCACTTTGGGGTCGGCGTTGAGTTTGTGCTTAGCGAGTTCCCTAGGGACACCAGGCATGTCAGAGGGCTTCCATGCAAAGATGTCCCTGTTCTCACGGAGGAACTCGATGAGCTCGCCTTCCTATGCTGGGCTCATGCCCGTCCCGATCGTCACCGTCTGGCTGGAGTCGCCTGGGACCAGCTCGACGGTGCGGGTGTGCGTCGTTGCCTCGAAGGCTGAGGTGTTGATGCCCTTCGAATTGGGCTTCTTGAGTATGGTGGGATCGTCGTTGTTGACACCGCTCGCATACTTGGCAAACTCGTCGGCGTGGTTGGCCTCTGCCGCGATGACGGCGTCAGCGAGTTTGGCTCCTTTGGCCTCGCACTCGGCGGCCATGTCGGGGTCGCCGTTGATGGTGATGACGCCGCGCGGCCCGGGGAGCTTCATCGTGTTGTACGCGTAGTGGGGCGCTGCCATGAACTTGGCGAACACCTGGCACCCCAGGACGTAGTGGTAGGGGCTGTCGAAGGGTACCAGGTCGAAGGCGATCCGCTCGGTGCGGAAGTTTGCTGGTGTGCCGAAGGTGACTGGCAGCGTGACCTTGCCGATCGGGTATGCCTTCCGACCGGGGACGATGCCGTGGAACATGGTGTAGGTCGTTTCGACCATCGACTGCGGGAGCCGCAGCCGCTTGAAGGTGTCCAGGTACAGGATGTTGATGGAGCTACCGCCGTCCATCAATGTCTTGGGGAGCCAGTAGTCTCCTACCTTGGGCTTGACCACCAGGGCGACTCGGCCTGGGTACTCGATGCGTGGCGAGTGGTCCTGGCGGCTCCAGGTGATGGGCTGCTCCGACCAGTTGAGGAACTGGGGAACATCCACCTGGGCCACCGCGTTGATGGCGACGGCGCGGGCGATGACCTTCTTCTCGCGCTCCGTGTTGAAGCCTGTGAAGGTGTGGAGCGAGCCGGCCACACTGCCAAATTTTCCGCCGTTTGGCGGGTTATTGTCGGGGTCTTCCCGCGCTCGCCGTGCCTTCTCGATCTCCTTGAGAGAGTGGCAGTCGGCGGTCGTGTGCGTGGTGGGCTTTCCTTCCCTGCTGTGAAATGCACAAGGTTGGTTAAGGAGGGCCGCGGGGTCGAACCTTGGTTTCGCCTTGTAGTTTCCGCCGTCGCGGCGCTGCCCCCCGTCGCGGCGGAAGCTCTTGGGCTCGCGCTGCGCGTGCCCAGCATTGGCGACGAAGTCGACTCGCCCATCACTGCGGCGCTTGCCGGTGAGGCGAGTGTTGCTGTAACATAGGTCGGACCGTCGTCCGTTGTCGTTGCCGTTTGTGCGGCGTTGACCACCCGACTCGTCGTCGGTTTCCTGGTTTGGGTCTTCCTCCGCATACCTTTTGGCGATCTCGAGGAGGTCCGGTATGTTGTCGAGTGTGCAGTATGCTCGCTTGAGCTTGGAGACCAAGGGCTCGTATCGGCACGAGGTCTTGAATCAGTGCATCACGGTGTCCGGGTGGATACCGGCCACGTTGTACCATAGTTCTTGCCACCGTTGGACCCAGCTTCGGGTCGACTCGCGGGGTCCCTGGACGCATCGCTCCAGGTCCTCGATGGTGGTGGCGCGGGTGTAAGAACCCTCGAAGTGCCTGACGAAGGCGTCGCGCATCTCTTCCCAGGAATCAATGCTATCCGGGGGGAGAGTGTTGATCCACTGCCTGCACGCTCCCTCCATCATCAGGGGGAGGTAGCGGGCGGCTAGCAGGTCGGTGTGGCTAGCGATCCCCATCGCCATGAGGTAGGTGTCCAGCCACACGGACGGGTCATACGAAGGGTCGTACTTCTCTATTTCCTTCGGCGCTTTGAAGTTCGCCGGGTATTTTTCGCCTCGGATCATTGGTCCGAAGCACCGGGGCCCGAGCCGGCTTAGCGACCCCATCGGCTCGCTGTCGCGGCGATTGGTTAGGGTGTGTCGCAGGTCGTCGGGCTGGCGTGCGCGCCAGCTTTGGTTGTTGATGATGTGGGTACGAGCATCGACGGGCTAGCCGTTGGCGGCGACGAAGTTGGTCGCTGGCCTGGGGCCGTTGGTGGAGAGTGCCGCGTTCGCGGGTCGGTGTTGGAGCTGTAGTGGTTCGGGTGGCGGGCAGTTAAGGGTGTTTGCCGTCAATGGACGGCCGCTTGAGGCCAATCTGCTGCCAGACGAACGCGAGTACATCCGACCCTGTGAGTCGGCGCCTGCGTTTTGTTGCTCGACCGCCTTTGCGAGCAGGGCCTTGACGTACTGGATCTGGAGGGCGCCGTCACCGGTGGCCATGATGTTGTCGGCCACTGCTCGGCCCGCCACGAGGTTGTCCATCGGGGTGGAGAACATTGGTAGGCCATTCGCGTCTCGCTCCCTTGAGGGGACCATGATCCGCGGCTGGCCCCTGGGGCGTGCGCGGTTGGGTGGAGGTGGGGCGCCGTTCGCCGTTGACCCTGGCGGGGGCCGGGCGCTTCCTCCGGGTGGCGCGTTCTCGCAGATCGCGCGCTCGGCCACGCGGGCCGGGTCGTTCTCGTCGTTGAAGTTCAGGGCGCGCCCCTGGACGGTGGGGTTCAAGCGCGACCTGATTCGCTGCGCGTGGTAACGCGACAGCTCCTGCGCCGTCACCTGCTCGAGGCGAAATTTTTCGCGCTCGGCTTGATCCTTGCGGACTGCCTCCGCCAGCTTCAGGCAGAGTTCCTCGACCTCCGTTGCCGTGCCGTTAGGGGGGATCAGGGTGGAGAAGGGATCCTCTGGCGGGTCGGTGCCGGTCGCCATGTAGGTCGCGGCGTGGCGACCGGTCCCGTCGCGGAGGTCGGCGGAGTTTTCCGACCCAGAGTCGAAGTCGAAGATGCCAAGGATGGAGGGATCCTCGAAGTCTCCCATGTTGGAGACCTGGGTGATGGAGCCCGCGGGCGAAGCCGCGGTGATGGATCCGGCGAGTGACGCCGGGGTCGCCAAGTCGGCGTCGTCGTTGAGGGCCGCGTCTTCCACGGTCGCGGTGTTTTCGGCCACGTCGCTGTGGGCCGAGTTGTACTCGGAGGCGAGGCGATGGATTGTGCGGACCTGGCTCTCGGAGAGCCGGTCGCGTGGCGGCGACTCGCGGATGCGAGCCGAGTCCTCTGAGACGATGACGTCGGTGAGGCCGACGAAGAGGCTGATCGTGCCGACTGGCAAGATCATGCTGTTCGTGACGGGTCGCGCCGCCGGGACGTAGCTGCTCGGCAAGATCTAGAGCATCTCGCCGATCGCTATCATGCGGCCGGTGGCGACCGACTCGTTGATGGGCAGATTGGATCTCGCCGCAGAACACCGGCCAGACCGGCCAGGCCCCACGGTGGGCGCCACTGTCGTGGGAATGACCACGGCAGATGCTGCAATCGGCAACGAGTAGTAGAACGAAGGGCAAGGGCGGCCAGCCATATGCGGTGCGATATGAGGGCGGAGACACAGGGTTTTACCCAGGTTCGGCCCCCCGGAGGGTAAAGACCTACTCCTGCTAGATTGTATTATGATGGAGGTACAATGGGGCGAGCTCGACGGCTAGGCGGCGAGTCGCTTGGGTGGATGATGGAACTTATCTTTACACGCCCTGTAGGGAGGTTTATATAGACTCACCCTCCCCTAGGGTTTACATATCTCAACCGAATCAGTTGAGGTTTCGGTACTCGTTTAACCTAATCCGACTGGGCCTATCTACTCTCCTGGGCCTTCAACTTCCAGTCGCTTGGATCCATGCCAGGTCTTGATCCAGTCGCCGTCTTGCAGGCCCACTCGCCAGTTCCTAGGCCAGTCGGAAACGTCCTGCTGGGTATACCCCGGTAGGCATATCCCCATCACTTGCTTCAAGTTTTGTAGCTTGTCGAAGAGGTCTTGGCGATAGTGCTCGGGAGGAAATCTTGCATACATCACATTCTTCATCTCGGTCCAAGTGGTTACCGGTGGTTCTTCTTGCTTCTCACGATTGCTTTGGTAGTCTTCCCACCAAACATTGGCGTAATCCTCAAACTCAAGAGATGCCATTGCCACTTTCTTCTCTTCAGAAAAGTTGTGGACTCGGAAGATTTTGTCGACTTTGGGCTCCCATTCAAGGTATGCATCGGCATTTTCTTCTCCTTTGAACTTGGGCATAACAAACTTGAGCTTCCCAAACTTGCCATCATCACGCTCATGGTGGTTGTTGCAACGTTCTGGGTGCATACTCGCATCACTTGGAGGGCGTGGAGGCGGGGGAGGAGGCTCTTGATTGCCTTGAGGTTGTTGTGGTGGATGAGCTTGATGATGCTCGAAGTCTCTTCTTCTCCGTTGGTCGGCATCATTGACGTTCATAGCTTGACGGTGTCGGTGGTGGTGTTGTGCATGTCGGTTATTGCGTCGAGCTTGGCGTGCATCCTCATCATCATCACTTGTGTCCCATACCGGTTCTTGATTTTGTTGACGTTGCTCGTGGTGGTAATGAGGAGGATGACGACGCCTATCATTATGGTTATCTTCATCTTTGCGTTCTCGAGGTTGGTGCACGTCGATGATTGCTTGTTGTGGTGGTGGACCATGCTCTTGTCGTTGTTGTTGAGGTTGAGGAGCATTTGGGTCCACCGCTTGAGGGCGACGATGACGAGCTTGTTGGTCCCCATTATGGTGGTGTGTTCTCCGCGTTGGGAGTGTGACCTTGAAGACTCGCCATGTTGACTTGAAGCGTGCAAGCGGGAGGAACTTGATGAGCTTGAGCGATGACCGTGTCGGTTGCCAAGGTTGGCAATAGCTTGGTGAAGAGCTTGGAATTGAGCATGGTGCTCCTCTTGACGTTTCCGCTCACGGTACTCAAATTCTCGAAAAGTATCATCAAGACGGTGCTCAAGTCACTCAAATTGATTGTTGAATTCTTGGCGTTGCGCCCATAGGTTGTGGCGTGTGGCAAAGCCATCTTGGTTGTTGAAATTGCTATCTCCACTAGATCCACTTGCCCTATACATGGTGCACAAACACACTTGATAGATATGGTGAGATTGGTGGAATGGTAATTGCTACCTTGCCTCACCGGAGTAAAAAATTGTAAAGATTGTTCTTGCCGAGAGCAAAGCGAATTGCGAGTACACAAGGCACACACACAAAGGCCTATGGTGGTGGGTTAGAAAGATGGATAGCAAATGGAACAACCTAAAGAAAAGGATATTGTCAAAAGTGGGTAAAATCCAACAAAAACAAAGTCAAAGGAAAGGGTCAAAAAGGGTGACGAGAACCTACGACTATACACACACGATGGAGATTAATGTGGCTAGCACGACTATGAAAAATGAGCAACGAACAAAATTGGACCTAACGAAGACTAATGCTCAGTGTCGTGCCAACGCTAAGAGAGACCATAGCCCGTTCGCACAAGGTTGAGAAGCAACAGATTTGTACGCTTGCCTTGCTCTTGCTTAGAAGCTTTGGACTCTCTTTAGCTATTGGTATATTTCTTTGTTTCTTTTGCTTAGAAGATTTTTTTTGTAACACTATGGAGTCAATTTTGTTATTGCCTCTATATCATGACTATGCAAGAGCAAGCGCACAATGCTTCGGCAAACATAGGAGGGCTACTCTCGATAGGTTAGGTAACACACACAGGAAGAAGGGGGTTAACAACGGTTGTGCAAGTTATACCTTTTGGTGATGTTGTACTTGCACTCATTGGTGAAGGGATGGTTCGAGTTCCGCGGTGTCGATGTCGAGCACGAGGTGTTGTTGGAGTTGCGGAAGCTTGTTAGTTGATAGACACTCAGGCGAAACACAAGCACACAAAGGAAATTAGTTGAAAAAGCAAGAGGGGTCAAAAAAAATTTGTTCAGGGCCGGAGATTCCGGTGTATTGGGGCCAGAAACTCCGGTGTGGTCCGGAGACTCCGGTGTGATGGCCGGAGACTCCGATCTGGTTCCAGCACGACGAACAGCTCGAGTTCCTGAGCAGAAATTCGGCCCTTTAACCCTCAAATCCAGAAAATTTCAACCAAATTGGGCTGGGAAACGCAGGGCAAAGGTAGACCGAATCAAGGACAAGTTTCTAATGGATCAAAACCATAATCAACTCACCAAATCAAGAGATCGATCCAAAAGCAATTTGGGGCTAATATTTTTGGTGTTTTCGAATTTATGGTGGAATCGGTGAGCGAAAGTCAAATCCGTGGCAACCAAAAGCTGCTGATACCAGTTGATATGGGATCCCTTGTGGGATTGAACCTAGGGTGGCCCGATCTTCACGGATTTGAGGCGGGGAGTGAGGGGAATACCCGATGAACATGATGAACACAGCACAAACGCAAGGTAAAGATACAAACACACGCAAACACAACCCGATTTGATTTGCTCCCGTTGGCTCGAACAACCAATCCAATAGAATCCTCGGCGAGAGACCGTTAGGTAGAATCACCAAAGGAGAGATCGGCAAGCGGATGATAGAATCCAAATCAAAGGAGAGAGTAGCAACCAAGTAGAATCCCAAAGGGGAGAGACCTAGCACTACTAGAATCCTTGATGAGGAGAGACCAAACACTTGAGGAGGGTCTTGACGACTTGGAGACGAACAACCGAACTCCAAGGACTTGTACAACTCATAGATTAACTATAGAGAGGGGTTCCCATCTAGGGTTAGGCACAAGCCTTCATTCATCATCAACTCTAGGGTTTCAAGGAAGGGGTGGGGGCTGATATACATGCTAGCCACGAGCTAAGGGTAAAACAGGCATAAATAGGAAGTTCTGGGCGTTACATGGGCCAGGCCCAACCCGAGGCGCGCAGGCCCGATACACTGGGTACGGAGACTCCGGTGTGATGGCCGGAGACTCCGGTCTGGACCGGAGACTCCGGTCAATCTCCAGTGTCATCTCCGGAGGGGCATTCTGACTGTCCTGGGCGCTGGTTTGGGGGTCGGTCCAGAGATGGGCCGGAGACTCCGGTGTGGTAGACCGGAGACTCCGGTCTGGCTTCAGCCGCTTCTTGCGTCTTCTCTTCCAGGCCTCTTGCTTGGGGGTCTTGGTTTCTGGGGTCTTCTTTTCATCTCCACTTGGTGTCATGGTCATGGGCCTGGGCATAGCATGGGCACTTGTCTCAAGTAGGATCCCATTCACATGATAACCAAAGGAGGGGAGGTATGGAATGAGTTCACCTTTGAGGGTATGGTTGAGGTAGCATGGTGTGGGCCAATGGTGAATGCCATGTGTTGGGCTGCCTCACATTTCTCAGAGTCTGGGCTCATCATCAGTTCCTCACAGTTTGCAGGTTCACTGTCTTCTTCCAACAAGACAGTCAAGACAGGGTTGCCGTACCACTCAGGAGGGGCACGCGACCTTGTCGACCTGCGATGTTCAGTAGTAGCATCGTCCGAAGCTTCATGATCCTTGTCATTAGCTTCCTCTATTGTTGGGGCAGGTGGCACTGGAACAATTTCAGGTGCTGCGCTACTCTCCAACTCAAGAGAAGGTTCAACAACCTCGTCTAGCTCTACTTTCCTCCCACTCACTTCTTTTGAGAGAAACTCCTTCTCAAGAAAGGATCCGTTCTTTGCGACAAACACTTTGCCTTCGGATCTGTGATAGAAGGTATACCCAATAGTTTCCTTAGGGTATCCTATGAAGACGCATTTCTCCGCTTTGGGTTCGAGCTTGTCCGACATCAACTTCTTGACGTAAGCTTCGCATCCCCAAACTTTAAGAAACGACAACTTAGGTTTAGCACCAAACCACAGTTCATACAGTGTTGTCTCGGCGGATTTAGATGGTGCCCTATTTAAAGTGAATGCAGCGGTTTCTAATGCATAACCCCAAAATGATAACGGCAAATCTGTAAGAGACATCATTGATCGCACCATATCTAATAGAGTTCGATTCCGGCGTTCAGACACACCATTGCGCTGTGGTGTTCCGGGTGGCGTGAGTTGCGAAACAATTTCTCTTACGTTAAGATGCGTGAGAAAATCATAACTCAAATATTCACCTCCACGATCGGATCGTAGAAACTTAATTTTTCTGTTATGATGGTTTTCCACTTCGTTCTGAATTTCTTTGAACTTTTCAAATGTTTCAGATTTATGGTTTATTAAATAGATATACCCATATCTACTTAAGTCATCAGTAAAAGTGAGAAAATAGCGATAACCACCGCGCGTCGAAACACTCATTGGTCTGCATACATCAGTATGTATGATTTCCAACAAGTCTGTTGCTCGCTCCATTATACCGGAGAACGGGGTTTTGATCATCTTGCCCATGAGGCACGGCTCACACGTGTCAAATGATTCAAAATCAAGAGACTCCAAAAGTCCATCAGAATGGAGTTTCTTTATGCGTTTTACGCCAATATGACCTAGACGGCAGTGCCACAAATAAGTAGTATTATCACTATCTACCTTGCATCTCTTAGCCTCAATGTTATGGATGTGTGTTTCATCGCTTTCGAGATTCAGAAGAAATAAACCATTCATAGCAGGTGCATGACCATAAAAGATGTTACTCATATAAATAGAACAACCATTATTCTCCGATTTAAATGAATAACCGTCTTGCAATAAACACGATCCAGATATGATGTTCATGCTCAACGCAGGCACATAATAACATTTATTGAGGTTTAAAACTAATCCCGAAGGTAAAACTAACGAGAGCGTGCCGACGGCCATCACATCAACTCTTGATCCGTTGCCAACGCGTATCGTCACCTCATCCCTCGCTAGCCGCCGTCTATTCCGTAGCTCCTGTTTCGAGTTACAAATATTAGCAACTGAACCAGTATCAAATACCCAGGCACTACAACGAGGGCTAGTAAAGAAAACATCAATAACATGTATATCAAATATACCTTTGATGGTGCCAGCCTTCTTGTCCGCTAAGTACTTCGGATAGTTGCGCTTCCAGTGACCCTTGTCCTTGCAATAGAAGCACTCAGTGTTCGGCTTAGGCCCAGACTTGAGCTTCTTCTCAGCAGGGGAAACGTGCTTGCCGTCGCCTTTCTTGAAGGGATTCTTTGCACCCTTACCTTTCTTAAAGCTGGGGGGCTTGTTGACCATCAACACATGATTATCCTTTTTGATGTCCACCTCCGCAGCTTTCAGCTTAGCGAAGAGCTCGGTGATCGTATCAGTGGAACCAATCTGATTATGAGTAACTACAAAACTTTTGTAGCTAGGAGGGAGTGATTGCAGAACCCTGTCAATCTTGAGCTCCTCTGGAATCTTGCAGTCCAGTTGCTCAAGGCGTTGAGTGTAGCCCGACATCTTAACAGCGTGCTCACTAACGGAACTCCCTTCCTCCATCTTGCAGTTAAAGAATTTCTCAGAGATCTCATATCTCTCAGAACGGGCCTGAGTCCGGAACATAGTTTTCAGTTCCTCGAGGATCTCATAGGGCCCGGGGTAATCTTCAAAACGATTTTGAAGGTCCGATTCCATAGCAAACAACATGGTGCTCTTAATCACACCATAATCATCTTTGCGCGACTGATAAACAGCTTTCTCATCAGCCGACGCATCTACAGCAGGGGCGTCACCTAGCGCATCCTCAAGGACATAGTCCTTTTGTCCGCCAGCGAGAATGATTCTCAGATTGCGAAACCAGTTGATGAAGTTAGACCCATTGTTCTTAAGCTTTTCTTTCTCAGCAAAAACGTTGAAGTTGAAGTTGGACTTAGCCATTTGATCTACAAAATTTTGCAAGTACAATTTAGACTATGTTCATAATAACTAGTTCAACTTAATCATATTACTAGATGAACTCCCACTAAATTCAACATCCCTCAAGTTGCTTAGTGAGCATGATCCAAATTCACCACACCTAATCCGATCTTCATGAGAAGAGATGTGGTTTCAATGGTGGACAACAAAGTGTCGATCATATCATTCATATGACTCATGCTTAACCTTTCGGTTCGTGTGTTCCGAGGCCATGTCTGTACATGCTAGGCTCGTCAAGTCAAACCCAAGTATTTCCACGTGTGCAAAACTGGCTTGCACCCGTTGTATGTGAACGTAGAGTTTATAGCACCCGATCATCACGTGATGCTTGAACACGACGAACTTTTGCAACGGTGCATACATGGGGGAGAACACAGTTTTATCTTGATCTTTAAGTGAGGAATCATCTTATAATGCTACTGTCGCGATCTAAGCATAATAAGACACATAAAAGGATAAACATCACATGCATATAATTTTATGTGACATGGTATAGCCAATCTCCGCGCAATGATCTCCATCTTGTGCGTTCCAGCATGATCTCCATCACTCCACCATGGTTGCCTCCACCACGAATAGCAACTATAACTATTGCTAACTAGTTAGCGATAAATTAAAGCTATTACATGGCGTATAAGAAGTTGACACGCTGGTCATACACAATTATAAAGACAACCATATGGCTCCTGCCAGTTGTGTACTCATCGACATGCAAGTCGTGAAACATTACAAAACATGATCATTGCATACAACATACACATCACATCTTGGGCCATACCATATCATAGAAAACACTCCCTGCAAAAACAAGTTAGACGCCTCTACTTTGTTGTTGCATGTTTTACGTGGCTTATGGGAGTAGCAAGCTAAGAACGATTCTTACCTACGGAAAGCCACAACGGTGATATTATGGTTGCCAAACTCCGGTGTAAATCTCATGACAACTATAGTGAGAGAAACATGCATCCACCAGCCGCATGTGTGGAACAAGCCACATGTCAAGTACGGAGCCGGTCTCGCGAACGACGTCGCGTAAAGTTGGCCTGGACCGCTTCAATCTCACTATCCCGCGTCATAAGAAGTACACAAACAAGAGGCTTGCAACAGAAAACATCAACGCCCGCAACAACCATGTTGCGTTCTACTCGTGAAACACATCTACGCATAGATCTAGCTCTGATACCACTGAAGGGTTTCGCAGCATAGTAAATCAAAATTTTCTACGGATGCGAACGGAAAAAGCCAAGATATAATCTAGGATATGCAAACAACAAGGGGGGATAGATGAAATCTTCATACCCTTGAAGAAATCGTATAGCGGAACGTTCGACGGAACGTGGTTGATGTAGTCGTACTAGCCTTCTCCTCCTCGTGATCCGATCCGATCCAACACCGCAAATGGCGATGCCTCCGAGAGATGCACACGTACGGCACCTCGACGTCTCCTCCTTCCTCGGTCCTGCAAGTGGGGTGGAGAGATAGATTGGATCTACGACACGACGGCGTGGTGCAAAGGTGGAGAGTTTCTGCAGCAGGGCTTCGCCTACGCGCAGTCGGGAGAGAGAGGGAGAGGAGGGCAACAGCTAGGCGGCTAGGGCTTGAGGAGGTGTGTGGGAAGGGTGCGCCCCTGCCTTCTTTATATAGAGGGTTGGGCGGCTTCCCCTTGCCCCCTCCTCCAAGCCTAGGGCCGGCGGCCACATGGGAGGAGTGGGGGGCAAGTTCCCCCCTTCTAGAAGCTCTCCCTAGGGTTTCCCCTAGGGCTTGGCCGGCTGGGCCTATGGGGCCTTGTGCCCCTGGCCCAATGCGGCCAGGGCACTCCCTCGTAGGCCCACGCCCCCTCCCGACAAGTGGAGCCACGTTGGTCCCACCCCGGAAGCTTCTAGAACCTTCCGGTACAATACCGATTAATCCGGAACAATTCCGAACTCCAAAAACTGCATTGCCTTATATGAATCTTATTCTCCGGACCATTTCAGAACCTCTCATGATGTCCCGGATCCCATCCAAGACTCGTAAAAAAACTCATAAACCAATTATCCAATCTATCCTAGCGTCGAGACACACTAAGTGTGTGACCCTACGGGTTCGAGAATATGCAGACATGATCTTCTATCAATAATCAACAGCGGGGTCTGGAAACCCATATTGACTCCCACATACTCATCGATGATCATATCGGATGAACCACGATGACAGGATTCAATCAATCCCATATATATATTCCCTTCGTCGCACGATATTTTACTTGCCCGAGATTCGATCGTCGGTATCGGCATACCTGGTTCAATCTCGTTCATAGCAAGTACTTTACTCGTTCCATAATCCGATATCACTTTGTGATTAACTCCTTAACCATGTTCTTGCAAGAGTTGTTGATATCGATTACCGAGTGGGCCCGAAGTATATCTCTCCGACTCGGGAGGGACAAATCCCATCTCGATACATACAACCCAACAAGTACTTTCTGATCACCTGAGAGACACCTTTATGATCACCCTCTCATAGGATGACGTTTGATGACCTCAAAGCTTTCTTCCGATACCAGAGAGTTGCATTATCTCATGGTCTAAGGAATACAATATTTGACATAGGAAAAAGCTTCGCAAAGATGAACACGATGACATGATCTAATTACTCTGCTTAATTTGGGTCTATCCATCATATCATTCTCCCAATGATATGATCTCATTATTAATTGACAACTCATGTCTATGGTTAGGAAACCTTAACCATCATTAATCAATGAGCTAGTCCATAGAGGCATACTAGGGACACGGTGTCGTTCATAAACCACACAAGTATTAAAGTTTCCGCTTAATACAATTCTAGCATGGAATATAAACTTTATCATGAACAAGAATTATAATAATAACATCTTTATTATTGCCTATAGGGCATAATTCCAACAACCCAATCATATATTTGAGTTTGGTATGTATTTACAAGTGTATTACCTATTATTATGTTGAACCTGCGAACCCTAAGGTGACAGTTAGGGAAAATAATAGGAATATATAATAGTTTGAGGATATTGTGTGTTCATGAAGTGTTAATGCTTTGTTTTGATCTATTTGAAAGGTAGATCTTAATTGCATGTAGTACCAAGTTGGCCCCGATGAAATGGGCAGGCAAGACAAAAAATATTATGCAAACTTACATGCATGATTATGTTTGGAGCACACACTAAACACAACTGAATTAGAGATAAATACAATGGTAATATGATACATTATATGATGGATATCATTCATACAACACCCCTCCATCACCTCATGCCTGCGTTTTAGCCACTTAAGGTTTTATAACATTACTTCTGGTGAAAATTGGAAATCTGCTGCTTTATTGACTGCTTTGTTTTACTGCTTTGAATCAACTGCCATAAATCACCACTTTATTTGCAAGTTTATTGATATACAAGTGTGATTGAGAGTGACGTCTCAATTGCTAAAGTCTTATTGGTACTCTTGTGTTCCCCTTGAGTCGAACTATAAATTTGGGTAATAGTTCTCCTCGAAGATTTCAGCGGTCCCCTATACTTGTGGTGTGATTTTACTCTTTGGTACACAAGATTGAGTCTTTTATGGTTGGTGCTGCCAGAGGTAGAAATCAAGGAGTAATTCCCTCTTTTGGGGGTGCTGTGTTTTATAGAATTGTTTGCTTAGAATTTAATGTTCCAGATCATGTAAAATATACTGTAATTTGTGCTATATAATAAAGAACTAACATAGAATTGAAAGTAAAATTAGCTTAGTTTGCCTCGGGATGCCATGCATTTTCTTTAGCATGGTAGTATGTACAGAGCCACTCTCTTTTGGTTGTAACATGGGTGGACTAACATAGAAATAAAAGTAAAATTAGCTTAGTTTGCCTCGGGATGTCATGCATTTTCTTTAGCACGGTAGTATGTACAGAGTCACTCTCTTTTGGTTGTTACATGGGTGGATTTACTCCTCCTGCTAAGTACTAGCTAATGGGCTCTATAATATCATCTACCTAACGTTTCTTTTGTTCTAATGTACTTTAAATAGCTTTTTTAGATTTCTCTGACTATTTGGTTCTGTAGTGCCTACATCTATGTAAAGCTATATCAAGGAAATAGGTGTGTTTAGTGTCGTTGTGCTCTAATTGTTCTGCTACTGCCAAGCTTGGCTGTTGCTTGTTCTTCTGCTATGTGCTACTAGCTGCTACTTGTGCTTCTGCTATGTGCTATTAGCTGCTACAGGTTGCTTGGTTATTTATTTGTGAAACCGAAAACTCTTTTTGAGAAAGGATTGAGGAGAGGGCCATGAGCCAATGAGACAAGTTTCATTTTTTTTAATTTTCCATTTAAGTAATGGAGTATTAGTATATGCCATACGTTTTGTTGCTAATAATTAGTCCAGGTTTTGGATCTTTGTTGGACATCTTTTGGATGTGATAGATCGGCAAAAAACAATTTATTATCCTCTTTCTAGCTGTGTATCCACAATTTCGTTTGATCAATCGATGATTTGTAGCATTTCCCCCTCACAATATCTTGAAGCATATGTTTGTAGATTTAAAGATGTGTCTTTTAGAAATGCCTTCTGATAGATGCAAGGCTTGGTTTTACATATTGACCAAATTTGTGGTAATGCGGTGTAGGGTTGGCTTACTGAGGATGTTGATGGTCTCTCCGAGCTGAGGCAGATCGCATCAGTGTGGGCTTCAACTCCTTAATAAGAAATTTATGTAAATTTGGTTCCAAGGCAAGATCTCTCGATCTGAATACAAGTTTAAGCTGATGAAAGTGAACAAAAATATGCAGGTTTGCATGGATCCGATGTGTGTTGGTCATGGGTCTAATTTCTCTCTTTTATTAGGTTAAGTGGATGAATGTATGAGCAACGTCGCCAACGGAGGCCTCGAGCAGGTGATGTCATGCCATCTCTGGATGGTATTTTTCCTGTGCAAACGAAGGAGTAATGTTTTTTATTTCTTTTTACTATGCAGATGCTGATGATTCTTGGATATGTTTTGCCATGGAATATTATCTTCTTATTACTTTTTTATTTGCTCTAGCTCTAGGATTAAGGAGATGGCTGAATGCAAGTTTGCATGAAACTGATGTGTGTTAGTCATGGATCTAATTTCTCTCAGGTATTAGGTTAGATGGTAATAGCAGCAACATTGTCAACAGAGGCCTCAAGCAGATCACGTTGTCTCAGTTCTTTCTTGGTGAGTACCATCTACAGATGATTTTTCCAGTGCAAACTTAGGAGTGATATTTTTTATTTTATTTTCACTATGTATGCTCTGATGATTCCTTGAATATGTTTTGACATGGAATATTATCTTGTTATTATGTGTTTATTTTCTCTAGCTCTAGCATTGACTAAATGTTTGATTTTTTAATATTAATTTTAGTACACTGATGCATTATTTTGCGGTGTAGAGTTGGCCGACCGAGGATTTCGAGGGTGGTAGCGAGGATGACTCGCCTATTCCCTGTTGAGCTGAGGTGGATCATGCCAGCATGGGCTTTGGCTCCTTCATAAGACGTTTGGTTAAATTTGGTTCAACGAGGTGTGGTAATCTCTATCTGAATTCAAGTTTAAGCTCATGCCGAGTGAAAAAAATGCATGTTTCCATGTATCTCATGTATGCTGGTCATGGATCTAATGTCACTCAGTTTTCAGTAGTTTTGATCTGGTGTTGTGGCTTATATTGAATCACCTGTTGGTTAATCATAAAAATAACCAAGCAAATATTTCACACCGCATTTCAGTTAAACCCTATGATAAGATACTCCCAATATCACTTGATGTTTTGTGTTCGGCCTTTATAGGCGAGGAGACTCCTACCGATTCTAAGTTGAGAACATTTTGGAGGTTATAATGTATTTAATTTGTTCTAGGTTTATTATCCTTGACCACCATTTTAGCTTGTAGCCTGCGGATTAGTGGTGTGATTTTACTCTTTGGTACACAAGATTGAGTCTTTTATGGTCAGTGCTGCCAGATATAGAAATCAAGGAATAATTCCCCCTTTTGGGAGAAGCTGTGTTTTGGTATTTTAAACACTATATGGCTTTGGTTTCTGCAATAGAAATCAAGGAGTAGTTCCCCCTTTTTCAATGTGTGAATGATTCTATGACTGGGTACTGCATTATAAAAACAATGATGTTTGTTGGTTTGACTTTGCATTGCTTGGTTGTTTTGATGTCCAATGGAGTGGTTCTGATGTGAATTTTTATAGCAAAAATTGTAATGGCGCTTTTAGGTTTTGGTTTAGAAATTGCAATAGCACTTCTGCCGATGAAGTGGTGTTGATTGACTCCCTCGCCATTTCATCGATCCACGTTTCTGATGTGGAATTTTATAGCAGAGATAAAAATGGTGCTTTCAGTTCTGATGTGAAATTTTATAGCGAAAAATTGCAATAGCACTTTTAGGTTTGGGCCAGAAATTGCAATAGCGCTTTTACCGATGAAGTGGTGTTGATCGATTCTCTGAACATTTGATCGATAATACAATGTTCTGGTGTGAAATTTTATAGCAGAGATTCAAATGATGCTTTCATTTTTTGGTTGAAATTGCAAATAGAAACGTGGATCGCAGATAACTATTTTCTTAGCCGTGAAAAACACCATACATGCAGGCTCCGTTTTATATACCAGTCGCTATTATGTACCTTGCATTTATTGGGGTTTTCCTTTGTTTCTCGGCTATATGAACAAAGAGAAGATAAGTAGTTATGGGCTTCTGTCTTAGTTGATTCCATCTTTGCTTCGTACAACTTTAGACTAGGATATTTTGATATTACTTGCCTTGACTAAAATATCTGTTTTGGCCTTTGTCAAGGATGCTGTACAGTTCTAAGTAATTTGCTATTTAAGAACTGTCCTTGATTGTCTCCTCGATGTCTGACGTTTGAAAAATTTTGATAGGCTATTGACTTGGCGGAGGTGCTCGTGGTAAATATCACATCATTTATGCCTGGTCTTGATATGTCCAAAACATATCTACTTTCTCGAACACTTTGCTATTGTTTTCCCTCTAGACTTATGTGATTTGGATGCAACTAACATGGACTGACACCGTTTTCAGCAGAATTACCTTGGTGTCTTGTTTTTGTGTAGAAAATGAACTATCAGGAAAAATCCCAAAAATATGCCAAAAATTATATTTCACCAGAAGATCCACGGAGCCAGAAGGGGAGACAGAGGGGAGGCCTGGGGGGCCCAGACCCACCCCAGGCGCAGGCCCACTGACCCCGCGCCTGGGGGAGGTTTGGCCACCCCAGGAAGCTTATCGGCCTCCCTCCGCGTCTATAAGTTGTCTTCTGACCTAAAAACAGAGGGGGGTCGATAGTTTTCCAGAGAGAGTTCCACTCCGCCGCCGCCACGAGAAACCAAGATTCGGATCCAGAAACTCCGTTCTGGCACCCTGCCGGGATGGGGAATTTGGAGAGGATCATCACTATCATCATCACCAACGCATCTCCATCAACCACCGATGTTTCCCTCATCCATGAGTGAGTAATCCCCCGCTGTAGGCTTGGGGATGGTAGGGATTGGATGAGTTCTATCATGTAATCGAATAAGATCTATTTAGGGCATAGTGCCTAGTATCTCTATTAGTGCTATTTGACTTTATTGCAACTTTTTGTGCTTAATGCTTGTCACTAGGGACCGAGTGCCATGATCTCAAATCTGAACTTATTATTGAATCATTATGATAGTATTGTTTGTGATCTTATCTGCAAGTTGTGTACACATATCATTGTCCGGATCCAAAGGCCCCAAAGTGACAATAATTGGGACAACCGGAGGGGATGGCTGTGGTGTGAGGATCACATGTGTTCACGTAGTGTTAATGCTTTGCTCTGGTGCTCTATTAAAAGGAGCACCTTAATTGACAGTAGTTCCCTAGAGGCCCCGCTGCCACGGGTTGGCTAGACAGAAGATGTTGTGCAAGTTCTCATTGCGAGCATGTATGACTATATTTGGAGCACATGCCTAGGATTGTTTAGTACTTGAATGCTTGTTATTATTTATCTGCAATGCCTTAGTTCTTTGAAGTTACATGTTTAGACTCGTCCATGCAACGCCCGTCCATCCATCCCTATGTCTACCTTTTCGAATCCCTCATTACCATTACTATTACTATTACTGCTGTTGTTTCACTTTGCATTGTTGTTTTGTTGCTACTACAAACTGTTGCTACTGATAAAGTTCTGTGAGCAAGAACTATTTCCAGGTGCATCTGAACTGACAACTCAGTTGTTAAGGCTTGCAAGTATTCTTTGTCTCCCCTTGTGAAGAATCAATAAATTGGGTAATACTACCCGCGAAGACTGTTGCGATCCCCTATACTTGTGGGTCATCAAGACTATTTTCTGGCGCCGTTGCCGGGGAGCATAGCTTTATTTGTAAGTTCACTTGGATCTATTATTGTTCACTGCTACTCCTTTCATCATGGGGAAGTCTTGTGATGGAAAGTTCCCTATTTTACCATCCACTACAAGAAGAGGTACAATCCTAAACACCTCTGTTGCTCTTGATTCATCGTCTGTTATAAGTAAGCTTGTCACACCACCACCACATGCTCATGCTACACACACTGCTACTACTGCTGAATCTGAAACTGCTTTTGATACTCATGATGTTACTTCTACTGTGCTTGATGCGAGTGGTTCATTAGGTCCTTTTCTAGATGCTACTATGGCTAGTCTATGAAATACCGAAACTCCTAGTGAAGACACTGTTACACCTGTTAGCTCACCTGAGTCTAGTAAGAGTTTTGATATTAATGATGGTTACATAGAGCTCACTGATGAATTTGTTGAAGAGTGCCGAAACACACATGGTGCTAGTGCTATTAAGAGTCTCCTTGCTAGACGTACTATTATGCCTAAGAAGTCCTATGATCCTAAGTTTGCCACCTCTCCCATAGATATTAAAGACAAAGATTATGATTTCTCTCTTGATTTAGCTTATTTAGATATTGTTGAGAAAGAACCTTTTTGTGGGACTGAAAATGAGAGTGCTGTGGCTCATATGAATGAGCTTTCTACTATGAGTGCTTTGTTCTCTGATGATTTTAAGATGCGCAAGTACTTTGTTGCTAAGATCTTCCCCTTTTCACTAAAAGGAGAAGCTAGGGCTTGGTTTTATAGATTACCTCCTGGTTCCATTGATAGCCCTGATTGCTTGATTGCTTCTTTCTTCCATAAATATTTTCCTCCCAGTGCTAGACATGCTGCTTTGTAGAGACTTTTTGATTTTAAACAGGGAGAAGAAGAGAAATTGCCTGAGTCATGGAAAAGATTATGTTCCTTGATTCATGCATATCCTGGATGTCCATTACCTCAGAATGAGCTTCTTGATATTTATTATAATGTACTAACTGATGATTCTAGGACCTACCTAGATAGCTTTGCTGATTGTGTTTTCAGGAAAAGGACTCCTACAGATGCTGAATAATTAATGAACAAGATAAGGAAGAATTATGATGACTGGACTTCAACTGAGCTGAATACACTTGAGCCTATTACTCCTAAACCAGTTGTTCCTGAACCAGTTCCACCACCAACAACAAATAAGAGGGGAGTTATTGCATTAAATGATGAAGTGATGAAGGAAGCTAAAAAGTGTCTAAAGGAGAAAGGTATTAGAGCTGAAGATGTGAAGAATCTACCTCCTATAGAAGAATTATGTAAGCAAATTCCCCACTCATCTACTATTGAGGTACACTCTCTCCAACACTTTGATGAAGGTGATATTCCTTATGGTAAGCCTCCTGATTAATGCTTAGAGGAACTTTACATTTTTATTGTTAAACAAGATAATTTTAATAAACAAGTTCAGAATCATTTATTGGAAAACTCTAGAGCTATTCATGAGTTGAAAGATATTGTAGAAAGAACTTCTAATGATATAAAAATGCTTTGTAAACACTTTCAAATGGTTCAAACTCAACTTGATCAACTTTCTAAGGTGCAAAAGGGTATGCTAGTTAATGCTTCAAGAAATAAACATGCTTATGGAATTAGAACTAGGAGTGGTGCAGCTACTCAAGATCCTTTATATCCTGAAGGATACCCTAAAATAATAGAGCAGGATTCCCAACAAGGTGAAGATAGTGGTAGTCCTCGTAATAGGAAGAAAAAGAAACATAATAAAGTTGAGGAACCACTTGAACCTACTGTAGATCCTAATAGTATATCTGTCTCAGATGCTGAAACTGAGAGTGGTAATATTGATGAGTCTCCTGATAAGGAGGAAGTTGAGGAAGAACCTGAGAAACACACTAAGAACACTAGGTACACAAAGGAAGACTTTATTGCTAATAAACATGGTAAAGAGAGAGAACCTTGGGTGCAGAAGCCTATGCCTTTTCCAGGTAAGAAACACAAGTCAAAGGAGGAAGAACACTACAACAAGTTTTGTGAGTGGATGAAACTTTTATTCTTGCAAATTCCTTTGACTGATGCTATTAAGTTGCCTCCTTGTTCAAAGTATATGAAGGATATTGTCTCTAATAAAAGGAAGATTCCTAATGAGGAGATTTCTACTCTACTTGCTAATTACTCCTTCAATGGTAAGGTTCCAAAGAAACTTGGTGATCCAGGTATACCAACTATTCCTTGATCCATTAAGAATAATTATGTTAGAACTGATTTATGTGATTTGCGAGCTGGAGTTAGTGTTATGCCTTTTTCTCTCTACAAGAGACTCCAGCTAGAAAAGTTGATACCAACTGATATTTCTTTGCAAATGGCTGATAAATCAACTACTATTCCTGTTGGTATATGTGAGGATGTTCCTGTTCAAGTTGCTCATAATTGCATGGTTTTAACTGATTTTGTTGTGATTGAAATGCCTGAAGATGATAATATGTCTATTATTCTTGGGAGACCTTTTCTTAATACTGTAGGTGCTGTCATCAATTGCAATCAAGGAAAAGTAACATTCAATATTAATGACAAAGAGCACATTGTCTATTTCCCCAAGAAAGTTGTCAGAAGCTATTGCCTGAATTCTATTGAAAATATTGAAGGCATCAAGGTTGGAGAAATATATTGTCTCATTCCACAAGAAAATATTTAAACTATTATGATTGGGACCATTGCTATCAAGTATGAGGTAACATAATCACCTTGTGGAATGCAAAGTTTTGTTTCATATAAGATTGTTTTGGTAACAAGATTTGATCAACCTTGTTAATAAAAGGATTTTAATGAATAAAACAATCCTTTCAAAGTGGTTATACTTGCTCACTTTTATTTTTCTCCTTTCCAATCTTTGCTCTCGCCGTGCCTAACTTAAAGGCGTTAAAGAAAAGTACTTGTTGGGAGATAATCCAAGAGTTTTCTTGAGTCTTGAAAGTTATTACTTCTGTAATGACCTTTTCTTATTCTTTTTGTTTGCTTTTTGTGCCAAGAATGACCTCTAATGAGAGGGAAGTAAGATTTGGGGAGTTGCTGTCCCGAAACAGATTTCTGTCCTCCACCAAAAAAATAGTGAGGAGGCTCTGTAACTCGGATTAAGATGAAAATTTACGAATAAATCTCACAGTATGTTGGCTAACTTTTTTTAGTTCAAAACTTTTTTATGTGAGCAACATAAGATGTTCGAAAAAATTCGTTTCTACCTGCTGGTCTGTTTTGACAGATTTCTGCCATTATTTGCATTTGCTTCTTATTGATTCCTTTTTGAGTTCTCTTTAGGTGAATTGAGATTTTTGAAGGATTTACTACAGTATCTTGTGTTTTTAGTGAAAAACCTTGCCATTTCAAAGCTTTGCCAGAGGTCTAATATCTTTTGAATAAACTAATGTTGCTAATGAATATTTTGTGAAGTTTTGTATGAAGAAAAATTTTAGGTGTAGAGAGAGGATGATGTAATGAGATAAAGAATGGAAAAAAGCTCAATCTTTGGGGGAGCCACTCCGTGTCACCCCAAGATTTACTCAAAAGGTACAAGCGTCAAAGCTTGGGGGTGCCCAAGGCATCCCCTTCTTCATCAATAAAAATCTCAGGTCTTTCTAGACACTTCATTTTTATTGTTTCATGCACAATTGTGTTGTTCTTGGAGCGTTTTAGTTTTTGTTTTTGGTTTTCTTTTGCTTCGTTTGGTTTTGCGTTGGTTTCCTTCTAAAAAAAATCAAAAACACAAAAAATATTTATTCTTCTTCTTTGGTTTTGTGAGTTCTTTGCAGGATTTAGCCGTTCACAGTGGATTTTGGTTTTCATGTTAATTATTCAAGTCACACAAGTGAAGGGCAATAATGAAGATTAAGACAACTCGAGGTGTGGTAAGAGGATGGTAACGAACTCTATTTGTTTCATTTTTGTACATATACTCATCATTGTGAGCATGCTTAGCCTGTTTGTATAAGTTGTATGTCATTATGGATGCTTAGTAGTTCTTGCTTGTCTATGATTAGCTCCAGCTTGCTAATAGTTTGCAGCATGTCATATGAATGTTTGCTTGCATTGTTTTATTCATACTTTGGTATGCCATTGTGGTATCCTCATCTGACTGTTCATGTGAATCGACTTGGCACATGCTCATGCATGCATATGACTAATCAATAGTCAGTAAGCCTCGATGATTTATTTTGCCTCAGAGTTCTTGTATCACTTTCATGCCATAATTAATCATGTTTTGTTGCAAACATGATTATGATAGTTATTGCTCTCTCGTTTGTCGCTCCCTATCTATTGCTAGCCTTCACTTGCACTAGTATGTGCTATACCTGTGCTTCCAACTTCCCAAAACCATTATTGCCAGCTGTGTCCACCATACCTACCTATTAGCATCATTTGCCACTTCAGTGCATATTCCATATGCCGTGTTTTCTTCCAAAATAAAATTATTGTCTGTTTTGAGAAAGTTAGTTAGTAAAGCTCTCACGAACTTGATAGCACATTTTATTCCTTGCGCTTAATAATCTTGAACCATTGTGACTAGTCCATGAAAGTTATATGCTTGCTTATTATATACCGGGAGTCAGCAGAACCGTGTTGTCACGGGAAACGCTTTCAACACTTTTTGGATAATTCTATCCAGTTGATACTTTGCTATTTTGTTTACGGATGTCGATGATGTGAAATAAAAAGGGAAGTTGTTAGTTCATGGAGTTTATACATTGTGTTAGAGAAACGCCTGGGCCGCTAGCCTAAGCCATGCTTAATCATGGTGGAAACTTGCAGCATCACTATAATGAGCATCTATGAAGCTTCATCAATAAAAAGCTATGCATATGGTAAATAAAAAGATTGCTGAGATGCTCATTGTCTGCTTGCCTTGTCATTTTGGTTATGGGAAAGCTCATGTACCATGTGCAAGGGCTACCCCGTTGGAGGTTCTCGATGATATGCATGTATTTACAATGACAAGAACTTTCAGGTGACCAAAGTTGAGTAGCATGCGGAGAGGCCCCCGTACTCAAGGGACTTGGGATTTCCAGTCTATGGTCTGTCAAGCATATGATTCAGAGTGGACCTCACTTTCACCTTAACCACATGAAGATGCCTATGATAGGAGCAATGAGAGCTCAAAGCTAAGCATTAGTAAGCCTTTCAAACCTTCACAAAACCATTTTCACAACTTTGTTGAGTCACCACTTATTCTATGAGCACCTTCTTGAGAGCATAGTTGTCATTCTTGTGTTTGTTCCAAAACTTGGTTAATTATGTCATGACTTTGATGCTTGTATCTCTGATATCTTTATCTCTAGTCTTTATGTGAACTTCAGAGGTGCCTTGGAATTTATATTGTGCTCTTCAAACAAAGGCAAGCGAGATACCACTCTATCATACCTTATTATGAGCATTGCAATGTTGCTTATGTTTATGTTCCTTGCTACTTATTATTATTGAGTTGGTTTCTCTTCATAGCTTGCAATGACTATTGAGTAGACTTAGATGAATACTCCTTATTATGAATTGTCTAAGAATCTACTCCTGTGCTGAGAATATTTACATCATATGAAGCAAAGTGTTTGTGAAAGTTCTTTTATCGCACTTAGTTTTCAACTGAATTACTTGAGGACAAGCAATAAGCTAAGCTTGGGGGAGTTGATACGTCCAAAACGTATCTACTTTCTCGAACACTTTGCTATTGTTTTTCCTCTATACTTGTGTGATTTGGATGCAACTAACACGGACTGATTCTGTTTTCAGCAGAATTACCTTGGTGTCTTGTTTTTGTGCAGAAAATGAACTATCAGGAAAATCCCGGAAAATATGCCAAAAATTATATTTCGCCGGGGAGACAGAGGGGAGGCATGGGGGGCCTAGACCCACCCCAGGCGCGGGCCCACTGACCCCGCGCCTGGGGAAGGTTTGGCCACCCCAGGTAGCTTCTCGGCCTCCCTTCGCGTCTATAAGTTGCCTTCTGACCTAAAAACAGAGGGGGATTCGATAGTTTTCTAGAGAGAGTTCCGCTCCTCCGCCGCCACAAGAAACCAAGATTCGGATCCAGAAACTCCGTTCTGGCACCCTGTCGGGACGAGAAATTTGGAGAGGATCATCGCCATCATCATCACCAACGCATCTCCATCAACCACCGATGTTTCCCTCATCCATGAGTGAGTAATCCCCCGCCATAGGCTTGGGGATGGTAGGGATTGGATGAGTTCTATCATGTAATCGAATAAGATCTGTTTAGGGCATAGTGCCTAGTATCTCTATTAGTGCTATTTGACTTTGTTGCAACTTGTTGTGCTTAATGCTTGTCACTAGGGTCCGAGTGCCATGATCTCAGATCTGAACTTATTATTGAATCATTATGATAGTATTGTTTGTGATCTTATCTGCAAGTTGTGTACACATGTCATTGTCCGGATCCAAAGGCCCCAAAGTGACAATAATTGGGACAACCAGAGGGGATGGTTGTGGTGTGAGGATCACATGTGTTCACGGAGTGTTAATGTTTTGCTCCGGTGGTCTATTAAAAGGAGCACCTTAATTGACAGTAGTTCCCTAGAGGCCCCGCCGCCACGGGCTGGCTGGACAGAAGATGTTGTGCAAGTTCTCATTGCAAGCACGTATGACTATATTTGGAGCACATGCCTAGGATTGTTTAGTACTTGGATGCTTGTTATTATTTATCTGCAATGCCTAGTTCTTTGAAGTTACATGTTTAGACTCGTCCATGCAACGCCCGTCCATCCATCCCTATGCCTACCGCACTCGAATCATATTGTTACCGTTACTGTTACTACTATTGCTGTTTCACTGCTGATGTTGCTTTGCTGTTGCGACTACAAACTGTTGCTACTGAGAAACTTCTGTGAGCAAGAACTATTTCCAGGTGCAGCTGAACTGACAACTCAGTTGTTAAGGCTTGCAAGTATTCTTTGTCTCCTCTTGTGTCGAATCAATAAATTGGGTAATACTACCCGCGAAGACTGTTGCGATCCCCTATACTTGTGGGTCATCAGGTCTTTGAGAAAAAGGCTCGCGGTGGTTCCTTCGGTGTGGAATGTACCGGTTATACTGCTTGCCTCGAAGCCGCGGTTGGAAAGGAGGAGCTAATATTTGAGGTGCGTCGCCTTTTGTTGCTACTTTCTTGTTTGTGCTTGCAATTTAGGCTCACCAGAAAGACACGTCGCTAGACATCAGTAGACTGTTCGAATTTGTGTTGCCTTTTGGGATCGGTTTGTTGAGATGTAAAATTAGCATGCCTATTAGAACGCTGCAGTTTGCCTTGTAAGTTGATAGGGAGCTAACAATCATAGATAAAAAAAGACACGTGCTAACAATCATAGAGAAAAAAGACACGGGCCTGTAGATTTGGATCTGCATTAGCTTCCTTTTTTTGTGTACTAGGTCTAGGAGATTGGTCTATTCGTCTATCGCCGCCTGCTTAGATTTCTCTATGAGGTCCGGTGCTTGTCGTTGTTTGATGCCTGTTTGGCCTGTGGATAAGTTCTGAGGGTAGCAAACTCGTAATCTATATCAGTTTTTTGTATTGCGCAGTCCGCCATGGTATCTTGCCTGATGTTTTGGGTGCAGGGTCCTGGTTTCTTGTTTTTTTTGCATCTGGCCTCTCTCTTTTTGCTCTCTTGATGCTAATGTGGCTGATGTTCTTCTATGTCGCATTTGTAGCATGCCGTGTCTCTTGCTTTCAGGTCTCAGCTTTCTTGTTTGCTTAAATCTTGGGAGACTCCTCGTGGGTGCCGGACCTCTTTCATGGCTCTCTCGCCGGGCTAGCTGGTGAGAGATGGCCTGGGGATGGCGCCTGGGTAGTGGTAGGATGTGGTCTCTGTAGTTTAGTTTCGGTTTGCCCCTTCTATGCGTGTTGGGGCAAATCTTAGGGTGGTGCCATCTTCCCCTGTGCCCTAGGGTTTCTTGCCTCTTTCTCGGGATCCTTTGGCCGGAGTGCAGGAAAAAAGCGAGAACGTCTGTCTCCGCGGATAAAATAGGTGCTTTTCTTTATCTCTTGTTGTGTGTTAGCTCTGGCCGGTCGAGGCGGAGAGGGGGGAGGTCCCACACATCGAAGTTGGCGGTAGCAGAACCAAATGGAGTTTGGACCCGCTGCATTGTGGAATTTCTTCCCCCTCCTGGTTCTCCCTGTGCCCTAGGGTTTCTTGCCTCTTTGTTGCGGCTCCTTTGGCCAGAGTGCTGGAAAATAGTGAGAACGTCTGTCTCCACGGATAAAGTAGGTGCTTTTCTTTATCTCTTGTTGTGTGTTAGCTCTGGCTGGTCGAGGCGGAGAGGGGGAAGGGCCCATGCATCGAAGTTGCCGGTAGCGGAACCAAATGGAGTTTGGCCCTGCTGCGTTGGGGAATTTCTTCCCCCCTCCTGGTTCTCCCTATGCCCTAGGGTTTCTTTCCTCTTTGCTAGGGCTCCTTTGGTCGGAGTGCGGGAAAACAGTGAGAATGTCTCTCTCAGCGGATAAAGTAGATGCTTTTCTTTATCTCTTGTTGTGTGTTAGCTCTGGCCGGTCGAGGCGGAGAGGGGGGAGGGCCCACGCATCGAAGTTGGCGGTAGCGGAACCAAATGGAGTTTGGCCCCGCTGTGTTGGTGAATTTATTCCTCCCTCCTGGTTCTCCCTGTGCCCTAGGGTTTCTTGCCTCTTTGCTAGGGATCCTTTGGCCGAAGTGCGGGAAAAAAGCAAGAACGTCTGTCTCCGCGAATAGAGTAAGTGCTTCGCATCGAAGTTGGCGGTAGAAGAACCAAATGGAGTTTGGCCCAGTTGCGTTGGGGAATTTCTTCCCCCCTCCTGGTTCTTCCTCGATGTGGCCGTGTTGGCAGATGGGAGAAGGAACGACCCGGGGTTGGGGGTTGTTCCTTTCCTTGGTGGGGTAGTGTTGTGTCGTGTACTTGTGCGTACTTTTGAATTGGGTTCCTAGACAGTGGCGATGCATCGGTGCTATCCATGGCGGTAGGAGCTGCCTCGATCACGGGCGATGCGGGCGGTCCAGGCAGCATTTTGGGAGGATTTCATTCGACCTAACGCAAGGATCCATCTCCAGCGAAGCACCGACTGGCATGTTCCCTGTTGCCGACGCTGGCCCCCGGTGGCGACGGTCTCCATTACGCGACGGCAAGCTCCAGGGACCGGATTGCTTTGTATTATTTTGTTCTAAGGGCCTGTATGTTTTTTCGAGGCCCTATCATTTAGTTATCTGTTTGTAAGGGGCCCGGTGTAGCCCGTGCTACCTATTTTAACTTAGTAAAGCTTCCAGGGCTTCCGCTAAAAAAAAAAAATTAGCCATGACTGGTCGGCTAGAATAGTGAGAGCGTTCTATTTTTCTTCGATGGATGTTCGGTGTTGTGTGACCTTTTCTTATTTCTCGCTATAACGGATGGGATGATGCCAATTGGGGCCATGCCTCCTACGGGGCCCGTAAGTGGAGACGGCGGTTTTTTGTTTGTTGGTTCGCATCGCGCGCGTTTTCCATGCGCTGCTGTTGCGGTTTACATGCGATGGTGGGTGTACAGCGGCTCTCTCGCCTCGTTAGCCCCTTGTTTATCTCACTGACTCGGTGGCCTGATGTTCTTGTGGGGACCAGTTGTCGGTCATAATAGGCGTGATGTATGCGCGCGGTGGTTTCGCCCGCGAGGGGTCGAGGGCGGTGGTTGAAAGCCATGGGCGACATCACGGGTGTGGGCAGTCAGGGACCCTTCGTGGACTTTCGTGGGCGGCGGTGTGGGCGACGTCATGGTGGTGGGAATGGAGGGGCCTTCGAAGACTTTCGTGTGCGAAATGGGCGGACTGCACCTTTATTTATCTTTTCCTTCTTATTCGGTCGTTCTTTTCTGGTTGTTAGACTATGGGTGTCCCCTACGGTTCGCTGACCCCGTTTGTCGGCGGCCTGTTGGCTTGGTTCGCGTGTCCCTGCATGTTGCGCCGAGTCGCCGTGCGTTCGATTGGAGGAGGGGTGGGGCGTGCTTCTCTCACCGGCTCACGCCCAAGACAGCCTCGCTGACTGTGGCCCCATTCGCCCGCTTCCTAGCACGTGGTGGCATGTTGTTGATGGGTCGTATTGCGGTAGAAATACTTCTTCCCCCATTTTTTGGGTGCGCTCTCCTCTTTCTTGACGGTTGGTTGCCGCTGTGTATCCGCTCATTCCCCATTCCCTTTGCTGCTACTCCTCGGACCACCTTCATTCCGGTTCGAGTTATTCCTGCCTCCCTTCGGTCTAGCCAGTGCGATGGGTTTCCCCGTGGCTGGTACTTCTGATTGAGGTGGGCTCTATTATGGCCCTCGTCTTTCTATGGTTTCTGGTTGGTTTGATCTTTTGGTCTCAGGGATTCTTTCGTAATATTTTTGGACTTTTCGGTCGCCCGCAGGTTACCTGTTTTCCTCGTTGCCGCATGTCGTTGTCTCTACGCATCGTCTGGTAAGTGTGACTTCTGAGTCCTACTCTACTGCTGTTCGTTTGGTTTGTTCTATTTAGAATGCCGCTTACCTATGTGTTTCTTTGTAGATTGTTCTGTAAGGGTCTTCCTTCTGCTCTCCACGAATTCCTATAGCTGCGGTGCGTTTGTTTCAGGGTACGGGTCATTAGCCCTTCTGCATGGTCTCTCGCGCTTAGATCTCCTTGTTTGTTTGTCGGAATTTTGTTGGAACTTGTCGACCTGTTTAGTTCCATGTGCATCTTCTTATGATTTTTCGTGTGCATTGATGTTGCCATGCGTTTGTCCTACCATCGACGGTTTCTGCTAGCAGCAGGGCCGTGCCAGGGTATTTAGAGGCCGCGTGCAAAATCCTGTATTTAGCTATGTGGTAGGAAATCAGAGTATAAAAAATATACATCTATTGTGCATGCTCAAAAATATGGTTTTGATTTTATTCTTGGGCCTAGGAATTTAAATTTCACCAAGAACTGGTGCTTTTGGCTCCTATTTCAAACCAAGATAAAGAACGTGGGAAATCAACTTGTTGGATCTTATTGATGAGATAAGGGATGTTGTTTCTAGAGTCTTTGGTCTTATAGCTCACTTTCCTGCTAAGTTCTCTGGAACTTTTTCGTGCACTAACGAAAAAATAATGTCCTGAAAATAAGATAATTTAAGCCAAACAATGATCAACATGGCAGACTGTCTAGTGCTCAAACGGTAGTACAATGGCGCACTCAGAAATATAAAGATAAGAAATGAGAGATTAGAGAAAGACTTCTACATAATGCTAACCAACAATCGGCATACCATTTTCCCGTGCCAAACAAAAAGAAACACAAAATTGTAGGTGAAATTTTTACCCTCCTCCAACACGAACATTTTTAGCAGGTAACGGTCACCTCCCTACTCACAATAACCTTCTTGTGGCTCTTCTCTTTGCTCGGATCCATGACAAGGCTGTACAAACAACATCAAATCATCATCAACACTAATAGTTTTAGCGAGCTGAATAATTGGCTGGCCAAATCGATTGGGAACTCTAAATGTGCATATATGGAATATTCGACCAGAAAATAAAGAAGTCTTGGCATGCCGACCACTTGCTTGCAATAACTGATTTACAATTATGTGCTTCCATGGTCGCTGCCGTCTTTTGGGCCTTGTCCTCTACCAATGATTGGTATTGGGCCTTGGCTTCTACCAAAATGATTGATATATGTTTTTTTATTACCTGGTAGTCTCAATAGTTTTCTTTTAGGTAGCCATGTCAATTCTGGCAGGCGAGAGTTCTGTTGTTTTGTCTTATATTTGCCTGTTGCTTACTTCCTCGTTTTTGCTTTGTCTTTGCAGAAACAAGGGGGAGTATGCAGGTTTAGTTGGTTGTTTAGGTACCCGTATAATTCCTTTTGCTTTTCCTGTTCATTATTTCTGCAGAGCGAAAACTAAGCAGTCATGGTTTCGTTTATTTGCCTGTATCTGCTCACGTTTATTTTTTGTTGCCAGGTCTTTCTGTCTTAGGAGCTAACGGTGTTCATTCTTGACAGTGTTGCACTCTGTGTTGCTGCTAGGGTATGCACTTCTTTCTCCTCATTCTTATGTTGTGTACAGTTAGCACCTTATATTCTTTAATCACACTTGCAATTGCCTTTTCCTTTGGTCTGATTCGATTTGTTTTCGTGCCCATTTGGGTTTGTTATTATACTTATGCTTCTGTAAATATGAGCTTCCACTTTGGGCCTTCCTGGACCTATCTGTCCATCATGCTAGGCTTCTTAATGAGTTAATTGTGTTCGTTGTTTATAGGCATCTGCCTCCTATGATGTGCATATATGATTTTTTCAGCCTGTTGTTTGCTTGGCCCTTGCTCCCGTTTGCATTACAAGTGTTGTTGGTCTCGCCATGTGCGTGCTTATGACTGTGGGTTGTGCGTTACATCAGTCCTACATATAACCATGGTACGGCCTTCTGCTTACGCCATGGGCTGGCTTCTACCCGTTGCCCTCGTGCTCCTCGCCGCAGGCTGCCTTTGGTGCCGGTGATTGTTGGTTTCGTGTCTGCGGGGCTGCCGAAGAGAAAATGTGAGAGCTTGTCCCATTTTTTTCACATGTTCTTTACTGGACATGTATGCTTGCTTAGATTCTTTGGTCCGTATATCGTGGGTGTTGTTTCCTATAGGGGATGGTTTCTTTCCTGCCCTTACTTGTGAGGTTGCTTCTGTAAATCGAAAGCGGCGCAAACTTGAACATGACAGATGGTGTGGTCGTACCCCAGGTGCTTATCGATCTGCTCGTATGCCAGATGCTTTTTTAGATCTGCCACTCTGTTCTTGTGCTACTGGTTCTTGTTTTCTTTGTTTATGTCATTAGTTCTTGTGGTATCGTATTTCCTGCAGATGTTGTCATTACTTCCCTTTAGAGCCTACATGGGTTGGGTTTACATACCAAGAGTCAGAGGTTTTCAAAGGTGATACACGCCCTTAGTGTGTTGAACTGTTTGAGTTATTTGCTGATGTGCTATTGTGTGTTAATTTCTAAAAACAAAATTCGCAGCTACCTATGTAGGAAGGTCTTATTATGGAGGCCCTAGCTATACATGTGGCCGCTGTAAGGCAAGATTTTGGTACCAGGAGAGGGTGAGGTATGCTTCTGCGGTAACCGAGCGGCGAGTTGTTTATAACAACTGCTGCAAAGGTGGGAAGGTGTTTGTTAGGCCTTTCAAACAACCACCCGATTTCCTTCGCGAACTCCTGAACTATAACGGTCCTTCGCGTAGCAAACAATTCATTGAAAAAATTCGCCAGTATAATTGTTTGTTTGCTTTTACTTCCATGGGAGATATCATAGATCGTTCTGTCAATGATGGTAGAGGTCCAAATATTTTCAAAATTTTAGGCGTTGTTTGCCACCGAGTTGGTTCTCTTCTGCCTCAAAATGGAAATACTCCTAAATATGCAGAGTTATATATATATATCACGGAGGGGATGAAGTTGACAATCGAATCTAGGCTTTAAATAAGGATGACAAGATTGAAGGGGGCTAGATAAAACTATCGTTAAGGGCCTGGAAGTCATGCTTGACAAACATAGTGCTCTTGTTAAATTTTTTTGTATAGCCAAAGAAGTTCTAGCAGAGGATGAATTTGCGGATATTTCTATCCGTATAGTGTCTCCTTCTAAAAATGATGGACATATGTTTAACCTTCCTTCCACGGATGAACTTTCCTGCTTGGTGTTTGGCGAGTTGACACCGGAGTCGTGATATAATAATGCGTGCTAGGGGTGCTTCTTTGCAGCTAATTTCTTCTCTACATAATGCTTACATGTCTCTACAGTACCCACTATTGTTTACGTATGGTGAGAGGGGGTTCCAGTTAGGTGTGAAGTTGATTGGGGTAAATGCTTCTGATGGTAACAAACGGAAAAGCATGACTATGCAGGAATTTTACTACTTTTGTTCCCATTATAAAGAGGGCCAGTACAATCCTTATCTTTGTAGTGGCCTGCTGTCGGATCAGGCAGTGGTAGATTCACGGACATGTATAGATGAGTGTATACTGCATTTTATTCAGTTATCTAATGATGACCTGAGGAATGAAAACTTACAAGGCCTTGTAGATGCGGTCGGTGCAGGACGTATGGATGGTAGCACTGTTGGGAAGAAAAACAAATTACCCTCTTCTCACACCGGTGGTCATCGTTATATGGTTGAGAATTTCCAAGATGCGGTAGCTATAGCTCGTGTTCATGCTTGCCCTGATATATTTACTACCTTTACATGTAACCCAAAATGGCCTGAGATAGTGGAATCTCTAGAGTCTGAACCTGGGCAGAGACCAAACAATAGGGCTGATATGACTGTTAGAGTTTACCATACGAAGCTTTTTGAGTACTTGCAGGATATTAAGCTTGGGAAAGTGTATGGCCCTGTTGTTGCAGGTAGTTTGAGCCACCGTTGCCTTGGTTTCACTTTATTGCCTGTTTGTGTTTTCTTTGGTAGCTCTGTGCTTAACCGTGCCGTTTGCTATAGGGAATAGCAAGAAAACACGGCTAATTTCCCCGAGCTTCAATAACAACAACTGTAATCAGAAAGGCCACGCCACTTTTTACAAGCGTAATACGCTGCTCATAAGGCAATCAGACAGAGCGTTTGAAAAACATTGAACAATCATTGGTGCTTAGTTAAATCTCCTCTGCTGGATACACAGTTCAGTTTCTTTTTAAATGGGAACACAAATCTAGCCTCTGATGCATGGAACCTTTCATTTGTTGGTACAAAGGTTTGTTATGGTAATTTATTATAGTCACGGATCATCTAAAGTTAAGGCATGTATCAACCAGGGAAATATGAGTGATATATACGCACAACAAACCGTTAATTAAGCGGTGATAAATAAACCACGGAAGAAGTGTGATGGTCAATGGATTACACCACTCCCTAAAAACATTCTAGCTTACATTCTTTTTCCATTCTAGCAACTAAGGCTATTTGGACAAGAAGAAACGATCACATCTTCAGGAATATCACACTAAATATTTTTGGATGCTAGAGAATATTCAAACAGACTTTGTTATGCATAGAGCCACGAGAAAGTAAGGGTATTCATGCTTGGATGACAACTCATGATCAGTCTCATAAAAATCTTATATTACGTAAGGAGGTTCTACCTCGTATTTGTATTTTTGGCATGAAAAAATCCATCAATTTTTGTTTAGTTAGGTTTTTATTTTGGTTCTATAGATAAATATATATCAAAAATAATGAAAAATGTAGTAGAGAGTTGTTGTCTTCCTCAAAAAGGAAAAAAATACTGAGGTTTGTCGCTTAGTGAGCATACAACTACTATGATGTACTGAGCATGAAACTACATTTAAAATTTAGTCTCTGAACCTCTAACTGAAGCTAAGCACGCACTGTCTTTTTGGTCAAGGAATGGTGGTACGCAAGTAGCTGAACACCAACCCCTGTCCTGAGAGTGAAAGAGTAGTGATAAGATGGTGACTGCTATTAACCAAGGCACTCAACTGACTCAAGTCCTTGTGAGATTTGGTGGCTCAGAAATACATTTGTCTCCCAGTGACCAGTGGAGGCAGAGCTGCTCTTGTTTTCAGAGAGAGATAAGGAGAAGAAACTGCAGCTTAGCTAAGAAAAGGTTTGCAAAGCCAAAGTAGTTTAGCTAATACGGATCTGCTATAGCACGGTAATAAAAATAACGAGCAACGGCCCTGTTATCACAGGATACAAAACACCGACCACAGAAATAAAGGTTCAGAAGGAGGCGCCTGCGGGGCATGTACCTGGCCACTGCCTCGGCGACGACCAGCGCTGGCAACTTTGCACAGCTTCTGTGGTAGAAATGCAGGACCAAATCTGCCGCCCCCGCGCGCAGATCGAACCACCGTCGAAACGGCGCAGCAATGGCATAGAAGCCGGCCGTCGGCAGCAGACAAAGAGCGTGTGCGGCTAGCAGATCTAGGTTTTCCACCGCAAGCTTCTGCTCGATCTAGGCCCCCTGGTAGTGGAGGTCAAACCGTGTCTACACAGGAACATGCTAGGGTAGGTGGCCTCTTTCTTATGCCTTTCCCTCGCGTGCCCGCATCTGCCTTCCACTACACATCCAGCGGCTGGCAAATACGGGGCCACATCTTATTCTTATGGCTAAAAATCTTGTGACTAAACGAGATCCATTGTTTGATGATAGATTTTCTCAGCTCTAACCAAAACACCTATTACCTCACCAATAGTTATATATGCAAGTTACATGTAGGTTACGTTCTTAAATCTATGGCTAAAAGAATGCCCTGCTTAAATCGATCAACGATTAGTCAAACATTGTCATTATGATAAATTCAATAAAAAGCCTAATTCGACAATTGGGTACAACCCAACTAGAAATTATCGACTGGCATCATCGTGATGAAAATGCAATAAAAAGTTCATAGCAAAAGCAAGAATCTTAAAAAAAACTTGCATTCTTTCGAATTCAAATGTCATCCGCCACGGCACTACCTCGGGCGACACTTCCCAGTGTCATCAACCAAGTCTACAACTCTATACAACTGCAACGATGTGTAGCCTATCCATTTCTAAGCCTTTCTTGGTTATTTGATTTAGGCCATTTGCGTATCTTCTTGTTAAATTGCAACCCCAGAGTATTTATTTTCTATAGCTACGAAAGGTTGCATTTTAGTTTAGTGGCATAGAACCTGTCAATCACAGTTTTGTTCGGATGTCAAGATGCTGGAATGAAAAAACTAAGTACTTAGAAAATTTTTGTTAGTTCCGATGTTTAAGACGATACCTAAATATCAGAAAAATAAAATTGTGTCTAACCTGCTAACGTGTTTGATATATGCATAAAATTTCAAACATTGATCAAGAGTCTATTGTTTTGAGTACTAAATTTGCAAATTTGATGAATTTGTGTCATGTCCATCTAAAATTACCTGAATAGTAATGTTTTATGGTTAAGTTACTACCTCGTTGTTAGCCTCGGCGCAAGCGGAGCACCGGGCCATCTAAAATTACCTCAATAGTAAAATTTTATGGTTAAATTACTGTCTCGTTGTAAGCCTCGGCGCTAGCGGCGCAACGGGTCTAGTGAGATGAAGAATGGACAAAAAGCTCAAGATTGGAGATGCCACCCCGTGTAACCCCAAGAAATATTCAAGAGGTACAAGCGTCAAATCTTGGGGATGCCCAAGGCATCCCCTTCTTTATCAATAAAAATCTTAGGTCTTTCTAGACACTTCGATTTTATTGTTTCATGCACAGTTATGTTGTTCTTAGAGCGTCTTTGTTTTTGTTTTTACTTTGCTTAGTTTGCTTGAATAAAGTTGGTTGATCACAGTGCACTTCTTTTGGAGAGAGACACGCTCCGTTTTCATTGCCTAGAACACTCTAGTTTTCACTCTTATTGTTCTGTGAGTGTTCACTTTTGCTAGCACTGTGTTTAACCTTAGTTTTCTTATGCTGGTTGCTTAGAACTTTTTAGTTCTTCTTTGTGGATTTGTGAGACATGCTCACTGATCTTTATTGATTATTATCTTTGTGAGATGTTTCAAATAAGTCGATTGGTGTTGAAAAAGAGGAGGAAGTTTCATGTTTATAGTAGTATAAAAGGGAGCTTGTTTTGACTGTGGCCTAGACTTTATCGTGTCATGCTAGATGTTGTTTTGACTTTATTCTTAGTGATTATTTATGTAGCATGACTTGTTTCAAACAATTGAGATTGCTTAATATGCCTTGAAAGAATCATGCGTTGTTTTAGCATACAAAAGCATAGTATTGTGGTATTCTCCTTTGATGCTTTGTTTGAGTTGACTTGGCATATCCTTACACCATGTTATGACTATGAACAAGTCACCATAGCCTCTATGATCATTTAGTCATTGACTTGTAATACCACTTTATGCTTTGATTAATAATGTTTTATCGCTCTGCATGATTATGGCCATTATTGCTCTCTTAGTTGGTCGCTCCCAGTCTTTTGCTAGCCTCCACTTGTATGAGTAAGCTCTACTCATGCTTCCAACTCCCAAGAAACCAAGTTATTCCAAAGTGTCCACTATAAATTCCTATGCATGGTGTGTTACACCATTCCAAGTATATTCTTGTTTTTATCTATCTTCCAATTAAAAAAGTATTTTGTTATGTGAAATCTTAGTGATTAAAGCTCTCACGAACTTGATGGCACACCTTATATTTCTTGCCCCTAATAAACTTGAACCATTGTGTCATCTATGTTGTATATGCTTGCACTTATATGTTGGAATTAGCAGAACCGTGTTGTCATGGGGAACGCTTTCAACATTGCACTTGTACTTTGTACACAGTTGATATCATGCTCTTTTGTTTATGGATGTTGTCGGTGTGAAATAAAAGGGGAGCTTGTAAGTCCATGGAGTTATGTATGTGTGTTAGATAAATGCCTGGACCGCTAGCCTAAGCAATGCCTAATCATGGTGGAAACTTGCAGCATCACCATAATGACATCTATGAAGCTTTCTTCTTATAAAAAAGAGACTTATTGAAAAGAGGAAAGCGAGAAAAAAAACACCATTTCCCATGGTAAATAAGAAGATTGCTGAGATGCTCATTGTCTGCTTTCCTTGTCATTTTAATTATGAGATAACTCCTGTATCATGTGCAAGGGGTACCCTATTGGCGGTTCTCTATGATACACATGTACTTACTATGACAAGAACTTATAGGTAACTAAAGTTAAGTAGCATGAGGTGCGGCCCTCGTATTCAAGGGACATGAGATTGCCAACTTATACTTTTTCAAGCATATACTCCATAGTTTGTTTACTTTAACCTTAATCACTTCAAGATGCTTATGATAGGGGCAATGAGAGATGAAAGCTAACAAGTACCATAATTTTTGGAAGCTCTTTTTGAAACTTGAAATCCCTGCTTCCCTTATGAAGGACCTTTATCCTACTATTATATTGAGTCTCCACCTTCTATCTTTTAGGCACCAATTAAGAGAGCATAGTTGCCATTCTTAGTTCTATGTGCATTGTCCCAAAACTTATTGATTGATTCATATTGTTGATATTGGTTGCTCATAAACTATTTGTATCTAGTCACTCTTATGAGCTTTGAAGGTGTCCTATGCATTTATTACTACTCCATGAGGGACAAGCTGAATGCCACGATGCTATGTTTTCTGTATGTGAAACAAACACACGTTTTTCAATGCATGTTATTCATGATCTTTGTTTGTACCTTTTCATGTTACAACATAGTTACTATGTCTTATTGTTAGAACTTCATCTTTCATGCTCATGTTTAGAGTTCTTTGATCCCAACTTTCAATGCTTAAAAATGGTTTGATCATGATTGTGATGGTGCATGTCACCTCAAAAATTATTCTTTTTATCACTTACCTACTCAAGGACGAGCAGGAGTTAAGCTTGGGGATGCTTGATAAGTCGTAAACGTATCTATAATTTTTGATGCTCCATGCTTGTTTTATATCATTTGTCTTATGTTTTGTCTACACTTTGAGGTATTTTTATATCTTTTCTGGAACTAACCTATTAACAAGTTGTCACACTGCCAGTTGTTTGTTTTATTCTGTTTTTGGTTTCAGAAAGGCAGAAAATCAATATTCTCGGAATTGGACGGGATAAAAGCCAAAGTCAATATTTTATCGTGAGCGTCACGAAGTCCAGAGGGGAGACAGAGAGGCGAACCAGGGCCACACACCCCCCTAGGCGTGGGTGGTCCCTACCCCACGCCTGGGTAGGGTGTGGGCCCCCTGGCCGCCTCCCAGCCTCGCCTCTTCGCCTATAAGAAGCCTCCGACCCAAAAACCCTAAAAAGTTCCGCTGCGCCACCGCCACCGAAGGGGAGATTCAGGGGACAAAAAGTCTTTGTTCTGGCACCCTGCCGAGACGGGGAAGTGCCCCCGGAGCCATCTCCATCGTTCTCCATCGCCATCTTCATCATCATTGCTGATTCCCATGATGAGGAGGGAGTAGTTCTTCCTCGAGGCTAAGGGCTCTACCAGTAGCTATGTGTTCATCTCTCTCTCTATGCATGGTCACATTGTGATCATGAGCTTTGTAATAAAGTAGATCTACCTTGCTACTCAAGTGCTTTAATAGATCTCTGCTCTCCCCATGTGTATGAAAGTGACAGCGTGCACGCCATGGTGTCACTTAGGTTTGAGTCTACATAAATACTCTTTGTGCTTTAATAGATCTATGATTTTCCCCACGTGTGTGAAAGTGACAGCGTGCATACCGTGTGTGGCAGTTTTGCTAGATTGAATATTTATTATGAGTTATATTTGGAGTTGGATGTCTCTATGAAATTGTGGTGTTTGTTAGAACCATCTATCGCTCAAGGTGATAGTGTGGGGTTATCTAGATTGGGGAAGGCGGACTTTGAGGAGTGCTGTTATAGCCCTACTGATGATTAGAGTGTCCAACCGGAGAGTAGTTAAGAGTAGTATCATGAAGAGAGGATATTTATATGAGAGAGTGTTCACTGGTGAAAGTATGATCCCTAGGCATTGTTTCTAAACATTAAAACGCTGTTTGCATCTAGATCAGTTGCATGTTTGCTTGCTTTAGTCTTTACCTCACCGTCAAGCTATTTTCTAGCACCGTTACTATTTGTATTTTACTATCTCTTCGCCGAACTAGTGCACCTATACACCTGACAAGTGTATTGGGTGTGTTGGGAACACAAGAGACTTTTTGTATCTTGATTGCATGATTGCTTGAGAGGGAATACCTTTGACCACTTCCTCCCTGAGTTTGATAAACCTTGAGTAATCCACTTAAGGAAAACTTGCTGTTGTTCTACAAACCTCTGCACTTGAAGGCCCAACAACTGTCTATAAGAATAGAAGTGCGTAGACATCAGATGGCGTGGCCGCTTCGCCGGAGTACACCAGTACTCAAGGTATTGACAAGGTTGTTGTAACACGAGAATTACTTTGACGTTCATATGTAGATGTGAGTGTTACGTGGAGTATTCGGAATTGTTTTTTAACTAAATATAAAAAGTCAGCATTAATTTGGGAAAGCGTTTGACGAATTCCATGTGTACTGATAGTGTAGATGGTGCACGACTTATTCACAAAAAATAGCGTGGGCAAAGGCAAGCCGCGTGCATGCGTGATTGCTTTCCAAAAACAACATAATACTCCTTTAATTATTCCTTTATTTTCTTTTAATTTCTATGATTGTGGTGATCCCTTAATTGTTGGACATTTATAAGTTTTCCTAATTTTTGGTTACCAATTAAAGTCACACCCATGGCAGTGGGCGATTTGAGGGCTATGATTCTCTTGATGGTTGTGTTTAACGGTTGTGATTGTTTCAATATTTGACCCCAAAGTGAGCCACCAACTCGATTTTAATAGTAAGAAAAAACTTGGCAGATGCAAATCTTAACAACAGGATTATACCATCAAAAACTTGGTTGATGCAAATCTTAACATCCCCTTAGTTAGATCTTTGCGAGGAGACTTGCTTTCCTCCCTTACTCTCTCTACTGAACCCTGATAAAATATCTAGGTCCCTAAACAAGAACGTAATGTTCTCCACTAAGTCAGTGTACAAATGGTTGGAAGGAAACATTGCAGGTTCTCATATCAAGTGGATTTGGTCGGGTAAACTCCCTCTAAAAATCAAAATCTTCACCTGGCGTCTCCCTCGAGATGATCTTCTTACGAGAAAATATGAGGAAAAGAATTGGATTGGCTCTCCCTTGTGCTTCTTTTGCAATAATCTGGAAACAAATAATCATTTCCTTTTCTCTTGTGGCATCGCTAAAGTGGTTTGAGGGTTTTTGGGAGCTGCTATGTGTGTGAATTGTGTACCAAATTCCATCTAGCAGGATAGGGCCTGGTTGCACACTTTCCTTTCCCGTGAGGAGAAATTCTTCATGTTCCTCATTGCAGCCAACTGATGGGATATTTGGAATGTGCGCAATAGAGTCACTTTTGAGAAACATAAAATGAGATCTCCTATAATGAAATTATCTTTTTGTCGATCTCTCTCTTCTTCTCTACTAGGCAAGTCTGCAGAAGGTGAAGATAGAGACTACCTGTCTGGAGGTGCTGACAAGTTGATGCGCACGGCGTCCTCCGCCTTCTCTGGTGAGAGTGTTGGGGATGAGCCTCGCCAGGTCAATGATCACTGGAGCTTGAGAAATGAGATGTTGGGCAGTCTACTTCATGGACAAAGATCTTTCTTTTTATTCGGTTTCTGCCTGATTCTTATCTTAGCAAAAGCATGTGGTTTTTTTAGTTGGTTGTACATGTTCTTGAGACTTTTTATATGATCGCTTGTGATCACTCTATCTCTAGAATATATGTAGTGCTACCAGTTTTTTGCTCCATAACGGGCATTCGACGGTGAATGTTGGCAGTGGGTTTTCTGGTACTGCCCCAACTCGCTTCTCTCCCCTATCCCTATCATCTCTTTTGTAACAAATGATGTTAAACCTGTTATTTCCGTTGATGAAATGGAAGGGGCGAAAGCCTGGTTGGAGACAAATGCGACCAGACAGCATAGATGATGGATTTGAAGTCAAGACAAAACAGAGCCAGTGAATTGGATCCTGCAAGCAGAGCTAGCAGCGTAGTTCCCGGAGGCCGTCCGATTCCAAGTGAATAGTGTCCTGGACGTCATCGTTTATGACGGTCGGCGAGGATTGAAGCTTTCTCCGGTATAACGAGGAAGTCATTGCTGATAGCATCATTCAGACTATGGCAAATCTCTATGATCCGAGCGTCATTGCCAAGCGCAGCAGCAGCATTTCTGTTCTTTCCTTATCAAGTGGCAAAACACGTGGAGAATCCGCTTGATGATGATCGGTGGACTGCCATACATGATCTAGAAATTAACCCTTGTTCCCACCGAAGCTAGAGCACTTCTAGCAGATCCTGCAAATAGCTGACCCAAAATGCGTATGCAGTTTCAGGAGACCGCATACGCGTTTTGTGGTTTCGGAATCACTGTCATACCTTATTTTTTAAAAATGTTGGCGCCACAGATCAGACACAGTACTTCACACGTACATAGGGGATCATAGTTGTTCACCATGCATACAAACCAAAATCGAATGCCGAATATAATCTGCATTTTTGCATACCCTGGATCTAGTACTACGCGGCGTTCCCGGGGCTACTTACCAAGGCTACTACGGCGAGGGATTCATACGGAGATGTTTTGTGGTAACCCAAGTGAATTAGTCCTTTATTTTCATCTATCCAATGGACTACAACAAATCATACTTGTGTCAAATATAGGACAAATATTAATCATACTTCTATCATTTTGCACCAAACCCGAAAAAGGCCATAGACGGGCCCATCCCAACAGCCCAGCAGAGTCTAACTAGAGTGTCGCATGGTGTCGGTGTGGTCCGAAAAAACAATCAGTTAACCCTCATCTCCTTTCAGCCAGTCGAACGGAGCCGCCGCTGATCTCCCGCTAAACTCCGGTGCCCCGTCAATATCCCCAACCACCTGATGCCCCCGTAATCCTACCCCTACCATAGCATCACTCTCCTACCCAACCGCCGTCGCCCCCGGGCCCGATCCACACTACCTCACGTTCTCAAATAGAAGACACTAAAATGTGCCTCCAAAAGTAGACAATTTGCCTTAAATTGTTATCCAAGGCAAAAAAAAAAATGGCGCATCTGTTACCGTCGTTAAATGTATTTGGAGACATACCTAGAAAGTGCCCTGTAAAGTACTTTTGTAGGCATATTTTCTAATGCCTCTTTTTATATACAAGATATACCTAAAAAATGTCTTGTAAAGTACTTTTATAGGCATATTTTGTAATGCCTATTTTTCTTATGTAAGGCATATCCAATAGTGTCTTATAAAGTAGTTTTGTAGGCACATTTGATAATGCCTATTTTTCTTATGTAAAGCATATCCAATAGTGCCTTGTAATGTGAGTTTTAGAGGCAATGGTAATAGTGCCTTGTAATGTGAGTTTTAGAGGCAATGGCAATAGTGCCTTATAAAGTTAGTTTTAGAGGCAATGTCAATAGTGCCTTGTAATGTGAGTTTTAGAGGCAATATCAACAGTGCATTGTAATGTAAGTCTTAGAGGCAATATCAATAGTTCCTTGTAAAGTTAGTTTTAGAGGCAATATCAATAGTGCCTTGTAATGCACTATGTATGTCAGATTTCCATGCACTACTGCTATTAATTTAAGTCTTAGAGGCAATATCAATAGTTCCTTGTAAAGTTAGTTTTAGAGGCAATATCAATAGTGCCTTGTAATGCACTATGTATGTCAGATTTCCATGCACTACTGCTATTAATTTACCACATCCAAATACAAGAATATAGAAGCAACATCCACATTCAAATAATTTAAAACATTCTCAGTATCAAGTACTTTTGTAGAAGCAACTACTGTTATTCAGTAACAAACGACATTCTCTTGTAGAAGCAACATTCACTTTTAAACATTCTCTTGCTATGAAGTCAGGTTTTCAGTATCTAATAACATTCTCTTGCTCATGTGATTCAAGTACTTTTGTACTCTTTCTCCTCTCCCTTGTTCTGATTCAAATCTGAGAATCTAGAACTTGTGAACCCTCTAGAATCTAAGAATCTGAAACTTGTGAACCCTCTGGAATCTGAGAATCTGAAACTTGTGAACCCTCTGGAACTTGTGACTCTGTAACTTGTGCTTGCAATTCTGAAACTTCTGCAGCCTTTCTGATCTTCATTTTTGATACTAATCTTGATGCAACAGGAGGTACCTCTTTGACAGAAATTGGAGAATACTTCCCTGGAACTCTCCAGTTTTTGTCAAGATTGTGGACAAATTCAACATTATTCATGTCAATTTTATCAGAGTCAACTACCTACAAGTTTTTTATTCAATATCAGCAACAGGAAGACCATATCATGGTTGAATTAAAATAATATGAAGTATATCAGCAACAATAACACTATATCATGATTGAATTCAAATAATATGAAGTATATCAGCAACAAGAAGACTATATCATGATTGAATTCAAATAATATGAAGTATATCAGCAATAGGAATACTATATCATGGTTGAATTCAAATAATATGAAGTATATCAGTTAAATAACTTACATTTTTCTTAGGCCATGGGATGCAATGTGATTGAGCATGCCCCATGTGGGTCACTCTTCCCTTTGCTTGTGGAAATATGGTGTGACTACTCATAACTATATTCACCATAACTTCAAGAAATTCATCTTCAACTTTCTGAATTGTTCCTATTGCTGCCATGGTATTTGTTTTAGGTGTTGTCAATCCCACGTCCATCCCAGCTCTAATGAAAAAATATTTCTTGTACTTGAAAGTGTTATCCTTCTTGTTTCTTTTCTTATTTTCCTCTGACTTCTCAACCTTCAGTCTATGTATATCATCCGTCTGTTTTCAAAAAAAATAACAGTGTAGAGAATATCATCTACTACTAAATGATGATAACAATATGCAGACATGTATCAAAATGGACAAAGTAGGTTGCATATATAAATTGATGTGCTTTGTTTTCTGCATGTCTTGAGGTGCTTGTTTTTCTGATGAATAGGATTCCTTAAGCTGCTTGGTTTTCACTGACTTGAGGATTTCTTCTTCAACTTTGGAAGCCTTTGATTTGGATTGCTTGCTTCCTATCAGATCTTCCATGCATTTCTGTTTATCCCCTTCCTTTGCTTGCTGGTATGGTTGCTGCCCATGCACTGTGTGACCCCCTTCCTTTGCTTGCTGGTACGGTTTCTGCTCATGCACTATGTGACCCCCTTCCTTTGCTTGCTGGTATGGTTGCTTCTCATGCACTAGGACTAGTTGATGTTCATGCAATGTTTGGTTATTCTGGGAAGCTTGAAATAGAACCATCATCTCATTCATTTGTTTCTTCTACTACATTATTTCATATTCTATCTTTTCACTCTTCGCCATCAAAGTTTGCACCACATGCTTTAATTCCTTGTTCTCTTTCTTGCTTTCTTCAAGTGCAGCTAGTGCAAATGAAAGTTGCTCAGATCCTTTTCCACCAGCAACTAGCCCAAAACCATGCCTTCTGCTACTTTTCTAGAATATTCTGGAATACAAATCACCTTCATGTATCTCCTCATCAACAAGTGCAGGATTCTCTTCAAAATTCTGCTTTATAGTTTTCTTTAAACAAGATAATCATTTAGAAACATTATATATGATAATATAATCAATCAGATACAATAAAATTAGTTATTCATTACTTACCATTTTCTCTATAGCAAATTCATTAACTGGTAGTCCTTTGGCTTTTGTATGTGTCATACAGAATAGCTCAGCTTTTCCTATTCTTCTACCTTCTTTTATTTCCTGACAAATATGTTTATTAATTGTCAAATCTTCTTTAGTATTAGGTGAGTTTGCTTGTGCAAATAAGAACATATTAGAGATAAAAACTTACTGCTTGATCTAGTACCACAACAAAACTTCTAGAACCTGTTGTATGAGTTGAATTTCCTTGTCTACTTCTAGTTGCTTTATTCTGCTTACTCGGAGCCTGTATAAAGCAGCATTCAGTACGATTACATATGCTTTTACCATCAATGCATATTTAATACTAGTGAACCAAATTTTGCATTAAAGTTACCTTAGCTTTCCTAGTGCACCAATTTTACACAACCATTCCCACTGTTTTGGTGGTATCCTATTTTTACAGCCTGCTTCAATATTGGCTTGCAGTTCAACTTTTTGTTGAATAAAGTTTTCTTCAACACACATTTAAAGTCTTTCCATTTCTTACTATCTGATTTTAGCAACCATAACTTGAGAGTATCATCTAAAACAAAAAATGCCTATCAAATGTCATTACAGCATTAATTAATTGGAAGTTAAATTGCAACTGGAAATAATGAAAACCATACCTACCAAATATGTCATTGCATACTTTACCTGAACTGTATTCCAGAGTTTCTCTTTTTCATGCATTGGAACCTTGCTCCAATTTGTAGCTCCTAAGTAGATCTCCTTTCCTTTGACCAAACTTGTTATGAAGTTAGCTAGTTTGCTTGAAGTCAAACCACATGGCTGACCCAGATGGTTATACTCCATTGTAATTTTATTGCTTGGATCAACATTCTTTCAACTTTCAACAGAGTAGGTCCTCTCACCCTCTTCTTATATGTTTTTGTCAGTTTTATAGAATGTAGGTACATTAAAAGATTATAAAATTAGCAGAATACTTATGTAAAGCTATTAATTGTGTACACAAACCTTGTATAATATTCTCTGGATTTTCTTGTCTATTTGTTTCATTGTCAGAGCCAGCTTCTGTTGTGTCATCACTATCATATTCATCCTCCTCATGATCACTATCCTCATACATTTCTTCATAAATTATGTTATTCTACAGGTACATCAAGATGTTATTTCATAGCATGACAATGATGAATAATTTATAGCACAGTTGTAATATCCCAAAATTTTCCTAGTTTCGGAATGTTAAATAAATAAGATAAATTGATTTAATTGTTGGCCTTGTTTAAATTTGAATGAAAATAAATTTTTGAGGATTTGTTTGAAATTTTACTAAGCCATATTAAAAGAAGTGGATTCTTATGACTATCACATTGGTTGGTAAGTTTGAACAAATCAAAAATCCATTTGCTTGACTTGCATTCATGATTCATACATCACTACATTCAAACAAATTCTTAAATAAAACCCTTATACAAAACCCTATTCTTAAGTTACCAAAATACTCCTACCAGAATACAAATAGGATCCATTTATTTTAAATATAAGAATATTGCCAAAAAAATGATCCTATGATGATGTACTAAATTTTATAGAATTTTAGAAACAAATTCCATATAATTTAGAGTTATATAGCTAAATCTAGAAAAGAAATAGTAAAACAGAAAATATAAAAAAAAGAGAAAAAACAACTAAGCCTAACCTAAACGGCCCAGCCGGAGCCAGCCCGTATCCTATCCACCATGCACACCAGATGCGCGAGCAGCGCGTAGACAGTGGGCCGGCCCAACGCAACAGCCTAGCAGCCCGCCCAGACCTCTCTCCTCTCTCTCTGGCACCGACAGGTGGGCCCCACGCGGTGATCTTCCACCTCCAGCAGGAATCCCTGATGAACACAGGGAATAACCCGATTCAAATCTGGCCGAATCCGCATCGATCTCTGCCCCCTCACCCAAGTATTCTTGCCCATATAATTCCCGCAACCTCTCTGTCTCGTTTCCTTCGATCTTTTTTGCCAAAACCCTAACCCAATCGATCTACTATGGATCTCGTTGGAACCCGCCGCCGTCGAGCTTTAGAAGGTAAACGAACCGTCGATTCCGAGCTCCTCCCCCTCTCCTTTTTCACCATTGAACTCGCCATTGACCACTGATTCTCTTCGTATGCTTTTCCCCTTGTCTAGAGACTCTCTCCGCCATCGATTCGTCATCGGAATATCGCTGGAGTTCCGCACCACCGGCCGACTCCATCCGCCACGTGCCACCGTCCCAGGAAGCGGTAGCCAGCACCGATGACACCTCTGTGACCGTCGCGAAGAGGAGAACGTCGTGGACTACTCCAGCATCGTCGAGGACGTCTGAATCGCCACCGACCGCTACCACCGACTCCATCGCCGCCGTTTGCCACCGTCATCACCACCGCGGGTAAGAGGACCCGTTCCGCTCCGTCCGATCTCTAATCAACGCCCTAGATTAGATCGGCGTACCAAAGGGGTATCGCCCAACCATATCGCGCCGCGTGGCATCAACGTTAGCAAGCGCCGCGTCAGCGTTCCTAGTCAGCACCGGTCGCCTGCGCAGCCAGTAGCATCGTGACACGTGGCAAAGCTCTCGGGTCAAATTATTAGGATTTGTTTTAATAGACAGAATATTTGTTAAACTTGTAAAATTTGTAGTAATTTGAATACTCGGTCAAAATTTGCAAATAATATATCGTTGGATTCAGAAAATTATGTAGAATATTAATAAGACATTAGATCTAACCTTTATATTATTATTTACTGCAGTAATTTAATTGGTTTAATAGACTTTTTAGACTAAATAAATCATAGTAAATTATATGTAGATCCAAAAAAATACAAATAAAATATCTATGGATTCATAATTTCATATATGGCGTTAATATCCTGTTAGATCTAATCTTTGTAGTACGTATTGAATGTAATAATTTGAATAGTTTTAATGGCCTTTTAAATTATTAAATTCATAATAAATTATTTATAGGTCGGAAACATATAATTAATATGTCTCTGGATTCACAATTTCTCTTAGAATACAGATCTGGTCCTAGATATAAATTTTGACATAGTAAATATTTTAAATGAATTAAACTCTATTAAATATTAGTTAAATCATAGAAAAAGATTTACAACTCCGATTAGGGTAAATCCAATTCCTAATGGTTTGTATTAATATCCTCTATCCAGTAAACCTGAGAACCAAATTTATGTCAACAATTAGGACAGAAGTTGCAACAAAACTATTAAAACCCCTTTATTGGCAACCAACATTTAATGACAAATACCCTGCTGCATTAAATAATCTCATACATGCATCATCTGATCTATTGATGTTCAGAGAACTAAATATAACAATTATGACATTAAATCATCATGCATGTTTGTGATCATTCTTGTTGTGTTTGCTATGTTGCAATTGTTTTGATTGGAACTACTTTGTTCTCGCGTGTGATTGCTACAGAGGAATACAATCATCAAGAACATTATTAATAAGACAAGTTACACCACTTATTCATATTTTGTCCTAGTTTTGATTCTATGCATGATTAGACCTTCAAAGTCTATAGTATGCATGTGTAGGATGTTCTAGTAGAATTTCTTAGTATTATTTTAAAAGTGCGATGATTTTTATAGTATGCCATGAGTACCTCTATACTTAGGAATTTTTCCCTCCTAATAGGTTACCCCTATTTTTACTAAGTACTGCTTGCTATGCTATATATATAAAGTACCGTTGGGGGGCTCGAAAGACAAGAAATTTTTCTAAGTATAAATTCTCTCTTGAGCGATCTTTTCTTCTCAAAGCCACTTCAAAATAAAACTAAGTTTTCTTCTGGGAGGAATGGTTGTCAGGTCAACGAGTGAGATTTTGGTGGAGGACGGCTGCCGAGGAATCAAAGAAGTCTGCCATGTTTCAGAATTCAGAAGCTTCCAGTGCAACCACAATACATATGGGCTCTATCTTGGACTAGTACTTAGTGGGAAAACTCACCTGGGTACCAACATTTGGAGGTTCTTGGTACGGTTGGATCCAGAAGGTAGAGGGGCTACTAAGGGAAAGCCTCGCCATGATCTTGTCTGTAAAAGGACTTGGTCGTGGATTATGGGTAAAGTGCACAAACTCTCGAGAGTATTGCAATCTGACCGATCAGCCGTGTTCACGGAAATAGAACAACATTGAGCATCTGAAGGATCTTACTCTCTCTTTTCTAAACAAAGTTTTGAAACCCCATGGCGTGAGTAATATCGCCAAAGGGTGGGATTTTGGAGACTTGGTGAGTAATATCCAAGTTTTGGTTGTTTGGACATTTGGTGAGTAATATCCTCGTGTGTCAATCGACCATATTTTACTTAAGCAAATGTTTACAGAGTAGGATAAAAACTCTTCCTTTTTTCCTCTTACTTAGAGAAAATCGGCTTTATGCAAATGAACTCCAAAGCCTACTCAGCCTTGCATGTAGAGTTAGTCTTATTCTTTCCTTGGTGTAATTTGCCAATACATTCAAAATATTGACCAACTTGTTGGCAACACGTTTCATGTGCAGAATTTTGGAGATCTTTGAAAGGTGCGCTAGGATCACGGGTCTTCACTCAACCTGCATGTGACATTGATGGGACTCCAAGTTGTATATATATCGCTTCTGTTGTAATGATGTAAACTCTGGATTATTCAATTCATGTAATAAAGACTTGTGTTTTACATGATATTTTATTGACTGTGAGTGCTAGCTATTAATCCAGGGACTAGCATGTTAATCACAGGGACTTAGGATCTTTATCGATCCGAGGTCGCTACAACAGTAATGACAAATTACCTCTTTATTGTTTTGAACTCCTCTATCATGCATATTAAATCTTGGGCATACTTGTGTACTTGTAGTTCCAGTTGACATACTTCCTTTTGGAACAATTCCTAATTCTTCCAATCTAATGTTCACCTCATTCTGTTGTCTGTCCTGAATTTCCAATAAGCTGGTTCCTGCAATTTTATGTAAAAAAGATCAACTAAGAAACAAATACATAATCTAGTATTATGATATTATACATGATCTAATATTATCATATTACTTACATGAACTAGTATTATCTGTAATTGAAGGAGTAACAACAAAATGCCATTCTTCATCAGCATGATCTTGCACATAATAAATTTATATTGCTTGACTAGCTAGAATGACAGGTCGACTAAACATTTGTTCTTTTGAATGGCTGAAGTTGACTTGAGTGAATCCAAAACTATCATCTCTAATGCCATTATGTTCAATCCAGTCACATTTGAACAGTACCACATGACCTTTATTTGAATAGTTTAGCTCTACAATTTCTTGGATTCTTCCATAATGTACAACACCATTTGTTTCAGTGAACATAACCCCATTACACCATTTTTTTTAGTAAACATAACCCCATTAGATTTGGATTCTTCCAATCTAATGTTAACCTCATTCCTAATTCCTAATACTCCCTCATCATCTTGTTCTTGTTCACTGAATTGCAAATAGGAAGTTGTTAAGTTTAGAGTTACAGACAAGAAATTACATAACTGAATAATGCATAGACAATTACCAATAGAAGATAGATATGTCATCTTTAGTTATTGATTGCAGACAGGAAATTACATAACTGAATAATGATAGACAATTACCCAGATAGATATGTCATCTTTAGTTACTGATTGCAGACATGAAATTACAAAATTGAATAATGCAGAGAAAATTACCACTAGGATGGCTGACACATAGTAAAAATTTCATATTTTTACACTATGAATCTTATGAACCCTAAAAGCTCTAAAAGAACCTGAGAAAATTGTGCATACATGAACCCTAAAATAAGACTAGATCATCATCAAAAGGCATGTATGAACCATATACTGTTCAGAACAAATGGATGAACAGAGAGGAGAAGTAGAGTTCTAACCTGGAGTTCTCACGCGGGGGAGAAGATTCTATGGCAGGTGCGGTGGAAATGCTCTGGATGATGCGGCAGTGCCGGTCCATTGCCGTGCAGGAGAGGATTTGGCGGTGTAGCAGGCGGTGAGGCGGCGCGTTGGAGAGGATCTGGCGGTGCAGCAGGCGGTGCATTGGAGGTGATCTGGCGGTGCAGCAGGCAGTGCGGGTGTGTTGGAGAGGAATTGGTGCTACGGCGGGCGGTGTGGCGGACCGGAGGAGAGGAACCGGTGGGGCGGCGAGCGGTGCGGCGGCGCGGAGGAGAGGAACCGGTCGGGCGACGGCGGTGAGAAATGGGGCGAAACCCTAGCCCCGATTGTGATGGCACTGTTTTATACCAGGCACAATAGATGCGGGGGGCCCTGCGATAATATGCAGGTGGAAGGACGAAAACACTACAAAAAAATAAAACGAGGGATGTGACCAGAAAACGGGATAACTACATAGACGAGGTGGAAGGACCTGCAATGAAACGTTACAAACAGAGGGACTAATATGTAAAACAACGGCACTATAACATACCAGTCAAGTCCACTTATCTCACTTTCCACTCCTCACTTAGGGTTCCTCCCCCGCTGCCGTAGCATAGGTTTTCCGGCGAAACCCCTCCCCTTCCGCCGTAGCATAGGTTTTCCGGCGAATCTCCTCGCCGCCACCGTATCGTAGGTATGCTCTTGATCTACATATTTTCTTTGATCTGCATATGTTCTAGATCTGCATCTTTTCTTTGATCTGCATATGCTCTAGATCTGCATCTTTTCTTTGATCTGCATCTTTTTTGATCTGCATCTGTTCTTGATCTACATCTTTTCTTGATCTGCATCTATTCTGCATCTGCATCTTTTCTTGGATCTGCATCTGTTCTATATCCGCATATGTTAGTTTTGTCTAGCCACTTTCACTATTGCTACGAAACTTGAACCCCTTCGGTAGCACTGCATATGATTATTCTGTAACATCTTCTGAAGAATGAGGTTTAGGGTTTGTGTAAAGCTTTTAGGACATCACTAAATTTGTCTATGGCAAACCGAACAGTAAAGGTTTGAAGTATAATTAAATAATATGGAAAGTTATCTTCATTGCTTCTAGCATTCCTGTGCCACACCTACTTTCTAAATTATTCCTCATGATTTCGTAATGAACACCGAAGAACCATCATATGTGCTTTGCTAAAAACAGGTTATTCGGGATAACGACGTCATATGTTTGGTGGACAACGTGCACGAGATCTCAACAGTCGAGACGCATTTGAGGGAAACGTTTAGCTTCATCGTGCCCTTCAAGCTCGACTGTCCAACGAGGAGGCTGCATATGAATAAGAACTTCAAGGCTGGTGGCAACATAGGCAACCGTTTAGATAAAATCAACTAAGATCACTGGACTAATCGAGATGTTGAATTGAGGCGGTCTCCACTTGTAGTCCGCAAACATGTGACTGTTAGCTTATCTATTGTAATAGCATAGCTGAACGTACCATTGTTTATGAAACCGTGCACGAGTTTGGAATCATTAGCAGAAATTGTTCTCACCCATGGTCTCGTGTGTGCTATCCGAGCTTTTGTGATCATCTGTGGTGCTTTATTGAATCTAACCACTTACAGTGTTTACTTGCACTGACATATGGGCTTAAGAGATTGAGATATGAAATTTGATAATATTGTAACAAAAGTGATTTCATTTGCAGGGTCTCTAGTTGTTCCCTACTGTGTTTCTTGTGCCAGTTTTTGAAACACAAATTGTTTGACAGATGTTGCATTACTGCATCAGTATCATCGTATGTTGTGGCAAGTATACTGTAATCACCAGACCTCGATTGCTGCCGGAGACCGAGCAATCGGCGATACACCGCGGTGCTAGTTAATTGCTACTCAAAACATGCAAGAAAAACTTCCAACTTTCACATTAGGACAACTTTTTTTAGACTGAAGGCACCACGTGACGGCTTTAAATTAATAAAGCCCCACAAAGAGGCGAAGGAGTATGAAGGTTTTAACATCTGGAACTCAGCTTACAAGCCATAACACAGTAGGACACCTACCAAACAATCAATAAAAACGGTAAAATAAGAACTGCTACACAAACTGACAACTGTTGACTCCTAATGGAGCAACCGAACAGAATATTTTACACAAGATAAGCAATGACCAAACTATATACAATACAGTCTTCCACACTAAATCAGCTTTTCAAACTATCTAGCTTCAGAATACTCCTACATAAAATTCAACCAATATTACAATGACAAAATAAAAGAAGTTCCATAATCAACATCGCTCTGAACTTCCTTGGTTGTGTTCATCAATTGATACCGAAGTTGGGAGTGATGCCTAGTTTATCTAAATGAGTTAAAACACCGCCACGTTCTGCAAGTGTTTACCATAATTCAAATAGGACTGAGTGATCATATGTCTGATCTTCCCCTGATCCTGGGTATTAAGATGCAGATGGCCATATTGAAAAGGCAACCCCAGTCCTTAGCGTGTCGACAAACCTCACGTTCATAAGCTTCAGTCTTTTATGAGCTTCCCTCATGACTTCAGTATACTGTCCAAGGCCTGGCACTAACCCAACCTGAAACATCAAAGGGTGAATCATAAGAAGTGAGTCTAAAACTAGAACCTTCGTCATAGGCTACACTTAAATTCTGTACTTGAGTTAAATGCAATACGCATTAACCTTGCTAATCCCCGTACTACAAGTGCTGTCTACTTATAAGGTTGTGCATCTTTGTATGGATGGCATCAATTAAATCTTACATGAACAGATCTTGAACTGGCACATTATTTCCATAGACACCCGAGGTACTTGCAATCTGAGATAATTCTTAGCAAAAATGTCCATGACACTGATCAGCTTCAACAATTTGTTCCAGTAGTTGGTAAAATTCATCGCAGAATATAACCGATGCACCTAAATAGTGAGCGACAGTGCAGCGTGTGACAATATTATTACTAGGCTAGGCCGTTGCATTGTTATCATAATAGTTGCAGTGGGAAATAACAATCGCGATCAGTTGGCCATGAAATTTTATGACAAACATACCAAACAAGAAGCATCAACTTGACAATCCGAGATCTAATTGCAAGAGTAGCTGCTATACGTTATTGCCTATATAGGTAAAATCAGCAGAACAAAGGGAGAGGCAGGGAGAGAACCAACCCGGAGTTGGATGGTTAGGAGGGCAGTGTTGGAGATATGCCCAAGAGGCAATAATAAAGTGGTTATTATCATATCTTCGTACTTATGATAAATGTTTACATACCATGCTATAATTGTATTAACCGGAAACATAAATACTTGTGTGATTTGTAAACATAAAAGAGTCCCTAGTAAAGCCTCTTGTTAAACTAGCATGTTGGTTAATATATGATCATGGTTTCCTGATCATGAACATAGAGATGTTATTAACAACAGGGTCATATCATTAGGAGAATGATGTGATGGACATACTCCTATAGTTAAGCGTAGCATAAATATCAAGTCATTTAATATAGTTCATTTGCTATAAGCTTTCTGATACATAGTAACCTAATTCCTTCGACCATGAGATCATGTTAATCACCATCACCGGAAGGATGTTTTGATGACATCAAACACCACACTGTAACTGGGTGGCTATAAAGGTGGCATTGAGTGTTTGAAAAGTATGGGTTGAGGCACATGGATCAAGAGTGGGATTTGTCCATCCATATGACGGATAGATATACTCTGGGCCCTCTCGGTGGAATGTCATCCAATTAGCTTGCAAGCATGTGACTGGATCACAAGGGATCACATATCACGGGAACGAGAAAAGAGTACTTATCGGTAACGAGGTTGAACTAGGTATGCAGAGATACCGACGATCAAAACCTCGGATAAGTAAACTATCGTGAGACAAAGGGAAATTGGTATCGTATGTAAGTGGTTCATTCGATCGCAAAGTAATCGTAGAAATATGTGGGAGCCATATGAATTTCCAGATTCCTCTATTGGTTATTGATCGGAGAAGTGTCTTGATCATGTCCGCATAATTCACGAACCGTAGGGAGACACACTTAAGGATTCGATGTTGTTGAGTAGTTATGGAATGATGAGTAAGAGACCGAATGTTGTTCGGAGTCTCGGATGGGATCCGAGATATCACGAGGAGATCCGGAATGGTCCAGAGAATAAGATTCATATAAGGAAAGTCCTGTTTCGGGGTTGAAGAATGGTTCCGGTGTTTTCATCGTGAATGTTCTAGAAAGTTCCGGAATGTCCGGCACTCCGGAGGGGAAGGGTACATGAATGTGTCATACCAAGTTGGAATGATTGCATCATGTACTAAGTGTCATCGCTGAACAAAATAAAGGGTTTAATCAAATCCTAGTTTAAAAAGTCAAACGCCAATTTGAAAAGTCAAACGGCTATTTTGGGAAGTGGGGGGGGGGGAGTGGGAAACCGAGTTGGGGAGGATTCCTCCTCCACCGCCGGCCCACTAGGGATCCGAGTTGGGGAGGGACTCCCTCCCCTTGGCCGGCGCCTCCCACCTATAAAGGGAGGGGCAGGGTTGCCCCTCCTAGCACACAAGTTCTCCACCCCAAAACCCTAGCCCGGCGCCGCCACCTCCCGTTGCCGCCGCCTAGGGCTCCCCTAGCCGCCGACTTGGGCAAGCCCCAAGCCCTAGCCTCCGACACTAGCACCTCCTCCTTGGTTCCTCTAAACCCTAGATCGCCAAGCCTCTCTCATAGTCCACCATACTCGCTCCGGCTTAAGGCGAAGCCCTGCGAGATCTCCCCTCTACTTCCGGTACCACGCGCCGTTGTCTTAGGAATCACGAGGAGAGTGCTACAACCTCCGCTGCCTGCTGGAACAAGGAGAGGAAGGTCTTTGTCGATCTGAACATGTGACCGATCAGGAGAGCTGCCGGAACGCAGCGCCGGAAGGATCGTCTACGCGATCTTGAGATCGGAAAGAGTACGACTACATCACCCACGAGAATCCGCTCTCGTTAACCGCTTTGGAATCTTCGAGGGTGAGTTCCTCTATCGACTCGTTGCTACAATCTAGTAGATAGATTTTGGCTTGTTTGTTTGCATGCGGTAGAATTTTTTTGTTTTCCATGCTACGAACCCCTACAGTGGTATCAGAGCCGTGTCTATATGTAGATCTGTTGCACGAGTAGAACACAATGGTCATTGTGGGCGTTGATGCTTTTGTTGTCGATTACTTCTTGTGTACTTTGCATCTTGCGGGATGGTGGAATGAAGCGGCCCGGGCTAACCTTACATGACATCGTTCATGAGACTTGCTCCACGCTTGACATGCAACTTGTATTGCATAAGTGGCTTTGCGGGTGCCTGTTTCTCCCAACATAGTTAAGATTCAATTTACAATGGGTGATTGACAATACTAGTATCAATGTTGTGGTTCTTGTTCGTAAGTTAGAACGACACTTATTGAAAGCCCCAAACCACGTAAAACATGCAAAGAAAATTAGAGGCGTCTAACTTTGTTTTGCAGGGGTGTGCTGTGATGTGATATGGCCATGATTGTGATTATATTTGATGTATGCAATGTTCCTTATTGTAAGTTGGCAACCGGCAGGAGCCATATGATTGTCTTTAAATTTTGTTAAGACCCGCGTGTCTATTCAAAGTAGTTGTAATAGTTGAAGCTGGTAGACGACAACCATGGAGCGGCGTCATTGACCTTGATGCAATGCCGGTGATGATGGAGATCATGTTCGTGCTTGAAGATGGAGATCGGAAGCACAAAGAAGAAAGGCCATATCATATCACATATTATGAATTGCATGTGATGTTAATCTTTTTATGCATCTTGTATTGCTTAGTTCACGACGGTAGCATTATAAGATGATCCCTCAAGCACACAATTTCAAGTTTTAAAGTGTTCATCCTTAGTAAGCACCGTTGCTAAAGCTTGTTGTTTCGAAGCACCACGTGATGATAGGGTGTGTTAGATTCTACGAGTGTATACAACGTGAGCAAGCCAGATTTGCTCATGCGGAAGCTAAGGTTTGATCTTGACGAGCCTAGCATGTACAGACATGGTCTCGGAACACGGATCACCGAAAGGTAAAGCATGAGTCATATAGTAGATATGATGAACATGTTGATTGTTCGCCATTGAAGCTACATCAACTCTCGTGATGATCGGTTTTGATGTGGTGGATTTGGTTCGTGTGATCACTAAAACAATGTGAGGGATATTGTTTTGAGTGGGAGTTCAACGGCAATATGATTAAAAGTTGAACACTATTTATCATAAATTAAATCAAAGTGAATTTGCATAGTTGTTGTAGTCATTGGCATCCATTTACCACCTTGCGCTTAGTTATAATTGAGATGATAGAACTATAGAATTCTGGTTAGTTACTTTACGAACTATCGTATTGTTTTGAAGTGTTAATCTAAAGTTTAAAAGTCCTATTGCAAACTTTCAGTAAGTTCCTATTACTTCATGAAGTTTAATAATTGGTATTAAATTAAGAGTGACAATTCCAAGTGTTAGTGTATGAGTATCATGTTTGTCTCCATGATTCGTGATATTCAAAGGATTGTCTTAATATCAAGGTTATCTAGGATCTGAAAGAGTTGTTTCAGAAACCATGATGTGTGGAAGATATTGTGATATCTGAAATGAAGTTTTGGTTACAACATGATAGAGTATAATATGGCAAAAGTCATGTTCTCATATTTGATGAGAATTTGCAAAAGGTTGGAGACACTACTTGTCCTAATCCTCCAAAAGGTTTTGGAGAGCAACATTATACTCGCGATTCACCGTTATAAGCTAAAAGTAGCTTGATCATGGATAATTCCATGATAAGGGTGAATATCTGATGTAGGTAAAATGTTTACTACACCAAGAGATCACTAAAGAAAGGAATTTGAAAGAACACCAAACATTTGATGATGGTGATCTAATTCAAAGTGCAAGTCCGAAGACATTGGTATTTAATTATACACGCTTTGGACTAGGTGTCATATGTATGACTCCACTATTGATATTGATAGATTCTTTCAAACAGAAAAGGAAATACTGAAAGAGAATCTCATAAATATATGGCAGAAAAGAAAAGACTAAAATTGTTCAGTTTAAGTATATAGATGATGTACATGTTATGGCTATATTCTTTGCTTATTAAACAATGTGGTTCTTAAGTATTTGATACTGAATTTGTTGGTGTGAATCGTCATACGAAACAACACAATTCATGAACTACAATGGCCTAAGTAACTAGCAAAAGAATATGTGATGATGTTCATCAAGAACAAATAAAGAGTTATTGTGCTACTTGTTAAACATCAAAGCTTGCCTTCAAGATTTGTTTTATCAGGTATTATGAGAACAAAAGGGTTGTTCAAATAATTGCCGTAATCCATAAAAGATGGATGATTCACAAATCTCGTTGGAGAAATCACATACATAAAACTAGTGCTAAAAATGTCGAAAGACAAATTGATTGAAAGATCACTTAGGAAGTGACATCGCCATTTAAATTATATTGGAAAGAAAACATGAAGAAACTCCATGTGGATGGAATTTTGGAGTCCTTTTGATTTTTTGATCAAATGACGCTTGTGAAACTTTCCTAGAGATAATTAAAACTTCGTTCATAGGCCAAAAGGGAACGAATGACTAGCTTATTGGAACTTGTACATATTGTTGTATGAAGTCCATTATGTGTAGTCAAGAGCGATGGATTTCAACTTCATATGCTTCCTCCGAAAATTTGAGTGAATATATGAATATTTACTTAATAAGGATGAAGTATGAAATGTTTGAAAAGTTCAAAGACTTTCAAGATGAAGTGCAAAATCATTATAACAAGAATATAAATAGTTTATGATAAGATCATAAAGGAAGATATTTGAGTTACAAGTTTAGCATAATACCTAAGATTTAAGGAATCGTTCCGTGGATTTGCATTTTTCGAAACACCATAAGAGTATGGAGCATTCGAGATTTGTAATTAAACCTTGTTTGACATGGTAAGATCAAAGGTGTAATTCATAAAACTGCCATTATATTTTAAAGATTAAAAGCTTTAGAGACTACCGTTTTTCCACTGAAAAGAGCTCCATCGTAATCCGTTGAATTGACACCATATAAAGTTATGGTTTGGGATAAAACCCAAGTTGTCCTTTCTTAAACATTGGTATGCTATGCATCAGAAAGATGTTTGCAACCAAAGTCGGATGAACCTGTCTTTGTATGTTATTTCGAATAACTGTTCCTCCATAACATAAGAGACAAAAATGTTTGTCGCTTAAAACATCAAGTTTCTTAGAGAAGGAATTTTTCGTGAAAAGTTAAGTGGGAGGACAATAGAACTTTGATAAGGTTAAAAGAACCTTAGCTATATGTGCAAAGTTGCGCAGCGCCGAAAAGTGTTCCGGAGGCAGCGACAATGCTCATGGCTCACGTGCATCAAAGGTTGTGGTCACGGATATCTAAGTTCATATTGAAACAAGTAGGTCGGATAAACAATCAAATACCAAGATTTGAGAGTTAAATCATTATTTGACAAAAATGATCCGACTACATGCAAAGAAGCGATGATGGGCCCTGACTCCGTCAAATGGATTGAAGCCATAAAATCCGTGATAGTTCCATATACGAGAGATCAAGCTTTGAACTTGAAAGACCCTCTAGAAAGGTACAAGACCTTACAGTCGTATTTGGATCTATAAAGAAATAGACATGGATGTTGCACATCTATGAAATAGTCAACATGTTGGAAAAGAGTTCACAACAATGTTCAAAGGTTGACTATGACAAGATTTGATCTTTCATAGCGATATTTAGTCTAGACGGATTAATGTAGCAACTACGACATATAATTTTGTTATGTGTTGAATAAACAAAACAAGTTCTTCTAATAGAATTGTTACCTAGGACATGTGCATAACACGGTCCATAGGGTTTTGTTAATTCAAAGGATGCTAAAAGCATATGCAAACTTCAATGGTTGAAGTGTGCATCGCGGAGTTGGAATCTTCACTATGATGAAACTGTTAAAAGAGTTTAATTTCATCAGAGACAATGAAGATGCTTGCATTTGCAAGAAATTAAGTGGGAGCGCTAAGACATGTTTCTAATACATTATGTGAAAGACATATTGTTGATTAAAAATGATGTATCTTTTATTAACACATATTAAGAATTTCATCCCGATGAAAGACTTAGGCAAAACCCAAATATTTGGCATCAATAGACGCTAATATGGTTGTGCCGAAAGTACATAGATGATGTATTGAATGGGTTCAATATAGAAAACTACAAGAAAGGTTCTTGTCGCACAGAAAGGATTGAATGAGTTCAATATTGATGATATATTCAAGTGTATTGACACTTGGTAAGTGAAACAAAGATTTAAGTATAGATTGATACTTGATGTATGAAATCACAAAGAGTATTTATATCAATCATACTGTGATATGTACAAATCCAGATATGTCCTATGCTCTAAATGTTATGAGCATATACCAGAATGATTCATAAGATGATCATTGGACAATAGTAAGGATATTCGTATGATCTTTTGGAAGAACTAAGAGTATATTATTTGTAGAAGTGACAAATAGATGGTTAGTTCATTGTAAATGAATTACATTGATACTAGTTTTGTCACAAAGTACAAATTAAGTTTATCTCAATCTAAACTAAGGGTGGCACAATATGATGGAAAGTAAGTTCCATAATGGATTTGGATGAGTTCCAAAGTTAAGACATTGTGACAGATACTACAACAAAAGGCTAAAATATATGACTGCTACTATAGCAGCTAAAGAGGCATTTGTGTCAAGTAGTTTGTTATCAAACTAGGTGTAGTTCACAGTGGGATAATACTATGAAGATATATTGTACGACAATATTATCAACATGTTTTAACCCCAAAGAACTAAAGGTCACACCAAAGGACCAAATTTGTACGAAGCCATCTCATTAAAGAATGAGTGATGCGTAGAGACGCAAAGATATGCAATTACACACGGACCTGGAAGTGTCAGATCCGGAGATCAGTTGACCACTAGCAATTGTGTACATACGACACCAGAAAGCCATAGGTGTTGAATACACAAAGGTTTGAAACTAGATTATTGACTCTAGTGCAAGTGGGAGACTGTTGGAGATATGCCCAAGAGGCAATAATAAAGTGGTTATTATCATATCTTCATACTTATGATAAATGTTTACATACCATGCTATAATTGTATTAACCGGAAACATTAATACTTGTGTGATTTGTAAACATAAAAGAGTCCCTAGTAAAGCCTCTTGTTAAACTAGCTTGTTGGTTAATATATGATCATGGTTTCCTGATCATGAACATAGAGATGTTATTAACAACAGGGTCATATCATTAGGAGAATGATGTGATGGACATACTCCTATAGTTAAGCGTAGCATAAAGATCAAGTCATTTAATATAGTTCATTTGCTATAAGCTTTCTAATACATAGTAACCTAATTCCTTCGACCATGAGATCATGTTAATCACCATCACCGGAAGGATGCTTTGATGACATCAAACACCACACCGTAACTGGGTGGCTATAAAGGTGGCATTGAGTGTTTGGAAAGTATGGGTTGAGGCACATGGATCAAGAGTGGGATTTGTCCATCCATATGACGGATAGATATACTCTGGGCCCTCTCGGTGGAATGTCATCCAATTATCTTGCAAGCATGTGACTGGATCACAAGGGATCACATATCACGGGAACGAGAAAAGAGTACTTATCGGTAACGAGGTTGAACTAGGTATGCAGAGATACCGACGATCAAAACCTCGGATAAGTAAACTATCGTGAGACAAAGGGAAATTGGTATCGTATGTAAGTGGTTCATTCGATCGCAAAGTAATCGTAGAAATATATGGGAGCCATATGAATTTCCAGATTCCTCTATTGGTTATTGATCGGAGAAGTGTCTCGATCATGTCCGCATAATTCACGAACCGTAGGGAGACACACTTAAGGATTCGATGTTGTTGAGTAGTTATGGAATGATGAGTAAGAGACCGAATGTTGTTCGGAGTCTCGGATGGGATCCGGGATATCACGAGGAGATCCGGAATGGTCCGGAGAATAAGATTCATATAAGGAAAGTCCTGTTTCGGGGTTGAAGAATGGTTCCGGTGTTTTCATCGTGAATGTTCTAGAAAGTTCCGGAATGTCCGGCACTCCGGAGGGGAAGGGTACATGAATGTGTCATACCAAGTTGGAATGATTGCATCATGTACTAAGTGTCGTCGCTGAACAAAATAAAGGGTTTAATCAAATCCTAGTTTGAAAAGTCAAACGCCAATTTGAAAAGTCAAACGGCTATTTTGGGAAGTGGAGGGGAAGTGGGAAACCGAGTTGGGGAGGAGTTCCTCCTCCACCGCCAGCCCACTAGGGATCCGAGTTGGGGAGGGACTCTCCCTTGGTGGTGCCTCCCACCTATAAAGGGAGGGGCAGGGCTGCCCCTCCTAGCACACAAGTTCTCCACCCCAAAACCCTAGCCCGGCGCCGCCACCTCCTGTTGCCGCCGCCTAGGGCTCCCCTAGCCGCCGACTTGGGCAAGCCCCAAGCCCTAGCCGCCGGCACTAGCACCTCCTCCTTGGTGCCTCTAAACCCTAGATCGCCAAGCCTCTCTCATAGTCCACCATACTCGCTCTGGCTTAAGGCGAAGCCCTGCGAGATCTCCCCTCTACTTCCGGTACCACGCCGTTGTGCTGCCGGAATCACGAGGAGAGTGCTACAACCTCCATTTTCTTTGGAACAAGGAGAGGAAGGTCTTCGTCGAAATCGAACGTGTGACCGATTATGGAGCGCCGGAACACAGCGCCGGAAGGATCGTCTACGCGATCTTGAGATCGGAAAGAGTACGACTACATCACCCACGAGAATCCGCTCTTGTTAACCGCTTTGGAATCTTCGAGGGTGAGTTCCTCTATCGACTCGTTGCTACAATCTAGTAGATAGATCTTGGCTTGTTTGTTTGCATGCGGTAGAAATTTTTTGTTTTCCATGCTACGAACCCCTACAGGCAGTGGTGCCCCCAGCCCACCAGAGTTCAAACCCCAGGTTTGACGCTTTGGTGTCTCGTAAAGGCGGAATATTCTTTCAGTGGGAGGGGATGTTCCCATCGATAGCGAGACGCCTACGGTGACTTCGTCAATCTCAAGACCCGCCGGCTCAGTCTCTCGGAGGTGCTCATAGGGGTAGGGTGTGCGTGCGTGTGTTTATAGAGGTGAGTGTATGTACGTATTGTGAGCGTCTGCGTTTGTACTGTGTTTCTAAAAAAAAGAGAGGCAGGAAGGATGGAGGGGAACATATACTGATTGCCTCTCCCAGAGAATGGGCCGGAGTTGTTCGGTCTCCGGGATCTCGGCATCCAAGGTGGAGAAGCCGGCGGCATCGAGGTATAGGCCACGTGTGCCAGGTGTTAGTGCTGGCCGCGGGTCAGGTGGACGTCGCAACGGCGGCGAATGCTCGGCGCCAGCGGCGTGGAGGTAAGGGAGAGGAGGCGTCTGCCAGGAGGTCGTCTGTCGCGGCTGCGTGGAGGTTGGGGACACCGGAAGAGGCAGACCGATTGGATTGAATTTGCTCAGTGAATTAAATTTGGTCCCATTGGGCCTAATCTATACCGATTGATCTCAACCGTCGGTGAAAATCATACTTTTGATACCTATGTGACCAGTAAAAGGTACTGTAGAACAAGCCTTCGTACGACAAGGATGAGGTAGTTGTAGAACTCAGCACGGCTCCGGAAAGTCCTCGCACAGGTTTGCCTCCTCATGCTCGCGGGCCTCGGGACGGCGCTTTGCCTTGTTCCATACGTTGTTGATGAGGTTGTCACGGAAGTTCTGCAAAGCGGAGAGGACAAGTGGGTCGTCAGCGCCGGACAACTTGACATCGCTGTCGATGCGGACTGCTATGTTGACGGGCGCTTGTTGCGCCTGCGGAACCTTGCAAGCGAGCTGCCGGCCTTCGTGTCGTGCGTGCCGTGGGAGATGATCATCCTAGCCCATGCCGGAGATGATGTGTGGCACCGAGAGAGTAGCCCGCACCTCTGCGCGAGCTCGAAGATGTGGACCTTGCGCTGGAAAGGACGGAACGGTGCCTCGCGGGGTCGACGAACCGGCTCCACGGCGTGGGTGGGGGGAGCGCCACCCCTACTGCCGGAATTGAGCCGGCCAGAGGTGGGGGAGAAGACTGGTGGCGGTGATACGGAAATGGCGGTGCGCCGGCGGAGGAGCTTGTGTAGTAGGGTTTATGCGGGGAGAAGAGGGGAAAAGTGTGTGTGGTTTCCCGCATCAAGACCCCTCCAACCCGCATATATACCGGTCGCCGGGGTGGATTTGTGGGGAACCGGAAAAAATGCAGGGCGGGGTCTGATGCGGTATCCGCTCGGCCATTTTTTTTCTGCAAAAAAAGGCATATCCACCAAAGTTTTGCGGTTCGGGCTGTTTTGCAGGTTCTCATAGAAGTGCTCTTATTAGTGAGGTCGTCTGAGAAAGGCATAAAAAATAGCCTGAGAGTTCAATATGACAGGACACCACAATCTCGTTCTTTTTTTCTTTCCTTTATCTTTTCTATATTAGTTGCTTGCGATTCAAAAAGGCTCGGAGTTATTGGAAGTGCTCTTAGTGCATCCAAACACCTGTAATGGGTTGGTTGCTCAATCCTCTAAACACTGTTAAAAGAAACTTTCAGGATTCATCAGTTGCTGAAAGCCGGAAATCCGTCGGTTTCCTGTCTGGTGGCACTTCATGTCATGTGTTGCTGTTATAGGACGTCACCATTATATCTCTGTTTCGTTTTATGGATTTGGAACTATAGACACTCACACCCTCGCCCTCCAGACTGGAGGATACATTACTGCACGAGCTGACACTGGCACTATCACTGAACAGACACAGATAAGCTGACAACGGAGCAATACCGCTGAACAGACACAGCGGGACAATGACACTGATGTAAACCAGTGTTGATGTTTACGTGCTCATCATTCATCACTGATAATTAAGGGTTAGATTACTACTTGTGCCTGAAACAATACTTGGGTCTCGTGGATAATGAATCAGGAATCATTGGGTTCAACCAGATTAGTCGATAAGAGAACTTACTCACCAGGCACAGTAGAGAAGTAGAGTTCATCATAAAATCAGAACTGATGAATGATGATCAACCATCAGGTAGATAAGAGAAATTAACTCCCATTATGGGATTGACCAATGCATGGTGGAATCACATAATGGTTGCAAATGGAACAAGATACATAGATGAGTGTAAATGATGACATGTCTTTCAAGTTCCTGATATCTGCTTTTAAATAAAAAAGCATTCGATTCATTGGCCCTAAAAAACTAAAGCAGTAACCACAACTTCTTTTCCATTGAGAATTCAGGAATATCATATATCATAGAAGGAGTGACCGTGCTCGTCATGTGATTATCGAACGGACGCAACATATAAAATGCACACCGTATTATCCCCATAAGCAAAGTCAACCACAAAACATGCACCTACAACTAAAAGGAGAAAAACAACAAAACAACTAGGGCATGCCGACAAATTATTTGGATCAAGCATGCTCCACAAGTTTGGACTTAGTCAGATGTTTCAGCAACTCATTCATCTTGAGTTCTCAACATCACTATCATATAACAGTTCCACAAAGAGCATCACATCAAAACATTTCCCATGTTAGCCAGACTGAATTGAGATGCACACGAGCATCGATGTGATTATTATTCATTAACTACTGGACCTCATACTTCTATATGCATCATAATTCACAAGTGGCTGGCACCAGGAGTAACATGGATCAACTACACAATACTGGAACTAAACGAAGAAGTTGACATTGCAAAGTTGTCTGATAGGAGAAAAATTCCTCCCCCTGCTTCTCGCTTTACAACAGCAGGAGAATCCACACGAAGCCTACAGCTAACACTACACAGCAAGACAGGAAGGCATTTCGTCGAAGCGGCTGCAGCATATAAAATGCACACCATATTATTCCCATAAGCATAGTCAACCACAAAGCAGGTACAACATGAGCACCTAGAACTAAAAGGATAAGAATAACAGAATAACTAAGACTTACAACCAATTGTTTGTTGGCTGGCACCAGGAGTAACATGGATCAACTACATAATACTGGAACTAAACAAAGAAGTCGACATTACAAAGTTGTCTGATAGGAGAAAAATTCCTCTCCCTGCTTCTATCTTTACAACAGCAGGACAATCCACACGAAGCCTACAGCTAGCACTACACAGCTAGAAGGGAAGGCATTTCGTCGAAGCGACTGCAGCATATAAAATGCACACCATATTATCCCCATAAGCATAGTCAACCACAAAGCAGGTACCACATGAGCACCTAGAACTAAAAGGATAAGAATAACAGAATGACTAAGACTTACAACCAATTGTTTCTTGACTGGCACCAGGAGTAACATGGATCAACTACACAATACTGGAACTAAACAAAGAAGTTGACATTACAAAGTTGTCTGATAGGAGAAAAATTCCTCTCCCTGCTTCTCGCTTTACAACAGCAGGACAATCCACACAAAGCCTACAGCTAGCACTACACAGCAAGACGGGGAGGCATTTCGTCGAAGCAGCTGCAGCATATAAAATGCACACCATATTATCTCCATAAGCATAGTCAACCAAAAAGCAGGTACCACATGAGCACCTAGAACTAAGAGGTTAAGAATAACAGAATAACTAAGACTTACAACCAATTGTTTGTTGGCTGGCACTAGGAGCAACATGGATCAACTACACAATACTGGAACTAAACAAAGAAGTTGACATTGCAAAGTTGTCTGATAGGAGAAACACTCCTCTCCCTGCTCCTCGCTTTACAACACAGCGCGACAATCCACATGAAGCCTACAGCTAGCACTACACAGCAAGACGGGAAGGCATTTCGTCGAAGCGGCTGCAACATATAAAATGCAGACCACATTATCCCCATAAGCAAAGTCAACCAAAAACAGGTACCACATGAGCACCTAGAACTGAAAGGATAAGAATAACAGAATAACCAAGGCTTACAACCAATTGCTTGGATCAAGCATGCTTCGCCGGTTTTGAGTCAAGCGGATGTTTCAGTAACGGATCTCGAGGTCTTGAATCTTGACATTACTATCATATTATTGACCAACAAGACCATGACATCGAAGCTTATTCCCCTCCTGTCGGCAATACTTGGGAGTTGTGGTGCGCATGAGCATCGATGTGATTATAATCCATTAATTGTTACTCCCCATACTTCCATACGCGTAGCATAAGATGTCACAACGTGGCTGGCACCACGAGCAAGATGGATCAACTACACAATAGTGGAAATAAACAAAGAAGCTGACATTGCAAAGTTGTCTGATAGGAGAAAAATTCTTCCCCCTGCTTCTCACTTTACAACAGCAGGACGATCCACACGAATTCTACAGCTAGGACTACACAGCAAGACACCAGATGGCATTTCGTCGAACATCTGAAGGAAGACCAAACCTTATTACATCCCAAGATGGCGGTGAGAGCCAACACCCGCCAGGCATTCGCTTATCGTGGGGACGGCCACGGTGGTGCGGCATACGGGGCACGCGGGCGACAGGAGGAGCCAGCTGTCGACGCAGGCGGCGTGGAAGGCGTGGCCGCAGGGGGGCAGCGCGCGCCACCGCTCGCCGCCGCGCGACGCCTCGAGGCAGACGGCGCAGGTCGGCGGCGTGGGGTCGCACCGGGAGGACTGGAAGCAGGCGAGGCTGCTGATTTGGGCGGCCGCGAGGCCGACGGGGCGGAGCGGCGGCTCGGGGCGGTCGGGCGGGTTTGGGTACCGCGGGCCGTGCCGGCGGAACGCGCGCGCGGCGAAGACGAGCGCCATCATGAGGACGCACGCGGCGAAGGCGAAGAGGAGGAAGAGCACGAAGGCGGCGGCCATCACGCAGCCCTGCACGCCCATGGAGAGGACGCGCGCCCAGGCGCCGGCGCCGCGCGCGGGGCGGCAGCGGCGCTTGGCGGCTTCCGGGTGGAGAGGCTCCGCCGCAGGGGCCGAGGGTCCGGCGACGGCGAGCGAAGCCATTCCCGGCGGCGATCTCTGGCCCGGCCTAGCTCTGTCGCCTCCCTGGACGCGCCGCGGGCTGGGAGGGATGAAGGTATCCGGTGGGAAGGAGGGGGATATTTTTGGGAACTGGAATTCGGACGCACAGCACGGCACGGGGGTGCTCGTTTTAGGCGGTCCGGTGGTTGGGTGCCGTACGGCGTTTTCACATGCCCAAAAGGCAAAACTGGGCGAGGGAGAAACGTGAATAGTAGAATATCTCATCTCTTTCTGCAGTTCTGCACCGTCCCGCCCGCGTCCATATTATAAATTGACTTGTCCCCAAAGTCGCGTGAAAATGATTGATTCAGCCTTTCTCCGAGAGCATCTACATTTTGGGCTGATATACATTATCGAGGTCAAAATAGCTTTTCCACGCACCCGTCTAGTTTGCGGGGCGTCTCGATGCGGTATCCCGCATCCATTTTCTTTTTTCTCCCTCGCCTGAAAACCCTCGCCGCCGCCGTCTGTCCACGTCTCTGACTCCGGCCACATCCGTTGTTAAAAAACAAATCGCCGCCGCTCATCTCCGTGTTGAACCGCCGTCTTGCTACGGTCGGACAATCGAGCCACGATTTGGACGGAAGCGGCCGCACTTCTCCACGCCGTGGCAGGAGCTCCGGCTTGCGAGCTCGCCCACCGCCGCTACCGTCGGAGGAGGAGGTACGCCGGCGCCGCTCCGAGCAAGGACGCGGTCGCGGCGCCCAAGGGCGCACCCGCGTGACCTCGTCGACAAGGGTGGAGCTTTCGTTCGACCCTGCCGCGGACGATGCGGAGGAGCTCTTGCTTAACGAAATCATCGTAGCCCCGCTGGATTCCGCTCCCATCGACGATGCGGAGTACAACTCGGACGACGAGAGCGAGAAGCTCTTGGTGCACGAGGCGAAGTTCAACTCCCTCTGCACCGTGCTTATGGACATCATGGAGCGCCAAAAGCGTCGCCGCATCACACGCAGAGCGGAGAAGCGTGAGCTTCGCCGTGCCATACGCCTCTCCGCCACGAGCACCAGGTGTGGCTGGCGGGCCTCGATGCCGCCACAGACGATGAGTAGGCGTGTGTCATCGCTGTAGATGCTCCGGTGAGTAGATACCGCAGGTGAAGCTACGTAGATACTAGGTCTAGTCCGGGATGCAGGGCACGGCATAATTTTTTCTAAATATTTATCGATCTCGATGATCAAAACCCTCCATATGTATGAATCTAGCGCCAATGTGTGATGTTTTTTAAATATGCAGTTTGAATTAGCGTATCTGTTCTGCCGTAGCATTTTTCATACTCAAAACATGTTTGCGGTACATCGCATTCGCGGGATACAGTAACCGCAATATGTGGTATCTGCTAGATATGCTCTAAAACTTTAGCATAAAGTAAACAAGGACTAGAATAATTTCATGATCTATTTTTTTTATGGCACAGTGGGTTAATGCGTCATTGGTTATATTGCACGGCACCATAGGTAAAACCATGACACAAAAACATATTGTATGTCTTGGCGCCATGCAGACTTGCCCATGGCGCCATATAATGTAACCATGACATCGTGTGTTAGGTGCCATGTAAAAGGGCTAGATCATGATATTTTTCTAGATTCGGTTTGTTTTGTGTTGAAGTTTTAGAGAAAGTCAAATTCTACCTATTTTCATTGAGTTGCACTCTCACATCACGAAGGCATGCATGGAATTTTGGACACGTTTTGTGTCCAAATATGTGTGCTTTGGTCATGGTGAGGACATGAACGGACGTGTTATCCTCCCCGTGCGTCGTGCACCCTATGAGGGACATGATTTTTTGGTTAACATTGCATTGGACATAATAATTTACGTAGGTCCACAAAGGGAAAAAAGACATTGAAAATAAATAGAATTAAAAGTGAAAAACCCTAGCGCCACCACGAATCACGACCACAATGACCTACTCATCGTCGTTGTCATCGAGGTCTATCCACAAGGGTTGCGGCTGTGGGTATGGTCATTCCACTTACTGCAGCGGCGGTGGCGAAGGAGGTTGCGGAGGAGGAGCTTGAGCCTCCATCGTCGACGTGCGTGGTGCCTTGGACTTTTGCGTCCATTTTGCCTCCTCCTCGGACTCACACACGGACACGCAGAAGGCCTCTTTCTCGCCGAGGTCTGGCGGCTAATGCATGTAAAATGCATACATAAACTTTATAGTTTATTGTCACATATCCCATCATATTCCAATATATTATTATGTTATCTACTATTATAAGCATGTAATGCATTGATTTATGAGGATTTACTAATGATCCCCTTTATGTGTTTTATAACACTATAGGGCAAAAAACCATGTTTTTGTATTTTATTTTTCAAAGACCTATATGGAGTCAAATTGCGTGAGAATTTTTACCAGATGAATTTTTATTGAAGTGGACCTACCTAGGCTTCTGAAGTGAGAAAATAGAGCTACGAGGGCCAGGATGGCCCAGGTATCATGGGCCCCACCCCTAGCCGCGCCACCTGGTCCAACTTGGGCCTCGAGCATCCGCAGTCGCCTGTCTTTATCTTGGGATCTCTGTTTTGACCTAAAACTTCCTATAAAAAGACTTCCCCTAGGGCGTTTGCGAAACAGAGGAAACTCTGACGGAACCAATCTACGGTTGCATCTCCACCCTTGTAACACCCTCAGAATCGACCCTATGCAAGTTTCAGCGCTTCCCGCCAAACCCGCATAGAAACGATTCAAAGGTGCCCACCAGGCACTTGCATGCGGGTGGAAAACGAAGTAATATCATTACACAATAGTCCTCGATGGAACCCACAAAACATATATACAACAGCGACTCAATGAGTCAAGACTACAGATATACCGTACAAAGATTCAAATCATCTTGAAAACGATACAGCGTCCGAGTACGGACAAGATGCAAATTGAGCTAAGAGCCCTGAAGAATAACCAATGGCGTCCATAACCCTGCCTAGGCCAAGCCGGAAGGGTAACCCTGCTAACGACGTCGATCTCAAAACCTGCTTAAACAAAAGGGGTGCCGACAAAGGGCAAAGGAAAAAGAGAGCGTCGATCGAGGCCAAGACACGGCGAGACTAGAATTGGCGGTCCTCGCCTACATAGGTATGGTGAATCAAGCGGCGAAAGCATGCACTATACAATCTATAGAGACTCGATACAACCGCTCGGCTATCGAGAGGGATAAGAAAGACCTATTCAAACCATTCTCGATACTACCACCAAACATACCGTCTGGTATTTCCTCGAGACCAAACGAGGAAGTCAACCGAGGAACTCACACAGTTGGCAGTTTTATTTGTTCAGTTATCGTTGCAGCAATTACTAGTCAGGTATAGATAGTCATCCTGATATAATAAGCAGTGGGCACTTTTAGTTAACCATTCCGTTGTAGTTGCTACACTTACTAGTCAGGTACAATTAGCATGAGACATCCCAAACCCAGCAGTTGTTGGTACTTTTATTTAGCCATTCCGTTGTAGTGAAGCTGATTACTAGTCATATCGGATACAAGTCAAATTATAACAAGAACTTTAGTTATAGTTGTCTATGATCCGAACTGTGCTCCAAGTCATCCATAACGCGGACACGGCTTCTAAAAGATTTAACCTGCAGGGTGCACCAAAGTTTCCACGCACCTACACCCTTGTTGTCGATCGTAGGTACAAGATCACAAAACATACACCCAATGGTATGTCGACGGGTTTCGGACACGACGCTTTCCGGACCAAAGCAAGCACATGGGGCCACCCCACTAAGCTACCCAGAAGTCGGCGGTCTCGAGACGGACCCGTGGTTTGTGACGACGGCTGTAAACGATCGGGAACCCAAAAGTGTGATCGGGCTTGTCGATACCGCAACGTGGCACGGGTTCCAAAAGCAGTACAAGCGCCCACGCAATAGTAAATAAAGCAATGAATCATGGCATAAGTACAGGATAGTAATAAAGCCCCAAACTACTTTGTGGCCCCGATGCAGTCTTTGAAATCAGGTACTAATCGATGGGGTGCCCACACCCCACCGTGGTTAGCGCGCTCGATCTCGGAACAGATGTCAAGAACTCGGGGTCCTACGGGACACAAGTGGACGGTTAAAAACCAAATAACGTCTATTGCCCACCTGTGCCTCTGCATTATTTACTTACTTCAATTTTAATTATTAAACGGTAATTAAAGCCATGATCATCTCCAACATTAAATATGAGGCATTACTCCAACAACTATGGAACATCGACGACGCGAAACAACACAACACAAGCGACTGCGATTCGCAAGGCCGACTATCTACCAAACAACAGGTAATAGGAGGTGTCCATGGCAATATAGTGGCTGCATGGGATATCACGGGTACGAAAACTAGAGCATCGCAACACAGATAGCAATAGATCAACAGGAGGAAGTAAATACTAGAAATTTAAAATAGGTAGAAAGGGGAAGAATGCTCGCCTGAAAACATTGCCGAAGTTCCATCCGAAGATCGGGTCGACACTCACATCAACTCATCGGCCTAATCCGTGAAGAAGCAAAGCACTAGAAGAAACATCGGATGCAATATTTAATACTACGGCAGAAGATCAGGCATGATGCATGTATGATGTATGACATGTCAAAGGTGTGATGCAATTAGGTCATATTAAGCGGAACCGGGTTCCCGACAATTATTTAATAGGTTCATGTTGTATAGATACCCCGCAATTTCAATGTTATATTAACAAGGCAAAATAGATCAACGGTTCGCTACATAAATTTAAATGGAGCCAATATTGGACTAGATTCGCCCGCATATGGACTCCATATTAATTATTAGGTGAATCGGCAAAAGCCCCCAAACCGCATGATATGAGTGCAAGCATGAACAATTTAATATGCAACAACTGATATAGCATTCATAAAATAGGGCTCGGATCGGGGTCACACATGGAGGGGTGTCGGCGATCTTGGGGTTCCGAGGATTTGACGGGTTCGGGGCTTCAGATCCGTGAAGAAGTCCATGACGTTCCAAGAAGACCTTCAAGTCATAGGCTCCGGTAGAAGTCCTTGTCGAGAGTATTTGGAATCCGCGCCAAAGATCTTGTCCATTGTTCATCGAGTGCCATCAGATTCATTCCTCCGAGGTATCGGGTCGACGAGAAGATCTTGGCAAGGTTCAGTTCCTCGATCATCTTCCATGTTGTGATCATGAGCGAAGTTAGTCGATGTGGGCTTAGAAATCACCACACCAAAAACACGACATGCATGTAAGTTACGCCAGCATATGAAGCGGACACGTGCTTGCGGGAGAGCTCGCACGGGGAGGCCGGCTCCGGCGAGAAAATGCTCGGGGGTGAGCACGGGGAGGGAGCAGCGTCTGCAGGGCTTGATGACGGCCTGCGGTCTGCGGCAACAGGCGACCGCGGGCGGCGGTTACCCGATGTCTGCGAGCGACGGCGACGAAGAGGATCGGGTAGAGGCGGCCGACGACGTGGCACGGCGCAGCCTGCAGAGGGGGCGCCGGTGACGATGGCGAGGAGGCCGCAGCGTCCTTGCTGGACCTCGTGTCGAAGAGGGGAGGGCGAGACTGGCGCAGGGTCGGCGGCGGGGTGCAGAGGGAGACGACACAGTGAGGCCGGCGTGAGGCGGGGGCCGCAGCGATGACAAGGGATGGTGACGGCTTGGCGAATAGAGGTGGCGGTGCGGCCTGGGAATCCGGCGGCGGTGGTTTCTGATGGGGAGGAAGGAGGGCCTCGGGAGAGAGAGGGGGAGCAGGGCTGGACGCGATCGCGAGGGGATCGAGCCCAAGGGGTGGGGCCAGGGTTCCATGGAGTGGGGGAGTGCGGCATGGACGACACGGATGTGGACTGGGTGGTTCAGTTTAGTTTGGCATGGGGACGTGACAGGGTGGGTTCGGTGGGGTTGGGGCGTGCGGTCTGGTGCGATGAGGTTCGCGTGCTGCCGCCTCTTGCTGCGCGCGCGTGCGTTGTGTGGTCGGCGGCTGTAGGGAGGGAATAGGATTGGTTTAGGGTTAGGCTAGGGTTTGTTTAGGGTTCGGCCGGCTGGGCTTTTGGGCCGGGCCGGTTTAGGTCTAGGTTTTAGGTTTATTATTTTAATAAAATATTATTTTTGTTTTATTTTAAATCTTTTTATCAAATAGTTTTTAGGCAAATAGTGTCGTAGATAAATATAAGATTTGTTTTTGAAACAAGAGGAGAAGTATTGCAGCAACCAAAAATAACTTTAGCTAAAACATTTTGAGAGACAAAATAAATGCATGATGCAATGATGGTGCACAAAATAGGTGACAACAGGCGATATTATAATTAGGTTTTATCCGGGGTGCTACAACCCTCTCCAACATCTTCACCAACGCCTTTATGACGAGAAGGGAGTAGTGTAGGGGTTTGTAGCATGGAAAACAAAAAAAATCTACCGCATGAACACAAACAAGCCAAGATCTATCTACTAGATTGTAGCAACGAGTCGATTAGAGTACTCATCCTCCAAGATTCCAAAACGGTTAACGAGAGCAGATTCTCGTGGATGATGTAGTCGTACACTTGCAGATATCAAGATCGCGTAGACGATCCTTCCGGCGCTGCGTTCCGGTAGCGCTTCCGCAGTCGGTCACATGTTCGGTACTCGATGAAGACCTTCCTCTCCCTTGTTCCAGCAGGCAGCAGAGGCTGTAGTTCTCTCCTCGCGATTCCTGCAGCACGATGGCGTGGTGTCGGAAGTAGAGGGGAGATCCCGCAGGGCTTCTCCTTAGTCAGAGCGGGTTATGGTGGAGTATTAGGGTTTCCCTGACAATCTAGGGTTTAGAAGCCGGAGAGGAGAAGGTGGTCGGTGGCGGCTAGGGCGGCGACTTGGTGCGGTGGCGCTAGGCGGCGGCGGCTGGCGCTGGGCGGCGGTAGCGGCGGTGTGGGGAGGGGCTGGTGTTCTGTGTCTTAGAGGGCACCCCCTCCCCTCTATTTATGAGAGGGAGGGCAGCTTGGGAGAGGGGAGTTTGAATCCTTCCCCAACTCCTTCTCCAACTTGGCTTGTGGTGGAGGGAGAGAAGGATTCTTTCATTCCTCCACTAGGATACATTGTCCCAGTTTGACTTTTCAAACTTGCCTTTTGACTTTCAATTTGGAGTTTAATTTCTTTCTTTCAAACTCCCAACCAGGTGACCTAGGACATGACGCAATCATTCCACTTAGTCATGACACATTCATGCACCCTTACCCTTCCGGTATGGTGAACCTTCTAGACCCTTCTAGATCATTCCGGTGAAAACACCGAAATCATTCCCGAACTCCGAAATTGGACTTTCCTTATATGAATCTTATTCTCCGGACCATTCCGGATCTCCTCATGATATCACGGATCCCGTCCGAGACTCCGAACAACATTCAGTCTCCCTACTTATATTCCATATCTACTAAACAACATCGAATTCTTAAGTGTGTCTCCCTACGGTTCGCGAATTATGCATACATGACCGAGACTCTTCTCCGATCAATAACCAATAGAGGAATCTAGAAATTCATATGGCTCCCACATATTTTTACGATTACTTTGTGATCGAATGAACCACTTACATACGATACCAATTTCCCTTTGTACCGCGATAGTTTACTTATCTGAGGTATGATCGTCGGTATCTCTGCATACCTAGTTCAACCTTGTTACCGATAAGTACTCTTTTCTCGTTCCCGTGATATGTGATCCCTTGTTAGCTAGTCACATGCTTGCAAGCTAATTGGATGATATTCCACCGAGAGGTCCCAGGATATATCTATCCATCATATGAATGGACAAATCCCACTCTTGATCCATGTGCCTCAACACATACTTTATGAACACTCAATGCCACCTTTATAGCCACCCAGTTACGGAGTGGTGTTTGCTTTCATCAAAGCATCCTTCAGGTGATGGTGATTAGCATGATCTCATGGTCGAAGGAATTAGGTTACTATGTATCAGAAAGCTTATAGCAAACGAACTATTAAAATGACTTGATTTTTATGCTACGTTTATCTATAGGAGTATGTCCATCACACCATTCTCCTAATGATATGATCTTGTTGTTAACAACATCTCAATGTTCATGACCCAGAAACCATGATCATCTATTAACCAACAATCTAGTATTATAAAGAGGATTTACTAGGGACTCTAATTTAGTTTATAAATCACACAAGTATTAATGTTTCCGGTTAATACTATTATAGCATGAATGCAAACATTTATCATAAACACAAAGATATAATAATAACTACTTTTATTATTGCCTCTAGGGCATATCTCCAACAGTCTCCCACTTGCACTAGAGTCAACTAATCCAAATTACATGGTAATATACCAAACACCCATGGCGGTTTGGTTCTGATCATGTTTTGCCCTCGGGAGAGGTTTAGTCAACGGATCCGCCATATTCAGATATGTGTGTACTTTGCAAATCTTTACGTCACCATCTTGGATATGCTCTCGAATAGCGTGAAAATGCAGCTTGATATGCTTCAGCTTCTTGTGTGACCTTGGTTCTTGCGCATTGGCTATGGTGCCCATGTTATCACAGTAGATAGACATTGGGTCCAGCGCACTGGGAACCACACCGAGCTCTGTAATGAACTCCTTCATCCATATCGCCTCTTGTGAAGTCTCTGAAGGAGCTATGTATTCTGATTCAGTTGAAGATCTCGCCACAACGCTTTGCTTTGCACTCCTCTAGCTTACTGCTGCACCATTCAAAGTAAATACGTATCCATATTGAGATTTAGAATCATCTGGATCGGTATACCAAATAGCATCGGTGTAACCATTAACAACGAGTTGTTCATCACCTCGATAAGAAAGAACCATATCCTTAGTTCTTCTCAAGTACTTAAGGGTGTTTTTGACCGCTGTCTAATGATCCACTCCTGGATCACTTTGATATATGCTAGTTAAACTAATAGCATATGCAATGTCGGGTCTAGTACATAGCATGACATACATGATAGATCTTGTGGCTGAGGCATAAGGAGTCTTACTCATTCTTTCTCTATCTTCTGTCGTAGCAGGACTTTGAGTTTTACTCAAGGTCGTATTGGGCAACATGGGCAAGAACCCTTTCTTGCTATCTTCCATTCCAAACCTCTTTAGAACTTTGTCCATATATGTACTCTATGCAATGATATTAGGCGTCTCGATCTATCTCTATAAATCTTTATGCCTAATATGTAAGCTGCTTTGCCAAGATCTTTCATCGAAAAACTATTATTCAAATAATCCTTGACACTATTAAGAAGGTCTATATCATTCCAAATCAACAATATGTCGTCCACATATAGTAATAGGAATGCTACAGAGCTCCCACTCACTTTCTTGTAAATACAAGCTTCTCCATAAGTTTGTATAAAACCAAAACTTTTGATTACCTTATCAAAACATTGATTCCAACTTCGAGATGCTTGCTACAATCCATAAATGGATCGTTGAAGTTTGCATACCTTGTTAGCATCTTTAGGATCGACAAAACCTTTGGGTTGTACCATATACAACTCTTCATCAATGTCTCCATTGAGGAACACCATTTTGACATCCATCTGGCATATCTCATAATCATAATATGCAGCGATTTCTAACAAAATCCTCACAGACTTTAGCTTCACTATCGGTGAGAAAGTCTCATCGTAGTCAACTCATTGAATTTATCGAAACCCTTTTGCGACAAGTCGAGCTTTATAGACAGTAACATTACCATCAGCATATGTTTTCTTCTTGAAAATTCATTTGTTCTCGATAGCCTTCCGGCCATCCGGTAAGTCCACCAAAGTCCATACTTGGTTTTCGTACATGGACTCAATCTCGGATTTCATGGCTTCTTGCCATTTATTGGAATCTGGGCTCATCATCGCTTCCTCATATGTCGCAGGGTCGTCGGTGTGTTCCACCAACATGATACACATAACAGGATCATACCAATCGGAGTGGTACGAGTTCTCGTTGACCTGCGAGATTCCGTAGTAACTTCAACCGAAGTTTCATGATCAACATCATTAGCTTCCTCCCTTATTGGTGTAGGCGCCACAGGAACTACTTCCGGTGCTGCGCTATTGTAACACCCCTATTTCTACTAATAGTAATTAGGGTTTGTATGTGCATAGCATGAGCATCATATAATCTTGCTAAGATAAAAATCCACACACGATTAACTAAACCCTAAAACCCTAGTTTCCCCTCCCTATTTGAAATATATTCAAAATGGTTTTGAATTTTGAAAGTCCAAAAAACTATGGAACCCAAATTGTTTACAAGGGTCCCTAGAATATTTTGAATATTTGCAAAGCTCTGGTAATTTTAAAAATATCAAAACAGATTTCAAAATGAAGATACTAAACAGAAATTACAAACAGAAATAGAAAAGCTTTTGGGAAATTAAAAAAACAGATCCAGAAACCATAATAGGCCGTAGCCCAGCAAGCCCACTCCACTCTTCTCCTTTCACACGCCACTGTGCATGCCCATCTCCGGCCCAGTACCGTTTTGCCTCTCTCCCTGTCGTCTTCCTCCCGACGCCAAGCTTCTCTGTGTCGCCCCGCCGGCCATCGATCCCTCTGCTGCGATTGATGGCGCCGACGAGATCCAGGGGATGGATAAGAGTCACAGTGACCCTCTCTCTCTCGTTCTCATCCACTTCCCCTCTCTGCCCCGACCTCTCTCATCTCTTCCCAGCGACCAACCCTAGCTGCCGCCACCGCCCGCCGTTCCAGGCCTCCCCGGTCCCCGTTGATCTTGCAGGGAGCTCCGCCGTGCCGTCCTCTCCCTCTCCGTCAAACCACTCAAGCGAGGATGGCTGCAATCGAGCCAATCGTGGCATCTCCTCCGACTCCGGCCGCCGCTTACGCCACTGTTCCTGGCCTCCCTGGTCTTTTCCGACCCCATCAACATGTTCCTGGTGAGCCTCTGAGCATGCCCGTGCTCTTCTTCCTCTCCCTCTCGCCTTCTTCCATGCTCGCGCCGTGCATCTTCCGCCACCGCCGCTCGCCACCGTCACGTGCGCTCCTCCGACGACCAATAAGTGGCGGCGCCACCATCGTTTGGTTCGCCTTCGCTTTCTCCGTCCAACACGCACGCACTTGACGCCCGTTCAGCGATCTGCCGCCTTGCCGTCTTTGGCGTCCGCCGCGTCGGCATGACGTCATCAAGCACGGTCAGCCCCTGGTCAACAGCCTCTGGGTCCCACCTGCCCACGTGGAGGCTGAGGTGGCCTAGGGCCCCTCTGTCAGTCGCTATGTGTAGTTTCTGCCCGAGTGTAAAAAGGTTTTCTATTCAGTTTCATATTTTTAGAAAATGAATAAAACTTGTAAATTCAATAAGTAATTATTTATAAGTCATAAAAATACAAATAATATATCAAAATATTCAGAAAAATGAACTCTATCTAATTACACTATAATCATGCATTGATAATCAACTTACATGACAAGTTTAATTAGATAAGCAAATGCACCCTCCCATATGCATTCGGGGTTTCTCCGAATTAGGGTTTGGATCCCTCAGACCCCGATTAAAATGACCAAGCATGTTAGGGTTCTAATTTCAATAACATTCAACTTGTCATATCATCATCCTTGCTTGAGCATTGCATCGATGCCATGTGTTGATTGTTTCCCTTTCTTTCCGATGTTTGGTTCTTCCCGGTAGAATACGATACTAGAATCGAGATCGAGTCCAAGACCGAAGATCAAGATCAAGACCATCGAAGGTCATCGACGAACAATGCCAACAAGATGAACCCTAGAGAGCTATATCCTTGTGGTTGTCGAACAAGTCAAGCTGATGAATCTGAAGATTTGTATTGGGTATCAACACGCAAAGGCAAGCGAAACCGCACACATGATATGATCCTAAGCTTTCAAGCATTTTAATTTCTTGCCATGTGCATATGATTCCAAAGTCTTTTATCGATAGATAGAATTATCCTATCTAAATGCATGTTCCCTTTGAACCTATAATCCCTGATCCACTACTCCTAGCATAACTAGGGTTTGGCTTTGTGATCGCTGCTAGGACTACTTTATCTATTGTGCTTAGTCATGCTTAGTTGTTCCGTTTATTCACTTGGTTGATGGTTCCGAGCTTCGAATGAACCTAGTTGGACAGGAGAACATGGTATGACAGGTGATGTGAAGTAAACATGCTAAAGCTTGTATGGGAGGCCACGAGGGTTGTGGTTTTTGTAGTCCCATACTTGCCACCCTTAGGACCCGAGGTTCTTGCCTCTTGAACCAAGACGAGCGTACAGCCACACGGGGGGTCTATGGGGACCCCCTTGACCCCAACTTGCCTAGTCTGATCCATGAGTCCGTAGTTTGAAGATTTATTCGACAACCGCATGGAAAAAGGTTTTTGGAAAATGGTGCAAGCATATAGGATGTGGCCGGGTGAAGGATGCTCGGCATTGAACTAGATCCCGGTACACAGAGTCGAGGACCTCCTGGGAGTATGGCCAACTACCGCAGCCGGGAGCCCTTCTAGTGACTCATGGATTAGGCAAAAGTAAGGGAAGGGTTTCGGTCGACCACCCTCTGTCAGCACACCAAGGAAGTGTGTCAAGTGACTCTAAGAGTCAGTCGGCGCGTCTGGGTAAAGTTGTACACCCCTGCAGGGTATAATATTTTCGAAAAGTTGTGTCCACGGTTATGGACGAGTTGGGAATGGACGTGGGATCATAGAGAACTTGAACCTAATCGTAAAACTTGGCAAGATAAAGTGTGCTTAAGGATGCTTCCTCTTGGGTGCGAGGGGGTGATCCTTGATGAGGTTCGATGATGACTTGGTGGATATCAAAAGATAATGATTAATACTATGGAGATGTCACTCTCTTATCCCCTTTTAAAACACTCTAATTAGACGAGCTTCTTCTCCCTCTTGTTTTACAAACAAAGATGGCTTCATGCAAAATAACTCCACCAGCCATAAGTCTTGCGGAGTACACCCTGTACTCACCCTTGCTTCGTTGATACTTTTGCAGCAGAGTAAGTGTTACCATAGAAGATGAGTTCGGTACGGCATCGACATCGACGAGTAGCTTGGGGTTCCCGGCCGGCAGCCTGGAATCTATGGAATGGGACGTCATCGTTATGCTTCAGGCCTCTTAGGACATTTGTTAAGTTTGCTATACTTAATAGCATAATTTGCCTTCCGTTGTTTGAGGTTTGTGGTCAGTGACCTCTGCTTATAATATTTTGGTTCTTCGCTCAGTTATGAGCTTGCTGTAATAATTTTTGTGTCGTAGGGTCACTGATGTGTTACCGATTCTTCACTGGATATTCTCGAGCTCAAGGTTAAGCTTATTTCAGACGGAGGTTTGGGATTTGTTTAGCCCTGATCCCGGGGGTGTCACAGGTTTTGGTATCAGAGCAGTACCGACTGTAGGAAACCCTTTCTATTGGTCGATGTTGAGTCTAGTGCTTGTGAAAACTATTTTCAAATATGAAAATTATGTGCGAAAACTCTGGTATGCTTCTTTTACTCCTTATCTAGTTTCGCTCTAACTCCGGGTCATCTTATCGTGTGTTGATTTAGAAAAGTTTTGCTATCTCGTCTCTTTCTTCAAAGTTAGGTGCCTCTTCAGGCATGTCATTTTCCAGTCAGTTGACCTAGTGTAGAGTTCTCTAGAATCTGGTGTGTGTGTTCCTTGTTTCCTTTTGTTCTGTTTCACCTGAGAGATTCCTTTCTATCATGATCTCTCTATTTTATGGGTCCACAACATCATGTCTATGGTCCCACAATGTTCTGTTCTAGGTCTCGAGGTTTCCTTTCGCCTCGTGTGCCTTATTTTTATTTGGTTGGGTACTTTAGAAGTCGTTTCTTCTCTTGGAAGCTACCTCGTGATTACTATATTGTAGTGTACGCTGCGTCACTCAAATAGTAGTTACTTCTTTTCTCGGGTTTTAACCCTTGGACTTGAACCTAAGATCCCTGATTGTACTGGATTCTCATGTTGTGAATCTTGTACATGAAGCTGATCTTTAACCCAAGATCCATTCTATTGAACCATGTGGTTAATGTTCACACATTACCTCAGGATGGCTAGTACCTTCTAGTATAGCCTTCAAGCTTGTGGATATTGTCGCTATTGAACAAGTGACGATAAAGGACTTCCCCTACCATATGCTATGGCAGATGTTCTTTAATGGAACCAAATAGATCACGAAAAGAGTGCTCTTTGTGAGTCTCGCATCTATACTCGTGATTCTGCCACACTTTTCCCTTCATTGCATTGGTTTTCGGAAGATCGTTGACTTATGCATCCACATCTTGGGATTCCATCCTAAGCATGTTCTTCCTTCCTTGTTGTTTCCGACCTTTGTCTACCAGTTGGTAGACAAGTAGTAAATGTGCATTGGTGTCTTCGGATGCAAGATACTCTTGTGGTCCATCAAGACAAAGCATTTCAGGATGTCAGGAGAAACAAACTCCAATACCTCGTCATTTCTAGGACCAGGTCAAAGTGTTGTAATCCGCAGATCAAGAGGCATTGATTAGCTTCTATCTGTTCCACCTTAAAGTGTCACACTCTTTTATACTAAGAGCTCGTGCTGAGTTTCAAGACCCTTAATGAAGTGATGCTTTTATACATATTTACCCACCCCCCTCGATCTCTCGTGCTCGTGAATGATGCGTGTGCGTAATAATGTGGTCATCTGAGATTATTAGCAATTTCCATTGCTTTGAACTCAAAGGACATTTGTGTCATTCTTAGCGTGATTGGTTAACCCTATCACTAAGCAAAGTTGGATTGTGCTACCAAGTCCGATATTCTGGTACAACCTTTTCAGTCAAAGAGTTAGGCTCATGCCGAAGCTCTGAGACTATGTCATCTTGCCTTACCAAGCAAGTTTCCCTCCTGAACTAAGTGACATATCGGTGGTCCGTGATATTCTAGATGTATACTAGAAGTATCGCCATGTTGCCACATGACCGTGTTGTCAAGTTCTTTTGCAAGCAAGTTCTCTGAACTACTCCTTTCTCCAAGGATCCGTACTGGATACCCCTGAGCTAGTTGGTTGAACGTAAACAACAACTTGGAGAGTTGTAAGACAAAAGTTCTATCCAACTCCGTTCCTGCTTAAAGGGATATCTAGTTGTGTTCGTGTTGAAGCAAGATATTATCTCCTTTGTGAATATGTTATCTTTCCTGCTTTTGATTTGATTTGGGATATCGTCAAATCAAACTCGGTTCCAAGGACTATATGTTGGTGTATTTACTTGTGATGTCTCACCTAAGTGCATCTTCTTGTCCACTGGTCTGACCAATGTATATGCCTTGTTTATACAACATGTGAGTCCGTCTTCTTGGAGTGTATAGATAAGTCTGTTATTGAGCCCATCAATGACATCCTTACCTTCTCCATGCTAGAAAAGATTCATATAGAACATTTGGCATTAATGTTGGAAACTTTTGAGAACCATCTTCGTGCCATCTTGAAGTATGTGTTCTGGATGTTAGAAGTAACCTTCTCCGATCCACGTGCAAATGTTGAAAGATGTCCATGTGGATTCGAGTAGAGTTGTCTTTGTTTCTTCAAGAAATCATTTCGAGTTAGTCAAGCATGTCCGAGAATTCTTGATATGGTATATTGATACCTTCACGTCTCGAGAATATCCTCCAAGCACACCAAGCCACTGACTGATTTTTCATGGAAGATAAGAAGTCCAACAAAACTTCTACATCATCCTCAATGTTTCCTACACAGGATTCATTTGTGTTTCATTGCAAACAATTCATGTAGGTGCAATTATCTTCTTATAACTTACTAACACATGTGTTCCGCAATCTAGCTCATCTTTTGGAGCTTGACATTGAAGTCCATGTCTTGAGAATCTAGTGATTTTACCTTTGTGGTAAATGTTGCACACTTTCTATTCGGATATGCTGAGACTGAAGTATCTCTCCACTTAACCAAAGCTGAATCTCAAGCAGCAATAATGGTTGGTGTTCCGCAAGGTTTTAACATAGGTCTCTCTATACATCTGGCAAGATTGATGTAATGCTTGACACAATTAGCCGGAAGACCTATTGCCATACCCCTTGAATCAACAATAACAACCACTCTTCATGAGGCTTCTTCTATGGCTTATTATAGGAGTTGTGCTTATGGTTTCCTTTGTTGTTGGAATTATTCCCTAGAGGCAATAATAAAGATGTTATTATTATAATTCTTGTTCATGATAATGTTTATATTCCATGCTAGAATTGTATTAAGCGGAAACTTTAATACTTGTGTGGTTTGTGAACAACACCGTGTCCCTAGTACGCCTCTATGGACTAGCTCATTGATTAATGATGGTTAAGGTTTCCTAACCATGGACATGAGTTGTCGATTAATAATGAGATCATATCATTGGGAGAATGATATGATGGACAGACCCAAACTAAGTGAAGCAATTAGATCGTGTCATCGTGTTCGTCTTTGCGAAGCTTTTCTTATGTCAAATATTGTATTCCTTAGACCATGAGATAATACAACTCCCTGGTATCGGAAGAAAGCTTTGAGGTCATCAAACGTCATCCTATGAGAGGGTGATCATAAAGGTGTCTCTCAGGTGATCGGAAAGTATCTATTGGGTTGTATGTATCGAGATGGGATTTGTCCCTCCCAAGTCGGAGAGATATACTTCGGACCCACTCGGTAATTGATATCAACACCGCTTGCAAGCATGTGGTTAAGGAGTTAATCACAAAGTGATATCAGATTACGGAACGAGTAAAGTACTTGCTGTGAACGAGATTGAACTAGGTATGACGGTACCGACGATCAAATCTCGGGCAAGTAAAATATCGCGAGACGAAGGGAATATATATATGGGATTGATTGAATCCTGGCATCGTGGTTCATCCGATATGATCATCGATGAATGTGGGAGTCGATATGGGTTTCAGACCCAATGTTGATTATTGATAGAAGATCATGTGCATATTCTCGAACTCGCGGTCACACATAACGTGTCTCGGCGCTAGGATAGATTGGATAATTGGTTTATGAGTTTTTTTGGTCTCGTATGGAATCCGGGACATCACGAGAGGTTCCGGAGTGGTCCGAGAATAAGATTCATATAAAAGGCAGTTTTTTGGAGTTCGTAATTGTTAAGGTTAATCGGTATTGTCTTGGAAGCTTCTAGAACCTTCCGGAAGGGGACTAACGTGGCCCCACCTTCCGGGAGGGGCATGGGCCTATGAATGAGTGCCCTGGCGCATTGGGCCAGGGGCACAAGGCCCCATAGGGCCCAGCCGGCCAAGAGGGGTAAAACCCTAGATAGAGCTTCTAGAAGGGGGGGTTTCCTTGCCCCCCACTCCTCCTCCTTGTGGCCGCCGGTTTGGACTTGGGGGAGGGGCTAGGGCAGCCGCCCACCCCTCTATATAAAGAGGGCTCGGGGCGCAACACCCCACACATCTTCCCCTCCAACCCTAGCCGCCCTGCTGCCCTCCTCTCTCCCTCCCGACTGCTTGTAGGCGAAGCCCTGCTGCAGAAATTCTCCACCATATACACCACGCCGTCGTGTTGTAGATCCAATCCGTCTCTCCACCATACTTGCTGGTCCGAGGAAGGAGGAGACGTCGAGGTGATGCACGTGTGCATCTCACGGAGGCACCGCCACTTGTGGTGCTAGATCGGATCGGATCGCGAGGAGGAGAAGCGAGTACGACTACACCACCCACGTTAACGTTCATTGTCTTGAATCTTCAAGGGTATGAAGATCTAATCCAATCTCTCTCGTTGTTTGCATCTCCTAGATTAGATCTTGGCTTTCCCTCTTTTCGCATCCGTAGAAAATTTTGATTTACTATGCCGCGAAACCCTTCAGTGGTATCAGAGCTAGATCTATGCGTAGATGTGTTTCACGAGTAGAACGCAACATGGTTGTTGCGGGCGTTGATGTTTTCTGTTGCAAGCCTCTTTTTTGTGTTCTTCTTATGACACGGGATAGTGAGATTGAAGCGGTCCAGGCCAACCTTACGACGTCGTCATGCGAGACCGCTCGCACTTGGCGTGTGGCTTGTTCCACACATGCGGTGGTGGATGCCGGTTCTCTCACTATAGTTGTCATGGGATTAACACCGGAGTTTGGCAACCATAATATCACCGTTGTGGCTTTTCGTAGGTAAGAATCGTTCTTAGCATCTACTCCCATAAGCCACGTAAAACATGCAACAACAAAGTAGAGGCGTCTAACTTGTTTTTGCAGGGAGTGTTTTCTGTGATATGGTATGGCCCAAGATGTGATGTGTATAATGTATGCGATGATCATGTTTTGTAATGTTTCACGACTTGCATGTCGATGAGTACACAACCGGCAGGAGCCATATGGTTGTCTTTATAATTGTGTATGACCTGTGTGTCAACTTCTTATACGCCATGTAATAGTTTCACTTTATCACTAAGTAGTTAGCAAAAGTTGTAGTTGCTATTCTTGGTGGAGGCAATCATGGTGGAGTGATGGAGATCATGCCGGCACGCACAAGATGGAGATCATTGCGCGAAGATTGGCTATACCATGTCACATTAAAGTTATATGCATGTGATGTTTATCCTTTTATGTATCTTATCATGCTTAGATCGCGACGGTAGCATTATAAGATGATTCCTCACTTAAAGATCAAGATAAAAACTGTGTTCTCCCCAAGTATGCACCATTGCGAAAGTTTGTCGTGTCCAAGCATCACGTGATGATCGGGTGCTATAGACTCTACGCTCACATACAACGGGTGCAAGCCAGTTTTCCACACGCGGAAATACTTGGGTCTGACTTGACGAGCCTAGCATGTACAGACATGGCCTCGAAACACATGAACCGAAAGGTTAAGCATGAGTCATATGAATGATATGATTGACACTTTGTTGTCCACCATTGAAACCACATCTCTTCTCGTGAAGATCGGATTAGGTGTGGTGAATTTGGATCGTGTTCACTAAACAACTTGAGGGATGTTGAATTTAGTGGGAGTTCATCTAGTAATTTGATTAAAAGTTGAACTAGTTATCATGAACATAGTCTAATTTGTACTTGCAAATATTGTAGATCAAATGGCTAAGTCCAACTTCAACTTCAACGTTTTTGCTGAGAAGGGAAAGCTTAGAAACAATGGGTCTAACTTCACCAATTGGTTCCGCAATTTGAGAATCATTCTCTCTGGCGGTCAAAAGGACTATGTCCTTGAGAGTGCGTTAGGTGACGCCCCTGCTGCTACTGCGCCGGCTGATGAGAAAGCTGTCTATCAGTCGCGCAGAGATGATTATGGTGTGATTAAGAGCACCATGTTGTTTGCTATGGAATCGGACCTTCAAAATCGTTTTGGAGACTATCCCGGGCCCTTTGAGATTCTCGAGGAGCTGAAAACCATGTCTCAGACTCAAGCCCGTTCTGAGAGATATGAGATCTCTGAGAAGTTCTTTAACTGCAAGATGGAGGAAGGGAGTTCCGTTAGTGAGCACGCCATTAAGATGTCGGGCTACACTCAACGCCTTGAGCAATTGGACTGCAAGATTCCAGAGGATCTCAAGATTGACAGGGTTCTGCAATCACTCCCTCCCAGCTAAAAAAGTTTTGTAGTGACTCACAATCAGATTGGTTCCACTGATACGATCACCGAGCTCTTCGCAAAGCTGAAGGCTGCGGAGGTGGACATCAAAAAGGATAATCATGCGTTGATGGTCAACAAGCCCCCCACCTTCAAGAAAGGTAAGGGAGCAAAGAAGCCCTTCAAGAAGGGCGGCAAGCGCTTGCCCTGCCGAGAAGAAGCTCAAGTCTGGTCCTAAGCGGACCAGGTGCTTCTATTGCAAGGACAAGGTCCTTTGGAAGCAACTGTCCAAGTACTTAGCGGACAAGAAGGCGGCACCATCAAAGGTATATTTGATATACATGTTATTGATGTTTTCCTTACTAGCCCTCGTTGTAGTGCACGGTATTTGATACGGTTCGGTTGCTAATATTTGTAACTCGTTCAGAGCTACGGAATAGAGCGGAGGCTTGCGAGGGATGAGGTGACGATGGCGTTGGCAACGGATCAAGAGTTGATGTGATGGCGTCGCACGCTCTCCTTAGTTTTACCTTCGGATTAGTTTTAAACCTTAATAAGTGTTATTATGTACTGCGTTGAGCATGAACATTATTTCTGGATCTTGTTTATTGCAAGACGGTTATTCATTTAAATCGGAGAATAATGGTTGTTCTATTTATATGAGTAACATCTTTTATGGTCATGCACCTATTGTGAATGGTTTATTTCTTCTAAATCTCGAAAGGGATGAAACACACATCCATAACATCGAGGCTAAGAGATGCAAAGTAGATAGTGATAATACTACTTATTTGTGTAATCGTCTAGGTCATATTGGTGTAAAAGCGCATGAAGAAACTCCATTCGATGGACTTTTGAGTCTCTTGATTTTGAATCATTTGACACATGCGAACCATGCCTCATGGGCAAGATGATCAAAACACCGTTCTCCGTATGATGGAGCGAAAAGCGGACTTGTTGGAAATCATACATACCGATGTATGCGGACCGATGAGTGTTTCGACGCGCGGTGGATATCGCTATTTTCTCACTTTTACCGATGACTTAAGTAGATATGGGTATATCTATTTAATGAAACATAAATATGAAACATTTGAAAAGTTCAAGGAATTTCAGAATGAAGTGGAGAACCATCATAACAGAAAGATTAAGTTTCTACGATCCGATCGTGGGGGCGAATATTTGAGTTATGATTTTCTCACGCATCTTAAAGCAAGCGGAATTGTTTCGCAACTCACGCCACAGAACACCACAGCGCAATGGTGTGTCTGAGCACGAACCGAACCCTATTAGATATGGTCCGATCGATGATGTCTCTTACTGATTTGCCGTTATCATTTTGGGGTTATGCATTAGAAACCGCTGCATTCAATTTAAATAGGGCACCATCTAAATCCATTGAGACGACACCGTATGAACTGTGGTTTGGTGCTAAACCTAAGTTGTCGTTTCTTAAAGTTTGGGGATGCGAAGCTTACGTCAAGAAGTTGATGTCGGACAAGCTCGAACCCAAAGCGGAGAAATGCGTCTTCATAGGATACCCTAAGGAAACTATTGGGTATACCTTCTATCACAGAACCGAAGGCAAAGTGTTTGTCACAAAGAACGGTTCCTTTCTTGAGAAGGAGTTTCTCTCGAAAGAAGTGAGTGGGAGGAAAGTAGAGCTAGACGAGGTTATTGAACCTTCTCTTGAATTGGAGAGTAGCGCATCACCTGAAATTGTTCGATGCCGCTGCACCAACAATAGAGGAAGCTAATGACAAGGATCATGAAGCTTGGACAATCTCTCTTGAGCGTCGCAGGTCGACAAGGTCGCGTGCCCCCTCCCGAGTGGTACAACCTGTCTTGACTGTCTTGTTAGTTGAAGGCGGTGAACCTACGAACTATGAGGAAGCGATGATGAGCCCGGACTACGAGAAATGGCTAGAAGCTATGAAATCCAATTGGGATCCATGGCGAAAACCAAGTATGGACTTTGGTGGACCCTCCTAGCGACCGAAAGGCCGTTGAGTGCAAATGGATCTTCAAGAAGAAAACGGACGCGGATGGTAATGTTATCGTCTATAAAGCACGACTTGTCGCGAAAGGTTTTCGGCAAGTTCAAAGTCTTGACTACGATGAGACTTTCTCTCCGTGGCGATGTTTAAGTCCATTCGGATTTTATTAGCAATTGCTGCGTTTCATGATTATGAAATATGGCGGATGGATGTCAAGATGTGTTCCTCAATGGCAACATTGATGAAGAGTTGTATATGATGCAACCCGAAGGTTTTGTCGATCCTAAGTATGCTGATAAAGTATGCAAACTTCAGCGTTCCATTTATGGATTGAAGCAAGCATCTCGGAGTTGGAACCTTCGTTTTGATCAAGTGATCAAGAGCTTTGGATTTGTTCCAAATTGCTCTGAAGCTTGCATCTACAAGAAAGTGAGTGGGAGATCGGTGACATTTACGGTACTATATGTGGATGACATATTGATTATTGGAAATGACATCAAAATGCTTAACGATGTGAAGAGTTATTTGAAGTGTGTTTTCAATGAAAGACCTAGGTGAAGCTGCTTATATATTGGGCATCAAAATCTATAGAGATAGACAAAGGCCGATAGCTTTAAGCCGAGTACATACCTAGACAAAGTTCGAAAAGGTTCAGAATGGATAAGGCAAAGAAAGGTTGGTGCCTATGTTGTCGTAAGATATTGAGCAAGGCTCGTGTCCATTCGATAAATGATAGGGAAGCTATGAGAAAAGTGCCTTATGCCTCGGCCATAGGTTCTATCATGTATGCCATGTGTACTAGACGGATGTGTCCAATGCTCTTAGTTTGACGGCGGATATCAAAGTGATCCAGAGTGGAACCTTTGGACAGCCATGAAGAACATCCTAAAGTACCTAAATAGAACTAAAGAAATGTTCTTAGTCTATGGGGGTGATGAACAGCTCGTCGTAAAAGGTTACGTCGAAGCTAGTTTCGACACCGACAAGGATGATTCTAAATCTCAGACATGATACGTGTATATTTTGAATGGAGGAGCTGTGAGCTGGAGAAGCGCAAGCAAAGCGTGATCACGGGATCTCATGAAAGCGGAATACATGGCTGCCGTGAAGCGTCAAGTGAAGGAGTTTGGATCAGGAACTTCATCACTGAGCTTGGCGTGGTTCCAAGTGCATTGGACCCACTGGAGATATTGTGTGACAACACTGGCGCCATAGCACTCACTAAGGAACCAAGATATCATCCAAAGACCAAGCATATCAACCGCAAGTTTCATATAATCCGAGATTATATACCAGATGGAGATCTGAAGATCAGCAAAGTACATACAGATCTGAATGTCGCATATCCATTGACTAAACCTCTTCCACGTGTAAAACATGATCAGCACCTCAGTGCCATGGGTGTGAGATTGTTGCCAGATGTAAACTAGATTATTGACTCTAGTGCAAGTGGGAGACTGTTGGAATTATGCCCTAGAGGCAATAATAAAGATGTTATTATTATAATTCTTGTTCATGATAATGTTTATATTCCATGCTAGAATTGTATTAAGCGGAAACTTTAATACTTGTGTGGTTTGTGAACAACACCGTGTCCCTAGTATTCCTCTATGGACTAGCTCATTGATTAATGATGGTTAAGGTTTCCTAACCATGGACATGAGTTGTCGATTAATAATGAGATCATATCATTGGGAGAATGATATGATGGATGGAACAAACTAAGCGAAGCAATTAGATCGTGTCATCGTGTTCGTCTTTGCGAAGCTTTTCTTATGTCAAATATTGTATTCCTTAGACCATGAGATAATACAACTCCCTGGTATCGTAAGAAAGCTTTGAGGTCATCAAACGCCATCCTATGAGAGGGTGATCATAAAGGTGTCTCTCAGGTGATCGGGAAGTATCTGTTGGGTTGTATGTATCGAGATGGGATTTGTCCCTCCCAAGTCGGAGAGATATACTTCGGGCTCACTCGGTAATCGATATCAACACCGCTTGCAAGCATGTGGTTAAGGAGTTAATCACAAAGTGATATCGGATTACGGAACGAGTAAAGTACTTGCTGTGAACGAGATTGAACTAGGTATGACGCTACCGACGATCAAATCTCGGGCAAGTAAAATATCGCGAGACGAAGGGAATATATATATGGGATTGATTGAATCCTGGCATCGTGGTTCATTCGATATGATCATCGATGAATGTGTGGGAGTCAATATGGGTTTCGGACCCAGTTGATTATTGATAGAAGATAATGTCTGCATATTCTCGAACCCGCAGGGTCACACACTTAACGTGTCTTGACGCTAGGATAGATTGGATAATTGGTTTATGAGTTTTTGTTCGGAGTCTCGGATGGGATCTGGGACATCACGAGAGGTTCCGGAGTGGTCCGGAGAATAAGATTCATATAAGGCAGTGCAGTTTTTGGAGTTCGGAATTGTTCCGGTTAATCGGTATTGTACCAAGCTTCTAGAACCTTCCGAAGGAGACCAACGTGGCCCCACCTTCCGGGAGGGGCATGGGCCTATGAGGGAGTGCCCTGGCTGCATTGGGCAGGGGCACAAGGCCCCATAGGGCCCAGCCGCCAAGAGAGGTTTAAACTCTAGATAGAGCTTCTAGAAGGGGTTCCTTGCCCCTCTTCCTCCTTGGGGCCGCCGGCCTTGGCTTGGAGGGGCTAGGCTGCGCCCACCCTCTATATATAGAGGGCTGGGGCGCACCAACCCCCACACCTTCCCTCCAACCCTAGCCGCCTGCTGCCTCCTCTCTCCTACCCCTGCTTGTAGGCGAAGCCCTGCTGTAGAAATTCTCCACCAATTGCACCGCGCCGTCGCGTTGTAGATCCAACCCATCTCTCCACCATACTTGCTGGACCAAGGAAGCAGGAGACGTCGAGGTGCTGCACGTGTGCATCTCACAGAGGCACCGCCACTTGTGGTGCTAGATCGGATCGGATCGCGAGGAGGAGAAGCGAGTACGACTACATCACCCACGTTAAATGAGCGTTCATTTGCGAATCTTCAAGGGTATGAAGATCTAATCCAATCTCTCTCGTTGTTTGCATCTCCTAGATTAGATCTTGGCTTTCCCTCTTTTCGCATCCGTAGAAATTTTTGATTTACTATGCCGCGAAACCCTTCACAAACGTCATCCTATGAGAGGGTGATCATAAAGGTGTCTCTCAGGTGATCGGAAAGTATCTGTTGGGTTGTATGTATCAAGATGGGATTTGTCCCTCCCAAGTCGAAGAGATATACTTCGGGCCCACTCGGTAATCGATATCAACGCCGCTTGCAAGCATGTGGTTAAGGAGTTAATCACAAAGTGATATCGGATTACGGAATGAGTAAAGTACTTGTTGTGAACGAGATTGAACTAGGTATGACGGTACCAACGATCGAATCTCGGGCAAGTAAAATATCGCGAGACGAAGGGAATATATATGGGATTGATTGAATCATGGCATCGTGGTTCATCCGATATGATCATCGATGAATGTGTGGGAGTCAATATGGGTTTCCAGACCCCACTGTTGATTATTGATAGAAGATCATGTTTTGCATATTCTCAAACCCGCAGGGTCACACACTTAACGTGTCTCGCTGCTAGGATAGATTGGATAATTGGTTTATGAGTTTTTGTTCGGAGTCTCGGATGGGATCCGGGACATCACGAGATGTTCCGGAGTGGTCCGGAGAATAAGATTCATATAAGGCAGTGCAGTTTTTGGAGTTCGAAATTGTTCCGGGTTAATCGGTATTGTGCCGGAAGCTTCTAGAACCTTCCGGAAGGGGACCAACGTGGCCCCACCTTCCGGGAGGGGGCATGGGCCTATGAGGGAGTGCCCTGGCCGCATTGGGCCAGGGGCACAAGGCCCCATAGGGCCCAGCCGGCCAAGAGAGGTTTAAACCCTAGATAGAGCTTCTAGAAGGGGGGTTTCCTTGCCCCCCACTCTTCCTCCTTGGGGCCGCCGGCCTTGGCTTGGGGGAGGGGCTAGGGCAGCCGCCCACCCCTCTATATATAGAGGGCTGGGTGCGCACCACCCCACACACCTTCCCCTCCAACCCTAGCCGCCTCTCTCCCTCCCCGATTGCTTGTGGCGAAGCCTGCAGAAATTCTCCACCATATACACCACGCCGTTGTTGTAGATCAATCCGTCTCTCCACCATACTTGCTGGACGAGGAAGGAGGAGGCGTCGAGGTGCTGCGTGTGCATCTCACGGAGGCACCGCCACTTGTGGTGCTAGATCGGATCGGATCGCGAGGAGGAGAAGCGAGTGCGACTACATCACCCGCGTTAAAATGAGCGTTCATTGTCTGAATCTTCAAGGGTATGAAGATCTAATCCAATCTGTCTCGTTGTTTTCATCTCCTAGATTAGATCTTGGCTTCCCCTCTGTTCGCATCCGTAGAAAATTTTGATTTACTATGCCGCGAAACCCTTCATTTGTATCCAAAGTCCGGCCTTTACTTGATGACTGGTTAAAGGCCTGTCAGTAGCCTGCTAACGGTGTTTTGAACATCAAGGAGAAAATTTAAAGTAGTGTTGCTAAATGTCTCTCGGTCGATCCTCCAGACCCATTTACATTGGCAAGCGTCTTGTTATGCCAAGTACTTGGAGTCTGAGAATGAAGTTTCTTTCTTCTCGTGTCATCAGGAATCTTCTAAACTATTCATCTTGGTGGTGTAAAGTGATATCAAGATCTTTGGCAAAGATTTTGATTGTCCTGGATGAATAAAGTGTTTCCTTCCCGTTTCCTTAAACATGTTCGAAGAGCGACCATGATTTTGGTAATCAATAGTTCCTCTTGTTACATGTTCCTTGTGACTCTTACGAGTCCTCTCCACCAAAACACCTTTCTGTCTTGGCCTACATTGAGCGAAAAGAGTGACCCATACATGTCAAAAGTAGTTCAACAGCTTGGTTTTGTTGGTATCTGTCTCTTCCACCTGTAAAGCTCTACTAAAGTTGTTTAGTAGAGGTTACCTATCGAAGTTTGCGGTCATGTTCTTTTTGTTGGAAGTTTCCTTCCTTCAGAAGTCAAACTCTTCTGCAAGTTCCATGGTCTCAATCCTTATGAAGACTAGCTATCTGACACCTTGAAACCTTCTCCTTTTGTTTCCTCCTCTACCTTGACGTGTTTCATGTTGTTGGCTTTAGAGATGTTCGTGAAACATCTATCCATGAGTTAATCATGAGATACTCATTTTGTGGTTCTATGTCATTCCCTCTTATCTTCAGTGTTAGTATCCACCTCGAAGATTACGAAGCACTTCGTCCACTCGTCATGGTGGCATGGGTCAACCTCTTCGAGAAGATCGTCGAAGTTTAGTGTACCCTGTTCCTTCTATCTTCCTACCTAGGAATCTCGGGTCAAGATTCTTTTAAGGGGGATAGAATTGTAACACCCCTATTTCTACAAATAGTAATTAGGGTTTGTATGTGCATAGCATGAGCATCATATAATCTTGCTAAGATAAAAATCCACATAAGATTAACTAAACCCTAAAACCCTAGTTCCCCTCCCTATTTGAAATATATTCAAAATGGTTTTGAATTTTGAAAGTCCAAAAAATATGGAACCCAAATTGTTTACAAGGGTCCCTGCAATATTTTGAATATTTGCAAAGCTCTAGTAATTTTAGAAGTATCAAAACAGATTTCAGAATGAAGATACAAAACAGAAATTACAAACAGAAAAAGAAAAGCTTTTGGGAAATAAAAAACAGATCCAGAAACCCTAATAGGCCGTAGCCCAGCAAGCCCACTCCACCCTTCTCCATTCCTGCCGCTCGCATGCGCAGACAGTAGCCTAGCGCGGCCCATCTCCGGCCCAGTACCATTTTGCCTCTCTCCCTGTCGTCTTCCTCCCGACGCCAAGCTTCTCTGTGTCATGCCGCCGGCCGTCGATCCCTCCGCTGCGATTGACGCCACCGACGAGCTCAGGGGATGGATAAGAGTCACAGTGACCCTCTCTCTCTCGTTCTCATCCACTTCCCCTCTCTCTCCCGACCTCTCTCATCTCTTCCCCGCCAGGCGACCAAACCCTAGCCGTCGGCCGCCGCATCGCCCCACCGTTCCAGGCCTACCCGGTCCCCATTGATCTCGTAGGGAGCTCCGTCGTGCCGTCCTCTCCCTCTTCGTCAAACCACGCAAGCGAGGATGGCCGCAATCGAGCCAATCATGGCATCTCCTCCGACTCCGGCCGCCACCTACGCCACTTTTCTCGGCCTCCCTGATCTTTCCGACCCCATCAACATGTTCCTGGTGAGCCTCTGAGCATGCCCGTGCTCTTCTTCCTCTCCCTCTCGCCTTCTTCCATGCCCGCGTCGTGCATCTGCCACCACCGCCGCTCGCCATCGTCACGTGCGCTGCTCCGACGACCAATATGTGGCGGTGCCACCACCGTTTAGTTCGCCTTCGCTTTTTCCGTCCAACACGCACGCCGCAGCCCATGCGCCCTCTGTCGCCCGTTCATTGCCGATCTGCCATGCCACCCTCTTGGCGTCGGCATGACGTCGACAAGCACGGTCATTACCTGGTCAACCTCTGGGTCCCACTGCCCTTGGAGGCTGAGGTGGCCTAGGGCCCTCTCGATCATTGCGGGTAGTTACGCCCGTGTAAAAAGGTTTTCTATTTAGTTCAATATTTTCAGAAAATGAATAAAACTTGTAAACTCAATAAGTAATTATTTATAAGTCATAAAAATACAAATAATATATCAAAATGTTCAGAAAAATGAACTCTATCTAATTACACTATAATCATGCATTGATAATCAACTTACATGACAAGTTTAATTAGATAAGAAAATGCACCCTCCCATATGCATTCGGGGTTTCTCCGAATTAGGGTTTGGACCCCTCGGACCCCGATTAAAATGACCAAGCATGTTAGGGTTCTAATTTCAATAACATTCAACTTGTCATATCATCATCCTTGCTTGAGCATTGCATCGATGCCATGTGTTGATTGTTTCCCTTTCTTTCTGATGTTTGGTTCTTCCCGGTAGAATACGATACCGGAATCGAGATCGAGTCCAAGACCGAAGATCAAGATCAAGACCATTGAAGGTCATCGACAAACAATGCCAACAAGATGAACCCTGGAGAGCTATATCCTTGTGGTTATCGAACAAGTCAAGATGATGAATCTGAAGATCTGTATTGGGTATCAACAGGCAAAGGCAAGCGAAACCCCACACATGATATGATCCTAAGCTTTCAAGCATTTTAATGTCTTGCCATGTGCATACGATTCCAAAGCCTTTTATCGATAGATAGAATTATCCTATTTGAATGCATGTTTCCTTTGAACCTATAATCCCTGATCCACTACTCCTAGCATAACTAGGGTTTGGCTTTTTGATCGCTGCTAGGGCTACTTTATCTGTTGTGCTTAGCCATGCTTAGTTGTTCCGTTGATTCACTTGGTTGATGGTTCCGAGCTTCGAATGAACCTAGTTGGACAGGAGAACATGGTATGACAGGTGATGTGAAGTAAACATGCTTAGGCTTGTATGGGAGGCCACGAGGGTTGTGGTTTTTGTAGTCCCATACTTGCCACCCTTAGGACCCAAGGTTCTTGCCTCTTGAACCAAGACGAGCGTACAGCCACACGGGGTTCTATGGGGACCCCCTTGACCCCAACTTGCCTAGTCTGATCCATGAGTCCGTAGTTTGAAGATTTATTCAGCAACCACATGGAAAAAGGTTTTTGGAAAATGGTGCAAGCATATAGGACGTGGCCGGGTGAAGGATGCTCGGCATTGAACTGGATCCCGGTACACAGAGTCGAGGACCGCCTGGGAGTATGAAATGGCCAACTACCGCAGCCGGGAGCCCTTCTGGTGACTCATGGATTAGGCAAAAGTAAGGGAAATGTTTCGGTCGACCACCCTCTGTCAGCACACCAAGGAAGTGTGTCAAGTGATGCTAAGAGTCGGTCGGCGCGTCTGGGTAAAGTTGTACACCCCTGCAGGGTATAATCTTTTCGAAAATTTGTGTCCACGGTTATGGACGACTTGGGAATGGACGTGGGATCATAGAGAACTTGAACCTAATCGTAAAACTTGGCAAGATAAAGTGTGATTAAGGATGCTTCCTCTTGGGTGCGAGGGGGTGATCCTTGATGAGGTTCGATGATGACTTGGTGGATATCAAAAGATAATGATCAATATTGTGGAGATGTCACTCTCTTATCCCCTTTTAAAACACTCTGATTAGACGAGCTTCTTCTCCCACTTGTTTTACAAACAAAGATGGCTTCATACAAAATAACTCCACCAGCCATAAGTCTTGCCAAGTACACCTTGTACTCACCCTTGCTTCGTTGATACTTTTGCAGCAGAGTAAGTGTTACCATAGAAGATGAGTTTGGTACGGCATCGACATCGACGAGTAGCTTGGGGTTCCCGGCCGGCAACCTGGAATCTATGGAATGGGACGTCATCGTTATGCTTTAGGCCTCTTAGGACATTTTTTAAGTTTGCTATACTTAATAGCATAATTTGCCTTCTGTTGTTTAAGGTTTGTGGTAAGTGACCTCTGCTTGTAATATTTTGGTCCTTCGCTCAGTTATGAGCTTGCTGTAATAATTTTTGTGTCGTAGGGTCACTGATGTGTTACCGATTCTTCACTGGATATTCTCGAGCTCAAGGTTAAGCTTATTTCAGACGGAGGTTTGGGATTTGTTTAGCCCTGATCCCGGGGGTGTCACAGCTATTCTCAAATCCGAGAGAAGGTTCGACAACCTCGTCGAGTTCTACTTTCCTTCCAGTCACTTCTTTCGAGAGAAACTCCTTCTCTAAAAAGGATCCATTCTTAGCAACAAAGATTTTGCCATCGGATCTATGATAGATGGTATACCCAATAGTTTCCTTAGGGTATCCTATGAAGATGCATTTTTCCACTTTGGGTTCAAACTTGTCGGGCTGTAACTTCTTTACATAAGCTTCACAACCCCAAACTTTAAAGAACGACAATTTAGATTTCTTCCCAAACCATAATTCAAACAGTGTCGTTTCAACGGATTTAGATGGTGCCCTATTTAAAGTGAATGCGGCTGTTTCTAATGCATAACCCCAAAACGATAGCGGTAAATCTGTAAATGACATCATAGAACGAACCATATCTAAGAGAGTTCAATTACGACGTTCGGACACACCATTACGTTGTGGTGTTCCCGACGGTGTCAATTGTGAAAATATTCCGCATTTCTTCAAATGCCCGCCAAACTCGTAACTTAGATATTCACCTCCATGATCAGATTGTAGAAACTTAATCTTCTTGTTACGTTGATTCTCTACTTCACTTTGAAATTCCTTAAAGTTCTCGAAAGTTTCGGAGTTATGTTTCATGAAATAGATATACCCATATCTACTCAAGTTATCCGTGAAAGTAAGAACATAACGATAACCACCGCGTGATGCTATACTCATTGGGCCACACACATCGGTATGTATGATTTCCAATAAGTCCTAGCTCGCTCCATTATATCAGAAAATAGAGTCTTAGTTATTTTACCCATCAGACATGCTTCGCATCTTTCAAGTGATTCAAGAAGTCCATCGGAATGGAGTTTCTTCATACGCTTCACTCCAATGTGACCAAGACGACAGTGCCACATATAGGTCGAGTTATCGCTTAATTTCAAACGTTTAGCTTTAATGTTATTAATATGTGTATTACTACAATCGAGATTCAACAAGAATAGACCATCTATCAAAGGTGCATGTGTATAAAACATATTACTCATATAAATCGAACAACCATTATTCTCGGACTTAAACAAGTGACACGTCCATAACGTATCTATAATTTATGCTATTATTATGCTTTTGACAATCTTTTTATATAAAGTTCATGAGTCATTTGTACTAACCTACTAATAGTTGAAAAAGTGCACAATGTTCTTGTTTTACACTTCGATGTGTAGGAATTATCAAGAATACAAGTGGAACCCTTGTTGGAGTCAAATTGGGATTTTTCAGAAATCTGTCTCAGAACTCTTTTTTAAGATGGTCACGTTTCAGGTTGAAGACAGCGTCAAAAGGAAAAATCTTCAAATAAAAATTTGTAGGAAATTTTGTGACAATCGTTCTGGACATAAAATTTAGCTGATTCCGAGTCCATATGGGCCCGCTAGGCACGATTTACTGCAGCCCAAGATGGGGTGACGAGAATCTGAGAAGCTATATAAAGGGAGGAAAACCTAATTCGTGGGAGACACCTCCACCCACGAATTCGCAGCCACCAAAGCCACGTTTTTCCTCCCTCATGGATCCCATCTCCATGGGGGAGGGATCCCAAGAAGCCATGAAGGAAGGGGCTAAGGGATGGTGCTCCCCCACGATACCGGCGGCGGGGAAGGAGTCCCCCGTGCCACCGCTGGTGCCGCCGCCGCCCTCTTCACCATCTTCATCGCCATATCCATCACCTAATCCTCCTAGGATGCAGTGGTTTATCCTCCCACACACCTTTGTACCGTCCTATGTAAACATGGTGTTTGATGTTATAAGTTATAATCCTATGATCTATGTCATGTTTGTGTAGTTTCTTTGTTCTTAGATTGAATGGTTGAACGTCTTTGTTTCATTAGAGTTGTATGTTGATACGGTACAGTCCTTTGGTATCCATTATATTTGTGCGCGCATGGATTAAACATCGTAGTGTTTGTAGTATGTGTAAGAGGATGGGGAAAGTTCTGCCGGAGTGACAGAAACCTAAGGACGCGAACCACAACGTTGCACATATAGGAGTAAGAGGACCATTAACTTAAGGCTATGGTTGGGGAAACCTTAATGCTTTGTTAGTAGTTATGGATGTTTGCTAATAATCCAATCATATAGTACATGTAATTTCAAGTAGTGAAGCGCATGTATATTTATCCTCTCCCACATAGAAAACTGCATCGAAGACAATGAACCCGATTTATTCGCTAATTAAACTTGGACAAAGCCATCACAATTACCACCACTATTCCACACTCATGGTTCTGTAGTTTAGTGTATTTTATTGCTGCAGCAACTAGTTTTACTTTCTTGTTGTTTAGTATCTTGCAAAGCTTTCTCTAGTACTTCTTTTGTTGCTCTAGTTTTATTTCCTAGATAATGCAAACATTTAGTGTGCATACAGTTGTATCAGTGGTTGATAGAACTTAAGAGAATATTTATCCTACCTTTAGCTCCTCGTTGGGTTCGACACTCTTACTTATCGAAAAGGCTACACACGATCCCCTATACATGTGAGATATCAGCAAGTAACCGTCTCGCAATAAACATGATACTGATATAATGTTCATACTCAGCACATGCACCAAATAACAATTATTTAAGTATAAAACTAATCCCGATGGTAGATGAAGAGGTAGCGTGCCGACCACGATCACATCAACCTTTGATCCATTTCCAACGCGCATCGTCACCTTGTTCTTCGCTAGTTTCCATCTATTCGGCAGCACCTGTTTCGAGTTACAAATATGGGCAACCGAACCAATATCAAATACCCAGACATTACTACGACTATTAGTGAGATACACATCAATAACATGTATATCAGATATACCTTTCTTCTTGATGTTGTCGTTCTTCAAATCCGCCAAGTACTTAGGTCAATTCCGCTTCTAGTGACCTTCTCACTTGTAGTACAATCACTCAGTATCAGGCTTAGGCCTAGTCTTGGTCTTCTTCACCGGCGCGGTAAATTTCTTACCGCCCTTCTTGAAGTTTCTCTTTTTCTTAGACTTGCCTTGGTTCTTGAATTTGGTAGGGTCTTATTGACCATCAACACTTGGTGCTCTTTCTTGATCTCCACTTCCGCAGACTTTAACATGGAGAAGAGTTCAGGCAACGACTTGTCCATGTTTTGCATATTGTAGTTCATCACAAAGTTCTTGTAACTTGGTGGTAGTGATTGGAGGACGCGGTGAATCCCCAAAGCATTAGGAATCACTATAACCAAGCTTTGGAGCTTACTTGCATGCCCAGACATCTTAAGCACATGCTCACTGACGGAGCTGTCCTACTTACATTCCATATCTACTAAACAACATTGAATCCTTAAGTGTGTCTCCTTACGGTTCGTGAATTATGCAGACATGAGAGCGAGACTCTTCTCCGATCAATAATCAATAGAGGAATCTGGAAATTCATATGGCTCCCACATATTTGTACGATTACTTCGCGATCGAATGAACCACTTACATACGATACCAATTTCCTTTTGTCTCGCGATAGTTTACTTATCCGAGGTCTCATCGTCGGTATCTCTGCATACCTAGTTCAACCTCATTACCGATAAGTACTCTTTTCTTGTTCCCGTGATATGTGATCCATTGTGAGCCAGTCACATGCTTGCAAGCTAATTGGATGACATTCCACCGAGAGGGCCCAGAGTATATCTATCTGTCATATGGATGGACAAATCCCACTCTTGATCCATGTGCCTCAACACATACTTTCCGAACACTCAATGCCACCTTTATAGCCACCCAATTAGTGGTGTGGTGTTTGATGTCATCAAAACATCCTTACGGTGATGGTGATTAGCATGATCTCATGGTCGAAGGAATTAGGTTACTATGTATCAGAAAGCTTATAGCAAACGAACTATTGAAATGACTTGATCTTTATGCTACGCTTATCTATAGAAGTATGTCCATCACACCATTCTCCTAATGATATGATCTTGTTGTTAACAACATCTCAATGTTCATGACCCAGAAACCATGATCATCTATTAACCAACAAGCTAGTATTATAAATAGGCTTTACTAGGGACTCTAATTTAGTTTACAAATCACACAAGTATTAATGTTTCCGGTTAATACTATTATATCATGAATGCAAACATTTATCATAAACACAAATATATAATAATAACTACTTTTATTATTGCCTCTAGGGCATATCTCCAACAAGTAGTCCACCCACGTACTATGGGTTTATGGGAGTATCTTGATCTACATCTATCTCTCTTGTGCTATGATGGTATTAGATCCATGTGAGCTACATAACATGACCATGGACATCTATGTTTAATTTCTATTCGGTCGATCTAGATCTTATGATCTGATATTTGAGATTGCAATTCTTATTTTGAGTTTGATGTATGAGTATATGCATATTACTATCCTGTTATTAATTACTTGTTTTGATCATACTTGAATGCGAGAGATGTGTGGAAGAACGTGTGCATATTAGATGGACTAATACGGTAGTGGAGATTGGGTAGTGACAACAAATCTAAGATCCACTATGGTTTTTCCTTTGTTTTGTTACCTCACTAGGAAGAAAGTAGATGCATGTGCTACAGCCATCTAGTGACACCAATAGATGATTCTTGTTTGTTTAAGGTAGCATATTTGATATCTAAACATCATGTTAAAGTGCCTAAAGTTATACTCTTGTAATTAAATCTAGATATCATGGAGTTTTCCCTTTCTAGAGGAGTACAAGTAAGATGTGTTGTATCATCTTTAAATTAGTAGATGATGCCTATATGAATGTGAATCAAACACTATATAAATTTCCAATCACATATATATTAGTATGTAAGTCGTTTTATGTCCATCATAATCTTTAAGAGAGTGTACAAAACTATGAACCCTGGGTCTATTTTTAATCATAAGAAACTCCTTTTACTTGGGTTTACTTGCCTTTATAACTTCTTCCTTAATTAAAAACGAAAATATAAAAATATTTATTTATTACAAATCATACCAAAACCCCAAAATATCTTTCCTTTAATTCTTTTTACTTTTCTTGTTTATTTTAGATTGCTTCTCATAATTAGATTTACTTTCCTTATTTTTTTTTACTTTCCTAATTTAATTAATTCTAGTTTTATTTTACTTACACTAAATCTTATGGTTGACAACGACACGGTTGAGTTGGGGACACACGGCATTTGTTTTTCTTTATAGATTGCTTGAAGAGGATACGGAGAAGAACTACGAGTAGATCCCCGAGAGTTTGATATAAACCCCGAGTCGTCCTTGTGGGAAAAAACGTTTGCTACATCACTCTGCATTTTTAGTCCCAACAAGTTGACACACAAGTAGATTGGTGTTCTCAAGATTATTTTCTGGCACCGTTGTTGGCTATCTAAGTAGTTCATCACAAGTCACGCCATCTCCACCATGCACAAGAAGACTATCTTCTAGCGCCATCGCTAGAGTGGTCAATCACCCAAGCTTGGGGAGATTGCTTAAATTTTTGAGTTTGTCTTATCCTTTAGATTTTTAAATCAATTTACTTCTTTCTTGTTCTTTGTCTTTTTTTCTTTATTTGGATTTGCCTCCTGTTTTTCTCCTCCCCATTGCTTTTTTACTTTCAAGCATTTGTTTTTACCTTTTCCTACACGACAAAAACACATAAAAATTAGTGTAGTCTTTAATATGCATGCTAAACTATGTAGGGACTTTCTAGAACCTCCATGGTGGATGGTTATGTTAAAACTATGGGAGCTTACTATGAATATTGATCATCCAATGAAGGAAAAAGAATGTATGAAATGCTTCAACGTCTCAACCATATGGATATTGATTTTTGTGAACTACATGATATAACTTGATGCACTAAAGATGTCTTTAAACATGCTCAATATCAATGTAAGCATAATAGTGATCCTATAATTGTTACTTATCTACAGTGTAGATCTTTATTCCATGATATAGAACAAGTTGAGAAATTTATTGCTTATGTTGGAGCCCATGAGCTAGACTTTCTTATTGATGAAAAGTTTGAAACTGGTCATGAGGCGCGTTTCATGAAAGGACACATTGATATTCTCCTTCAATTTGCATAAATGATTTTAGTGATAATTCTTAAGTTATTAAATGTAAAGAAAGAAATCTTGCTGCTATGAAAATTACTAATGTTTTGAAGGAATAAGATGATAAAGACATAATCTTGGGGATGCCCATGCATCCTCAAGAAGAATCTAATAATGAACCTTTACATGTGCTTGCGAGTTACAATAGTGAAATTATTAATGATAATGATGAGTTTGTTTTGGACATGCTATATGACAATGCTTTAGATGATGATCCTATGCTTATTGATGATCCTCCATGTTTAACAATTGTTACTAATTCATGTGAGGATAAAAATGAAAAACTTGTTTGTAATGATAATATCACTCATGAGAGTCCTACTATATTTTTTAGATCTCCTATTTATACTATAGAGGATAAACATGCTTTATGTGAGAAATATATACATGGTTTAAATTTATCCTATGAAAGATCCACTTGCAACCATGATATAAATGATGATATTAGTTCTTGCAACTATTTTGAAAGAGGAAAGCGTGCTAATGAATCCCATAATAAATTTGATGATCCTCTTTATGTGTCTAAATTTTCTAAGTTGCATGATTCTAATGGCTATATTGTTAAAATTACTTCTACTCCTTGCAACTATTATGGAAGAGGGGGTGATAAGTGTCCTCTTTATGCTTCCAATAAATATAAGTTGCATTCACCTAGTACGCAATGGCATGCCTCTATTTTATGTGATTTATTCATATACAAAATGCCAATGCATAGAAAGAAATTTAAAATTCGTTGTTGCATGTTTTATGATTTGTGTGACTCTTTTCCATGTGTCAACTTCATTATAATTTTGATTGGTTTGAGCTACCAAACGTGCCCTTTATATCATTGTCTTGATAAGCAGGATTTCTAACTCACAGGCTCTTTTTTAAAAAATAGAAAATATTTTTTTAAAAGTATAAAAACATTTGGATGTACGAATGATATATCGTATGATTGTTAAAAATTATAATTTAAAATACTTTATACTTTGAGCTACACAACAAAAAAAGCATAGAGATATTATGTAGAGGTTATATATGTGCGAGGATAACGAATGGTGCTTATTTTTAACACTCCAAAAATTTATTAGATCCGTCATCTTTGTGTAGCCCAAACTCTCAAGAATTTAGCCTTGCAAATTTGCTGCTTGTAGGATACATTACTGACTACATTTAGAAAAAAAATCAAAAAATCATTTTTTTGAAACGTTGAAGTATAATTTTAATAAATTAATAAATCCATGAAGCTTGGGAGCAAAAAGATACTTTTCGTGTCCAGGTTGGGCGTAGTTTTTGCACCGTTCGGCGCTGGTGTTTGGTTGGGTACACGTATCGTGTGTGTTTTCATTTTCACATGCCCAAACGGCAAAACTGGAGGAGGGAAAAACGTGAATAGCTGAATACAGTCTCGTTCTCCGCCGTATATCCGGTGTGCCTTGTCTCCCGCCGATCCGATCGCTGCAGAGTGCAGACGACCGACCCCGAGTCAGACGCACATGCTACTGCCCCACCAATCCGTCGCCGTCCATTGTCGTTTGTCTTCTCATGGAATCCACCTCAACTATCGTCATCCTGACACACAACCACGTCGGTCTCCGTTAAAAAAAAAAAAAAACGTGTCGGTCTTCGGCGTCTGTCGCTATCCCACTTGCGATAGTCTATTGACCCGGCTAGGTCGTCCTCAATTTTTCTAAGAAACGGGTAATTTTGTTTCGTCTCATTTAAAACATAGAACGGGATTGTCCGATTAATTCATGGACAATTGGATGAAAAAAATCGCAAACATCCACAACGCGGCATCGCCCGATATGGCTACCCACATGCCGTCGGGAAGAAAGACCACCGAGATTACAATCGTCCTTAGAGCAAGTCTAACAGCACCCTTCAAACGCCGTCGCCCTTAAATTTTCGGCGGATTTACGGATGGTCGGGCCGTTGAGCTAACAGCGCCTGTAATTTCACCTTTGACATACACTGAGAATAGACTGGTGGTCGGACCGTCGGGCTAGCGCCTATAATTTCACCTCTCGTGCTTGCGACGGACACTGACAGAGCCCTCGCCGCAAGCGACGCTGATAAACATGTTAGCCCATACGAGACAGTCAACCCACCAACACATGCGTGAAGAGGCGGCTCCAGCTTCGCCTATGAGTTTCGGCGTTTCAAGGGAGAAAGCTGCAAGCCTTTTACCGTTAAAATCCACATGACAACGGGAGATCGACGCACCAATACAGCCCTACACCGGTACGTGCAACTACCGCTAAGTTGTGCCCTTTCTTCTGTAGGCATCGAAGGATGAGCTCTTCTTGCGTGTAAGGATAAGTCCAAAGTTGTAGTACAACGTCGAGGCTACGTTACATATTGAAAACAGACGGGAGTCGATAAGGACCAGCAACCTTGCTTGAAATAGATTAATGCAGCTTCTGAATATGACAGGTAAGCGGGTCAGAAGGCCATTTGTCATTTTACTACGTACTATTAAGCTTTTCATGTACCTTAGGTATCTCTATCGGACCAACCCATTCAATCATAGGTTATCCTAATTGATCCTCAAAGACAAGCCGCAAAGACAAGCGAAAGGGGAAGCAACCCATTCGACCACGTGTGTCAGGACAGACTCATTTCTCGCACAAAAATGGACTTGGTAATGCGTTGTCGTGGACAAGTTGAGAACGCCGCACGTTCAATTGTGTCTGCGCATCGGCTGACCGGCACTTCATGGCAGCGGCATATTAATTAATAATAACGACTACTCTCTCCGTTTCGGTTTACAAGTCCTACGCGTATATCTAGGTTATCAATTTGACCTATATAATTTTAATTATATAATATAAAAATTATATCATTGGAAAATACAAAGTCTAAAGTTTTCGATGATATATTTTTTGTAATATATACATCATACTAAGTTGCTCAATTTGGCGACATAGAACTACGTGCAGAACTTATAAACCAAAACGGAGGGAGTAGTTGTTAATTAACTGTTCTAATGATTACAACGACATAAACTACAGCACTCCCTCCGTTTGGAATTATAAGTCGCGCGCGGATAACTAGGTTGCCAATTTAAATAACAAAATATAAATAATATAGTACAAAAAATATACCATTAGAAACTTTAGAGGTTATATTTTCTAATGGTATAATTTTTGTAATATATAAGTAATGTTTTGTTAGTCAAATTAACAACCTAGGTATGCGCGTAGAACCTATAATCCCGAACAGAGGGAGTACTACGGTGATGAAGAATTAAATCGTTGTCGCGTTTTTCTGAAACCGATGGGATCCTGGAACAAGACGAAGAAATTGTAGGAAACAGCTGCTGCCGCCCTCGAAGAAATAGTCACCGCCTCTCGCCTCCGCCTCCTTTGTAGATCAGTTCCGACTCTTTCAGTCGGTCTCGTCGGCATCGAGAGGGGTGGGGAACCCGATCTATAAGTGGAGTTTCTAATAACAATACTGATTTTGTTAGATTAGGTTTAGGGTTTTGTTAGCCATCTTCGTCCTAATAAAGATGGCATTATCTACAATAAACGATCTTCAGCCATTCGATCAACAACAAGATCTCTTTCCCCAATGTTAAGATGGTGTTGGAAGATTAAATTTCTCTAGGTATGGATTTTTAGATCTTGCTTCGCCAGATCTATTTTAGATTTTTTTCTCATGGTTGCAGCGAGGTTTGTCCTCGCAATATTTTTCCGGGCGGCTACGTCCTCGACAATGATGATTCCTACTATCGGCTCATCGGCGACATTGATCAAGCTGTTTGGTTATTATTCCCTGAAATATTGATGTTGGTACTCTTGACGATGTTAATTGATTACTTCAATGGTTGTGCGCAGTTTTGGCATTTCGGTGCAAATTAAAATTATGGAAGAACCAACGTTGGTATTTACAAGTCTAGTTTGATTTGTCAGTTTAGTTCGGCTGCCTTCACGAAAGTGCAAGATTGTGTCATGGAAAAAGAAAAAGTATGAAGACCTCAAAGATTTGCGAGTATCTTTTAGACTTTATTTTGTAATCGTTGGAGTCAACTGATGTATCTCTACTATGTACTATTTGCTTCTATTAATATAATATGGTATTGATTATCAAAAAAAACTACGATGATGACAATTAAAAAACCTGCATACTGTCCTGTCCTACTACGATGACGGTGATCCAAAAGTTACTTGTCGGCATTTCCCTACGTAGGCGACAATTAAAAAACCTACATGTCGTCCTGCCCTACTACCTACGACAGCGATCCAAAAAGTTGCTTCCTGTCATGCCCTACGCTGGCGGCGCCCGGCACCGCCATCTACTGCTCGGCGTCGACGGCCCCCTCGTTGTCGCTGATTTTCCCGGCAAGGCGCGACGGTCCGGCGCCGTCCTAGCGCATCCTCTGGATGATGGCATCCGCCACGTCAATCCCAGTGTGCAAGGCCACCCGTTTGACGGGCGCGCGGTGCTGGCTCCTTGATGGCGTGTTGTTGACGTAGGAGCGCTTCGTTGGAAACCCCAAGATCAAGGTGTGAAGCAGCAGAGAAGCAAGTTTTCCCTCAGTATGGAACCGAGGTTATCGAACTAGTAGGAGGAAGGAAACGTCACACAGGTGTTACAAGCAACGCGAAGACCTGCACAACACAAACTCAAGACTTTGCCCCAACGAATCAGTGAGGTTGTCAAGCTCACCGGTTTGTTGTAACAAATGATTAAACGTATGATGTGGAATGTAATGGTTTGCAGCAAGTAAACAAGTAACAGTGAAAGATGTATCAATGGCAAAGATTGGACCGGAGTCCATAGTTCACTAGAGGTGCTCTCCTTAGATAAACAATATGGCATGAAGGATAAAGAAATTACAGCAGGGCAATTAACAGGAACTGAGCAAGGCATAACAATGCAATACCAGAAAAAAAGATCCTATGAAATTCGATTGGGAAATACAACAATATACATAGACCGCCATCCAACTGCATCTATGACTAGAAGTCCACCTTCAGGTTATCATCTGAATCCCCTCCAGTATTAAGTTGCAAGCAACAGACAACTACTTTAAGCAAAGTGTGTAAGGTAAACAATCCACTTGTTTCATGAATAAGAGACCGTTGTTTTCTCCCTAGTGGCAAAAGCACATCTACAACCGAAGAGATTTCTGTCACTTCCCTTGGAAACTAGAGGCATGAACCCACTATCGAGCATAAATACCCCCTCTTGGAGTCACTAGCAACTACTTGGCCAAGATAGCTACTAACAACGGAGAGCATGCAAGATCACAAACAACATAGACATGATAGTATCAAATAGACAAAACCATTAATCAATCTGACATAGTAATCTCAATATCCATCGGATCCCCGCAAATACAACATGTATGATTACAAATAGATGATATCTTGATCATGAACGGAGCTCACAAGATCTATACATGAAAGCACAAAGGAGAAGATACAACCATCTAGCTACTACATGGACCCGTAGTCCAAGGTGGAACTACTCACGCATCATACCGGAGAAGAAGGCCTCTATGGTGATCTCCCCTCCGGCAGGGTGCCGGGAAGAACTTCAGATCCCCTCGATTTAGGGACGATGGTGGCGGTGGCTACAGAAGGTTTCGTGGAGTTTCGATCAGGTGCCTAGGGTTTCTGCATCGGGGGCTTCTTATAGGCGAAGAGGCGAGGCTGGGAGGCGACCAGGGGGGCCACACCCTGCCAGTGGCTGGGCCCACCCGTCTAGGGGTCTGCAGCCTGTGGCGCCTCCGTCTCTCTTCGACTTCGTGTCGCATACGGTAAAATATTGACTTTGGATTTTGTCCCGTCAATTCGAGAATATTGATTTTCCGCCTTTCCGACCAAAATGTAAGAAAACAGCAACCGCACTGTGGCAACTTGTTAATAGGTTAGTTCTAGAAAATATATAAAAACACCTCAAAGTGTAGACAAAACAAAGCAAAGTAGATAATAAACAAGCATGAAACATCAAAAATTATAGATACGTTTTCGACGTATCACTCCTCTCGTAGCTACGCGACGAAGGGACACGCTACGGCAAGCTCCTCATATTTGCCTCCTCCTTCAGGCGGCGTTGCACGAGTGCCCACTCCATCTTGGCGTTCCAGTGCGCGATCGCCTCGGCCTCCTCCTTCGCTGCATCTGCCTCGGCCTAGGCCAAAGCGATGGCCACCAGAGGGTCGTCCTCAGTCGCCACCTCCTCCTCCACTAGCGCTTCCTCCTCTGGCAGTTGATGCACCTCCGCCTCCACCGCGGCCTTCTCTGTGTCCTGGAGGGCGACGTGTCTATCCTACCTAGCCTCAAGAATGACCTCAGGGACCTCCCGCTTGGCCACCATGAACGTGTGGCCTTCGATGTCGCGCTTGGCGGTGGTGAAGGAGGCGAGGATAACACGTTGCTCGTCGCTGATGTCTAGCACGATAACCTTATCATCGAGGCCCTCCAACCAAGCAGCGGTGGCTTCATTAACGACGCCCATGTCGGTGTCCGACGCCTCCATGGCCGCCATGGCCGCATCATCCACCGTGGACACCTCCTCCTGCGACGTCCGAGCCGCCACAAACATCTCTGTGGCCGCCCTCGTGACACGTGTCGACGACGACCAATGTTGCGTTCAGCGTGCAATCGTCACCAGCTCCTCCTCCGTGATGACCCACAAGTATAGGGGGTGTATCGTAGTACTTTTGATAAATAGGAGTGTTGATCCCAATGAGGAGCAGAAGGTGCTGAACAGTGGTATGGAGCAGGAAATCCCTGTGAATACTTAGCAAATGGATTTTTAGTGGTTTTATGAGGAGGCGACAAAACAAAGAGCAAGTAACAGAAGTAACGAACAAACGGAGCAAGTGGCCAAATCCTTTCTTAGCAAAGGACAAGCCGGTGGAAATAATTATAAGGACCAAACGTTCTCGAGGACACATGGGAATTCTGTCAAGTGCTTTCGCTTCAAATAGTTGAGTACTCTTCTCTGGTGTTTGTAAGTGTTGTGTGGGTGAACCTGTGCTAACATACCGTCCTTCCTAGGACTAATACATACTTGTGATTAAACCCCCTGCAAACATCTGTAACTACAGGAAAGTAATTAAGATATAAATCTAACCACAACCTTAAACTCTGAGATCCTACGCTCCCTTCTGCAAAGGTGTCCTAACGGGGGTTCAGGTTTCTGTCACTTCAGCAACCCCACAATTAGTAGCCAAATACACAATGCATTCCCCTAGGCCCATAAATGGTGAAGTATCATGTAGTCGATGTTCCCATGACACCACTATAAGAATAGCACCACAACTTAAATACTAAACCATTGAATAATAACTCATCACATATTCACTACTAACAACATGACTTATCCCATATCCTCAAGAACTAAACGAACTACTCACAAGACATCATATGGTTGAAGATCAAAGATGATATGGTAATGGATAACAATCTGAACATAAACAATAATCCAATGGTTCCACTCACAAGCATCAACTACAATAGTAATCAACACCGGGAAAGTTCCCCCTATGAAATAATGCAATATCCAACACAATTGTTACAGCGGGACGGAGTGGTGATGATGGTGCTGTTGGAGATGGTGGTGTGGATGATGATGATCCCGATGAAGCCTAGCTTGATGACGGTGTTGATGGCGACGGTTTCCCCTCTCCGGGAAGGAATTCCCCCGGCAGAAATTTGTCTGCCAAAGATATCTTTATCTCTCGGTATTTTCCGCCCCCAGAGGCGTTGGAAATCTATATGTGGTCGCTCTCCGAGCCTTAGGGTTTTGAAGGGAAGATATAGGCGAAGGTGCAGAGTCGGAGGCCGGGCAGGTGGGCCACACCTGCCCTAGGCGCGAGGTCATGTGGGCCCGTGCCTAGGGGTGTGGGCCCCCTGAGGCCCCACTTCGTCCCTCCTTCTGGCATCCTTCGTCTTCTGGTAAAATAATATGTTTCCATATTTTTCTGGTATTTTTCTGATCTTCGCGAAATTGCACCGAAACGCCTTCTTTTCCATCAGAATCCAGACTCCGGCAGTCCATCCTCCAGGAAAAATCCAACATGCATAAACAGATGAAAAGCCATAAGTAATACCTCATAATAAGACAAATATCAATGAATAGAGGTAAATTATGATATAGAATGGTGATGCAAATTGGGCGTATCAACTCCCCCAAGCTTATACTTCGCTTGTCCCCAAGCGAAAACTGAGCTCAGTAAACATGTCCACAGGTTTATGGAGTGAAGTGTCGATAAAATAATACGAACAAGAAGCATCACACTTACCATTGCACAACTCATTGAAGAAAGCAACTCACCATTATATAACTTAGCTTGCAACCAAGCACATCAATCACAATAGAGATGCATAAAGATAAATCATAATTGGAATTGGCAAACTTGTTCTTGGTCAGAGAACACCTGGCAAACAGTTTCACAAAAGCTTTTTGTAGAAGTTTCAAAATAGGAACACTCTTTGCTCAAAAAGTTTTTCACAAGCGAAGGCTTTCAAAGTAATACTCATTAGATAAGAGTTTTGTGCAAACAAGGAAGATAAATAACATGATTGAATAAATCAACATATGAATGCTTGAAACATAACAACTCAAAAGCTTGCTGGAGATAGAGAGGAAGTAGGTTCACTGACTCAACTTGGAAGTGGGAGAAAGGTCCCTTCTTAGAGGGTAGCAGGTATTACAAGTCATAAAGAGCTTTCAAAAGATTATGGTACTTACTAGCTTTGATCCCTCATTGCCCCTATCATAAGCATCTTGAGATGATTAAGGTTAAAGTGAACAAAGATGGAGTATATGCTTGACGAAATATAAGTTGGCAATCTCATGTCCCTTGAATATGGGGCCACTCATGCATACTCAACTTTGGGCCCAGGTAAGTTCTTGTCATTGTAAGTATTTGCATATCATTGAGAACCGCCAACGGGATACCTCTTGCACATGTTACAGGAGCTTTCCCATAACCAAAATGACAAGGCAAGCATTCAATGAGCATCTCAGCGATCTTTTTATTTACTGTGTGTATAGCTTTTTATTGAGGATGCTTCATAGATGACTCACTATGGTGATGTTGCAAGTTTCCACCATGATTAAGCATGGCTTAGGCTAGCGGCCCAGGCGTTTCTCTAACACAAAATACAAACTCCATGGACTTACAAGTTCCCTCTTTATTTCACACCGTTGACATCCATAGACAAAAGAGCACGATATCAACTATGTACATAGTACATGTGCAATGATGAAAACGTTCCCCGTGACGGCACGGTTCTGCTAATTCCAACGTATAGATGCAAGCATATACAACTTCGATGTTCACAATGGTTCAAGTCTATTAGGGGCAAGTAAATAAGGTGTGCCATCAAGTTCGTGAGAGCTTTACTAACTAGTTTTCACATAACAAAATACTTTTTAATTCAAAAGGTAGATGAAGCTTGAGAATTTGCTAGGAATAGCAAAAGCTACTAGGTAGATATGGTGGACACAAGTGGCAAAAGTTTTGGGTTCAAAGGATTTTGGAAACATGAGAAGTATGCCCTCTCAAAACATGTTTTTGGCTAGCAAGGCTGGGTAGCAAGCAAGAGAGTTGAAAGAAACAAGCAAACATACAAGTAATAAAGCCAAACATGCAATCTTCCTTGAAGACACAAAAAGAATCTTAAATAAAGAATACTAAGCTTATGAGCCAACAAGAAAGAAAACAAATGATACCAAATACCTGTAAGATTTTTCTTTATTTCTTTTTCTTTCAAACTAATGCCACTGACCAGAACTCGGTTTGCCAAAACCAATTTAGATCCACTTGATGATCCCAAAGTGGTGCCAATACTGATCAACAAGATCCATCATATAATAGTGATTGCAAACTAAAATAAGAAGTGCAAAACGTAAAAGATGAGACTTCTCATTAATATTCAATAAAGGCACTCACACTAAGGGATACATAGATAATCAACTAAAGGAGAGATACTTACACATGAAAACCAAACTATAAGATAACCTCTCTACCACAGATATGAATCCACTAAAAAGGTAAAGGATAAAAGATAATGGTGGTGATACCGCGGCACTCCCCCAAGCTTGGAACAAGCCAAGGGGATGCCAAACCTGATGATGAATTACTCCTTCGATGGTGGTGGTGTTCTTTTGTCATCATAAAACTTCCAAGGTAATGGTTCCCCATCCAAAAAGGATGTCCTTGTCTCTGTAATCCTGAAACTAGCAGCAGAGCTTATGCGATCAAATCAAGCCTCATACTCATAGTTTTGATTCTGTATGTCATAGAGTTGTGCTTGCAATTGATTGGTTGTCTGACAGAGTGAGAAGATCTCTTCTCGGAGCTCAGCGACTTCTCCCTCGTGCTTGGTGATGAGTTCTGAACTTATCTTGTGAATAACATCCACTTCGTGTTCCGCCATCTTCTTGTACCTGAAAACTTCTTGTTCCAACGCTTCCATCCGGTCTTCCAGACTTCCCTCTCCTTTAGGGCCTTGAACTTCTTTCATATGTACCTTCCCCTCTTTGAGGATCGACTCTTTGGGATGAATCCTCAACTCATACATGTACGGGTTGAGGACGTCCGCAGAGGAATCCTCCGTGGGTGATCTAGAGGAAGACATTGAGGCTCCAAATCTGAGAAATTTCCTGACAGAAACAGATCGAAACGAAAACACAACGAGAACACGATGCAAGAACCTCGGGGAACCCGAGGGGTTATATATTACGAAGTTTCAATGCATAAGGAAGGTTTTGACACGGAAACAAGGCAGAGGCGAAGTTCGAGGGTGGAACACCCCCTTAGGTGCGGCCAGGCTGGGCCCGCGCCTAGGGTGGGTCTATCCACCCTGGGCTCCATTTCCTCTTCAATTTTGTCTCTTAACTTCCCTTATGTGTTAAAACATCAAAAATATAAAAAGATTGGAGTTTCACGAACCTTCTGTTTTCACCACTTTTACCTATTCAAAGACGAACTCTACAGATTCCGGTGTTTGGCTTCTGATAAATTCTTCTGGAGTCACCATTTGAATAACATCCACATCTTCATTATAAGAATATCCAGAAATATAATGTTTTAGTCTTTGACCATTAACCACTTGTGTTGTGTCATCCTTCAGAGGATAAATTTTGATGGCACCTGAACGGTACACTTCCTTGATAACAAAAGGTCCTTCCCATTTGGAGAGTAGTTTCCCTGCAAAAAATCTGAGACGAGACCTATACAAAAGAACTTCCTCACCAACATGGAACTCCCTTTTGAGAATTCTCCTATCATGTCATCTTTTCACTTTTTCCTTAAAGAGCCTAGAATTTTCATAGGCTTCACCTCTCCACTCATCTAGATTACTTAAGTCGAGCAGTCTTTTCTCAGCAGCAAGTCTAAAGTCTCTATTCAACTCTTTTACTGCCCAATAAGCTTTGTGTTCTAATTATAAAGGCAAGTGACAAGCTTTCCCATAGACCATTTTGTAAGGAGACATCCCCATAGGATTTTTATAAGCAGTTCTATAAGCCCACAAAGCGTCATTCAACTTTTTAGCCCAATTTTTCCTAGATCTGTTAACAGTCTTCTGCAAGATAGATTTAATTTCCCTATTGGAAAGTTCTACTTGCCCACTAGTTTGGGGGTGATAAGTTGAAGCTATTATGTGGTTTACATCATAATTAGCGAGAGTTTTTCTAAAATCCCCATGAATAAAATGAGAGCCCCCATCAGTCATGAGATATCTAGGCACACCGAACCTAGGAAAAATGACATCTTTAAGCATTTTCAAAGAGGTCTTACCATCAGCATTATTTGTAGGTATGGCTTCTACCCACTTTGTAACATAGTCAACAGCAACAAGAATATGAGTACACCCTTTTGAAGTAGGAAAAGGCCCCATAAAGTCAAATCCCCAACAATCAAAAGGTTCAATAACAAGGGAATAATTCATAGGCATTTCATTGTGTCTAGAGATGTTACCTACTCGTTGGCATTCATCACATGATAAGACAAACTTCCTTGCATCTTTAAAAAGGGTAGGCCAATAGAACCCAGATTGTAAAACCTTTTGTGCAGTCCTATCCCCAGCATGATGTCCTCCATAAGCACTGCCATGACATTTTCTCAATATATCTTGTTGTTCAAATTCTGGAACACATCTTCGCATAATACCATCTACTCCCTCTTTATATAAATGCGGGTCATCCCAAAAGTAATGCCTTAGATCATAGAAGAATTTCCTTCTTTGCTGGGCTGTAAAGGTTGGAGGCAAATACTTGGAAACAATAAAGTTAGCATAATCAGCATACCAAGGACTCTCATGTGGACTTACCCTTATTGCAGCTAATTGTTCATTTGGAAAACTATCATTGACATGCAAAGGGTCAAAAGAATTTTTTCCAAACGAGATAAATTACCAGCAACAGGATTATCAGCACCTTTCCTATCCACAATATGTAGATCAAACTCTTGCAAAAGCAACACCCATCTTATAAGCCTAGGCTTAGTGTCCTTCTTTGTCATAAGGTACTTAATAGCTGCATGATCAGTATGAATAGTAACCTTGGAATCAACAATATAAGGTCTAAACTTATCACAAGCAAAGATTATAGCTAAGAACTCCTTTTCAGTAGTAGCATAATACTTTTGAGCAGCATCTAGAGTCTTGCTAGCATAATGAATGACATTTAACTTCTTGTCAACACATTGTCCAAGGACAACACCCACAGCAAAATCACTAGCATCACACATAATTTCAAAAGGTAAACTCCAATCAGGTGGTTGGACTATAGGAGTAGTTGTCAAAGCTTTCTTCAAAGTTTCAAAAGCTTCCTTACAATCATCATCAAAAACAAAAGGTACATCTTTTTGAAGAATATTAGTAAGGGGCTTTGAAATTTTGGAGAAATATTTAATAAACCTCCTATAGAAACCAGCATGACCAAGGATACTACGAATACCTTTGATATCTCTAGGACAAGGCATCTTCTCAATTGCTTCAATTTTGGCTCTGTCAACTTCAATGCCTCTTTCAGAGATCTTGTGTCCAAGAACAATCCCTTCATTAACCATGAAATTACATTTCTCCCAGTTAAGAACAAGGTTGGTTTCCTCACATCACTGCAAAACTTTATCAAGGTTGTGCAAATAGTTATCAAAAGAAGTTCCATAGACGGAAAAATCGTCCATGAAAACCTCGACAATTTCTTCACAAAAACCATGAAAGATAGCAGACATACATCTCTAAAAGGTAGCAGGAGCATTACATAAACCAAAAGTCATACGCCTATAAGTATAAGTACCATAGGGACAAGTGAAAGTAGTTTTCTCTTGGTCCTGTGCTTTCACAGCAATTTGAGAAAACCCAGAATAACCATCAAGAAAGCAAAAGTGATTCTTTTTGGACAACCTCTCAAGCATCTGATCAATAAAGGGTAAAGTATAATGATCTTTCTTAGTAACTTTATTAATCTTTCTAAAATCAGTGCACATTATATACCCAACTACTACTCTTTGGGGTATAAGCTCATTATCCTCATTATTATTCCCCCTTTCTTAGGAACACAATGAACAGGGCTAGCCCATTTACTATCAGCAATAAGATAAATAATACCATCATCAAGGAGTTTTAATACCTCATTTCTTACCACATCCTTCATCTGAGGATTTATACGATGTTGGTGCTCAACAACTGGTTTTGCATCAGGCTCTATATTAATAGCATGCTGACATATAGTAGGAGAAATCCCCTTTAAATCATCAAGAGTATAGCCCATAGCTCCTCGGTGTTTCTTCAGTATCTCCAATAACCTTTCTTCTTCCTTTCCTGAAAGTTTAGAACTAATAATAATAGGATATATTTTCTTGTCATCAAGATAAGTATATTTAAGATCATCAGGTAAAGGTTTTAATTCGAAAAAAGGGTCCCCTTTAGGTGGTAGTGTGGTACCCAAATCTTCCATGGGTAGATTATGCTTAAGTAACTCAGGCTGACGAAGGAAAGCCTCGTCAATGTCATTTCTTTCCTTCATGAAGGCATCACTTTCATGATCTTCCATGAACTGCTGCAAGGCATTGTTAGGAGCAAGATAAATAGCAGAAAGTTGTTCAACCCTGAAATCCTCATTAGGCAGTTCATTTTCATAAGGAGTTTTGGAAAATTTGGAAAAATTAAACTCATAATACTCTCCAGCAAACTTAGTCAAAACTTTTTCCTTCCTACAATCTATGATAACCCCACAAGTGCTCAGAAAGGGTCTACCAAAGATAATAGGATAGGTTTTACTAGCTTCTTTACCAAGTACTAGAAAATCAGCAGGATATTTAATCTTACCACAAAGGACCTCCACATCTCTTACAATGCCAATGGGGCAAACTTGCTCTCTATTAGCAAGGTGAATAACCACATCAATGTCCTCAAGCTCACAAGGACCAATCTCATGCATAATTTCCATATAAAGCTCATAAGGAATAACACTAGAACTAGCACCAATATCACATAAACCATAGTAGCTATGACTACCAATTTTAACAGAAAGCATAGGGGCACTAGTTTTTCTAACTTTCTTAGGATGAGAAACAACATTAGTGGCGTCTTCACAGAAGACAATATGCTCATCCTCTATATTTCTAGTGACAAGATCTTTCACAATAGCTACTACAGGCTCAATATCAATAAGCTCGTCGGACCCTACAGTTTTCTTTTCGCTTTTGCTAACCACATTAGCCATAATAGAATGTTCCCTTACCTTGGAGGGAAAAGGGATTTTCTCAACATAAGGTTCAGGCAAAATAGGATCAACAGTACAAACCTCTACACTGGCAGGAACATGGGTAACAATGTCTTTATAAGGAGCATGGTACTTGTCCCACTCTTTCTTAGGAATCTCAATATAAGAGGCAAAAGCATTAAAACATTTCACAAGAACTTAGGATAAAGACCAAACTCATTGCTAATATCACGGAAGTCATCAGTTCCCATAAAAGATTTAATGCAATCATAATCATAGTTTATACCAGACTTTCTTCCTTTGTCATTCTCCCAAGCTTCAGTGTTCTCTTGAATATGGTCTAGAATATCCCATTTAGCTTCTTCCTTCATACGTGTGAATGATCCAGCACAAGAAGCATCTAGTAAATCTTTATCATGAAGAGAAAGCCTAGCATAAAAGTTATTGAGAATAATATTATTAGGTAGTTCATGAATAGGACATTTAAGCATTAGAAACTTCAATCTCCCCCCAAGCTTGAGTTGTACTCTCTCCATCAAGAGGCCAAAAGTTATATATAAGATTTCTATCCTTATGAATCTCACTGGGAGGATAAAATTTAGAGTAAAAGAGAGATGACATCTCCTCCCATTCCATGGATTGTCCATTCTTCAGCAGCTTATACCATTCTTCAGCTCTCCCTTTCAAGGATATGGAGAGTAACTTCTTCTTCACCTGTTGAGTTGTGATACCTGCACACTTAAACAACCGACATAATTCATGGATAAAAAGCAAGTGATCTCCGGGATGGACAGTTCCATCCCCAAAATAATAATTATCCATAACACGATTAACAATACTTGTAGGTATCTTGAAAGGATCTATCTCAACAAGAGGTGGTTCATCTACTACCCTAGCAGTGGTAGTAGTTTTCCCAAACAGAAAACCAAGTGGGTTATCCATATTGGAAACAAAGTAACAAGCAGTAACAAGAGAAATACTCACAACAAAAGTTTCCTTTACCAGTTCCACTCTTCAATAGCGCTTCACTCCCCGGCAACGGCGCTAGAAAATAGTCTTGATGACCCACAAGTATAGGGGGTGTATCGTAGTACTTTCGATAAATAGGAGTGTCGATCCCAATGAGGAGCAGAAGGTGTTGAACAGTGGTATGGAGCAGGAAATCTCTGTGAATACTTAGCGAACAAATTTTTAGCGGTTTTCTGACAAGGCAACAAAACAAAGAGCAAGTAACAGAAGTAACAAACAAACGGAGCAAGTGGCCCAATCCTTTCTTAGCAAAGGACAAGCCGGTGGAAATACTTATAAGGACCAACCGTTCTCGAGGACACATGGGAATTCTGTCAAGTGCTTTCGCTTCAAATAGCTGAGTACTCTTTTCTGGTGTTTGTAAGTGTTGTGTGGGTGAACCTGTGCTAACATACCACCCTTCCTAGGACTAATACATACTTGTGATTAAACCTCCTTCAAACATCCGTAACTACAGGAAAGTAATTAAGATATAAATCTAACCACAACCTTAAACTCTGAGATCCTACGCTCCCTTGTGCAAAGGTGTCCTAACGGGGGTTCAAGTTTCTGTCACTCCGACAACCCCACAATTAGTAGCCAAATACACAATGCATTCCCCTAGGCCCATAAATGGTGAAGTATCATGTAGTCGACGTTCACATGACACCACTAGAAGAATAGCACCACAACTTAAATACTAAACTATTGAATAATAACTCATCACAGATTCACTACTAACAACATGACTTCTCCCATGTCCTCAAGAACTAAACGAACTACTCACAAGACATCATATGGATCAAGATCAAAGATGATATGGTAATGGATAACAGTCTGAACATAAACAATAATACAGTGGTTCCACTCACAAGCATCAACTACAATAGTAATCAACACCGGGAAAGTTTCCCCTATGAACTAATGCAATATCCAACACAATTGTTACAGCGGGACGGAGTGGTGGTGATGATGGTGCTGGTGGAGATAATGGTGTGGATGATGATGATGATGATCCCGATGAATACTAGCTTGATGACAATGTTGATGGCGACGGTCTCCCCTCTCCGGGAAGGAATTCCCTCGGCAGAAATATGTCTGCCGGAGAGATCTTTCTCTCTCGGTGTTTTTCGGCCCCCAGAGGTGGTGGAAATCTATCCGTGGTCGCTCTCCGAGCCTTAGGGTTTTGAAGGGAAGATATAGGCGAAGGGGCGGAGTCAGAGGCCGGGCAGGTGGGCCACACCTGCCCTAGGCGCAGGGTCAGGTGGGCCCGCGCCTAGGGGTGTGGGCCTCCTGAGGCCCCACTTCGTCCCTCCTTCTGGCATCCTTTGTCTTCTGGTAAAATAATATGTTTCCATATTTTTCTGGTATTTTTCTTGTATTTTTCTGATCTTCACGAAATTGCACCGAAACGCCTTCTTTTCCATCAGAATCCAGACTCTAGCAGTCCATTCTCTAAGAATCATCCAACATGCATAAACAGATGAAAAGCCATAAGTAATACCTCATAATAAGACAAATATCAATGAATAGAGGTAAATTATGATATAGAATGGTGATGCAAATTGGGCGCATCACTCCGCCACCACCAGCTCCTCCTCCCACTCCAGCGCCTCATCCTCCTTGGGGTAGTGGCGGTGAGCCAGCTGGCCAATCCTTATCTAGGTGGTTATCTTGCGGTGAGATATTGTTGGTATGTGTGCGGATTTAGGTTTGACCATCCTCTCACCGCGTTGGTTAACTATATAGCCTCACACCAGGCGGGAACCGAATCATTGTCGCACAGGAAAAATCTCAGCAAAAATGAGTATTCCCACCGGCCAGGTGGGAAGCCAAGCCGGTGGCCGTCGACGAGACATTGATCATCATTACCATTACTAATGACGATGACGGTGTGGTGGATCCTGGCAAATGGATCGGGTCTTTGGAGGCACTCTGTACCCTAAACGGACCAGGACAAAAAAAAGGCCACATTTTCGGGGGGAGGGGGGATGTAGAACTATAGAGAAGGAGATTGGCGGAATATGTTGGATGTATTATTGAGCCTCATGGGCGAGTATATATAGACATACATGGAACATCTTGGAGCACAAGTCAAGTTAGGCTAGAGTCCTAACTATTCTAAACTATCATAACAACCATATACGTACAATATTCTAACATCCCCCGTAGTCGTAGTGGTAGCGTCGTGAACAACTGGAACATCACATACGGTCAGACTGGAGATAAAACGAAGTAGAACCAGTGAGCTGACATCCTCCCTCGGTAGGAGCTGGAATGTCGTGGACGGTGTCGCGTCGCGGTAACTCGGTAGCTTGGACTGTAGAGGAAGCTGATGATGCTTAAGCGAGGTGGTAGCCCTTGTGCCAATGTCGAGGGAGCCGAGAGTGTGAGGCAGTGCCATGGTCGACGTAGCCGCACGAGGGGTTGTCGTGGTCGATGTCGTGGTCAGGGATGCCGGTGTCGAGGTAGCCGCACGTGAAGCCGCATGCGCAGAGTGCGTGAGGAGGATGACTGTGACGCGTCGAGGCAGTTGTTGAGGGTGTCGATGCCGTAGACGATGCAGTCCGAGCTGTCGAGAACGAGGTGCGGCCATAGTTTTGCCATAACTAGGCGCACGTCAGGGACGAACGCACACTCCGGTTTTGCCAGAACCGAGTATGCAAAAAAGAACTCGTCGGTGACGCGGTCGAGGCAGTCGTAGAGGGGTCGATGCCGAAGAAGACGTTGTCGAAGCCAATAAAGACGAGGCGCTGATCCGAGCTTGCCAGACTCGGGAACACGTCGGGGAATAAGGCACTCCCAGTGTTGCCAGTACCAGGCGTGCGGTGATAGGGACCATCATGAACTTGTGACCATGTCAGAAAGACTAGTCGAGGAAGCCTACAGAGCGGTTGCGACGCGCATAGCAGCGAAGGGAGAGATGCCGGCGATAGCGGCGGTTGTCGGAGTAGAGTATAAGGTGGTGTAGTTTGGGATGAGGCGATGACGCTTACGACAAAGTTGTAGTGGACGAAGATGTAGATGGCGGTGAAAACAATGGCGACCTGTGGTAGTCATGCTAGATTCCTGGAGTGGCGATGGGGTAGTCGGCGGAACCTGCGACGGCGTGAGATCGCCCTGCAGGTTACCTTGTGAAGTGCGGCGGCGGTGCTCGAAGTAGGCAAGTAAGAAATACGGCGACGTGACGAAGACCATGTGCAGACGGCAGCAATCCACGCCTGTAGGAGATGGCACGGTGAAAGCCGAGGACGTCCATGCACCGGGATGGTGAAGTAGATTGCGTGCAGCGACACTATGACCCGAGGGAGCGGCATAACTGCAGGGCACAAATCGGTGCAGCGGCTGGGAGACCAACAGCGACGTACACGCCAAGGAAGGCGCGTTGGAAGCCGATAGCATGGACCAAAGGCGGTGGCGTGGCGAGGGCGATGGCGGCGTAGCTCGATCGGTGGTAGGCGCGTGCTCCAGGACGTGCTTGGCGTAGACATGTGCGGGATCGGTTGATCAGACCGACGGTGCGCCGTATGCGCCAGAGCATGGACGACGCGTAGATCAGAGTCGATGGCAGCATTGTCGGTGAAGTTCCGGATGATGACAACAAAGAGGATCCGAGGGGAGGGGCGGCCACGGTAGCCTTCCAAGGAAGGCGTCGCAGTCGTCTGTGGTGCGCGGCAACCTGCCATGAGGTCGCGATAGCCTAACGAGGCATGCGCAGTAGCGAAGGAGGCAGGCGCACGGGCGTGGTGTAGATCCTCGATGCTGATGGTCGGAGTAGAGGCACAGCGATGACGACGGCGGTGGACGACTCAATCAGATCTAAGATCGGTGAACCAAAAAAGAAAACCGATCAAAAGATCAAAAAAAGACTTACAGGGCACAGATCGATGGACGAACTTTGCGTACGGGTTGCGCGGCCCCGGCGGAGATCATGGAGATCGACCTCCCCGGGGGTGGCGCGGCAGAAGTGTGTTGCTCGGCTAGCGCGGCGCCATGGCGGGCGGCGGCGTTAGGGTTTGGGAAGTGGCGGCAGCGATTCTAGGTGGATGCGGTGGCGGCTAGGTCAATGATCTTGCCGCTCTAATATCATGTAGAATGATAGAGAAGAAGATTGTCGGAATATATTGAATGTATTATTGAGTCTTATGGACGACTTACATGATCATCTTAAAGTAGAAGTCAAATTAGACTAAAGTTTCAACTATCCTAAACTATCATAACAACCGTATTATTCTATAGATTAAACGTGAGCAGCACCACGCGTGCTGAGGCCACTTGGCGTGCATGTGCCTCTACTTGTGAGCCAGGCCCGGTACAAAGCAGAAGCAATCCCAGATTAACACGCGATGGAACAGAGGATTCCCCAATCCGTCTTTCCTGCTTGTTCGTCAAAGGATAGGCCTTCCTTATCCAATTCCCTGAATTAGATCAATCCCTGCTCTGCCTGGAGCCTCAATTTTCCCCAAATTGTTTGAGCTTCTTCTAAAGTAGTTATTCTTTGAGTTCTGTTCCATTTGATTTGTTTGTTTAGGAACCCCGAATGCGTCGATTTCTTGTCGCCGAGATCAAATCTTCGGTAACCTCTCCTCAGTTTTTATGGGTAGCTAGGAGGATGCTTGTGAGCTCCCCGGCATTCCGAGCTTGTCGGAGCCGCCCCAGATTATGGCGACCATGTCTCTGTCCACGATTTGTATGTACCCTAGCCCATCGGCGGCCATGTACTCCTCTGAATTCGAACTGGCCTCCCGTGGCTCGCCACTGGCCACCCCCACCCATCCGCCGTTGCCGGGGCCTCTCCTACCTCTTCTCCTCCCCCTCTACGGCATCACCGCCCTACGCCCCGGTGCACGACGAGCTATGGCACGACGGCTCCGACGACCTCAGCTTCAGCGGTGGCGGCTACTACCACTCGCCCACGCCGCTCATGTGGCGCAACCACCTCCACCACCACCACAGCCCCGTTTCGGTGTTCCAGGGGCCCTCGTGCTCTCCGGCGTCACGGAGCCCGCCGGCGTCTTGGCTATCCGTCCATGACGTGACCACTTCTCTGGATTTGTACGCAATGCGCTTGGCTCCTGCATCGACTATGTCCCGGCCACCAGCCCGTGTTCCAAGAGAACGAGACAACCGACAGTGTCTGGTGTCATGGATGGAAAGTTTGCATCTAGCAGGCTCGCTCCCATCCTCCCCTACGACCCTACTGTAGGGTTTCGTAGCATGGAAAGCAAAAAAATTCTACCGCATGCAAACAAACAAGCCAAGATCTATCTACTAGATTGTAGCAACGAGTCAATAAAGGAACTCACCCTCGAAGATTCCAAAGCGGTTAACGAGAGCAGATTCTCGTGGGTGATGTAGTCGTACACTTGCCGATCTCAAGATCGCGTAGACGATCCTTCCGGCGCTGCGTTCCGGCGCTCCGCGATCGATCACACGTTGTGCTTGATGAAGACCTTCCTCTCCTTGTTCTAGCAGCGGAGGTTGTAGCACTCTCCTCGTGATTCCGGCAGCACGACGGTGTGGTACCGGAAGTAGAGGGGAGATCTCGCAGGGCTTCGCCTTAAGCCGGAGCGAGTATGGTGGACTATGAGAGAGATCCTCGGTGATCTAGGTTTTAGACGCACCAAGGAGGAGGGTCTAGGGCCGACGGCTAGGGCTTGGAGCTGCCCAAGTCGACGGCTAGGGGAGACACCCTAGGCGACGGCTATGGTGGGCGGCGGCTAGGGTTTAGGTTTAGAGGTGGAGGTCTTGTGTCCTTGGAGGGGCAGCCCTGCCCCTCCTTATATAGGTGGAGGGAGGCGCGCCAGGGGAGGGGAGTCCATCCCCAACTCGGATCCCAAGTGGGCCGGCAGTGGAGGGGAGGAACTCCTCCCCAAGTAGGTTTCCTACTTCCCCTCCACCTTCCAAAATAGCCGTTTGACTTTTCAAATTGGCGTTTGACTTTTCAAACTAGGATTTGATTAAACCCTTTATTTTGTTCAGCGATGACAACTAGTACATGATGCAATCATTCCAACTTGTTATGACACATCCATGTACCCTTCCCCTCCAGAGTGCCGGACATTCCGGAACCTTCTAGAACATTCCCGATGAAAACACCGGAACCATTCTCCAACCCCGAAACAGGACTTTCCTTATATGAATTTATTCTCCGGACCATTCCAGATCTCCTCGTGATATCCCGGATCCCATCCGAGACTCCGAACAACATTTGGTCTCTTACTCATCATTCCATAACTACTCAACAACATCGAATCCTTAAGTGTGTCTCCCTACGGTTTGTGAATTATGCAGACATGATCAAGACACTTCTCCGATCAATAACCAATAGAGGAATCTGGAAATTCATATGGCTCCCACATATTTCTACGATTACTTTGCGATCGAATGAACCACTTACATACGATACCAATTTCCCTTTGTCTCACGATAGTTTACTTATCCGAGGTTTTGATCGTCGGTATCTCTACATACCTAGTTCAACCTCGTTACCGATAAGTACTCTTTTCTCGTTCCCGTGGTATGTGATCCCTTGTGAACCAGTCACATGCTTGCAAGCTAATTGGATGACATTCCACCGAGAGGGCCCAGAGTATATCTATCCGTCATATGGATGGACAAATCCCACTCTTGATCCATGTGTCTCAACCCATACTTTCTGAACACTCAATGCCACCTTTATAGCCACCCAGTTATGGTGTGGTGTTTGATGTCATCAAAGCATCCTTCCAGTGATGGTGATAAGCATGATCTCATGGTCGAAGGAATTAGGTTACTATGTATCAGAAAGCTTATAGCAAATGAACTATATTAAATGACTTGATCTTTATGCTACGCTTAACTATAGGAGTATGTCCATCACATCATTCTCCTAATGATATGACCCTGTTGTTAATAACATCTCTATGTTCATGATCAGGAAACCATGATCATATATTAACTAACAAGATAGTTTAACAAGAGGCTTTACTAGGGACTCTTTTATGTTTACAAATCACACAAGTATTAATGTTTCCGATTAATACAATTATAGCATGGTATGTAAACATTTATCATAAGTATGACGATATGATAATAACCACTTTATTATTGCCTCTTGGGCATATCTCCAACAGTCTCCCACTTGCACTAGAGTCAATAATCTAGTTTCAAACCTTTGTGTATTCAACACCTATGGCTTTCTGGTGTCGTATGTACACGATTGCTAGTGGTCAACTGATCTTCGGATCTGACACTTCCAGGTTCGTGTGTAATTGCATGTCTTTGTGTCTCTACGCATCACTCATTCTCTAATGAGATGGCTTCGTACAAATTTGGTCCTTTGGTGTGACCTTTAGTTCTTCGGGGTTAAAATATGTTGATAATATTGTCGTACAATATATCTTCATAGTACTATCCCACTGTGAACTACACCTAGTTTGGTAACAAACTACTTGACACAAATTCTCTCTTTTGTTGCTATAATAGCAGTCATATACTTAGCCTTTTGTTGTAGTATCTGTCATAATGTCTTAACTTTGGAATTCATCCAAATTCATTATGGAACTTACTTTCCATCATATTGTGCCACCGTTAGTTTAGATTGAGATAAACTTAATTTGTACTTTGTGACAAAACTAGTATCAATGTAATTCATTTACAATGAACTAACCATCTATTTGTCATTTCTACAAAATAATATATCCTTAGTTCTTTTACAAGATCATAAGAATATCTTTACTATCGTTCAATGATTATCTTATGAATCATTCTGGTATATGCTCATAACATTTAGAGCATAGGACATATCTGGATTTGTACATATCACAGTATGATTGATATAAATACTCTTTATGATTTTATACATCAAGTATCAATCTATACTTGAATCTTTGTTTCACTTACCAAGTGTCAATACACTTGAATATATCATCAATATTGAACTCATTCAATCCTTTCTGTGCGACAAGAACCTTTCTTGTAGTTTCTATATTGAACTTATTCAATACATCATCTATGTACTTTCGGCACAACCATATTAGCATCTATTGATGCCAAATATTTGGGTTTTGCCTAAGTCTTTCATCGGGATGAAATTCTTAATATGTGTTAATAAAAGATACATCATTTTTAATCAACAATATGTCTTCCACATAATGTATTAGAAACATGTCTTAGCGCTCCCACTTAATTTCTTGCAAATGCAAGCATCTTCATTGTCTTTGATGAAATTTAAACTCTTTTAACAGTTTCATCGTAGTGAAGATTCCAACTCCGCGATGCTCACTTCAACCATTGAAGTTTGCATATGCTTTTAGCATCCTTTGAATTAACAAAACCCTATGGACCGTGTTATGCACATGTCCTAGGTAACAATTCTATTAGAAGAACTTGTTTTGTTTATTCAACTACCACATAACAAAATTATATGTAGTGGTTGCTACATTAATCCGTCTAGACTAAATATCGCTATGAAAGATCAAATCTTGGCATAGTCAATCTTTGAACATTGTTGTGAACTCTTTCCCAATCATGTCGACTATTTCATAGATGTGAAACATCTATGTCTGTTTCTTTATAGATCCAAACACAACTGTAAGGTCTTACACCTTTCTCGAGGGTCCTTCAAGTTCAAAACTTGATTTCTCGTGTATGGAACTATCACAGATTTTATAGCTTCAAGCCATTTGACGGAGTCAGGGCTCATCATCGCTTCTTTGCATGTAGTCGGATCATTATTGTCAAATAATGATTTAACTCTCAAATCTTGGTATTTGCTTGTTTAGCCGACCTACTTATTTCAATAGGAACTTAGACCTCTTGACCGCAACCTTTGAGGCACGTGAGCCATGAGCATTGTTGCTGCCTCCGGAACACTTTTCGGCGCTGCGCAACTTTGCACATATAGCTAAGGTTCTTTTAACCTTATCAAAGTTCTATTGTCCTCCCACTTATCTTTTCACGAAAAATTCCTTCTCAAAGAAACTTGACGTTCTAAGCGACAAACACTTTTGTCTCCGATGTTATGGAGGAACAGTTATTCAAAATAACATACAAAGACAGGTTCATCCGACTTTGGTTGCAAACATCTTTCTTATGCATAGCATACTAATGTTTAAGAAAGGTCTACTTGGGTTTTATCCCAAACCATAACTTTATATGGTGTCATTTCAACGGATTATGATGGAGCTCTTTTCAGTGGAAAAACGGTAGTCTCTAAAGCTTTTAATCTTTAAAATATAATGGCAGTTTTATGAATTACACCTTTGATCTTACCATATCAAACAAGGTTTAATTACATATCTTGAACGCTCCATACTCTTATGGTGTTTCGGGAAATGCAAATCCACGGAACAATTCCTTAAATCTTAGGTATTATGCTAAACTTGTAACTTAAATATCTTCCTTTATGATCTTATCATAAACTATTTATATTATTGTTACAATGATTTTGCACTTCATCTTGAAAGTCTTTGAACTTTTCAAATGTTTCATACTTCATCCTTATTAAGTAAATATTCATATATTCACTCAAATTTTCGGAGAAAGCATATGAAGTTGAAATCCATCGCTCTTGACTACACATAATGGACTTAGTACAACAATATGTACAAGTTCAATAAGCTAGTCATTCGTTCCTTTTGGCCTATGAACGAAGTTTTAATTATCTCTAGGAAAGTTTCTGGCGTCATTTGATCAAAATCAAAAGTCTCCAAAAGTCCATACACATGGAGTTTCTTCATGTTTTCTTTCAATATAATTTAAACTTGATGTCACTTCCTAAGTGATCTTTCAATCAATTTGTCTTTCGACATTTTTAGCACTAGTTTTATGGATGTGATTTCTCCAACGAGATTTGTAAATCATCCATCTTTTATGGATTACGGCAATTATTTGAACAACCCTTTTGTTCTCATAATACCTGATAAAACAAATCTTGAAGGCAAGCTTTGATGTTTAACGAGCAACACAATAACCCTTTATTTGTTCTCGATGAACATCATCACATATTCTTTTGCTAGTTACTTAGGCCATTGTAGTTCATGAATTCTGTTGTTTCGTATGACAATTCATACCAAAAAATTCGATATCAAATACTTAAGAACCACTTTGTTTAATAAGCAAAGAATATAGCCATAACACGTATATCCTTTATATACCTAAACTGAACAATTCTAGTCTTTTCTTTTATGCCATATATTTATGAGATTCTCTTTCAGTATTTTTTTCTGTCTGAAAGAATCTATCAACATCAATAGTGGAGCCATACACATGACACATAGTCCAAAGCGTGTATATAGTTAAATGCCAATGTCTTTGGACTTGCACTTTGAAGTAGATCACCATCATCAAATGTTTGGTGTGCTTTCAAATTCCATTCTTTAGTAATCTCTTGCCGTGGTAAATATTTTACCTACATCAAATATTCACCCTTATCATGGAATTATTCATGATCAAGCTACTTTTAGCTTATAAAGATGAATCGCGAGTATAATGTTGCTCTCCAAAACCTTTTGGTGGATTAGGACAACTAGTGTCTCCAAACCTTTGCAACTTCTCATCAAATATGAGAACATGACTTTTGCCATATTATACTCTATCATGTCGCAACCAAAACTTCGTTTCAGATATCACAATATCTTCCACACATCATGGTTTCTGAAACAACTCTTTCAGATCCTAGATAACCTTGATATTAAGACAATTCTTTGAATATCAAGAATCATGGAGACAAACATGATACTCATACACTAACTCTTGGAATTGTCACTCTTGTTTTAATACCAATTATTTAAACTTCATGGAGTAACCGAACTTACTGAAAGTTTGCAATAGGACTTTTAAACTTTAGATTAACACTTCAAAAACAATACGATACCGATTAGAAGTAACTAACCAGAATTCTATAGTTCTATCATCTCAATTAAAACTAAGCGCAAGGTGGTAAACGGATGCCAATGACTACAACAACTATGCAAATTCACTTTGATTTAATTTATGATAAATAGTGTTCAACTTTTAATCATATTGCTGTTGAACTCCCACTCAAAACAATATCCCTCACATTGTTTTAGTGATCACACGAACCAAATCCACCACATCAAAACCGATCATCACGAGAGTTGATGTAGCTTCAATGGCGAACAATCGACATGTTCATCATATCTACTATATGACTCATGCTTTACCTTTCGGTGATCCGTGTTCCGAGACCATGTCTGTACATGCTAGGCTCGTCAAGATCAAACCTTAGCTTCCGCATGAGCAAATCTGGCTTGCTCACGTTGTATACACTCGCAGAATCTAACACACCCGATCATCACGTGGTGCTTCGAAACAACGAGCTTTAGCAACGGTGCTTACTAAGTATGAACACTTTAAAACTTGAAATTGTGTGCTTGAGGGATCATCTTATAATGCTACCGTCATGAACTAAGCAATACAAGATGCATAAAAGGATTAACATCACATGCAATTCATAATATGTGATATGATATGGCCTTTCTTCTTGTGCTTCCGATCTCCATCTTCAAGCACGGACATGATCTCCATCATCACCGGTGTGGCATCAAGGTCAATGACGCCGCTCCATGGTTGTCGTCCACCAGCTTCAACTATTACAACTACTTTGAATAGACACGCGGGTCTTAACAGAATTTAAAGACAACCATATGGCTCCTGCCGGTTGCCAACTTACAATAAGGAACATTGCATACATCAAATATAATCACAATCATGGCCATATCACATCACAACACACCCCTGCAAAACAAAGTTAGACGCCTCTAATTTTCTTTGCATATTTTACGTGGTTTGGGGCTTTTAATAAGTGCCATTCTAACTTACGAACAAGAACCACAACATTGATACTAATATTGTCAATCACCCGTTGTAAATTGAATCTTAACTATGTTGGGAGAAACAGGCACCCGCAAAGCCACTTATGCAATACAAGTTGCATGTCAAGCGTGGAGCAAGTCTCATGAACGATGTCATGTAAGGTTAGCCCGGGCCGCTTCATCCCACCATCCCGCAAGATGCAAAGTACACAAAAAGCAATCGACAACAAAAGCATCAACGCCCACAATGACCATTGTGTTCTACTCGTGCAATAGATCTACATATAGACACGGCTCTGATACCACTGTAGGGTTTCGTAGCATGGAAAACAAAAAATTTCTACAACATGCAAACAAACAAGCCAAGATCTATCTACTAGATTGTAGCAACGAGTCGATAGAGGAACTCACCCTCGAAGATTCCAAAGCGGTTAACGAGAGCAGATTCTCGTGGGTGATGTAGTCGTACACTTGCCGATATCAAGATCGCGTAGACGATCCTTCCGTATAGCTAACGTTAAATGGCGCTTCTGATCGGTCTACGTTGTACTTGATGAAGACCTTCCTCTCCCTTGTTCCAGCAGGCAGCGGAGGTTGTAGCACTCTCCTCGTGATTCCAGCAGCACGACGGCGTGGTACCGGAAGTAGAGGGGAGATCTCGCAGGGCTTCGCCTTAAGCCGGAGCGAGTATGGTGGACTATGAGAGAGATCCTCGGCGATCTAGGTTTTAGATGCACCAAGGAGGAGGGTCTAGGGCCGGCGGCTAGGGCTTGGAGCTGCCCAAGTCGGAGGCTAGGGGAGAAACCCTAGGCGACGGCTATGGTGGGCGGCGGCGGCTAGGGTTTAGGTTTAGAGGTGGAGGTCTTGTGTCCTTGGAGGGGCAGCCCTGCCCCTCCTTATATAGGTGGAGGGAGGCGCGCCAGGGGAGGGGAGTCCCTCCCCAACTCGGATCCCAAGTGGGCCGGCGGTGGAGGGGAAGAACTCCTCCCCAAGGAGGTTTCCTACTTTCCCTCCACCTTCCAAAATAGCCGTTTGACTTTTCAAATTGGCGTTTGACTTTTCAAACTAGGATTTGATTAAACCCTTTATTTTGTTCAGCGATGACACCTAGTACATGATGCAATCATTCCAACTTGTTATGACACATCCATGTACCCTTCCTCAGTGCGGACATTCCGGAACCTTCTAGAACATTCCCGATGAAAACACCGGAACCATTCTCCAACCCCGAAATAGGACTTTCCTTATATTAATCTTATTATCCGGACCATTCCGGATCTCCTCGTGATATCCCGGATCCCATCCGAGACTCCGAACAACATTCGGTCTCTTACTCATCATTCCATAACTACTCAACAACATCGAATCCTTAAGTGTGTCTCCCTACGGTTCGTGAATTATGCAGACATGATCAAGACACTTCTCCGATCAATAACCAATAGAGGAATCTGGAAATTCATATGGCTCCCACATATTTCTACGATTACTTTGCGATCGAATGAACCACTTACATACGATACCAATTTCCCTTTGTCTCACGATAGTTTACTTATCCGAGGTTTTGATCGTCGGTATCTCTACATACCTAGTTCAACCTTGTTACCGATAAGTACTCTTTTCTCGCTCCCGTGGTTTGTGATCCCTTGTGAACCAGTCACATGCTTGCAAGCTAACTGGATGACATTCCACCGAGAGGGCCCAGAGTATATCTATCCGTCATATGGATGGACAAATCCCACTCTTGATCCATGTGTCTCAACCCATACTTTCCGAACACTCAATGCCACCTTTATAGCCACCCAGTTACGGTGTGGTGTTTGATGTCATCAAAGCATCCTTCCGGTGATGGTGATAAGCATGATCTCATGGTCGAAGGAATTAGGTTACTATGTACCAGAAAGCTTATAGCAAATGAACTATATTAAATGACTTGATCTTTATGCTACGCTTAACTATAGGAGTATGTCCATCATATCATTCTCCTAATGATATGACCCTGTTGTTAATAACATCTCTATGTTCATGATCAGGAAACCATGATCATATATTAACTAACAAGATAGTTTAACAAGAGGCTTTACTAGGGACTCTTTTATGTTTACAAATCACACAAGTATTAATGTTTCCGATTAATACAATTATAGCATGGTATGTAAACATTTATCATAAGTATGAAGATATGATAATAACCACTTTATTATTGCCTCTTGGGCATATCTCCAACACCTACCACCATGGATCCTAGCGCATTCACCATGGATTTGGGAATCGACTCACCTTGGCCGGGAGTTGGTTCTTGGTGCCCTAATGGTTCTTGAATCTTGAGGAAGTAGCAGAAGGTAAGGGTATTTTGCTTTTTAGTCTCGACTTTTGACGGATATATTGAGCCCAAGGGAAGGAGATCACGCCGAGGCGCATACCAGTTGAGGATCATACTTTCAAGATGCCGGGGACAAAATTCATGGAGAAGATATTAGTGCATTTGGAGTATTATATCCGTGCGGTTGAATACAAACCACAGGTGGAAAGACATCAAGGTTTGCACTTTGTTTTAACTTGCAGTAGAATAGTAGATGGAGTTCATGTTCATCTGAACTGTTTAACATGCATATTTTATTCTTAAAAAGACTACTATGTTCGATTACTTTACACGAAAATCCCCATTTTAATTGCAATTTTTACACAATAAGGCTGCTTACAACTTGTACTATAGAAATTCCAGTGCTGATCGGCTGAATTTTACTGGAGAAAAATTCAGTCTTGATAAATGTAGAACAATGCTGCATAAAATCTGGTTGCTTACAGCTTTTTAACATAGAAATTTAGTGTACATCAACTGAATTCTACTGAAAACAATTCAATAGTGATCTGTTGATTTGTAGTATACTAATAAGCGTGAAAGCTGGACATGTAGATGGAGCACAATGCATTGTCGTTTTTGCAAGTAAATTCTTTTTGTCTACAAGGGTTGGAGAAAAAGCTGTAGAAAGAACCCGCGCCAAAAATGATTGGAGTGTTAGAGAAATCTATAAGAAGTTGCCCTGAGACTAGAGGCGAGCATGTGGTGGATCCATCTTTAGGGATGATGTTAACGCTTAGTGGCGTAGGGCTTTATAACCTATACTAGTGGGATCATGAGTTCGATAGGTAAGCAGTGAACCACGGCGGACCAAGACAATGCATGAAATAGTCACGCATAACCATTAATTCGAAGTTAAGACTCAGCATCCCTACCATGCATAGTTGTTCAAAAATTTGTTGGGTCGACATAATGTATTTATGCTATGATCACAGGCGATCCCTACTACGCACCCATTAACCTAAGGTTAAGTGACCACTGTATCATATTGTGAAGGTATGTCATCTCTAATTTTAACTGAATGCATACTTGAATAATTTTCTCATACATTTCCCCTAACAGGCAGTTGTAACAAAGCATCCTCTTTCATGGTAAAGTGTTCGGCCAATGTCTCAAGAGCAAGCGGATCTAATAAAGAGAAAAAAACCATGTTAACGGGGGAGTCTTCACACTGTTCCACATGAAACCATCTCCATCAGATCAAGGAATTCATGCTCCTCATTTCCTCACCACAATGCCAACTCAACGCAGCTCAGCTCTGAACTTTGTAGGAGACAATTTATCTTCACGTCAAGATATGCTTCAATACATGGTGAGCCGGCCGCGTTCTGCCACCATGTCAGTTAGGGTCGCCCATGATTTTGAACAACTTTTCAGAAGCACCTCAAATGAAGATCTCGAGCAGTTCGTTCATTCAAAAATCTTGTGTATAACATACTGAGCATGCACACGATTTTTGTCCTTATCGATCCATGTGGCCCATTGCTCACAGGTTATGGTTCGTCCCTTACACGGAAACACGAAAGTCTTGGAGAACTGATCACCCCACCCCACCCTTGAGCGATGCCCTTTGGAATATGCTCGCATCCACCGAAAACAACTTCAATGACTTCTTAGTATATGCCCAGCCATGAACGCAATGCATCCAATTTGCCATTGCCACCATGCCTTGTCTTGGGCAATATTTTAATAACCATTTATATTTCTCCTAAATTCGTGCCTAGCTTGGTGTACTATTAAAAATAGGTTGTAACACAACCTGACTCAGTTGTCCGTATGACAACTCCGAGGTATTGCCTCGATTCTAGCATGATCAAACTTTTTTGCCTCGATTCTATCACGAGGAGTACTTCCTTAACCCTTGATCGGTTTATGTCATGTGAATGGCATCCCATTAAATGCGGGGGTCCATTTTTTTTATCTTCTACAACTTATGAGTTGAAGGGTGTGAGCCGGCCAATTGAAGCTAAGGGATGAGTACATGAAAATAGCATCAGTCATGGACCGTGAGAACTAATATACGCATTGATTGTCTCTAAAGACATAGGCCAGTGTACTGTTTAATAAAAGCAAAGTAAATAGGAATACCTTCTAGATTACACAACAAAATATAAATCACGAGAGACAATAGCAGTGCAAATAATGTGAGCATCTGGACCTCAGAGCCAAAACAGATTTCTAATAAAAACACATGCATTTCTAGACCATCACACTGTCAACATGCCAGGCAGGCGGCGGGGCGAAGCCCGCCTTTTCGTCTAGTATTATAATACTCTAACACACCGGGCGATTAGAACATGTCCCGTGTCCCAAATGAGCGGTCCGTCCAAGATGCCGTTCCGAGCTGGTGTTGTGGATCTTGGTAGGTCTACCGGGTCGGTGTTATGGATGTTGATAGCGGGTGTTGTGGATGTTGATAGTGGATGTTGATAGCGGGTGTTGTGGATGTTGATAGTGGATGTTGATAGCGGGTGTTGTGGATGTTGATAGCTACCGAGGAGCAGCGGGTGATGTGGATCTGGGGCATCTTTGTTAGATCGGTCAGGGGCATGTTCCAGGGTTGTCTTGTCTTGCATTGCATGTGCACATGTACTTGTTCTCGTTGTCTTCTTTTTTTTTATTTCTTTTTTTAGGGAATCTCGTTGCCTTGTGTTGGTCGAGCATATGCTCTTGGGGTGCGAACTGAATATCCGGTTTACCACTCCCTTTCCCTTTTCAAGGCTTTAGCCATCTTCACCAAACAGGTCAGTTTGAGTCATGTTACGACCGATTTGGATCCATGGTTCGGTCTGTTCGGTTGACCGTGTGATCCAAAACGGACAAGCCAGTTCAAGAGAAGCCTATGTACGTCTGCGAGTCAGGCTGCATCCAGCGTCTGTCCGGATAGACCCATCCGTCCTTAGATCTGGATTATGAATGAGTCGGGTCCATCTGAAATAATTCGAATGAGTAAATGCGCTGGGGTGCCATGCGATGGCGGACTCGAGAAAAATTAGAGTTGTGCACACTCCTAAATATTTTCCCCGCACCTGCATACATGCTACAAATTTGTCAAATGAGTAATATACTTAGCTAATTGATTCACATCATTATACTTTAATACATATGTTTCAAGTATTAATTGATTCCAATACTCAAAATATAATCAAAGTCTTACATCACAAAATATAGCATAAATAGAAAAATAACTCGCTAAGATTTGGTAATTCTATGCTCTTTCCTATGAAGGTTTCAACAATGTCATCTTCACTTACTTTCAAGAACACATCTTGCTCAATAGATGTCACTAAGCAATGTTTTAAGAGCTCATCACTTATACTATTCCGCAACTTATCTTTCACTAGACTCATAGAAGAAAATACTCTTTCAATACTCGTCGTCGCCACCGGTAGGAGCAATATCAACTTGAGAAGTAGTAGACAAGATCATAAATAACATGCTTGTTTGTTTCAACAAGCATAATAGAGAGCTAACCAAGATGATTTGTATGTTTGAACTTATCATCCGTTCTCATATCATTGATAAAGGTATCAAATTGGTATTCAAATCTTATCAAATCCGAGCTTGATATGTCATTGGGATATAATTGGGAAAGTTTCATTACTTTTGAGTATCATAGAAGAAAATGAATTTAACATGTTCATAGCCGACATGTTAACAAGCAACTTCATAGCCAGCTGGTTGCTGTTGTTCGATCTGGCCGAGCGGCGAGCTGTACGACATGCGACCAGCGAGGCCACGAAGCACGCAGGGGACGACGCGTGCCAGCCGACGAGAGGCCGCAAGAGGGAGGTAGCAGTGCGACCGACGAGGGGCTGCAGGGGAGGCGGGCAAGGGACGCAGCCACGCACGGAACGACTTGTATGGGCAGCGTCGGTGGCTGCTGGTGCTTCGAGGTTGACGCGTTGAATTTGGGATTGATTAATTAGTGATAAACCGGTTGTGCTTTGCTAGCTATGTTTTTTCTTGGCTATTGGACATGTATCTCCAATGTTGTTTTTGTGACAAGTCCAAAACTATACAACACTTTTTTATTGAATGTCCGTTTGCTATAATTATATGGTGCATTATTCATATGACCTTCAATATCACATCACCCTCAAATTTAAACAATTTATTTGAGAATTGGCTCACGAGTATCCCAAAAAGAAAAAAATCTGATTAGGGTGGGAGCATGTGGTATTATATGGGCTATGTGAAACGCCCAGACTGACGTTATTTTTAACAAGGCTTGGATGCATATCTTTCTTGCAGGGTATCCTTATGGCTACTCACTGGATTTGTACGTGATCACTGCTACAGCCTGTGAACGACCGTCAAATTATGGATGCTGGATGCAATACGTTGGAGATGACTATGCAGGAATTGTTCAGCCGGTGTGGATGGCGTTTTGATCTTAGGATTGCCTCCTGATGGAATCACTTGGTACCTTTTGACTTCTCTTTTTTCTTGTGTTCGTGTTCAAGATATAAAATCGTTTTAATAATGCAACAAGCCGTATGCATCGCTTTGATGCAGAGGATGGGGTGCTGCCTCCATTTAAAAAAAATCTAAGACTAAGCAATAGTAGTAGGTAAAATAAACTCTTCAAATTTTTTGGGAGTGCCATGGCACACCCTGCACACCCACTAGGTCCGTCCATAGTGCCGCGTATGTTCCGCGTGGACCCATGCGGACACGGGCGGACCGTTTACGTCTCCCCAGTGGAGATGCCCTTATTGTGATTCGTCTAGTCCGTTGTAGGTCCTGACAAACTCCGCTCCTGGCTTGTCCAGTAGAGAGGGGCTCCACCATTTAGTAACGAAATGAGGAGATGATCAGGCCTGTTTTCTTTTGACTATTTTTTTTACTCCCTCCATTTTCCCTTGATATAAGTGTATAGTTTTTTGTAAAAAATTCCAGAATATAAGGTATATGGTGAGATCGTGGGATTTTTTTTACATCATTTAGGAGTCAAACTGATTTGGAGAGATGAGATACCGAGATTTCCCTATTTTCCTCTATTCTCACATCGGTCACCTACATGTATTAACATCTAAAAGTATCGGATTTTTTTCCTTTTAGCCTATGCGTTAATATTCGTGCAAGAAAACTATACACCTTATATCAAGGAACGGAGGGAAAATATAAGAAGTTTTAACTTTGTCATACAAATATATCTAGACTTTTTTTATTATGTAGGTTCACTGAGGTTTAAAGTAAATCTATATATTAAAAAAATCTAGATATATTTTTTTCACAAACCTAAAACATTTTTTTTGTGGGTAAAACCTAAAACATCTTATATTTATCTCTCACTGCTTGGGACGTTCTACTCTTTTGCAGTGGTATTGTTGCAGAATGAAATACTAGGTTTTCCAAAAAGAATAACACTAAAAATGTGAGAAGGTTGTGTCAGGTCAGTCCCCAAATACTTTAGAATACTGGCCGCGACAGCTACCAGAATCTATCTTCTGATTTGCCTATGGTTGTATGAACTACACGGCTTGAAAGCTTGAGTACGACAGTTTTAGGGACAGATATCGGTTTGCTAATTCTCACTGAAAATTAGCTTAGAACTCAGTCAGACCTCAATTGGAACCCAATCCATTGGATTTACATCGCAATTCTTGCATCCCTCGACTTACAAGTGGGCATGGAACTCAACTTCCCAATTGCCAGTGGGGTTCAGCTGAGATTTTTTTAGTTGCAAGTGAGGTTGCAACTAAAACACTTCTAGTTGCAAATAGGCTTGCAACTATGAGATTTTTTTCTTGTTGCAAGAGCTGAGATTGGTGATATCACCTGCTATTTCTCGGTCGGCCGAGAATTAAACACATATATCAAGATGTCGACATCAGATGACTTCATAAGAGGAATGTCTACCAGAACAACACGGTAATCTCGATCGGCCGAGAATTAAACACATATCAAGATGTCGACATCAGATGACTTCATAAGAGGAATGTCTACCAGAACAACACTTCCGTGTTGTGTGCCCCCATCGCGAGAAGCGCCTAGATCAGAAAGCATGTCCTCTTTTTACTTCGAATAACTATCGCACTATCTGGTCACAGAAAACTATATTTCTTCTATAGGAATCACAACACGTCAGATACATCAAGACAGCTACAGACCCACCTTCATATACATCTCTTCTATGCAGAAACTATGCAGAGAGCCCAAGATTGATCTATAACCCTAACAACACACCCAGCCTTGAATCCTTGTAACAATCACCTTACACCGATGCAGTCATCGTCCACCCTACTTCGTCAAGCTTTAACTTATCCTTCTGTCAACTTCAAGCGTGGAACAACATTCATCGCCTGCAGTTCCTGAAATACCAAACAATACAAGCAAACCAATTAGCCTTGTCCAGGGGCAACCAACGCTATACTAACGACAATGACCAACAACATTAAGCAATCACTCAATGTTCATGTTCAGTTTCATGCAGTAGCCAACGGAACAAAAAATTCAAACTGATGGAAAGGGCTAAGTGCAATCCACATATACTGTAACACCCCCTCTAACGTGTGACGCAGGGAAGTCCACACGTGAACAGAATAGTCTTAGACATATGGCTCAAGAGGCCAATACATGGACACAAAGGGGGCTACAAGCAATTTTTAATAAATTGCGAAGCCAGGACTCGAACTCGAGACCTTAGGCTCTAATACCATGTTAAGCTTCATGCACTAGACAACCCAACCAAAAGTCTAATAGTTCAAACCCTTAACTACACAAGCATTGTCATGATTCAAAATCAGAATCTCAGCAACGTAATTAATATGCACGATTGTAAAACACCGATTTTACTGTCCACTTCTGCAGTACCTGAAACAAAAGCTTGCAAGCATACGGCATCCTCATCTTGGCCATGTTTTCTCCATTTTTGCACATCGAACAGAAGGAAGTCTTCAGTTTATGATTGTAGTAGCCTAACAGACCACATTTTCTGCAAACCTGGAGAACGTGAACCGCAAATAAGGCCAGGCTGCCACAAAGTACCAGGAAAATGAAATGACTAACTGCGTATAGATGTTTTTTTCGGGTTATAGTTAAGTCAAATAATTACATGAACAACTCTACCATGGACCCATGGTAGGTTAGAACTAGACAAACTAGCCCTTCACAGTTCACTTGGATGTAATACAGTAATAGTTTAACGATTCAACCAGAAGCAGCAAAGCGACGAGTGCTCGCAGGTTTCATCGCACTACTAATGCTACAACGACATGCATAATTAGGTTTCTTGCATGATTCCAGCCACCGAAAGAATCACAAACTACTTAACAAATTACCTGAACTTGATATGGATCACTGGATAGTAGGAGACGTTCAAAGATTAGCATGCTAGCACCGTATGCAATTAAGCAATCGCGCTCCATTTCACCAAGACGCAGACCTATGAAAAACGTTTTAAAAAATGTCAAAAAAGATAGTCAACAAGAAAAGTGCAAGGCTCCAGTCATTTAGTTGCAGCATATATCTGAGAGATGTAAACCTCCATCACGACTTCGGCCTTCAGTAGGTTGCCTGGTCAGTAGTACTCGTGGTCCACTAGCTCGAGCATGCATCTTATCGAGAACCTAGAGAATCCATATATAAGTAAATATTTACAGAACTATACAAAAAGAAACTAAAAAGAAATGTCAAGCAAGCTAAGAAGACATCGTAGGAGCCCAATCAGCTCGGAGAAAACAACAAGAGAACCAATAGTATGTACTAGCCAAAATATCTTAGAAGTTCTCATGCACAGTTTGATGTTTGAACAAGCAATGGTCAGGCATGTGAACACTCGCTTGAAATCTTGAATGTCGTTATTCAACACTCACTATGAACTACTCCCTCCTACCCAAGTTTATAGAAAAAATGTCAATACCTAAAATCCGAAATCCATATTGCGAGGTCGATCATAGTGTTCAGTTGGTATGTACTATATCTCAATATTTTTTTCTATAAGCTTTAAAAAGTTTGACTTAGGACAAAACTTTCCAGCTCAGATGCAGGGTTAGACCGTGCATGGACAGAAAAATGCTGGGGCACATCTCTATTTGTGAAAATGTACCCGTATGGAGTAGCATAGCTATTGCTAGCTACAAGCTATGCCAAATAGCAGAGCTACTTAGACCTATTGTGCTAGTCGCTACTCGCTAGTATAGAGGGACATTGGCACGCTGCTTAGCGTTTCGGGGTCTAAGAAAGCTATACTAGCTATTTGGAACCTTGAAAGTTACTACACCACAAAGCATGCTGGAAACAGAAGCTACAGTAAACAAAGCATCAATGAGACCAAGCAAAATAGACAAACAAAGCTATGCCTACCATGTGCTTCAGTTTCTGGTAATAGATTGGCCCCATGAAGACATATGCCTGAAGAGGATGGCCTAAAATGCCTGAAATGGGGGAAATTATCAGCTCTCAAGACCCAGCAGAGCCAGGTGGTGTGAACCCACGCCATGAAGAAAGAATACATCACAAATAAGCAATACCATTTAAATGATCAGAATCCACAAGGACATATTTAGTGCAACATAAATTCGAATTACGAGAAGAGCAGAATTCAAGAAATTATTAGATTGCACACCATATCTTAATTTCTCAAGACTTGTGATTAAGAGTGAAAATAGAACATAATATATATTTCTACGCAATTTACATACAACTCCTACCGCCATGCAATACTCACGAAAACAAGCGAAGAATTAGTAAAATGGAAAAATGTGAAAGAAAAATAAAGATGGTAAACTTCATTTGTGGCTGGCAGGGTCCTTGAATATGTTTTCAGCAAAAAAAAACATTACTTAGACCGATTTAGTAACAAAAATAAACAGGCGGTTTTCAACTAGTTATATATTGTAAAATAGCAAATTTCATTTGAAGCTTGGATACATCACGTCAAATAAGTAACAGTATAGAGTTGCACCCATCCCAGGCACCTAACATATACACTTTTCAAGAAACTGATGGTTGTTAGAGAGATAATTGTGGTGTACTAGGACTCCTGTGTATTTACTTCGTATTCAGAATTTTAGATTCGTACTCTATCTCCATACATGTACTTGTAATTATATATCTTTCTAAGGCCCTTGGAATAGATCATGTTGCCTTGATCGTACATTTGCAACAATGGTGACCAGTTTGACAAAAAACAGGCAAAAACTGCTAGATTTGTAGCACATACCACATAGGCTGAAGTTACATAGTATGTACTTCTACAGATGTACATAAAAAATATTAAATCGGAAAATCACATCAACTGAACAACAATTGGACGACTCATAGGCCTTACTTTATTGTCATGTTAGCTGCAGCACTACTATTTTTAGATTCCCTGAACTCAGTTGATACTGACTTGGATTAACATAAAAATTGGTGTTTATCGCCAAAGTACTTGATACTGAAAACACACCTGAGTACAGGAAATCTTTTCCATTATAGCTGAAGCCCGTGCTTGACAAGCGTATTGCTGGTATGCAAGCGAAAACATTGGAAAATCGTTGTAAATTTGTTTTTAATTATGAATTTCCGAAAGCAACTATGGTATTACATGATACAAACAATACCTTATGTCTTCAACTTTATCAGCATTACCACTTGGTTCACCAAATATACTGCCATAATGGAACCGACCACAAGAAACACCAGCCTTTCCACCAAGAAGTTCAATCATTTTACCTATTGTCATACGACTGGTGACAGAATAAGAGTCAGGAAGGCTGGAGAAACACTACCAAACAAAATAATAAAAGTTGGTTTATTCAGCGTCATAGATGTTGGGTAAAATTTTCTGTTGATGGTGAACCTTTGGAATGATCAGCGTATTATAATGCAACATGTGTTAGGAATTTGTGGCATGGAAGAAGTACAAACTTCAAGTCATCAGAATATAATAACCCTATAATTTCTATCTAGCATGCACGTGACCGGTATATCTAACCCTCAAGGATTGGTATATATGAACTTGACAACTGCATCACAGGAATCGTCCTCTTGGAGAGAGATATTTCGTATATTAAGTATCACAGTCAGTCAGTCACAACTCCCAAGATGGTATCCGATCTTAATTGAGTGAATCACAATAACAAGTCATAAGTCGTGATAGTAATCCAGTCCACTTATTTCATTTCTACAAATTTTACCTAACCACATTACACAAGGAAAAACATGTCTAAAACAACATGTTTTACTGAACTGGAAGGAGTAGCAATTAAGAATCGTTAAAATTAGACTTCTATGAATGGATTCACTCAATTAAAAAAAGCATGGCATGGATCCACTTGACTTATTACTTACTTTTGTGCTTAGCAAAAAGATACTCAAAGCTCATGTGTCACTAAAACATGGATTCACTTGAACTATTACTTGACAAAAGTGACCAAATTTTCACATTAAATTAGTGCAGAGTAAAATTGGAGTATAAGACGTGGAAAATATTCCCAGAGAAGTAGTCCCAGTTCCAGTTCCAGAAATACGGCCACTTTTATCCGGAAGCATGCCAAAGATAGAAGCCAATAAACATCGACAGATTATATGATATCATATGTGAAGGAAATCAGCAAATGGAGGAAAAAGTAAAGACTATAACCAAAGCCAATATAAAACCTTGGAAATCCATGAGGATTCATAATTAAATCAGGGCATATTCCTCTCTCAGAGAAGGGGAAGTCTTCCTGCTGAACTATGGTGCCACAAACACCTTTTTGGCCATGTCTGCTACTAAACTTGTCACCAACCTGAGTCATAAACATGAATAGCAAATTTAAGCTCCTATTTCTGCAGATGAAATCAAGGGAATTCACCAAGCCATACCTCTGGCCTCCTAGTGTGACGGATAATACACTTAATGGTCAATTTGTCATCTGTATCTGAACAAAGCATTACACGATCCACAACAGTAGTCTCACCATCAACACCCTTGTAAATAGCAGGTGAGTCCTTATAATCCCTGGATAAGTAGTATTGAACAGTAAGGAAATCATGATTCTTTAAAAGTAAATACGTGAGCCGAAATACTAGAAGATGGAACGTAAAAAAAATCACACAAAGTCGCAAACATAAGAATACTCACCTGTTCGTTAACACAGTACCAGGAGTTCTCGTGGTAACCTTTGGTGTTTGCTTGTTCACATAGATATCATGATTGCGGATTATTTGACCAGGTGCAACAAATCCATCTTCATCCAAAGCCTGCAAAAATTGTTTCTTGTTTCAGGAGCTTAGAAAATGTTCGTGAAACCATAGATTAGCAGATACAAATAAATCTAGACAGTTTGGGTCCTTTGGAACTGGTGAACCCCTTATCGAGCATGCCAAACAGAAAATATAATGTCATTTCAATGATAGATCATGAAATTAAAATTCGATAAACATATATATCTAGACAGATGGGACTGAGATACAACATACTGAATTCAACATCATTTTTATATATCTCCAGATGTAGATAGATGAGCCCCTGTGAACTTGTGCTTTACTTCTTTTCTGAAAATCTAAATAGCTCAATCGTACTGAATTGGACCTGCACTGCCTACAAGATTTCCTTATTTTCGCCTAGGAGCACTTTGGATTTGGTTAATGAGCTATCCTACCCAAAGGAAAATGACAGGTTTAAGTTCAGAAAAAATAACAATGATCAGTCATTTTTATACCCGCAAATTTTGCTTCATCAAGCCACCATCTTTATCTCTTTGTGGTTTAGCAATCCTGTCTGATATACCATCTCCATATTTACCGGTTGTTACAGTGTACCTGTAGGATGAGAAGCAAAAATAAAACCATAAAAAACAGCATTAAGAACATGCTCTCCAAGCACTTCAGTCAGATTAAATGAAGCAGCATCTTAATATTACTTTTTCATTGCTATACAACCAAAACCTCGATCAAGTGATGATTTGTTCATCACAATTGCATCTTCAATATCATATCCACTATAACTCATGACAGCTACAGTTGCATTCTGCCCAGCCCCAAGCTTATCGTATCCTACCTGAAAAGAATTGCACTGTCACATGACTTACAACAGAGTGTGGGTGGGTGCAGGGGAGAGTAGGAGGATGGGGACAAACCAATTCAATTGTTTTTGTTGTAAGCAGGGGGCGTTGCGCGTACACTAGTAAATAAAGTAGAGAATCTGCTCGAAACAACTACAGAATTTCCAAAGACACATTAGTTCACACCAAAAGGAAAAGAAGATGCATGAACGACTGCAACCAGACAGCTTTATTCAGGTTTCATATAAAACAAGAAAATGCAAGATTTAACTAAGAAAACAAACTCCAGATGCTTATTACCTGATTATAAGCAATGTTCCCCATCAGCTTGCTTACCCATTGCACACTGCAGACAAAAATGTCACACGAGAATATTCAAAATAATACAGAGATGTATAGCAATAATCTGTGTCCTTGCCTGATAAGTGTTACGTGGAGACTGGTTATGGTGTGGATCAATAAGTCCAGCTACAACTCCTAATATGGTCATTGGCTCTATCTCAATGTGAGTAATGCTGCTTCTTTGAACATCATCTTGATCCACATGCTCATACAATGCAATCTGTTTGAATCATCATAACCACATTATCAAAATATACATGATCCATGCACAAAAACAAAAAAACATGATATACCAGTGCATTATTCTCTTCATTGGCGTCAAGATATTCAATCAACCCATCACGCAGAAAAATCATCAAATGAGCGAATACCATCCTAGAGTAAAATAAGCAGTGAGATAAAGATCAAACAAATGACAGTAGACCAAGAAGTAAAAATTGCTAACCCTCAGTTCTTTCATATGATGCTCTTTAACCCTTGACCTGCCCTTATCAGCAATTATAAGTGGTCGGCAAACACGGCCACCATCAGACGCAATGTAGATGCAATGCTATAATGATAATGACAAACAAGGTTAGTATCTCCAACACATTCTTAAAGAAAGCGAAAAGAAGATCAACACGCGCGTCATAGGCTTTGGACTCAAATCTTAAGGGGTATTAACTACTGTTTGGTCTCAGAGCCTTATGGCATTGAAAGTAAGCTTTCCATAGAAATTGATTACTTGTTAATAAATCTGCACTAACAGCAAATGCTTATATTACGTGGTGACATCAAAATAGCAGAACACCATCTGGTCCTAGCCCGGATTTCTGGAAATTGGCTGCATTCGACTGAATTTTTTAGGCAACTTACATTGCAAAATTCAGGTACGACAGACTTGCAAACAAGGACTTAGGAGAGGGTGGAATAGTGACCCTGACCACAGAAAATTGAGGAGCGCATTTTAGGATATGGTTACCAGCTAGCTGAGAGGATGCGGAATCACTATGATCATACAGTTGGATACAGGACATAGCTTGGATGTATCACCTTGCATAATCTGCCTATCATATTTAGTTGGCATGCTAGAGCGCTCTCCAAGGAAAGAGTTTAACCAGTGGTGGATTCGGGAACTAATATCTATAGGTCAATCTTTCATACCTCCATACATTTATATGTAAAATCAGTTAATGCCAAAGCGCTCTTTGAAAAGGTTACATATTGCTTATTCCTGATTGATCTAGTTGACGACAGTTGCCTTGTTGGACCGATTGTGGATTAGAATAGAAGTTTCTTGTGCCATGACTAACATTAAATCCACCAGCAAAAACTTTGACTAAAAAAGGTCTAGTTAGTACCATCCTAAGTAGAGTCTCGAAACAAATTTGCATTGACTATCAGCAGTTAGGACCATAATGTATATTAGAATGACAACAAGATGATTTTAAGCTAGTAAGAACCAAAAGAAAAGAAACATTACCTGTTTCTCATTCACAAAAATGCTTACGAACTCTCCAATTTTGCCTGATTGACGAAATGTTCTCATAGAATTAGCAAATCTCTGGAGAGCATCATAGATGACTTAGTGAGAATAAAAATAAAATAATTTGAGAATGGATATACGGTTTATAATGGATTAGACCTGAGGCTGCCTGTGTTTCCCCAGTATTAATCCATTGAACATGACCAGAAATGAACCTGGTGCATGGATTTCTTCTCCAGAGAGAAGTGACAAATCTTCCACACCCAGGCTATAACACTACAATAAAGAATGAACAAAACATAGGTTCAAACACTAGAAACTATAACATTGCTCATAAATTGTGGACATAATTACATATCAACAGGTGTTAGAAAAGTGAGAGGGAAAAAATATTGTTGACCATTTGGCTTATACATATGGACTCGGATTCTTTCGAACAGTCCATAGCCACGTCGCCATGGCAAAGGCAACTTTTGATCACCTCAACTCTTAACATTAAGAAAAAAGAATATAACTAAAATGGAATTGGCAATACTTCTTGGAACGACAGACCAGCGGGAAATCTAATGGACCTCAATGCCCTTTTAGTGAGGAGTAGATGTCCGACGATGTGAGGGATATGCCATGAGGCAAAGTGCCTGACTGGACAGATTCATGGCTGAGACCCTCCAAGCTTACTGGGATACCTTTAAGGGCAATGTGGTGGCAACTTTTCCAGAGTTGCACTCGCTTAGAGGGTGTGGTTTTCAGGACCTGAATCTGGATCTGTTAATCCTGCTGCTGTAGCGGACAGACGCATACGCTCTAAGGAGCTGCTGCCTAGTTAGTTTCACACACAACTTTGGCAAGCCGGTGGTAAAGGCCTCGGCTACAAAGTCTATCGCCAAGACTGAAATGTGTGGAGCAAAACCAATGCCCATTCAATAAGCGCAGAATACATGATCATGTCATGTTGACACAATAGACAGCAAAATACCTCAGAGGCCAAGCTGGATATCATACACATTCAAATCCGTCTCTTGGACAATTCTTTTCGAGGTGTGGCAAAGGATGGGGTTTGGAACTTTGGAAATTGTGCTCGCGAGTGGATTGCTATTCTCCTCTCCACGGTCAGATAACGGGAGTGATGCTAATAGCAAACCTGGACCTTTGCCAGGGTGATTCACTGTCCACAATGTTGTCTGAGTTGATCATTGATATCCTAAATGATCAGATGTTTCGGCGCCTCATGCCCGCCAACTAGTCAGCAAGCATTTAGTGGCACGAGGACAATGCCCGTCATCTTTTCTCAGCAGGATAGGAACAGTTGCTTTAGATGATAGCTTACTCACATTCTTTGGCCATGCTTCGGGGTGGCGCACCAATTGATGAGGAAGCCAAGGAGGCCGCAAATGCAGTGCCAGCTGGTACCCTTCGCAATCAAGTACCTTGTAATCCTGCACTACGATTTGGAAACTCTCTAGTTAGGCTGTCAAAGCCCTCGTGGACCAGATAATAGAGTGGATACCTGTGTGAGAAGGACCTATGATGAGAAAGGGCGATAGGGCTTACTCTTGTCAAGGGGGTGCTTGTGGCGATCCAGTTTTTTCGGCTTATGGTGTTGGGTCTGTATGAAATGTCCAAAAGCAAGCGGATAGATCCTTCAAGAATTCCTTGGATAAGGCAGAGCAGCTGCCTGGTGCCACATCAAGTGGAACAAGGTGTGCTACACACTGGAGTAAGGTGGCCTGGTATCCATGACCTGGCAAGGATTGCAAGCCTTCAGGTGCGCTGGATCTGGAGGAAGTATGTCCTTATGCAATCCTCCAGAGACGAGCAGAGTGTGTTCGCTACATCCACCAAGACTCTGGCGTGACAGAACAACCAAGCTCTTCGGGGAGGATCGACGGTTCAACAGCAGAGCCAGCATCGAGATTTAAACTATAGAAGCTCATCTCGAGATGCACCAGGAAGAACCATATCAACTCGCTCACCCTATGGACTATGGCAGTACACCATTTCTGGCCCATGGTCCATGAGGTGCAGCTCACCACACTAATGGACGACATGACCCAGTGTAGGACCAGTACTCTTCCAAGTCTTGTTACGACCTCCTCTTCAATGGAGCTATCATCTGAAGGTCCTGGAGGCTTAACCGAAAGACTTGGGCCTTCACAGGTTCTTCATTTGACTGGCAAGACCATTGCTCGATGGCTGAGAGGCTTGCTAGGCATGTGTTGCAGCACGCACCAGCCTGTCTCTTATGAGAACAATTGGAAGAGACCATAACCCACCCTTCACAGGTTGTCTTTGGCAAGCCTTGTGACACGAGGTGCTCTTATGGATCAGATTTCCCAGCTACTGGTTTTTAGAGAAAACTTAGTGGACAGGTGGCAACATGCATTAGTGATGCTCATGGCATGGTGGATTTCAAAGCAGCGAAATGCTGATCACGAGGTTATAACATCACTGGAAATTACCAGAGATTCTAGTATTAAATCACATGTTACAAATGGAGAGCCCAAGAATTAGAACTGAGAATTGTATTAAGTATTAAGTCAATAGCGTTTTTTTTAATGTTGCAACAGTGGACATACACACAGCAACACAAATAGGCATATCGAGGACGGGAATAAATCAGCAACCTCAGAGGACAGGTTCACACTTTCCCACCAAGCACGTGATTGTGTGTAAAGGTTGGCAAACATGATATGTGGTCTGTACTCGTAATTCCACCAGACAATCAAGAGTTTGACAATGGGCTTGTCAATAGCACAATACAGATATGGACATGCTTATAAGCACAAAGGGACAAAGGCATAAAACATTAAAGCCAAGGAAATGAATATTAGCTGAATTAGAGAAAACAAACCAGTTTCACTAGTGGGCCCTCCTCTTGATCTGTTGTAACATGAGTCATTAAAGCTAAATTTTTTGTCAATCCACAAGCTTCCCCTTCAGGTGTATCACAAGGACAAAGCATACCCCACTGTTACCAAAAAAAGAAATTAGGCATACAAATGTATCTTTATGAAGTACAAACATACTACACTTTGTCCTCACCTGACTAGGCTGCAAAGCACGGGGCCCACTTGTTTTCCTCGTCTTCTCAAATTGTGGTGTTATACGTGTCATGTAGCCTAAAGATGCCATGTATGATAACCTAGATAGAACCTGCATAGAAGTAGAAGAAAAACTAACATGCCTCAAGATAAGTCGAACAGAGAAGGAGAATCGGAACTGAGAGGTTGAATGAGTAGATACCTGTGATACACCTTTTCTATGCATCTTAAATCGTTTAATGTCCCAATTTCCCGTGGAAATAGCTTTCTCCAAACCAGCAGTTATGGTATTCTGCTGCATTATCAACTGTGCAAAGGAAGGAGGTTACATATCTAAGATGCCGTATCTGATCATCCAAACAACAATTTTTGTTTCAAAACTATCAACGAACTACACATTGAAAAACTAGTTGCACAGAGCTACATCTTTTGTTATTAATCATTTTATACACCTTTACCTGATTAGCTATCCTGTGGGTTCGTGATTAGTGGTTCAACACCCAAAAAAAAGTAGGGTTTATTATGGGATACATCTTCAGTTAGCGAACCTGATATTTACAAAATTCTATCTATGCAACAAAAAAATCTGAAATGCAGATGGAATTTCAGCTGTAGGGTTGCCCACCCTAGCCCAGCCAGACCTTGACACTCTCGTCCACTCCCAAGCCCCAACCTAGCAACTCAGGATCACTCAAAGTTAAAAACTACTCCTAACTTGTTGACTGTAGCCGGAGGCCATAATAGTCAGTTCTGTCGCAAGTCTAAAGAGTGATTTTGTGAAAAGGTTTGCACTTTGCACATGGTATGGTTCTGAGGAACTAGTTCTTATAAGTCGCTTTGAACGTATTTTTTCAGAGTTGGGAGAAACGTATTCCAATATAATGTGCAGAGCAAGACAAAAAGGGTAATGAAGTTCTATGCTACATTATCATTTATCAACTTCATTATGGAGCCTGGCAACACAGAAATTGGCATCTGTAGTATCGACAGGCAACTTATGATGTATACAAGAAAGAAGAATACCATGCAAGAAGAGATGGTTAATTTAAGCTGCATATTATCATGAAAAACTGCACTGCCCCATCTTAAGTATGAATTTGTAGCCTTGAAAAAGAGTGACCAGTTATTGAGTTATACTCCTTATTAACCTTTTTTGCGAGTCACTATAATTCAGATCTTAAATTAGCGTATGCAACAGAACTTGTAATTTTAGCGCAAAAAAGTCCTTCAGGGCTTAAACCTCCCAATTCCCATCGCAAGAGCCAACAAAAAGAACTATTTCATATTTTCATTTAAACGAGAAAACATTTTCGAAGGCACTTGTATCTGGAGCTAAGGAGCTTAGCAAAATTATCAAGCAAAAGAAACATCTTCAGTTGGTAAACTTAGCAAGGTAACATAAGCTAGCGCCTAGCAGCAACAGCTATACAAAATTGGTTTACCTAGTACAGTAAGACTTGTAGTAAAACGCAAGAGAGGACAAGATAAGCTTCCACAATGCACCTGATTTTCATTACCTGGCTAAAATCCATAGGACTGGAACGGGCCATTTCACTGTTTTTGTTCATACGCTCTATGGCAAAGCTATTCATCGATTTGAACAAATCCTTCACAAAGAAGCACTGTAAGAGAGTCCCATAATGCACAATGTGTAATAAAATGATAAGAGAAAATGAACACCTCAAAAAGTAGGGATACTAATTGACCAGAAAGCTCAAGCCTCTTGTTTCCGACATAATCCTGAAATAAATCCAACAAGAAATGTGAAAAGGGTGGAAAACATGTAAATTTGAGTTATTAGATAATTCATTCATATGCCTAACGAAAGACAGGTGCTTGTGCTGACCACATCGTGTAGCTACTATGTTTTCACTAGATTCAGTAACCTAACCATTGGTTCATGCACAAACTGAAGAACTTTGCTATACATACTACATCTGGATCATCAAATAGTACATACTACCTTTGGAGCGTCAAAGCTCTTTAATCACAAATAGATTCAATAGTAACTTCCACAGGATGTTAAAACATTTAGGTCCATTACATTTCATTCATAGATTTAGTCTTGTAAATGCAAACAGTAAATAGAGAAGGGGTGCAAAGTAAGAACAAGTGTGAAGGCAACACAAGACAAATTGATTGGGTAAGCGCCTAATAGGTGGATCGAGGTAAAAACAGAGCTAGCATGCAGTGTTTGTCTGAAATCCCGATGTACGGCTAAAAGAATGTGCAACCTGACATGTTGTAATATAGAGATCCCAATAACAAGCAAGGTCACTCGACAGTCAGGTTTAACAAGGACCAGTCAGACACTATGCCGTAAACTTGAAACAGAGTTTAGTGAGAATGGGCCATGCTTGATTCTCAACTTCTCATTTTAAAAATGGTATGTTTGGATCCTAGATTATTAGTAGATTATGATCCTTCACCCAGGCTGAAGTTAACTGAGAGAGTATATGTAGCTATATCTATTTTCAAGAAAGTGTAGAAGGTTTTGCGTCTGGTATGGCTATAGTTGACCTCAACATATATTGGATTTGTCAGGAGAATCTTTGTATTGGTTTTTATCCAATAACCAAAAAATTGACAGGGCCTGTTGATCCTGCAGCTCTCTCATGTTAGTGAAACTGACTTGTCCTTTTATCTTTTGGTAAACAGAACCTAAACAACACATTGGACTTGAAATTTTCAACAATTAGTGGGAAGAGTCATAATATCAGACTAGTAGTTAGGTGCAACAATGCAAATCTCTATGACTCAAAGTAGCAAATTAACATGAATATCGGTGATGCTTGGTTTCTCTACACCTTGCGAAGTGAACTATGGATAAGGACACGGTGGGTTTACCTGGAGCATAAAGTTGCATCCATGAACCAAAGACTAAATTTGGTCCGGCTTAACTAACATATAAGTGTACTGCTATGGGCAAGTGGAAAAAACAACTTGATTTCTTCTCAGGTTGCATGTGTGCTTAGTTGTTTTACAGTCATGCATAAAAATAGACTGGACAACTGAATAATATCCAGGAAATAAATAGAACTTACTCTCCTAGGACCAGATGCTCCCATTATGGAAAAACACATTTTAAAATGAAAAAAAATCTCGGGTGCACATCTACATATTCTCTGCGCGCATATGAAGTTTTTTGTACCGCAAAGCTGTGTAAAAGAGCCAATTTTTGGTGCCACGAAATGACTTTTCAAGAGACATTTTTGTCTTTTTTGCCTACAACACTACATATGTTTTTTCTTTAATGTTTCAGGACATGTAAAAGACATGTACATTCTAAAAATAAAGTAAAATCTCTTTGAAAATGTTTTAACCATTTTAATATGCGCTTTCTGTAAAGGGGGCATCTGCTCCTGTGAGCCAAAATGGCGCCTCCCAAGTTACTCAGTTTTCTAAGGTTGAACTAGTCTACTTGACTGCACTAACTGATCAGTACACAAGTCTATCGTGAAGCTGACATCATAAAACATGGCACCATAAACACTGTGTAAACTTCCCAAATGAACTAGTCTAATTAACTGCACTGGATACATATAAGTCTATCATGGAGCTGAAATCATGAAAACACCATAAACACTGCATAAACTTGAGAACTGAACTAGTCTAATTGAGTACACTGACTCATCAATACATAGGTCTATCATGGAGCTGAAATCATAAAAACATATGGCACCATAAACACTACGAATTTGTCATTCACTGACTCCATAAAATCCTGGGATGAGTCAAAGAAGGTGTGAACAAAAGTTCAAGTTAACTTTTCTGAAAAAATCAATTTAATTGTTCTATAGGTCCGGCTATAATTTCCATGGATTGTTATCTTCATTTCTTAGAAGTTTATAGTAGAGCAAATAAAATTAGCTAGATCAGTAGTAGTATTTTCTAGGGGCCAGCTCTGGACTTGCCTTGTCATCAAGGGTCTCAGAATTCAAGATCGCATCCAACATGCGCCTTAACATTACGGCAGTGTAAATACACTTTGGTTGAAAGTTCTCGTTTTCAACCTACAGGAGAGATTGACATGCATTTGAGAAAGAAGAAAATATTCTGGCTGCAGAACCTAGATGAAACATTTATCTTACCGGTACATGTGCAAGAAAAAATTACGAGGTTATATTTTGCCCGACCTTCCTGAAAGGGGGCGAGAGACAGAGAGACATCAGATGATAAGCTGAAGAATCACTTGGTATGCCGTTTTGAATGGCATACTTTGACACGTGGAGTTAGATGAAATAACTTTATCAGCAATTTTTAAAAGAAAGCAATGTGTGATCTACAGTTAATAATTACCTTCACATTTCCTGGACCAGGATACGTCACCTGCAAAAATAGCAGATTGTAAGTTCAGAAAAGACTATCAGCTTCAAGTTTCAACAAAAACAGTCCTTCAGTTATTTTATGAAAAAAGAGTATAGAGGTGTCACAGACTACTCATGGGAAGTAGTAAATACTAAATACATATCTGGTCAAATGCCTAACACTCTTTCAACGGACACTAGAGAGAAAGCACGAGCCAGTAGCAAATGGACCACCATCGCTATCTAGAACTGCAATGTGAAGTTCAATTCAACGATGATAGTAATTACGCTCATCAGTTTGAAGTTTCACCTTATCATCCATGTACCGCAAAGCTTGTTCTTGTGTATATATTCTTTCTGTGGCACATTCCTAATAGAGCAAAGAAATGAAAGATTTAGCAATTAACACAATTTATCAAATAATAATTGTCTGGGAGGATCATCATTATAATATAGTCAAAAAAGTGAATCAACAAAATAAAATAGCAAGTTACCTGAAGAGACAAATATAGGAGGTCACCATATCTTGGATCTCTTCCAACCATTTGAACAACCTCTTGGTCAGTTTCAATTCCCATAGCTTTCATAACCACTATTATAGGAATCTGGGAAAGTCTCAATGGTCAGAAACGGAGTCATGATCAACTTAATAATAATAATAGTAATAATAACAGTAAAGGATCATAAGGCCTTGTTTGTTCTCATTTGTTAAGGATACATCATCTGTGAAGTCAAAGGAAGAGAAAGCTACTCAGATCATGCTACCTTATTAAAGAGATGGTTATTAATCACTTATTAAAGCTGCATATCTAGCTGCCTCCTAGATAACCTGTTTCGATCCCTCACTTATATCTCTTTCTCACTATGGCTATAATTAAAGCACAAATTGGCATATCCATCAGTGAACCACACTACCAAGTACCAACAACCTCTAAAACAAAGCAACCAAGTCATGATCATGAAGCATTTGAGAAGAATTAACGTAGAAGTTGAAGAACTCGTTAAATGTGTGGTCCTATATTACTCAACAGGGGTTAAGAAGATCAGTCTCAGACATAAAAAGACCTTTTTAATATGGCAACAGTGTATCAACTGCATACCGGCTTAGTGAACTGATTCAGCTGTAGATAAATCTTCTCTTTTTCCATGAGAATCACTGTCTTGCTTTTTACTTCATGTGTGCTGCTGGTAACAGATGCAATAACCCTAAAGGACAGAAAATGAAGGTCGCTAATAAGATTCTAACCAGCATGTATTGAATCACAGTGCACTTTCACAATTTACACAGGGAGTGGAACACATAGAACAACATGAACAAGAAACAGAATGACTGATGGTTTTAACCCAGATGGTTGGAATTAGAGATGAACTGCTTCCCTAATACTAACCAGATTACCATAGACAAGACTATTTGGGAAAAGACAATCCCATGGTCAGGCTTTGTGTTTATCAATCAGAAATTCAAGAAATGCCTTAGTCATGTATATAATGCTATATAATGTGCCAATGGTTTCCAGCAATATGCAGCCTAATCAGTGTTACCTAACCTACGCCAACATAAATCAGATGATACAAGGCAGCACATCAACCTGCATAAAGCAGAAACATCGAAACACATGCACAATGTCTAATATCTACTCCCTCCGACCCATATTAGTTGACTCCAATTTGAATGTATCTAGACAAGTTTTTGTGATAGATACATCCAAATTGGAGTCAACTAATATGGGTCGGAGGAAGTAATAAATGAAAATGTAATTCAATATTATGCAAAAACTAATCAACATACATGTTGCTTTTCTTCTTGAAGGAAAATATAGCTCAAGTCTTTGTTAGACACATGATTTTGCTTCAATGTTCAACAAGACAGTGAACCTAGTCCAAACATGGTGATTTGGAACAAACAAGGTATATAACACTAAGACAGTTACACTAGGTGAGACAGCCTTGAATTAATCTGAGAAAGCAACAAAGTATATGCAAGTGCAACAGCATAAGACAATAACATACTGTGTTATAGTTACAAAATCTGTAGCCATCAAAGAATAAACCTTTCACAGCCACATCATACCGAAACATGTACATTCAAAAGTTACTGCACATATCCTTCTTTGTTTATCCCACACAACCTCCATTTTTAGTCTTTACAGCAAAAGTCTTATGTGTATGCTAGCAAGTAGCCTATCTTTTTGTAACAGCTGTTTGTCCATCAAAATGTATGACTTCAAGTAAATAACCAAACTAGTGCAAAATGTAGTTCCAGGTAATAACCACTTAGCATGAAGACAAGTGATTGACAAAACCAATACCCATCTAACAGTTGTCAAGACCTCACAGTACAAGAATCTGATGGATACTGAAATAAATACAAAAAAGTAGACACAGCACCTTCCTTTATTATCGGTGTCGATAATAATACGATTCTTTGATAGTTGTTCTTGTATTAGGATGACCTGAAAATCATAGCATATTGCAAGATCATTGATGAACAGAAAAATCTGGCAGGAGCTTGTGTGCCAAAAATGAGCACTTAGCATTAGCACTATTACTTTTAGCATGCAATAGGTCATGGGACTGGTGGCAGGACTTGTCAACATCATAACAGCAGGACAAAGGGAGAAAATTGCATCAATGTTTTTAGTTACCTTTTCGGTTCCTTTCACAATGAAGTAACCACCAGGATCAAGAGGGCACTCTCCTGCAAGCATATAGTGAAACCATCAATATAAGCAGAAAGGTAGAGTGGCAATTCTATCCAAGACAGATAAAAAATGAAGAGTAAAAACCATAAGAGACTAACCATATCTTGCTAGTTCAGCTTCATCCTTCCCATTCAACACACATGCATAACTTCGAAGCATAATAGGCATGTACCCAATGATGAAATTTGGCTGGAGAGAAAAAGAAGACGAAAGGATGTCAGACTACATGTTAAATGTGTTACCTTCCTGCACACCACATGTAACAGGTGCTTCAGGGTTCAGACTAGAGTTGGCATGACATATAGGCGTGAGTAAGTAACCATTCGTTTGCAGGGTGGAAAGAGAGGATGTTTCAACTACATGTTAAATGTGTTACCTTCCTGCACACCACATGTGTCTTTCCTACAGTGTACTCAATATCAACAATCACAGGAGCAGAATAGCTGAAGGAAGAGAAACATAATGAGCAAGCATGATAACTGATAATAGGTAAAGGGAAACTTGCAGTAGGCAAAAAGAAATGTACGAAAAACCAATACTACTGCAGTACAATCACGTTGGTCCATGGTTTTTAAGGTGTCTGCTTTAGGACACTTATTAGGCGATAGCCCTGGCAGCGCCATGGAAAATTTGCCCGCTTTAGGCGGTTAGGCGTCAGAGGCAGGTAGAATGCCTTAGGGCGCCTTACCACCTTAAAAACCATGTGTTGGTCAACCTCTGATGTTTGATGAATCAGCTAGCTGAAAGCACATTTTCAAACTGGTCTGTCGATGGAGTATTGGGCATCAAAATTCTTGGTTTTCCCACATAGGAACCCTTTGATTGACGATTTTCAATGATACTTGTAGGAATCCTAAGGAATTTCTCATAGAAGGCCCTTCGGATCATAAAAGTGAGGTTGCAGGAATCCCTACAGAATGGCTTAATCCATACATTTTTGAGGAATTCTAACTCATAGTGATGTTCATGGAAACATAATTTCTTCCTAAAAGCCACCCCAAATAAATCTCTGCTTACAGTCCTTGATTATTCTAAGTACTGACCTATTTCTCTATCCTTTTATGGCCTAGAATTGTGACAAATAAAGATACAAGTTAGGTTCTCTGTTCACCAAACCAGCTTATCCTGCTGTTTTATAAGCTTATAAAAGAATAAGAAAGAGATATTCTCATTTATCTCCAGCTCATTGATACACACAATTAATAATCGGCACGGAGTTGCATCAGATATATATACAAATGGGGCAATGTCAAGCTTACGTGCGATCAGTTAGGCGGCAGAAGTGCGGCGTGATAGTCTCGACTCTAAAATACACTAGTACCGAGGGCACACCAACATGTATATCTTTGTACCTACAAGAAGGAAAACAACAAACACATATGATATAAGAGAACATGTATAGCAGACAAAGAAAACAATGACAGTTAGCTGAATAGTGTCATGCCTAAGATAAATGGATGGATCACTTGGCGCTTCAATTCAAGTTGTTTGCCTGGACAATATTCTTGATTCCTTTGGTGATGAAGTAGTTAAAGAGTCAATGTGCTCCTTCACAAGGCCTCTAACCTAGTGATTCCATCAAACAAAAACAAGGGCAAAATCAGATGAATCGACAAAAGATGCCCAAATCAAATGAGTAACAAAGAGAAACTCAAGCCTCCAGTGGGGATGAATCAAACCGCACCAGGCACAGATCAAAACTAGGTGAGAACAAACCAATGAGCACTCAGGCAAAGATGGGAGATGTATCTAGAATAGCTATCCTGACATGCAACGTATGGCTGAATTAGACACCAACCAGACTATTGAAAGAATAATTTAAGGTTGGAAGAAAACCCACCAAAATCATTATTGCCTGTGATTATTACTTCTCCTAAATCGACACTAAGATGTGGCATTGAGGAGACAGAGGAATGTTAAGGCGTTGGCCAGATTCGGTGGATGGTTAACATGTACAGCATAAATTCTCCACTAAAATGAGGATACCAACAACTGGTTACATGAAGAGTGTGGCCTCAGCATTAGCTATTAGAATGAACTATTCACCACCAAATACCGGCTTGAGATGGTACCTTGAGGAAGGCAGGGAGGAGCGCGAACTTGTCGACTGGGTTGCAGACCGGCGCTGCTAGTGACCGGTAAGTCGGCGCCGGTGGCGCCGCCTCGGGGTCCCCGTCGGCCCCCGCGGCATCAGGGTCCGACGTAGCAGGAGGCATGGGGATTCAGCTGTATCCCCAGAAAATAATTTTTGAATTGAACAGCTATCGGCAGAAGCCTTGCCTGGCGGCGGCGGAGGCGTCTCGGTTGGAGGGGCTCGTTTGGGGAGGGCCTGCCGGTGGCGGGCGGCCGGAGGCGTGTAGGGGGGGTCTGCGGCGGCGCTGTCCTGGGCGGGTAGAGAAGAGAGACGGAGAGGGGGGATTGGGGCGCTCGAGGCCAGTAGAATCACAACAGGGAATCGGGGGAGGACGGTCGCGGGTTTCGGCGGCGATGAACGCCGGAACGGGACGAGGCGGTGGATTTGGGAGGGAAGGAGGCAGGGTTTTGGCTAGGGTTTATTTGGTGTTACCGACAAATACAGATCTCGCCACGTTGCAGACGAATGTAACTGGACGGTTCAGATTTACTTGAATGATCTGGTTTAGTCCAGCGTTGCTAAAACTGTCCGTCTAACGCATAGCTCAGCTGACTCAGAATTAAGGGTCGTACTAGGCGTCCTCGAGAGATATCTCTTCTATATCTCTACTATCTAAAAAGAATTTAGGTGCCGTTTTCGCCACCACTACGTCGTTCGTTTCATCCATCGTCCCACCTCTTCGGTGTCGCATATCACGCCTCCAATCCATCCAAACACGGCCACCTCCTGGAGTTAACCACACCAAGCGCTCGTGCCCCTGTCGTCCTCCCCCGCACAAGCCGACGAGCATCGCCGCCTCTGGCCTACTTCTAACGTGTGTTGAACTTTGGCGCACGCCGTGCGCCCACTCTCCCAAATTCGCCGCACCCAATTTGCCCAGTTGACGCGCGGCCGGCCCAATCCTGATGATCTTGCTCTAGTTGGGGCGTTGCGGATGAGACGCGCCACCGACCCGATCTCATCCTTCGCCTGCCGCTCACCTGCGCCGCACCATCCAAGATTCATCCCCGGACACCACTTGCCTGATCGAGGTACGATCGATCGGTTTGTTCTGCTCCAATCAAATCCATTCCCTTTCATCTCCTCTATCCTCGCTTGATTTTCTGTTTATAATTCCAAATTCCCCACTGCAGATGCCGGCCGGAAATGGAGAGCCCGACCCCTCGCGGGGCAGCGGTCATCACCGCATTCTTCCCATCCCCTTGCCATGCCAAGGCGGTCAGGAGTGGCGGCTTCAACATCCAGGTCCTCCTCAAATGCAGGTAAGTATGTACAGCGTGTGCATCCTCTGTCATACCTAATCCATTTTTCTCTCCTTGCTGTCAATCGACTCACATTAGAATATTAGATACATATTGCTGATTTGCAACACTAAGGCCAGAAACTTACAGGAGAGTGACTAATGATGGAACTGAGAGTTTGTTGCAAACTCTCGCAAGTCGAGTTTGCAGTTACAAAAATATAGAAACGGGAATTTTGATGAGTGCTACTGTTATCATATAGCTGCACTCGTCGAGCGTGCTCAGCACCCAGTTGACATCGAGCTGGAGCGTCGGCGGCATGTCGGAAGAAGCTGCGGCGCCACCCTTACCGGCTGCCAGCGTTGTTAGTCTGTATTGCACGCACCCGGTGACGAACCCACGATAAGTTCTCCAATAGCTACATGAGTACGGACATATCCGAAACAACTCTCTGCATGTCTCAAAGCCCAAATTTTCAATGATGCACCAGTGTATGTGTGTCTCAGTACAAAAGGGGCTGCGTGCACATCATCCATGCCTACAAATATACTAATCATGCCTCCTTTTCATGGTCTTTATTTGGTTTGAATCCACCAGTTTCCACTCCATTTTAAGTTCTATTGCCTGCTTGGTTCTTAATCTGCCCATATATATAGATATATAATTACATTACCCTTGCTCAGTGATCTTCAGGTTCTCTTTAGAGTAATAAAGAGCAATGGCCACTGAATGAGGTTTTAACGATTCTGTATCCAGATCTGACAGTGCTGAAGAGAGGGCTTTGCCCTGTTTGTGAGAAGGCCGCTATAACATGTGAAATGAGGAGACTGTATCCCTTAAGAACTCTTTCAGTTGATTCTAATCATATTTATCCATCTATATAGTTAATCTCTATCTCGATCTACTACTTAAAAATAACTCTATAGCTTAATTGTTGTATGCATTTGAATTATTAAGCAGCTTTCATGGACTACTTGTATGAGCCCCTCTCACACAGCACAACAGGGCTCCGCGACTGAATTGCCGACGGCGTCCTGGGCCATATTTTGGAAACCAGTGAGAGTTTTAGATGTGCATACAGTGGGGAAAATTAAGCAGATGCAGCTAGATCATGTCGTCACAAGCGCTGCACTCACGAGGGGCTGGAAGAACAGCTCAAGGACCTCAGTGGGATGCTCCTGTCGTCAAGGCTACTGTCCTTTTTTGGTGTTGTCCTAGGGGTGCCAACATCCCCTTACAGGTGTTCTAGATTTTTTTAATGCTACTATACACAAAACTGCTTATAAACATCTGCAGAATACATGTAGACATTTTCGAGAATTTGGAAGTTCTTGTGAATTACTTATAATCTAAAACTTGTCTAAAAAACTGTAACTCGTGGTCAAAGAAATACTGTAACTTTATTCAGTAGTCTATATGAAAATTAAGTACTATTGTTGTATGTAAATCATCTTTAGACACGTGAATCAAGTATATGTGACAAATGGTGTTCTTGTAGGAAAATAAAAATTATCAATTGATGAGTTGACCTTATCTTAGTTTGTTCTTGGCAAAAGATTAAATTTTAAAGTTTCCGCATTTTTGAAATGTATATATATTCTCATACTTAGTTAAGACGATAATATATGAAACTCAAATGTTATTTCGAGATGATATTTTATTTCTTCATCTGGATCTATTACTGCCAACTTTTTTTTTCTGATTCGTATATAGAGTTTCTGGATCGAGGGATCATCGGTAGCAAGATTCCATGTTTGCTCACTAGAGATAATGGTGGGTTTATGTAAATTTTTTCATATAAAATTTCTCATACAACTACAAGAACTTCAAGCGGATTGGCATAGAAACTTCCATACATTTACTACCCTGGTAGTATTTTATTTTTTCACCATGTGTAGTTGACTGATGTGATGCAAGCTTTAGTATTTCTTCGCTGTAATTTATTTCTGATAATATGTGTGGTCCTAGATAACAGATAATTGTTATCTTCATAAAGATTTTAAGGTATATATGCTCACTATTCCAATCTCAGTGAATTCTCAAGCACTATATCAAACTCTGTATATTTGCTTGTCTTTGAATTTGAAATATAGTAGTATCACATATGATTAGACATACATGACAAAACTATCAATGTTTCTAGATGATATTTTGTTTGTATGTACCTTCCCATAGCTTGACATGAAAAGTTAAAGTTTACTATCATAAAAACAAACTCGAAAGCTTTATGGGATGAGATCACGAATCATGATCATGATGCAGAGGATCCAAGATATAAAAAAAGGATGAAGATGATTCAAGGTCTTGAAATATCCGTGAGGCTCTTGGTTCTTCTATATATGCTCACTATTTAGCTCTTAACACTGCATGTGTTTTCCAATGACAGTGACACCGTGAGCACACTTCAAGTACAAACATTGATATTTAATTTCGGATGGTGCATGGTTGCAAATTCTAGGTTCCAATGGCAGAAGAATAATTGTATGATGCCATGATGGTAAAGTTTTTATCTGTATGTGTGACCATATCTTTCGATTGGTACCATAAGAATCGGGTAACTCCTTGACCAGCTCAAACAGAGATATTTAGCTTCCTTTTATCATGGTTGGAACTTGAACTATGGTTCAGAAGAAGCATTGATTAATGGCGAAGGTCAAGAAATCTGGTGGTCACCACAACATCATGAAGGTCTGGCCAAAGGTGAGATAGGTAGATAAACAATGACGAAGGAAACTATGTGTGTGTCCAACTCCAGAATATAGCCAATGACTAAATTTGTGGACTTTGTACATCATGCATCTGACTCTGGAAGAGAAGAAATTGTTGCGTCAGTCTTCACGCTTATAAATTATATCACCACAACACAAGAACATTTATATCTAGAAGGTGTTAGCTATTATTTTCGATGATAAGGTGTTAGCTTATTGTTTGACCTGACTGAACAAATGCATATGATTATTCAGATCAGTTTTGCAATGTGCTCTCTGCCATCAGTGTTAAGTGCCACTATTTTTTTGGTCTATTGCCTTATGAACCTGGGAATCTTGAAAATATGCTTTGTTATTTTCATGATCAAGGGAGATGTTGGATGGCTTTATAACCATAGTAACACATGTGTTAGCCTGAGGTGCAACAATATTAGCTCCTATTTTAAAAATAATGGTTGTCCTTTTCAATTTGTGGTGAGTAATGTGTATTTAGTTGTTTATTACTCGTTCTGCTCTTGGTGTATTTCTCAAGCAAGAGGCATCAAAGAGCAGCACATCAGGAAATCCAAGTTACATTCTGAATCAGATGCCAGGGCGATGACGTATACAATCTCAAGTGGTTGACTTCGTCAAGTGGATGGTGCAGGCAGGTGCTGATATTGACAGTGAGATGGGTGAATTCGCTTAGGGCATAAACGTGAAGGTCACACAAGGAGCTCTAAGACAAGTGGAAGAACCTGTTGTCTACAAGCTATAGACAAGCTCAAGGATGATCTGGACAAGACTATCACGGAGTACCAGGTGTTGATTGTGTTCCCAGAGACGGGATTCCGCAAGACCAGACAGATACATCGAAGATCATGTGATCTTGATATGGCCGTGGGATAACAACCACCAATAAAGTCATGTATTTCTTTGGTAGCATGAAATGACAACAAAGACATTCTAATCCTCGACGGTCGCCCTTTTTCAGTAGCATGACATTGCAAGAAATACATCCCCTAATCCTTGACGGTTGTCGCGTCCTTGGCAATGCATTGGTACCACTCCTATATGAGGTGATTATACTACATAACACTCCTACGAAGGATGAAGCATGAAAATAATGTAAGATGCATTAGCACTTGATCATCACGCCAAGTGCCTCTGTCATGCTGACGAGATGTAACTTTGAGTCTCTGCGACACATTTTTTCTCTCTCGTTGCAAACGCACGAGCATGTTTCCTATTATATATATATACTGTCTAAAAAATACATTGGTGTTCCGTTTTCTGCCTGGTCGCACTACGTCGTCGCGCTTCGTCACGCTTCGTCGTCCGCCAGGCCCAATGAAACCAGCACTACTTTAGTCGTGACTCAGCCTCGCTTTCCAAATCTCATCGCGAAATAATCGCTCCATCTCCCCGTGACTACCGCAGCAACCTCTCCTCTGGATCCCTCCGTAGACCCCACCGCTGCTCACGCCTGCGCCCGACGACGAAGACGCTGGAGAGAAGGCGACAGCAGCTCTCCTGTACCAAGCCCCTGCACCCCCTCCGCCAACATCTCGCCGCCACCACGCTTGCCTCCGATCTCGCCCCTGCCTGTGCTCTACCCGACGCCCTTGCCCTTCTTCTGGCTCCGGCCGCAAGCGCCTGCCGCGTGGAGCTTTGCCGCCGCCGTTATCCTCCTCCCGCACGAGCAGGACCCAACCCCATCGACTCCTTCAAGTCGCGGACGAATCCGACCTATCTTGGCCAGGAATCGATGCAGAATGCGTAGGGAAGGGCTTTGACGGGAGGAATCAGAATGAACCTTCACATCGTCCTGGTCATGCACATGTCCTCAGGTGCCTCCGGTGAGTTTTGCCGGTGACATAATCATCAATTTCTGGCGTACGGTACCCTGTTTGTTTTTTCTCTTTTTTTTCAGAAGGATGGGTCTATCGGCTATCTCTATGTCTCCAGTTTCAGTCTCGCTGATCTAAGTGTGACCAAAAGATGCACAGGAAGTTTGTCAGTTTTGTGCTATTGATGGGTGAATTCCTGCTGGGAGGTGATATGCATGTTACTGACCATATTAAATTACTGCTAAGAAACTTGCAAACTTCAGGAATCAAATTTAAATATGGACTTCAGGTTGCATTGATAAATCAAATTCTTTCAGATTCTTCTAAGAATAGCGAACGCAGACAGAGATACCAGCCTTTTTGTCAAAAAAATAAACTTGAGCATATTTTCTGCGTGCAGTTTGTGACCATTTTTTTCTAGAGTCCTGTCAAATTTTGATTTCTATTTGTATAGTTGCTGCTATGGTTGTAACTAAGGATTAGCTTGATGTGTATTCAGGAAATTATACTTCAATTTTCTATGATTCTGTGATGCCTTTCTCGGTTTAACTGCAACTTTAATGACTCATATGAATTTACTTTTTTCTTGAACAGGCATGGCACCAGCACCACCAAGAGCATCGACCGCACCGCTGTCGCGCCCCTTCCGGCCTCATGCTCGCTGGCGCAACTCAGACAAGCTCGACGCCGTCTTCGATAGTCGACTTTGATGGCCACCCTATCCACCCACCTCCACCTGCCGCCCTGGATCCCTGCCTCTGACTCGGGGTGGGAGGAAACGACCAGGCTCATGCCCGCCTCTCGTCTCCTAAGGCCAGCACGCAACTCGGCTACCCCTGCTCGCCCACTCCGTCACAGGGATCCTCCACCGTTGGGCCTTCACAGTGGGCGACGCCGTCTCCACGCAGGGTGCGGTCGGTGGCTGCCGATTGGTCATCACCGCGCGTCCCACCGCCTCTTCGCAGAGTGCCATTGGTGGACATCTCCATCAACGTCTGCCGCTGGTCCCAACGACTATCTAGGTAAACACAGATGAGTATATATGTGTTCTGGTTCCTAAAATTTGTTAGGAAACATGGGGTAGTTTAGATCGGAGATCAGTTGTACTGATCTGCCATTTTCTATACATTATACCAGACTTGAACTCAACGAGTCAACATGACCTTCCTGTATGTACAATATTGAAAATGAATTTATTTCTACAACTTTAAAATTTCATCGATCGTTTTTTATGTCATTCTTATAAAAAATGTAAGAGCTGATGGCAAATCTATTGTTATAATCATACTCCCTCCAGCCCATATTAATTGACTTTGATTTGTTAAATTTTAGATAAATAGTGTCTAGATTTATCCAAATTTTGACAAATCGAAGTCAATTAATATGGGCCGAAGGGAGTATGTAAGACTAGCAGTCTCACTGGTTGGTTACAATTTAAGGCAGTAAAATGTGCAAATGCCTCCTTTAACAACCTTGCTCTGTTGTTGAGCATGTACACCTTCAGATTTGCCAACTGGGTTATGAAATGGTATCTTTTATTGTTGTTGCCAATGGCTAATGCATGCAGCGGATGGATGAGGAGAGGTGAGGCTCTTTACGGCTTCATGGAGGTGCAAATTTTGGGTTCTTTCACCCAGATCTCATGCATTTCGTAACTCCTGTTCACCTCTTAAGACATAGTTTCTATTCATATCAATACTCTGTCATTTGCTAATACTGTCTAGAATTTTTGTTCTTGAGTTCGTATATCAAACAGATGATTGGCTTATTCGGTTGCTACGGTGAAAGGGATCGCAAGTCCGGACCATGATGCTGCCCTCCAATTCCTAGGTATACATACAAGCATGCACATAAGGATGGATGTAAAAGCCTATTTTGCTTCGTTGCATTGCAGAATTATTGATATTTGGTCTTCTTTGTTGTGCTTGTAGGGGAGGTAATAATCAACTTGTGGCTGTGTGCCAAGGAGTGTGCACCAAGGTTTGGTGGCCTCAAGAAACGGAGGAGTGTGCATAGCGGCGTCTTGTACGATGAGCTCATTGAGCTAAGGTAAACATCAGGGTCTTCTGCCAGTGCTAGCCTCAAAGTGTCGATGAGATATCCAGTGCATGCTCATCAGTGGTTGAGGTCGATCTGTCCCATGAGACTGACCTTTAGTATGTTCCCAGAGAAAGAGATGAATGGCTTAAATTGATCATGTTTTTGGACCTTATGATGATCAAGGTATTCATGGTCCATACTCCGTTTGACTTCTGTTTCAATTTTATGGTTTTCTGATATGAAATGGAGGCTAACAAAATTTCTGATGATCTGGACATCGGCCGGCTTTCGCGGGTTAGACCATGCAGGGGAGGTGTTCCTTAGAACGAGAAATTATTGGTGGTTTTGGGTTTGGTTTGAGGTTTGGTTTGGGGTTTAGTTTTCCCGACTGAGATTTGTTTTTATTATGTTTATCCGATCAATGACTAAGCTTAGTCCATGAGTCATTCTCAGGGTGGTAATAAATTTATTATTACTACTGGTTTGAGCAACTTGTTGATCTGGTAGTTGCACGAACTAAAAAGAAGCCTCGTGGGTGTCTCTGCTACCATTGTGTTTGAGATTGGAGGAGTGCCACGAATGGCTTTTGAGTGGTCTAAATGGTATCGCACGAGTTCTCAGTATTTACTTGAACAATGGTGACTTGAAGTGTTAAACCTGTTGTATTATAAAAATGTGGTAAAAAAAGTATATGTGAGGTGGGATCCTTTTTCTAGAATAATTAGAAGAAGTCTTTACGGATTTCTCTCAGAGTAGCACAGTTTGATTAAATGTATCCCACCTGTCTCACAGCAAAGAGCCTCTGCCTTGACTCTACAGACGACCCTGAAGTGCTGGGCGTCATCCTCTATGACCCTGCTCCTATTGAATGTCCGAATGTTCAACGCATAGCTTAGCTGAATCTTCAGGAGAAACCACGCTAGGTAGCAGTTGTGGTACTTGCTAGGTTTTTTTTGGATCGGTTTGATGGTGTGGTGTAGTTGATGAAATGTGTTTTTGTTTCTCATAGTGGGCTAGATTCAGCCATGTGCCAGAGGATAAATTGATCGGTTCCTTGTTGTGATTATTTAATTTTCTTGCTCAGATTTGATCATGTAGACGTTTAATTTGATCCATGTGTTGCAGGAAGCCATGGATTATGTTTTTCACATACTGGTTAGACTGAAATAAATTCTAAACATCAATTGTTGGAGCTTACAGAATGTTTTTGAACGCTCTAGAAAATTAGCTAAAATTTATTCTTGCAGCGAAGTAAGAGAAGCAAGTTTGTCGGTAGCAAAACTATTGTTTTTTTAAAGCATTTTATTTGGTTTTATCTGAATTCTAGGCACTGTTATCTTACGAGTAATCGGTGTTCATCCAAATGAGCTTAAATCCACACAACGCTACTGCATTCCCTAGAAGTTGTATTGTGAAGATACATCTGCTTGTGCATGAACCAAATATAGCACTTGTTGGGGTTGTAGGAGTGCTGGAAGTGCATATTGCTTCTGATTTCTTATATCTTTCTAACGCCTTACATTCCCTAAAAAACTCATCTGGCATGTGTTGGAGTACTACCATAGTAGGTTCAGTTGTACATTTTAAAATGGCAATAACAAGGGTTGGCATATACTTACTCCGTCCCAAAATAAGTGGCTTGAGATTGTCTAAATTCGGATGTATCTAGACGTGTTTTAGTATATAGATACATGCAAATTTAAAAGAACTAAACTCAATTAAATTTAGGACGAAGGGAGTAAGTCTGATAGAAGTTTTGCATACATATAAGTTGAAACAGTTATATGTATGCTCTCTTCCCGTTTGTCTAGAAAGAGAAAAGCATTAGAATTTTGGTTGAGTACTACTACTTATGTGCTGTACTTATTGTATTGAGAGATACATGGAATGGGAAACAAGATATTTTGATCGACATGTATGAATTATCTGTGAGCTGTTAAACCATGTTAATTGCACCCCACAAAAATGAATGCTTTATGAGAGTTCTATGAAAAAATATCTATTCAATTGTGATGATGTATTACTCAAGCATCGGGCTCTGGTATTTATCTACCAACATGTTCCATCTAATGATCTGTATCGACAATGTTACTGGTATGCTTTTGTAGCCGTTGGCGATCTACACTGTTCGTCAAATCATGATAAACAAATGTTCATTATTTAGTTATTTCTATGGTTTACTGGTAAATTATTTAGTTATTCCCATGGTTTACTGGTAAGGTTGACCATGTACTGTATGTTTAGCAAGAGGTGGACAAATATGAATCTGTGTAGTTTGTTGCGTATGTGTTGTTCGAAATTTGCAGGACTCTACGTGGGTAAACTGATTTTGAAGTGCATAAGTAAGACAAAGATATAATTGATAGAGCAAATATTGTATTCAGTATTCACCATCCGGTTTGACAATGCAGCCACAAGAACTGGTGTTTGTATCACAGTCAGTCATTCAATGGAGATTATTTTCCTGTGGGGCTTTCATAGAAAGCTTTGATCTGAGCGATCTTGACTGAAGATTGATTAAAACAGATAAATGGCTGGTTTCTTGGTACAGTACAGTTGAATTTGCTCATTATCTAGCTCGCTTTCAAGATACCCTCAACTTGAGAATAGTCTCGGTATAGTATAGTTGAATTTGCTCATAGAAGACTACAGAAAAACACTTGTCCAAAAGAAGAATGACTATTACTTTTGTGTTGAATTAGAGGCAGTGAATTTTTCGTTTGGTGCTTTTATTGAGCATTGGCATCGACCGGTTGACTACTTGGTATGCATGTACGCCACCTAGGCTCTCTTGAAATATCATGAAATGAGAGATTTGTACAGCAATTAACTGTTTACTTGACTGTGTCTACTGATTTTTGCATATTGTTCTTTTAGGTCATACCATATACCACCAAATATGAAGAGGAAGCAAAGGAACTAGGCAGGAATTTTTTATTCATTCACACGATTAAGAATCTTAAAGAGCAGGAGAATAGGTCATACAATATATTTTGCAAACTACTTTGTTTTTTGTGTGGAAAATCTACATTCATGTTGTAGCGTGAGAAACAAACCTTCAAGACTCGGAATGCCATATATAACTTGGATCTTACAAATTTACTTTAGTTGTTAGCATGTCTAATAAATTTGTAAAGAATCATGAGATATAGTCAGTTTTATAATTTCTATAGTAGAATTCTTCTCATGTCTAGACGACTTTTATATGCAGTCGTGAGCCTGTGATGATGTAATCTACTTTTTTGAGGGATTTTTCTACTTTCTTTGTCACATGGAAATATCTTGTTGCATGGGTAAGAAGTGTAACTACCTTTTTTTTACAGCGTGTATTTTTTATTTATCCCATAGCAACACACGGGCATCCAACTAGTATCGGTGATCTAAAAGCACCGGGGCTTGATGGTATGCATTCGGTTTTCTATAAGAAATTCTGGGATGTGGTGGGGGAGAAGGTTTCAGCTGAAGTGATAGGAGTGCTTAACGGTGGTCCAATGCCTGCTGATTGGAATGATACATGCATAGTTTTGATCCTGAAAAAAAAGGATTTAAGGCCCATTAGTTTGTGCAACGTGGTGTACAAGTTAGTCTCTAAAGTACTAGCAAACCGTCTCAAGCAAATTTTGGAGGAGATCATATCGCCAAATCAAAGTGTATTTGTGCCGAGAGGCTAATCACAGATAATATTTTATTGGCCTATGAGTGCACACATTTTATGAAGAGTAAGAAGAATGGAAAGGATGGTTTTGCAGCTGTAAAGTTAGACATGAGTAAAGCCTATGACAGGGTGGAGTGGCAATTCTTAGAGAGAGTGATGAGGAAGATGGGCTTTGCGGAGAGATGCATCCGGCTAATAATGTTATGTATATCGTCGGTGAATTACCAGGTTAAGGTCAATGGGATGCTAACTGATGTGTTTACCCCAGAACGGGGATTGCGGCAAGGGGATCCATTGTCTCCATACTTGTTTCTTATTTGTGCTGAGGGGTTCTCATCAATCCTCAACAAAGCGCAAGAGAGAGGGGAGCTTGAAGGAATACAGATTTGTCAAGGGGCTCCGAGCTTCAACCACCTTTTGTTTGCAGATGACTCGCTGGTGCTTATAAAAGCTTCGCGGGAGAGTGCCAAGTCTCTGCAAAAGATGCTACAATTGTATGAGGTGTGCTCGGGACAAACAATAAACTATGACAAGTCGTCTGTGATGTTTAGCTCCAACGTTGGCGAAGCTTGTCGGAAACTGGTGTTGGATGAGCTACACATTAATGCGGAAGCAAAGACTGAAAGATACCTTGGTCTCCCAGTGTATGTAGGCAGATCGAGAACAAAAACTTTTGAGTATCTGAAGGACAAGTTATGGAAAAGAATACAAGGCTGGTTAGAAAAGATGTTATCAAAGGCAGGAAAAGACATTCTCATTAAAGCTTGTGCTCAGGCTATCCCCACATTTGCTATGTCTTGCTTTGATCTAACAAAAATGTTATGTGAGCAAATGAGTGCGATGATATGCAGATATTGGTGGGCTCAACATGACAAAGAAAATAAAATGCATTGGTTAAGCTGGGAACAATTGTCTAAGCCAAAGTGTGAAGGGGGTTTGGGGTTTCGGGACCTCTATGGATTTAATTTAGCGATGCTTGCAAGGCAGGGATAGAGAATGCTCACACGCTCGGAGTCTCTGTGTGCGTGTACTAAAGGCAAGATACTACCCAAATACATCCATACTTGAGGCTACAGCCTCAGCTGGAATTTCGTATTCATGGAGGAGCATTCTGAGAGGAGGAACTTCTGAAAGAAGGCATTGTATGGCGAATTGGAGATGGCGCCTCTGTGAAAATATGGACGGATCAGTGGATAAATCGAGATGGATGTCTGGTACCTGTCACACCAAGGGGTCAGTGTCTGTTGACAAGAGTGGAGGAACTCATAAATCCGCTAACGGGACAGTGGGATGAAGCAATGGTGAGAGATACGTTCTGGAAGATGGATGCTCAAAGTGATTCTATCCACACCTATAAGAGCGGACTTTGAAGATTATCCATCATGGCACTTTGATAGCAAAGGCATCTTTTTCTGTCAAATCTGCATATAAGGTGTATGTGAGAAAGCGTGACGCTGATCAAAACACTTCTTCAGGTGAAACGGGAGATGGTTTATTCTGGAAAAAACTTTGGGATCTGCCATGTCTTCCCAAAGTGAAACAATTCATGTGGAGATTGGTGCACAATAGCTTGCCATTGAGGGCAAATATCGAACGTAGGGAATTGAATGTGATACCCTATGTTCTTGTTGCAAGGGATTAGATGAAGATGGCGCTCACCTCTTTTTAAAATGCAAAGAGGCAAAAGAAGTGTGGAATATGTTGGGGCTGAAGGAAATACGTGATCAAATGTGTACTCTTGAGTCTGCTGGGGATGTGGTGCAACAAATACTCAAGCTGAATGATGAGCAGAAGGCTCTGTGCTGCTGTCTACTGTGGCGCAGTTGGCTGAGGAGGAATAAGGCAAATGCAGAAGGAAAGAAGATGTCGTTACCAGAACTGGTCGGGCAAATAAAGTACTGGACGAGTGAGTCGTTGCAGTTCGCTAAGCAGGTGCCGGTAGCTAAACCAATTACTGAAGGAATTGCTAAGTGGTCGAAGCCTGAAGGAGATTGGCTGAAAATCAACTTTGATGGGGCGTTTCAGAAGGCAGCATACGTAGGGGGATGGGGTTTCATTGCTCGAGATTCCGAAGGAGATGCTAGAGGGATAGGAGCGGGCCCTATTGCACATGTAGCTAGCGTGATTCAGGCTGAGGCCACGGCCTGTGCAGAGGCGGTGAGGGCAGCTGCAGATTGGGGTATGAGCAATATTATCTTGGAGTCTGACTCGCAAAACCTCATCAAAGCTCTAACCAGTACAGAATTTGATCTGGCGCCAGAAGGAATCATGTTCCGAGATCTACGGTTGTTTCTGTCATTGAATTTCTCCTCTTTTAAGGTGGCCTTTGCCCCTCGTGCTTGTAATAAAATAGCCCATGAACTGGCTGCCTGGGGTACTTCCAGTAACGATGTATGGACTGTATGGGTGGACGAAGTCCCAAACTTTGTAAGTGATGCCCTGGCCAGCGAGTCTGCTGTGCCATGCTAATGGAATATAGATGTTCCAAGTAAAAAAAAAAAAAACCAGTATCTCAACTATCTAAATTAAAAAAAAAACTTAGCTGTTTCGTTTTCTGCCAATAGCCCGCTACGTCGTTTCTTTCGTCCATCCTCTGGTCGTCCCGCACCCCCTCATTACGAGCCGCGTGCGATCGTCTACGTCTCGTCCCGTGATCTCCGCTATCTCCGCCCCGCTATCTCCGCTAATCCAGAAAGGCACCCTGAATCCATCCCTCGCCCAATCCACGCCCGCCGCCCGCCGCCCGCCGCCCGCCGAAACGCCTGCTCTGCTGCCGCCCACCGGGATCCATCCGCGCCCTTTCCTATCTCCAGGTCGACCCGTCCTCCTGACCGTCCTCCTCTCTTCTCCTCGCACGGCCTTGCCGTCGACCTGCAGCACAAGCCTCCAGGAGCCCGCCAATCTGGTGAGGGGGACCTGTAGTGCCTGTGATGATCGGGCATCTGGGGAGAAGGGAGAGTTCAAGACTGGGAGGACGAGATGGGGAGGGGAGGTCAGCTGCAGGAAGCCGTCTACTAGGAGGAGGAGGTCTACGGGCGGGAGGGGCTACCTGGCCCGAGCAACATTGACAAACTCCCCGGATCAGGCCTCTTGTAAGCTGCGATTGGACTTTACAAAACGCTTGTTTTACAGTCCAATTGCAAGAAACTGCTATGCAATTTTATGTTTTAGTCCAGTGCAACTACAAGAGACTGAATTGGCGACGTGTTTGATGTGTGCGTGTTCAGGACATGCCAAAGTGCCCTCGTCGCAACTGTAGATCGCCGAATCTCAAGGCTGCGTTCTAGGAGACAACCATATCACCAGCTAATTTGGTACTCCCATTGTTTATCCATGAAGGTTTGTCTTGAAATCTGCTGGCTTGAATGGTGGTAAATTTGAGATTGGATATATCAAGGTTTTTATTTTTGTGTGACGATTTGCAGGGGAAGATGATACTCCAATTGGCGCTATGCCTGGGAACTTTAGGCTTGGGTGGCAACACAGACTTCTTGATGAGGTATTCAGAGTATTTGGGAACGGGCGATTTTCCGAGATTAGGATTTGATTTGCCATTTTGTTTTGATGACTTTTTTGGTAGACCATGTATTTTTTTCTAATGATTTTGGTCGATCTCAAATTATGTGTCTATGTCGTTTGGACCAATAGTCTTAGTCCACAATCAGTATTCGGACTTGATGTAATATTATCCCTACAACCATTCTTATATGCAGTTATACAAGGCGCTCAACAAAATGGTATATGCTATAACACCTTTCGGCGGTTCCGACAGCAGATGCAGCGTGGAAGTGAGGCAGTTGGATGTGCAGAGAGGAGCCCCAGGGGACAGTTGCTGCAAACCACACCGAACATTGAAGCGGCAGTGATATCAACTCCATTCCAATCCTATGGTATAGAAGCTCTCCTATTCTGTTCGGTCCGTCTCATCATACTTGCATTTGGATGCAATTTTTTGTCTATGAGGTATTTGGATAAACTTGAAGCTAGCTTGAGAGTTTTGGGGCACCTATAAATGTGCAGGTTCACGGAGTTTTCTGATACCCCCTGTCCTAATTTTGTTGGTCTATGTGGTTCCCCTGAGCCAATCTTCTGCAATATTTTTATTTGGTTGTGCCGCTACCCATGGCTTAATGATTCTCTGAAAACCAAGTATATTGAGGATTCTCCAGCGATAATGATAGATACAAATCCTTCCTTCGTTTCACTGTTCACTATTGTCATTGCTACTCAGGTATGTGTTATGAATGATATGGTCTTAATAAGTTGTAAAAAATCAGTGATTAATTGCTGTTGTTTTCTATGTATTTTTTTCTTAATGTATAATTGTGATTTCTCTGAAGCCAAGAAAAAAATCTTGGAACATGGATAAGTATATTTGTAGAGTCAGGGTAACGCATCAGATATTCATAACCGAATAACATGTATAGCTTACTTCTATTATAGGACCGCCTTTCCCTGCCTCTCATATTCTTTCCGGATCCAAGAAGCCTGAAGCCGATTAGCCATCGAGGAGTTCTTGAGGTGGGAGGCTGTCCGTGGTAGTGAAAGATTGTCGGCTCAATGACGGGCGACAGTGCATGATGGCCTTTGTTTTTGCTTTATTGGTTCAGTTCCATTCTGATACGAGTTTTGCAGCGTGAAGTTCTTTTCCATCTTACGTTTAGCCAAGCCAAACTATTGGTCAGATTGTATGCTCATTCTGCAGGAGTCCATCAACCACGGCCACATCATCTTCAAGGTCTGCCTTGGAAGCGGCCATGTCACCTGTGCAAGCATCGCATCCTACCAGCTATCTCCTTGGAGGTCGACGTTTCCTTCTAGCAGCTATCCGATCTCCCTACTAGGTGCAACGCCGGGGATTACAGGCTCCACCGCTCACTGAGTCTGCATCTCTTCAACTTCGACATGATGACCGGTATGTTGTCATTGTCATAAAATACTTCCATGGTTAAGCGGAGCCTCCTGATTCCTTCTTGAAGGAGGAGGAGCACTCGCATTATTGTGAAATCAGATTGATTTAGGACGGCATGGTCGCAGACTGAAAATTCTTTGATGTCTGGATAATGCGTAGACAACATGGTTGCAATACTTGAGTAAGAATGAGATTCAGATTAATAAGACCTTGATTCACTTGGGTTTTAGTACGCGGAGGACCTACGGTGGAAATCTGTTATCATGGCTTCTTTATACTGGTTGATTATTAACTTTACATTCTTCCGTACTTTGTACTCCCTCCGACCCATATTAATTGACTTTGATTTGTCAAAATTTAGATGAACCTATATAGTAAATAGTGTCTAGATTCATCCAAATCTAGACAAATGTGAGTCAATTAATATGGGTCGGAGAGAGTAGTTAATTTGGTTCACCCAGTTCAATTAGAACCGAAGTGGGGATTGAAAGGCAGGTTCTGAAGAAACTTTAATTTTTTACAGATGTGCAAACGTCTTTGTTCTCGAGTACTGGATGATAACAACAAATCTTAGTTGTACTGCAGATGATGAATATGTTTTCAATTGGTACTGGAGCTCTGATATTTTATTAACTCTATCAACATATTGATTGATCGAGTATATTATCTTCCTATAGTGGATGCCAAAATAGTTGGAAAATATATGAGAGTTATTTTCAGAAGCTCAGCATATGCATTTTGCAGGTAGCAATTCAGGCACATTCGTTTTTCATTGTTCAAACTTAGTCGTGTAAATAATGACCCTACTTAGATTTACCGATTCAGTTACTTGGACGGCTATGGAGTGAAATTTTCAATGCCCATCATCCGTTCTTGCATATTTTTCTCCTGTGTAGTGGCGTGTTTAGTTCCATGGCTGCAGCTAGATCCAAGTTGTTTTTACATGGAGGCACCTTCGATCTGAATATTGTCGCCTGCACTTAATGATCGCAACTTGCCACACTACTGCAAATGGAGGCATTGCAAACTAATTTTGATTGCTGAGAAGATAATGGCATTTACCCATGCCAAGAACGTGGATGGATTGTTGTTATTCATGTGTGAAAATTGAGCTATAAATATTCTAATATATCCGATGCAAATTTTATAGTCATTGTCCAAGTGCCACAAAATTTAATTTACAATTTCATAGTTGTATAACCAAAACATGAATTGCAATTAGATGCTATATTTTGATAGCATAACATAATAATTCAACTTTATCATCACACCCAGCGTGACGAGAACTTACATTGTGTACCTCTGCGACGTAGTTTATTTTTCTCCCGTTGCAACGCACGGACATGTTTCCTAGTACTAATTAAAAAAGACGAACGGTTCCGTTGTCGTCTCGCGCAATACATCTCCCTTTCGTCGTGCATCGTTGGTCTCAAATGGGCCAGGCCCAATGAGTCCCCGCTGCCAGACTGGTCCACTTCCTCCTCAAGAGCGCTTCTTCTCCACCATGGTAGGGATGGCAACCGCATGACGACGACGGAGCAGGCGATGGCCATGAACCAGGCGCTGGACTAGGGTGTCCTTGCGCTCATCGTGGTGCTCCATGACGCGATGCAACGTTGGCCATTCCGCCCCGACTTATCTCTATCTCTATCTCTACTATCTAAAAAATAGGAAGGTGTTCCGTTTTCTGCCAACCGCACCACTACGTCGTCCCCTTCGTCGATGGTATTTGTCCCTTCCGCCGCGCATTAACCACACCTACGCCCGTGATCCTCGCTTGCCGCAGACCGCGCCTCCAATCCAAATCCAATTCCCCAAATCCCCAGACCCCCCTCTCTCTCTCGTGGCCGCCTCCCAGGGTCAACCACCCGAGTGCCACTTCCCCTGCCGGCCTCCACCGCACGACGCCGCTGCCACTGGCCTTCTCTACTGCTTGCGGGAACACCGGAGACACATCGCATACGACACATTCCCTCCTCCTTCCAACTTTCTGCACCTAATGTGCCCAAATGATGCGCCAAATTTCAATCCCGTTGTTCTTGCTCGTGATAGAAGGGAGGCGAGACGAGGCGCTGTCGCTGGCCCAATATCCTCCTCCGCTTGCTGCCCGTGCCCTTGTGGTCAAGACCATCCAAGATCTTCAAAGATCGATTAGTTTGGTTCTGCTTCCTATCAAATCTGTTTCAGCTCCTCTCTCCTTGCCCGATTTTGTGATTCTATTTCCAAAATCCCACCGCAGCTTGTCACCACATCCTCGGCTCCCTTCCTTCACCAAAGTAGGCGACAAGGCCAACATCCGTGCCCCTCAAATGAAGGTAAGGTATATACAGCGAGCGTGTCCTCTGTCGAACCTAAACACATGCTTTCTCTCCTTGGTATCGATCGACACCGGAGAAGAACATCGAGGAGTTATCCAACAACTATATGAGTCTCAGATCGATCCAAAGCATCTCCGTGAGGTTCTCGCATATCCGAAGTTTAATATTTGCATTGATGCACCGGTGTATGTGCGTCTCAGTGCAAGTGAGGTTGCCGCCATCATCCATGCCTACTTTGCCTGGTCTTTAATTTGAGCAATGCCTCTTAATCAAATAGTTAGGATATAATAGTTAGGATATAATTCGTGACCATGTATATTCTTCATCTAATGTTAGTTTGAGCAATGCCTCTAATCATCTATATTCTTCATCTAGGCTGGCAAGCACATGAATTTGAGATTTTGAAGAATCATTTGGCAGAGTGAAGTAAAAAAAGAAAAATGTAATCTCTTTTCCCATAACAATGTGCTTCGGAGTCTGGATGCATGGATGCGGTATACACAAGTTCAAGAACTCTCGGATGTTGGGTGCACAAATTAAGATATCGCTCCTTAAGTTTTATGTTCATATTAATTGTTTGTTTCTGTTCATTTTATTTAATTGTAGGATAGTAAATCTTCTGGTCTTTGCACATATATATACACAATGTCAATGTCACAGTATTACCATGGCAGCCGAGGAACTTGCAGCATAGTGCCATGGAATGAGGCTGCATGTATGTTCCTCTCTATCACTAATTCTCTCTCAGCCTCTCTCTCTCTCTCTCTGAGGATCAGGCAACATCGATGCACATATGGGTTTTCCAGATCAAGCGCTATGGGATGCATCGTTTGCTGGAGTTTCTGGCCGTCGGGGTGGTTACTTTTTCACCGAGTACCCACCTCGCAGAACGCTAAAGGGCAGGAGCACCATAGCCGGCACAGGAATGTAAGCCCATGGAGCCTGCATGTTCATGTGAGCTTAATTTGCATTCAGAACTTTACATGGAAATACCAAGCATAATTGTTTAGTCATGTGGTTTATACATATGCAACTTTGAGAGGCAAAAGGTTCAGAGATGAGATGTAGAAATATTTGATTGTAGGATAGTAAATCTCATGGTCTTTGCACATATATATACACCCACACCCACACACACACACACACACACACACACACACAACGTCAATGTCACAATATTACCATGGCACCCGAGGAACTTGCAGCCAGTGCCATGGAATGAGACCGCATGTATGTTCCTCTCTCTATCTCTATCACTAATTCTCTCAGCCTCTCTCTCTCTCACTCGAGAGGAGGCAACATCGATGCACATATGGGTTTTCCTGATCAAGAGCTATGGGATGCATGCTGGACTATCTCGCCGCTGTGGTGGTTACTTTTTCAACGGAGTACCCACCTCGCAGACGTCAAGGTCGGGAGCACCATAGCCGCACAGAATGTAAGCCCATGGAGCATGCATGCTCATGTGAGCTTAATTTGCATTCAGAATTTACATGGAAATACCAAGCATAATTGTTTAGTTATGTGGTTTATACATATGCAGCTTTGAGAGGCAAAAGGTTCAGATATGAGATGTAGAAACTATAAAATATCAGGCTACACATCCATCCATGCAATAGGGATTCTTGGTCATGTTCACCATCTATGCACGTCGTTCGAGGTCGCCGTCAGTTGGCTAAAACCGCTTGGACGGGATCGACTGCACGATGGCGTGAGAGGCAGCCTTCTCTCCTTCCCACCAGTTCTTCTCTCAAAGTAGTGAGGTTAGGAGCGGCGCTTTCATATATATGTACTTGTGATTCTATTTTGAAATGCATGAAGAAAACTACAAAATGCACATTACTTAATTAGTACAACAATACTTATTCATTCTACTTGTACATTATGATGGTGTCTTATTTGTTGAGATTACGTAAAGGTATGCAAATATCTACTTCAGTCAAGAATGTTTCTACTCAACCATGACTTGTACTTTGACAAATATCAAGGTCCTCTACCTGCAGTGTAGTAGGTATCAGTTATGGTTTGTATTCATCTCTGGCCTAAAGATATCATGTTTCCCAGTTGTGTAAGAAATCATTGAGTCCTACATGAGGATGAGGAATCACACCAAGTCCAATGCACCTTGCCACATAATGTGTTGCAGGATATAACAGGTAATCTCACCATCCCTTCTCTTGCTCAATACATTTACGTTAGTTTCCACCATCCATCAATCATTGCTAGGGTAAGATGATACCCATCATTTGTGCCTCTGGTGTCATGCAACTGTTGCTGGAATTTAATTCTGGTTTTAACAAGGTTAAACTAATAACCTGGTATAATTTCTTTCAAAACTTGTATTGGATAGGTTGGTGCCTTAGTAGCTTTCATATTAGAAAGTTCATCTATCTTGCTATTCCATGACAAACATAATCTAACATAATCTAACAATTGAACGGTAAGTGTTTTGTTAGAGCATATCAATTTCCAAGTTCTTACAAAAAATTGTAGACTATTGTTCCTTTTTTGGTTGGTTTATTCTATGGCTTTATCGCATGGAAAATCAGTCACAACCCTTTTCGTTCCGCACTTAATGTATTTTAGACATCATGTTACGCTGAGCAATCCTGCTTTCATAGATAACTTGGTTTGATTTAATACATGCTTTACATAGATGCTCTGTTTTTTCCCACTTATTGGTCTACTCGTGCCAAGTTTTCTACAGAAATGGCTGTTCTGGATTTATATTTTTTGAGAATCCAACTAACGTGTGTCTTTTTTGGTGATTACAACACAGTCTTAATTTTCTTACGAGATTGATATTGCATTGTAGTTATATGATTGGAGAAACCCACATGTCTTTTCAAGCAAATGTAGTAGTTATTTTTTCATTTATGATTGACTAATCGAAAGGTTATCACCTTTTCAAGTCTCAGTCATTTTATTGATATTAGGTGACCACTAATTTGTATGGTCAATTCGTATTTTCTCAACATTGTATATATCCTCTCATTTTTTGTTAGTAAAACGTGGTTTATATTTTAATTTCCTATTCCACATATCTTCTATGCGTATATATGTTCTTGCCTTCCCTGCATCTCTTGCTTAGTAAATTTTCATCATAGTCTGTTTTACAGGTTGTTTCCTTTTTGTTACTTCAGTGATTTTTGCCTGTCCATGGGCCACTGGTTTAGTTTATAGCTAAACTTACACATTTGGTAGAAAAATAGAACCTTTTGAGGTCACCGAGCCGAGGATAGGCATTGCCGATTCACCCTACGCTTGCTGCTGGAGAAGGTACGAGAGGGCATGGTTGCGTAAGCGTTGGTGCTGTGGGCACTATTGTTATACTGGTCAACAGCAAGGCGTCTCACCATATACTAGGAATAGCGTCTAGCCAATGTAAGCTCATTCCATTTGGCTCCGATTTTTCTACTCTGATATCTTCTGTTTGTAGCCAGTTCAGAGCCATTGTTAACCATCAAACGACTAAATGAAATTTGTTTTGAGAAATGCAGGTATATATTATAATTTAGAGCAACATGAACACACCGAGGAGCACATCCGTGTGGGTCATCCTCAACGTTCAAGCCGAGGAGCACGGCAGCAGCTGCGCTCAGCCTGTCCATCCTCTCGACGGAGGTGCAAGTGATTATGCATAGATGGATTCAATGAATGTTGAAAGGTGGGTTTCACTTACCAGGACTAATGTGTTTTAAACCTAAAAAGTTATTGTTTCTGTTTTTACATACGAATGATTCTATGGTAAATGATGTCTTCTGAGTTGCAATTGACCTTGAATTAGCATGCATAGTTGCTTATATGCCAGTCTTAATTTATGTTTATAAATCAGTTGGGTTGAAGTTTGTCTGGTAAGTTCCAAGAATTTGTGCAACTACTAGAATGACATGACTGCACTGAATCCCCCTGCCCTCTTCTAAACTTTATTGTCGCAATTTATTAATAAATAGAATGGTTCTTCCAAGCTGCGAAATTCTTTTTCATCATTTTGAAAGTTCAGTTTACTATATTCGTTTTGTATGCTGAAATTCTTGTGGTATACTTTTTCTTATGCAAACTAATGACTTGTTGCTTCCGAAATTCATTTTGTCGTTATATTTTCTGCATCAAGTTGCCACGTTTAATATTAAATTGTATTGTTATTCTCGTTTGTATACCCATTGGAAAAGTATTCTGGCAGGGGATTAATCCAATAGTTTTTTCAATCCTTTGCTCGTGGCTATGTTTTTTTGCCTCAAGGTGAGACCTTGAGGTATGATCAAATAAATTATTTGTGCAGTCATGTCATTATTTTAATAATTTGTAAGTTGAACAAGTAGATACAGGTTGTGAAGTAATTCTATGTCACAAATGAATCATTTTATTTTGGCAATGATTTTCGTAATATTCATGCTTCTATTATTTGAAGTCCACAGAGTCTATTCAACTAAATAGTCAAAATCGGGCCAGGATTCCGAAGTACCAGTACCTTTTGTCAATTCCCTTGTTTCTTATGAATTGGCACTGGATGCAAAGGTTTTCTATTATTGACTCGACCAACCTATGCAGTGCTTACGGGCCAAGAGACTTACTGAGGAATGCAATCGGATGTTGGTATCGTAAGCAAGAACCAAGGAAGGGCAAAGTAAAGAATCTACAGGCTGACCGTGCTATTTAGGTGTGAATTTATATTTTCCATGATTGCTTTCTTGCTACCATCTCAGTCATGGTTCCTAGGATGTTTGTTAATTTGCATTGATTTTCTTTAATAAAGTTCAGTACACAAGTTGTGCAGTTCGGGTCCCCTTTTGATATACTTTTTTATTTATTTTGTGATGCTTGAAACAAAATAATATTCGTTAATAATTTATACTTCAAACTTTTCTTGCAAGAACATCGTATAGACAACAATCCAATTTTTAATTGTGACTTATAAAATAGCTTGAATACATGTGATATTTTGTATCTTGCTTTGTTCTTGCTCTTCTCTTTATTTTTCTTTTCCAGTCTATTCACTATGTGTAGGAGAGCTATGAGTGTGGCCTCAAGTTCAAACAATGTGCTATATTATTTATTCCTTTGGGAGGGAATACATGTTCTAATCATATATATTTAGAATACATTTCTCTCCTCCCATCTCATGTTAGCCCTCCTACTTATACATTATAGTTTTGTGCATGACATTTTGTCAGAGTTTCTGATTATTTTTCTCTTACATATATCAATATGAATGGTTCGGCATCCTGCCTGTCAATCCTCTGGTGCTTGATGGGCTACATGTGGATTTATCGAGTTGTCAAATCAATTGAGATTATTAAAAGATATGGTTGTGTAGTTCTTTATATAAATATTTGCATATAGAAGGTTTGTTGTTGCTTTCCCTAGGAAAAAACTCGGAGTCAACTAGCCAAGTGTCACTATACTATGAACTATTCAATTTTAAATTTGTATCTTCTTTTCCAAATAATCCACAACTTGTGCAATTCTAGATATGAATATTTTATGCCCCTCCCCCCCCCCCCCCAAAAAAAAATTGATTAATTTATTATAGGAAAATACCAGACTGAAGAACCACGTGTTCCTACTTGAGTGTTGGAAAAACAAAAGTAGGTCTTCCCTAAAAAAAGTAGGTCTGGTATTAGTAATGAATTCCTGATTTGAAATCAGCTCCGCATAATCATAATCTTACTACCAAGAAAAAAAAGTAAATCTATATCAATTACTCCTGGTGAAACACTTCCTAGATAAATGGATATTTTTATGTGTAGTTGTTACAGCTAGGAGGTGGTAGGAGATGATGCCTGATTTGCAAGTAGATCAAGAATTGACATTACTCTCCTTCGTCCGCTTACTCTTTCTCATATTTGATGGTATGCAGAGCTTCTGCGTCCAGACGTCAGATCATCTGGTGCAGTTTTCTAGTGAATCAAAATGGGTTCAACATGAAGAGAGAGAGAGTTACCTCTACACCTTTTACCTGTACCATGGGTGGAGTGATGGTCATGTGCATATTTTAATGTAAAATTTTAAGTTCTCCTGCTTAATAGGTAGGGGCAACATCTATTGTCGAAATAAACAGGATGTAGGATCAAAGAATAATACAATTTTTTAATTTTTGTTTTTATATGTTTACTAGCTTCTCAATATATTTATTATATCTTTTGGATTCTAAATGAAATGTACACCATTTGTTTACTGATTATGTTAACATAAAACGTATATTGAGAACATTCTTCGCATTGGCATAATAGATGAAAGCTTCATGGTTGTTGTAAAAAAATGGAGTTGTTAGCATTAAACCATCATTTTACGGTTTAAATTTCAACTTTGATATAACTTTATATTTTGCAGACAAAAATGTACCACAAAAATATGTGGATGAAGCCTCTACGACCAACAAATTTGTCACTATTGGCATCGTTCTATGATGCACGCGATTAATGAAAAGGATGAAATGTTCGAATAAAATGATGAGCTAATTCATATTTTTATTTTTCCTAAGCAACGCACGGACATCTTACTTGTAATAATTAAAAAAGACGAACGGTTCCGTCGTCGTCTCGCGCAATACGTCTCCCTTTCGTCGTGCATCGTTGGTCTCGAATGGGCCAGGCCCAATGAGTCCCCGCCGCCAGACTGGTCCACTTCTTCCCATGCCCGCCGCCGATGCGGGCTCCTCCTCAAGAGCGCTTCTTCTCCACCATGGTAGGGATGGCAACCGCACCCACGACGACGGAGCAGGCGATGGCCATGAACCAGGCGCTGGACTAGGGTGTCCTTGCCGGCGAGCTCATCGTGGTGCTCCATGATGCGATGCGGTAGGGACCTCGCTGCATCAACGTTGGCCATTCCGCCCCGACTGAGGGAGATCTTCGGCGAATCTGAGGTTAGGCCCGCGTTCACGCAGCTCCTCATGTTTCCCGAGCGACGGCCTAGATGGATGTTCTTCATGTATGATTTCGTGGATGGGGATTGCCGGATCGGTGTATTCTGGATGGTATTGTTTTGTCTTGACCTGTCCTATGTAGATGACAGTTCCAATTCTGGATGGTATTGTTTATCAGATAGGGCATGTTGTTTGTGGTCAGATCCGTTGTTTCTGGTATGTTCCGATTCGGTTTCTTCCATTTGGTATGCATGCAAATTCCACCCCGTGTTGACTTTGCCAAGAGCTACTAATCTTTTTGTAATTCTTGGTTCCCCATGAGATCATGGTTGATGAATATTGTCAGTGGTTGACTGGTTGTGGTGTTCTGTTTTACAGGTTAGGGAAGGTACTGCTCACTTGGGCGCTCGCCAAGGCCATCGAGTGCCGACATCGCTGGTGGATTGGATCCATCCGTCTGAATTCGTCCTCTTTGTATGGTCGGCTGCTTGACGTAGCATACTGAATATATGGACGGCTCCTAAGCGAGAGCTTTCTCTTTCTAAACATTTTGAATCGGGGCAGAGAAACTGCGGTGGCATATTGCCGTACTATGATGGATGCAGCTAATGAACTCTATCTCTTGACGGGGTCAGTTTGTAATATTCACATTTTGGTTCTCTTGGCAGGTGCTGGAATTATTTAATCAGAAATCTTTAGCCTTAGGGAAAGTGCCTACAGGGTAATTCAACACGCTTTTTTATTTACTGGGAGCTTTGCTGACAAATACCAAAGATACTAAGCATCTCACATTTGATGATTATTTTATTTTGTTGTTCAACGTGAACCTAAAAGCTCTCTCCATTGGTTCTTCATATTGGAGTAAAAAGAGGCTGTTCCATCCAAGTTGGATCCTTTAGTATTGTCATGGTAAGATGCTTTGGCAACTCAAAATAATTATCTATGTTTAGATTGGATTAGCTTCATGAATTACTACATTTTTTATCTCAAAAAAATAATTACAACATTCTTAATATTGTTACGCCATTCATGACTCATGCTCATGGACTTCTTGGTGATGATAGTAGGCTATTTTGGGGATTTGTGTCTTATTCCATCAATCCACTAGATATATTCATATTGCAAGCAGTTCTTTGACTTATTCATATTGCGTCGAGTACTTTGATTTGCATTATCTCTACGGCACCTTACATGTACCAAATAAATATCGTAGTGAAAAAGGTAGACAATCTAATTTCTCATCTCGTATTTTTTTCAGGTTTATCAGAACTTATGGGACAGAAATAATTTTTGAAATGGTAGTTGGATGTCCGGATGTCATATGTGTTAACAAAGTCATTCTTCAATTATTTCATCGGTTTGCCTAGCTTCATGTTGAAGATGTTGGCAGGAACAACTTCTCAACTGAAAACAAGCCTAGGGACAAGGTTAAATGATTTCTGTATTTTTTTGGATAATATATTTCTAATCTGTTTGCTAGCATTGCATGACAAAAAAGGGTGCCAAGTACAATAATTTCATATGAAGCGTGTAGTCATCGTCTATAGTTTTGTTTCTACATGCAAGTAATGTAAGTGAATGCACTTATCTTATGATGATTTAATTAAATAAAAAAAAATATTCTACTTAATTTCATGCGGTGTGTACTGGGTTGCGACGTGGCGGGACTCGATGGATTCTGCAAAAAAGGACACTCTCCTGTGCGCTAAGGGTGGTGACGGGAAGGTTGAGTTGTCGGCCAGGGTTGTGTGTGTGTGTGCGCCTATGTGCGACAAGGGGAAGGGGGAAGAGAGTGTACAATGATTTTTTGGCAAGCAGTGAGATTCGCAGGTAGCTGGTCTCACTATGTCACACGAGATAAACATAAGTCATGTACTCCCTTTATTCCAAAATTTGAGATGTTTTAGTCTTTTTCTGAAACACGTCTTTTAGTGTGTAGGTTCGCTCATTTTGCGGAGACCCCTTGTGGCAACGGCGTCGGACAATTGTAGTATAGGCGGTGAGTACTTGCAGACCTTTTCTCCTTAGCCCCCGCACCTTGCAGCTCCCGCACCTGCACCTGCTCTCTCCCGACAGAGCAACGACGGAATGGCACTAGATGTTTGTAGCAGCGACACCGGGATGGCCTGCAGCAGCACGTACCGTCCCTTTTGCAGCAGAGTCGCCGTTTGCACCACACGGCAACATATTAGTGGCGGTGGTGATAGGGCATGGCGCCGCGTGATCTGGGTGTGGTGTCCCATCGATGTAGGCGGACGTCCACTAGGAAGCTAGGCCTGTCCACTTGCATCCCTACGGCCATCAACGGATGCAGGGATAACACGGCTATCGGCGCAGACAATGACACAGAGGAGTCCCATGCCGGTCTCTCTTCTACAGGGAAGACGGGAAAGTGTGGACGAGAAAACGTGGAAGAAGGCATAGGGATAGACTTGGTGGGACCATGTTCGTTTTTCCTCGCCACGTCTATGACGTGTGTCGCTCAAAGGAGATGGAAGATGCGAGAAGACTAATCCTCGAGCTGGATCGTAGCGTTTTCTTTTTTCTAATAAATATTCGACAACTTAATACAAAACGATATGAACTTAAAATTGGAACTCATTATGTGTCTGTCACCCTTACTTAGTACTATAAGGCGCATTAGACCTGGCTATTAATGACTCACAATTCTTATAGCAACGGGCTTAATTTACGGGGATGGCTTCAAAATAAATTTTTAAAGGAATAATTATGCTACTTGGTGTCAGAATTCGCCCATCAGGTTACAACTTCATAGGTGACGTGTTGGGTGTGCAAATCTGAGAGAAGCTCAACTGATACAGACAAGTTGTGTTGCTAATGAGCCTAGGCTGTAATGAAATTTGTGTCGGGTCAAAATTGAGAAAGAATTGTAGCATCAGTTACAAGATGTTCACAACATTTGTTCGAGTTTCTTTGGTGGCGTGTCATACTTGTTTCTGGTCAAGTTTTGTTTGTATTTGTATTTGTTTGTACAACTGAAAGCTAATTATGACCTTCATATACTCTGTAATTTCTTCTCAGTATGATTAATGTACGCAATATGATTTTGAGTGGTACACGCGCTATGACTCTCATGCTCCATGTAACACTTTATTGGTCGAAATCGATGATATATCCTTCTTGTTCGTGTTTGTGATTCGTTTAATAGTGCATGCGTTCAGAGGTTATTCATAATTCTTTTCCATTGGATGCAAAAGAATTTGATCTTACATTATCTGGCTGCCGAGAGAATCGGCAAGTTTCTTTCGTTTGGATCACAGGATTCAGTATTTTTTTGGTTATCTCTTCTAGCATTTTTTTATTTCTTTACCTTGGTTGTAGTAGAATTAGTAAAACTTAGCAAATGTGAGCCTATGAATGCTATTTTTAGTCATATAGTGACGTTGCTGGTCATGCATGAGAGTTCAGTGTGTTATTTTCTGATTTGATACATGAGTTAGGGTATTCTTTTCTCTTCAAGGATTGGTTTTGGATACCACTTTTCAGTTTCATGTTGTCATGCCAACATGATGCAATCATTATACTACCTTCAGCAGTACAATCTTACACCATCATAGTAGAAAATCGTACTAATACAAATGTCACAATGGAGTTATACACCAAGTGAAGTGGAACATTGATGTTTTTATATATTACTATCATGTCACTATTATTTTATATATGTTTCACATCAGTATATGGTGCGACGAAAGGAATTTGAATTTCCCGTCGCAACGCACGGGCATTTAACTAGTAATTCTTAAATATTTTTCGGGTTCTCTTGCTGACACGTGTCCCAAAAAGCCTTAAAATTTTTGTTTTTGCTACAAATATTCCCGCTTTTGCTACAAATAGTCGATATGATTCCGAAAAATAGAAAAACAGATTAGACCTCGCCGGAGACCTCGCCGCCGACCGGGTAGCAAAAAAGTTGTGCTAATGTAGCATATCCGACCTCGCCGGAGACTTGCCGGAGGCTTTCGCCGGAAACTATGTAGCAAAATAATTGTGCTAATGTAGCAAAACTTGAAAACAATTGTAGCAAAAAAGTTCAGCATATATAGCAAAAAAATGACTTCGCCGGAGACATATGTGATCCGTAGCAAAAAAGACCCGTAGCAAAAACTATACGCTATTATAGCAAAACCAGTAAAATATTGTAGCAAAAAATCTGCTAATTTAGCAAATCCAATTTTACGAGAGGCCTCGCTGGAGAACTTGACCGCACTCGTCGCAGATAGCAACGTCTCTCGCCGCATGTAGCAACAACACTCGCGTATGTAGCAAAGTAGAACCTTGCAGCAGCAGCGGCAGGAGGTTCATGGCAGCACCTACCTTGCGCGTAGGTAGCAACAACTGACGTAACCAACGGGAAGCGGTGTGGTGCCATTCGTAGGTAGCAGCAGCGAAATCAGCAGGAGGCAAGGTGTGGTGCCATGGCCGTCTGACTTGCTGTGAGAGATGGGAGAGAGGAGAAAGATAAGTGGAGGAAAATGAGTGGAGAAGAAGCACCCCGAGAAGAGATAAGGCTGAACGTGGGCCAGTATATCACGCACGATTCTGCTTTGGTTTAACATGGATCGGAATACGTACGCGGGCTGAGTCCAGAGGAAGCTAGCGAACACGTGCACGACAGCGATCCGGGGGATCGAATCGATTCGATCCCCCGGGGGAACTATATCATTTTCGTAGAATTAATCGATGTGGGATGTTGTTTCTCGTTATCTTTCTTTTATACTATGTTTGGAATGGATGCACTGAATTGGGGTTTTAAATTGAATTGACTGAGAATTCCAAATTTATTATGAAAAGAAAATGGTTTCAATTTGAATTCTTTTGTTCGTATGTGCTTGGCATTTTTTGTTGGAAGCAGAGGGTGGCATCAAATTCCATCTCCTGTTGGGATGTTTTAGCCGTCAAATTGGATGGTTTGTTGAGTTTAGACAATATATAAATTTGTATACATGCATGACACACTATGTGTGTGCATATTAGCTTGTTTATATTTTTTCACAAATAACTATTGGATGTACGAACCGTTGAATATATATAGCATCGTTGTCTACGAGAGCGTCGATATGGCGCCCGGGCTCCCTGGAGCCCTCTTTTTTAAGTTCAAAATTAAATTTTCAGAAAAAGAGACATAGATAATGATTTATAATACACGAATAAGAAGAATCATGTAAAATAATTTTTTATTTTGTCCTCGTTAAAAAAAATCCAGATCTGAACATAAACCGTGTAATTTTGAATGGGCCTCCGTTTTTCTAAATTTTCTCGTATTTGTCATTTTTGCTGCACTCAAAATACAATGTATTTTTTGTTGAAATTTTGTATACATGTATTTCGTTTTAGTGGCTACGCGTAAGTATTTTTTTCAAAAATATTTAATGATTTTTGAGTAATTCAAAAAGGGCTTCAGCCCGGCCTCCAAAGCGATTTTCCGCGTTGTTTACCTTGTAGTTTCCTTTTATTAGGATACCTTTTATTTGGCTAAATGCAGCAATCAGAACTTATAATCTCTAGTTGCACAAAACAAAGATAATTGATCTATTGAAAAACATAGTAGAACAAAAACATGATCCATTCATGGCTGAGTTCCATCTCTGGATACCTTTTATTTCCAATTATTTCTGGAAATTCATCATGCTTATATTTCTATTAAATAACATACTACAACAATTTAGCCATTCCAATGCAACTGTGAATCAAAGTACACCTAACCTAACAATTGTGCAAATTACAGTAACACTGTATTTTGATTTCCTATGCATATATATACAATTTGCGCTACAGCTTTGCCGGTGTTCATTTTGGTTGCATATATAGAAACTTCACAATGTTGCGACTTTTGACCTGTTATTGCTTAGTCACCCGAGTGTTGTAACACCCTATTTGGATGTTGACACTTAATATTGGATTTGAAACTAAAATTAAATTCTCAAATTGAACTGCTCTGTATCGGGGGATTGGACCATACTTCTCTGCCTCGTCTCCTCCTGCCTCGCCATCGATTCCCCGCCACCATAGCCCGTGGGAGCACCAACCCCACGACCAACCCTTCTTCCTCATACTTAGGCGTCGTCGGTGAAGGCGGTGACACTACCCATATACACCCTCCTATGTGCCTCTCTCTCTAAACTCCCACCTTCCTCGCACTGGTCGGCCCCATTGCGGCCATCGTTTCCTCCACCACCACCCGTCCTACCATTACAAAACCGCTCCCTACATGTGACAAAAGGAAAAAAGGCAAGAGCCCTGAGGGAGAAGCCATTGGATCTTAAGCTCAAAGTGGGTGGTCATGTACGATTGAACAAAAAGATACAATTATTTTCTTCATTTGTGCTCAACCTATCAATTTTTTAGATTTTTGTCGTTCTATTGATCCGATGGAGGAATAAGTGGTGGTGTAGACCACTTGCGGGACCAGTATAGGGCGTCGTAGGAGCTAGAAGAGTGAACAAAAAGATACAATTATTTTCTTCATTGGTGCTCACGCAATTAATTTTATAGATTTTTACCAAGCAACATCTTCAAGAAGGAAAATGATGACGACGACGCTCCTGTCCGAACTGGTCCTAGGGTTTCCATCGATACGCTACGGGAGGTGGAGAAGAGATACACCCGACGTCCTTGTTTGTTTGGGTTCTGGCTGGCTGGTTGTGTTGTTGTATAGAGAAAACTGATGTGCAAAGAAAGCTCTTTTTTTGAGTTTCACCATTTCGCAACTTAGCTAGATGTCTGGCTATAAAATTACGTAAAATACTCTTAGAGTCTTAATAACATGTACTTTCCTAATTTAAGTCATTGTATAATACTATGGATAATCCAAATATATACACTGATTTGTTCAAAATACAAATTGCATCATAAAATTTTGTTCTCAACTCATTAGTTAACTTAGATTCATCTAAATATAAATATCAAGTTAAGTTTTAGTGCTAGACTAGATAAACTGTATCTAGATAAATTTAAATCTAACTAATATGGGTATAAAAAATTAGTTCTTATAGATCGAATATACTAGTGCATTAAACAACACGGATCACAACATCCTAACTGAAGGCCAACTTGCAAAATAACGCTAACTCTGAACACTATAGCGTACAAAGATTAGCTTAGACACAGGAGTAGAGATCTAGAGCGATCGGAGTACTAATCCCATAGAGAAAATCTATACGCACACATGCTCTATAGATCGGCATGTTCGCGGCTCACAAGCGCCCAACTCGGAGACCGCATGTGCGATTCGAGACACCCTGGTCGACCTGGGACAGCGTGAGCGGCCGGAGTCGCGCGACGACGTCAGGAAACGACCAGATACGGATGGTTCTATGCGCGGACGATGATTCACCGGCGGGAGTGGTGGCGGCGACCGCCCAGCTCTCCATCGCTCGATGGGGAAAAGAAATGAGGATGGGAAAAGACATGTTTGACTATTTCTGGTCAGGAGAGAGATAGGGGTAGGAACGAGAGCAACTTAACTCAGGGTGGCATTCCTCCGTAATTTTTGCGAACTAAAAGGACAAATAGGAAAACGGTTCATGGGGTAAGTCAAAAGCCACGAAAAACACCTCAATATGTGCTATTGCTCGGCAGTGTAATCGGGAGGATGACTTTGCCGAAGCCAGTGTGAAGCTGACCCGTTCAGCTGCCTTTGTTGCCTTATTTCTGCGGAAAGTCAAAAAAAGCTGAAACAAATAGGTCCAGGAAGGACGGTGACACGCGTCGGTGTCTAGACGATAAGAATTTATCCCGACCCCTAAAAAACCAGGCACTCAAACGCTTTGTAGTGCTCCACCAAACTCGTCGCCCACAAGCGGACGCCGCCAGGTTCTTGCAGTTGCCACCGCCGTCTCACCGTGACCCATGAAATGAGGTCGGTAGGACATAAAAGAGGAAACTTCAGCGAGGGTCGGCGTAACAATAGCACACGGGATGGAACTATCTCCACCACCGGAAGGCAATAGCCGACCGAATGCAGCAGTAGAGACAAAACAGGCCCTCTCTGGCCCGGTCAAGCCCGAATGAGCCCGAGAAGCCTTGCCGCCGCACTACAGCAAGAGTGTCACCGTCCACGCCAACCTAGCACTAGTCCCTACTCCTCCGTCCACCAGGGGATCCACCACCACCGCCGATCTCTGTCACCAAGCATCAGCTCTGTCACCACCGTGCTCACCCGGGCTCACCAGACCGCCATCGGTCTGAGGATCATGTGGGCTTGTCGGACCACCAACGAACCTCAAAGCACCCAGAGATGACCTCGCCAGATCCAGACCCAGATCGGGCCCCCTCACGAGCGGCAAAGAGGACATGGCAGCAGAGGGCAACGAACAAGACAGGCGTGGCACGTTCGCGCCATCTACAGGCCACTCCACGGGTAGCAAGGAGAGGCAAGGATAGGAGTCTTCAGGCCACCGCCAAGATCCCAGCACGCAACCCAGATCTTGCTGCCGCTGTCTCCCTCTCTAGAACCACCCACCGACGCACCATGTAGGCCACACACCACCTTCATCGCGATCGTCCACACTGCCGCTCGGCAGGTCTGGCAGAGCCTCGCCGGATGGAGCCACCACCACCATGAAAGCCCTGTCGTCAACTCGAACCCACCCCGACTAGGCCACCTGACGTGCGGGAAGAAGTCTCGCCTCCACCAGCATCACGCGGCTTTGCCGTCGGGATCGCCGACGGCGGCTAGGGAGGAGGAGCTCGGGGAGGGACTAGGGTTTGGGTCGCCCGCAGAAGAGCGACACGAGAGGAATTTTCGGGAGGATTCATGACTCCCAAAATAAATAACTTGGATTTGTCTACACACTAAAACGTGTTTAGATGCATGCAAATATAGATAAATCCAAGTCACTTATTTTGGGACGAATGAAGTAGATAGCATCCAAACAGATCTTTGAAATTGGCACTATCATGATTACAACTAGCAATATTTTGTACGACCAAACAACTAGCAATATTTTGTGCGACCAAACGGCATAATTGGTAGTATCGGCAAGAGCCATCTCGAAGGCTATTTGATACTGGACCCCTATTCTATTCCTGCAGCCCAATATCTACATCCAAAATACTCCCTCCATTTCAAGGCCTAAGGCCTATATTTTTTTTAAAAGTCAAACCAACTTAACTTTGACCAAACTTTTAGAAAAAACTATCACATGATATTTTAAAGACATCATAAAAAAATATATTTCATTGTCTATCTAATAATATTGATTATGTATTTTGCATATTAATATTTTTTGTTAAAAACTTGGTCAAACTTGACATACTTTGACTTTTCAAAAAAAATATAGGCCATAAGCCTTGGGATGGAGGTAGTATGCTTTTCAGGGTTTATTTCTTCACATTACCCACATGAAAATGTACATGTGTATTTCCGAGATTGAACAAAGAAGGCGGATTTATGGCTGAAGAGCGGCAGGAAAATACAGGGCGAAATCTCGGTTTGCTTGGACCAACAAATGGTCGCGGTAGCCATCGTCCCACATGTCCCTATAGCTCCCATGATGATCCATATTGTCCTTCACTGCCGCGGCGTACATCTCTTTCCTCCAGTCCTCAATCTTCTCTCGCCGGCATTGCCCCGCGAGCCACTCCTCGTACTTGAACTGCAGAAGCATCAGAAGAAAATTAACACAAAGAATCTCGAGCAACGTCCAGATCGAGATCGTCGGGCGCGCACCTCGAAGTCTCCCAGGACATGGGTGTATCTTCGGGGCCATCCGCAGGCGTCCAGGTCTGAGTAGAAGGCCATCACTTCGCGCGTCATCTCCTCCTCGGACGGGAGCTCGATTCGTCCTGATAGTACACCGGCCACCCAGTTGCTCTGGAGCTCGAACAGTGCAAATGGGATCACCTGGATGCAGGAGACATGAGAGTTACAGGGTAACCGTAATTTACAAACATATAGTACTGATTCGTAAACTAAATAAAAGTCTAGTAACCATTAATACAGATGTAGTTTTGAGGATCTAAACAAACCCTGAGTGGCAACCCGATGAAGGAGAGTTGAGGCGCCACACGAGGCGGGAACACATGCTTGTACAGTGGACCGACACGGTTGTCGTCCACGGAGATAGTCGAGTCGTCGCCGAGGAACGGGAAGCTGTACTTGTACCTATCCTCAGGATGGGAGAAACAGAGTGAGGCGGACAGATAATTTTAGACTGGTTTTCCAGATGAAATTAGGCATGCATGAGAAGGGGACGAGATGAGCAATCGTACCCGGTGCAGTGTATGATGACATCCGCTTTGACCCGACTGCCGTCTTGGAAGACCACACTGCCGTCTTGCTCAGCACGGTCGACCTGCCGGATGCTATACATTATCATCGGAATTTTGGAAAAGAGAAGAATGATTGTATTCTGGGATGACTGAGAAAATGTACCATGGAATGAATCCACAAGTTTGTATGATCGCCAGGCAGCCTCTGGTAAGTGGCGGCTGGAGCCGATCGATCGACGACATGGACCTCTTTGGCGACACCGGCAATGTCCCTGGAAATGTCCATTCCGCTCACCGAACACCCTATCAGCACCACCGCCTGGCCGCGAAATGGCTCCGGCACACGGTAGCTGTTGCTGTGCAGCTGCTTCCCAGGCCAAGCTTCCAGGCCTGCAAAAAAAGGTGTCAGGATCACGCGTGTTCTTGATCAATACAATGCAACTTAGATGTATAGTCAAGAATTAGTGGACTTCGGTTGATGAATGACGGGTGTATTACCGGCGATGTCGGCGACGCGCGTCTGGTAATAGTGGCCGTTGCAGACGACGACGGCGTCGAACACCTCCTCCTCTGGCTCGCGCTTCTCGCTGCCGGCTTCCTTCTTCGAGTACCTGACGCGCCAGCTCTCGCTCGCCTCCCTGCTCACCCTGACCACCTCCGTCTGGAAGCGGACGAGCCCGAGGAGGTCGAACCGCCGCGCGAACTCTCGGAGGTACCGGAGCACCTCCGCGTGGCCGGGGAACCTGCGCGGGTCGTCGTCGGGGCCGGCAGCGGCGGCGGCGAAGGGGAAGTCGAGGAAGCCCATGCACTCCCGGGGGAGGTTGGTGCGAAGGGAGGCGTAGAGGTTCGAGCGCCGGGAGCGGAGCGGGTCCGTTGACGCGGACGCGTCGGCGTCGGCGTCTTCGTACACCCAGGTGCCGCCCACGCCGTCGGTGCGCTCGAACACGACGGGGGCGTGGCCCTCGCGCCGCAGCTCGCGCGCCGCCACCAGGCCGGCGGCCCCCGCGCCGATGACGGCGACGCGGAGCGAGCGCGACGGCATCAGATCGATCTCGGGAGCCGGGAGGAAGCGTCCGGTCTCCTCCCTCTCGCGTTTTTGTCTTTGTTTTCTCTTCCGGATTTTAGATTCGAATTTTTTTTGTCAACTTGTGGGGCGGTGCTAACTGCTAATCACGTTATCTTGAAAAATTGATTAGGTCACTGCAGCCCTTTTCTGCCACGATTCTGCGCTAATGATGACTTGTCAAAATCAGGCTCTGATCCGTCTCAGTCACAAAATCTCAGCTAAAGAAAAGTATGTTTTGTCCTGGATTCCCGGTCATTATGCTCTATCTCATTCCAAAAGTCCGAGGACTTGTTTGACTTAAAGGAATCTAGTTAGAAAATTTGAAGGATTTTGATTCTTAATAAAAAATTCTTTGTACATCGTTTCATTTGTAGGGTTAGAACCTTTGGAATTTTATTTTTTGAAGGAAAATTTTCATCCACCCAAACCTTATGTTTCAGTTCCCTTGTTTTTCTGCGATTTAAACACTCTTTAAAAATAATTCATGTAGGTTCTAAATCCTGTAGGATTCAAATGACATGACATTCTAATATTACACTTTTCCTATTTGTATGTTTTTCCTATTCTGCGAATCAAACAAGGACAAAAGGTTTAGACTATTCAGCCCTCAAGGCTGATGCTTCTAAATAACTCTTATCTTTCAGATTCAGTCAGGAAAACTCATTTTAAGATGGGCCACCATAAGAGCATCTCCAACCATCTGCGCCTCGAGGCAATTTGCCAGCACAAATATGTGCCCTTTGGGGGTGACGTCGACAAAAATTCGGCACCTGGGGAGCGCCGGTTGCCAGCCGAGCCCCCAAGAAAAACTTACAGAACATTCAATTTCGTTTAGGCTCGGCAAAATATCATAATATATTTAACGGGAATACATAAAAAGGGAAAAGAACAGCTAGTGCATGCCGAGGTGGCGATAGAACACCGTGTAATCGTCGTCATCGTCGCTCGGCGGGTCGTCCCTCTATGGGCGGCTAGAGCCCTGCCCAGGATCACTATCACTGGCGCCACGGCTAGCTTGGCCCGGTCTCATCCTTGTCGCCATCTTGGAGGACGATGATGTCGCAGTTGAGGTGTGCCTGACGGTCCTGTTTGGAAAGTGAAGTCGTTGACTGATGTTCTTCTCTACATACATGATGAATGGGCTTGATGGCGATTATGATGCACTCGTCGTCCTTGTTGGTGCTCATGGTTGCCACTTATACGATGTCAAGCAGATACATCTATGCCTAGCTCACTGAGCAACATATGGAAGCAAGACGGGCTAACCTCTTCGTGGACATGCAACATTCAACCCATTACTCATTACGATCCGGTGGCAACAGGCCGGCGCTAGCAGCTTTCTAGCCTACATATCAGCCCAACAATTATTGCTAGGATCAGCAGCCTCATGGAGCAAACCATCGTACCATCCGAACAACAACAGGTTGTCTGGTGATAACCGTGGTGATGGTCATCGTGCTCCTTCTCCTTGCGTTCCTCCCAGTGGTAATCACCTTGTTTTTTAAATTTATGAGAATGTTGGGCATGTCGCTCTATGTTGCTTCAAGTGTTTCCAACGCAGCTTCCTTGGTGCTGGCAACGATGGGCGCTAGATGGATCATCAAGTGGTTGGGTTCATGGTCACATATGGGTTACACTGATCTACTTCATCCTACCTGTCGATCGGAGTTGGTATGCTGATACAGGAGCTACCGACCAACTTACCAATGAGCTTGACAAGCTCACTACTAATCAATACCAGTGAAGGATAAAGTTAACACCTCCAATGGCATAGGTATGCATTACTCATATTGGCCAATCTACTATTTCCACTTCCTCACATCCCTTACACATAAAATGTCCTCCATGCTCTTTCTACTCCTATAATCTATTATCCATTAAGATATTCTCCTTAGACAATAATGTGTTATTTGAGTTTCATCCTTGGTACTTCTTTATCAAGGGCCAAGATACGAGAGAGGTTCTTCTTCGAGGGGGATGTCAAGACGGGCTTTATAATCTTGATGTTCTATCGTCGAGAAAGTCTTTAGCAGTTTCCAGGTGTCACGTGAGAGGTGGCACTTTCGCTTATGTCATCCAACTACTTTAGATCGTTCAACATGATTCACATCGTTATGAACTTCCATTGGTATCCAATAATAAAACTGTAATTGTGATGCTTGTCCACGAGGCAAGAGTTATATGACATTTTCATTGTCTACTCGAGTCACTACTTCACCATTGAAATTATTTAATCTGGTGTATAGGGTCCCGCCCAAACTTTTTTTAGTGGACATCAGTTTTATGTTAGTTTTATTTATGTTTATAATCATTTTACATGGTTTTATCTTCTTAAGCATAAGTCTGATGTGTTCTAGATATTCCTTCAGTTTCAACAACACACTGAATGTCTCTTAGATAGGAAAATTATACACGTTCAAATAGACTGGGGTGGTGAAGACCATAGAATCAATAAAGAAAATTGGACATTAGTATATCTCAAGAGTGTTTCTTGCCCCATACTCATCAACAAAATGGCACCGATGAATGTAAACACCGTCATATTATGGCGATAGGTCTTAAATTGTTAGCACATTCATATGTCCCATATCGTTTCTGGGGTGTTGCTTTCTCGACCGCATGATTTCTCATTGATAGGATTCCAAGTCGTGTTATCTCTATGCAAACTCCACTTAAATGCCTTCTAGGCGAAGTATCCGACTCCACTTTTTTTAAGGTGTTTAGTTGTACTTGTTGGCTACATCTTCATCAATATGATAAGCGTGAGCTTGAGTTTTGCTCTAAAAAATATGTCTTCCTTGGATGTATCTATTCTCCACAAAGATACAAATGCCTACATGTCCCTATCAATTGTATTGACATCTCTCATGATGTCATTATTCATGAGAACATGTTCCCTTTTATGCACAGGCCATTAGACTCCACACAACTATCTTCATCCACTCTTCCTCTTATCCTGGCCAATTTGATGCTGCAAATACTCTCTTTTTTGGCTAACCATGGTGTAGGTTTGGGATGTGGTGCTTTTTTGGAATGGTTGGATGATACTCCTCATGCTGATGTGGACGCTTCCTTTAAGCATGAGGCCTCCTTCTCACAGCAATCATGCAAACTAGGTCTCATCAGGCCCTGCTACAACTTCGCGTGTGCCTAGTGATTCTACCATCGACCAACAGCTCGGCACCCGGCTTGACCTCTTCTACAACTGGACCAATGTTCGCAAATTCTGCTGGGTTGTTATCCTCTTCTGCTATGCCGATCTCGCCCACGCTCATCGATGTCGTCAACCGACCAAGAATGCTCAAGGCTTCGCTTTCACGGTGTGACCACGAGTCTCCACGAGGGATTCACAATCCCAAGAAGTAAATGGTTGGAACTGTTGCCTTAGAAGCATCCGTATTGCTCATACTTTTTATCTTCTTCGGACTGAACCTTGTAATAATAAAGGGTTTATTGCTTGTCCACATTGGCGTGATGCGATAGTGACTGAATTTTCTACTCTTTAGGCTAACAAGACGTGGTGACCTGTTACTCAAGTGCCAAGGGCAAACATTATTAAATGCAAATGGGCATTTAAAATCAAGCAAACATCTGATGGCTCTGTTGAGAGATACAAAGTACATATGATGGTGAAGGAATTCAAACAACAATGTGGGCTTGACTATGAATTTGTTATACCATTCATCACATGTTATCTATGCCTGTTACTCATGGTTGGCATATTCCTGAACTTGACATTCATAATGCTTTTCTGCATGGAGTTTTAGAGAAAGAAGTGTTCATGCTCCTGATTTTTAGGATCCTTGGAACGTCACACAATTGCGACATTTCTATCCTAGATGTTTTTTCCTTTAAATAAGGCTACTTAGCAAACACATGTACCTGCTACCCTCCAATAAACAAAGCTAAGTTTCTCAAACTATGAGTTCAATTTCTTTTATGCACTGCATTCGGGGGCTTCGCCTGCCTGACGACCTCTTCACATAAATCAACTATACATCCAAAGTCAGAATAAATCAGTCGACATTAACCAAGACCTGAAGAATACAAATCACCCATAAGATACTCACATTGATGCTGCTCGCTGATCTAGGCCACCTTACCAAGCAGATACTTCTCTCGCTCAAACGCCTTCTCCACCTTCGATTGCCACACATCGGCATTGCCGCGGATGACCGCAAGGTTTCTCTCCATATCCATTACATGATCGCGCAGCAGAGGAAGCTGTGATAACTCATCCAATCTCGATCGTGGGGGAACCGAAGGACTAGCAGAGGATGTAGCATCTGGTGCACCACTCGAAGTACCCTATACAAGCAAGACATCGGGAGGATGAGAACCTCACTCGGCAGATGGCAAATGGAATGCTCTACACCGAAGAAAACCCATGCAGATATCGATAGACAAATCAATATATAGAAGTCTCAACAAAAGCTACATGAGTAATGGCGGTCATCATTCGCAAGGCTGCTAAGAGAACTACAAAGCTTCAAACTTTACACAAAAGGCAACAACAAGAAGTAGCGCAACACTATCTATGCAGCGGCATCAGATTTCCAGGTTGGCACCACAGGCATGCGCCATCGCTAGTCCGAGGGAAGGGCCCACCGCCTTTTGCATATTATTGTACTCCGTGGGTACGTCCCCCGTGAAGGCATCTACAAAACCGCCAACATCTTCCACAACCACAGCCTTCGGGAACATCTCCCGATGGAAGCGCCCCAGCACAACCTTGGCCTTCAGGAGGACGTCTTTGGCATAAGTGCTATGGTATTCGACCATAGCCACGACGCCAGCTAGGGAGTCATCATGCTCAAGCACCAGGCGATCGAAGCCAACACCAGCTGCATCTGCTAAAGCAGGGCAATCGACTATCAACCAAATGCAAGACAAAAGGAAGAAAAAGTACGAGCAACTTTATACTAGAAACTTATCGGACGAAGCGTGGGCGGCCACCATGAGCTGCTCGACCAAGTTTTTCTCTTGTTGTACTAGCTACATCCACCACCAGGCCCTCCTCGCGCTGCTTCGATTCCAATCTGAAGCACTCAAGGGCTTCCACCGCATTCTTCTCCTTTGTCTCCAACATGTTGATGCTCTTTTCAAGAGTCTTCAGGCAACGAAGAACTTGATTGTTTTCCTCTAACAAACAAGCAAGATGCAGATAATCAGTTAGTTTTTGCAAGCAACAAACCAAGAGGAAAAGACAGAGTAACTCACCTTGGAGCTGATGGAAGTCCGAATCCAGCCGCACATACTGCAGGCCCATGTGTACCATGTTCCGCAGAAACGGCCGCACAAACACTTCGGATCAGAACAGAAGACTCAGGGGCTCTCTAGAGGAGTGATACATCGGAAACGTATCTATAATTTTTGATGCTCCATGCTTGTTTAGTATCTACTTTGCTTTGCTTTGTTTACACTTTGAGGTACTTTTTACATATTTTCTGGTACTAACCTATTAACAAATTGCCACAGTGCCATTTGCCTATTTTCTGCTGTTTTGGTTTCAGAAAAGCTAGTAAAGAAATATTCTTGGAATTAGACGGGACAAACGTCAAAGTCAATTACTTTCCGTGAAGAACAAGAAGTCTAGAGGGGAGATGAAGAAGCGGGCCAGGGCGACCAAACCCCCCCCTAGGCGTGGGTGGGCCCTGCCCCGTGCCTGGGTAGGGTTTGGCCCCTCTGGCTGCCTCCTCGGCCTCCCCTTTCGCCTATAAAAAGCCCCCGATGCAGAAATCCTAAGTACCTGATCAAATCTCCATGAAACCTTCTGTAGCCGCCACCACCGACGTCCCTAGATCGGGGGGATCTGAAGTTCTTCTCGGCACCCTGCCAGAGGGGAGATCATCCCGGAGGCCTTCTCTCCGATATGATGCGTGAGTAGTTCCACCTTGGACTATGGGTCCATGTAGTAGCTAGATGGTTATATCTCCTCCTTTATGCTTTCATGTATAGATCTTGTGAGCTCCATTCATGATCAAGATCTAATCTATTTGTAATCATGCATGTTGTGTTTGCGGGGATCCAATGGATATTGAGATTATTATGTTGGTTTGATTAATGGTTTTGTCTTTATGATTCTATCATGTCTGTGTTGTTTGCGATCTTGCATGCCCTCCTTTGTTAGTAGCTATCTTGGCCAAGTAGTTGCTAGTGACTCCAAGAGGGGGTATTTATGCTCGATAGTGGGTTCATGCCTCTAGTTTCCAAGGGAAGTGACAATAATCTCTTCGGTTGTAGATGTGTTGTTGCTACTAGGGAGAAAACAACGGTCTCTTGTTCATGGAACATGTGGACTGTTTACCTTACACACTTTGCTTAAAGCAGTTGTCTGTTGCTTGCAACTTAATACTGGAGGGGGTTCGGATGATAACCTAAAGGTGGAATTCTAGTCATAGATGCAGTTGGATGGCGGTCTATGTATCTAGTCATAGATGCAGTTTCTGACTAGTAATTGCATTGTTATGCCTTGCTCAGTTCCTGTCAATTGCCCTGCTGTAATTTGTTTACCCTTCATGCCATGTTGTTTATCTAAGGAGAGCACCTCTAGTGAACTATGGAACCCGGTCCAATCTTTACCATTGATAGATCTTCCACTGTTACTTGTTTACTTGCTGCAAACCATTACCTTCCACACCATATGTTTAATCCTTTGTTATAGCAAACCGGTGAGCTTGACAACCTCACTGATTCGTTAGGGCAAAGTCTTGAGTTTGTGTTGTGCAGGTCTCCGTGTTGCTTGCAACACCTGTGTGACGTTTCCTTCCTCCTTCTGGTTCGATAACCTTGGTCTCTACTAAGGGAAAGCTTGTTGTTGTGCTCATCATACCTTGCTCTTGGGGTTTCCAACAAAGGCCTCTCTGACAGGCAATCAAGCTTTCTGGCGTCATTGTCGGGGAATAAAGAAAGAAGCCCCCACGTCAACAAGGCACCATAAAGGAGATACGGGACACTTACGTGGTCACCCGAAGACTCCAAAAGATGTTGTGTGGTAGTACAACTGACAATTCTTCGGTCGACTAACTTAGAGGAGCTTGAAAAACTATCATTGTCAGTGCCCACTGTCTTCGGGGAGGGCGTAGCTGTCTCGGCACTTATGGTCTTGGAATCCATAACTCCCTCATCCACCTCATCCTTGGCAGCCCCCTCCGGAGTAGACTCCCTATCAATTCAACAAAGTAAGAATATCCATCAGATAACCAAGGCAACCATGCTCGAATCACAAAATAGAAGCCAAAGACACTTATGTGCTAATCTCGTCAAGGTCGAAAGCCTCCACTTTCGCCCTTCTCTGTTTCTTGGCCCAAGGCACATGTGGTGCAGTTTGTATCGCCATTGCCAGGATAGTCCCAGTATCACCCACGCCAGGTGCAGGCCCCTTTGGAGTTTCAGGAGTCGAAGCATCCGAACCTTTGCTCCATCCCATCTTGCCAGTGCCACCTTCACTAGACTCGGGAGCTTCCAGCAACTGAGCAGCTAGGACGGTCAACTCTGACCCATCTAGCTCCCCACCTTTAGGGGCATCATCATACTTCTCAAGCGACGGAGGCATCATGCCCTTAACCTTTAGGACTTGCATACACGACATTAATATGGTCAAGATCACACCATGTACACGTAGAAGAGCAAATGAGTATGCAACAAGGACCTTACCTCTGGCACGAGATTGGTGGCGTAGAAGGGTGTAGCCGATGTCTCTGTGGGAAGAGCCTCTTCGGCAGTCAAACTGGTAAAAGACTTGATTCTATTCTCCATCTCCGCTGATGAAAAATCATTAGCAGAGGTCCGCGTCGGGTCAGTGGCGCCAGCATACAAAAACATCGGGTACGCCCTTGCTTGCAGGGGTTGTACCCGACATTGCAGGAATGCGCAGATGATGTCAATGTCGGTGAACTTTTTGCCACGCTCCAGCTGTAGATCCCGCACCCAATTGTACAAGGCTTCAACTTTGTTGGTTTCACCTGAAGAAACCTCGTTCCTCCAGGACCGTTTTCTCTTCATCTCAGCACTTGCATCAAACAACGTAAGACCATGCTTCTGACCCTCCAGCTTCTGGTCACGGATGTAGAACCACTTGGCCATCCATCCATGCACGGACTCCACAATATTGAAGATGAAGTACTGCTGGTTCAGGCGAATGAAGATGCCGCATCGCCCACCTCATACACTACTCCGTCGGAGCCCGGTTGCCTCTTTCACTCCGTAGATCTTCTTGAAGAGCCCGAAGTGCGGCTCGATTCTGAGCCAATACTCGTAGAGCGTGATGAAGCAGGCGATGTGGAAAATATAATTGGGAGACAACTGATGTAGCTATAACCCGTACAAAAAGATCAAACCACGAACAAATTAGTGGAGAGGGAGAGAAAGTCCTCAAAGGACAAAAGCAAGAAACATCACCCGAAATCCGGCGTGAGGATCGGGGATTACCTCTGCACCTAGAATCTTGTAATCGTTTTCCTCCTTCGGAATTAGGCCGGCTTGGCGGAGCTGCAGCAGGTCGGCAATCTTGACCGTGGAACGCCGCCAGCAACCATTGGTCACGCGAACCCTAGTGGACTTCTTCTTGGAGGCGGCGGTGCTCTATGCAACACCCGCAGACTTCTTATCCTTCACCATCACCATGGCGCGTCTCTTCTATCGCGATTGAAGAAAGGAGCTTGGGAATACATGAAGCACGTCAACCGCAAAAGAGAAGTGTATGTGGCAATGGAGAAATGCAAGGAGAAAGCTAATGCGAGGAACAAGAATATGGAAGAAGGGGGGAATTACCGACGCGTCTTATACTTAACACCGAAGGCGAGTAATCCCAACCATTGGTTTCCTGCTGCCAACGCATGGCGTGCATGGGTGCAAACATGTGGCAAGAAGTGATGGCGTGTTGTCAACGCCTCGTTCGGAGACCCCAAGAGCAAGGTGTGATGAGCACAGAACAAGTTTTCCCTCAGTAAGAAACCGAGGTTATCGAACCAGTAGGAGGAAGGAAACGACTCAAAGGTGTTGCTAGCAACTTGGAGACCTGCACGACACAAACTCAAGATTTTGCCCCAACGAACAGTGAGGTTGTCAATCTCACTGGTTTGATGTAACAAAGGATTAATTGTATGGTGTGGAAGGTAATGCTGGTTTGAAACAAGTAACAGTGGAAGATGTATCAATGGTAAAGATTGGACCGGGGTCCATAGTTCACTAGAGGTGTTGTCCTTAGATAAACAAACATGGCATGCTGGGTAAACAAATTACAGCAAGGAAATTGGCAGGACTGAGCAAGGCATAACAATGCAATACTAATCATCATGATCCTATGAGATTCGATTGGGCAATACAACAAGATACATAGACCGCCATCCAACTGCATCTATGACTAGAAATCCACCTTCGGGTTATCATCCGAACCCCCTCCAGTATTAAGTTGCAAGCAACAGATAACTGCTTTAAGAAAAGTGTGTAAGGTAAACAATCCACTTGTTCCATGAACAAGAGACCGTTGTTTTCTCCCTAGTGGAAACAACACATCTACAACCTTAGAGATTTATGTCACTTCCCTTAGATTAAATAGAGGCATGAACCCACTATCGAGCATAAATACACCCTCTCGGAGTCACTAGCATCTATTTGGCCAAGATATCCACTAAAAATAGAGAGCATGCAAGATCACAAACAAAACATACATGATAGAATCAATAAGACAAAACCATTAATCAAACCAACATAATAATTTCAATATCCATCGGATCCCCGCAAACACAACATGCATGATTACAAATAGATTAGATCTTGATCATGAACGGAGCTCACAAGATCTATACATGAAATCATAAAGGAGGAGATACAACCATCTAGCTACTACATGGATCCATAGTCCAAGGTGGAACTACTCACGCATCATACCGGAGAGAAGCCCTCCGGGATGATCTCCCCTCCGGCAGGGTGCCGGGAAGAACTTCAGATCCCTTGACCTAGGGACGATGGTGGCAGAGGCTACAGACGGTTTCGTGGATATTTGATCGGGTGCTTAGGGTTTCTGCATCGGGGGCTTCTTATAGGCAAAGGGGAGACCGAGGAAGCGGACAGGGTAGCCAAACCCTAGCCAGGCGCGAGGCTGGGCCCACCCGTGCCTGGGGTGGGTCTGGCCCCTCCGGCTCTGCTCTGGACTTCTTGTTCCCCACGGAAAGTAATTGACTTTGACGTTTGTCCCGTCCAATTCCGAGAATATTTCTTTACTAACTTTTCTGAAACCAAAAACAGCAGAAAACAGGCATCTGGCACTATTGCAACTTGTTAATAGGTTAGTACCAGAAAACATGTAAAAAGCACCTCAGAGTGTAGAAAAGCAAAGCAAAGTAGATACAGAACAAGAATGGAGCATCAAAAATTATAGATACATTTCCAACGTATTAGGGAGCCCCCGAGCCCTTTTTCGAGTGACTTGTTGGTCGTTTCCTCTAGCCGGGCGCAGCCCCAAGCCCTTTCTGATGTTTTTTAGTCCATTGCCTCTGTTTCTTTTGCAGCCCTTTGTGCACAGCGCTAACCTCCTTATCCAGCAGCATCTGGCGCTGGAGGCCAGCATGCGGCAACTTCAAGGTGCGCAATTTGCTCACCGTTTTGTAGTTCGACTCCAGCTTTGGGCTTTGCTTTTGTTGATCATTTCATTCTTGATGTTTCAGATGAAAACAATGCAGCTCTCCGATGGCTTGACGCTCTCGAAAATAGCCTTGGTCGGGCGGAGAAGAAAGTTGCAGATGTTGCGGAGGCGAAGGAGTGCCTGCAGAAGGAAGTAGCTGACGCTGCTGAAGCCCAGGAGCACCTACGGAAGGAGGCTGCGGATCGAGAGGAGAAGCTCGCTTCTGCGGCGACTGCTCGCGAGAAGGAGATGGCGGATAGGCTTATGGCTGCAGCCAAAGCCTTCTCTGGTGAGTTTTCTCTTGACTCTTTGGGTCTCTTGTTTTTAGACTGAGTCTTTCCTTGCTCTTATTCGGTATCTTTCCTTCTTTGTTTCAAATGCTTTAGGCATCACATTTGACTGTGGTGTGCTGGAGCATGGAGATGCTCTGGCCGATGCCACCGCAGCGACCGAAGATCATTGCAGCACTGCTGCTGGCTCCTTGGCGAAGGCCAAGGAAGTTCTCCGATGCTTCTACAAAGAGGTCGTCCCCAAGGGCGCTGCCCTTGAGGATGTCGATGCTCTTGCGGATGTCCTGTCGGAGGATGCTCCGGTGGCGTATAAGTGCAAGCAGAAGGGCATTAGCGCCTCCATGGGATTGGCGATGGCGATGGCGTCCGGAGCGGAGCTGGACCTGCCGCACATAACCCCAGATGCCAACGGCTGCAGATGGCTTAGAGGTAGCGTTCGCCCTCTTCGCCTCTTGATGTAAGCGTTATGGGCCGAAACTCATTGATCTGCTGGCGGAGTATGCGGCAAAGAAGCAGGAGGAGGCCAAGAGCAGGCATTCTGGCTCTAAGGCCACTCCGGATGCGGGTGCCTAGGCCCAAGTGGTGTAGCTAGGATAGTTTATCCTTTTGTTAATGTAATCTTTTGCTGATGAACAATCCCCACTTATGCCATGAGGTGGCCTTGATGTATATAAATTATGTTTCGAGCTGTCGCCAAAGTTGTTTGTGATGTTCGTGTCTTGATTTGCTTGTTTCTAGGGTCCTTCGGGTGAGGTTCCCCTTGTCACTCCGAATACTCATGAGCCACATCCATCCTTGGATGATGCGTCGCTGCTGGTTTTTCTTCGCGACCACATCCGCAGCTTGGAGAAGGATATCCTTGGCATTCGAGGCCACGCAGATGTGTGGAAGTCAAAAGCTGAGCGAGCCACTGCCAGGGAGGAGTTCTTGATGGGGGAACTGCGGCACATGAGCGAGCAATTGCAATGCGAGTCTTTTTAACTATTGTTCTTTCGAGTGAAATTCTGCATTTTTGCTCATTGTGTGTGCTCTGCAGCTACGAATCTCGTTCCGAAGGAAGAGAAAGAGCGCATCGCTGCTTGGATGAATTTCCTGACGCAACAGGACCTGGAGGCTGGTGGCTTCTTCTGGATGGACTGCGACCGGGCCATCGTCCTTGCGACGGTGTAAGATCGCGTGCACCAGGTTTCTCGGGTGCCGAACCAGGCGAGGATTTCTCTGGCGTCCACTTGGGCCGCCATGTTTCCCCTGGATGAGGCACCTTCCAACCTTTGGAGTTTGCTGGCGAAATTTCGGAACATGGGCCACGTCAAGGAGTTGGTGCAGCGTCAACTAGTCGCTGGGGTGAAGGCTGCATTGTCCCTTGTTCGGCTGCATCGTCGTGATGCCGACCTTGCGGAGGTGGCGACTGGGCCACCCCTTGGTCTTGATGACTATGTCGTCGACATAGACTTGGATGTTGCAACCGATCTGGTTTTCAGACACGCCTGCGTGCACCTCTAGTACGTGGTGCATGCGTTCTTCAGCCCGAAGGGCATGGTGTTGTAGCAGAACACTCCGAACGACGTGATGAACGTTGTTTTCTCCTGGTCTTTGAGCTTTAGTCAAATCTGATTATAGCCTAAGTAGGCATCAAGGAAGTAGAGTTTCTCACATCCTGCAGTCAAATCGATGATCTGGTCGATCCTCGATAGAGGGAAGTGGTCCTTGGAACAGTATTTGTTGAGTGATGTAAAGTCTACGCACATCCGTAGGATGTACGTGTCCTTCTTGAGGACCAGCACAGTATTGGCCAGCCACTCGCTCTCCTTAATTTCTCGGATGAAGTTGGCATCGAGCAGTCCGTTGACTTTGATTCCAACGGCTTTAGCTCTTGATTTAGACAGTCGTCGGATCAATTGCTTGACTGGTTTTGCGTTGGGGAACACATTGAGTGCGTGCTCGGCGAATTCCCTGGGAACTCCTGGCATGTCCACAGGACACCAGGCGAATATTTCCCAGCGCTCATGGAGGAATTTGACGAGCGTGCTTTCCTATGCGGGGCTGAGGTCATTGGCGATCAACGCCATATTGGAGGCATCTGTTGGGTGGACCTGCACCTTTTTCGTGTTGACCATGGAGTCGAACGACATATCGGGTGCGTTTTGCCCGAGACCGGGTGCCCGTTGTGCATCACCTCTCGAGCCGCTGGAGCTCCCCTGCCAGCAAACGGCTGGGAGATTCTATTGAAGTCTCTGTCGCAATGGTCATATTGGGTGAAGTTTACTTGGACGGTGATGACTCCCCTGGTTCCTAGCATCTTCAGTAGCAGGTACGCGTAGTGCGGTACTATTAGGAATCTTGCGAATGCCACGTGCCTGAGGATGGCGTGGTACTGTGATGGCCAGTCCACCACTTCGAACTCTAGTCGCTCGCGCTTGAAGTTTTTGGGCTGGCCGAAGATGACGTCGAGCCATATCTTTCCCAGGGGGTATATGCCCTTCCCTGGGACTATGTCGTGGAACGTCGTATCTGACTGCTCCAGGCTGCACGGCAGGATTCGCATAGCTGCGAGTGTGCTGGCGAACATCAGGTTGATTTCGCTGCCGTCGTCCATGTAGACGTGGCTCATCTCGAATCCTCCGATCTGCGCCTCAAGCACCAGTGTAGCATGACTTGGGCGAGGGATCTGGCGTGGGTGATCCGAGCGGTCAAACGTGATGCAGGACTCCGAGCCACTAAGGTACTCAGGGATGGCTAGTGGGGAGGCGACCGTCAGGCTTACTTGGCGGGTGATATTCTTTTGCACCCTGTTGGTTGGGCACCCCTTCTGGATCATCAGGGATCCTTTTGGTGGCGGGTATCCTCCTGTGCCATTGTTTGGCGCAGATGCGATAGCTGGATTCGACGGTCCAATGGGTGGTGGTGGAGGGGCTCCGTGGGCGATGTCACCTGGTGCAGGTGTGTGCCCAAATCCAGGGTTCATGATCTGGCGTTGTATTTTGGTGAGACCCTCGCTGAGCTTCTGGACCTCGCGGCAGTCCTTTAGCATGTGGTTGGCCTTCTTTTTGCCATCGTGCTTGTCGATGTAGAAGTGGATGGTGCAAGGAACATACAATTTGTCGTATGCCGAGGGCTCGTCGTTACGGCTGCGACGCTTCCATGTTTGTGTGGGTCGCCCTCCATCGTGAAAGTTGCCTCCACAGTATCCGCTGCTGCGGTTCCCGTTGTTGCGTCGGTCGGCGTAGCCAGCCACAACCATGTCGACTCCGTCGCGATCATCATAGACACGCGATCTTCGTTTGTTGCGGCGTTCGCATCTGTGATCGTAGTCGTCCTCATCATCCGAATGCGTTCGGTGGAGGGAATCCTCGCCATCTGCCCACCGGGTGGCAATGTCCATGAGGTGGTCGAGCGTCTTGGGCTTGATGCGCCCAAGTTCTTCCTTGAAGTCTGGGCACTTTGTTGGGGATATGCTATATGGGTATCCTCATAACATGTCTCTTATCCGACTAACCCGGGTGGCCCATAGTCGGTAGCATGGCCTGTGGCCTGCTGGGCAGCCCAGTTGATCCAGAAGGGAGGCCCATGCCGGATAAAGGAAGGCTACGGTGGAGTCACCAGCGTACCCGGAGCCTTGGAGTTCAAGTTACACAAGACTAGTGATAGACGGTGTAGGACTCTGTAACCTGTCCGGCTAGGACTTTTCCCTGTAACCCTAGGACCTGGCGACTATATAAGTCGGGCCTATGGGAGCCTTTAGGGCACGACAACTTAGTATCGATTCATACAACCTCGCACAACGAACTTATCTCTGTAACTCGGCGTATTGCCATTATAGTGATTTATAGCAGGAGTAGGATTCCGCCACCGTTGTGGGATCTGAACCTGGGTAAGCTGTGTTACCTCATACCCGTTAACCGTCCGCCTTACCCCACGTCTCTAAACACGCACTGTGAGGACCCCTCCATGGCGTACTCGTCGGCAATACCACGACAGTTGGCGCCCACCGTGGGGCAAGAGGCGCTTCAGGCTCTTCAGCGGGCAAGGACCAAGATCTTCGCGGGAATCGGCAAAACCGTATCCATAGGCCGTGTTCTCTTCTCCTGAAACGTTCCGATCGTCCCCCCTGACGAGTTCTGGATCCCGGCGAAGACAAACCCTACGCGGTGTTCGATCGTTCCTATCAGAGACATCCACCTCTTCATGGGCGAAACCGACTCGGGCACTAGTTCCCTGGGAGTCGGAGGAGCATCAAGACCCGCACGGACCGCCTACGGGCAGGATACGTTCACGGAAGGATCGATGTTGGACCTCTCTTCGGAGTTTGCCGGCAAAAATCGGAAAGCATCAAGACCCGCATGGACCGCCTACGGGCAGGATACGTTCGCGGAAGGATCGATGTCGGACCTCTCCTCGGAGTTTGCCGGCAAAGACTGGAAAAATTCAAGGCCCACCCAAACCGCCCCTGTGCAGGATATAAAGGTGGAAGATCACTGCAAATCCGCCGGCTTTGTCCGCACGTCTAGACAGCAGAGATCCAAGTTCGTCGGCGTGGTTACCATCTTCGATCTGGCGCGATGCATGCAGGGAGAAGGTGAAAACCCCCGCGACTACCTAGCCAGGTGGCTCCGTATACGAGCCGATCTGGCCAACTACCCCGATGATAACGCTTTGTATCACTTCGTGGAAGGACTGGACCGCGGCACACTTCTCCGACATTCTTTAAGACGGCAGCAGGCAACATGACGCCTTACCCTCGAGGAGATGGTGAGCACCGTCAACAGCTACGTGGCAGCTTGGCGGATGGAGCTCAGCCACAGACGAAGAACCTCTGTTCAGCAGCCGCCACCGCCCCCGCCATCGTCAGCAGCACCACCACCTCCGGTCATCGTCGAGGCTTGCACCTCCACCGCCTGGCCATCGAGGAAGTCCCGCACCTCCGACTCTGTCATTGACGTGCTTTATGCTGATTTCAGTGCAGATTTAGAGGAGATAGACTTCAGTCCAGAAGAGAAAGACTCCGCCATGCAGGAGATGGAGGAGGAGTACTCGCGCGACGAGCAAGCTAACAACACCGTCATGTCTCGAGGGGTGTTCGTCACCATTGGGACAACGATGGATGAAGATCAACCCGGGCAAGCTCCGCCTACGTCACTGGAAAAGGGGAAGGGGCCACTTATTGCTGCTGACGATGATCGCGCAAAGGTCATGCCTCCTCCGCCCAACCCAGTGCAGAAGCCGCAGGAACTCGGCACCGGCCCGAGCAACAACAACACCGCAAACTTGCCGCCTCCAGCATCCACGTCGGTAGCAGCCCATGTTACTCCAGCTGATAGAGTGATGTACGGCAATCTCCTCGTCGAGCCACTAACCGTCGCTCATATCCAGAACGTGACTCAACTTGACGAGAAGCGCCAGCAGCTACTGGAGGAGGCGCAAGCCATCGCGGAGCAAGGCGCTAAACTAGATCGAGATTTGGTCAATGCGCGGAAGTCCATAGAAAAATCTAGAGCAATGGAGGCCGAGTACAAGACTCTGCTACAGCAGCAGAAGGCTAAGAAAGCTCTGGCTCGTGTCATCAACGATCCTGGTGTACAGCGCAACCTAGGATGGGCTCCCTCGAAGCCGGCACAGGCCAAGCCATACATTGATAGTGAAGGCAAGCAGGTGATGCCCACCCCACTCCTTAACCTCGCCGTCGCCAAGACCCTTCTGGAGCAGGATAGATCGCTTGAGGCAGTAGAACAGGTCTACGACCTAGTGGCCAAGGCGGTAAAGTAGCAAGAAAAGGCCACCTCTCAGAGGCTCGAGTCTGACCCAGCGCTTTGCCGATCTAGCCAGTACAAACCGCCAAGGGACAGATCTCCTCAGGATGTCGGATCACAGACGGGTTCATCAGAACGAAGACGGAGGGATGCGCGCAACAAGAAGGATGCTATCCCCATATCCTCCAACCACGGAGAAAAAGTCCGACCTCGTCACCCATCGCCACCGCCCCGATCCCCCCGACCTCAGGAAGATTACAAGGCTCACCTTCGTACGGATATGCCCCCACCAAAGTAGTGCGGCATCGTCATCCGCGACAATGCGGCACAGACCCGTCATGATGAAGAGCGCCACCAAGGACACAAGAGCAGGTCACATCACGACCCTCCGTGTCCGACAAGCAATCGTGATAGGCGTGAGGCATCGCAGGAGGGTAACAGCAAGAAGGCTAACCCACCGCCACCTCCGCCTCCGTCACCGCCAAGCAGTCACCATGGAGGAAGAGGCCCGCGTCGTTCACGCAGCCCATCCCCTGTTGACAACAAGAAGAAGAACCCGGAGCCGTACGACGCACGTTCGCGGATCGATAAGAGCCACGAGGCCCGGGAAGAACCATACCTGGGACCACGTTGTTTTGGACCTGCAATACGGTCCGCAACTTACCCCAAAGGTTTACGGATTGACAAGACCATCAAGCCCTATGACGGCACCGCCAAGCCTGCCACATGGTTGCAGGACTACGGCAACGCGGTGGAGATTGCCGGAGGCAACCCCAACGTCGCTGTCAAGTACCTCCCGTTAATGTTGGCGGGCACGACCCGTCAATGGATTGACGACTTGCCGGAAAGATCTATCTACAACTGGCTGGATATGCAAGAAGCATTCACCAAGAATTTTGAGGGTACATACAAGCGTCCCTCCACTGTGGGCGATCTACAGCGGTGCATGCAAGAAAAAGACAAGACATCTCGCGCCTATCTCTCCCGCTGGCTGGATATGAAGAATTCCTACGCAGGAGTGCACGCTCAGACCGCCATGGCCGCCTTCATCGAGGGGTTGGAAAGGGGCACGTTGCTCCGACATAAGCTAAAGCGCTTGCAGGACAATCATCAGCTTGACTTGAATCAGATGATTCGGTTAGCTAGTGAGTTCGCAGCTGCAGACGACGACGCTCGTGGCTCTTTGCCGGCAACAGCCGTTCCAACTCAAGCTCGGAGGAACATCAGTACAAAGCGGAAAACCGCTCCAGAAGAAAAGTAATCTACCGACATGGTCTCTATGACTTTTGCAGGACGAGGAGAAGGCGGACAACGTGGCCTAGGAAGGGGAGTGAGCCGTGGGCAGCAACGAGGAAGTGAAACCAACTCGGCGCCGCTCTGCGTTCCCCAAACCTACAAAGAGTACTGCGATATGCCGTGTCTCGTACACCTCGACGCCAACGGCAAGGCCACCCATACCAATTGACACTGCAAGTTCATCAACGACCTCAAGGAAGACCCGGAGTCCGGCTACAAGCAAAGTCGGAAGAACATACCGCGAGGCAAGGGCAAGGGGAAGAAGAAGGAGGAGGAGTCCAAGGATTCAAGTGACATGGACGAGGACGTTGAACCCAAGCACGCCTCCAAGAGCGACGACAAGGGCAAGAACCCCTTCACAAAGAAGGCCCTAGTCTACCACACTTTCCTTGGCACACCCACCGTCCGACAACAGAAGACCTCTCTGAGGATCCTGATGGCCACTCTCCCCAGCCCTCAATACACCGCTGGTCGGAGGTTCCAATAACTTGGGACAGGACGGACCACCCAGACCTTGTGCCCACGGAGAACTAGTACGCCATGGTCATCAACCCACTGATTGATGGCGTGGAGTTCACCAAGTGCATGGTAGATAGTGGAAGAAGCATCAACATCATGTACCTGGATACACTGCAGAAAATGAACTTGACGGAGGAAAACCTAAGGCGGACCAACACCGTTTTCCATGGCGTAGTTCCTGGTCGGGAGGCTCGGTCCCTTGGGTGCATTACGCTTCAGGTAGCCTTTGGCGACGTTAATAATTACCGCCAAGAGCGCATGACCTTCGAGGTGGTCCCCTTCAAGAGCGTGTACCACGTCATATTTGGACGCGACATATTCCACACGTTCATGGCCAAGCCATGCTTCGTCTACAACAAACTCAAGATACCCGGACCAAACGGTGTCATCACCGTATCTGGAAGCTTTACCAAGGCAAGGGACTGCGAGATCAATGAAGTAGCCATTGCAGAAGCTGTCCTCTACAGCGAAGAATTCAAGGAGATCCAGAGCAAGGTCAATGACTCAGAGATGCCCGCGTCGAAGAAGCAGATCTCCGACTCCGCTCCTGCGTTCAAGGCCGCCATCGAGACCAAGCCGGTGGAACTTGTGGTAGGAGATGCCTCCAAGACCGTCGCCATTGGGATGAACCTGGATCCCAAATAGGAAAGCGCGCTTGTCGAGTTCCTCCGTGAGAATAGGGACATCTTTGCCTGGCAACCTGCCGACATGAAAGGTGTACCTAGGGAACTTGCCGAGCACAGCTTAAACATAGATCCAAAATGTAAACCAGTGAAACAACCTCTACGATGCTTCGGAGATGAGAAGAGACGCGCCATTGGCAAAGAGATAGCTAGGCTACTTAAGGCTGGGTTTATCCGAGAAGTCCTTCACACCCGATGGGTGGCCAATCCTGTACTTGTCCCCAAAAAGGGAACCAATGAATTAAGAATGTGAGTTGATTACACCAGCTTGAACAAAGCATGTACCAAAGATCCGTTTGCTTTGCCTCGCATTGACCAAGTCATTGACTCGACGGCTGGCTCAGAACTTTTGTGTTTTCTCGATGCATACTCAGGATACCACCATATCAAGATGAGGAAGTCGGACCAATTGGCCACTTCGTTCACTACCCCGTACGGCACGTTTTGCTACGTCACGATGCCCTTTGGACTGAAAAACGCAGGTGCTACCTACTAGCGGACAATGCAACATTGCCTTCACGACCAAATTGGTCGGAACGTTCACGCCTATGTGGACGATATCGTGGTGATGTCTAAAAAATCAAACGACTTAATCTCCGACTTGAAAGAAACCTTTGATAATCTCCGGAAATACAACATGATGCTCAACCCTAAGAAGTGCGTCTTCGGGGTTCTAGCCGGCAAATTGTTGGGCTTCATTGTTTCCCAGCACGGAATCGAGGTCAATCCAGAGAAAATCAAGGCCATCTTAAACATAAACCGTCCGATCTGCCTAAAGGACATTCAACGACTAACACGTTGTGTTGCAACAGTTAGTCGGTTCGTCAGCCGACTTGGAGAGAAGGCTTTGCCGATGTACAAGTTGCTGAAGAAGGCGGACAAATTCATGTGGACGGACGAAGCAGATGCAACATTGAAGCAGCTCAAGGAGATTCTTTCCTCAGCGCCCATCCTTGCAGCACCCGAGCCTGGTGAGCCCCTGTTAATTTACATGGCGGCAACCAACCGGGTTATCAGCATCATCGTCGTGGTAGAGCGGAAGGAACCAGGCTATGAGCACGGAGTTCAGCGACCAGTTTACTATGTGAGCGAGGTCTTGATGGAGTCCAAGCAGCATTACCCGCACTACCAAAAGATAGCTTATGGAGTATTCCTCGCTTCTCGGAAGCTGAGGCATTACTTTCAGGAGCACCCAATCACAGTGGTGAGCAAGACCCCACTGTCCGACATTATCAATAACAGCGACGCTACAGGAAGGGTCGCGAAGTGAGGCATTGAACTTGCCGCCTTCGAGATCACCTACAAGAGACGCGACGCTATCAAGTCACAAGACTTGGCGGATTTCATTACAGATTGGACGAAGATGCCAGATGCTACTCCGTTGCCAGAACCAGAGTACTGGGTGATGCACTTTGACGGATCAAAGTTGCTCAATGGCTCGGGGGTTGGTGTGCTGCTACAGTCACCAAAAGGAGACAAGCTACACTACGTTCTGCAGATCCACTTCGAGGCTACAAACAACATGGCGGAGTATGAAGCACTCATTCACGGACTACGTGTAGCCAAGGATATTGGCATCAAGTGCATAGTTTGCTGTGGAGATTTCGACTTGGTTGCCCAGCAGGTGGCTGGCACCTGGAATGCGCGGAACCCTATGATGGCGGCATATCAATATGAAGTGGACGAGATAGCCAAGAGCTTCTTGGGCTACGAAGTCAAGTATGTACCTAGGGAACAAAACGAGGCGGCTAATCTGCTGTCTAAACTTGGATCAGGGCGCAAGAAAATTCCGCCAGGAGTTTTCCTAGAGCATCTACGCACACCTTCCGTGAAGGGCGCCGACATCGACAACCCGGATAGAGCTGACTCTTTCGTCAACATGGTGACAAAGATCCCTCCGGCTTGGACAAAACCATTCATGGAGTATCTCGAGCACGGAACTTTGCCCGACGACGAAGTCGAAAGACGGCAAATAGTACAACGAGCAAATGGTTATACCATAATCAATGGGCAACTCTACAAGAGGAGCACTACTGGTGTATACCTAAAGTGCGTTTCCCAACTAGAAGGTATGGAAATCCTACGAGAAATCCATCTCGGAGATTGCGGGCATCACGCCGCTCCTCGATCTTTGGTTGCGAAAGCCTTCCGGCAAGGATTCTATTGGCTGACCGTGAAAGCGGACGCCGACAAGCTGGTTGATACATGCACAGGATGCCAGTATTATGCCCGACAACCACATGTTCCTGCTAAAGAATTGCGAACAATACCAATAACTTGGCCGTTTGCAGTCTGGGGGCTAGACATGGTGGGGCCATTACAGATGGCTCCGTGTGGATTTACACATCTGCTTGTAGCAGTTGACAAATTCACCAAATGGATAGAAGCTAAACCCATTAGAAAGCTTGATGGGGCAACTGCCCTCAGGTTTGTCCAAGATCTAGTGGTGAGATTTGGTCTCCCACACAGCATCATCACCGACAACGGAAGCAACTTATCACTCGAAGAAGTGGAGGCCTATTGTTGGGACAAAGGCATCCGACTTGACCTTGCATCTGTGGCACACCCACAATCCAATGGTCAGGTTGAGCGAGCCAATGGATTAATTCTGCAGGGAATCAAGCCACGTCTTGAGGCACCGCTACATAGAGCAGCTGGAGCCTGGGCGGAAGAATTGCCATCTGTGCTGTGGAGTTTTCGAACTACACCCAACAGATCCACCGGCTACACCCCTTACTTCATGGTATATGGAGCAGAAGCCATCCTACCTTCCGACATCCTCCACGATGCACCAAGAGTCGCCGCCTACGACGAAGATGACGCTGAAGAATCCAGACGCCTAGATGTGGACCTTCTCGAGGAGGAGCATGTTTTGGCATGCCAAAGATCCGCCATCTACCAGCAGAAGCTAGGCAGCTACCATAGCCGCCGCGTCCGGCATCGCTCGTTTAAAGAGGGGGATTTGGTACTCCAACTTAAGCAGAAGAAGTCGCACAAATTATCCCCGCCATGGGAAGGACCGTTCATCATAAGCAAGGCGCTGCTCAATGGGTCTTACTACCTTGTTGACAATCGTGAACTCAAGGATAGACCCAACGAGGATCATAAGCGTAAGCGACGTGACCCGGATGATGACTACCCGGAGCTTGATCGGCCATGGAACATAGCACAGCTACGTCCTTTCTACACTTAGCATTTTTTATCTAACTGTGTACCTCTTATATGATCAATGAAATAAAACTCTTTGGTTCACTCATATTGCTGAGTCTTTTACCTCCTTTAGTGTTTATTTTTGGATCATGTAAAACCTTTATGCACAAGTCTTGTGATTGCACTTGTGAAAATTCCGCCTACAGGCGTTAGCTTAAGTTTTCTGGTATACACGTTCTTTGTTGTTTTTATGTGGATTCTGGAGTAGTGACTTTTGGCACTTATTGTCGGCAATTTTGTGCTCAGGTTATTGACGGTGCCATTGGGCATCATCACCTAAGCGCATGGTTCCGACAACGAGTCTTCCGACTCACGAAAATTCAAGCATAAGAACCAGAGTAATGGATAAGCCAGCACTTTCTTAAAAAATATATACATACTGAGCATTAGTTCTTAAGTAGCAGGATACGACAACCATTGTTTTCCGCCTTAAGATTACATCACCAAGTTTTTTCCGTGCATACATCAAAGGTGAAACAAGAATTACAGAGTGTTTTTCACTCTTTGGGCGTAGGAGACTTGGAGGCCGCATCATCACCAGCCGGAGAATCACCCTCGACGTTGGCGTTGTGATGAGACTCGGAGGAATCTTGGTTGACGCTGTCGATAATGTTCCTGGGCACGAAGACGTCAACGTCCACCAACTCGGCAACCCTGGTGTCATAACCCGCCAGTGATGACAGGATGGATTCATGATCGATCTCCTTGCCGTCATCATCCACGCCGGGGATACCAGAGGTCACTGTGTCGATGTCGGCATCTTCGTAGTGTGCCTTCACCATAGACAGCGCCATCCTTGCGCCAGCCCGTGCACATGAAGCTTTCCAGCTCGTGACACGCTCGGGGGCTCGGCGCAGGATCTCCGAGTACTTCGTCACGGAGTCCGATGCCTTGATATATATTTGGAGGGGCTTGGAAATCTCCTTGGCTTGGGTAATGGCGGTGTTGATGAAATTGCCGTCAAGAACCATACATTCCTTGTCCGAAGGAGGCGAGCGGGTTAAACCCATTGGAGTTGCATATTCCGACAAGGAGTGCATGAGTTCAATAAACTCTAAGTATCCAAACTTACAGTAGTACAAGGCGAAGGAAACTTACTGAAGATGCTGGCCTTGGCCTGCCAAAGGATGTCCACCAAGGATTCCTTCTCTTGTTGGAGGAGCTTAAACGCCTCGCTATGGCGAAGGTTTTGCTCATCAGCAGCTTGCTTCTGATCCTTTAGGATCGCAAGCTCCTCCTTCAAGCGATTGATCTCCGCGGAGGCGGAATCCTGCAGGGCTTTCATTGAATCCTCGTGCATCTTCAGCATCTCTTTTCTCTCCTCCTTCAGGATCTTGTTCTTGCTGTCCAGCTGCTGGATATGCTTGGACTGCTCGACAATGTCCTTGGCCTTGGCGACATGTTCTGCAAGTCGGAGAAAACAAAGTACACAGTGAGTACTCGGAGATTGTGGGCACAAAAGTAAGACGGAAATGCACAATAAGAAAACAGACTCTTGTTTTTGATGATCTGTTCCTTCAAGATGGCAGTTTTACCCTTTTCGGCTTCAAGATCTGCGCGCATCTTCTGATACTTGTCGTTGGCCATGCCCCTCCGAGCATTCTCGTTCTGTGGAAACGAATACAAAGTCAAATCGTTGTTTGGTCTGCTTGGAGCTTCTAGTCGGAGATTTTCCACCTAGATGCTCGGGGGCTACAACGAGAGTTTTTGACTTAGCAATATTCTTAGCTTTTCTTTAAGCATCTAGTCGGAGCTAATTCAGTTCTCGATTAGAGGCTTAGGGGCTAAAGTATAAAGTTTTTAACTCAGAAAATGCTTAGCTTTTCTTTAAAGCATCTAGTCGGAACTAATTCAGTTACAACTAGAGGCTTGGGGGCTACAGCATTGAAAATTATGAACACTGCTTGTGCTACTCTTAAAGCATCTAGTCGGAGTTATTCATTCCATCTAAATGCTTGGGGGCTACAGTGAGAGTTTTTTCTAACTTAGTCACTCTTAGAGCATATAGATACAAAACCTATGGTTTTCCGCTCACATCCTCGGGGCTACAAAGGATACTCATATGAAATGCAGAAGGCAAAGTAAAAACTTACAAGTGCAATAATCTTGAGGTTTGTAGCGCTCTCGGCTAGCAGCTTGCCAAAGGAAATGCTATTTCCTCGCAAGATATCCGCTTGTCGGAGTAGCTCCTCAAGACCGCACGTCGAAGATGACGGCACTCCTCCAGCAACCATGGTAGTGCTACTCGGCAGAAGCGTCGGGTAAACTATCTTTGGAAACTCGAAGGGTTTTTGGGGAGTAGGGGAGTCGCCTTCGGCAGAGGTACCAGCTCCCACCACCGCCTTGCCGCTACCGATGGCATCCTTAGTCGGAGCTTCAGCCATTTGAAGAGCAGCGCTCTCCTGCGTCGCCTGCTCGCCGACAACAATGAAGCTTTGTAGAGGCGCTGTAATCCACTTCCATGACGGAAGGGCCTGGTGCCTCCTGGACTTGAGAGCTTGTCAGAGCAGAGGAGGGCTTGACGGCAGGAGTGGCAGGGGCGATGGCGGGGGAGGAGTCGCGATGCAACATATCTTTGATATTTCTAGAAGCCCCAAGAGTCTTGGAGGACTTCTTGAGGCTGGTTGTGGCTTTCTTCCTGAAACGTGCAAAGTACATAAGTACAGGAACAAGACAGATAAATGGACAATGTCGGAGAATGAGAGGCTTACACTAGGGGGAGGGGGCGCTTTGGCAAACATCCCGGTGGCTTTTCTCTTTTCCGCCTCTAGGGCGGCGGTAGTCTTCTTGGAGGCTCCACCCTCCGTCTTCTTCTTGCCTCCGTCGGCACCGTCAGAGGTGGAGCTCTTCCGCTTTCATGCCAACAGGACATCGTCGTCGGACATGACCATGACTTCCTTCATCTTTGGATCGTAGATTTGGGCAGCAAGGTTGTCCTCATCTAGATCGCTAAGCTGTTAAGTGAGAAATCACCGTGTTAGATGAGATGCTATTGGCAAGACGGAGAAACTAGAGCAATGTCATACACGGAAAATAAATACCTACCTTTGGGCACTTGCCGTCTACGTACATGTCGTAGGTGATGGTGAAGCCACGCTTCTTATCCTTCACCTTGACGATGTCCTTCAAACGGAGCTTGACGGAGTCGCTCGAGAAGTTATCCACGGAGATCCGGAGGGTATCCCTTCGATCACTGGTGTACTCGTGCATGAACTTCACGCGGTGCTGCAGAGGTTGGATTCGCCTGATGAACCAGCACATGGCTAGGTCCAAGCCGGTCAAACCCGTCTCTACGAACCACTTGATCCTCCTTATTGCACGAGAAGCGTCGAGGTCGGAGGGAAGGGAGGCATGGGATCTCCATGTGTAAACTTCAGCGGCGGCTCCATCCACGAAGTCCGGGTACGTCACTTCTCGGCCCGCCAAAGGAATGTCGGGGCCGTAGAAGTACGTCCGTTGCCAGTTTTTGCACGACTCGTGGCCGACGATGTCGGGGAACTGCCGGCCAGGTCGGATCTTGAAGCTTATGGTGCCGTGGTTCCTAAGCTCCTCCCTACTGTGTCCGGCTTCACGTTTGACGGCGAAGAAATACACAAAGAAGTCTAACCTAGGCCTAATCCCTAGGTAACCCTCACAAAGTGCCGCAAATTTGCTAAGCACTAAGATACTGTTGGGGGAGAGGTTATGGGGTTGGAACTTGAAGTGGTTCAAGACGGACAGAAAGAAGTGGGAGGTGGGTAGAGAAACGCCGCGTACCAGCTGAGCCTTGAGGTTCACCTTTTCTCTGGCTTGGGGAGAAGGTGTCACCTCGTGCCGGCCGCCATGAGCAAAGCCCCTCCGTCATGGGAGGTAGCCTTCGCGACCATCTCTTGATGTCGCGGTGATGTCCGAGCCACGCCACGCCTTGTGCGAAGTCCGCTCTTCTTCCAGAGGCTCTAGCGCCGCCAGATTGTGGTCACCGCCGGTGGTTTCAATAACCACCGACGTGGGGATGACCAGGCCCTCTGGGGGCACGACGACGGAGCTCGCCGGCTTCGCCGTGGCTTCGCTCGATGCCGCCATCGACGGGGAGGAGCTGCTTCTAGCCATGGAGGATTGGAAGGATGCGACTGATGCAAAGAGAGGCTAGGGTTTCTTCGAGGTTTTCCGCGGAGAGCTCGAGGAGGCGTGCGGCTGGAGGAAGAAAACAATGACACGAGAGAATGGGGTAAAAAAGTGGCAAGTGTCCCACGGTTACTATTTATCTTACTCTGCGTCAAGATTCGTGCAGCTAATCGGACGGTTGCCGCGTAGACGACATGTTCGTGAACATGCGCGGTAATTTCGCCACGTCTCCAACCGCCGCCACCAACGGTTCGTATAGCTCGCGCGGGAAAATCGGATATGATTGCGTTCTCTACATGTGTAAGTTACGAGGCGTCGCTGACCTAAGCCTACGTCGTCATAACTGACATGGTAGATGAGCCGTCGCATCGAAGATTCCGGCATGGACGGATTTAATCCGACTATGGAAGAGTACGATAGAAGATTCAGCATTTCTCCGACTTACAAATCAAAGACGAAGAAAACCTTGCAGGGTTCTTCGGGAGGACTACAAGATGTTGCTTGACAATTTGCCGACATCCATCTAGACGGAGCATTCCACGTGAAGAGGCAAGACGGCGCAAGATCTCGGAGTTCTCCAGGGGCTACTTTTGGGGATATGCTATGTGGGTATCCTCATAGCATGTCTCTTATCCGACTAACCCGGGTGGCCCATAGTCGGTAGCATGGCATGTGGCCTGCTGGGCGGCCTAGTTAGATGGATCCAGAAGGGAGGCCCATGCCGGATAAAGGAAGGCTACGGTGGAGTCACCAGCGTACCCGGAACCTTGGAGTGCAAGTTACACAAGACTAGTGATAGACGGTGTAGGACTCTATAACCTGTTCGGCTAGGACTTTTCCCTGTAACCCTAGGACTTGGCGACTATATAAGTCGGGCCTATGGGAGCCTTTAGGGCACGACAACTTAGTATCGATTCATACAACCTCGCACAACGAACCTATCTCTGTAACTCGGCGTATTGCCATTATAGTGATTTATAGCAGGAGTAGGATTTCGCCACCGTTGTGGGATCTGAACCTGGGTAAGCTGTGTTACCTCGTACCCGTCAACCGTTCGCCTTACCCCACGTCTCTAAACACGCACTGTGAGGACCCCTCCATGGCGTACTCGTCGGCAATACCACGACACACTTGACACCGTCCTTGAAGGCATCAATTGTCCTTTCCTCGGAGATGTGCACGGTGGAGTTCTTGATGTGAGACTAGCGTAGGATGTATGAGCGAATGGATTCGCCACTATGTTGTGTGTAGGCCCACGGTTCCTCAATCGAGGCTGGCCTCTTGCTGGTGCCCTTGAAGTTGCGGATGAAGCTATATGCTAGCTCCTCCCAGCTTCGGATGGAGCCTGAGGACAGGCTGCTAAGCCAGATCCGAGCTAGGCCTGTCAGCTGCATCTGAAGGCATTGTAGGGCGGTGTTCCTGTTACCACCGTGGAGTTTGACGGATGAGAGGTGGTCGCTGAGCCAGGCCTTCGGGTCCTGCGTACCGTCGAACTTTGGAGTGTCCGAAGGAGCTTGAAATTTTTAGGCATCCTCGTTCGCCGAACGGATCTGATGAAGCATCTGGCTCCGCATAGCTCTCCATCGTCATCCTCGTCGGATTCGGTTGAACACGCGCGTTTGGCGCGTGCCTTGTCAACCTTGCGCTGGGCGAGATCATTTCGAGCGTCGTAGCCGCTGCTGCGGAGCCGTGGGCTCTTGCGACGTCGTGGCAGATCGTGTTCATCCTCGTCGGATGAGGGTGTAGGGATGCGGGTGAACTTGACCGCAGCTTTTTTCTTTAGCTCCGTAGGAGCTTCGTCGTGGAGCGCAGCTCCGACGAGTCCGAGACCGGCTAGTGCGGACATGTGCATGGCGCTCTTTGGATCACCCACCATAGGTTGATGGGACGCGAGGTATGTGGTGGCTGCCATGATCACAGCATGTAGCGTCTTCGGCATGACGTTGTTGTTCACGTCCATCGACATGAAGGACGTGTTGAGGGCCCTAGTGACGTAGCAGCGTGCGGCGGGGTCCATGTGCTCTGTGCGGGAGCGATGCTTGTTGGCGTTGTTGCCATGCGAGCTGGAGCCGCCAGCGGCAGAGAGCGCAGCTCGTCACGTGCTAGACTCCGAAGCCGCCTTCTAGCGTTTGTCGAGCTCCTCCATCAGCTTCACATGCCGGTTATGCTCGCCGATGAGGAGGAGGTGGTATGCCATCAGCATATCCCGTGAAGCATTGACAGGTAGGATGATGTTGCCAGCCACATCTTCGCGTGACTGGAGCCATCCGTCCTCGTTGGGGTTGATCTTCTGGTAGGCGTTAGCGTTGCCTTCATTGGGCATGAGGGGTGGGTCTCCCCCGTTTCTTCCGTTCCCAGCCTGCGGGTTGGGCGGTGGATTTGGTGGTGGGTTGGGTCCACTCGAACCTGGTGGCAGTTCTGATTCACCTTGGATGACCACGGCGCATAGGTAACGCCCGCGGATTGGGTCGCTGCTGCCGTAGCTTTCGGATCTGGAACCGTAGGTTCTTTCATTTGAGGGAGGGCCGCACAGATCTGAGTTGCAGCTGCTACTGTCATATGACTCGTCTGTCAGCGTCGACGTGCATAACATGCCGATGGGTGGGACCCATGAAGTGGTCCTAATGGATGGTGGTGGCACCCGCTCTGGGAGGCGGAGGGTACCGGTCTATCCTACTTGGAACCAGAAGCTTCCGAACAGAATCTCGAGCCCGTCGCCGACAGGCTCGAAATCCCTCATGGTGGCTGGCGAGTGGGCGATGAAGTCGAAGGTGTTGAAGAGGAGGTGATTCTTCATCACCGACGAGTTGTAGATCGCTCTGGATGGGACCGTCATGATCGCACAATCAACGTCCCCAGTTCCCACAGATGGCGCCAATTGACGAGGGTTCGACTCATTAATGCCCATTGTTATGGACTTGGGTTTTGGAGAAGATGGGGATGCTGGAGATCGTGGAACGGTTAATAGACAAGCAACACGGGGACACGAGGTTTACCCAGGTTCAGGCCCCCGAAAGGAAAACCCTACTCCTGCTTGTCTGCTCTTGATTATGGCGGAACCAAAGGTTACAGGGGTGTGCAAATGCGATCTGGCGTGAGGTGTGTATGAGGTGAGTTGAGGCCCTCCTCGTCGTGCCCTCCTAGCCTTTATATAGATAGGCAGGTTCCGGGCGTAGGTCGAGTCGGTTACAGATTTAGGGTTTGTTCCCTTTAAAATTCTATCTATTCTAGTCTTGTTCTCCAAGGATCCGAAGGCATCATGGGCTTGGGCCACCCGAAATCTCCACAGGCCGTGTATCTTTCTCGTGGGCCTTCCTTGCGCTGGACTAGGTATGACAATGTTGTGTACCTGTAGGGTATAAACATGTCAGGTGGAGACTCAATATAAATGTGGAAGAAAGGCCCTTCATAAAGGGAAGTAGGGATTTTAAGTCTCAAAAAGAGCTTCCAAAAATTATGGTACTTCTTAGCTTTCAGCTCTCATTGCCCCTATCATGAGCATCTTGAAGTGATTAAGGTTAAAGTGAGCAAACTATGGAGTATATGCTTGACAAAGTATAAGTTTGCAATCTCATGTCCCTTGAATACGATGGCCGCACCTCATGCTACTCAAATTTAGTCACATGTAAGTTCTTGTCATAGTAAGTACATGTGTATCATAACTGCCAACTGGGTACCCCTTGCACATGATACAGGAGCTATCCCATAATCAAAATGACAAGGCAAGCAGACAATGAGCATCTCATCAATCTCCTTATTTACCATGGGAATATGGTGCTTTTTTCTCTCTTTCCTCTTTTCAATGTGTCTCTTTTTTTATAAGAAGAAAGCTTCATAGATGTCATTATGGTGATGCTGCAAGTTTCCACCATGATTAGGCATGGCTTAGGCTAGCGGCTCGGGCGTTTCTCTAACACACATACATAACTCCATGGACTTACAAGATCCCCTTTTATTTCACATCGATGACATCCATAGACAAAAGAGCATGATATCAATTGTGTACAAAGTATAAGTGCAATGTTGAAAGCGTTCCCCGTGACAGCATAGTTCTGCTAATTTCAACGTATAAGTGCAAGCATATACAACATAGATGACACAATGGTTCAATTTTAATAGGAGAAAGAAATATAAAGTGTGCCATCAAGTTTGTGAGAGCTTTAATCACTAAGTTTTCACATAACAAAATATTTTTTTAATTGGAAGATAGATGAAAACAAGAATATACTTGGAATGATGTAACACAGCATGCATAGGAATTTATAGTGGACACTTTGGAATAACTTGGTTTCTTGGGAGTTGGATGCATGGGTAGAGCTTACTCATACAAGTGGAGGCTAGCAAAAGACTGGGACCGACCAACTAAGAGAGCAATAATGGCCATAATCATGCAGAGCGACAAAACATTACTAATCAAAGCATAAAGTGGTACTACAATTCAAGGACTAAATGATCATAGAGGCTATGGTGACTTGTTCATAGTCATAACATGGTGTGAGCATGTGCCAAGTCAACCCAAACAAAGCATCAAAGGAGAATACCACAATACTATGCTTTTGTATGCTAAAACAACACATAATTCTTTCAAGGCACACTAAGTAATCCCAATTGTTTGGAACAAGTCATTCTACAGTAATAATCACTAAGCATAAGGTTAAAACAACACCTAGCATGACATGCTAAAGTCTAAGTCATAGTCAAGCAAGCTCATCTTGTACTACTCAAGCAAGAACTTTATACTCATTTCCAACACCAATCAACTTATTTGAAACAACACAGAGAGAACAGGGGTCCAAACTACTTTATTCAAGCAAACTAAGGAAACTAAACTAAAACTAAGATGCTCCAAGAATAACACAACAGTGCATAAAACAATAAAAACAAAGTGTCTAGAAAGACCTGAGCTTTTTATTGATGAAGAAGGGGATGCCTTGGGCATCCCCAAGCTTTGACGCTTGTACCTCTTGGATATTTCTTGGGGTGACACTGGGGTGGCATCCCCAAGCTTGAGCTTTTGTCCATTCTTCATCTCATTACATCATTCTCTCTCTACACCTGAAATTTTTTCCTTCATACAAAACTTCACACAATCTTCATTAGCAACATTAGTGTATTCAAAAGATAATAGACCTTTAGGTTTAGCTTTGGAACAGCAAAAATTTCACTAAAAACACCATCTACTGTAGTAATTCCTTCAAAAAGCTCAATTTCCCAAAAACAACCCAAAAAGGAATCAATAAGAGGCAAATGCAAATAATGGCAGAAATTTGTCAAAACAGACCAGCAGGTAGAAACCGATTTTTTTTGAAGACCTTATGTGGCTCAAATAAAAAAGTGTTGAACTAAGAAAAGTTACATAACATACTGGGGGATTTATTCGTGAAATATCAGCTCAATCCGACTTACAGAGATTCCTCACGAAGTTTTACGGTGGAGCACAAAAATCTGTTTCGGGACAACAACTCCCCAAATCTTACTTCACTCTCATTAGAGGTCATTCTTGGCACAAAAAAGCAAATAAAAAGGATAAGGAGAGGTCATTACTGAATTAATAACTTCCAAGACTCAAGAAAATTCTTGGGTTATCTCTCAACAAGTACTTTTCTTTAACGCCTTTAAGTTAGGCACAAGAAGCAACAATCAAGTGTTTTCAAATGAAGAAGCATTAACATCAAACCTTGCTTTCAAAGTAGGAGCAAAAAGCAACTTATATCTCCTCATAGGGAAGTGTTCAATACCTTTCTTGAATGGAAATTGATATTTAATGGTGCCTTCTTTCATATCAATAATGGCACCAATAATTCTAACAAAAGGTCTTCCCAAAGTAATAGGACAAGAAACATTGTATCCAACATCCAAAACATAGAAATGAACAGGGACATAAGCATTGTTAAACATAATAACAACAGCATTAACACTCCCCATGAGTTTATTTTTAGCATTATCATTAAGTGGGACATCCAAATAACAATCTTCCAAAGGTGGCAAATCAAGCATTTCATAAATATTTCTAGGCATAATAGAGACACTAGAACCAAGGTCACATGAAGCTTTGAGATCAAAGTCATTCACTTGCATATTATAATGTGTTCCCAACTATCTTCTACTTTCCTAGGAATAAAGGCTTTGTGTTTCAACTTCTCTTCCTTAATTTTAACAAGAGCATCTGCAATGTGTTTAGTGAATGCTACATGCATATCACTAGCATCAAGACTTCTAGCAAGCTTTTGTAGGAACATAATCACTTCAGAAATATTGCAACCATCAAGATCAAAATCAAACTTAGCATCACTAGTGGTAGACTCATTGGGCTTAGGCATTGTAGGAGGAGGAATATGGACTTCTTGTGGTTTAGTGGCATCCATATTGGTGGTGGTGATGGTGCACACACTATTGTTTCTAGCAATTTCAGCTTCTCTGTCCCACTTAGCATGAAGTTGGGCAACCAGTCTAATATTTTCATCAATAGTAACTTGTATGGCATGAGTGGCAGCAAAGGTACTTTCCAAAGTTTTAGGTTTAGCAGCCATTTTATTAATCAAAGAGGACTGTGCTTCAGACAAAGAGGAAATATTTTTCTCAGCACTCAAAATTTTTGTCTGTAAACTAGGAATTTCTCTTTTCAAGTTCTCAAGCTGATGACTAATATTTTTCAAGATAGCAGATTGTTCTTCCATTGTTTTAGTGAATATCTTGTTTTGCTCATATTGCATTTGCATAAAGTTTTTAGTGGATCTTTCAACTTCTATAATCCTATCTTCACTAGGCATTCCAGATCTACCATGATAAGTATTTCCATTATTAGGAGGATAAGGCCTATAGTTATTACCATAAGCATTGTTGCCAAAATTATTATTCCTAATGAAGTTCACATCAACTTGCTCTTCTTGAGCAACCAAATAGGCTAAGGGAACATTATTAGGATCTAAAGGAGCTTTCCCATTAACAAGCATAGCCATAATAACATCAATCTTATCACTCAAAGAGGAGGTTTCTTCAACAGAATTTACCTTCTTACCATGTGGAGCTCTCTCAGTGTGCCATTCAGAGTAACTAAACATCATATTATCAAGCACTTTTGTTGCAGCACCCAAGGTGATGGTCATAAAGGTACCTCCAGCAGCTGAATCCAACAGGTTTCTTGAGGAGAAGTGCAAACCTGCATAAAAAGTCTGGATAATCATCCAAGCAGTAAGTCCATGAGTGGGACAATTCGTAACCAAAGATTTCATTCTTTCCCAAGCTTGAGCAACATGTTCATTATCAAGTTGTTTAAATTTCATAATATCACTTCTCATAGATATAATCTTAGCAGGAGGATAGTACTTTCCAATAAAAGCATCTTTGCATTTAATCCAAGAATCAATACTATTTCTAGGCATGGATAGCAACCATTCTTTAGCTTTTCCTCTCAAGGAGAAAGGAAACAACTTGAGCTTAATAATATCTCCATCTACATCCTTATACTTTTGCATCTCACAAAGTTCAACAAAGTTATTGAGGTGGGCAGCAGCAGCATCATAACTAGCACCAGAAAATTGCTCTCTCATCACAAGATTCAACAAAGCAGGCTTAATTTCATAAAAGGTAGCATCAGCAGTAGGTGGAGCAATAGGAGTGCTAAGGAAATCATTGTTGTTTGTTCTAGTGAATTCACACAACTTGGTGTTCTCAGTGGAGTTCACTTTGGCAAAAGTGGAGCAAGCCAAAACAGCAGCAACTAGAGCAGGAACTAATTTTTGTGTGTTTTTTATAAGGGAAAGCAAACCAAACTAAACTATTTTTTGGAGTTTTTGATAAAAAGAGGCAAACAAAACCAAGCAAAAGAACAAATCAAAACAAAAACAAAGTAAAGAGAAAGGTTGAGGAGGACTCCCCTTGTGAAGACGTCCTTAGCCTCCCCGGCAATGACGCCAGAAATAGCTTGATGACATGTTGTCAACGCCTCGTTGGGAGACCCCAAGAGCAAGGTGTGATGAGCACAACAACAATTTTTCCCTCAGTAAGAAACCGAGGTTATCGAACCAGTAGGAGGAAGGAAACGACTCAAAGGTGTTGCTCGCAACTTGGAGACCTGCACAACACAAACTCAAGACTTTGCCCCAATGAACAATGAGGTTGTCAATCTCACTGGTTTACTGTAGCAAAGGATTAACTGTATGGTGTAGAAGGTAATGGTAGTTTGCAACAAGTAACAGTGGAAGATGTATCAATGATAAAGATAGGACCGGAGTCCATAGTTCACTAGAGGTGTTCTCCTTAGATAAACAAACATGGCATGCTGGGTAAACAAATTACAGAAGGGCAATTGACTGGACTGAGCAAGGCATAACAATGCAATAATAATCATCATGATCCTATGAGATTCGATTGGGCAATACAACAAGATACATAGACCGCCATTCAACTGCATCTATGACTAGAAATCCACCTTCGGGTTATCATACGAACCCCCTCCAGTATTAAGTTGGAAGCAACAGATAACTGCTTTAAGCAAAGTGTGTAAGGTAAACAATCCACTTGTTCCATGAACAAGAGACCGTTGTTTTCTCCCTAGTGACAAAAGCACATCTACAACCTTAGAGATTTCTGTCTCTTCCCTTAGATTAAATAGAGGCATGAACCCACTATCGAGCATAAATACCTCCTCTTGGAGTCACTAGCATCTACTTGGCCAAGATAGCTACTAACAACGGAGAGCAGGCAAGATCACAAACAACACATACATGATAGAATCAATAAGACAAAATCACTAATCAGTTTGACATAGTAATCTCAATATCCATCGGATACCCGCAAACACAACATGCATGATTACAAATAGATGAGATCTTGATCATGAACGGAGCTCACAAGATCTAAACATGAAATCACAAAGGAGGAGATACAACCATCTAGCTACTACATGGACCCGTAGTCCAAGGTGGAACTACTCACGCTTCATACCGGAGGCTGGCATGATGAAGAAGAAGGCCTCCGGGATGATCTCCCCTCCGGCAGGGTGCCGGGAAGAGCTTAAGATCCCCCGATCTAGGGATGATGGTGGTGACGGCTACAGACGGTTTCGTGGAATATTAATCGGGTACTTAGGGTTTAGGCATCGGGGGGTCTTTATAGGCGAAGAGGCGAGGCGGGGGGGGTCACCAGGGTGGCAGCACCCCCAGGCGCGGGGTGGGCCAACCCACGTGGACAAGGGGTGTGGCCCCCTGGTGGCCCTCCTCCGTCTCGTATTTCGGCTTCGTGTTCCCCACGGTAAAATATTGACTTTGGCTTTTATCCCGTCCAATTCCGAGAATATTGATTTTTTGCCTTTCTGGAACAAAAACAGAAGAAAACAGACAACTGGCACTGTGGCATCTTGTTAATAGGTTAGTACAAAAAACATATAAAAATACCTCAAAGTGTAAACAAAGCAAAGCAAAGTAGATACTAAACAAGCATGGAACATCAAAAATTATAGATACGTTTTTGACGTATCAGGAAGAAACCCGAACCGTCGTCGCACTATCTCCACTACACGTGGAAATCGAGAAGACGCGGTTAAATTACCCCAATTTACGCTTTTGGGGCTCGCAACGTCAAGTACCATCACCACTAACGTCATCAGCGTTCACACTCTCAGCAGAAGGTGGAGCCAACAACGGATATTTCTTCTAACTCACTCAGTTTTTGCTCGAGTCTACATCTTGATCAAACACCCGAGGGCTACTCCTTACAGGAGCGCTGATCGTGCACCTGAGAAACTTCCAGGTCCAGTGTACATCCTAAACACCTGCAAAACTCTGATCGCGCACCTGAGAGCAATTAACTGGAGCCGATCCGTCAGATGAGCTAGGCACGTATATCAACCATCCCTATGAGTCGAAAGATGCACTCCGAAAAACTTTCGAGTGATAAGCAAACACTTCTCATGACCCAAGATTTCAAAGTCTCTATCTGAATCTACGATTCGAATGGACACTCGAGGGCTAATGACATGGGTATGCCCTGCGAGTGCCTATGATTTTCCTACCCGTCTAGGCCCAGCGGAGGCCCACATGATCCGTATCTGGTGGCTAAGCCCATGAAGATTAGGGTGGCCCAAGCCCACGGTTAACGTGACTTCTTAGAGAATACAACAAGAAAGTTTAAAGAGCAAAACCTAATCTGTAACCAACTCTCCTAGGTCCCGAGACCTGGCTTCCTCATATAAAGTCCAGGAGGAAACAACAAGGAGAGCATCGCAAACCCTAGCACATACACCGCCAGATTACATCTGTGCACCATCATCGTTGAGGCACCATTGTAAACTTTTTGTTCCTTCATCAATCAAGAACAAACAAGTAGGAGTAAGATTTTCCCTTCGGGGGCCTGAACCTGGGTAAACCTCGTGTCCCCGATTTGCTTGAGTGTTAGCCGACAAAGTCTCCAGCCCCCGTTCTTCCTTAAACCCAAGTCCATAAACTATGGGCATTGACGTCTTAACACTACGTCACCGAGCATTGTTATCGTCTTAATAATGCCTTATATGGACTGAAACAAGCACCTCGAGCGTGACATGCTCGTCTTAGTACAATACTTGTTGGTCTTGGCTTTACTCCCTAGAATGGATACATCTCTCCTCGTACTGTGACAATCTGATGGGACTCTATATCTCTTGTTCTATGTGCATGACATTATTGTGGTGAGCTCCTCTACTGCTATGGATTGCCTTATTCATCAGCTTCAGGATTCCTTTGCCCCCGAGGATCTTGGCTGGAAAAGTACAAGCTCTCCGCCCCGCCAAGCCGAAGGGAAAGCAAAGCCAAGAGTCTGAGCGCGGGAAGGAATACATCTTGATTCTCATATCTAAGGTGTCACCATGAGAGATTAGACACCCCTTAGGGCTTGTTTACTTCTCAAAGATGTGGAGATATGCGGGAATTTGATGTTCACCTAATACTCTCCAATCCCCTCAAATCCCCTTCCCTAAAAATACTCTACCACGATGAAGAGTTTTTAATCTACCAAAAATACACTAGTGTGGAGGGGATTCGTGGGGATATTTCGGGATTATCCCCTCCAAACCCGGCCTAGTGAACGACTATCGGGGAAATTCCGGGATACGAAATAATCCTCTCCCATTCTCTCAAATACCCTAGAAGTAAACAAGCCCTTAGTGTTTGTGTTTGACGATTTACACGTCCACAAGTTCTTTTAGTTTTTTTGACATTTGAGTTCTGCCGTTTCCTTAGTTGGCATGGACTGAATATGCGTTTGCTGAAAATCTCATGTATGCGCACAGAAACACGGAAAATGTATCCGATTACAGAGAAGAAGGAAACATGAAACAAACATATCAGACTGGGCACGCAAATAGTCCAAAATCAAATGCCCGCCAGCATGAAACGAATACAATCGGATCCTCAAATCCATTTCACAAAGCATGATCCGGGACTCCCCGGCGCCGCGCCAGCCAGAATCTCTCGGCTGACCAGAAATCAGTGCAAGTCACTGCTCCCAAAATTTCAGAGCCTGTCTCTGAACACTATAAAATCTTGCCAATTGTACACGCGGTCATCAGGATCAGGGACACTCTCTACATCTCTACAAGATCCCCGCAGAGCATCTGCCCCTCGCACTGCTACGATCTTGCTATTCTTCGTTTCCAACCGAGGTTTGAGCCGTCTCTCCCTTCAACTGCAGACGTGGTGCAACAGGCCCTGCGTGAGTCGTGAGATAAATCGAGGTAAATCACACAAGAATTTCCTGCACGCAGCACAGAAACGTAGGAAATCAAGGGAAACTAAACCGACCTGCAGCCATGTGCTGCATGGCGCTGGAGACGCGCCGGAGCACGGCGACCTGGGCGCGCAGGTGGACGACGTAATCCATGGCCTCGCGGAGCAGCGAGGCGCCGTCCAGGAGCTCGCCGCCGGGCACCATCCCCCTCAGCACTTTGGTCCTCTTCCTGACCAGCCTCCTCGCGATCTCGATACTGCTACTGATCGTTGCTGTCCTCTTGTGGCAGCACCTCCTCGCCACCTTTTTGTGCCTCGTGGTCTTCGGCACGGCTGCAGAAGGCAACAGCCTAGACCACGACGACGAGGGCGATGACGATGATGCTAGGAGGGCTTGTGGCCACCGCGCTCCGCCGCCTCGGGCGATGGCCATGGCCGCGTCGGCCGACGACCTGACGGCGCGCTTCCTGTCCTGCAGGTCCATGGCGCCATTCCCGCATGATTTCAGGCTCAGGAGGAAGCTCCTGAGAAAGCCTTGCTTGAACGACCTTGTGCTAGGTCCTCTCATTGCTCTGCTCGCTCGTCGTGTTCGAGCAATGCAACAAGGGTCTCTCCTCTCTTCGATATACTGCTGCCTGGGGTGTGTCTGCGCGCGCGTATGTATATATCTGCAAGGCGCGGGAGTGAAGAACACAGGATGGATCGGATGACACTGCACATGTGGTGTGAGCTAGCATGCGTCGCAACCATCTGGGCTTGTGGTCCTCTAACTAAATAGCAGGCGTACGTCTCTCGCCTGCTTGCCCCTTTTCCCCTGCCATGCCAGCCTATTCCCCCGCTTAAGATTATATCAGGCTAGTATCATATCAGGGATTTGCGTGACACGTGAACAGCTCACATGTATTTAATTGAACATGCACGCATGTGGCCGTTGCTTGAATCGGAGAGTACAAGGTAGGAGCATTCCTCCCGTATCTGATTTGCTTGAATTTTCTTAATGCACCGATCTCATGCGAGTTATGTGTGCAACATGGCCAGAGTACAGTTATATGTGCGACGCCAGAAGTACTGAATGTGCGCCTGATCGATCTCCAGATCCATATAGTAGGAGTAGTATAAGCGATTTGAGCGATGAGAATCCGGAGGGGGCCGGGCCCAAGAGAGGCAGGCAAAGACGACGCGCGGCACATGGCGGCACATGCGGCGCTCGCCTCGATGATTCCCGAGTTGGCAACCTCGATCGCGAGTTATGAAGGAGAAGGAAGGAAGCGTAGGTGCATGCGTTGGCATGGCATGCGCATGTCGCCGGCCGGCCGGCTTGCCTGGCATGGCTTGCCAACCGGTTCAGCGCATGGCATTGGCATATGGCCATGTTCTGGGAACATGTAGGCACCAAAAGTACACAAGCGGGACACGCAGGGTCACCACACCGACGGCAGAGAGATAAATCTAGTGATGATCTGCATAACAACATCAGTGAAAATCTGGTAATTCTCCGATCTTAGCATAGGAAGAAGCATTCCACGGTATATAGGTAGCTAGAGGAAAACCTCCTCGTTTTCTCTTCCTTCTCTCGAGCGTTGGGGAGGCAGCAGGGGTGCGTGTCTGCTTTTGAGAAAAAGCAAGGAAGGAAGGAAGGGACGGCGTGGCCAGGCTCACATGGCGGCCACATGGGGTTCCTCCCCAAACTCGGCCGCGGGCACATGACTGACGCCCCTCCCCCTCCCTCGCTGTACGCGCATAGTAGTACAATCCTTGGACCTCCACCGTTTCAGGTGTCTCCCTTCCTTTCCCCTCTTCGTGGCGTCGCATGCTCGCTCGCTCCATGGGGCCGGAGACAGCGCCGGGTGACATGCGCGATCGATCATGGAGCACGCGCGCGCGCGCCAACGTACCGCCGTCCCATGTGAGCTTTCAATTTCCTCTCTCTGGTTCCCGTGGGACGGATCGGAGGAGATACGGGATAGGAGGATGACAGATGCGGGTCTCGGTGTCGCATGCGTGATGCATACAGCAGCCGGATCCTAACAAGAAAGATCGTGGTGACATTTTGCATGCCGCACCGAGCGCCGCAAGGTTACTTGGCTTTGGACGCGTTTGGTAGTCTGTATTAACTTGGACAGACTGATTTTCAGTGAGTCTGTCTCGTCGTGCGTCCACCTGATACAAAAGCAGCGCTCCACCGCATGGGCACGACTGATGATGACGATGACAAGAGTTTCTTCATTGCAGCGAAAAAGTAGAACGAGACATATTACCTCACCTCCCGCTGAAACACTCCTTCCATACTCACCGCCCAAACCAGAACCACCATTCCCTCTATCTAACTCTCTTCCCTGGTCGGGTCAGCTCCCTAATCTCCGGTCATCGACGGCGGCAACCACGACGTTCCCGTGAGGACTACTGCATCCTCTTCGTTGGACCGTCTTTCTGGTCGCCATGACAAGCTGGAATGACGGCGAAAGCTTGACCCAGTCGTATCTAGGGGTAAGTTCAGTTTCCCCCAATTCTTCTCTAGGGTTAGGGTTTGCTAGCGATTCGGGAATTTCCGATTTGGCCTGGAATGAACACAATTTCGTCTGCTAGGACCTCACGGACATGGACTATGCTCCTGACTGCACCGAAGACCCCCACCTTCAGCGACATAGTAGTAGATTGTCCCGAGGTGAGCCGCATCCACTAAGCGTGTTGCATTTAAAAAACAACACTGGACGCAAATTCTATCTCTATCGGGTGAATGTAAGTTCTTCGGATTTCTCACTTGCTAGCTCATCCACTCCTGATTATTAGAGTCCTCACTTGCTAGCTTATCCATTAGTTGTGACCATGAACTCCTCATTAGAGTCCTCAATTGCAAGCTCATGAATTAGCTATGACAATGAACTCATGATTTGCAGGAGGTTACAAACTATTGATTTGTGGGTTGGTTGGATAAGGAATGACCAGAAATTACAAAAAAAAAATATATTAGTAAGACTTTTGGGTATGTATCATGACAAGTTTTGGTGCCTTCTCCTTTAGCAACCTGGTCACGGTGGCCTTCTTCTAAGCGAGCTCTGCTTGGAGAACTTCCCTATGGGAGGTGAGGATCTAGAGCCCATCAATGTTATTATCCTAGATCTTCTCATAGCTTTTGTCCTGGTGTCTTAGGTCGGCGCATTCACCAATGGTCTTTACAAGGAAGTCCCGCATAATGGCAAGGCCTCCTTCTCCGCGATCAGCACACACCTAATCCCATTGCATTCTTTATCAAGGGACTTCCTATCCTCTGATAGGATGCAAAAATCCCCAATCACCGAGTGGATACTCTCCTTGATCCTCTTACTGAAGTCTTGAGAAGAAAAGGTGTAAATCATCTGCTGCTGCGGAACGGGTACACAGACGAACTAATCAAGCCTGGTTTCCCTTTTTCTAGATAACCTTGTTGGTCTTCAGGGAAGATAGGGAGGCTCTATTGAGGTCGGAGATCAGTTCCTTCATCCGACCAACTTCTGCATCAATAGAAATCTAGCTTTGCAGAGCTAGCAACGGACGTGTGAATAGGATGGTGAGGCACAATGAGAAGTAAAGGAAAGTAAGAGTCGAAGACAACATAGGATGTAGAGGGGAAAACCTACCCGGATGTTCCAAAGGAGTTGTGTTGCGTTGCCCTGATGCTCAATTCCGCCAATGATTTCACAAAAGGACATGTCCTAGCGGAGTGTAGATCTTGGATGCAGCTGAGAATTCTTAATTGTTCACTAGCGCCACCTCCGGGGTAGCAGTGGAGGCCGCAACAAGACCGCGAGCCCTCTGGTTTGCCTCTACCCGCTAGAGTGATTCTGGACACGCAGAGAGGAACCGACTTGTGTAATACACACCTTCACTCCACTCTCAAAGACTGAATTTAGCAAGCTCACACGTTGCACTGTTGGAGCTCCATTCACTTTATGTTTTAATTAAGATCTTTAATACTTAGCAATATTATTATATTTATTGGGACTAAAAGTACACGATTTACAATTTTCTATTTCACACTTTGTTGTATAGGTATATGCATGAACATGGAAAGAAGCCCATCATTATGTTGAAATTCAAAGTTTTCCGAAATTTGTCCCTGGAGGCTGTTTTCAAAGATTGCCACGACTCGACTCGAAGATGACATCAAACAGAAAAACGTTTAATATAAAAGTTGTTAAGATTTTATGTTAATAATTTTTGATATAAAAGATATAAAAATCATCTCCATCAAAAGTCATATGGGACCGTGAGATTCTAGATTTTTTTTGGCAAAGGATCATATATTAATATCACAAGATACCAATTACATCCAGCCTCTGCAACAACGCATTGCCCTAGCAGCCATACAGATGCATACAACCAGAAAAGAAAGAAGAATTATAAAAAATCCCGCTACACTGACCCATTCGTTAAAACAACGGTAATACCACCACCAAGACAACACTAGAAGTCCAGCTTCTCCAAAAGCGACGCCTCTAAGAAGGGAACAGTGCACAAACACCGTCATCGCCCGATCATAGATCTTAGGTTTTCACCCTGAAAAGATTCCACGCTCTCAACAAGGTCATTGTTAGACACAACCAATTAAGGCCAGACCCTGGGTTTTCACCATGAAAGATAGGACTGTGAACCTCTCATGTGCAGTCGCCCCTACTTGCATGCCATTATTCCAAGTCACGAGTCATCAAGCCAATTCCTCATCACCACCCAGACTCAAACCTGAAGGGAATATGCCCTGAGAGGCAATAATAAAGTGTTTATTATGTGTATTCCAAGTATATGATAGATATTTATTTTTCATGCTATAATTGTATTATTACGGAAATATTAATACATGTGTGTTTAATAAACAAACAGAAAGTTCCTAGTTATGCCTCTCTTATAAACTAGCTCATTGATTAACAAGATGATCAAGGTTTCCTGATCATGGACATTGGATATTGTTAATAACGGGATCACAACATTAGTGTAATGGTGTGATGGACATTCATCCGAAGTATAGCATTACGATCAAAGTCACTGAGTTTATATTGCTATAACAACTTACGAAGTGATCCTAATCCTTAGACCATGAGATCATGTCAATCACTAACACCGGAAGAGTTTCTTGATAACATCAAACGTCACACCATAACAGGGTGATTATAAAGATAGGTTCGGAACTAATAAAGTGTTATGTTGAGGCCTATGGATTGAGAGTGGAATTTGTTCATCCCGATGACGGATAGATATACTATGGGCCCTCTCGGTGATATTACATTGGTTAGCTTGCAAGCAAGTGATTTGATCACTAGAATGTTATATCACGGGAACGAGAAAAGAGTGCATGTCAGTAACAAGATCAAACTAGGTATGGAGATACCGATGATCAAATCTCGGACATGTAATATATCGCGAAACAAAGGGATTAAGATACGAGCATAAAAGGTTCCGACGATCACAAGAAAGTCATCGTTGAATGTAGGAGTCAGTATGGGTCTCCAGATCTCGCTTCTGATTATTGATCCGAGAGGGGTCTCGATCATGTCCACATTATTCACGAACCGTAGGGTGACACACTTAAGAGACACCGACATCCAATTGGAGCAAAAGTTTCATGCCGGAAAGAATAACAAGCGCAAGAATTTATTTCACTAGATACCGAAACAGGTTTTCAGGTGAAATTGCATAAAGTGGTTATGCATGTGAAATAGAATTCTAGCAAGGGGTTATATATGAATGTTTGTCATTAAAGTAATTGACAAAATTCTGAATAAATAAAAGATTTTTATTTAATGAGAGTTTGCATTAAATTTGGTGGAAATTTAATTGCAAGTTTGAGTGGGATTTTGAGTGGAGGGAAATGAAGAGGTTTTTGTGAGTGGAGTGTCCACCCACATGAATGAAGGAGGGGAGGGGGCATCCCCCATGGCCGGCGGCCACCCCCTTGGGTGCCCCCCTCCTCCTATAAAAGGCACCCCTATCCCTCTCTCTCACTCACACCTCCTCGTGAAGGATCTCTCTCCCCCTCTACAATTTATCCCCCATGGTCTCGGACTAGCGAGATACATGTTCCCGGTGGCTATTCAGCAAGAAAGAGTTGTGTTTCCGCTGCATCGCTGGAGCGAGGAGACGGAGGTTGCTCGGTGCCTCGGACGTGTGTGCGAGCACGGATGCGCTGCTAATTTGCAGCGCTAGGACTTCCTCTCGATCTTGAGATCGGCAAGAGATCGTCTACATCAACCACGAGTCAAACTCGTTAAGCTTTGTCAGTCTTCAAGGGTATGTTCTCTACGGATATACATCCGCCCGTTGTTTGTATCTAGTGGATAGATCTTGGTACATAGTTCCCATCGTAGGAAATTTTTTGTTTTCTATGCTGCGAACCCTACAGTGGTATCAGAGCCGGATCTATGCGTAGATGCTTTACACGGGTAGTACACATATGAGTATGTGGGCGATGATGATCACGTTGTTGCTCCTTAGTTGTAATTTTGGATATTGGTGGCATAGTGGGATGAAGCGGCCCGGACAAACTTTACATGTCCTTGCACATGAGACCTGTTCCACGGTTGACATGCAAGTAGTTTGTATAAGTGGCTAGCGGGTGTCTGTCTCTCCTACTATAGTCAATATCTATTTTGCAACGAGTTGTCAATAATTTGGTTATCCTCGTTGTGGTTCATGTTCGTAGGTATGAACGGTTCTATCTCGAAAGCCTTAAGCCACGTAAAACTTGCAATGGATAAATTAGAGGCGTCTAGTTTAGATTATTGCTGGGCTAGTGTTATGATATGGTAATATTATAAGTAGAAGTATGAGATGATACTCTTACAACACACATAACGTGTAAGTTCCATAGACCTTGGACTTACGCATATAGGTATGATAGTGATCATACCATGATGCACATGATAGAGATCATATGCGGAAACCATATCATTTCACTAATAAACATGTGATGTTTGATAGCATCTTATATTGCTTGTTTGGCGTTTTATTAGCATAATAAGATGATCCCTCATTTAAATATCAAGATAAGAATGTGTTCTTACTTTAATATGCACCGATTATATTTTCGTCGCTCCAAGACATCACGTGATGATCGGGTGTTCTTGGATCCACGACCATATTTCGGGTGTAAGACAGTTACACGCGCAAATACTAAGGTTCTTACTTGGCGAGCCTAGCATGTATAGACATGGCCTCGGAACACGGACCGAAAGGTTAAGCATGAGTCATATAGTAGATATGATGCCCATTTGATGCTCGCATTTGAAGCTATACCGACTCACGTGATGATCGGACTTGGTATAGTGGATTTGATTCATGTAATCACCAAAAAGACACGAGGGATGTTATTTTTGAGTGGGAGTTCATTCGTAATATAGATTAGTTGAACTCAATCTATCATAAACTTAGTCTAAACTTTACAAATTTTGTTGTAGATGGCACCACCTGCTTTTAATTTCAATGTGTTCATGGAGAAAGAGAAACTTGCAACGAACGGTAGCAACTTTACCGAATGGGCCATGAATTTGAGGATTCTCCTCTCTGCTGCACAAAAGCAATATGTGCTAGAAGCGCCGCTTGGCCCCCCACATTTTGAGGATGCCCCTGACGAGGAGAAGAATGTCTATCAGATTCGTCAGGAGGACCACAACTTAGTTCATTGCGGCATATTGTATGGGCTAGAGCCGGAACTTCGAAAGCGTTTCAAAAACGGCAATGCATTTGATACAATGGGTGAGTTGAAAATGATTTTCGACACACATGCTGCTGTAGAGAGGTACAATGCTTCAGAAAAGTTCTTTAGCTGCATGATGGAAGAGCACATCTCCGTTAGTGAGCATGTACTCAAGATGTCAGGTTACGCCGATAATCTTGTGTCCTTGGGAATATAGATTCCCATTGACTTAGGTATCCATCGTGTTCTGCAGTCTCTGCCACCTAGCTATAAGAGCTTTGTGATGAACTATAATATGGAAGGCATGAAGAAGTCTCTCCCCGAGCTTCTGTCAATGCTTCAAACTGCATAAGTGGAGATCAAAAAGGAACATCAAGTGGTGATGATCAATAGGAACACTGGTTTCAAGAAAGACAAGAAGGGAAAACAGAAGGGGAGTAAGGGCGGCAAGCCGGTTGCCGTGCCTGAAAAGAAACCTCGAGTTGGACCTAAGTCTGATACCGAGTGTTACTATTGTAAGGGGACTGACCACTGGAATCGCAACTGCCCCAAGTATTTGGAAGACAAGAAGGCCGGCAAGGCAAACAAAGGTATATATGATATACATGTTATTGATGTGTACTTGACTAGTGCTCGCAGTAGCACCTAGGTATTTGATACCGGTTCAGTTGCTAATATTTGTAACTCGAATCAGGGGCTGCGGAACAAGCGACCACTAGCAAGGGGTGAGGTCAAGATGCGTGTCGGCAATGGATCAAGCGTTGATGTGATCGCCGTTGGAACGCTACCTCTAAACTTGCCGTCAGACTTGAATAATTGTTATCTGGTGCCTGCACTAAGCATGAACATTGTATCTGGATCGTGTTTGATGCGAAGTGGTTATTCATTTAAATCCTAGAACAATGGTTGTTCTATTTATATGAATGAAATCTTTTATGGTCATGCACCGATGATGAATGGTTTATTTCTATTAGATCTCGATAATAATGTTACACATATTCATAATGTTGATGCTAAAAGGATTAAACTTAATGATGATATATCCGCATATATGTGGCACTGCCGTCTAGGTCATATTGACGTTCAACTCATGAAGAAGCTCCATTCAGATGGACTTTTGGAATCATTTGATTTTGAATCATTTGATACATGTGAGCCATGTCTTATGGGCAAGATGACTAGAACGCCGTTTTCCGGTTCAATGGAACGAGCGACAGATTTATTGGAAATCATACATTCTGATGTATGTGGTCCAATGAGTGTGTCGACGCGAGGTGGATATCGTTTTTTTGTTACTTTCACGGATGATTTGAGTAGATACGGTTATATCTACTTGATGAAACACAAGTCTGAAACCTTTGAAAAGTTCAAGGAATTTCAGAACGAAGTGGAAAATCATCGTAATAGAAAGATCAAATTTCTACGGTCCGACTGTGGAGGTGAGTATCTAAGTTACGAGTTTAGCACTCACATGAAAGAGTGTGAAATTGTTTCACAACTCACACCTGCCGGAACACCACAGCAAAATGGTGTGTCAGAACGTCGTAATCGTACTTTATTGGATATGGTTCGATCTATGATGTCTCTGATGGACTTGTTGTTGTTGTCATTTTGGGGTTATGCACTAGAAACTGCTGCATTCACTTTAAATCGGGTACCATCTAAATCTGTTGAAAAGACACCATATGAATTGTGGTTTGGAAACAAACCTAAGCTGTCATTTCTTAAAGTTTGGGGATGCGATGTTTATGTGAAGAAACTTCAACCAGATAAACTCGAACCCAAAGCAAAAAATGCGTCTTCATAGGATACCCTAAGGAAACTATTGGGTATTCCTTCTATCACAGATCCGAGGGCAAAGTTTTTGTTGCCAAGAATGGATCCTTTCTAGATAAAGAGTTTCTCGCGAAAGGTGTGAGTAGTCGGAAGGTAGAACTCGAAGAGGTTATTGAACCTTCTTTTCAAAGTATGGCGAGTAGCGCAGCGCCGGAAGTTGTTTCGGAGTTGGCTTCACCTGTTGAAGATGGAACTAATGATAATGATTATGAAACTCCGAAAGAGAGTACTACCGAACCTCGCAGGTCTAGCAAGACGCGTGCAGCTCCCGAGATGTACGGAAATCCTGTCATGAATTTCATGGTTGATGAAAATGATGAACCTGCGATGTATGAAGAAGCGATGATGAGCCTGGATTCCAACAAATGGTTAGAAGCCATGAAATCCGAGATGGAATCCATGTATGAAAATCAAGTTTGGAACTTGGTGGAATTACCTCACGACCGAAAGGCCGTGGAGAACAAATGGATTTTCAAAAGGAAAACTGATGCTGATGGTAATGTGACCGTCTATAAAGCTCGACTTGTCGCAAAGGGTTTTCGACAAATTCAAGGAGTTGACTACGATGAGACATTCTCTCCCGTAGCGATGCTAAAGTCAGTTAGGATTATGATAGCAATTGCTGCATATTTCGATTATGAGATATGGCAGATGGATGTCAAAACCGCGTTTCTTAATGGTAATATTGAAGAAGAGTTGTATATGATACAACCAAAGGGTTTTGTCGATCCTAAGGATGCTAACAAGGTGTGGAAGCTTCAGCGATCCATCTATGGATTGAAGCAAGCATCACGAAGTTGGAATCTCCGCTTTGATGAGGTGATCAAAGAGTTAGGATTTGTCCAAACTTATGGAGAAGCTTGTATTTACAAGAAAATGAGTGGGAGCAAGGTGGCATTTATGATATTATATGTGGATGACATATTATTGATCGGAAATGATATAGATCTTTTAAATAGTGTTAAAAGTTATCTAAACAACAAATTTTCAATGAAGGACCTAGGTGAAGTGTCATACGTATTAGGCATAAAGATCTACAGAGATAGATCTAGACGCCTAATAGGGCTATCGCAAAGTACATACCTTGATAAGATTTTAAAGAAGTTTAAAATGGACGGAAGTAAGAAGGGGTTCTTACCTATGTTGCAAGGCAAGACATTGAGTAAGACTCAAAGTACGGCTACGACGGAAGAAAGAGAGATAATGGACAAAGTCCCCTATGCTTTATCCATAGGCTCTATAATGTACGCCATGCTATGTACAAGACCGGATGTGGCACATGCTATTAGTTTGACTAGTAGGTACCAATCGGATCCAGGTTCGGAACACTGGATAGCGGTCAAGAATATCCTTAAGTACTTACGAAGAACTAAGGATATGTTTCTTGTATACGGAGGTAAAGAAGAGCTCGTCGCTAAGTGTTATGTTGATGCAAGCTTTGACACCGATCCGGATGACTCTAAGTCTCAATCCGGATACATATTTCTCATGAATGGCGGAGCGGTTAGTTGGAGGAGCTCCAAACAACCTGTGGTGGCGGGATCAACAACGGAGGCCGAATATGTTGCTTTGCCGAAGCGTCTCGAGCGGTTTGGATGAAGGAGTTCATATCCGAACTAGGAGTGGTTGCAAACGCGTTGGACCCAATGGTGATCTATTGTGACAACAATGGTGCCATTGCCAATGCCAAAGAGCCAAGGTATCACAAGCATTCCAAGCATATTAAACGCCGGTTTCACTCCATCCACGAGCATGTCAAGGATGGAGATATAAAGATTTGTAAAGTACACACGGATCTCAATGTAGCAGATCCGTTGACTAAAAATCTCCCTAGAGCAAAACATGATCAACACGAGAACTCAATGGGTGTTAGATTCATCACTATGTAACTATATTATTGTCTCTAGTGCAAGTGGGAGACTGAAGGGAATATGCCTTGAGAGGCAATAATAAAGTGTTTATTATGTGTATTCCAAGTATATGATAGATGTTTATTTTGCATGCTATAATTGTATTAATACAGAAACATTAATACATGTGTGTTTAATAAACAAACAGAAAGTTCCTAGTTATGCCTCTCTCATAAACTAGCTTGTTGATTAACAAGATGATCAAGGTTTCCTAATCATGGACATTGGATGTTGTTAATAACGGGATCACAACATTAGTGTAATGGTGTGATGAACATTCATCCGAAGTATAGCATTACGATCAAAGTCGTTGAGTTTATATTGCTATAACAACTTACGAAGTTATCCTAATCCTTAGACCATGAGATTATGTCAATCACTAACACCAGAAGAGTTTCTTAATAACATCAAACGTCACACCATAACAGGGTGATTATAAAGATGGGTTCAGAACTAATAAAGTGTTATGTTGAGGCCCATGGATCGAGAGTGGAATTTGTTCATCCCGATGACGGATAGATATACTCTGGTCCCTCTTGGTGATATCACATTGGTTAGCTTGCAAGCAAGTGATTTGATCACTAGAATGTTATATCACGGGAACGAGAAAAGAGTGCATGTCAGTAACGAGATCAAACTAGGTATGGAGATACCGATGATCGAATCTCGGACATGTAATATATCGCGAAACAAAGGGATTAAGATACGAGCGTAAAAGGTTCCGACGATCACAAGAAAGTCATCGTTGAATGTGTGGAAGTCAGTATGGGTCTCCAGATCCCGCTTCTGATTATTGATCCGAGAGGGTCTCAATCATGTCCTCATTATTCACGAACCGTAGGGTGACACACTTAAGAGACACCGACATCCAATTGGAGCAAAAGTTTCATGACGGAAAGAATAACAAGCGCAGGAATTTATTTCACTAGATATCGAAACAGGTTTTTGGGTGAAATTGCATAAAGTGGTTATGCATGTGAAATAGAATTCTAGCAAGGGGTTATATGTGAATGTTTGTCATTAAAGTAATTGACAAAATTCTGAATAAATAAAAGAGTTTTATTTAATGAGAGTTTGCATTAAATTTGGTGGAAATTTAATTGCAAGTTTGAGTGGGATTTTGAGTGGAGGGAAATGAAGAGGTTTTCGTGAGTGGAGTGTCCACCCACATGAATGAAGGAGGAGAGGGGGCAGCCCCCATGGCCGGCGGCCACCCCCTTGGGTTCCCTCCTCCTCCTATAAAAGGCACCCCTCTCCCTCTCTCTCTCTCAGTCCCACCTCCTCGTGAAGGATCTCTCTCCCCCTCTAGAATTTACCCCCCATGGTCTCGGACTAGCGATATACATGTTCCCGGTGGCTATTCGGCAAGAAAGAGTTATGGTTCCGCTGCATCGCTGGAGCGAGGAGGCGGAGGTTGCTCGGTGCCTCGGACGTGTGTGCGAGCACGGATGCGCTGCTGATTTGCAGCGCTAGAACTTCCTCTCGATCTTGAGATAGGCAAGAGATCGTCTACATCAACCACGAGTCGAACTCGTTAAGCTTTGTCGGTCTTCAAGGGTATGTTCTCTACGGATATACATCTGCCTGTTGTTTGCATCTAGTAGATAGATCTTGGTACATAGTTCCCATCGTAGGAAATTTTTTGTTTTCTATGCTGCGACCCTACAAAACCACCATTGTCCGTCCTTAGATCTCGGTATCCATGACATTCTCTGTCAGCATCATGGAACGAGAACATGTCTCATGATATTAACAGCCAATAGTGCTTCAAAGCGCTCCCTGTGAACCCAAATGGTCAGAGTAAAACATGGGCGCGCATGACCGAATCCCTCCAATCTGGCAATCTCTAGGCATTAATCGCCCATGGGAGTTCGTCGGAAAAGCCTTCCGGAACTCGCCACTCTGACCAGATCAGAGAGGGCACTCAACAAGTAGATCCTTGTCTTGGCGTGAGTGGAATCCTAGGACCGCCGCCTTTATTTAGAAGACGAGCAGGGCCCCACACCACCCACCGTCTCCATTCAGCACCAACAGAGGATTAGAGGGCAACAACCACAGGAGATCAGCGTGGTTAGGCCACAACCTCACCCCCGGCGGCGGCAAGCCTCCAACTCCTCGTCGGCCACCGGAGAACCTCAGGCCCCGGCCAAGACGGTCGCGCCGCACCAAGCTTACAGCCAGCGCCGCATCTCCCCCATATGAATGCTACCACAGACCCCTCTCCTTCCCCCCATCTTGTTGGGTTCGCAGCATAGAAAACAAAAAAAATCTACTATGGGAACTACTAAGCACCAAGATTTATCTACTAGATACAAGCAACGGGTGGATATACATCCATAGAGAACACACCCTTGTAGACCGACAAAGTTTAACGAGGTTGTACTCGTGGATGATGTAGTCGAACGCTTGCCGATCTCAAGATCAAGAAGAAGTCTAGCGCCATAAATCAGCAGCGCATCCGTGATCGCACACACGTTCAAACCACCGAACAACCTCCGCCTCCTCGCTCCAGCGATGCAGCGGAAGCAGAAACTCCTTCCAGACGAAAATCTATCGGGAATATGTATCTCGCTAGTCCGAGACCATGGGGAAATAATTCTAGAGGAGGAGAGAGATCCTTCACGAGGAGGTGTGAGTGAGAGAGAGGGAGAGGGGGCTTTATATAGGAGGAGGGGGCACCCCAAGGGGTTGGCCGGCGCATGGGGCTGCCCCCACCCCTCCCTCCATTCATGTGAGTGGAGCTCCCACTCACAAATTGCCTCTCCATTTTTTCCACTCAAAATCCCAATCAAAATTTTCATTAAATTTCCACCAAATTTAATGTAATCTCTCATTAAATAAAACTCCTTTTATTTATTTATTCAGAATTTTGTCAATTACATTAATTAACAAACATTCACATAAAACCCCATGCTACTATTCAATTTCACATGCATAAACAATTTCAGCAATTTTACCCGAAACAATTCCGGTGTCTAGTGAAATAATTCATGCGCTTTGTAATTCTTTGTCTGGAACATATTTGCTCCAAATATTATCGGTATCCCTTAAGTGTGTCATCCTACGGTTCGCGAATAATACGGACAGGATCTAGACCCCTCTCGGATCAATAATCAGAAACGGGACCTGGAGATCCATACTGACTCCTACACATTCAACGATGACTTCCTATGATTGTGAGAACCTTTTACGCTAGTAACTTAATCACTTTGTCTCGCGATATATTACATGTCCGAGATTCGATCATCGGTATCTCCATACCTAGTTTGATCTTGTTACCGACATGCACTCTTTTTTCGTTCTCGTGATATAACATTTTAGTGATCACATCACTTGCTTACAAGCTAACTAATGTGATATCACCGAGAGGGACCAGAGTATATCTATCCATCATTGGGATGGACAAAATCCACTCTTGATCCATGAGCCTCTACATAACACCTTTGTAGCACTGAATCCGCCTTTATAGTCACTCTTTTACGGTGTAACGTTTGATGTTATCAAGATACTCTTCTAGTGTTAGTGATTGACATGATCTCATGGTCTACGGATTATGATTACTTTGTATGATGTTATAGCAATATAAACTCAATGAATTTGATGTAATGCTATACTTCAGATGAATGTTTATCACATCATTCCAACAATGTTGTGACCTCGTTATTAACAACATCCAATGTCCATGATCAGAAAACCTTTGATCATCTTGTTAATCAACGAGCTAGTTTATAAGAGAGACATAACTAAGAACTTTATATTTGTTTATTAAACACACATGTATTCATGTTTTCGTATTAATACAATTATAGCATGCAAAATAAACATCTATCATATACTTGGAATACATATAATAACAACTTTATTATTGCCTCTCAGGACATATTCCCTTCACATCTTAGATGGATGGGGCGCCCCACCGCCACCGGAGCCGGCAGTAGCGGTGGCCTGACGCGGAGAGGCTAGGGGTTCTTAGGGAAGGATGGAGAGGAAGCCCCGGAGCCGTCGGAGTCTCCTAGGGCGGCTCGGGAGAGGGCGGTTGGGGAGAGTTAGGGCTGGACGTTTTGTCTCAACTCATAGCTCTCACGGCTGATAGACTTGCCAATTAACTCTACGTGATGGTTCGACCATATGTTAGTTCATTGGACTCGGGGAGACATAGAGAAGGTTTTGAAAGGTTCTATAGATGTAGACCCCTTTAAATGAGCATTAGTGTCATAGCAAATATGCATTGTCCAACGACCAATAGAGCCGGCAACCCAAGAAGGGAAGTCCTCCCTTCGCCCGCTCCTCACGTCGCCTCCTCCAGGCGGCGGAGGCTAGAAACCCCACCTCACCTTCGTCCTACCCACGCTCCACCCCACCTCTCGTCGTCCCCCGTGGATGCCGCCGGCAAAGCCTGGCGATGCCGGTGAAGGGGGCGGCGGGATCTAGTGCCTCTCGGCTCTCTCGCAGCGGTTTTGGAGGCGGGCTGTCGCGTTGGTGACTGGAGGCGGCTGCTACGGTGAGGATGGTGAGGTGGAGGAGAAGGTGTGCTGTCGGTGCCGGCCGCGCCGCAGGCGATGCGCGGAGCGCAAGCAGCAGCACAAGCCCAATCTAGGGCCCGATCTGGGTCCTAAGGGCTGCGGCCCTAGCGATCTGCTGGTGTGTTCCCTAGTTGATCATGGCGCGGTGCACCGACGTGCGGGGGTCCTGGCCCCTACCGGCGGCGCCCAACGCGTGTGGGCCAGGAGGGCCCGGGCAGGCCTTGCTCCCCGTTCTTGACATCTTCCCTAGGGCCGGTGGTGGCCGCGGTGTCCCCGCTCTGCCTGGTGTGACCATCTCGGTCCCTTTTTTGTCAAGCTTGGGTACTCCATGTGGTGGTGGTCGACATGCCCCTCCTTCGTCGACGAGCTACCCCTACGGTGGTGTTTTGCTTGCTACATACTGCTGCTCGTCTCCGTTTTTGCTGGGGTGCGGTCTTCTGCCTGGGTGAAAACCCTGCTCAGCGTTGCCGGTCCGAACCACAGTGACACCTGCGGGTTCCACTCCCTTCTTGGAGGCGTGGTCTTGGGTTTGACCATTCCTCTCCTCTGTGCTAGGGGAAACCCTAGGTCCGCATTGTCAGACCCGGCAGCAGTGGCGCTTTGATGTCATCCCCTTCCTGAAGGCGTCGCCTAGGCTGCGAGGGCTTTGTGTCTTTTGGAGATGGTTTCCTCGCCGGTCTCCTGCGAGGCTTGGTAGTGTTGTGCCGCCTACCACTTCAAGGTGTGACTGACGCAATGTACACCACATCGTTTTAATTATATATAGTCGTTCAATTCCAGTAACGGCCAGACCACCCCATTCACTTCACGCACTTCGTTTCAGGCGCATGAGTAGTGATGCGTTGGTCTATGCAACCTTGGAGTTTTGGTCGTGCTTGTGTGTGCGGTTTTGGTTGTGACGCGGTCTAGAGGCTCTGTGCCCGCCACCATTCTTGGCTAGAGGTCGGGTTCGGTGAGCTTGTCGTCGTTGTTGTAAGAGTGTGTTGTAAGCCGAAAGACAAGTGTGGTGTTGTAGCCATTTTATGGCGTTCTCTGCAAACTTAATACAAAGATGCGCATACGTCCGTTGCGGGTTCTCGAAAAAAAAAATTGAGCAGATTTTAAAGCAATGAACAATTTTTTTTTTAGGGCTAAAACAATGAACTACAGATTCAGGCAATACTAAGGGCCAGAGCGGGCCATGTCATGTGCAGGCTGCAGGGCGCCGTGCCGGACAGGCAATAGTGCCTGGTGTGGCCTGTGGTGTGGTTCGACCCGCTCGTCTCGACAGGCTCGGCCAGTCATGGCCTCATGGGCTCGGCCTATCGCTCAACGAGACAACAGCAGCCATCGACAGGGGTGACGAGAATCGGAAAACAGAGATGGTGGCTGGGCGGCTGCAGCTTGGCAGGAACCCTAGCCCTCAAGGTCAAGGTCGTGCTGGCAAACGACGGGAGATAGGCCGCTGACGGGCGGCGGGGCAGGGGCAAGCTAAACGGCGCGCGGCGTTGCTGTTGGCTGCTGCTGCAGTAGCTAGTGGCCACATAGAAGATGGTCAGGAAGGGGAATGCAAAGGGGGAAGGTATATTTTTTCTGAAGTTCTGAATTTGGGCAAAAAACTTGATTTGCTGCGTTTGGGTAAAATAGTCTTGTAGTATTGATACAATTGTGAGCCGGAACTCTAGATAAGGTTCTATACATGAATTTCCGATCTTAGTGGTATCGCATGACCTGCCAGCGTTGCCCTCGCTCTGGTAAATTTTCTATGCTATTGAATCCGCTCTAAAACTTTGTTTTGTCCTCTGCCACTCTATCTAGTCCTTACATTATTACAAAATCTACTGGGCAGGGTTAGCTTTGCTCTGCCCGCTTTCTCCCAGATTGCTTTGTTTTCCTAGTCCGGAAAACCTTCTCCACTCCACTGCTCCAAAATGGCGATCTCGGCATTGTCGCCGACCACAAGAACCCAGACGTGTAGCTGAAACCCCTCCACCACATGTCAGGTTGCAAGTGGCGCAGGACATTCCGCTACGCCGCCCCGCTAAACCGGTCCGCAAAACCGCCGCTGGGCTGCTTCGCGTTGTCCACCACCAACCCGCCATCCCGCATAGCCTGCTGCCAGGTCCCGTCTCCCGACCTCCCTCTGTCGCGGCTGCCGCCACGCAGAGGTCAAGGTGATCACCGTGGTCTAGTTGTGACCGTTGTCTCCCCGAGCTGAATGTGCTTGACCAAAGTAAAGGAACTCCATCAGTACGGTGTACAAGAATTACAAAGGGGCTCAAATTGTAGCAGAGGGTCATTTAATTTGAATGGGAAAAAAAGCACAAAATGTACATAATTTTCACTGAAATGCACATACAAGAAAGAGCATGAATGAGTTGTCTAAATAAAATACAAAAAAACAGTGAAGAAGGAGGTATAACTACATGGTGAGGTTTTTACAAAATTGGCGCATACAAATGAAATCGACATAAATTTAGTAACAACAATCATATGATCCAAAAAGACTAAATAGAAAAGAAATCATATGTATGAAATCCTGCAGTTCAAAGGGAAGTATACAAGAAACGATAAAATATACTCCCTCCGAACTGATTTAGTTGTCGCAATTAAATCGGACCGGAGGTTGTAGTACACCCCGCAACGTAAGTAACACGTATCATGTTGGTCGGAATGCAGATTATTGGCTTATCCGGAGGAGGGACACATATGTAGTTGGATGGAAGAAGAAGAACCTGTGACGTAGCAAAACTGAACGAAGAGAGTGAGGCAAGTACCTCAATGGCACAACATTATTTAAGCATGGTTTGCCGCCGCCTCCTTTCCGGTGTGTGTTACCTTGTGCGCGCCACCATCGTCCGGCTGAAGTAGGTATATGAATATATTGATTAGATCATATAATCAGTAGCATGTTAATTGTAGTGTATAATCAGTACCTCTTCATCTTTGGCCGAAACATCTTTGCCATCATGTAACACGCGCTTGAGTGATTGAATAATCATGCTTCGGAGCACTTGTTCTTGGTTGGTGCTGCTGGAAGCATCCTGGTCATTGTATCTTCGAACTGCCAGTGAGGGACTGTTGGGGTGGACGCCCGAGGCGTGCCTCATCGCTGCCTCCATTTTCTCCACCTTTTCACCATTGCGATTCTTGCAGTTTAGCCAATAGGTGGCTTTCTCCAGCAATGGCATGCTCCCTGGCACCAAGCCAACATCTTCGGTTCCAACGCTGGCACCGCATACCAATTGATGAAGCATCGGCAGCGCCCCCCCTGCACACTTGATCTCTATGTTGGTGCTCAAATATCTCAAGCTCTGGAAGTCCTCGCTTGTAACAACAGTATATGGTGGGCAGTTGTCCACACTTGAGATGCAGAGGAAGCGAAGCGATGGTAGACTCCCGAGAATTCGCAGATCCCACTGATCCACCACCTGAGCTGCAAACAACAAGTACGAGAGGTGGGGGACGCACGACGAGTCCAACCACGACAGCCGCCTCGGTAAGAACATGCCAGACAAGGTGAGCTCACGGAGCTTGTAAGGTGCTGGTGTCCAATCTTCCCAGCCGCCATGGCGAGGCCACTCCTCTATGTCTATCGAGTCACAGTACATCTCTAGAGTCTGAATTTTCTGGAGGTTGCACAGAGAGCTCACAAGAGCCTTGTGCATGCTCTCATTCATTTCATCAAAGTGGATCTCCAGCACTCTCAACTCTATTAGTTTCCCCATCTCCATGAAAAAGTTTGGGGACTTGTCCACTGAGAATAGCCGGAGCTCTTCTAGGGAGGTTAGCTTGCCAATCTCACCCAACATTCTTGTGCCTTTAGAAGCACGCAAGGACAACAACTTCCTGAGCTCGCTAACAGACGGTGGCAATTCTTCTAGCCCAGTTTCCCTGACATCCAATGACTGCAAGAACTTGAGATCATGTCCTATTTCTCTCGGGAGCTCGGCAATAGGTGTGCCAAACAACCCTAGGTATCTCAGATGAACCAGCTTTCCGACATGCTCAAGACGAGAAACTCCTCCAGAAAAATCACATTCTGCTAGAACCAGTACACGCAATACTTTAAACCTCGAGAGTGGGGGCATCCTACCGTCACGACACATGCTAGCATTAAATGACCGAATATGTCCCATTTCCATGTTTGGGATGTGCCCAATAACTCTTGTGTGGAGAGCTAATCTCCGGACACTATTGCCTGACAAACATGTCTTGCGATGCTCCGCATCATGTACCCTGACAAAGTTTACTTCACTCGACAAGGTGCGGATGAGATCAAGGACCATATCATGAACACGACAACGGACTACATTTACTCTATGGCATGGCTCTATCCAAAGGATCATGCTCCTATTTATGAGCTCGTTAAAATATCTCTCTCCCTGCTCAAATAGCCCTATTTCTTGTTTATCCGGGACAAAACCTTCGGCCACCCACCTCCATATCAATGTATTTTTGTTGATCCAGATATCTTCTGGAAGTACACTTAGATACAGTAAACAATTCTTTAAACGAGAAGGCAAATCATAATAGCTAAAAGATAATATCTTTCTTGTGTTCTGTATAACTTCGTTGTCTTCATGCCCAAAACCAATAGACTCATAAACCTTAGACCAGTCCTCCCTCCGTTTACCAACAAGCAAGCTAGCAATTGTAATGACAGCTAACGGCACACCACCACATTTTCTTAAAATCTTATCAGATATGTCAGTATACTGATTATTGTGACTTGTACCTTGATCACCAAATATTCTGAAAGAGAATAACTTTTTGGAGTCATCATCAGTTAACGGTTTCATGTTGTAAATAGCACCAGCCTTCTTGGCAACTTCACAAATCCGAGTAGTTACGATTACTCTACTTCCAAGGTTACCATCCACCAAAGCATATTTAATTATTCCCCATGTCTGTACATCCCATAAGTCATCAATGACTATCAAGTACCTATTTGCATGAGGGAACAACATCATGGAATTAGTAAAACTACCTACAGTAGTACCCACTAAAACAAGAAGAGCATGCCAATTGGCAACCTTAAGACGAAAAAGGTGTGGATAATACCAATAATAAAGAAAGAGGGAGGGGGGGGGGGGGGGGGGGGATGAAGGATTTATCAGCACACATGGGCGCTTTAAGGTACGCTCCTATGGTCTGTTTCCAAGCAAAATATTATCTATCTCAAACTCTAGAAATATAAGTTACATGGTATTCTCTTTAGATGGCAGGTATAGATATACAATTTATCTATATTAGCATTAAAGTGGAGAAAGTTAGCTACCAAACTATGAGCCGTACGCATGATTAATAGATGACATTTGCAAGACTGTAAATGTAACTCATGTCAGTCAAACTTTAACTATTACCTACAGAACTGACGTGCCATACATATTGTTTGACCTAGGTGACACAAAGATAGTACTGGTTAGTGTAGAACGACATAGTGCATACCTCTTATCTGCAAGGAATTTTTGCAGCTGGTTGATGAGCTGCCTTACATCCATCGCTGATGACACATTGTAAGTTTGCAGGCCAAGTTCATGAAGGATGTCCCCAAAAACTTTTTTCATGTCAGGATTCTGACCCACCGGAACAAAAACTCCACAGTCGAATTTCTTGTTTAACTTGTCATACACCGCTTTGGCAAGAGTTGTCTTGCCCAACCCACCAAATCCAACAATGGAGATGGTCTTGAGATTTCTCTCTGCCACATCACTTCCTTCAAACAAGGTCTTCATTAGCTCATCAATTGGCTTGTCAACGCCAACAAGATCAGATACCGTGTTGTACATAGCTGAGAGACGAGGATCGACAACCGTGGTTGTGGCATGACTAGCAGAAACATCATGGAATTTGTACCGATCGTACCTTTCCTTTACCTTCCTAACATTGCTCTCGATTTCTTTTATGTCATTGGCTATTTTGTGGCGAATCTTGAACTCAGTGATCTTGTTGCGTGTACACTTGATGAAGGCCACGAAGCTGGCACGGGGTTTGGTTGGCTCAAGACCCTCGAACCGCACCATGAAGGAGTCGAGGCTATCTTCGATGGCATAAGATAGCTCTCTGACCTCGTTGGCCCAAATCTTGACCAGCGAATCAAGCTGGTCCAATGGCACGTTGGACACCTTCACGAGAACAGTTTGCATGTTTTCAAGCTCGGCCTTGAGGTCCTTGATCCCCTGCTTCACACGCTTCTTCAGGTGATACTCCTCCTGGAGCAGCACGCGCAGCTTGGGGAGGAGGGCGCCCATCGCTCTGGTGGCAAACTCCATGCCCATGCTTGCGTGGTCCACTTCGCCCTCTCTTGCTTGCTATCTTCTTTCTTGTTATTTTTTCTTTCTACTGCTTTTGGGAAGTTCTTGCTAGTTTGATTAGCTATAGCTAAGTTGCTATGGGGTGTACATATATATACACGACCGATACCTAAAGGTTAATGTTGCTGTTACACTGAAACACTAGGGACATGGTTGCTACTATAGTTAGGTTACTTTTTTTTGTATATAGGGAGCTATCTGCACAGTTTCACTAGTTTAATTCGAGCTATACATTATATTGAAGTGTGCAGGCGTGTGTACAAAGTAGTCTGCAAGATTCGTTTTTGGTTCAGACCCATCTATTTTTTTACACCAAATGTAGTATGTTGACCCCGGGGAATGATTCCTCGCGAACTATACGTTATTAGGTAGATGAGACCTCTTCAGCAGCGGATTATACGCGCGGATAACACCCCGTTTAATTCGGTCCCCTTGGAACTTGAACCCGGGTGGGCTGACTGCGTACTCGCTAGCCTTGCCACCAAGTCAGCTTTTGGTTCTCGCACCAAATGTAGTATGGAGATGGTTTATACAAGAGACTTAATAAAAAACACATCTAGACAAATTTCTTCAATGAGCATTCATGATTGGAGGTCATCATAGACGCTTTACTCTGAAACAATTGTCTGTAATTTAACACACGGCAGCTGTCTAATCAATTGCATTTGTTCTGAACTATGTTTCAAAATAATTGAAATTCTAGGTTTGTTCCAAGTCAATAGGTTTGACCAAACTTATAGAAGAATATATCAACATCTATAACACTAGTTCAGCTTTGTTTATAGAAGAATATATCAACACTATAACAGTAGTTCAGTTTTGTTAGATTCATTATTAACTATATAGATTTGACGTTGTAGGCTCACTTATTCATATCATATAAGGTAATGTTTGATCCACCTGCAGGAAAGTCCCGGACCAGGAAAAAGTGACTCAGCTTGGTTGACTTTGAGAAGCAAAGTCTCGGTGACTTTGCCTACTTATGTACTCTCGATTTCAGATCCATTGTACCAATGGGCTCAGATTTCGTACTAAAAATTTAAAACTATTCTGACAATTTTTTTTAAAAAATCAGTAAATTATAAATACTCCCTCCGGCCCAAATTAATTGGTGCAGCTCACCTATGCCAATTAATTTGGGCCGGAGGAAGCACTTTACTTTGAATTCTGAGAAAATTTCATCCCATTTGGATCAATGGTTTGTGCTTAAATGGCCAGTTCTTGAAATCTGAGCTGATCTGGTGCATTTGATCTGAAACCAAGGGTATATAAGTAAACGGAGTATGCACGTGTAGTCAGAACAGATCGGCAGTGGTCAAGGCGATCAAGACTAGCAGGTCAGAGCATCTGCTTGCATCTCCAATCAGAGGACGAGGGTGACGAGGTGCAGCGTGTGGATCGAATCCAGTGGAGTTGGACCTGCAGCTGCAAGAAAATGGCAAAAGAAATATGTTATGGTGGTTGGCGCAAAAGAAATTGCGGGATCAGGGGCTGGCTGTCGGGTGCTAGCGGAGGTGGACGGACGGCGAGCCATCATCAATGAACAATTGAGCCGGATTCGAGCTGTCGCTGAAAAGAACGGAGGTGGAGGAGCGTGCATCCGCGCTGGCGGCAGATTTTGACCAGAACCTGTGGCTATTCTGGTCCGTTGCGTTCAGACGAGTCCGGTCCAAGGCTCGTACTGGGAGTGGCAATAGTTTTCCTCAGGACTTACTACTATTATATCAGACGGCTCCTAACGCTAATGGCTCCTAGAGTGCTCAGTTATGATATCCTATAAATGTGCTCGCCACACAAGTTGTCGGTCTGGCCGCCACGTACATAATCTATGCCCCAAAAGGCAGAAACTTCCTCTTGATCTGCACTAAGGCTAGCTAGAGAATCGTTTTACTTTCTGTTGCACCTCGGTTTATTTTAACAGAGTTTATGACAGGTCTCAACTGCACTGATCCCCTTTGCCGGTCTGATTGCTAGATTTCTCCAAACGATTGCTTCCTTGACTTTCGTGGAGAAGAAGATCGGAGACAAGGAAGAAGAGAAGTAGGAGAATTCAGAGTTTAGTTATGTCTCTTACACTCTCTGATACTCTGAGCACGATATTTTTTGATATCTAATTTTGACCATCCATTTTACTACCTGAACACATGTCATGTGTCACAAAAGATGTATCACTGAATTCATAGTTAAATAAAAAATCATTGATATTTTTTTTTGTTACTACAAGTAACACATTTCTCGTACGTCAAGGTGAAAACACGCAAAATGATGGTGAGGGGATTTCAAAGTAGTGAATTTCAGGTGCATATACTCCCTTTACCAAAAATATAAACGGTTAAAGTTTAGACTTATTTAACACCGGATTTTGTATTTTTATGCACAGTACACAAAATTTTGTTTTTTCGTAAAATAACTTTGTGCGCACCTAGAATATAGAGGTCGTACATGTGTTTTTTTGGGAAACTTTTGATACTCCGTCCGGACCATATTAATTGCTCAAATTTGTCTAGATTTAAATAAATCTAGACACTATTTAGTATCTATGTTCATCCAAATTTTAACAAATCAAAGTCAATTAATATGGATTGGAGGGAGTACTTTAAAATGCTTTTCAAATAAAGTGATTTTGGGTTTTCTTTTTTTAGCATTTCTCAAATTTTAATATTTTTAAAAGTCTGATCATTTTAAATTTATATATTTTTAAATTTGAATATTTGTAATAATATTTTTAAATTTTGAACTTCTTTAGCCTGAACGTTTTTCAGTTTTGAACATTTTCAAAACTGGAACGTTTTTAAAATCTAAACAGTTTTTAAAATCTATTTTCAAATATGAAAAACCTTACAGTAAATAGGGAAAAAGGCACCGTACTAGCTGTCCCCGGACGATGGGAAAATTTCATTGTATGCTTTCCTGTCTGCCACGTGTCCCAAAAACTGCCCTCAATCCCACATTTGCTTAAAAAAAGTCCAGTTCTTAATGTTTTGCTTTTGCTACATGTAAAAAAAACATTTTGTCCAAAAAATAGAAAAAAAAGACTTTTTCGCTGGAGAACTTGCCGAAGACTTCGCCGGAGACATTGTAGCAAAAAATTGTACTAGACTTTCGTCGGAAGAACTCGCCGGAGATCTCGTAGCAGAAAAAAAGACTTTCTTGCTAGAGAACTTGCCGAAGACTTCGTCGAAGACATTGTAGCAACTAAATTATGCTATACGCCGGGACTCATCGGAGACTTTCGTCGGAAGAACTCGCCGAAGATCTCGTAGAAAAAACGTTATGATAATGTAGCAAAACAGAAGAATGAATGTAGCAAAAAATTAAATTAGTGTAGCAAAAACAAACTTTGATGGAGACATCACCGGGACTCTCGCCAGAATTCATAGCCAAAATATTTACAAAGCACATCGGTAGCAACACTATAGACCCAAGGCAGCAGACCCAAGGTAGCAAAACCGTCTATCGTTGGTAGCAACGACGTATATCTATGGTAGCAAAAAGCCTCCTGCAGTTGGTAGCAACGTTATGCACCCACGGTAGCAAGCATACCGCCGTTGGTAGCAACACGGGACACCGATGGAAGCAAAAGTCGCCTACCATCGGTAGCATCTCCAGGCATCCCCTTATAGCAGCGGCACCCAGGTGGACATCAACCCAAGATCGACAGCGCGACTCTGGCGAGGTCTTTCCCGATGGGACCCTACAGGGTTGCGGTCGATTCGCCGGAGCTTACGCGTGTCGGTGACCTTGAAGGCGGCCGGGGATGGCCAGGTGCGGCCCTCGACTCCGGGAAGGTGTAGGAATAGCAACAGGGGGCCTGCAGATGGGAGCTTATGTGGCGGCGGGATGGGAGCTCCTTTGTAGGGCGACGACGACGTAGGTCGGCAGCTAGGGCAGCGATGCGCGACTGATGTTAGGAGAGGGCTTACAGATAGGACAACAACGAAGCATGGCCAGGAAGCGCGACAGGTAGGGAAGCAACGCACGACCGACAACAGTTGAGGCGTGCGGCCATGCGGTGGTGGAGGTTGTTCGGAAGAAATCGTGGAGATGAGTTCGAGGGGGCCACCATGATGCAAACGGTCCACGAGCGGGACCCAGACAATGGAAGTCATCATTCTCAAAAAAGAAAGGCGCTCGAAAGGGAGAAAGGCACTCGAGAATTACTAGGTGGGCCCCACCCGGCTACCCCTTCAGACGTTGTGTCGTAATGACACAACGGGCGCTGAATAGGGGCGCCCCCAACACAAACATCACAGAAACATTGTCTTCGCATTTCCTAATCCTCCTAGGTTGCTGCAATTTCAGGAATGTTTGTCCATTTGATTGGCACTTTCGTGCGGCAGAGAAGCATTGCGCTTCTTGACTAGCCGTCTGCCCAGCGCCTATTCAGGTTCGGTATTGGTCGTATCCAGAGCTGTGAACTTTTGAAGTTCAGGGAATACCGATGTGTAGTCTGGCCTGAACTCCTTGATTTGATTTGTGAGACATGAAACATGGTTTGCCCTAAGCTGCATGTCAGCAATTCCAGACGATATGCCGCTTGTCCATCTTATTCCTGCTCTGGTTACGGCCTATTGACCGTCATCGCAAGAGCATACAAATGAAGCGAGTCTGAAGTCAGCTTCGGCGTTGCTCCTAGATTAGGAATTTAGGACAGTGGATGTAGAGAGCCTTGAACGGTGAGTACTGAGTAGTCAAAAGAAGTGTCAGGCGACGTAGCCGACATGATTTAGTTACTTCCTCCATCTTAAAATAGATGTTGAAAGTTTGTTTAAATTTGATGATTTAGTTACTCTCTCCGTCTCAAATTAGATGTCTTAGATTTGTCAAAATTTGGATGAACCTATATACTAAATAGTGTCTAGATTCATCCAAATTTTGACAAATCTGAGACATCTATTTTGGGACGGAGGGAGTACAAAAAAAGTGTCCAGATACATCTAAATTTAGAAAAGTTTGCGATATCTATTTTAAGACGAGAGAGTATGAAATTTGTGGTCCACTATGCTAATTTTCTTTGTATTCAACCCTTGGTTTGTGGCAACAGAAATCAGGCTTTACGCCTTTCTCAAAAGAAAAAATTAAAACAATGCTAGCAACCTTGTTGGATGTTACGAAAGGGATATAAGAGCACCTCTATCGGAACACCCATATTTCGTTGGACGATAAAAGGATTCCCAAATAATCGGTTAACCATACATAACCGAACTCGTAGAAACGTTAGCTGATAATACAATTTAGGAGCCCCCAAAAATTGGCCTTAACTATCTCTTTTTTTTCTCGACCGCCCAAAGTGCTCAACAAAAAATTCTCCCTTTTTTCTCCCACCGAAACTCGTTGCTCCATAGCCGCTGACGCCACCTTAGGCCTGTGCCTCGATCGGAATGACACCAGAAGATGTTTTTAACCCCCGTCAGAATTACAAGCCGACGTGACACCGCTGGAATCGACCCCGCGACGGCTCTGATGTCGCGAAAGCGGTTGGGCACTACCGGCGTGGTGCGGGCGACAGGGAAGGGCGGCAAGATGACAACGATGGCGATGAAGGTGGGCATGAAGGCTCTCTCTGCGACGACGGAGGAGAAGAAGAGTAAGGCCGCTGTGTCGACCACAACTGCTTCTTCAACCACAGAAGCTCACAAGACGGTTGCTGCTGCCATCGCCACTCTCAAGCGGGTGGTCGATGAAATGTCCAGCCAAGGGCAACCTAGTGCGACCAAAATCACAGTCGTCGAATTCATGTCCCATTTGGATTCCTCTCACGTACAAGGGCTTGAGGATCTCAATTATGATCGAGTAGAGGAAGGGGTGGCCTAGGAGGAATGAAAATGAAGTTCATTTTTTTTTATCATCTAAATATAGGGGTTCGGAATTAGGTCGTCGAGTTTTAGATGATAAAAAATTCGATTATCTATCATAGCGAGACTTTTTATCATCTAATAAATTTTAGGGGTTCGGATGGAAATGCTATAAGAACAAATATGCTGTCCCGGGGTTAATTTGATCTCCTGTCAAATCGGTGTGAGAGCATTTGACAAGAACAGGATACAAAAACACTACAAGCTGTAGTAACATATACGGAGGGAGGGAGCGATCTTGGTTCCTTGGTCTCGGCTGCACTCTGCAGTCTGCACCTGCGTACGCCTCGCCCGACCAGCAAGCGATCATGACGGCGTGAAGCCGTGCTTGAGCGCCGCCTTCCACACGACGTCGATGTCGCGCCCACCTCGTGGTGCTCCCACCCCTTCAGGAAGTGCACCACGCCGCCGGCGTGGCACGCGTGCACCACCCCTCTCTCCATGGTGTACTGAAACCAAACGAGGAACACAACATTTGTTTGTTAATCGCCTTCAGTACGGCGGTGCCATGTATGGACCAGCTGACAGTAGAGGTGCAAAGGGGAGGTCATTGCTACCTCGCAGGAGCCGACGCCCTGCACGTCAGCCAAGCTGAAATACAGTACCCAATATATATGCTAAATTTCAGCTCAATTGGACAGAGTTTTTCTGCCTAAACTATTCTTCTACCAAAACTGCTTTGTGCTAAACGGTAGCAGTCCGAACTGACTAAACCGCTTTCAAATCTGATGCTATACTGACTCAAATCTCAAACTAGCTAACTAGATCAGAGTATTCAAAGCAAGAAACAAGCTCACCAAGTTTGAACCAATCAAGCACGTTTGAGCCTCCAAACACCAGCTTGAAAACAGACCGGTTAGATCTTAGAAATCTGGATAAAAATCACCTCTTCTTCTTCTTTCTCTGTCGGGGGAATAACCCCGGTAGGGTCACAAGGGGTAAAACACAGTCTAGCTTGGCTTACGCCGAGTGAAGAAAGAACCAGGCCGAGTAAGTACGGCCGGGTAAGAGGATCGTGTGTGGCCGACATAGAAACTATGTCGGCCCGTATAGGACAAAGATGTTAACCTTATAGGAACCAACGAGTCGAGTCTCCCGAGGATAGGCCGAGTCAGATAGGACGCGTGGCACCTTTCCGAGAGAGGTTCAGGAGGGACCATGGTAAAGCATGGTCAAAAGAGAAGGGCGACGCCGGGTGACACGAAAAGAGCCGGGTGACGCCCAAAGTAAGGGCTGACATACAAAGTTATTGCGTGACGCCAAAAGAAACAGGAGGCGACGTACCAGAAGACCGTTAGCTGTCTAGCTTTGTGGACTGAGCCACTAGGCTTAGTGCAAGCCCATGACCTGGCCCGCATAGAAGGGACCAAGATCCAAACAGTAACCCTAGAACCCAAAGGGGTATAACCTAGCTAGCACCGCCTATATAAGGAAGGGCATAGCTGTAGTAGAAGGAGGTGGGACCAAGTAGGGAACTAGTGCATAGAACACTAGTTCATACAGCTCAAGGAGCACTTGTAAACCTCGAGCATCAATAAAATTCCTTAGTGTGGAGAGTTCATCTTGTTCTTCGTGCATGGCTAGACCGTGGACTCCCTCCCCGGTGACCACAAGCACCCATTCGGCCTCCAAATTAGGCCTACCCATGGCATTTGTCATGACACCACCACGACAGTTGGCGCCCACCGTGGGGCAGAAGCAGGTGCTTGATGGAGTCTTCATCCGGACGGGCAACATCATCGCCAAGACCGGCGAGCGCGTCTACTCCGGCCTCATCCAGAGGTTTGGAGCGCTCAACTTCGTCAGCGACAACGCAGGATGCTTCGGGACCAAGCCGTTCCCTAGGGGCGGTCACTTCATCAAGTTCGGCGAGCACCAGGTCTACGTCGCCGCGCGCGTGGAGCGCGCGTATCCGGAGCGCGTCGTCCTGGCGCCGGATCCACCTGCGGTTCCAGTCGTAGAGAAACTTCACCATCTCGTCTCTGTTGAGGTAACGATGACAGCCCCTAACCTAGCAGCTCCTCTAGTAGCTCCAGTAGTGAATGAGAATGTTGAGGGAGGAAATCAAGAGGAGACATCGAGGGCTGCGAGAACAACCAATGCATCGCTAGAAAAGCTAGAGAACATAGCTAGGAGTAAGAGAGCCAAAGAGCTGCAAGAGGCAATAGACAAGTTGGCAGAGCCAGTAGCGCAAGTAACTGATCTGGCACGCGTACAAGCCGAGTTAGAGGAGGCCAGGATAAAGGTTCTGGAGAAAGCAAAGGAGTTAGCACAATTACAGCAAGATGTGGATATCACAATCCGAGAGCTCAACTCGGCAAATCGAGTCAAGGGCGCAAAGACTCGGCTTGATGCGACCAGATTAAGAGGAAGAAACCTCAATGAGGATCTAGCGAATGCAACATCAAAAATAACACCAGAGAACAACAACAAAATAGCTATGCGGCCGACATACAATACATCAGCTAACCTGCGAGCCGCAGAAGCAGCAATGGCAGAGCTACCCCATTTGACGGGTGAAGCGAAGAAAATACAACAAGAGCGAGTCAATGAACTGGTAAGAGCAGATAGCATGCTGAACGAAGCATACTACAGGGCGAATCCGGGTATAGCAGGGAGGTCACAGCTGGTTCATTCGGCAACTCCTATCCCGACGCGATCAGCAGGTCATACGGCATCCTCATCCGGAGTGGCGCCAAGATAGAGAAAAGAAAAGAGTGTGGATTCAGGGAGGAACAAGCAAATGATCACCTATGACCCGACAATGGCTCAGGGAAACCCAGCGCATGCACAGGGAACGAGAAGAAATAATGCCCAGGGAAATGAGAACCAGGAAAATGCAGGCCGAGAAAGGCAAGCAGGGCAAAGGAATGACAATGGAGGGCAAAATTTCGTGCCTCAACCTATGCGTGGAGCTCACTCAGCAGGAGGAGGAAATCCAGCGTCGAATAATGCTCCAGCTCAACTCGAAAGAAGACAGCAAAGCGCGGAAAAATCAGCACAACAGCCTGCTGACCCGAACGCAAACAAGTACAATGATGGTTACTTGGCGATGGTGAACGATGGGTATGAATTGCCGGATCACGCATATCAAGCGATGGGCGCTAGACTCGGAGGCAGGAACCTTCAGCCGGATGATGCAAGGCTGAACCTTGACCGAATAAAGATGGCAGAGCTAATCGAGTCGCAAGGTCCACAGGGTCCACCATGCTTTGGTCCAAGGATCATGAAGGAGCCACCTGTACCAAATTTCCAGCTAGCCAGAGGAACAAAAACTTACGATGGAAGCACAAAGCCAGAAGACTCGCTCATAGATTATTTAACTGCAGTGAAAATCGTGCAGGGAAATTTGAGATGGAAAGTACGATATGTACTGCAAATGCTAGAAGGACCATCACGGGTATGGCTGAACAATTTGCCACCTGGAAGCATCAACAGCTGGATCGATTTTCAGGACGCTTTTGTGACTAATTTCACGAGCACCTACAAGAGGCCGAATCGCCCACAACAGCTAGCAATATGCAAGCAAAGGCCAAATGAGACAGACAGAGAATTCCTCACAAGATGGTGCACAATGCGCAACTTTTGCGAAGGGGTAATCGAGTCACATGCAATCGCTTGGTTTACTCAAGAATGCAGACACGGAAGTGTGTTGTGGCAAAGGTTACAGAAGCATATGCCGACAAGCTTGGCAGAAACAATAAGGATTGCTGACTCGTATGCGTTAGGAGATCTGACTCAGCCTTTGCTCATGTCGGCAGATGGGATGAATGGGACTCAGATCTATGATGCTGCCGGGTCGTAAAAGGCGCCAGGAAAGATGTAACAACCCAAGTTTTATTAAATAGTAATCAAGGTTTGTTTATGCATCATGACTATATCATGCATATCATGGTTTGATAACCTTTGCATTTAGATGAAGAAGAGGAACAAATCAAAACCCTAAACCCTAATTTCCCTCTCTCTATTCGAAAACCTTCAAATGGTTTTAAATATTTTGAAAACCCCCAAAATATTTGGAGTCCAAATAGATTAAAAGGGCCCTCAAGTAATTTGAAATGTTTGCAAAGCTATTGTATTTTGGAAATATCCAAAACAAATTTGAAAATGAAAATACAAAGATAAAACAGGAAACATAAATTAGAAAAGGTTTTGTTTAAAAAAAATAGAACCCTAGCTAACTTGGGCCATAGCCCATTTTCTCTCCCTCTCCTCCCCGTCGCTCAGCGTGCAGCTCTGCGGCCTAGCCGAAGCCCACGCGCAGCCCAAGCCCACATACCGGTTCGTGTCGTCTTCCTCACGCGCGCAAGCTGTTGTGTGGATGCGTCGACGCCGTTCGTCGCCTTGCCACTGCGATTCACGCCGCCGCTGTGCTCGCCTTGCAAAGATAAGATTGCCACGAGAACCGCCGTGATCCACTTTCTCTTCTCATACCCATCTCACTCCCTCTCGATCCCTCTTGCGTTTTCCCCCTCTGGTCCGAAACCCTAGCTGCGGACTCGCCATCGTCCCCGCCGTCTCCGGCCGCCCCAAGGTCAGCCGAGCGTGCAGGAAGCTCTACCTCATCGGCCTGACGCTTCTCCCCGAAGGAATCGGTCGCGGCCGCTACCAAACGTCGCCATCGACGTCTCCTTCCCCGACTCCGGCCGTCGTGATTCACCGTTGATTCCGGCGTCCTCCGCGCTTGCCTCGCCTCCTCGACCCCTCTGCGAGCTTCCCGGTGAGCTCACGGTCCTCAAGGACCTCTCGCCTCCTCTCGCTCTCTGTCGTCGGCGCCGCAACCACCTGCAAGCCCCGCCGCCGCGCGCCGCCATGTGTCGTGCTCTGGCGACCAATCCAGGGCGGGGCCACCACTTTCAGGTCCACCTCGTCGAGCCGCGTCGAACTCGCTACCCCGCGCTTCCCCGCGAGCCCGCAATCGCCTAGCCCGTGCTCGATCTGGGGCAGCCTCCATTGCTGATGTCAGCATGACATCAGCATGAGGTCATAAATCCCCTTTTTGTTTTATTAATAGTTTTGTAAATTGTTTTCTGGAATTAATAAATACTCCGTGGGCCCAGTCTATCAGGGTTTTAATCTTTTTGGAAAATAATTTCTGAAATTGTTAAACTTATGACAAGTGGGACCAGATGTAAAATAATTTATATAATATCTAAAAATGTTTAATTAATTTAAAATGATTTATAAATGGATTAAAACTGAGAAAAATCATAACTAATTCATTTTAAATCAGAAAAATACAAATAATATATCAAACTGTTCAGAAAAATGAGTTCTACCTAATTAAAGTATAATCATGCATTGTTCAACAACTTTAACGGCAAGTTTAATTAGAAGAACCAATTGAACCCCATAGGTGATTCCGAGGATCCCCCTATTCTAGGGTTTCTACCCCTCGGACCCTGTTTAAAATGGCCGAGCATGTTTAGGGTTTCAATATCAATACAAATTAACTTGTCATATCATCATTATTGATTGAGCATTGCATCGATGCCATGTGTTGATTGTTTCCCCTTTCTTTCCGGTGTTTGGTTCTTCTCCGGTAGAATACGATCTCGGAATCGAGATCAAGTCCAGGACTGAAGCCCGAGATCAACACCGTCGAAGCTCGAAGACCAATACTTGATCAACTATAACCAAGTCAAGTACCAGCTGTCCGGAACTCTGCTTTCTGGATATCAACTAGCAAAGGCAAGCGAAGCCCCACACATGATATAATCCTATGTTTTCAAGTATTTCAATTCTTGCCATGTGTATACGATTCCAAAGTCTTTCATCGATAGATAGAGTAATCCTATCTGATGCATGTTTCCTTTGTAGCCTATATTCTCTGATCCACTGCTCCTAGCATAACTAGGGTTTGGCTTGTGAAGCGTTGCTAGAGCTGTTACATCTGTTGTGCTTAGCCATGCTTAGCTGTTACCACTGATCCATCCGGTTGATGAATCAGAGCTGCGAATGAACCTAGTATAACGTGATGACGTGATATGATCAGAGATGGATAATAAACATGCTAAGGCTTGTATGGGAGGCCACGTGGGTTGTGGTTTTTGCAGTCCCATACTTGCCATCCTTGGACCCGATGTTCTTGCCTCTTGAACCAAGACGAGCGTACAGCCACACGGGGGCCTGGAAACCCCCTCGACCAACTAACTTGCCGAGTAGATTCCATGAGTCACATAGTTCGGGCGTTCCATTCGACATATGCATTCTGGCTCTTCTTGAAGGAGGTGCATTCATACAGGTAGGTAAGCGTGGCAGGGAATGGGAGATGCCTGGCATCCGTAATCTAAAACCCTGTTCACATCATTAGGGACCGACTTCGGGACTCGACCCGTTACGGCGGCATCTCCCTAGTGCGTGACTCATGGTCTCGACGAAAGCAAGGTACATGTCGTGTCTAACAACCCTCTGCCGGCCTTCCAATGAAGAGGGCTAATGTACTGACATTAAGAGAAGGTTAGTACGTGTGGGTAAAGTTGTACACCCCTGCTGGGTTATTAATATTTTTGAAAAGCCACGTCCGCGGTTATGGACGAACTTGGGAACGGACGTGAAGATCATAGAGAACTTGAACCTAATTGTAAAACTTGGCAAGTTAAGTAATGTGTGCTTAAGGATGCTTCCTCAGGGATCGAGGGAGTGATACTAGATAGGTTCAGCTGATGATGTTTCGGTGGATATCAATAGATTATCAAAGCTAGTGATACCGCTCTCTTATACCCTTTTAAAATATTCTGATTAGTCAATATTCTTCTCCTTCTTGTTTTACAAACAAAGATGGCTTTATGCAAAATAACTCCACCAGCCATAAGTCTTGCGGAGTACACCCTGTACTCACCCTTGCTTCGTTGATACTTTTGCAGCAGAGTAAGTGTTACCATAAAAGATGAGTTCTTTATGGCATTGACATCGACGAGTAGTTTGGAGTTCCCAGTCGGCAGTCTGGGATCTATGGATTGGACGTCATCGTTATGCTTCAGGCCTCTTAGGCCATTTGTTAAGTTTGCTATACTTAATAGCATAATTTGCCTTCCGTTGTTTGATGTTTGTGGTTAGTGACCTCTGCTTGTAATATTTTGGTTCTTTGCTCAGTTATGAGCTCACCGTAATAACTTTTGTGTCGTAGGATCACTGTTGTGTTACCGATTTTCTCTCTATACACTTTCGAGATTAGGTTAGGCTTATGTTTAGACGAAGGTCTGGGATTTGTCTAGCCTTAATCCCAGGGGTGTCACAAAAGATCCGAATACAGAAGCAAAAGAAGAGATGAAAGGCCAGACTACAAATATGGTTCAACTCAGGTTGCGACCGTGAGTCAGGATCATCCAGATGCTGGAAGTAGCCAACGTCAAAGAACAAATGGACAACAACACTGGGTACCAAAGAAGGATGGCAAAAGCCATATGAACAAAGGAAGCAGTATCAGGACTGACAGAAGTATACCTATGAGATGATGCTGGACCAGCCGTGTAAATTCACACGCCTAGTCTGAGTAAGCCAGCAAATCACACAACAAGACAATGCACTTTGTTTCTGAAAGGAGATAGAGTGGATTCGCCGAATAAGCAGCTACCACCACCTCCACCTCCCCCTCCACCACTCACAGGAGGAAATGCTCAAGCTGTGGGAGATGATAATAGATATGAAAACAGGCAACCAATGTATCATAATCAAGAGAGAAGGGAAGCTGTGCACTAGGTGCACAATCCAAGAGGTGACGATGCTAATGTCAGCCACAAAACTAGAAATGAGTACAAAGAACATCACTAGAGCTATGTCATCTTTGTCACAGAGCCGAACGACAAAAAGAGTCAGCAGAGACGGATGATGGAGGTGAATGCCACAATGCCGGCAATTCCTAAGTACATGCACTGGTCTGAGCAAGAAATAACTTGGAGCATAAAGGATCACCCCAAGATCATGCCAACCCCAGGAGGTTATGCTATAGTCTTAGATCCAACTTTCATGGGCCCTGATATCAATGTGAAGTTTTCCAAGGTACTGATCGATGATGACAGTAGCATCAACATCATGTACAAGGATACCATGATGAAGTTAGGCATTACCATGAACATGGTGGAGCCGACTAAGACAACTTTCCATGGCATCGTGCCGGGATTGTCCTGTGAGCCAATTAGCAAGATCTGGGTCGACGTCTTATTTGGCAACAGAGAGAATTGTCGCACTGAAGCCATAGAGTTTGAGGTGGTCGATTTAGTTAGCTCGTATCATGCCTTACTCGGCAGGCCGGCTATGGCAAAGTTTATGGCTACTCCTCACATTGCTTACTTAAAGATGAAGCCGCCAAGCCCATATGGGGTGATCATAGTTGAAGGAGATTACAAAAGTCTATTGCTTGTGCCTCAGCCGGATCTTCACTAGCCGAGTCACTGGTCATAGCACAGGAAAAGCATCAAATGTTGGAGGTGGCAGCATTGGCCAAAGCAGCACAAATGTCCATGCCGGCACTCACTAATCCGCATGGCAATGTATCATTTCAAGCTACCAAAGAGACCAAGAAGGTATAAGTGGATGAGACTTTCCCGGAGCGTACAGTTACCATTGGGGCTGGGCTCACTGACAAATAGGAAAGCGAGCTCACCAGCTTCCTCCATGAGAATCGGGATATCTTTGCATGGTCCACACAGGATTTGCAAGGAGTTCCGAGGGAGCTGGATGAGCACTCTCTTCATGTATGGCCAGATGCCAAGCCGGTGAAGCAACCCCTCCGCCGCTTCGCTGAAGATAGGAGGAAAGTGATAGCTGTCGAGATAGCTAGGCTCTTAGCCACCAGATTCATCATGGAAGTAATGTATCCGGATTGGTTATCAAATCCAGTCTTGGTCGAGAAGAAAAAGGATGACCCGAACGTGGCAGTGGTGTGGCGCATGTGTATTTATTACACGAACCTCAATAAGGCATGTCCAAAAGATCCATTCCACCTGCCGCGGATCGATCAAGTCATAGATTCTGCTGTCGGGTGTGAGTTGTTGTCATTTGTGGATGCGTACTCCGGATTCCATCAGATACCACTGAATCCGAGTGATCAAATAAAGACAGCCTTTATCACCCCGTACGGGGCTTATTGCTATCGTACCATGCCATTCAGACTGAGAAATGTAGGTGCAACATATCAAAGATGCATGCAAAAATTCTTGCAAGATCAATTGGACAAAATTTTTCAAGTATACTTTGATGACGTGGTCATAAAAACCAAGCAAAGTCATACTTTAATTGAGGACTTGTGTCAAACATTCGCAAACTTAAGAAGACTTTGAATGAAAATTAACCCGGAAAAATGCACATTTGGTATCCCGACTGGCAAGTTACTCGGATTTCTTGTATCCAGCCGAGGAATTGAGGCTAACCCGACAAAGATCAGGGCCATCGAAAGAATGGAATTGCCAAAAACCCTCAACGATATCCAGAAGTTCATAGGATGTCTGGCCTCATTGAGTAGATTCATTAGTCGGCTAGGTGAAAAAGACCTACCACTATATCAACTGATGAAAAAATCAGACAAGTTCACATGGACACAGCAAGCTGATAGTGCTTTCCATGAACTAAAGAAAATATTGGCAACATCACCAATATTAGCATCACCACTATCCAAAGAGCCAATGTTGCTCTATGTCGCCGCAACCAATAGAGTTGTAAGTGCAGTAATAGTGGTTGAACGCGAAGAAGAGGGCAAATCAGTCCAAAGGCCAGTTTATTACTTGAGCGAAGTGCTCTCTATATCAAAGCAAAATTACCCTCATTACCAAAGAATGACATATGGGGTGTATATGGCAACAAAGAAGCTGAAACATTATTTTCAAGAACAACCAATCCGGGTAATATGTGAGGCGCCTATCTCGGATATATTAGGCAGCAAAGATGCCAGTGGCCGAGTCGCGAGATGGGCCATAGAGCTAGCACCATATACTCCACAATATGATAGGCGAGATGCAATTAAATCTCAAGCTGTCGCAGATTTCTTCGTAGATTGGATGGAAATGCAATACGAACCACCACTGCCAGATCCGAATTACTAGAAGATGCATTTTGACGGATCCAAGACAAAAATGGGTTTAGGCGCCGGGATAGTGCTCACATCGCCAAAGAGGGATCATCTCAAGTATGTGTTACAGATCCATTTTGCTGCTTCCAACAACGTCGCCGAGTATGAAGCACTTGTCCACGGCATCAATGTGGCCAAATAGATTGGCATCAAAAGGGTCATGTGTTTTTGTGATTCGGATTTGGTGATTCAGCAAGTGTCTGGGCATTGGGAGACGTTGGATGCAAACATGGCACTATATCGTTTCCATGTGCAACAAATTTCGGGATACTTTGACGGGTGTGAATTCCACCACGTCCCAAGAGCAGAGAATGAAGCAGCAGATGTACTATCCAAGTTAGGTTCATCTCTGTAACATCCCAGCATTAGACCTTAGAATTAAGATAAACCTAGATGTGTGCATTGCATTCATGCATAGAAAATCCGAATATTTTTTGTGCTTTTAAAACAGAACTTGTCAAATTGATTGAAGCTTCTCTTAACTTGATGGAATTGAAGTAGATCATCAAGTTAACTGCGATAAGTGTCTAAATGACCCTTGCCAAAACCTTATTTGGGTAAACATGATTTGATCTAAGGGTAGATTAGATATAATAATATGTCACTCATAATACATTTCTTTAATGATTAATATATGATCCTTAAGGGATCATCTCATACTATTCATTATAACAACATATGAATACTAAGTTAAGATTACCACTAGTATAATAAAAAAATGCAATGACTAATGCTGACCTATCTTATTCTTGTCTATTCTTACTATGAGTATCATAGTAATACTTAACCTTAAACTCTGTAATGAGTTGGAGTTGGAAAGAGACTAAGTCAAGATCATCCACTGAATATCTTTCTTCCTAATAGCAATCTTTATGGAACTTATCTTAATATCTGTTGTTCATCAATGTTGGATAATTTCCCATTGATTCACAAATTCTTTAATTATCAGTCCTTAATCTACTATTTCTTGATCTTATCATATTATCTACTTAAATCTTTTAAAGAGGACATAGTCCATAAATAGCCTTAATCCAATATGAGATACTAAGAAAATAATTTCAAGCTAATGGAACAGTAGGATTGATAAAGCCTTGTTTAGCCAACTAAGAACTTAAGCCATAAGTGATTAAAGGATTATAATGGTGATGCGTTAGCCACCAATATTGAATGCTTACATTTAGTATAAGTAATACTGGTGGGTAGAACATGATTGGAACTTTAGTAGAGATAAGTTATCCTAGAGTAGTCATTGCAAGCCACATAAATATAATTTAGGGTTGGAGTAAAGTGAATATAGAATGATATTATTCAATTAAATATAGTATAGCTTAGAGTTATAGAAGTGGTGTTATTCATTTTAAAGGATAATCAACTTTAGAGAAAAGTAGTTGGAGGCATACAACTAATAGAGATACATTAGTAATGAATGATTAAGAAGATTGTGAGTAGAGTTTGAAGGAACTATTTGTTGGATGGAAGGCTATCAACTATAGAGTAGTAAATACAACCAAGCCATGATATGAGGAAGTTATGAATACTTTAGTAACAACTCAATGGATTTATCAATAACTTTAGTAGAATAATAGGTGAATCGGAATATTCATGTGAAGTAAAATTCATCATGTTAACTCATGATGATAGATAGAAAAAGGTAGTATATCTAGGAAAGGAATTCCTTAAAAAGAAGTCTAAAATTATGAATTATGGAAGATAGTAATTCTTGGTAAGCAATCAACTCTAAATCTTAAAACCAAGTAGAATATCCATTTCATGTTATTGATCTATCATTTTATATCCATATCACTTTATAGAAATATTTCCCTATAACAAATCACATAATCACATCTCTGTTTATTCCAATTATCGTAATTATATGTGCTTAGGAGTATCTTTATCAATTCCTTTCTATAAAACATTCTAATTATAAATTTCTATTATAAAAGGTGATGTCATCAAATATCACAAACAGAAGACAATATGCTTAGTTATTAATTCTTTACTCATATCCATAAAGGAATCTAAGTATATTAAAAACCCTAAATTCTAGAGTAATATTCATAATTCAAAACCTTAAACTCCTTTGTTGATCACAATTGATTATATACATTGCCATTTTCAAATTAATGGGAGTAGTAATAACCATATCAATGTCTTTTATATTTCATGCATCAAATAATGGTATAAGATCATTATACATATAAAAGTTTCTATTCAAACTATGATCCAACTAGAGTTAAGTTATAAACAAATAAGAATATATCATTTAGAAATCCATAACTAAAGGAGGAGAGTAAAATAATAAGAAAAGTTTCTACAAATTATTAAAAGGGGGTTCATATAGAGCAAATAAAAGAAATATAAAAAAATTATATAATAAAAGTTCACAAATGATGCTAAACATATTTTAGTATTATTGAAATTATCCAGCAAAGAAATCCTACAAAGAAAAGTTCAAAATCTAAGTCAAATTCAAATTTGAAAAGGAAAACAGAAAATATAAAAAGGTAAAACAAATAAAAAACATTACCTGGCGCATTGACCCTACACCTTACCTAACGCCTATGCATTACAATAGCCCAGCAACCAGCCCAACTCGTTTCCATCTGTGACTGACAAGTGGGACCAAAGGAGGACCGCAGGTTGAGCTAAAAGAATTACTAGGGGTTATCCGCAAAAGTCACGTCGTCGTCATCCTCACGCACACAGATAGCTCGCTGGAGGAGCTCGCCGATGCCCGATGCCGTCATCGCCGTCTTTGCGCCAAGATCAACGCTGCCGTCACCAGGAGAGGATAAGGAGGCCACCACAACACCCCTGCTCGTCCTCATCCTCAATCTCGCTCTCCAGACTCACTTCCTTTCCTCACCGAAAAACCTAGCTCGTCGGAGTTCATCGTTCCGACCAACTCCGACCACCCCTCGCCTAGTGATAGCCACCGTTAGACACGCCGTCGTGAACTGAACCATCCAAGACCAAGCACGGAGGCCCGCTCACCGGGAATCATGTGAAATCGAGCCTTCCTTTTCCTCGGCCGCTGTGGCCATTACCGTCGATTCGCCGTCGTCACGCCTCCCCAAGCCTCCTCGACCGCTCTATCGTCATCAGGGTAAGCTTACGCATCTCTGGACCCTAATTTCGCTTGCTAAATCTCACCGTAGGTCTAGTTTCATTGAGCATCGCTGCTGGCCGCCATAGAAACTCGTCGCCGATAACCCTCTGATGACCATTAGATAGCGGCGCCACCATCAATAGAATCACCTCGATCTCCTCTGTCCAACGAACCTAGCCACAACCCCGCGCTTGCACCAGATCGATTGATTGGTCGTCAACCAGTGAGGATCAAATCGAGTGACGTCATGCTCACCTCAGGATCAAACCACGTCAGCTAGTTTGACTAGTCTTGCCTCGCGTGGCTGGTGACATGGTCTAGGCCCCATATGTCATTGACTAGGAGTAGCTAACCATTCGGTAACAAATGCAATTTCATTAACCTGAGAGCTGAGGTGGACAATGGCCCACTAGTTAGTGACTGGGGCTAGCTCTAGGTGCGATGTAAAAAGTATTTCCTATTTAAGAAATAGATAAAATGTTATAAACTTAATTATTAATATTCCAGAAATCAAATAAATGATTAAAACTTGTTTAATTAATAACTTTTGATTTACAATTCACAAAAATATGTATGATATATAGAAATTTTCAGAAAAATAAAATCTATAACTTAAAACTAGTATCAAGTATTATTATGATGATTATTTAAATAAATATTATTAAATAAAGGTTTTATAAGTAATAAAACTTTGATAATTCATATTTTAATAATGGTAAGTGTTAAAAATATAAATAGAATACCAAAAATCTTAGAAAAATAAGAATTATAATTTAAAACTATAATCATGTATTATTATTTCACTTAAGTAAATATTTATTATTCATTAAGTAATTATAAAATAATAAGAATTGTAAAAAATCATATCTTATTATTTATAAATCACAAAAATAAATGTAATATACCAAAAGGATCACAAAAATAATTTCTACATATTAAAAATATAATATTCCACTTTTGAGTTAAATAAAAATTCAAATACTTTAATAACTCAAATTTAAACTTATTTACTTAATTAGTAATTCATATAAGAATGAATAAAATCTGTTAATATTTCTAAAATAAGTAAATTAAGTTTAATCAATAGCATTAGTCTTAAATATTAATAATATGAAGCCATAATGGTTTAAAACATTATAAATACCTTTTTATTAAATTATCTTCAACCTTAAGTAAAGATTATATTCTCAAATGATTCTAATTCATGATAAAAACTTTAAAGAACACCTTGTGAATAAATCAAATCCTTTCCATCTATGTTAACTACCAAATTACAAAAACTACCACAACATTATAGAAAGTTCAAGAGTAGTTAAGTGACAATATATCTTGATTTATAAATTATACTCACTCATCTATAAAAGGTAAATGATACTACTCCACTATAGAAGCAAGAAACTACTACACTAAGTAAAAGGACATTCAATCTTAAGTAACCTAAAGAGAACATTCCAGATACACAAGATACAAAGGTTATAAGTATTATACTTTCAAAACTATCTATATTTTAAAGTTAACTTTAGTCTCCAAGAATCTAAAAATAATGCAACAAACATTACTATATGTTTTATAGTTAACTTTGGTCTGAAATAGTTAAGTTATAAAAACATCTCAAACCCAAACTATTTGAGCAAACATAAATAACAACTACCCAACTCAACTCACCACAAAGCTCGTTTAGACCTTAGAAGATAAACCTTTTCTTTGAAGGTTATTATTTTTGCCACTTCAAACAAGAACTCTTATATAAGCAATCTTAACTAGCATTTCATAAGTGTATATATTTTATTACTACATATGAGTTGCCCACAACCACTCATAAGCTCTAATAGAAGCACAAATGTAAGACCTATCTAAAAGGACCACACATTCCAAAGTAACCATTTCCAGAATCCAAATCCTAGGACAACGTTATCCCTGGGATTTGCGTTTAGAACGTGCATCACATTACTTATGTATAAAAGCATATTGCTTCTTTAAACATTAGTCCTTACCGGACCAATGATGCTGATTTCAGATTTTGGATCTTATACTGACTCGAAGACCATGAGTGCATAATCTTGCAATCACAAAAGGCAAGTTCACACTTGCTCATGTCCTTTGTTTATTTTCTGTAAAGTATTTTACAAATCTAGTGTTGTTATCACCTGCATTTGAAAAAGTTCTAAAAACACTATTTTCGATAATAATGTGAACTATTGATTACTGATCTAGGGTGATCATCTAATCTATTAAATCTGACAGTTGGGATACCACTGTTCAGAACTATATCACTTAGGACTTAACAACCAATGTCGCTAGTGATTCTCGCACCGTATATTACGCGTTGACCATGAGATTTGGAATGGGACGGAGAAGTCAGCTGTATATTCTTCCTCTCGCATGAAGCCGGATGTGCAGGTCGTGGCTATTATCCTCGTAGCGTGCATATTAATTGGTAATTCGTAGAGGATATACAGCATATGGGTGGGAACCCTCAACGTCCCACGATAGTTCTGACATCTAACGGTTTGTACAAACCATTGCCGTATTCCTTTATGTGGGCATGGTGTACACCAAGGAGGCATGCGAGGTCGCGAATGGGGCAGTGATTGGCTTGGATCATCTTCTGGGCCCCACATCATGGAATTGTGGACGGGAATAAGCTACCCGGTTGTGCAACAAAGAGTTGATCTCTCATGGGTAAAGTGACGCACCTCTGCAGAGTGTAAGAACTGTAACTTGTTACTCCCTGTTCCGGGAAGGAGCTACGAACGCGGCGGGAAAGGAACTCCATGAAAGTTCTGGTAAACCCGTGAAGGCTGACGGACATAGCTTTTCAGAATAAAAGCAACCTTTGAAGAAATGTTTATAAAAACTTGCATTGCCTACGACCTACGGTCTGTGGTTGTAGTTATAGTGCATCAAACACTCCTTTTCTAGTGAATTTGCTGAGTACGCTCGTACTCAAAGTATCTTCTTAACCCTTGCTAGATTCTGAGGCCGGGATAGACAACATCTATATCAAGTGATGCTCTAGGATTCATCAATCAAATCTTAGATTCTTCAAGGACAAGGAAGTCAACAAATACCTCAACTCAAGTGAAGACGAAGTTACTGATTAGATAGGAATATAATATCTAGACAAAGAACCTAACTCTGTAGTGTATTGCAATAGCAGCAATGCCAACCCCTTAATTAAAATACTAGTCCCAATAGTATAATAGTCTTGCGTTGTTATTTTTGATTCTTCTCCGTAAGAAGTTCTTTCTCTCTCTTTAACCTAGAGTGTTCTCTGGATCTTGTGTAAAGAGTGAGTTGCAACCTTTAGCCATGTATTGGACCCACTGTGTTTCTGTTGTGCCATTCTGAGGGATGTAATACTAGTGAACGGTGTTTTGATTGGTGTTATGTCAATGACTATAGTATACTACATCATGCAGTCGTATGCTGGGTCAGCGCAGTTGGTATCAGAGCACATGCTTTGACCTTAGGTTGGAAACCTAGTAAATGGGTAGAACCTGTAGGACACATCCTAGCAATAATAAAGAGTTCTCTAGTGATATGAGAGATATTCACTTGAGAATAATCCTGTCATGTTACTAGTGCGATAACTGTTTTATATGATTGCAATTCCGATCATTACCCAAGAGTTTTATCTCTATGTGACTGATGATAATTTCTTATCTACAGTTCCACATGGCACCTCGATATCCACCCCGGAATGTTCAAGTGATGAACAGGACATTGGATGACTACGGAGGGGATTGGACAGACAATCTCCGACAACTTCTATGGAGTTTGGAATGTGAATCAAGACTTTTGGTCAAGATTTACAGTTACTATGATGGGCAGGTATTAGCTAAATACCGTGTCATGATCATATTACCCAAGAAGTTAAGAATTAAGGGAAAATGCCATCAGGAGAGGCAAGGTGCATGGCATCTGCATATCAGATTGCTGTAGAAGCAGCCATAACCATGATCCGAGAATAAAAATCCCAAGCTCTAGAAGGTAGTACTCACACCATTATACCACATGAGACCTCAAACTCCGAGCATGAGTTAGATCACTCTACCCTAGTCCAAGCTGAACCTACTCTAGTTGTAGAGTATATGGATCGTTATCGGTCTTTGCTAAACACTTATCATAACACTCACCAAGTCTTAGTTCAGGAGCTGGATAAGGTCATTGAGGATTTTACTAATCCTGATAAAGTAATGGCTCGTAGGAAGACGTTAGATAAAGAAGCTAGGCATCATAAATACATACCTTCATGAGAAGTGTTTGAGGAAACTGAGTTTGATGACCCAAACTCGGAAAATTATGCCTATTACCAAAATGACTTCAAGCCATCTGAAGACCTATGGACCAAATATAACTCTAAACAACAGGAATGGAATAAAGTTATTCCAAATAACCCTAAGACCAACAAATATGGATGGGAAATAGAATCTCAATGTAGAACCATAGGAAATTGTAACATCCCAAAAATACTAAACTTGAATCATCAAACTCTAATCATCAAAATTAGGGTTAACAAAAACTTTTCCAATTAAAAATATGAAGGCATTCATATGTGTGTGTGCATTAAAATTTGGATTGCATTGGTTCTGTGTTTCTTTGCTTGTAAAATGATTCTTAGGTGAAATAAACATCATCTAAACAATCCCCAAACTTTTCCCAAAGACAAACAAGTCAAAAGAAACAAATTAAGTGAATGGTCACTTTGGCCAAATTAACTCCCATGCCTACTTTGGCTATCTCTAACTTTCAGAACTTAACAGAAACATGTATGGATCTTTGCACCCCTTGATAGTACTCATAACAAGGTACCAAGTCCCACTTTGTGATCATGCAAAAACATTTAAAAGCTTAGTTTAAATGATAGTTTAAAATTGAATCTATTTCATATGGGAAGATCCCACTATTTCAAAAACCACTCAAACAAGCTCAATTTTCAAAACCCAAGCATCCACAGAATCCTCAACACATGCCTAGCACACCCACCAAAATTCTTTTCAAAATTCAAAACTTAAGTTCATGCGGCCATTTCATCAAATAGGTTGCAGATTCAAATCAACCAAATCACAAACACTATTTTGAGCAGTGTTTTGAGCCAACCTTGTTCCCTCTCTGGTTACACTAGCCTTAGTAGATCATCTAGCAACCTTAACTAAGCTCTAGCACCACTGTAAGCTTGCCAATGTCATCAATGGTGAACAGGCCGAGAGCACCCATGTCACCCCAGTGTGGACAACAAGCTAGGAGAAGAACTAGCCGTGCCAACCTTGTCTAGCATGCAGCCCATGCCTCACCGCCCCCTCTCGACCAGCCCTAGCTCGAAGACAGCAACCAGAACCGCCAGGAACGCCGCGCCCGTGCTGTTGTCGGCCATGCCGACGCGCACCGCAGAGCACGCGCCATTCCCACGCAACCCGACCACCTCGAGCCCTTGCCACCCGCCAGCTTGCACCCCACCGTCCCAGGAGACCACCAGACATGCTCGTTTCACACTTTGTACCCGTAGCCCTGCCACGCAGAATCGTCGCCTGCCTCACCATTTGCCACTGCCCCTACACATGCATTTAAATCATAGAGCATCGCCAAGAGACCACCCGTTGATCGCTAACCTCGGCCATGCCGCTAGCCGCCCGTAGCCGTGTCGCCACCGTCGCAGGCCCATCCCTCTCGGTCTCGCTGTCGAGCCTATAAAAGGAGACGACCCCCACTCGATTTCTTCACACCATCTCACTCCCCTCACCTCACTGATCATTCCACCCCTTAGCCGGAGCAAGGCGAGCAGCGCATCGCCGGAATTTGGCCGGAGCTGGCCGCTGCAGAGGAGAAGAGGAGCTGTTGATTTCGTCCACCCCTAGAGCTGCCGCGACCACCTCTGAGTTTGCCATTGTCGACTTTGTCGTTTGCCTGCCTCGCCGTCGTCACTGGATCCCCGGTATGCCCCGTATGCACCCCCACTGAGCCGCTAGGGTTCAAGCTCGCCGGTGACCTGTTTGATGGGGATATGCCTACCGGGGTATACCCAGCAGGACGTTTCCGACTGGCCCAGGAACTGGCGAGTGGGCCTGCAAGACGGCGACTGGATCAAGCCCTGGCGTGGATCCAAGCGACTGGAAGCTGAAGGCCCAGGAGAGTAGATAGGCCCAGTCGGATTAGGTTAAACGAGTACCGAAGCCTTAACTAATTCGGTTGAGATATGTAAACCCTAGGGGGAGGTGAGTCTATATAAACCTCCCTACAGGGCGTGTAGAGGCACGTTCCATCATCCACCCAAGCGACTCGCCGCCTAGCCGTCGAGCTCGCCCCATTGTACTTCCATCATAATACAATCTAGCAGGAGTAGGTCTTTACCCTCCGGGGGGCCGAACCTGGGTAAAACCCTGTGTCTCCGCCCTCATCTCGCACCGCAGATGGCTGGCCGCCCTTGCCCTTCGTTCTACTACTCGCTGCCGATTGCAGCATCTGCCGTGACCATTCCCACGACAGTGGCGCCCACCGTGGGGCCTGGCCGGTCTGGCCGGCGTTCTGCGGCGAGATCCAATCTACCCATCAATGAGTCGGTCGCCACCGGCCGCATGATAGCGATCGGCGAGATGATTCAGATCTTGCCGAGCAGCTACGTCCTGGCGGTGCGACCCATCACGCACAACATGATCTTACCAGTCGGCACGATCAGCCTCTTCATCGGCCTCACCGACGTCATCGTCTCGGAGGACTCGGCTCGCATCCGCGAGTCGCCGCCACGCGACCGGCTCTCCGAGAGCCAGGTCCGCACGATCCATCGCCTCGCCTCCGAGTACAACTCGGCCCACAGCAACGTGGCCGAAAACTCCGCGGCCGCGGAAGACGCGGCCCTCAACGACGACGCCGACTCGGCGACCCCGGCGTCACTCGCCGGATCCATCACCGCGGCTTCACCCGCGGGCTCCATCACCCAGGTCTCCAACATGGGAGACTTCGAGGACCCCTCCATCCTTGGCATCTTCGACTTCGACTCCGGGTCAGAAAACTCCGCCGACCTCCGCTACGGGACCGGTCGCCACGCCGCGACCTACATGGCGACCGGCACCGACCCGCCGGAGGATCCCTTCTCCACCCCGATCCCTCCTAACGCCACGGCAACGAAGGTCGAGGAACTCCGGCTGAAGCTAGCGGAGGCAGTCCGCAAGGAGCAAGCCGAGCGCGAAAATTTTCTCCTCGAGCAGGTGACGACGCAGGAGCTGTCGCGCTACCACCCGCAACGAATCAGGTCGCGCTTAAACCCCACCGTCTAGGGGCGCGCTCTGAACTTCGACGATGAGAACGACCCGGCCCACGTGGCCGAGCGCGCGATCTGTGAGAACGCGCCACTAGGAGGAAGTGCCCGGCCCCCACCAGGGTCGACGGCGATGGGCGCCCCACCTCCACCCAACCGCGCACCCCCTAGGGACCAGCCGCGGATAGTGGTCTCCTCACGGGAGCGAGACGCGAATGGCCTACCACTGTTCTCCACCCGATGGACAACCTCGTGGCAGGCCGAGCAGCGGTCGACAACATCACAGCCACCTACGACGGCGCCCTACAGATTCAGTACGTCAAGGCACTGCTCGCAAAGGCGGTCGAGAAACAAAACACAGGCGCCGACTCACAGTGTCGGATGTACTCGCGTTCATCGGGTAGCAGAGCGGCCTCGAGCGGCCGTCCATTGGCGGCAAACACCCTATACTGCACGCCACCCGAACCACTGCAGATCTAACACCGACCCACGAACGCGGCACTCTCCACCAACGACCCCAGGCCAGCGACCAACTTCGTCGCTGCCAACGGTCAGCCTGTCGACGCCCGCACCCATATCATCAACAACCAAAGCTGGCGCGCACGCCAGCCCGACGACCTGCGACACACCCTAACCAATCGCCGGGACGGCGAGCCGATGGGGTCGCTAAGCCGACTAGGGCCCAGGTGCTTAGGACCGATGATCCGAGGCAAAAAATACCCGGCAAACTTCAAAGCGCCAAAGGAAATAGAGAAGTACGACCCTTCGTATGACCCCTCCATGTGGCTGGACACATACCTCATGGCGATGGGGATCGCTGGCCACACCGACCTGCTAGCCGCCCGCTACCTCCCCCTGATGATGGAGGGAACGTGCAGGCAGTGGATCAACACCCTTCCGCAGGATAGCATCGACTCCTGGGAAGAGATGCGAGATGCCTTCGTCAGCACGCCAGTGCTCCTACACCGCGCCACCACCATCGAGGACCTGGAACAATGCGTCAGGACCCGCGAGTCGACCATGAATGGGTCCAGTGGTGGCAAGAACTATGGTACAACGCGGTCGGCATCCACCCGGACACCGCGATCCATTGCTTCAAAACCTCGTGCCGCTACGAGCCCTTGGTCGCCAAGCTCAAGCGACATTCTCGCACACTCGACAACATACCGGAACTCCTCGAGATCGCCAAAAGATACGCAGAGGAAGATCCAAACCAGGAAATCAACGATGAGTCGGGAGGCCAACGCCGCACGAGCGGCAACGACAACAGACGATGGTCCGACCTACGCTACAGCAACACTCGCCTCACCGGCAAGCGCCATAGTGACGGGCCAGTCCACTTCGTCGCCAGCGCTGGGCATGCGCAACGAGAGCCCAAGAGCTTCCGCCGGGACGGAGGGCAACGCCGCGACGGCGGCAACTACAAGGCGAAACCAAGGTTCGACCCCGTGGCCCTCCTTAACCAGCCTTGTGTGTTTCACAGCAGGGAAGGGAAGCCCGCCACGCACCGCCACTCTCTCAAGGAGATCGAGAAGGCACGGCGAGCGCGGGAGGACCCCGACAACAACCCGCCAAACGTCGGAAAATTCGGCAGTTTGGCCGGCTCGCTCCACACCTTCACAGGCTTCAACACGAAGCGCGAGAAGAAGGTCATCGCCCGCGCCGTCGCCGTCAACGCGGTGGCCCAGGTGGACGTTCCCCAGTTCCTCAACTGGTCGGAGCAGCCCATCACCTGGAGTCGCCAGGACCACTCGCCACGCATCGAGTACCCGAGCCGAGTCGCCCTGGTGGTCAAGCCCAAGGTGGGAGACTACTGGCTCCCCAAGACATTGATGGACGGCGGCAGCTCCATCAACATCCTGTACCTGGACACCTTCAGGCGACTGTGGCTCCCGCAGTCGATGGTCGAAACGACCTACACCATGTTCCACGACATCGTCCCCGGTCGGAAGGCGTACCCGATCAGCAAGGTCACGCTGCCAGTCACCTTTGGCACACCAGCAAACTTCCGCACCGAGCGGATCATCTTCGAGCCGGTACCCTTCGACAGCCCCTACCACTGCGTCCTGGGGCGCCAGGCGTTCGCCAAGTTCATGGAAGCGCCCCACTACGCGTACAACGCGATGAAGCTCCCCGGGCCACGCGGCGTCATCACCATCAACGGCGACCCCGACATGGCCGCCGAGTGCGAGGCCAAAGGAGCCGAACTCGCCGACGCCGTCATCGCGGCAGAGGCCAACCACGCCGACGAGCTCACCAAGTACGCGAGCAGGGTCAACAACGACAACCCCACCATACTCAAGAAGCCCAATTCGGAGGGCGCAAACACCTTAGCCTTCGAGGAAACAACGCACACCCGCACCGTCGAGCTGGTCCCAGGCGACTCCAGCCAGACGGTGACGATCGGGATGGGCATGAGCCTAGCCTAGGAAGGCGCGCTCATCGAGTTCCTCCGTGAGAACAGGGACATCTTTGCATGGAAGCCCTCTGACATGCCTGGTGTCCCTAGGGAACTCGCTGAGCACAAATTAAACGCCGACCCCAAAGTGCGACCCATCAAGCAGTCGCTGCGGCCCTTCAATGAAGAGCGCCGCCGAGCTATCGCCGAGGAGGTGCAGCGTCTACTCGCTGCAGGCTTCATCCGGCCAATCAAATACTCCAAGTGGCTGGCAAACCCAGTACTGGTCGAGAAGAAGAACGGGACCTGGAGGATGTGTATCGACTACACAAATTTAAACAGCGCCTGCCCGAAGGAGCAGTTCGTCCTCCCGTGGATCGACCAAATAATCAACTCCACCGCGGGCTCGGAGTCGCTGTGTTTCCTCGACGCCTATTCTGGGTACAACCAGATCAAAATGGCTGTTGAGGACGAGGAGAAGACGGCGTTCATCACGCCATTCGGAGCCTTCTGCAACACTGCCATGACCTTCGGCCTCAAGAACGCCGGGGCAACCTACCAGCAGTGCATGCAGGAATGCCTTGCGAGCCAAATTGGCCGCAATATCCACGTCTACATCGACGACGTGGTAGTGAAGTCCGCTCGCCAGTGCGATCTACTCGCCGACCTGGCGGAAACATTCGCCAACCTGCGGAAATACAAGATAAAGCTCAACCCAGGCAAATGCACCTTCAGTGTACCAGCAGGGCAACTACTAGGGTACGTCGTCTCCAAGAGCGGGATCGAGGCAAACCCCACCAAGATCGACACGATCGCTCGACTCGGCAAACCCGAGTGCCTGCGCGACGTCCAGAAGCTAGCCGGGCGAGTCGCGGCTCTCAGCCGCTTCATCCCCTGATTGGGCGAGAAGGCGATGCCCCTATACCGCCTGATGCGAAAGAACCCCACCTTCTAGTGGGACAAGGAGGCGGACGACGCACTCCGCGACCTCAAGAAGGTGCTACTCGCAGCACCGCTACTCGCCGCCCCCGTCGACAAAGAACCCATGCTGGTCTACGTTACAGCTTCCGAGCGCGTCGTCAGCGCCGTCATGATCGTCGAGCGGCCGGAGGAAGGAAAGGAGCGCCCGGTGCAGCGACCGGTGTACTACATAAGCGAGGTCCTCACCGAGTCACGCCAGCGATACCCACAATACCAGAAACTGGTATACGCGGTCTTTAGAGCACAGCGGCGCCTGCCGCACTACTTCTAGGAGCACCCGATCACGGTCGTCTCCTCAGCACCGTTGCAGGACATCATACGCAACCGTGAGGCGACCGGGCGAGTCGCCAAGTGGGCCGTCGAAATCGGCATCCACAATATCAAGTATGAGCCACGAAAAGCGATCAAGTCGTAGGCTCTCGCGGACTTCATCGCCGATTGGGAAGAGGGACTTCCCCGAAGGGCGACATACCAGAAAAGCTGCCATACCTCCACTACCGGAGCCTACACTTTGACGGCTCCAAGAACACGGATGGCACAGGAGCAGGGATCGTGCTGACTTCCCCGAAGGGCGACAAGCTCCACTACGTTCTCTGCCTCGACTTCACCCCCTGCACCAACAACATGGCCGAGTACGAGGCACTACTCCACGGCATGCGAGCTGCCAAGGAGATGAACGTTAACCTCCTACGTTGCTACGGAGACTCCGACCTCGTCGCTGGGCAAGTCGCTGGCACTTGCGACGCCATCTCTCCCACCATGGCGGCATACCGCCAAGCAGTAGACAAGCTGGGAGGACACTTCGCAGGCTACTCCGTCGAGTGGATCGATAGGCGGAAGAACGAGGAGGCTGACGCACTCTCTCGCATCGGGTCGGCTCGACTCGCACCACCCGCCGGCGTCTTCCTCGACAAGATCACCAAGCCATCAGTCTCTCCCCCAAGGGAGATCGACATCGGAGTCCCGCTGCAGCCAGAGGCAGCCCTGGTCGCACTCATCGCCAAGCCAGACGACTGGACCAAGCCATACATCGCCTACCTGGAGGCCGGCACCTTGCCGGCAGACGATACAGACGCCCGGATGATTGTACGTCGATGCAAATCCTTCACCATCATCGACGGCGAGCTCCACAAGCGCAGCATGGCAGGCGTGTTCCAACGCTGCGTCCAACCCGCCGAAGGCCGTAAGATCCTCCACGACATCCACTCTGGTGACTGCGGTCACCACGCCGGTGCCCGCTCTCTGGTCGCCAAGGCTATGCGGCACGGCTTCTACTGGCCCACCGCACACGCCGACGCCGTCGACATTGTCCAGCGGTGCGCCGGGTGCCAGAAGTACGCCAACCAGACACACGTGCCGAGCTCAGCGCTCAAGACAATCCCCATCACCTGGCCATTCGCCGTATGGGGTATGGACATGGTAGGCCCTTTCAAAAAGGCCCCCTCCAGCTTCACCCACCTCCTGGTCGCGGTCGACAAATTCAAAAAGTGGGTGGAGGCCAAGCCAGTCTGGAAATGCGACGGGAAGACCGCCACCAAATTCCTACGCGAGATCATATATCGCTACGGGTTCCCAAACAGCATCATCACGGACAACGGCACCAACTTCGCCAAAGGATCCATGGCCGAGTTCTGCGAGGAACACCACATATGGCTCGACCTCGCGTCAGTCTCCCACCCGGAGTCCAACGGCCAGGCAGAATGGGCCAACCAGAGCATCCTCCACAGCCTGAAGCCGCGGCTCCAAGTGCCGCTCGAGCGCACTACCGGGTGCTGGGTCGAGGAGCTACCCTCCGTCATCTGGGGAATCCGCACCTCAGTCAACAGGTCGACAGGGTTCACCCCCTTCTTCATGGTGTATGGCGCCGTGGCAGTCATGCCCACCGACCTCGAGCACGAATCGCCAAGGGTCGTCCACTATACAGAGGCGGCGAACGAACTCGCACGGCAGGACGGAGTCGATCAACTCGACGAGGCACACGACCTAGCTCGCTCTCGCACTGCCATCTACCAGCAAGGACTCCGCCGCTACCATAGCCGGCGGGTGAAAACTCGCACCTTCCAGGAAGGCGACCTGGTGCTACGCCTCATCCAGGACAAGAAGGGCATGCACAAGCTCTCCCCCCCGTGGGAGGGACCATTCGCCATAGGACGAGTACTCGGCAACGACGCCTACTACCTCATCGACGTCGCGGGGACGGCAAACTCGACGTCAAGCGACCATGGAATGTAAACCTCCTACGGAAGTTCTACTCCTAGAACTCCACATATGTATCCTCCAGTCGCTATGAAATAAAAAATATTGGTTACCGCAAATTGTGTCTACTCTCCGTGTCTTGTGCTACTCGCACTCGTAGTAACAGCATCAAGCTAACTGCAGAAGTCAACCTCTGGTACAGCGATCGTCACGGCCAAGTAGTGCGCTACAAGAGCACTGGGTTACCCCAGGTCTTGTGACGTCCACGAAAAATGCCTACCCGGAGCCCCATTGGAGTCACCTAGCTCGACTGGCTTAACGAGCCAAGACAACTGCCTTCGCTTCTCACAGCTACCATGACCCTCCGCATCCTCGACATAGCGACTCGAATGGCCAAGTACCACGCTCGGGGACTGACGACCAGTTCAGTGCAAGCGGCTAGGGAAAACGCCAAGTATGAGAGCTTGCCTAGGACTCTCCATGCGGCTGACCCAACGGGCCAGGCAGGAGTGATGCGCTTACTCTGATGTGCCCAATCCTCACCCACCCTAGAGTCGCGACTAGAACAACCAAGTACCACGCTCGGGGACTCGGCTACCCGACCTCGTTCGCGCAAGGGAAAACGGTGAAGTACAGAGCACTCATGGGAGTCGCCCTGCGACTGGCTTTCCAAGCTCGGGCGAGTCGACCTCAATAACAAAACATTCAAAAAACCACAAACACATAAACAAACGAGGTAAACCCCATAAAAAGGGCGGACGCGCTTGAGGACTCGTTCAACCCTCAATCACGACAACACGAGAACTCACGAAATACCACGATATCTCATTATAGCAGATCACAATTGTTACATAATACAGTGTGTGCCCAATGGCCGAACTTCTACTAACGCCTCAGGGCACAATGTCTTATTCCGTAGGATTCGATGACGACTCGCCGCCACCCATGCGGTTGCGAATGAAGGGAGTGTACGGGTTCGATGGATACGTCGTCAACTCACCCGCCATCGCCGCACGGAAGGGCTGCTCGATCTTGAAGTCCCGGTGCTGTGGCTCGGGGTCGTTGGGCGCGACGACCGTCTCCTTATAAGGAAGGAGGTCGCCCATCGCCCAGACGCGTTTGGAGTATACCGCGGCGCGGTCCGTCAGCTTCAGCACCTCGGCGATCTCCACCGAGCCAGTCGATGATGGGTAGCCACTCGTCACGTCATCAAGATCGAAATCTTTCGGGAAGTGGGCGAGCCCAAGGCTAAGCGCCGTCGCCGCCCGCGCCGGAACGCCGCCCGCGTCATAAAACTCGACGACCGACAGCGCCTTCTCCAAGTATCGCCACACCTCGACGAGGTCGCTGGGAATCACTTCCGTGGGCGACATCTCCTGAAGATATGCCCGTATACATGTCGCCGACAACGTGGCCATGTCGACCAGCGTGGCTACACACTGCCGTGCATCGAACGATTCGCCTCTTCCGAGCTATCAATGATCTGACCTGTGGACAGAGGGTGACAGTGAATACATCAAAGATTACACAACACAAATGTTACAGGCAGAGGCAGGCACACTCACCAATCAAGGGACGGGAGAGATCCGTGATGAAACTCTGAAGAGAGGAGTAGTCATCTTGAAGCCCAGCAACAAGGGCGTCGGAGACCTTACGCTCCTCAGCGGCGACTGTAACAGCAGCCTTGGCTCGCCCATCCGCCGAACTCGCCTCCTCCTTCGCTTCCTTCAGCTCGCGCTCAAGATCGGCGATCCGCTTCTCAGCCGAGCTCAACACAGATTGAGCTGCCATCAATTCACTCGCCGGGACGAGGCCCTGGCGGACCTCCTCTGCCTTCGCAGCAATCGCCTGGAGTCCCTTGTTCGTCTCTTGCGCGGCGGCAAGTTCCTTCTCCGCGTGATGTTTTGCAGCAAGCCGGTCGGCTGATTCACGCTGCAAACCCTGCGCAAAAGCCAAACAGTTAACAAGAACGAAATCCTAAGTGCCCACCCGCTGAAATTTAGTGACTAGGCACTCGGGGACTGGAGATCAAAAATCCTAAGTGCCCACCCGCTGAAATTCAGCGACTAGGCACTCGGGGACTGGAGATCAAAAATCCTAAGTGCCCACCCGCTGAAATTCAGCGACTAGGCACTCGGGGACTGGAGATCAAAAATCCTAAGTGCCCACCCTCTGAAATTCAGCGACTAGGCACTCGGGGACTGGACACGAGAAACAAAAATAAGACACTAAAAGAATCCGACCGCTGCTATTCAGCGGCCCGATCCTTGGGGACTGGACATACCTGGATGGCTGCGCCAAGCATGCCATGAAGCTGTATCGCGTCCACGGATGTGAGAAGAGCCGAAGTGTGCCCGCGATGTTGCTCGACCTCCGTCTCGGTGACCCAGGTGCGCGGCTCGAGGGCAAGGTACCACTCGCCGTAGCCGCTCTGGCCATGAAGCGCGGGAAGGTTGCGATGTAGCGCCGGCACCAAAAGAGGCCGGCTCGGCTGCCCCAGACGAGGGAGCACCCTCCTTGATCGTCAAGGCCGCCTCGGCCACAGGGTCACTCGGAGCAACCGTCGTGTCGTCAGACACCGTGACGATATCGTCGCCCTTGGCCTTCTTGGCACTATCCGTGGGGGCAACGACCTCGTCAGCCTTTCTCTTCCAAGAGGGGTCCTCCTCGGCGACGACTGGCGGCACCTTGGCCACGGACGGGTGGCCTATCTTTTTAGCTCCAGTCCTACAAATTGATTACATGAGCAAAGTGATCCGAGTACAACGAAAAATAAAGGCAGGTGAATAAAACTCACTTGGCGACTGGAAGGAACCGCAGCCCCGTGCGGATGCCAGCCGGCTTCTCCAGTTCGGGGCCCAGTTTACGACTGAGACCCATCTCCAGGACATCGTGCGCCCAAGACACGGACGGCTTCTTTGTTGTCGAGGCCGTGACAGGAGCCTCCGAAACATTTTCGGCGGGAGCCTCCCTGGGAGGTGAAACTGCAGCGACCGGAGCGGCCCCCAACCCAGAGACTGGGGCGAACAACGGAGGCATCAAGGCCAGAGGCACCTCACTCAGAACGGCGGTGACGTCCGGCGCGGCCATCGTCGGTAGCGTCTCATTCTTGGCCAGGCTGGTGGCGTCGGAGCTGCTCGCCGAATGAGGCGGAGATGCCTGTCTCGCTGGCTTCGTCTTCCTCTTTGGGGGGGGGGGGCTTCACCTCCTTCTTCTTCTTCGACGGAGTGGCCTGGCGATGCGAGGTGTGTTCGGGAAGTTCGTCGTCGTCATCCTCGTGATGTTCGAGGCTTCTACTCGCCTCGAGTTCGCGCTGACGCTGCCCGCGAGTTTTGCGGACCAGCGGGGCGACCTCTTCCTCAGACTCGTCGTCGTTGTCACTCCTGTCGCTTTCGATGCCGCCTTTGGCAGGAGGCGTCTCGCCCCCGTCCTGGACGGACGAGCTCGAATTCTCGTCGTATGCGGGCGGAAGCCACCCTTCCACCACTTGAAATAACTGCAATGAGCATAAGATGGTATCAATATGACCGCGACTGCATTAACTGCGACTGCGAATGATAGAAAGTGACTTACCGTCGGGGCTGGATGCTTCGCGGTGTAGGGGGCGACCCCGGCCTTCGCGTCCAGGTACACCGCCTGGGTGATCTTCTTCAACGCCGGAATGTAATCCTCGAGTTTCCACTCGGCGAGGCAGGATTTCGTCGAGTCCTCCCGGCCCGTGTACTCGTACATATAGTGGTCACGTCGGGCCAGGGGAACGAGTCGCCGCCCGAGCCAGCAGTTGTACAAGTTGATGGTCTGAAGACCCTTCTTCTTCAGGCCGCGGATGGTTTGAAGCATCTCATCCACGACCATCCGCTAGTCTGTTGGGAGCTTGCCGACTTGGAGTCGGCGCGGTTCGGGCCGGTCGATGGAGTATCTTGGGATCACCACCTCGCCCTCTGGAGTCGCCTCGGTGACGTAAAACCAAGACTTCTTCCACTCGCTCGCCGCCTTGGCGGGCAGCATCAGATCAAAAAAGGAAGCCTTCGACTTCAATTGAAACGTCAAGCCGCCCGCAGCAAGCATTGGGCCGCCCGCTTCTTCGCGACTGATCCTCCCGTGGAACAGATCTTGCCACAGGGGGAAGTAGGGCCTGCAGCCCAGGTAGCACTCGCAGAACGCCACGAAAATGGCGAGCTGCTCGATGCTGTGCGGGCCCAGGTCCGACGGCTAGATCCCGTAGAAGGCGCAGAAGCGCCAGACGAAAAGAGATGTGGGGAATCCTAGCCCCCGTTCCAGGTGGCTGGTAAAGCAGACGAACTCTCATTCGCGCGGGTCCGGAGTCACCTCTCCGGCCGCGGGGATGCGCCACCTACCGGCGCGTAGGATCCCGACCTCCTCAAAGGACGCCAGAAGCACTCTCGTGCACTTGGACCTGCCCATGGTTCGGTGGAGGGGGCCATTGGTGACAAGGGTTATGGGGGTCGGAGGATTTTGGATCGGCTGGATCGCGATGCGGAGGAAGACGGAGGTGCGCGCAATCGGAGGAAATGACGAGGGGGTGGTTCTCTGATCGCCTACCATTCCCTTTATATAGCGGTTGTTACCCGCCAAATCAGGAAGCCGTTACTACGCGGTGATTACGCCAAAAGTTACCGTTGGATTACACCAACGACTAGTTTTGACTGTGTTTGACGGTCCAACTTCAGCCACTCGGCTCGCCGACCCGATCACTACAACATTGACTGAGTATTTCGCCGACTCGATTCGCCAAAGTTGCAACCAGAATGACTAGTTTCCTCCTTTATTCAGGAGCCCGCCACCGATTCGACTGGATGCCTGCATTGAAGCGTATGCTCCGACTGCCAGCAACCACCTACGCCCAATTGACGACGGCCTCGGGGACTACTGATGGGGATATGCCTACCGGGGTATACCCAGCAGGACGTTTCCGACTGGCCCAGGAACTGGCGAGTGGGCCTGCAAGACGACGACTGGATCAAGCCCTGGCGTGGATCCAAGCGACTGGAAGCTGAAGGCCCAGGAGAGTAGATAGGCCCAGTCGGATTAGGTTAAACGAGTACCGAAGCCTTAACTGATTCGGTTGAGATATGTAAACCCTAGGGGGAGGTGAGTCTATATAAACCTCCCTACAGGGCATGTAGAGGCACGTTCCATCATCCACCCAAGCGACTCGCCGCCTAGCCGTCGAGCTCGCCCCATTGTACTTCCATCATAATACAATCTAGCAGGAGTAGGTCTTTACCCTCTGGGGGGCCGAACCTGGGTAAAACCCTGTGTCTCCGCCCTCATCTCGCACCGCAGATGGCTGGACGCCCTTGCCCTTTGTTTTACTACTCGCTGCCGATTGCAGCATCTGCCGTGACCATTCCTATGACACTGTTCATCGTCGACGACGACCCTCAGCCGTCGATCTTCATTCTAATCCAACGCACCACATCGCCTCGTACCGTTTCGTGTTTAATGATCCACTGACCAGTAGACCCCCCTGTCAGTTGTGCACCGCGCTGCGGAGTGACACTGGGCCGGCCCATTAACCTTTCCCGCGTAGCCTACTCGTTTGAATTTAGCTTTTTCTATTTCTATTCAAACTCAGTTCTGTACCTAGTTTCAAAAATCAACCCAGCTCGATTATGTGAACCAAATTGCATGAAACCAATTTTGTTAGAAAGATATTGAAATGCTGAATCCAAGCCCGTTGGATTTAAATCATTTGGATCTGTAGATCAACCTTGGTAAAAATAACAAGTCAGAAGCTTTTCTCCATTCAAACATTTTTCAAATTTCAACCATAATAGCTTTTGAGTTGATTCCAACTCTCGAAAATCAAAGTCGATCATACCTTTCAGAATATATAAAAACATATGGGTTTACTTATAGAAAAAATGTCCAAGTAATAAAAGAATGCCACATAGGAATTTCTAGTCACTTATTTTATTTAAAATAAAAAGGTTAAACCTTATGAAATTGTGGCACCACTTTAAATCACATTCTCATGTACTTAAATATGTGGTGATGACATGTGTCAACATGATCCCATGTTTGAGTTGGAGAATATTAAATTTTAAGTAGTTTTTCAATGAGTAGAAATTACTTTTCTAAAAATAAAATAAATAAGACAAATGCTTTAATCTTGTAATGTTAGTGATGATGCTAGATCATCTATAGAACCCTTTTGTGTGATGATTGAAAGTAGTTAAGTATTGTTTGGTGATTGTGTACCTCGTATTTATTTATAGACGCTAGTACCGACCAAGGATACGAGGAGGAAGGAGGATACTACGAAGAAGAAGCCGAGGAGAACTTCAACCACTGCTCTGCACAAGGCAAGCTAACACTTGCAAGATACTCTACTTTAGCAAGCCTTACTAATGAAGTTGACCTATGCAAGCAAATACTTACTTGTTACCATGCCAACTATATGCCTTAAGCATATGTGATTATACTCACTTGATAACCCAATCCTAGTTTTACTTGCAAGCTTTCTACTTTATTTCTATATCAAAGCTATTTCTTAGAGTTTACTTAAGTGACTTGGAGATTCTAGGAGTGTAGAGGTCCCAACCTTTAATAAGGTAGAGATCCATGTGTTTACAATGCTAGTCCCTGGATCAATAGCTAGCATCCACAGTTAAGATGTAATCAAGAATCAAAGGTCATAATACAATTTTATAACCAGGAATAAAATAATTCATTACATCTTACATAGCTCATATGGCTATCTCATTACAATGCAGCAGAAATAACTATAGCATGGGGTCCTTCATCTTCATAGTGCCACTGGAAATCATGTTGGTTGTAGACTTGTAATCCTAATCAACACACTTCACTATCATCAAACAAACCTGCAACATAATAAGTTACAGCCACAAGGGTCAATACATTTGAATTGTATTGCAAGTGATACTATGGTAGTATAGTGGAGTTTATCATCTATATGCATTTGGCTAAGTGGAGCTTAGGCTTGCTTTGCTCAAAATAGATTTTCCTTATCTTTTAAAAACACTAAGTTTTTGTTTGTCAAAAATCACCCAAGGCATCTACCAATCATTGATTGAAGATCCTTAACCCTTGTTCAACCACAAGTTTTTAACTTAGAAATTTGGATGAGGAGATTCTTGATAGCTTCCATGTCTTGAAGCTCAAATTGTCCTTTGCCAGGGACATGGCTAAGTACTTAGGTTTTACACTCTGCAGAGGTGGTGCACTTTCCCCACAAGACTTGGTTTCACCAAGACTAGATCTTTCAGAAGCCTTCCCTTAGACCAGAATGGACGCGCTCCAAACTATCAAACCCCTACCACCAACTGTCCATTTGGCTAAGTTATTGCAACCTATATGATCCAGGGAGAGCCCATAATGCCAAGTGGCTACACTTTAAGCTTCTCAACATTTGACATCTCAAATCTCTTTGTTCCTGGGTGGCATTCCACAAGTGAGATACCAAGTTTTCCCCAGTATACTAGACTTGGTGATGCCCAAGTTTTCCCCAGCATACTGGACTTGCATAACCACTCAACACAAACCATTCTTTCCATTCCACCAAGTGATTCATTCACTTAGTTGTTTTATTAAACAAAACACAAGTCCTTGACTTAGAAATATTCCATAGCATGAATATAATCCACCCTTGTTTGCTACTAGCTAGGCTAAGCATGATGGTAGTAGGAATCTTAACTTAGGAAAATTCTACTAAAGTTTCACCTACTAGGATTTCCCATGGCATAGTTTATACTTAACAAAAATTCCATGCAAGTCCTACTTAGAAATATCACTAATGCATAGTGACAATATTGGGACAAAAGTATGAAGCATCACTTGCCTTTTTGGTAGAGAATATAAGTTCACTCCTTGATCTTTCAATGATCACACACTTCAAATTCCACTACAATTCAATCAAGCAAGCAAAAATTCAATCTATCATTCAAGCAAACATCACATAAAATAATAGAAACAAAGCAATGCATGCAAGCATGCTAAAGATTGTTTTATTTGGAAAAGTGATTTATAATAGGTTATAAACATTCTAAAACATCTATTGGTCAATTTATATAAGTGGCAAAATCATTTGCAAAAGATTTTACTTATAAATCATTTTTAAACCAAATCAATATTTTATGTGGTTAAAAATGCCTTTAGCAAAGCAATAATCTTTATAGGCTTCACCAAATACATTTTTAATTCTAAAACTTGGTGTTTTGGGGTCAGAGAGTTTAATACAAATCATTTCCCAAAGATTTTTCTCCAAAAGTATTTGAAACATATAAACAACATTTTTATTTGACTAGAAATGTTCTAAATCAAAGATTTATTCTTTTGCCTCACAAAATATGTTTTTGAATCCACAAGTTGGTTTCTATGGTCAGTAGGGTCAAAACAATCCAATTGCCAAAGATTTTATCACAAAAAAATTTTAGAATGAATTTTATATTAATATTATGCCTACACAAGTTTCTGCAAAAACAACCAATTTAATAGAATCAATTTAATAAACAAAGTGCATGGTTGGAAAGTACTTGTCTTGCTGATTCCATTGATATAAAATTTGCAAAATTTGGACATGTGGATCAAAAGTTATGAATTTTACAAACTTGAACATCTAATAGATCATTTCTGGTTTTTATAAAACAGACTGAGCCACGTGGCGTGATTCGACTGGGTGATACCGGTTCGATTGGATCGGCCTCTCTAGTGCGTTGGATCTAAGCTGCAACACACGATTCAGATCAAAACATACCTCTTCGATTAATGAATCTATCGTAGCCGCGCGACCATGATCTAACGGTGTACAGGGGCCTGACCAAATCTGAGCGGTGCTAGCGGCGGCGGACGGCGGCGCACGCTTTGGCGGTGTCGTTGCCGATGATGCAGGATGCGAGAAAGAGAGAGAGGGGGCTCACCGAGTTTGCATCATGCTGCTGATGCTCAACGTGGTCGTCACTTGTCGAGGGGCGCTCTGAATCACCGGTGATTCCTCGCCGGAGTTCAAGACAGTGTCGGGCATGCACTGTCATGGTCGGAGACGAGGTTGTAGATCGTGCGCGGTTGATTGGCGAGCACCTGGAGATGCATAAGACATAGGCGAACAAAACGGCATGATTCACTAGTTGAGGCGCGCACGGAGTCGAGTTCTAGGGCTCACCGGAGTTGCGGGGTCATCGGTGGCGCACTAGTGAAGACGTTGCCGACGTTCTGGAGCGTGCGCGAGTGAGCTAGTGTCACAGGGAGGTGCGTAGGGAGATGGGGAGCAAGCTCGCGTGGTTAAGGGGGCGAGGGGCGACGGTGGCTGGCCGGAATCATCGCTAAAGTGCGTCGGAGGCCGCGGCGGTACAAGGTAAAATCGACGCAGCCTGGTGGCTCTCTGGCAGCAAGGTTTGAGGGGAAAGAGAGAGAAGAGAGAGGGGTTTTATCGAGCGTGATCGCAAGGAGAGATTACTGCGCCATCAACGCGTATTGACGCTGAGAAATTTTCGCCAGAAACGGTCAGGGAGGAGGCGCGGTCACCGCGGGTGGAAGGGATGATGACGGGGCAATCGACGTGGCGTGGGGTTCGCGGGTCAGTGAGAGAGTAGGGTAGCTGCGCGAGTGAGAAAAGTCCAGGGAGAGAGGGGAGCCGGGTGGGCTGCTGGGCTTGTTGGGCTAGGGTTTGATGGGCTGGGTCTTTTCTTATTTATTTTCTTTCAGAAACTTTTTCTCTTTTCTGATTTCATTTTCTGTTTTGATTTTATTCAAATAATTTCAAACTCTTTTTATTTTCAATTCTTTTCAAACTTTTCAGTATGCTTTAATACTATTTTAAACCTGTATTTTAAATACCATTTTGGTATAATTCTTTTATTCTTTTATGGTTTATATTTTATTTAAAAAGGGCACCTGCCTTTATTCAAATAAGATTTTAAATAAAATTCCAACTCTTATTTGAATTCAAATTTTCACCAAACCTTTTTCAGTAGGTTTTATTTATTTATTAGGCTGTCAAATAATTCACTTTGAATTATTTGGAATACTTTTAATATGATTTATTAAGCATTTAAATTGCGTATTTGTCTTTATTCCAATGGAATTAAATATGGTTTTAATTCCATAAATTTTATTTGGAAGATTTCTTTGATCTCATTTAAGTTAATTAAATATCTTTTATTCATCTTGGGTAAATATTATTCTCCCATGATTTAATTAATCATTCCAATTAGAGATTTTGTCTTCATCAAAATAGGAATAGAATTTTGGTTAATGCCATATTATTCTATTTCAATACTATTTACCCATTTGTTTCATTTGAACTTGGATTTTGTTTATTCCATTTGTTTATGGTCTTGGCCAAGTTTTATTTAGCTCTTATCAAATAGTCCTTATTTATTATTTCTTCCTTTGTCTTTTAAAAACCATATCTTTTTTTAAAGACCAAAACTTGGTGATTCCAATTTGTAAAATCTTATTTAATATTTTTTTATCCTTTTAAATGTCTTTAGGATTATTTGCTCGCCATTTGGTATGGATTTCTAGATAGGTGCTTTATTAGCTTTGGAAATTCAATTTCCTTATTTTATTAAATTCATAAGATTTTATCTATGGCTCCAAATTAAGGGAAACCAATTTTTATGGTTTTATAATATGTCTATTTGTCATTCTTGATCATTTATAATCATTTTTGACAAATTTTTATATGGATCAAATCCATGGTCTTTTTGAGCTAACTTGGAAATGTTTTCTTCCATTAGGGTTTGAGGGTTTTGGTTTATTTTCCAAGTGTTTAAATTTTCAAGATGCTTTTATGAAGAATGCATTCCACTTGATTTGAATTTAGTTGGATTCAAATTCTATTCAAAGTTTGTTCAAGATGAGTTTTTAATGTTCCCACTTTGAAACAAAAAGTTTCTTTTCACCCTAAATTTCAACAATTATTTATTTTGTTTATTTATTTTTCACATTCCAAAATTTGGAAAATTTTGGGATGTGACAAGGAGGATAATTGAAGGTTGCATAAAGAGCATTAAATTTGGCCTAAGCTAGATAATCTTGATGTCATCCTAAGGCATGAGATTGAACTTAGTTAATCCCCACTTGTTTACCACCCCTCATTAGTACTCACCCCCATTTGTAGATGCTAGCGCTAAGCATAAAACTTGATCAACTTTAGATGGGAATACTTGGTGGAAAGTGGTTATGAAAACCTTAGAATGATGAGTCATTCTACTGAGATGTTTTGACATGTGTTTTCGAACACCAGATGATTTTGATGATGAAAATGTTAAGGCATGAGCCTTAGCCCTTTATAAAACTGATGGTTGTCTGGATGCCATACCATTCCAATTTTACCGTACAACCACAATACCCGAAAATTGGGTAGGGCTTGAATGGAAACTTATATACCTTAGTATGGGTTCCCTCCCGGCCAAGGTGTGAGCTGAGGCTACCTTGTGAAGATTGTCCACCTGTGCAGTACCCAAGATGATAGTTGGTCATGGTTGGGAGGACAAACTCACAGGAGAGGTGCCTATACTAGGGCATGTAATTGAAAGGTTAGGATTGATTATACGCATACTGAGTATGGTGATTTCAGGATTAGTTCCTGACGGATGTATCGAATGTTGTGGTGAAAAGTGTACAATCTCTGCAGAGTGTCAAACTATTCGAATAGCCGTGTCCGAGGTTATGGACAATTGGACTGGCCATAATGTTCCCCTGTCAGATGTTTTCAAAATGACTTGTGAAATGAATTGAGAACTTGACTTGACCACAACAGAGTTGTGGCATGAGATAGAAGTTCCCACTTAGGTGTTATAAAATTCAACTAGCTTTTCTTGCTTCTGAACTTAGTAGAGGTAAATCTGGCTTTTTGCAAAACAACCATAGAGCTTAGTGTCCTACTACACAAACCCCTTTAACTTGTTAGTATTAGTTTGCGAGTACTTAAAAAGTACTCATGGCTTTGTCCCTGGCTATTCCCGTGGCCAGACTATGAAGAGGAGTACCAGGATGATGGACCCCAGGAAGGTTACGACAACTAGGATCATATCCCATCGTCATCATTGCCTGTGACCCCGAAGATGGAGCTTCGCCTATGCTACCTTTATCATTACGTATTTCTGCTGCTTGATTTGTATTAAGAACTGGATCATGAGATCCTTATTTGTGTAAGACCTTATGTATGGTTTGTCATGGATGATGTACTGTGGTATCCAATTCTATTATGTCTCGCAAAAATGGTAATCCTGGGATTGCGATGTATGGCATAACAGGCATCTGGGATTAAAAATCCGGGTTTTGACAATTTGGTATCAGAGCCATCCTGACCATAGGAGACCCTAGTTAGACTGGACGATTGAATGAAAAACTTAGTTTCAAAACCAAAGGAAGCAAATATTTACAAAAACTTATACCCATTCTTATCACTTTGATTCTTTCATGAAAATTCATGTTCCTCAAAAACTCTTGCAAAATACATAAAATTTGACACACTTGATCACTCTACTAACTTACTCATCCTATATTCTTAATAGATGGACATAAAGTACAACAAGTTTTATCAGTTGGGGAATGGAGGAGACCTTATGTTTGAGCGGGATTTGGACCAGCTTTCAGAACTTGGGCGTCACTTTTGAGTTCTTCGGAGCTCAGCTCAATGATCAAGGAGGAGAAGATCTGCAGTGCCTAATTGTTGCAAGTCTCCGAGGAAAGATTGAACCTCCCACGGCCGAGGGAATTCAATTCACCTTAAGAGAGAACAACTGGATCGATGGACTTTCCAGGGCCATGCAGGAAGCTCTTGCACGTCTGTGTGGGCAGAGTATCAACCAGATCAAGGGTACCCGCTTTGAGTTTTGTCCAAGGCGTGATGCTATGGGACAGCCACTAGAAGCCCCATACCACCACGAGCTGAAGACCCAGTTGGACCACCTTAGCTTCATGATGTACGATCGTCATCAAGAATTGGACAATTGCCGTGACTACTCCAACCACAAGTCCGCCATCATCAAGACGAAGGATCAGACCATCGCCATGCTAGCAAAGGATCGCAAGTCTCACTGCCGTCAGCTCGACAAGAAGGAGCACATGATTGCCCGTCTTCGCCACCGTATCTCGGATTTGGAGGAGACCATCCAAGGAGAGACATGCAGTTGGAAGAAAGGGAGAATGCCGGAGAAGACCTTTGTGGAGACCCCTACTCCTATCTCAGCGATGATGATGATTTTCTGGAGGATCAGGCTATGGACTTCTTCACCGATGAGGATGACTTCGCCTTCATCAATGACGACGATGATGAAGAGGATGACGACCACACCGACTCCAAGGAGTAGTAGCACTTGAGAACTAGCGTAGTGAGTTGTATTCGGTCCCACTGTATCGTAGTTTCCATAATGGTTCTTAAAACCATCTGCTCTTCTTGTTTTGTGGTGTGTGTTTGTATCGTGTGCTATGAATGAATGAATGAAAAGCAAGTTGCTGGAAAAATCTGAATCAAACTTTAAAAACTTTTCAAAGTCCCGAAACCTTAGAAATTTCCCTCTTTTCTCATGATCTATCTCAATCTTCAGATGCCACGCAGAGGAAGTGGTTCATCCCCGGACCCGATGTTGCAGATCCTGCAAATGTTGGTTTCTGATCGTGAAGCTGAAAGAGCCGAACGTCAAGCCAACCTAGCCACCCTTCAGCAGATAGCTCAGCTAGCCCACAATAATCAAGGCCAAGGAAATCAGGACAACCATGGATGTAAGCTCAAGAATTTCCAAAACACCAACCCACCTGTTTTCACTAAGTCGGAAGAGCCCTTAGACGCCGATGATTGGCTGCAAACAATGGAGAATAACCTGGAAGTCGCCGGAGTGGAAGCTAACGAGAAAGTTCTGTTTGCCACCCATTATCTAGCCGGAGATGCAAGAGCATGGTGGAACAGTGTTCGTGCAATGATCGGAGGACAGATGATGACCTGGGAAGAATTCAAGGTCAAGTTCAGCAGAACCCATGTGCCACCGGGTTTGATCAAGAGAATGAGAGATGAGTTCAGAGAACTGAAGCAAGGAAGGATGACCGTAGTGGAATACCGTGACAAATTCTTGTCATTAGCTAGATATGCCCCGGATGAGATCGACACCGAAGCCAAGAAGAAAGAGAGATTCCTCAATGGTTTGCATGATGAGATGCAGACTGTGTTGGTCAATATCCCATTTGTAGATATTGAAGCCCTTGTCGACTCTGCCATCCAGATGGAAGGAAAGATCAACCAAGCCAATCAGAACCGAAAGCGTCACATGATGCATCAGCTAGGAACCCATCAGACCCCAAAGTATCACCCTAACCCATCTCCAGGATTTTCCCCAAGAACCAACAGACCCCCAATGAACCGTCCAACCTATCCCAACCATGGAAACCCTATTCCCGGAGGAAGTCACAACAACCCCGGCAACTCTGGCAATTTCAACCGTGCACCACCCAAGTTCAACAACAACAATGCTACCACCAACACCAACACTGCTCCGAGGACTGGAAGCAATGTTGTGCCTGTTGCAGCAAAGGACAAGTCGCAAGTGACTTGTTATGACTATGGAAATAAGGGTCACTACTCCAATGAGTGCCCCAAGAATAATGCCGCAACCCCCAATGCCAATGCCCCAGCTCAGCGCATCGTCGTGTTCAGCCTGGAAGAAGGTTTGCCCCAGGAAATTCGCTCAACCGCAACGGCCGTCTTTTTCTCATGCATGCTGAAGAAGCCCGAGCGCCCGGACATCGTCTTTGGGTATGTTTTGTCTTAATTCAGTACTTGCTAGAGTGTTGTTTGATTCTGGTGCATCGCACTCATTTGTCACTGAAGAATTTGCATGGACTAGTAAGATTCAACCAACCAAACTGAAGCATGTTATGATTGTTCAAATCCCCGGATCAACCACCAAAGCTAGGCAAATTTGCAAAGCCGTCCCTATCCGAATCCATGGCATAGATTTTTATGCTAATCTGATAGTACTCGGAACTAAAGGTTTGGAATTAGTACTAGGAATGGATTAGATGTCCAAACATAAAGGATTGATTGACTGTGCCAAGAAAGCCATAACCATGACCGATCTTGGAATATCAGTCGAGCATGTATCTGAAACCTTACCTCGCCAATTCAAGTGCAACAAGAGTATAGCCCAACCTACCATTGACCAAGTCCAGATAGTTTGTGAATACCCCGATGTATTTCCAGATGTTTTGCCCGGTATGCCCCCAGATCGGGATATCGAGTTTATCATTGAACTAATCCTCGGAACATGACCCATAGCTCAGAGACCCTATAGTATGAACCCGTCTGAACTAGCAGAACTGAAGAAGCAACTGGATGCCATGCTGGAAATTGGATTGATTCAACCAAGTGCGTCACCATGGAGATCACCTGTCTTGTTCTTGGACAAGAAGGATGGAGGAAACCGTTTCTGTACGGATTACCGGAAGTTGAATGATGGCACCATCAAGAACAAGTACCCATTGCCCAAGATAGAAGATTTGTTTGATCAGTTGACTGGTGCCAAAGTGTTTTCTAAGATTGATCTTAGAACTGGCTATCATCAACTCAAGATTCGCGCAGAGGATATTCCAAAGACTGCCTTTACCACCAGATATGGATTATATGAGTATACTGTCATGTCTTTTGGATTAACCAACGCCCCCGCTTATTTCATGAATCTCATGAATAAGATTTTTATGGACTTCCTGGATAAGTTTGTCGTTGTTTTCATTGATGACATTCTGATTTATTCCAAATCAGAAGAAGAACATGAGCTACACCTAAGGACCATTCTTGGAACCCTTAGAGAGCATCAGTTGTATGCCAAGTTTAGCAAATGTGAATTTTGGTTACAGGAGGTAGGATTCCTCGGTCACATTGTACCAGCCGGAGGAATTGCCGTTGACCCTGCAAAGGTGAAAGATGTCGAAGATTGGCAAGCCCTAACCACTCAAACCCAAGTTCGTGCATTTCTCGGATTGGCGGGATACTACCGCAAGTTCGTAGAAGGATTCTCGAGTATCGCCAGACCCATGACCCAATTGCTGAAGAAAGACAAGAAGTTTGAATGGACGGACAAATGTGAAGCGAGTTTTCAAGAAATCAAGAGGAGATTGATTTCAGCCCCAATCTTAATCATGCCAGATATCACGAAGCCCTTTGACGTGTATTGTGATGCATCCAAGATCGGTCTCAGATGTGTGCTAATGCAAGAAGGCAAAGTTATATCTTATCTATCTCGACAACTGAAACAACATGAGCAAAATTACCCAACCCATGACCTCAAACTCGCAGCCGTAGTTCTAGCCCTGAATACATAGAGGCATTACCTGATGGGAAACCGTTGTGAGATCTATTCGGATCACAAGAGTCTAAAGTATATATTCACTCATAAGGAGCTGAATATGAGACAGAGAAGATGGATTGAGCTAATCAAGGATTACGACCTAGACATTCACTATCACCCTGGTAAAGCCAATGTGGTAGCAGATGCCCTTAGCATATTGCCGTGTCGCTTGAACTCCATGATTTTGAAGGAGCAACCAATCTTGCACAAATAGATGGAAGATTTTCGAATGGAATTAGTAAGTGAAGGATTTTTGGCTAGCATAGAACTTCAACCCACTTTGATCAGCCAGATCAAAGAGGCGCAGAAAGGAAATGCTAGTATCGATGGAATCAAGCGTCGTATCGGTACAGGCAAAGTACCCGGATTCACCAAAGACGAAGAAGGAGTTCTGTGGTACAAAGGACGCCTTTGTGTACCAGTAGATTCTGAGTTGAAAGAAGTTATTCTGAAGGAAGCTCATGATAATCTTTATTCTATCCACCCCGGAGGAACGAGGATGTATCAAGACTTGAAAGAGCAATTTTGGTGGCATAAGATGAAGAGAGAAATCGGAAGATATATCACCAAGTGTGATATATGTCAGCGAGTCAAGGCAGGACATCAAAGACCTGCTGGATTGTTGCAACCATTGCAGATTCTGGAATGGAAATGGGATTCTGTTGGAATGGACTTTATCACCGGATTGCCTACTTCTAGTAGGGGAAATGACTCTATCTGGGTCATAGTGGACAGGTTGTCCAAAGTCGCCCATTTCTTACCCGTCAAGACCACATATCAGAGTTCGAAGCTAGCGGAGTTATACATCGCTAGAATCGTCAGTTTGCATGGAGTCCCCAAGAACATCGTATCGGATCGAGGAAATCAGTTTACCTCGAGATTATGGAAGAAAGTCCAAGAAGGTTTAGGAACCCGACTAGATTTCAGCACAGCTTATCACCTTTAGACCGATGGACAAACAGAGCGAGTAAATCAAATACTCGAAGATATGCTGAGAGCATGTGTGTTAGAATATGGATATAAGTGGGAAGACTGTCTGCCGTTTGCAGAATTTTCATACAACAACAGTTATCAAGCTAGTTTGCAAATGGCCCCATTTGAATTCATGTATGGAAGGAAGTGCCACACCCCTTTGAACTGGTCAGAAGTAGGAGAGAGTTAGATTTTCGGACCCAACATCCTACGAGAAGCAGAAGAGAAGGTTCACAAGATCCATGAGCACCTCAAGACAACCCAGTCCAGACAGAAGAGTTACGCCGACAAGAGACGTCGAGACCTCGCCTTCAACATAGGAGATTTTGTGTATCTGAAAGTGTCGCCATTAAAAGGAATGGACCGTTTCCAACTAAAAGGAAAATTAGCCCCCAGATATATCGGCCCCTTTAAGATTCTGAACCGTCGAGGAGAAGTGTTGTATCAATTGGAACTACCCAAAGAGATGTCAGTCGGGCACAATGTGTTCCATATCTCATTACTTCGCAAGTGCCTCGAAGTTCCCGAGAAGACTGAAGAGTTCAAGAATATCGATCACCAGACCATAGAGATCAACGATGACCTGACCTATCCCGAAGTACCCATCCGTATTTTGGAGGAAGCTTTCAGAACTACCAGAACCCGAAGCATCAAGTTTCTCAAGATTCAATGGAGCAACCACACGGAAGAGGAAGCTACCTGGGAGCGCGAAGATCACATCAGGACAGAGTTTCCCGATCTCTTCAAATCCTAGGTAATCTTTTTCGTCCCTTTTCAAATCTTGGGACGAGATTTTGTTTAAGGGGGGAAGGTTTGTAACATCCCAAAAATATTAAACTTGAACCATCAAACTCTAATCATCAAAATTAGGGTTAACAAAAACTTTTCCAATTAAAAATATGAAGGCATTCATATGTGTGTGCATTAAAATTTGGATTGCATTGGTTCTGTGTTTCTTTGCTTGTAAAATGATTCTTAGGTGAAATAAACATCATCTAAACAATCCCCAAACTTTTCCCAAAGACAAACAAGTCAAAAGAAACAAATTAAGTGAATGGTCACTTTGGCCAAATTAACTCCCATGCCTACTTTGGATATCTCTAACTTTTAGAACTTAACAGAAACATGTATGGATCTTTGCACCCCTTGATAGTACTCATAACAAGGTACCAAGTCCCACTTTGTGATCATGAAAAAACAATTAAAAGCTTAGTTTAAATGACAGTTTAAAATTGAATCTATTTCATATGGGAAGATCCCACTATTTCAAAAACCACTCAAACAAGCTCAATTTTCAAAACCCAAGCATCCACAGAATCCTCCACACATGCCTAGCACACCCACCAAAAATCTTTTCAAAATTCAAAACTTAAGTTCATGCGGCCATTTCATCAAACAGGTTGCAAATTCAAATCAACCAAATCACAAACACTATTTTGAGCAGTGTTTTGAGCCAACCTTGTTCCCTCTCTGGTTACACTAGCCTTCTTAGATCATCTAGCAACCTTAACTAAGCTCTAGCACCACTGTAAGCTTGCCAATGTCATCAATGGTGAACAGGCCGAGAGCACCCATGTCACTCCAGTGTGGACAACAAGCTAGGAGAAGAACTAGCCGTGCCAACCTTGTCTAGCATGCAGCCCATGCCTCACCGCCCCCTCTCGACCAGCCCTTGATCGAAGACAGCAACCAGAACCGCCAGGAACACCGCGCCCGTGCTGCTATCGACCATGCCGACGCGCACCGCAAAGCACGCGCCGTTCCCACGCAACCTGACCACCTCGAGCCCTCGTCGCCCGCCAGCATGCACCCCACCGTCCCAGGAGACCACCAGACATGCTCGTTTCACCGCCCGTACCCCGTAGCCACCGCTCGCCGCAAAGTTCGCCGCCTCTGCCTCGCAGAGCACCGCGCGTTCCCGACCATTTTCCACCGCCCCTACACACGCATTTAAACCATAGAGCATCGCCAGGAGACCACCCGTCGATCGCCAACCTCGGCCATGCCGCTAGCCGCCCGTAGCCGTGTCGCCACCGTCGCCTGCCCATCCCTCTCGGTCTCGTCGTCGAGCCTATAAAAGGAGACGACCCCCGCTCGATTTCTTCACACCATCTCACTCCCCTCACCTCACTGATCATTCCACCCCTTAGCCGGAGCAAGGCGAGCAGCGCATCGCAGGAATTTGGCCGGAGCTCGCCGCTACAGAGGAGAAGAGGAGCCATTGATTTCGTCCACCCCTGGAGCTGCCGCGACCACCCCTGAGTTCGCCGTCGACTTAAATGGTTTGCCTCGCCTTGCCACTGGAGCCCCGGTATGCCCCTATGCACCCCCACTGAGCCGCTAGGGTTCGAGATCGCCGGTGACCTGTTCATCGTCAACGACGACCCTCAGCCGTCGATCTTCATTCTAATCCAACGCACCACATCGCCCCGTACCGCTTCGCATTTAATGAGCCACTGACCAGTAGACCCCCACAAGATTGCGCCTTGTGACAAGGACAACCGGGCAGCCATTAACCTTTCCCGCGTAGCCCACTCGTTTGAATTTAGATTTTTCTATTTATATTCAAACTCAGTTCTGTACCTAGTTCAAAAATCAACCCATCTCGATTCAGTGAACCAAATTGCATGAAACCAATTTTGTTAGAAAGATATTGAAATGCTGAATCCAAGCCCGTTGTATTTAAATCATTTGGATCTGTAGATCAACCTTAGTAAACATAACAAGTCAGAAGCTTTTCTGCATTCAAACATTTTTCAAATTTCAATCATAATAGCTTTTGAGTTGATTCCAACTCTCAAAAATCACATTTGATCATACCTTTCAGAATATATAAAAAAATATGGGTTTACTTACAGAAATAATGTCCAAGTAATAAAAGAATGCCACATAGGCATTACTAGTCACTTATTTTATTTAAAATAAAAAGGTTAAACCTTATTAAATTGTGACACCACTTTAAATCACATTCTCATGTACTGAAATATGTGGTGATGACATGTGTCAACATGATCCCATGTTTGAGTTGGAGAATATTAAATTTTAAGTAGTTTTTCAATGAGTAGAAATTACTTTTCTAAAAATAAAATAAATAAGACAAATGCTTTAATCTTGTAATGTTAGTGATGATGCTAGATCATCTATAAAACCCTTTTGTGTGATGATTGAAAGTAGTTAAGTATTTTTTGGTGATTGTGTACCTCGTATTTATTTATAGACGCTAGTACCGACCAAGGATACGAGGAGGAAGGAGGATACTACAAAGAAGAAGCCGAGGAGAACTTCAACCACTGCTCTGCACAAGGCAAGCTAACACTTGCAAGATACTCTGCTTTAGCAAGCCTTACTAATCAAGTTGACATATGCAAGCAAATACTTGCTTGTTACCATGCCAACTATATGCCTTAAGCATATGTGATTATACTCACTTGATAACCCAATCCTAGTTTTACTTGCAAGCTTTCTACTTTATTTCTATATCAAAGCTATTTCTTAGAGTTTACTTAAGTGACTTGGAGATTCTAGGAGGATAATTGAAGGTTGCATAAAGAGGATTAAATTTGGCCTAAGCTAGATAATCTTGATGTCATCCTAAGGCATGAGATTGAAATTAGTTAATCCCCACTTCCACCCCTCATTAGTACTCACTACCATTTGTAGATGCTAGTGCTAAGCATAAAACTTGATCAACTTTAGATGGGAATACTTGGTGGAAAGTGGTTATGAAAACCTTAGAATGATGAGTCATTCTACTGAGATGTTTTGACATGTGTTTCCGAACACCAGATGATTTGGATGATGAAAATGTTAAGGCATGAGCCTTAGCCCTTTATAAAACTGATGGTTGTCTGGATGCGATACCATTCCAATTTTACCGTACAACCACAATACCTGAAAATTGGGTAGGGCTTGACTGGAAACTTATATACCTTAGTATGGGTTCCCTCTCGGCCAAGGTGTGAGATGAGGCTACCTTGTGAAGATTGTCCACCTGTGCAGTACCCAATATGACAGTTGGTCATGGTTGGGAGGCCAAACTCACAGGAGAGGTGCCTATACTAGGGCGTGTAATTGAAAGGTTAGGATTGATTATCCGCATACTGAGTATGGTGATTTCAGGATTAGTTCCTGACGGATGTATCGAATGTTGTGGTGAAAAGTGTACAATATCTGCAGAGTGTCAAACTATTCGAATAGCCGTGTCCGCGGTTATGGACAGTTGGAGTGGCCATACTGTTCCCCCGTCAGATGTTTTCAAAATGACTTGTGAAATGAATTGAGAACTTGACTTGACCACAACAGAGTTGTGGCATGAGATACAAGTTCCCACTTAGGTGTTATAAAATTCAACTAGCTTTTCTTGCTTCTGAACTTAGTAGAGGTAAATCTGGATTTTTGCAAAACAACCATAGAGCTTAGTGTCCTACTACACAAACCCCTTTAACTTGTTAGTATTAGTTTGCGAGTACTTAAAGAGTACTCATGACAACTAGGATCATCTCCCATCGTCAGCATTGCCTGTGACCCCGAAGATGGAGCTTCGCCTACGCTACCATTATCATTACGTATTTCCGCTGCTTGATTTGTATTAAGAACTGGATCATGAGATCCTTATTTGTGTAAGACCTTATGTATGGTTTGTAATGGATGATGTACTGTGGTATCCAATTCTGTTATGTCTCGCAAAAATGGTAATCCTGGGATTGCGATGTATGGCATAACAGGCATCTGGGATTAAAAATCCGGGTGTTGACAGAAATCCTATACCTTGTGATACAAGTATTGAAGAAGAGACCAACTATAACCATAGAGAGCCTTATGGACCATATGGGGGTAATACTAATCCAATCAACTTAGAAGAGTATTCCGATAGCTACTACACCAATATATATGACTGGATCCAAGAAAAAGCTAAGGAACCAACTTACTATGAGGAAGCGTTGTCAGAAAACCCGGAATATTCGGTGGAGGATTACGCCAACTCTAGTCATTTTTCAATGACCAATCTCAGTCTCGGTACTTCTAATCAAGAATACACACCTCCTGGATGCTCTTATGCTCCAGAAGGTAGTCGTAGGACTTCAGGTCATCATGGACGGAACTCCAGGAAGCACTAGAGGAAGATGAATGTAAGAAAGGAACCACATCCGAAGGGATGAGGGCTTGAATAATGTATATAGAGGGTAATGCGTATTGTAATTTGAAGGGTTTGCCGAAATAATTGAGGATATATCCACAAGAATAAGAAGTTCTTGTAAGATAGTCGTGTAAATAGGTAGGGAGCAAACCGTTGGAACATCTAGTACATTTGTAAATTATTTAAAACCTATGTGTAATACATGGTATATTTTTTGTTGTTTATCGACTTTTGAATCTTATTGGATCTTCTTGATTGACTAGATTTGTACATGAAGTTTAATTAGGTGTGCAAATGCATGATGTAACACCTAGTTATTACTTGATGTTATAGACCTAGATAGAAACGGGCATTCGTGTAAGGGAGTGACGAGTTTCGAAGATCATAAGGAAGACTAACTTGAATGATGAAGCATGATATAAGAGGTATTAACACCATTTGTAGGATGGATCAAGCTTAGATCATCATTAGTCCGCAACAATAAGTAATGAACTTAAAGTTCAATCTAAATAGGTAATTTTGCTAAGAAGTCAATGGAGTAATTATGTAAGTTCATGGAAGTATCATGAATTAGTGCAACAAAGTTTTGGAACCCAAAAGGGTATTCAAATTCTGACAATTCAGAGAGAATGCCATGAGGATGCTAGAAACCATAGGGTATTACATACACCCTAGGAGGCTTCGCAACTAGTAAATTTCTGCAGCTGGTACTTGATCCATAATCGGTACTCTGATCCACAGTTGATGTTTTGTCCACAGTTGGTATCTGGTTAACATAGTTACCCAGATCTTCTTAGAAGTTGCATAAAGAACATTAAATTTGGCCTAAGCTAAGTAAGACCTAAAGAAGTATAAAATTTTAAGGCGATCGTCTTTCGAGATGCTTCGCAAGGTCAAACTTATCCAAGCGAAAATGTCCCAAAGTAAGTAGACATATAATGCTGAAAGATTTGTTTCAAAGATCCACAACTATGTGGATACACCGTATAATCTTTCATCGGACCCTAAACCAGTAAAATATAAGTTGAACAGGAACCAACATTCTAGTTTAAGAACCAATGGTCTCTATGTATGTAGTTTAAAGACTATTAGTAAAATCTAAGGGGGAGAGTAGACATTATGAATGAAAGTTGAAGAAGTACTATTGGTAATAATGAAAGATTATCTAAAATTTAATAAGGTAAAAGCTTAAAGGTGACAAAAGGTTAATCTTAACCGACTAATTCTAGAAGAAATAACTCGTAAGTGGTCTTTAAGAAGTAATAGAGAACATCCAATTGGACATAGGTAAAGAATAAGAAATTCCAATGGGTACGAACTAAATAAGTTCAAATCCAATCTTCACAAGGACTACCAGTATAAACCATACCACCATAAATCAAAAGTTATTTCTTTAGTCACAACTATTGATTAATCAAAAATTTAAAACCCTGTTTTAGTGAGACTTCCAAGACCTTATATAGTATAATAAGAAAGATTGTCATCGTGGAGTGGATAATGTAGTAAGCACTACAAGTCAATTTCTTACTCCGAAATGTGAGTTTGCAAACTTTGAGGACGAAGTTTATTTTAAGGGGGAGAGTCTGTAACATCCCAGCATTAGAGCTTAGAATTAATCTGAACCCTGATGTGTGCATTGCATTCATGCATAGAAAATCCAAATCATTTTTGCACTTTTAAAACAGAAATTTTCAAATTGATTGAAGCTTCTCTTAACTTGATGGAATTGAAGTAGATCATCAAGTTATCTGCGATAAGTTTCTAAATGATCCTTGCCAAAACCTTATTTGGGTAAACATGATTTGATATAAGGGTAGATCAGATATAATAATATGTCACTCATAATACATTGCTTTAATGATTAATATATGATCCTTAAGGGATCATCTCATACTATTCATTATAACAACATATGAATACTAAGTTAAGATTACCACTAGAATAATAAAAAAATGCAATGACTAATGTTGACCTATATTATTCTTGTCTATTCTTACTATGAGTATCATAGTAATACTTAACCTTAAACTCTTTAATGAGTTGGAGTTGGAAATAGACTAAGTCAAGATCATCCACTGAATATCTTTCTTCCTAATAGCAATCTTTATGGAACTTATCTTAATATCTGTTGTTCATCAATGTTGGATAATTTCCCATTGATTCACAAATTCTTTAATTACCAGTCCTTAATCTACTATTTCTTGATCTTATCATATTATCTACTTAAATCTTTTAAAGAGGGCATAGTCCATAAATAACCTTAATCCAATATGAGATACTAAGAAAATAATTTCAAGGTAATGGAATGTAGAGTCCCCCAACCTTTAATAAGGTAGAGATCCCTGTGTTTACAATGCTAGTCCCTGGATCAATAGCTAGCATCCACAGTTAAGATGTAATATCAAGAAACAAAGGTCATAATACAAATTTATAACCAGGAATAAAATAATTTATTACATCTTACATAGCTCATTTGGCTATCTCATTACAATGCATCAGAGATAACTATATAGCATGGATTTCTTCATCTTCAAAGTGCCACAGGCAATCATGTTGGTTGTAGACTTGTAATCCTAATCAACATACTTCACTAACATCAAACAAACCTACAACATAATAAGTTACAGCCACAAGGGTCAATACATTTGAATTGTATTGGCAAGTGATACTATGGTAGTATAGTGGAGTCTATCATCTATATGCATTTGGCCAAGTGGATCTTAGGCTTGCATTGCTCAAAATAGATTTTCCTTATCATTTGAAAACACTAAGTTTTTGTTTGTCAAAATCACCCAAGGCATCTCCCAATAGAAATTGGTGATCCTTTAACCCTTGTTTAACCACAAGTTTTTAACTTAGAAATTTGGATGAGGAGATTCTTGATAGCTTCCATGTATTGATGCTCAAATTGTCCTTTACCAGGGACATGGCTAAGTACTTAGATTTTACACTCTGTAGAGGTGGTGCACTTTCCCCACAAGACTTGGTTTCACCAAGACAAGATCTTTCAGAAGCCTTCCCTTAGACTAGAATGGACGTGTTCCAACCTATCAAACCCCTACCACCAACTGTCAATTTGTCTAAGTTATTGCAACCTATATGATCCAGTCAGAGCCCACGATGCCAAGTGGCTGCACTTTAAGCTTCTCAACATTTGACATCTCAAATCTCTTTGTTCCTAGGTGGCTTTCCACAAGTGAGATACCAAGTTTTCCCCAGTATACTAGACTTGGTGATGCCCAAGTTTTCCCTAGCATACTGGACTTGCATGACCACTCAACACAAACCATTCCTTCCATTCCACCCAGGTGATTCATTCACTTAGTTGTTTTATTAAACAAAACACAAGTCCTTGACTTAGAAATATTCCATAGTATGAATATAATCCACCCTTGTTTTCTACTAGCTAAGCTAAGCATGATAGTAGTAGGAATCTTAACTTAGGAAAATTCTACTAAGGTTTCATCTACTAGGATTTCCCATGGCATAGTTTACACTTAGCAAAAATTCCATGCAAGTCCTACTTAGAAATATCACTAATGCATAGTGAAAATAATGGGACAAAAGTATGAAGTATCACTTGACTTTTTGGTAGAGAATATAAGTTCACTCCTTGATCTTGCAATATTCACACTCTTCAAATCACTACAATTCAATCAAGCAAGCAATATTTCAATCTACCATTCAAGCAACATCACATAAAATAATAGAAACAAAGCAATGCATGCAAGCATGCAAAAGATTTTTTTTTGGAAAAGTGGTTTATAATAGGTTATAAACATTCTAAAACACTTATTGGTCATTTTTATAAAGTGGAAAAACCATTTGCAAAAGATTTTACCTATAAACCATTTTTAAATCAAATCAATATTTTATGTGGTTGAAAATGCTTTTAGCAAAGTAATAATTTTTATAGGGTTCACCAAATACATTTTCAAATCATAAAACTTGTTGGTTAGGGTCAGAGAGTTTAAATCAAAACATTTCCCAAAGGGTTTCCTCCAAAAGCATTTTTTAATAAATAAACATTATTTTTATTTGACTAGAAATGTTCTAAATCAAAATTTATTCTTTTGCTTCACCAAATATGTTTTTAAAACCATAAATTGATTTCTATGGTCAGTAGGTTCAAAACAATCCATTTGCCAAAGATTTTATCACAAAAAATAATTTTATATTCAAAATATGCCTACACAAGTTTCGGCAAAAACAATCATTTTACCAGAAGCAATTTACTAAAGAAAGGGCATGGTTGGAAAGTACTTGGTCTGCTGATTCCATTGATATAAAATTTGTACGTGTGGTTTGAAAGTTACGAATTTTAGAAAATTGAACATCTAATAGAAATGTTTCTGTTTTTAAAACGAAGTCTGAGCCACGTGGCTGTTTTTCATTGGGCCATACCGGTTCGTGCGGATCGCTCACTCTGGTGCGTTGGATCTAAGCTGCAACGCACGGTTCAGATAAGCTCATACCTCTTCGATAAGTTGTTCTATCTAAGACACTGGATGACGATCTAACGGCTGCTGCGCGTTTGACGTAGAGTGAGCGGAGCTGGCGGCGGCGAGTGGCGGCGGTGCGCTCTGGCAGCGAGGTTGCCGGTGATTCAGAAGGCGAGAGAGGGAGAGAGATGGCTTACAGCGATCACAGCGTCATGGGGAAGCTCGACGTATTCTTTTCCTAGACAGGGGAACACGAGGATGACCGAAATTTCTCGCCGGAGTTCTGCCTGGCGTCGGGCTCGTGCTGGTCTTGATGGAGGCGAGGATTGAGAGCGCGCTAAGATGAGTGGAGGACACAGTCAGATCCGCAAGGTCGTGGCATGCACAGGCGTATCAAAAAGAGGGAAAAGGGAGGTCAGAGCTCACCGTGTGGAGTCGCCGGAGTCGAGGCAGATGGTGGCGGACTTCAGTCGAGGTTGTTGCCGAGCGTCTGAGGCGTGCGCGAGTGAGGGAAAGGCACTGGCAGGTGCAGGAGATGATGGCGAGCAAATTGTGTGCTCTGGAGGTAGTGGGGCTAGCGGTGGTGGCCGGAATTGACGGAGAATCTCGTCGGAGCAGTGGGTGTTGCCGAGAGAAATTCGGGCAACCCTGCGGCAGAGGAGGTGCGGTGAGTGAAGGAAAAGAGAGAGAGGGCAGGCGCTTATGTACGCGTGATCACGGGGCTGAATCAACGCGCGGTTAATGAGGAATCAAGCGTGCAATGAATTGGCAGAAATGGCGACGAGGGCATGGTCTTCGCGGGGAGGAAGAAGACTGGCAAGTGGGGCCTGCTTGACAGCGAGAGAGAGAGGGAGAGTGGATCCAAGCCATCGTGACAGTGGGTTCCTCTGGTGAGAAAAGCTTGAGGAGAGAGGGGAGAGGTGGGATGATGCTAGGCCAGTGGGCTTTGCTGGGCTAGACTGGTTTAGTTCATTTTTTTGTACTGATTGATTTTCCCTTTTGTTTTTCTATTTATCTGTTTTGATTTTGTTTAATCAGTTCAAACATTCATTTGAATTCAAACCTCAATAAAACTTTGTGTAGGTTTTAATATTGATTAATAACACACTTCAAAGTCAAATTTAGAATAATAATTTTATTCTTTTTAGGGTATAATAATTATTTAAAATAGGTCCTTGTATTAATTCAAATAAGATTTAATAAGGTTTTTCAAACTCCATTTGAATTTCTAAATCTTTCCAAATATTTTCAGTAGGTTTTATTTATTTATTAGGTTGTCAAATAATTCACTTTGAATTATTTGGAATATTTTTTTAATATGATTTATTAATCATTTTAAATTTGGGTACTTGTCTTTATTCTAATGAAGTCAAATATGGTTTTAAATCCATAATTTTTATTTAGAAGATTTCTTTGATCTCATTTGAGATAATTAAATAACTTTTATTCCACTTGGGTAAATTCCAAATATTATTTCCCCATGATTTAATTAATCATTTCTAATAGGGATTTTATCTTTATTCAAATAGAATAGGATTTGGTTAATGCCCTTTTAATTAATCTGGAAAATTCTTTATCCATTTATTTTATTTGGATTTGGATTATATTCATTCCATTTGAATGTGGATTAGGTCAATATTTAATTTGGTCCTTAAATATTCCTCATTTAATATTTCTTTCTCTATCTTATAAAATCCATATCTTTTTATTTATAGATCCAAACTTGTTGATTCTAATTTGTAAAATCTTATTTTATTTATCCTTTTAAATCCCTTTAGGATTAATTGCTCACCATTTTGTATGGATTTATAGATAGGTGCTTTATTAGCTTTGGAAATTCAATTTCCTCATCTTATTAAATTCATAAGATTTTATCTATGGCTCCAAATTGAATGAAATCAATTTCTATGGTTTTATAATATTTCTATTTGTCTTTCTTGACCATTTTGAAATGTTTGTCTGACCAATTTTATATGGATCAAATCCATAGGTTTATAGATAACTTGGAAATGATTTTATTCTATTAGGGTTTAGGGTTTGGGTTTATTTCCCAAGTGTTTAAATTTCAAGATGCATTTTATGAGGAATGCATTCCACTTGATTTGAATTTAGTTGGATTCAAATATTAACCAAAGTTTGTTCAAGATGGGATTTTTAAGTTTTCAATTAGAAACAAAAAGTTTCTTTTCACCCTAAAATTCAACAGTTATTTATTTTGTTTATTTATTTATTTTTCACATTACAAGATTTGGAAAATCTTGGGATGTGACATGGAATAGTAGGATTGATAAAGCCTTGTTTAGCCAACTAAGAACTTAAGCCATAAGTGATTAAAGGATTATAATGGTGATGCTTTAGCCACCAATATTGAATCCTTACATTTATTATAAGTAATACTGGTGGGTAGAACATGATTGGAACTTTAGTAGAGATAAGTTATCCCAGAGTAGTCATTGCAAGCCACATAAATATAATTTATTGTTGGAGTAAAGTGAATATAGGATGATATTATTCAATTAAAGCTAGTATAGCTTAGAGTTATAGAAGTGGCATTTTAAAGGATAGTCAACTTTAGAGAAAAGTAGTTGGATGCATACAACTAATAGAGATACATTAGTAATGAATGATTAAGAAGATTGTGAGTAGAGTTTGAAGGAACTATTTGATGGATAGAAGGCTATCAACTGTAGAGTAGTAAATACAACCAAGCTATGATATGAGGAAGTTATGAATACTTTAGTATCAACTCAATGGATTTATCAATAACTTTACTATAATAATAGGTGAATCAGAATATTCATGTGAAGTAAAATTCATCATGTTAACTCATGATGATAGATAGTAAAAGGTAGTATATCTAGGAAAGGAATTCCTTAAAAAGAAGTCTAAAATTATGCATTATGGAAGATAGTAATTCTTGGTAAGCAATCAACTCTAAATCTTAAAACCAAGTAGAATATCCATTTCATGTTATTGATCTATCATTTTATATCCATATCACTTTATAGAAATATTTCCCTATAACAAATCACATAAGCACATCTTTGTTTATTCCAATTATCGTAATTATATGTGCTTAGGAGTATCTTTATCAATTCCTTTCTACAAAACATTCTAATTATAAGTTTCTTTTATAAAAGGTGATGTCATCAAATATCACAAACAGAAGACAATATGCTTAGTTATTAATTCTTTACTCATATCCATAAAGGAATCTAAGTATATTAAAAACCCTAAATTCTAGAGTAAATAATCATAATTCAAAACCTTAAACTCCTTTGTTTATCACAATTGATTATATACATTGCCATTTTCCAAATTAATGGGAGTAGTAATAACCATATCAATGTCTTATATTTCATGCATCAAATAATGGTATAAGATCATTATACATATAAAAGTTTCTATTCAAACTATGAGCCAACTAGAGTTAAGTTATAAACAAATAAGAATATATCATTTAGAAATCCATAACTAAAGGAGGAGAGTAAAATAATAAGAAAAGTTTCTACAAATTATTAAAAGGGGGTTCATATAGAGCAAATAAAAGAAATATAAAAAAATTATATAATAAAAGTTCACAAATGATGCTAAACATATTTTAGTATTATTGAAATTATCCAGCAAAGAAATCCTACAAAGAAAAGTTCAAAATCTAAGTCAAATTCAAATCTGAAAAGGAACACATAAAAATAGAAAAAGGTAACACAAATAAAAAACATTACCTGGCCGCAGCCCAACTGAAAGAGCATTTGCTATTCCTAGTGATTTTGGTGTTTGATAACAACACACATATCGGACTAATGTTTTGCTAAGTGTATCGCAGGTACTTTAAAAAGGTTTGCAAACATTCAGAAACTGTCTGCCTGGCGCGGTACCAAAAAGCGGTAGTACCGCTTTTTGCTACCGGACCAGACAGAAGCAAATGACTAAGTGTCAAAAAGTCTCTGCCGGGCCAGGTACTAAAAAGCGGTAGTACCGCATTTTAGTACCTAGCACGACAGAAGCTTTTTTACGCTTGTCAAAAGCTTCTACCTGCTCCGGTACTAAAATGCGGTAGTACCGCATTTTAGTATCGCCAGATGACAGGCTTTTGAACGTTGCAAAAAGTTGTCACACTGCATAGCAAAATGTGTAGTACCGCATTTTACTACCTGGCGTGACAGAGAGTTTTTGCACGTCGCAAAAAGCTTCTGTCTGCGCCGGTAGCAAAATGCGGTAGTACCGGGTTTTGCTACGTGGCGTGACAGAGAGTTTCTTGTATGATTTTGTGCTGTTCCCTCCAGGTCCGGTAGTACCGGTTGCCTCAAGCGGTACTACCGCTTCCCGGTAGCAACAACAGTAGTACCGCTGGGGGCAGGACCTGATGCTGTTTGAAAAGGGTGGTCTGGTACCAGGACCGGTAGTACCGGATTTTTCCGGTAGTACCGCTTGTACTTCCGGTACTACCGCAAGAATGCAAGAACGGTCGATTTTGTGGAGGGGTATAAATACCCCTCCACCTACCTTGGGACAAAATGCTCAGCTCATTAAAGTCATTGCCCACCATTGGAGTCCATTGGAGCCACTCAATTCTCAAGATCTCATCATCCAACCACCCAAAGTCCTTGATCTTTGGGGAATCGAAGGAGGAGGCCCCGATCTACTACTTCACCAAAAGAGATTTTCATTTCCCCCTCATTTTATTGAGGGCCCCTTTGCTCTAGTGTTTTGTTGGAAACCCTAGCTCTTGCTTTTGTTCTTACAAGCTTGTCTTTGATTGCTTTGACAGCTTGCTTGTATTTGGGAGCCTCCGATTAAGTTGTGGATGTGTGACCCAAACTTGTAACGGTGCCGGCTTCCACCTTGAAGGTTGCCGAGATAGTGGAAGGTGAATCGATCCTGCTAGTGAGATTCATCGGAGAACAAGGAAGGCTTTCGTGGCGTTGGTGGTTTGAAACCACCCCCTCTCCAAACGTAGACGTACTTCCCCTCAAAAGGAAGGAACTACGGGAAACAAATCCTTGTGTCTCCGCGTCCACTTTTCGGTTACCTCTATCCTTTACCGCACCCTACTTACTTGTTACTACTTTGTGTTGTGGTAGTTCTTGCATATTTGTCATATAGGTAAATTCACCTTAGTTGCATTATCTAGAGAATTTACCTTATTGTCAAACCTTAATTTGAAAAAGAAGAAAATTTGAAGTAGCACCTATTCACCCCCCCTCTAGGTGCCCATACGATCCTTTCAATTGGTATCAGAGCCTCGGCTCTTTATTCGGGCTTTACCGCCTAAGAGAATATGGGTAGCCATGATGGGGATGGTGGTAGTGAGTCAACCCCGGTGACCATGGAAGATCTCAAAAACTTGGAAACAAGATTGAGCTCTTCCTTGGTCAACGAAGTCAAGAAGATGCTTGAGCAACTTCTTAAAGACAAAGATGGCTCATCACCCCCATCCCCTCAAGAGGAACTACCATCCGTACCTAAAGGTAATACTCCGGTATCCCCCGAAGGTATGGTGGTAGGGGATAAACTAGACAATGCTCATTCCTCCACACGAATTGATGGGGGGAAAGGCGAGAACCGTGATTCTTGGTACTCTCCCGATCCTCCCATCCCTCACCCTCATGTGTACAATAGAGGTGACCCACCTAAGCTAGAAGAGTCTGCTACTTTTGCTCAATGGCAATCACTAATGAGAACTCATATGCAGCTCATGCATTGAACTATGGAACATCATCGAGCATGGACTCTTTATTGGGGATCCAAACAACTTGACAAGAAGAGAGGTTGTCAATAGTCAACTCAATGCCACTGCTTTGCATATGATTCAACAAGGATTGGGAACAAAGGATTATCCTCACATTGAGCATTTTAGCATTGCCAAGGAAGCTTGGGATGCTCTCACTGTGTTGTTTGTTGGAAATGAGAGTATGAGGAGGAACAAATATGATGCTCTAAGCAATGAAGCCGAAGGTTTCTACATGAAAGAAGGTGAAAATCACGAAGACATGTATCGAAGGCTCAAGACCACCGCCACCGCTTTTAGAAATGTGGGCGCCTCACATGTGGATGATGCATGGATAAAAAGGAAATATGTGAGTGCACTCATGCCTTTTGAGCCCACCGACTTGAAGAGCTTACAAGGTAGACACAACTATCATCTCATGACCTCAAATGAAGTTATGCAAGAGATGGCCGCTTTCAAGGTCGCCGCCAAGAATGCCAAAGATGCCCGCGCTCGTGCCCTCGGTATGAGCAATGTGGTCAATGTTGCTTTGAAGGCCAAAGTTGTGGACTTTGAAGATGAAGATGATAGTGATGAAGGTCTCCCCTTGGACCATCCCGATGACGTCAAGATTGCTCATAGTCAATACATGGCTTTCTATGCCAAGAACTTTTGGAAGAACCCCGCCAAGGCCAAGATGGAAATGCAACGAAGAAGCAATCCAAATGGGAAAAGAGAGAATACCACTAGGTTGAGAACTTGCTTTAACTGTGGTGACCGCTATCACTTTGTGGCAAGCTGTCCCTATGAGAAGAGAGAGGATTACGGTGGTAAGCTTGTGTTGAAAAAGACTCTCAAGGCACCTTACAAGAAACCCTTCATCAAGAAGAATCCCGTCAACAAGAAGCCGGGAGAAATTGTGCTGATCACTCATGAAGAATACTCCTCCGACAATGAAGTTGATGAAGATGAGGAAGATGAAACTTCGCATGGTGTGGCTGCTCTAGCCACCACCTCTTCTCCAACACTCTCACTCTTCGATTCTCCAAATGAGAACTCTTCCACCAAGAACGTCACTTGCCTTATGGCAAGAGGAATGGAGGTATCATCATCATCCCACTCTACTCGATTAGATAATGATGAATGTGATGATGAAATGTCTCTTGATGTTAAAAAGGAATTAATTTCCTTTGATGAGTTCATGACTAACCTAGAAGGTGATGCTAAGCTACATTTTGGGAACATATTAGATCAACTCTCCCATACTCAAGAGCTTCTAGATGTTAGATGTAAACTTGGGCATGAACATATGATTAAACTAGAGGCTTTGAGCAATGCTCTAGAAGAAGAACAAGAGACTAGGTTGTCTCTTGAGTCAAAGCTTGAAGGGCTTGATGAGGCCAATGACATCATTGTTAACAAACTCATCAAAGAGCGTGATCATGCTATTGCTAAATACAAACGTGCTAAAAAGGACAAGATTGAGTTTGGTGTGGTTCATGAAAAACTTGCCGAGGATTTTAGCTTGCTTAACAAGGCCCACAAGGTCTTGGAGAGTGAACTCTTGTATCTCACAAAGTCCCATGAAACACTTCAAACTCAATTGGCCAATATTCCTTCACCTAGTAACTTCATTCCATCTAGTAGCACAACTATCCTTGAAGAGAATGCTAGGTTGAAGGGGGAGCTTGCGAAGGACACATTTCCACAAGGCAACAAGTCTATTGATGATCTATTGAGCAAGCAAAGGCGTAGTGGTGATAAAGGGGGCATTGGTTTTGTCTCCAAAACAAAGAAGAAGAACAACAAGAAGAAGAAGGACATACCCGCACAGGTGACCAATAAGACCCTTGTGGAGTGTAAGACCACAAGTGGTAAAACCATGTCCCATGATGACTTTGCGGGTAGTGCTAACCCTCACTATGTTCTAATGCGTGATTACTATGGTGATGTGTATGCACAATATGTTGGTCCTTATGATGGTTATATTGCTTGGTCTATTTGGGTTCCCAAGACCCTTGTTGCTAACAAAAGAGGACCCATTGAAAAATGGGTACCTAAAAACTAGCTTGATCTTTTGTAGACCTATGCTTCCGGAGGTTCAAAATGGGTGATAGATAGTGGTTGCACTAGTCATATGTCCGGAAGCTCGTCTATTGTCAAGGACTTGGTGCCAAATGAATATCAAATCACCGTCACATACGCCGACAAGTCAAAATCTACGGTAATGGGTTTCGGCAAGGTTGTGGTGTCTCACGACATTACACTCGTGAACGTCATGCTTGTTGAAACCCTTGGTTACAACTTACTTTCTGTCCGTGCTCTTGGAAAGATGGGTTTTGCCGTCTTTATTGATAATGATATTGTGGTCCTCATGTGGAGCAAGTCGCTCAAGGTCGCTTTTGTTGGGTACGTCGAAAATGACTTGTATGTGGTGGACTTTTCGGGGCAAGCCACTGCAGGTCCGATGTGCTTATACGGAAAGGCCGATGTGGGTTGGCTATGGCATCGCCGACTAGCCCATATCAATATGAGAACTTTGCAAAGTGTCCATAAAGAGGGCCATATTGTTGGACTAAAAGAAAATGTTTCCTTTGCCAAAGATCCTGTTTGCAGGGCATGTGTTCTAGGGAAGATGCATGACGCTCCTCATAAGCCCACGAACCAAATCAAGTCTAACAAGATCTTGGAACTCCTTCATGTGGACCTATTTGGTCCTCCATCCCATGCAAGTCTTGGTGGGAAGAAATATTGTTTGGTGATTGTTGACGACTTTTCAAGATACTCTTGGGTTTATTTCTTCAAGTTGAAGAGTGAAACTCAAAGGACTTTTATCGACTTCATCAACTTGGTTCAACGGCAACACAATGTTCCCGTGTTGATTATAAGAAGTGACAACGGCACCGAGTTCAAAAACTACACCTTGAATGATTTTCTTAGTGATGAGGGGATTAAACATCAATATTCCGCTGCATACACCCCTCAACAAAATGGTGTGGCCGAAAGAAAGAACCGGACTCTTGTTGAGATGGCTAGGACCATATTGGCGGAGTTTAAATCTCCATACAACTTCTGGGCCGAAGCCGTCTCCACCGCTTGCCATGCTTCAAACCGGCTCTACCTCCGCAAGAAAATCAACAAGACTCCATATGAGATACTTACCAGTAACAAGCCCAACATATCTTATTTCCGGGTGTTCGGTTGTAAGTGTTTCTATCTCATCAAAGGTGTTCGTTTGTCTAAATTCGAATCAAAAGCATTAGAGGGTATTTTTGTTGGCTATGGTCTCGAATCTCACACTTATAGAATCTATGACAAGCTCTCCGGAGCCGTCATAGAATCTTGTAGTGTGACCTCCGAAGAATATGATGGTCCCCAAGGGGGGCGTGTTGATGCTTGTGATGCAGATGATGAAATGCCTCAGGATGCCATAGGAAGAATGGGTGTGGGTTATATCCGCCCTGTTGAGGAACCCCTTATGGCGGATCGAGAAGAACTATGCTCCACTCAAGTGGAGCCCTCATCTACACAACCTCAACATGCTCCATCTACCGATGAGGACATTGACTCAAGCCAAAGACAAGATGTGAACCCTCAACATAGTGATCAATGTGTGAACTCTGACCAAAGGGAGCTTGGTCCTTTCGATGGGTTGTCAAGTGGTGCCAAGTCAATTTGTCAAGGAAGATCCATCCAAACTATCTTGAGACGAGCTCAAACTGAGGCTAGAAGAGCACTTGATCAAGACCAAGGTCAATCTGTGCCTCCCAATGCAGAGGAAGACTCCAATGATGATCAAGGTCAAGTTGATGGTCAAGACGAGGATCAAAATGATGAAGAGGTTCCCCAAGAAACAATGAGGAGATCCACGCTCGTCGTGAAGCTAGAAAATAAAGAATGTTGGAATTAAGAGACCACACCCTCCAAAATGTGGTTGGAGATCTAAGGAAAGGAATTTCCACAAGAGCTCAATTGAAGAGGTTCAGTGAACACCAAGCCCACATCTCCATGATTGAACCAAAGAAAGTGTGGGAAGCCCTTGAAGATTCGGATTGGTTAGAAGCTATGCACAAAGAACTCAACAACTTTGAGAGAAACAAAGTGTGGAAGTTAGTTGAGAAGCCTAAAGATTGCCGCAATGTTATTGGTACAAAGTGGATATTCAAGAACAAGCAAGATGAGCATGGGATCATTGTAAGGAACAAGGCTATATTGGTTGCACAAGGCTATTCCCAAATTGAAGGCATTGATTATGGAGAGACTTATGCACCCGTGGCTCGCCTTGAGTCCATCTGTATCCTTCTTGCTTATGCGGCACATCATAACTTTAAGTTGCAACAAATGGATGTTGAAAGTGCATTCCTTTATGGTCCCTTAAATGAATTGGTATATGTTAAGCAACCCCCGGGTTTCGAGGATCCCAACTTCCCAAACCATGTCTACAAACTTGATAAGGCACTCTATGGGCTCAAGCAAGCCCCACGCACGTGGTATGAGCACCTTAGAGAGTTATTGTTTGACCGTGGCTTTGAGGTTGGGAAAATCGATCCCACTCTTTTTACTAAGAGGGTTAATGGGGAGCTTTTTGTTTGCCAAATCTATGTTGATGATATTATCTTTGGCTCTTCTAACAATGCTTTTAATGATGAATTCTCAAAGCTTATGACTAGTAGGTTCCGGATGTCCTTGATGGGGGAGTTGAAAGTATTCCTTGGCTTTGAGATCAAGCAAGTAAGAGGAGGAACTTTCTTCAATCAAGCCAAGTATACTCAAGATATGCTCAAGAGATTCAAAATGCAAGAGTTGAATGGAGCCCCAACTCCAATGGCAACAAAGACTCATCTTGAACAAAATCCAAATGGTAAAGATGTGGATCAAAAGGTATACCGGTCTATGATTGGTTCTTTGCTTTACCTTTGTGCATCTAGACCCGATATTGTGTTGAGTGTAGGTGTGTGTGCAAGATATCAAGCGGCTCCTAAGGAAAGCCATTTAATGGCGGTCAAGAGAATCTTTCGATATTTAGTTCATACCCCATTTTATGGTCTTTGGTACCCTCAAGACTCAACATTCGCTCTTTGTGGATACACGGACTCGGATTGGGCGGGAGACAGGGATGATAGAAAATCAACATCCGGGGCTTGCCAATTCCTTGGTAGGTCCTTGGTATGTTGGTCTTCTAAGAAGCAAAATTGTATATCTCTCTCCACCGGTAGTATGTTGCTGCTGCTAGTGCTTGCACCCAATTGCTATGGATGAGGCAAACTTTAAAGGAATACGGTGTCCTTTGTGACAAAGTGCCTCTTCTATGTGACAATGAAAGTGCCATCAAGATTGCATACAACCCGGTGGATCACACAAGGACAAAGCATATTGAGATTCGACATCACTTTATTAGAGATCATGTTGCTAGAGATGATATTGATCTATCCTATGTATCAACCAAAGATCAACTTGCCGATATCTTCACGAAGCCACTTGATGAAGCAAGGTTTTGCTACTTGAGGAATGAACTAAACATCGTAGATTCAAGGAGCTTGACTTGATTATCTTGCATTCTCACCTAATACTCGACCCATGTTTGGTTTAGGTGTAGGCATGGACATAGGGGGAGTGCGGTCCTAATTGATTGGACTATCCCTCCCCCCATTATGCGCAAATTAAACAAAATTCATTCCTCTTAATATCATTTTGTGATATGTGAGCTCAATGATGAGTTTCGGTAATGGACCCAAGATATATCTTCGTGGTGCCAAGCCGAGTATACTCAAATATGGTGGCCTAGGCCACCGCCCCCTCTCAATCGATAAGTTGATGTGCGTACTCATGTTTGTCACCTAGTTGAATTGGTTCTTACTCTTGTTTGTCATCCACTAGTTGGTGTTGATTCTTTTGGTCATGCACTCAAGTTTGGTTCTCCATATGTTTTTAGTGTTTTTTTTTCTTGAGTGCATTGGCCCATTTCCGCGTGTCTCTCTAAACCCAGGCCCCTCTTCTCCAACAAAACACATCTTCTCTGCACAAGAACCTTCCCTTTTCTGCTTCTTGGCCTCTGTCCTGATGGTAACGGTACTACCGGATCTCACATGCGGTACTACCGCCAAACGGTACTACCGGAAGTCACCGGCGGTACTACCGCCCCTGGGCGTGTTTCCAGGTTCCTGCCTGAAAACTTCCCAGGAGCGGTACTACCGGCCGATACCCTGATACTACCGCCGGCGGTACTACCGCCAGAAGGTCCCAGATTACACATTGCCAGTTAAGACGAGATTTAGGAGAGGCACCCCTCAGTGCCTCATTCATCCCTCGTCTCCACTCTTCACCAGCGCCACCACCAGAGCATGCCGTCGCTGGAGGAAGCCCGTCCGCCCCTCCCTCTCCCGGATCCACACCGGATTCGGCCTCCCCGTGGGCTCCTCCCTCTTCCCCACTTTCATGGACATCGGTACCACCGCCCTCCTCATCTTCCTACTTGTTTTCTCCATTGAATCTAGGGTTCCTTCGATTCTTGGTTAAAACTTGCATCCTTGAGGTTGTATCGTGTGCTATTTACCCGATCTATCACTTGGCCCGATGGGAATCGTGTCTTGACAAATAATTTGTTGCCCATACTCGGATTTTAGTTCAGATCTGCACCATAGTCGCGAGCCGGTAGTACCGGGAATCTTTTTCCGGTACTACCGCTTGGCGGTACTACCGCTTGTGCAGGTCCGGTACTACCGCCCCAGTACTGGCAGTATATTTTTTGTTCAAAACACTCATCTCCATCATCTGTTTTCCCCAGGTTCTTGTGCCCTTACCCCTATGGTTTCTCCCTCGTTCTTTCACAGGTGCAGGGGGTTCCCAGGGATCGCGCAAGCGATCCAAAGCTCACTATGAGATCAAGGACTATGAGTCAGAATCTGAGACTGAGTCTGAAGAGGAGGTCATGCCTCAACCTAGTGCCCGTCTGAAACTGCCAACAACTCGTGGTCGTGGGGGAAAGGGGGTCAAGCAAAGTGCTGGTCGTGGTAAAGCTCCTCCACCTCCTCCTCCCTCTGGTCCTCGCAAGAGTCAAAGTTCCGGGCCATCCGGGCCAAAGCTGTTGTGTGATATCTCTGAGTCTGAATTTCATGCTCTGCGGGTGGTCAGTCCGTATGGGCCGGCCCGCGCTTTTGCTCGAGAGAACAGCCTCTTCTTCACGGAATTCTAGGAGTGGGTGTTCCATGAGATTCTCATGAAAGATGACAAAATTGTGGTTCCTCCAAAATGGATCGAGATGAATCATGTGAGGAAGAATCTGAACTACTTTGGTGAGGCCCTTGACATGTGTACCAACTTTGGCTTGCTTCCTATTATGGAGTTCAAATGCAACTATGATCCAATGCTCATTGCTTAGTTCTATGCAACCGTTCACTTTTCCAAGAATAATGCTAGGACTCTCACTTGGATGACCGAGGGTGTTGTCAAGGAAGCATCGTTGGCTGAGTTTGCGGCTATCCTCGGGTACGAAGACCGTGGCAAGGATGTTCCTGTTGGGTTTTGGTGCCATGCCAATGACAATCCCATGAAGAAAGATAGGCTTGCCCCACTGTACATCCGGGGGCGCGGCATCCCTGGTAAGATCAAAGGGCTCCTTCCTACTTATGACATCATGCACCGCATCTATCGCGAGACCATTGCCCCTCGTGCTGGGAATGTTGATGAAATTCATGCTTACATGGTGGATATTATGATGGCCACCTATCACCACCGTGACTCTGGCCTCCCTATGGATGTGATAGATGTTATCTGGAATGAGATGGTCTGTGCCACTTTTCAGCGGAGGGTGCCTCCTTTTGCTCCATACATCATGGCACTCATCATTAGCAAGTGCCCGAAAATTGTCCGTGACTTGCCTCATCTTCGTCTTGCCACTCACCGCCACAAGAATCTGCTGATCAAGACCCATCTCAAACCCCGCAATGCGGATGGTCAGATTGTTGATGAGGATGGGAACCCGGTTGAGGAGGACTCAGGTGATGGTGCTGGTGCACCACAGGGTGCAGCTTTTGTGGTCTCTCGTCGCCAGCCCGCACAGCCATCTTGGGCTAAGAGGTTTGAGGCCAAACTTAAGAAGATTTTCTGCCTCCAAGTGGACAATCAGAAGCGCCTGTACGAGGCTCATGTCTATGCCAAGAAGGCCTGTGCTCGTCAGAAGGAGATGATGGAGGACCAAGGCTTGAATGCTTCCAAGGGCTCAGAGAACAACATTACCCCAGAAGACCAATGGATCTCCACGCACAGCCACTGGGAAGATGATGCCACCTCCTCCTTCCATGCCCCTCCACCTCATGGTGCATGGGACGACGTTGATGATGATGATGATGATGTGTGATCTTCGGGGTGTTAGTGTTGCTCTTGTCCCTTTTTGGCGTCTTGATGCCAAAGGGGGAGAAGTTGCACATTAGGTATCTTGGGAGATTTATGAGGAAAGTCACAAGCTCGTTCTTGCCTTTGATTTTATTCGCTTGTGAACTTTATTTGGTTGCCTCTTACTATGTGTGAACCTAACTCTTGGTGCTATGTATGTTAAGACTATGTGGTTATCTTATGGATCCATCTTGTGTGCATTATGGCTATTCTTGTTGGATCCATCCTATGTGATGATATTTCTCATTCCTAATCTATTGGTCATCACATGTTTCTTTTGTGGCAAAGGTATGTCCTCTATGTGCGACTTCTACTCTCAGTTAGCTTGTTTAATTGTATGGGGCTTGTGTCTACATATCTAGGGGGAGCCCCATCTACATCTTGTCGTCACTAGATTTCCTTGCAAAATGTGTGTTGTCATCAAACACCAAAAAGGGGGAGATTGAAAGAGCATTTGCTATTCCTAGTGATTTTGGTGTTTGATAACAACACACATATCGGACTAATGTTTTGCTAAGTGTATCGCAGGTACTTTAAAAAGGTTTGCAAACATTCAGAAACTGTCTGCCTGGCGCGGTACCAAAAAGCGGTAGTACCGCTTTTTGCTACCGGACCGCATGTAAGCAAATGACTAAGTGTCAAAAGTCTCTGCCAGTACTAAAAAGCGGTAGTACCGCATTTTAGTACTAAGCGATGTGCTTTTACGCTTGTCAAAAGCTTCTGCCTGCTCCGGTACTAAAATGCGATAGTACCGCATTTTAGTACTGCTCAGGACAGAGGCTTTTTGAACGTTGCAAAAGCTTCTGCAAGCGGTAGCAAAATGCGTAGTAAGCATTTTACTACTGGCGTGATGTAGGGTTTTTGCACGTCAAAAAAGTTGTCACTGCGCGGTAGCAAAATGCGGTAGTACCGGTTTTGCTACACCGGCGTGATGTAGAGTTTCTTGTATGATTTTGTGCTGTTCCCTCCAGGTCCGGTAGTACCGATTGCCTCAAGCGGTACTACCGCTTCCCGGTAGCAACAACAGTAGTACCGCTGGGGGCAGGACCTGATGCTGTTTGAAAAGGGTGGTCTGGTACCAGGACCGGTAGTACCGGATTTTTCCGGTAGTACCGCTTGTACTTCCGGTACTACCGCTGCAGTAAATGCAGCAACAGTCAGATTTTGTGGAGGGGTATAAATACCCCTCCACCTACCTTGGGACAAAATGCTCAGCTCATTAAAGTCATTGCCCACCATTGGAGTCCATTGGAGCCACTCAATTCTCAAGATCTCATCATCCAACCACCCAAAGTCCTTGATCTTTGGGGAATCGAAGGAGGAGGCCCCGATCTACTACTTCACCAAAAGAGATTTTCATTTCCCCCTCATTTTATTGAGGGCCCCTTTGCTCTAGTGTTTTGTTGGAAACCCTAGCTCTTGCTTTTGTTCTTACAAGCTTGTCTTTGATTGCTTTGACAGCTTGCTTGTATTTGGGAGCCTCCGATTAAGTTGTGGATGTGTGACCCAAACTTGTAACGGTGCCGGCTTCCACCTTGAAGGTTGCCGAGATAGTGGAAGGTGAATCGATCCCGTTGGGGTGAGATTCATCGGAGAACAAGGGAGGCCTTTCGTGGCGTTGGTGGTTTGAAACCACCCCCTCTCCAAACGTAGACGTACTTCCCCTCAAAAGGAAGGAACTACGGGAAACAAATCCTTGTGTCTCAAGGCCCACTTTTCGGTTACCTCTATCCTTTACCGCACCCTACTTACTTGTTACTACTTTGTGTTGTGGTAGTTCTTGCATATTTGTCATATAGGTAAATTCACCTTAGTTGCATTATCTAGAGAATTTACCTTATTGTCAAACCTTAATTTGAAAAAGAAGAAAATTTGAAGTAGCACCTATTCACCCCCCCTCTAGGTGCCCATACGATCCTTTCACCAACCCTACCTGCTTACCTAACGCCCCTATGCAGCCCACAATAGCCCAGCAACCAGCCCAACTCGTTTCTATCTGTGACTGACAAGTGGGACCAAAGGAGGACCACGGGTTGAGCTAAAAGAATTTCTAGGGGGTTATACGCAAAAGTCACGTCGTTGTCATCCTCACGCACAGACAGCTCGCTGGAGGAGCTCGCCGCCACCCGATGCCGTCATTGCCGTCTTTGCGCCAAGATCAACGCCGCCGCCGTCAGGAGAGGATAAGGAGGCCACCGCAACACCCATGCTCGTCCTCATCCTCAATCTAGCTCTCCAGACTCACTTCCTTTCCTCATCCGAAAACCTAGCTCGTCGGAGTTCATCGTTCCGGCCAACTCCGACAACCCCTCGCCTAGTGATAGCCACCGTTAGACACGCCGTCATGAACTGAACCATCCAAGACCAAGCACGGAGGCCCGCTCGTCGGGAATCATGTGAAATCGAGCATTCCTTTTCCTCGCCCGCCGTGGCCATTACCGTCGATTCGCCGTCGTCACGCCTCCCCAAGCCTCCTCGACCGCTCTATCGTCATCAGGGTAATCTTACGCATCTTTGGACCCTAATTTCGCTTGCTAAATCTCACCGTAGGTCTAGTTTCGTTGAGCATCACTGCTAGCCGCCATAGAAGCTCGTCTCCGATAACCCTCCGATGACCATTAGATAGCGGCACCAGCATCAATAGAATCGCCTTGATCTCCTCTGTCCAACGAACCTAGCCACAACCGCGCGCTTGCACCAGAACGATCGATTGATCGTCAACCAGTGAGGATCAAATCGAGTGACGTCATGCTCACCTCAGGATCAAACCATGTCAGCTAGTTTGACTAGTCTTGCCTCGCGTGGCTGGTGACATGGCCTAGGGCCCATATGTCATTGACTGGGGGTAGCTAACCATTCGGTAACAAATGCAATTTCATTAACCTGAGAGCTGAGGTGGACACTGGCCCACTAGTCAGTGACTGGGGCTAGCTCTAGATGCGGTGTAAAAAGTATTTCCTATTTAACAAATAGATAAAATGTTATAAACTTAATTATTAATATTCTAGAAATTAAATAAATGATTAAAACTTGTTTAATTAATAACTTTTGATTTACAATTCACAAAAATATGTATGATATATAGAAATTTTCATAAAAATAAAATCTATAACTTAAAACTATTATCAAATATTATTATGATGATTATTTAAATAAATATTATTTAATAAAGGTTTTATAAGTAACAAAACTTTGATAATTCATATTTTAATAATGGTAAGTGTTAAAAATATAAATAGAATATCAAAAATCTTAGAAAAATAAGAATTATAATTTAAAACTATAATCAAGTATTATTATTTCACTTAAGTAAATATTTATTATTCATTAAGTAATTATAAAATAATAAGAATTGTAAAAAATCATATCTTATTATTTATATATCACAAAAATAAATGTAATATACCAAAAGGATCACAAAAATAATTTCTACATATTAAAAATATAATATTCCACTTTTGAGTTAAATAAAAATTCAAATACTTTAATAACTCAAATTTAAACTTATTTACTTAATTAGTAATTCATATAAGAATGAATAAAATCTGTTAATATTTCTAAAATAAGTAAATTAAGTTTAATCAATAGCATTAGTCTTAAATATTAATAATATGAAGCCATAATGGTTTAAAACATTATAAATACCTTTTTATTAAATTATCTTCAACCTTAAGTAAAGATTATATTCTCAAATTCTTCCAATTCATGATAAAAACTTTAAAGAACACCTTGTGAATAAATCAAATCCTTTCCATCTATGTTAACTACCAAATTACAAAAACTACCACAACATTATAGAAAGTTCAAGATTAGTTAAGTGACAATATATCTTGATTTATAAATTATACTCACTCATCTATAAAAGGTAAATGATACTACTCCACTATAGAAGCAAGAAACTACTACACTAAGTAAAAGGACATTCAATCTTAAGTAACCTAAAGAGAACATTCCAGATACACAAGATACAAAGGTTATAAGTATTATACTTTCAAAACTATCTATATTTTAAAGTTAACTTTAGTCTCCAAGAATCTAAATATAATGCAACAAACATTACTATATGTTTTATAGTTAACTTTGGTCTGAAATAGTTAAGTTATAAAAACATCTCAAACCCAAACTATTTGAGCAAACATAAATAACAACTACCCAACTCAACTCACCACAAAGCTCGTTTAGACCTTAGAAGAGAAACCTTTTCTTCGAAGGTTATTCTTTTTGCCACTTCAAACAAGAACTCTTATATAAGCAACCTTAACTAGCATTTCATAAGTGTATATATTTTATTACTACATATGAGTTGCCCACAACCACTCATAAGCTCTAATAGAAGCACAAATGTAAGACCTATCTAAAAGGACCATACATTCCAAAGTAACCATTTCCAGAATCCAAACCCTAGGACAACATTATCCCAGGGATTTGCATTTAGAACATGCATCACATTACTTATGTATAAAAGCATATTGCTTCTTTAAACATTAGTCCTTACTGGACCAATGATGCCGATTTCAGATTTTGGATCTTATACTGACTCGAAGACCATGAGTGCATAATCTTGCAATCACAAAAGGCAAGTTCAAAATTGCTCATGTCCTTTGTTTATTTTCTGTAAAGTATTTTACAAATCTAGTGTTGTTATCACCTGCATTTGAAAAAGTTCTAAAAACACTATTTTCAATAAAAATGTGAACTATTGATTACTGATCTAGGGTGATCAGCTAATCTATTAAATCTGACAGTTGGGATACCACTGTTCAGAACTATATCACTTAGGACTTAACAACCAATGTCGCCAGTGATTATTGCGCCGTATATTACGCGTTGACCATGAGATTTGGAATGGGACGGAGAAGTCAGCTGTATCTTCTTCCTCTCGCATGAAGATGGATGTGTAGGTCGTGGCTGTTATCCTTGTAGCGTGCATATTAATTGGTGATTCGTAGAGGATATGCAGCATATGGGTGGGAACCCTCAACGTCCCACAATAGTTCTAACATCTAACGGTTTGTACAAACCATTGTCGTAATCCTTTATGTGGGCATGGTGTACACCAAGGAGGCATGCGAGGTCGTGAAGGGGGCAGTGATTGGCTTGGATCATCTTCTGGGCCCCACATCATGGAATTGTGGATGGGAATAAGCTACCCGGTTGTGCAACAAAGAGTTGATCTCTCATGGGTAAAGTGACGCACCTCTGCAGAGTGTAAGAACTGTAACTTGTTACTCCCTGTTCCGGGAAGGAGCTATGAACACGGCGGGAAAGGAACTCCATGAAAGTTCTAGTAAACCCGTGAAGGCTGACGGACATAGCTTTTCAGAATAAAAGCAACCTTTGAAGAAATGTTCATAAAAACTTGCATTGCCTACGACCTACGGTCTGTGGCTATAGTTATAGTTCATCAAACACTCCTTTTCTAGTGAATTTGCTGAGTACGCTCGTACTCAAAGTATCTTCTTAACCCTTGCTAGATTCTGAGGCCAGGATAGACAACATCTACATCAAGTGATGCTCCAGGATTCATCAATCAAAGCTTAGATTCTTCAAAGACAAGGAAGTCAACAAATACCTCAACTCAAGTGAAGACGAAGTTACTGATTAGATAGGAATGTAATCTCTAGCCAGAGAACCTAACTCTGTAGTGTATTGCAATAGCAGCAATGCCAACCCCTTAATTAAAATACTAGTCCCAATAGTATAATAGTCTTGCGTTGTTATTTTTTGATTCTTCTCCGTAAGAAGATCTTTCTCTCTCTCTTTAACCTAGAGTGTTCTCTAGATCTTATGTAAAGAGTGAGTTGTAACCTTTATCCATGTATTGGACCCGCTGCGTTTCTGTTGTCCTATTCTGAGGGATGTAATACTAGTGAACGGTGTTTCATTGGTGTTATGTCAATGACTATAGTATACTACATCATGCAGTGGCATGCTGGGTCACCGCAATCTCGACAAGCAATACCACCAGGGATATCATTGGAACATCTTAGGAAACCATCGATCAAGCCGTCACCAGAATCCGAGTCAATCAGGCTCACCCAGGCGAATCAGGAGTCAGACGTTGTGCCAATGGATATTGACTCAGGGGCAGGTCCGAGACACTCGAGGACTGACCCGCTCACCTCAGGGGTAGACGAATCACACTCGGGGACTCCTCAGGTCATGTCGGCAGAACATATGTCGGCCGAACCAATGGAAATTGATAGGGAAACAGATCCGGCACCACTGATACCAACATGGGCACAGCCAATATTCAACTACTTAAATGATGGAACTTTGGCGGATGATGAGATATTGGAAAGGCAAACAGAAAGAAGGGCAAAAGCGTACACTATAATCAACAAGGATCTGTACAAAAGAAGTGTGACGAGTGTACTACAGCGTTACATCAGTTCAGAAAAAGGCCAAGCAATTTTATTGGATATTCACCAAGGAAAATGTGGGCACCATGCATCATCAAGGGCATTGGTGGCCAAGGCATTCCGACATGGATTTTATTGGCCAAGTGCATTGACATAGGCACAAGAGCTAGTCGGAAAATGCAACGGTTGCCAGCATTATGCATCCAAGTCACACTTACCAGCATCTGAATTGAAGACTATACCAATCACTTGGCCATTTGAAGTATGGTGCTTGGATATGGTAGGACCATTCAAGCCAGCAAGGGGAGGCATGACTCATATATTGGTAATGATTGATAATTTCACCAAATGGATAGAAGTGAAGCCTATCAAAAATTGGATGGCAAAACAACTGTCACATTCCTAAGGGACATAATCCTGAGATATGGTTACCCACACAGTGTAATCACAGATAATGCCACAAACTTTGCTGAAGGAGCTTTTGCTCGATTCTGCGGAAAAAACCGAACAAGACTCGACATAGCGTCAATCGCTCATCCAGAATCAAATGGACAAGTTGAACGAGCTAATGGCTTAGTTCTATCCGGAATAAAACCCCGTTTGATGGAACCACTCCAGAGATCACCTGGATGCTGGATATAGGAACTACCCTTAGTGCTATGGAGTCTAAGAACAACTCCGAATCGATCAACAGGCTATACGCCATTTTTCCTCGTGTATGGGGAAAAAGCAGTTTTGCCTGCCGACATAGAGTATGACTCGCCAAGAGTAAGGCAATACTCAGAAGCCGAGGTAAAAGAGGCCCGAGAAGATGGAGTTGACTTACTCGAATAAGCAAGGGAATTGGCACTGTCCAGATCTGCTATATATCAGCAAAATCTCCGACGCTACCATAGCTAGAAAGTTCAACCTCGTGTTTTTCGAGAAGGGGATATGGTGCTAAGAATAGTGCAGCGCATAGCAGGAATGCATAAGTTATCACCCCCATGGGAAGGTCCATTCATTGTAAGCAAAGCATTGCACAATGATTCATATTATCTCATAGATGCTCATGAAGCACAAAAGAACAAGGCGGACAGATCAGGTGATGAGACCAAAAGGCCATGGAATGTGGCACTGCTTCGCCCCTTCTACACTTAGGAGAAGCAGTGCATGTATCACTCAAACTCTCATATGTCGGACGCTTGTTCCGGCTATGTGCTAATAATAAAATGGTATGATTCGAAGAAACTGACTCGGGGACTGCCCCTTATGTTTATCCTTTCAATTATTTTATGTCGGCTAGCATGACACCTAAATCTTATCTCGGAACAAGTAGCGTTTACTCGGAAAAAATCAACTCTTTGACTATGTTGTTGTCCGAAAACATGGCTTCATGGCAAGCAAAAGGAACGGATGCAGGACGAGTAAACATGAACGATGGATAAGTACAAGGAGAAACGTGAGTCGACCCTATGTCTTTCTCCTAACCCACTGCAGGTTATATCACATGGTGTGTTGAATGATCCTCAGCCAAGTGATCTAAGTTTCATACCCACTAACTATATCCTTAGTACTTTGAGACTCTAATGTTGAACGCCAAAAAAGGTAGACAAGAGCCAAAGTCAAGGAAAGGGGAAACGACAAAATGAGACTCGGGGACTTGCCCTTGGATGATTCACACTCAAAATATAACAAGATGTTTAAAGCCTTATCAAAAGGCACACAACCAAACATAAGTGCAATGTATATTAAATTTGTACCCGACATACCGGGGATCTCATCAAAGTTTGAGTATTTGTCCTATTCAATCTAAGAGCAGTCTTGGAGCTAGGAGCATCGCTTGGAGCATCTGCCGAGTCAGGGGCATCAGTCGCCGAGTCTTCAGGGTCGTCCGACTCAATGGCCTCACTGTCAGCACCCTCCTCATCAGCAACTTCGACAAGTGCTTCGCCAAGGTCGAGGAAGCTGGGCCCATCGCACCAAGCATGCACCATAGTATACTCGATCATGGCGTAGGATCGCTCCTGGCGTCTCTTGATCAACTCAGGATCATTCAGCCACTTCCCGTCCCCCCTTATGCATGCAAGCACATCAAGATTGATGTCCTCATACCATGAGAGAACAAAGGAAAGAGCCTTATCCGCTGCAGCTCGGCCGTCCGCCTCACGCCACTGATCCAGCCTGTCTTTGGTGTGAAGCAACCTTTCAGCAAGGGGCTCGATGAGTGTGGGTACGTCTTCATCTGGCCAGAGCATGCGGAATGCATGAATCGCTGATCTGAGCAAGTCCACGCTGCATGACTTGAGGGTCTTGACGCGCTCCGACAATGCTCGCCGTTACTCACCTCGCCATCAGCTAGAGCACCAGACTCGGCTCTCATATTCTTCATGGCCCGAATGGAGAACATATTGGCCTCGGGAAAGTTCTCTACAAGAAAAAGAGAATATTAGCAAAGTAACAAAGGGGATGACAAAGTCAAGAACAGAAAGCACAATGCAAAAAAGGGTAAGAACTCACTACCGAGAAAAGAGTTGATGGCGCCGAGTTTGCTTTGCCAAGCCTTGGACTTGGCTTGGAGCATGTCGAGATCCATGTTAGCATACTCAACCACCGATTCGGCCTCCTTGAGCAACTCCCTAGTCTTCTCGGTGCTGGCGGCATGCTGGCCGTCTTTCTCGGCAAGCTCCTCCTTTAGCCCTTGCACCTCGGCCTGATGCTTCTGCTCCATATCGCCCATCAGCTTTTTCAGCCGGGTCACCTCGTCTCGCTCCTTCTGGAGTTCGTCTTGGTGCTTCTCTTCTTATTTGGAACAAATTACTCGTCAGCAGCAACAGAACTATCTTGATCCGTCAGGATAACAAGGCAAGAGAATGGCATGAATGCAAAACAGCACGAGGAAGGCTAAGAACTTACTCTCCGTCTCGCTGATCTGCGAGTGGAGCGCGTCGATGGTGGATTGGGCATAAGCTGTGGGAAAACAGCGAGAAAAGACTAAGAAAATATGACGAGTAAGAAGATTACCTTGGCCTTGGGTCTCGACTTGCAGCTTCTCATAAGCAACTTCGAGCTTGCGATGCTCCAGGAGGAGAGCTTGATGCACCTTGGTACGCTCATTATGCGTAAGCTGCACAAAGGAAACAGACAGTGAGTAAATGGAAAAGTCAAGCTCCAAGCCGGATAAAGGGTGACTCCTATCTTAGAGCTTACAGCCGAGTAAGTTCCTCACTCGGCAGTAACCTCGGGGACTAGGGATTGAAACTCTAGCATGCAAGCTTGGCATAAGGAAATAAAGACTAAGTTATTGCTTAGAGCTTACCGCCGAGTAAGTTCCTCACTCAGCAGTAACCTCGGGGACTAGGTGATATGTATAACACAAATACTCATCAACACAAATGAGTAGGAAGGTTATTTACCTCATTCACTTCATCCGCGCGAGCCATTAAGGTGATGGCCTGCTGGGTCATGTCAGAAACGGCCTTGGGGCCCAGCTTTAGGACTTGTTTGGATGGGTACCAATGTCGGCCTTACCAAAATATTGGTTGTACCCTAACTTTTTGGCTACGGTTTGGTTCGCGTCCAATTTTGGCGCGCCCTGGTGAACGCGGGCGTGCCCACGTCTGCTTTTCGCCAAATCGCGGGCGAGACCGCGGCATGGAAATCGACCGCCAAAATATTGGCTGCCAATTCTGGCGCGCCTAGGCCACCAAGGTATAAATGGGTGCTCTCCGTTTTCGCGCGTATCCTCTTTACTTTCCCCTTCTCCTCTCACCTGTGCGCGCACAAGAACAAGAGAAATCCACGATCTGCTGGCTGGAGCTATCACCTAGACGCCGATTTCCCGAGTCCATAGGAGCTGCTCCGGCTTTGCTCCATCCCTCTCCACTTTCTCTCAATCAACTCTAGCCAAGGTCAGATCTCAAATCCCCATCGAACCTACCCTGATCTACTTTTCTTATGGCAGATTCACTTCAATCTTGGACCTTTTGGTTGGATATATGCCGCACGTAACTTCTACTTGCTAGATCTGATCTATTGCTTATCAAATCCTTGCTATTTGTTAGCACGTATTTGCAATTTTATATTGCTCCAGATCTGTGGATATTTTTATAAGTTCTTCACTCCTATTATCAGCGATTAGCTGCTCTGATTTTGTAACATTTACTTGTCATTATCACGTAAGGATTTTTAACGATGTGTTCGGATAATTTATTTATATCACTGTACTTATTTGACTCAGATGGACATGGACCAACAAAGATCTTATTTTTACAACATGTTGAGGTAGAGGACTCTATCTGTCATTCTCCTTCTGTTGGCTCTTTGGTATAGAAATAGAGATGGTAGAAAAAATATAGGTCAAGGTCGAAAGTATGATCCACTAGTTCAGAGAGACCTCTATAGAACTAATGTGTTAATTAGGCTTATTAACACATCAGATGTAACATGCATCAAACAACTGAGGATGTCTCGGCCTGTATTTTACAAGCTATGCAATAGGCTAAGGCAGAAGGAGTTGTTAATTGACACATTTCATGTTTCGGTAGAGGAACAAGTTGCAATGTTCCTATACATGGTGGGTCAACATCACACAAATTCATCTGTTGGATTCTGGTTTTGGCGATCTAGTGAAACAGTGAGCAGATATTTCAATATTGTCCTACGTGCAATTGGGAAGTTAGCACGTGATCTCATTTATATTAGATCAACTAATACACATGCAAAAATCACTACCAGCCCGAACAGATTCTACCCCTACTTTGAGGTAACTCTTAAGCTGTAGAATTTAGTATTTATTATACAAGATCGGCCTTTTCCAAGCTTGACCTACACTATTCTTTTTTGTATTCGTAGGGATGTATAGGGGCACTAGATGACACTCATGTTAAGGCTTGTGTTCCTGCCCACATGGTGGACAAATTTAGAGGCCGAAAGTCATACCCCATCCAAAATGTGCTAGCAGTTGTTGACTTCGACCTTCGGTTCACGTATGTTCTAGCAGGATGGGAGGGCTCTGCCCATGATTCCCTTGTGCTAAATGATGCCCTCACACGTCCAGCGGGTCTTAAAATACCTGAAGGTACAAACACAACATCACATACATGTTTGTCACTTGTGTCAATTTGGCCTCAACTCACCATTAATATTACATGACTGTAGGGAAATTTTTCTTGGCTGATGCTGGGTATGCTGCAAGGCCAGGGATATTGCCTCCTTATCGTGCCGTGCGCTACCACCTAAATGAGTTTGCTGGATCACGTGACCCAACTACCCCACAAGAATTATTCAACCACCGCCATTCATCACTTAGGACCACAGTTGAGCGAGCATTTGCAGCTTTAAAGAGTCGATTTAAGATTCTAACTCAGAGGCCCTTCATACCTTTAAAATCTCAGATTAAGGTTGTAGTTGCTTGTTGCGCTTTACACAATTGGATACTAGAAAATGGTCCAGATGAGTATGTTGTGGATGAGGCCACGTGGTATGCCAACCTCCCTAGGAGTAGCGGTCGGGTTCGTGATCGAGAGGCTGACATACGTGAGTGGGCTGCCAAGCGTGATGGAATAGCCCAGCAGATGTGGGAAGATAAAGTGAGTGCACAGGAGTGAGGCTGATGCTACCCTTACTTAGTGCTTTTGGTGTATCTCCATGCAAGTGATTAGTGCTTTTGATGTATCTCCACGCACAGGATTAGTGCTTTTGATGTATCTCCATGCACAGGATTAGTGCTTTTGATGTATCTCCATGCACAGGATTAGTGCATTTTATGTATCTCCATATTGAGCTTCGTAGAGACAAACCAGTAACTTTCAAGTTCAAGAAACTACACCACTTGCAGTGTGCTGATGCTCTAAACGGCAAGTTTTCTCTCGGGGCCACTCAAAACCAAGTGGATCGACATTATCGTTCATGCAAGGAGAAGTGGAGTTGGGTGCGACGGGCCATGAACAATAGTGGCAATGGATTTGAGGCTAGCACTTGCAAATTTACACTTTCTGAGTCAGAAAAGCAACATCTCAGTGTAAGTGTTTATCTCATGGTCTGCATTCTCTTTTCTTTATATGTGCATCTTCTCATGTTTTATGCTTATTACATAATATCTTACCACTAGGTTGCCTTGCCTTGTGATAGAAAACTACAATCAATTATCTTACTAGACCCATCAGGTTCTTCCATCAATTGGAAGAGTTGTTCTCTGACCAATCCCAAGATGATCGCTCACTCGCAATTGACCAAACCACTGTTAATGTTGATGATGGTAATGATGACAATGAGGATGTGGTGGAACTTGAAGACTATCAAATTCCAGTAGAAAGTGATGAAGATGACTCAGATACAATTGGTCCCCATAGTCCTAAACTTGACTTGGACGACAATCCTGTAAACAAGAAGCGCAAGCGAGTGATATCATCACCTTCCAATAAGCCAACCAAGGGCAAAGCAAACAACAAGGGCAAAGCAAACAACAAGGGCAAGGTATCTAATGATGATATTGCAGCTAGTATTAAGAAGCTAGCTGACTCTCTTGCAGCCCCTATTATTCCTATGCAACCAATTCCACCTGCAGATCCTTATGCAAATATTTGGAAACGAATAAATTCTCTAACCATCACGGCTAAGGATAAACTTGAGATTGCATCCCATCTATCCAAGCCAGATCAAGAAATCTTTCGTAGTTACCTCAACTATGCTGACGATGTAGTGCTCCAAGAGTGGGTCATTAGCTACTTTGAGCCTCAGTTTCGTCATGATGGTCGTGATGGTGGATCCGCAGCTGCTCACTGAATTGCCATGATCAAGTTTAGTTTTTGGCCACCTTTTGTTTATATCACTAGCAGTAATACTTTAGCACCTGGTGGTAGTATGGACACCATATATAATGCATATTTTGTGTAATATTGAGCAGACCTGGGATGTGTGGCTGGCTGTAGCATCTTAAATGGCCTGATAAAGGGCTTGTTAGTACGTGAACCTTATTTTGTTTCTTGGATTTATTAGATGTATCAAACACGATATGGCCTATGTAATGTAGTGAACCATGTTATTGTGAAGACCAGAGGTGTTAGTTAATTCCATTTGCATATATGTACTTTATAAATACAGGTTTTTTTGTTGTCATGCAAGTTATGAGAAAATGGAACCAAACCAAACAACAGCCAATCAAACATACCAAATATTTGGCAAGTCATTTGGCTTCAAACCAAATGGAAGCCAATGGGGTTTCCAAAATTTTGGCAAGTGCTACAGGATACAAACCAAACGGTCACATGTTACCAATATTTTGGCTATGCCCTGCATTTGGTCACGCCAATATATTGGTAGGGCTGGACGGGGCTCTATCCAAACACACCCTTAGCTTCTTGCCAGCGCGGGTGCTGACCTCTTGCTCGCCAGCTGCATTCCACGCCACAGCATAGGGCTCAATGGAACCAAGGCCATTCCCGCTGAGCGTCCGAGTGAGAACTTGCCCCTTCTTTAGGATAGTTCCCACATTGGCGCGGGTTGCAGCGGCACTAGTGTGAAGGGTAACAGCTTTAGAGCCATCACCTGACCCGGCAGCTGCAGATCTGCTCGGTTTACCCGTTGGGACGAGCATTGTTAGTAATGTCGTGGGACGGGTCTGAGGAGCAGTACCCGGAGCACAAACCAAAGTTATTTGTTTGGTGGAGGGGGTCTTGCCAGATGAGGTGCGAGCCAAACCAGGAGCCGTAGGCCGGGTCTGGTTCTTTGACAGAAGAGGAGAGTGAGCAGATTTGTTGGGAGAAGAAAGGGGAGCCTACTGAATGGGCTCAACAATATTGCTGGCACCAAGATCAGGAAGTTGTTCATGCGCACCAGCTTGTGGGCTGGTGCCAGAGGAACTGGTGGCGGAGGTTTTCTCGGTGCCAGCATTGCTGGCACCAAGATCAGAAAGTTGTTCCTGGCCAGCACCAGGGGTGCTGAGCCGAGTCTCCTCCGCCGGGTGCGCCACCGGGTCTGACTGACACTGAGAAGCATGAGCCTCAATAGTGGGAGCCTCGACTCAGACGGGGTTCTGCACCATAGAATCAGTCGGAGCAGGTGCAGGCCTTAGCAGAGAGGCGATGCTAGGAGCAGCCTGGCTAGCCGACAGAGGCACAACGCTGAAAACAACAAGACACGCATAAGAAAATAGTAGCAACGCATAAGAAGGAAAAATGTAATGTAAGCAGAACACAAATGCTTACCCGGTGACAACCGGATCGTGCGGTGGGCGACATGTGACTCAGCACCCAGCAACTTTGCGAGTCTCAGCCAGCGTGGCAGCAACAGGAGCAGCGGGAGTAGCCTTGCTCTTTTTGGCTGGCTGGGTACTGGAGGAGGCCCCGCATTGCTTATTCGTCTTGGCGACGGGGATTTTGCCGACTCCGCCCACGGCGAGAGGTGGAGTGCCATGTACTTGGCCAGTTGCATAAGTAAATGACAAGCTTACTCGAATAAGTTAGAGGGCTAAGGTCACAAGGCAAGTACCTCCAAAATCTTACAATCAACATCCTCATCATCGTCAGACCAATCTTGTAAGGGGTTTCGAGATTGACTCTTACCCGAAGTTGAAGGAGCAGCTGTAACATCCCAAAAATATTATACTTGAATCATCAAACTCAAATCACCAAAATTAGAGTTAACAAAAACTTTTCCATTTAAAAATATGAAAGCATGCATATGTGTATGCATTATAATTTGGATTCTTTTGAATTGCCTTGGTTGTGTGTTTCTTTGCTTATAAAATGATTCTTAGGTGAAATAAACATCATCTAAACAATCCCCACACTTTTCCCAAAGACAAACAAATCAAAACAAACAAATTAAGTGAATGGTCACTTTGGCCAAATTAACTCCCATGCCTACTTTGGCTATCTCTAACTTTCAGAACTTAATAGAAACATGTTTGGATCTTTGCACCCCTTGATAGTACTCATAACAAAGTACCAAGACCTACTTTGTGATCATCCAAAAACATTTGAATGCATAGTTTAAATGACAGTTTAAAATTGAATCTATTTCAAATGGGAAGATCCCACTTTTTCAAAAACCACTCAAATAAGCTCAATTTTCAAAACCCAAGCATCCACAGACTCACCAACACATGCCTAGCACACCCACCAAAAATATTTTCAAAATTCAAAACTTGAGTTCATGCGGCCATTTTATCAAACAGGTTGCAGATGCAAATCAAACAAAATCAAAACACTATGTTGAGCAGTGTTTTGGACCTAACTTGTTCCCTCTCTGGACACCACTAGCCTTAGTAGATCATCTAACAACCTTAGCTAATCACTAGAACCACTATAAGCTGGCCATTGTCATCAATGGTGAGCAGGGCGAGAGCACCATTGCCACCCCATAGTCGACAGCAAGCTACGAGCAACACTAGCCTCGCCAACCTTGTCTGGGAGCAATCTAGCACCCCACCGCCACTCCTTGTCCCAGCCGCGAGCGATGCCAGCCAATGGACCACACGCCCAGGCCATGCCAACCTTCTCTGCAACCATGCCGAGAGCGCGCCCCGTGCGCCACGCTCGACCAGCACCCACAGACCGCGCACCGCCCTTGCCGCGTGCACGCGTGATCACCATCGTCCCAGCAACCCCGCAGACACGCCCGTTCGCCGCCGCGCGGACCACGCGCGCTGTGCGCCATCAAAACTTCTGTCGGACCAGCGTAGAGCACCACAGCGTTCCGACCAATCAACACCGCCCCACGCCTTGAAACCACACCGTTGAGCTTCGCCAGGGAGCACAGCACCGCCCCCTACCGTCGCCCACACCGATAGCCCTCTGTACCGACGACCACGACGAGCTCAGCTTGTGCCCGTCGGTCCCCTCTCGCCACTATAAATAGAGGCATCCCCCGCTCGAATTCTTCACACCATTCTACTCCCCTCTCACCCAGAACCACCCCACCTCATTCCTGGAGCAAGGCGAGCAGCGCGTCACCGGAATTTCACCGGAGCCCGCCGCTGCTGGAGAAGAAGGAAGCCATCGATTGGAGCCGCCCCAGGAGAAGCTGCCGGTGCCAGGAGAATCGCCGTCGTCGACTTCGTCGTTCGCCCGCATCGCCAACCTTCTCCTGAGCCCCGGTGAGCCTCCCACGACCCCCACCGAGGCGCTAGGGTTCGAGCTCGCCGGTGACCTGTTCATCGTCGATGACGACCCTCAGCCGTTGATCTCACTTCTAATCCAACGCACCACATCGCCTCGTACCTCTTCGCGTTTAAAGAGTCACTGACCATTAGACCCCCCTGTCAGTTGCGCCCCGTGCTGCAGAGTGAAACTGGGCCAGCCCATTACCCCTTCCCGCGCAGCCCACTCGTTTGAATTTAGCCTTTTCTATTTTAATTCAAACTCAGTTCTGTACCTAGTTTCAAAAATCAACCCAGCTCGATTCAGTAAACCAAATTGAATGAAACCAATTTTGTTAGAAAGGTCTTGAAATGCTTAATCTAAGCCCGTTCGATTCAAATCACTTGGATCTGTAGATCACCCTTGGTAAAAATAACAAGGCAGAAGCTTTTCTGCATTCAAACATTTTTCAAATTTAAACCATAATAGATTTTGAGTTGACTCCAACTCTCAAAAATCACATTTGATCATACCTTTCAGAATATATAAAAATATATGGGTTTACTTACAGAAATAATGTCCAAGTAATAAAAGAATGCCACATAGGCATTTCTAGTCACTTTAGTTTATTTAAAATAAAAGGTTAAACCTTATTAAATTATGACACCAATTTAAATCACATTCTCATGTACTGAAATATGTGGTGATGACATGTGTCAACATGATCCCATGTTTGAGTTAGAGAATATTAAATCTTAAGTAGTTTTTCAATGAGTAGAAATTACTTTTCTAAAAATAAAATAAATAAGACAAATGCTTTAATCTTGTGATATTAGTGATGATGCTAGATCATCTATAGAACACCTTTGTGTGATGATTGAAATTAGTTAAGTATTGTTTGGTGATTGTGTACCTCGTATTTATTCATAGACGCTAGTACCGACCAAGGATATGAGGAGGAAGGAGGATACTACGAAGAAGAAGCCGAGGAGAACTTCAACCACTGCTCTGCACAAGGCAAGCCTTACTAATCAAGTTGATCTATGCAAGCTAATACTTGCTTGTGACTATGCCAACTATATGCCTTAAGCATATGTGATCATACCCACTTGATAACCCCATTCTAGTTTTACTTGCAATCTTTCTACTTTATTTCTTTATCAAAGCTATTTCTTAGAGTTTACTTAAGTGACTTGTAGATTCTAGGAAGATAATTGAAGGTTGCATAAAGAGCATTAAATTTGGCCTAAGCTAGAAAATTTTGATGTCATCCTAAGGCATGAGATTGAACTTAGTTAATCCCCACTTGTTACCACCCCTCATTAGTACTCACCCCAACTTGTAGATGCTAGTGCTAAGCATAAAACTTGATCAACTTTAGATGGGAATACCTGGTGGAAAATGGTTATGAAAACCTTAGAATGATGAGTCATTCTACTGAGATGTTTTGACATGTGTTTCCAAACACCAGATGATTTTGGTGATGAAAATGTTGATGCATGAGCCTTAGCCCTTTATAAAACTGAAGGTTGTCTGGATGCGATACCATTCCTACTCTACCATACAACCACAATACCCGAAGTTTGGGTAGGGCTTGACCGGAAACTTATATACCTTAGTATGGGTTCCCTCACGGCCAAGGTCTGAGCTGAGGCTACCTTGTGAAGATTGTCCACCTGTGCAGTACCCAAGATGACAGTTGGTCATGGTTGGGAGGCCAAACTCACAGGAGAGGTGCCTATACTAGGGAGTGTAATTGAAAGGTTAGGATTGATTATCCGCATACTGAGTATGGTGAATTCAGGATTTGTGACCTGACGGATGTATCGAATGTTGTGGTGAAAGTGTACAATCTCTGCAGAGTGTCAAACTATTTGAATAGCCGTGTCCGCGGTTATGGACAGTTGGAGTGTCCATACTGTTCCCCCGTCAGATGTTTTCAAAACGACTTGTGAAATGAATTGAGATTTTGACTTGACCACAACAGAGTTGTGATATGAAATGCAAGTTCCGACTTAGGTGATATGAAATCTTCAACTAGCCTTCTTTGCTCCATAACTTAGTAGAGGTATATCTGGCTTTTTGCAAAACAACCCTAGAGCTTAGTGTCCTAGTACAAAACCCCCTTCACTTGTTAGTATTAGTTTGCGAGTACTTAAAGAGTACTCATGGCTTTGTCCCTGGCTATTGCCGTGGCCAGACTATGAAGAGGAGTACCAGGATGATGGACCCCAGGAAGGTTACGACAACTAGGATCATCTCCCATCGTCAGCATTGCCTGTGACCCCGAAGATGGAGCTTCGCCTACGCTACCGTTATTATTACGTATTTCCGCTGCTTGAGTTGTATTAAGAACTGGATCATGAGATCCTTATTTGTGTAAGACCTTGTGTATGGTTTGTAATGGATGATGTAATGTGGTATCCAATTCTGTTATGTCTCACAAAAATGGTAATCCTGGGATTGCGATGTATGGCATAACAGGCATCTGGGATTAAAAATCCGGGTGTTTACAAGTTGGTATCAGAGCCATCCTGACCATACGAGACCCTAGTTAGACTGGATGTTTGAATCAAAAACTTAGTTTCAAAAGCAAAGGAAGCAAATATTTACAAAAACTTATTCCCATTCTTATCACTTTGCTTCTTTCATGAATTTTCATGTTCCTCAAAAACTCTTGCAAAATACATAAAATTTGACACACTTGATCACTCTACTAACTTACTCATCCTATATTCTTAATAGAGGGACGTGAAGTACAGCAAGTTTTATCAGTTGGGGAATGGAGGAGACCTTATCTTTGAGAGGGATTTGAACCAGCTTTCGGAACTTTGGGCGTCACTTTCGAGTTCTTCGGAGCTCAGCTTAATGATCAAGGAGGAGAAGATCTGCAGTGGCTAATCGTTGCAAGTCTCCGAGGAAAGATTGAACCTCCCACTGCCGAGGGAATTCAGTTCACCTTAAGAGAGAACAACTGGCTCGATGGACTTGCCAGAGCCATGCAGGAAGCTCTTGCCCATCTGTGTGGGCAGAGTATCAACCAGATCAAGGGTACCGGCTTTGAGTTTTGTCCAAGGAGTGATGCTAATGGACAGCCACTAGAAGCCCCATACCACCCCGAGCTGAAGACTCAGTTGGACCACCTTAGCTTCATGATGTACGATCGTTAGCAGGAATTGGACAATTGCCGTGACTACTCTAACCACAAGTCCGCCATCATCAAGACAAAGGATCAGACCATCGCCATGCTAGCGAAGGATCGCAAGTCTCGTCGCCGTCAGCTCGACAAGAAGGAGCGCATCATTGCCCGTCTTCGCCACCGTATCTCGGATTTGGAGGAGACCATCCACAAAAGAGACATGCAGTTAGAGGAAATGGAGAATGCCGGAGAATATCTTCGTGGAGACCCCTACTCCTATCTCAGCGATGATGATGATTTTCTGGAGGATCAGGCTATGGACTTCTTCACCGATGAGGATGATTTCGCCTTCATCGATGATGATGAGGATGACGACTACACCGACTCCGAGGAGTAGTAGCACTTGAGCACTAGCGTAGTGAGTTGTATTCGGTCCCACTGTATCGTAGTTTCCAGCATGGTTCTTAAAACCATATGTTTTCCTTTGTTGTGGTGTGTGTTGTATCGTGTGCTATGAACGAATGAATGAAAAGCATGTTGCTAGAAAATCTGAGCCAAACTTTAAAAACTTTTCAAAGTCCCTGAACCTTAGAAAATTTCCCTCTTTTCTCATGATCTATCTCAATCTTCAGATGCCACGCGGAGGAAGTGGTTCATCCCCAGACCCGATGTTGCAGATCCTGCAAATGTTGGTTTCTCACCGCGAAGCTGAAAGAGCCGAACGTCAAGCCAACCTAGCCACCCTTCAGCAGATAGCTCAGCTGGCCCACAATAATCAAGTCCAAGGAAATAAGGACAACCATGGATCTAAGCTCAAGAATTTCCAGAATACCAACCCACCTGTTTTCACCAAGTCGGAAGAGCCCCTAGATGCAGACGATTGGCTGCAAACCATGGAAAACAACCTGGAAGTCGCCAGAGTGGAAGCTAACGAGAAAGTTCTGTTCGCCACCCATTACCTAGCCGGAGATGCAAGAGCATGGTGGAACAGTGTTCGTGGAATGACCGGATGACAGATGATGACCTACGAGGAATTCAAGGTCAAGTTCAGCAGAACCCATGTGCCACCGGGTTTGATCAAGAGAATGAGAGATGAGTTTAGAGAACTGAAGCAAGGAATGATGACCATAGTGGAATGCCGTGACAATTTTTTTTCATTAGCTAGGTATGCCCCGGATGAGATCGACACCGAATCCAAGAAGAAAGAGAGATTGTTGAATGGTCTGCATGATGAGATGCAGACTGTGTTGGTCAATATCCCCTTTGCTGATATTGAATCCCTTGTCGACTCTGCCATCCACATGGAAGGAAAGATCAACCAAGCCAATGAGAACCGCAAGCGTCGCATGATGCATCAGCTAGCAACCCATCAGACCCCAAAGTATCGCCCTAACCCATCTCCAGGATTTGCCCCGAGAACCAACAGACCCCCGATGAACCGTACTACCTATCCCAACCGTGGAAACCCGAGGCCCGGAGGAAATCACAACAATCCCGGCAACTCTAACAATTTCAACCGTGCACAACCCAAGTTCAACAACAACAATGCTACCGCCAACACCAACCGCCCGAGGATCGGAAGCAATGATGTACTGTTGCGAGAAAGGACAAGTCGCAAGTGACTTGTTATGACTGTGGAAATAAGGGCCACTACTCCAATGAGTGCCCCAAGAAGAATGCCGTAGCCCCCAATGCAAATGCCCCAGCTCAGCAGCAGCGTCGTGTTCAACCAGGAAGAAGGTTTGCCCTAGGGAATTCGCTCAACCGCAACGGCCGTCTTTTCTCATGCATGCTGAAGAAGCCTAGGAAGCGCCAGACGTCGTGCTGGGTATGTTTTCTGTTAATTCAGTACTTGCTAGAGTGTTGTTTGATTCTGGTGCATCGCACTCATTTGTCACTGAAGAATTTGCATGCACTAGTAAAATTCAACCAACCAAACTGAAGCATGTCATGATTGTTCAAATCCCCGGTTCAACCATCAAGGCTAGGCAAATTTGCAAATCCGTCGCCATCCGAATCCATGGCATAGATTTTTATGCTAATCTGATAGTACTCAGAACTAAGGGTTTGGAAGTAGTACTCGGAATGGATTGGATGTCCAAACATAAAGGATTGATTGACTGTGCCAAGAAAGCCATAACCATGACCAGTATAGCCGGAATATCAGTCGAGCATATATCTGAAACCTTACCGCGTCAATTCAAGTGCAACAAGACTATAACCCAACCTACCATTGACCAAGTCCGGATAGTCTGTGAATACCCCGATGTATTTCCAGATGTTTTGCCCGGTATGCCCCCAGATCGGGATATCGAGTTTATCATTGAACTAATCCCCGGAACAGGACCCATAGCTCAAAGACCCTATAGTATGAACCCGTCTAAACTAGAAGAACTGAAGAAGCAACTGGATGCCATGTTGGAAATTGGATTGATTCAACCAAGTGCGTCACCATGGAGATCACCTGTCTTGTTCGTGGATAAGAAGGATGGAGGAAACCGTTTGTGTACGGATTACCGGAAGTTGAATGATGTCACCATCAAGGACAAGTACCCATTGCCCAAGATAGAAGATTTGTTTGATCAGTTGACCGGTGCCAAAGTGTTTTCTAAGATTGATCTTAGAACTGGCTATCATCAACTCAAGATTCGCGTAGAGGATATTCCCAAGACTGCCTTTACCACCCGATATGGATTATACGAGTATACTGTCATGTCTTTTGGATTAACCAATGCCCCCGCTTATTTCATGAATCTCATGAATAAGATTTTTATGGACTTCCTGGATAAGTTTGTCGTTGTTTTCATCGACGACATTCTGATTCATTCCAAATCAGAAGAAGAACATGAGCTACACCTAAGGACCATTCTTGGAACCCTTAGAGAGCATCAGTTGTATGCCAAGTTTAGCAAATTTGAATTCTGGTTACAGGAGGTAGGATTCCTTGGCCACATTGTATTAGCCGGAGGAATTGCCGTTGACCTTGCAAAGGTGAAAGATGTAGAAGATTGGCAAGCCCCAACCACTCAAACCCAAGTTCGTGCATTTCTTGGATTGGCGGGATACTACCGAAAGTTCGTAGAAGGATTCTCGAGTATCGCCAGACCCATGACCCAATTGCTGAAGAAAGACAAGAAGTTTGAATGGATGGACAAATGTGAAGCAAGTTTTCTAGAACTCAAGAGGAGATTGATTTCAGCCCCAATCTTAATCATGCCAGATATCACGAAGCCCTTTGACATGTATTGCGATGCATCCAAGATCGGTCTCGGATGTGTGCTAATGCAAGAAGGCAAAGTTATATCTTATCTATCTCGACAACTGAAACAACATGAGAAAAATTACCCAACCCATGACCTCGAACTCGCAGCCGTAGTTCTAGCCCTAAAGACATGGAGGCATTACCTGATGGGAAACCGTTGTGAGATCTATTCGGATCACAAGAGCCTGAAGTATATATTCACTCAGAAGGAGCTGAATAAGAGGCAGAGAAGATGGATTGAGTTAATCAAGGATTACGACCTGGACATTCACTATCACCCTGGTAAAGCCAATGTGGTAGCAGATGCCCTTAGCAGATGGCCGTGCCGCTTGAACTCCATGATTTTGAAGGAGCAACCAAGCTTGCACAAAGATATGGAAGATTTTCGAATGGAATTAGTAAGTGAAGGATTTTTGGCTAGCATAGAACTTCAACCCACTTTGATCAGCCAGATCAAGGAGGCGCAGAAAGGTAATGCTACTATCGACGAAATCAAACATTGTATCGGTACAGGCAAAGTACCCGGATTCATCGAAGACGAAGAAGGAGTTCTGTGGTACAAAGGACGCCTTTGTGTACCAGCAGATTCTGAGTTGAAAGAAGTTATTCTGAAGGAAGCTCATGATACTCTTTATTCTATCCACCCCAGAGGAACGAAGATGTATCAAGACTTGAAAGAGCAATTTTGGTGGCATAAGATGAAGAGAGAAATCGGAAGCTATATCGCCAAGTGTGATATATGTCAGCGAGTCAAGGCAGGACATCAAAGACCCACTGGATTGTTGCAACCATTACAGATTTCGGAATGGAAATGGGATTCCGTTGGAATGGACTTTATCACCGGATTGCCTACTTCTAGTAGGGGAAATGACTCTATCTGGGTCATAGTGGACAGGTTGTCCAAAGTTGCCTATTTCTTACCCGTCAAGACCACATATCAGAGTTCGAAGCTAGCGGAGTTATACATCGCTAGAATCGTCAGTTTGCATGGATTCCCTAAGAACATCGTATCTGATCGAGGAACTCAGTTTACCTCGAGATTCTAGAAGAAAGTCCAAGAAGGTTTAGGAACCCACCTAGATTTTAGCACCACGTATCACCCTCAGACCGATGGACAAACGAAGCGAGTAAATCAAATACTCGAAGATATGCTGAGAGCCTGTGTGTTAGAATATGGATCTAAGTGGGAAGACAGTCTGCCGTTCGCAGAATTTTCATACAACAACAGTTATCAAGCTAGTTTGCAAATGGCCCCATTTGAATTCATGTATGGAAGGAAGTGATGCACCCCTTTGAACTGGTCGGAAGTAGGACAGAGTCAGATTTTTGGACCCGACATCCTACGAGAAGCAGAAGAAAAGGTTCACAAGATTCATGAGCACCTCAAGACAGCCCAGACTAGACAGAAGAGTTACGCCGACAAAAGACGTCGATACCTCGCCTTCAACATAGGAGATTTTGTGTATCTGAAAGTGTCACCATTGAAAGGAATGCAGCGTTTCCAACTGAAGGGAAATTTAGCCCCCAGATATATCGGGCCCTTCAAGATTCTAAACCGTCGAGGAGAAGTGTCGTATCAATTGGAATTACCCAAAGAGATGTCAGCCGTGCAAAAAGTGTTCCATATCTCATTACTTTGCAAGGGCCTCGAAGTTCCAGAGAAGACTGAAGTGTTCAAGAATATCGATCATCGGACCATAGAGATCAACGATGACCTGACCTATCCCGAAGTGCCCATCCATATTTTTGAAGAAGCTTTCAGAACTACCAGAACCCGAAGCATCAAGTTTCTCAAGATTCAATGGAGCAACCACACGGAAGAGGAAGCTATCTGGGAGCACGAAGATCACATCAGGACAGAGTTTCCCGATCTTTTCAAATCCTAGGTAATCTTTTCCGTCCTTTTTCAAATCTCGGCAAGGTTTGTAACATCCCAAAAATATTATACTTGAATCATCAAACTCAAATCATCAAAATTAGAGTTAACAAAAACTTTTCCATTTAAAAATATGAAAGCATGCATATGTGTATGCATTATAATTTGGATTCTTTTGAATTTCCTTGGTTGTGTGTTTCTTTGCTTGTAAAATGATTCTTAGGTGAAATAAACATCATCTAAACAATCCCCACACTTTTCCCAAAGACAAACAAATCAAAACAAACAAATTAAGTGAATGGTCACTTTAGCCAAATTAACTCCCATGCCTACTTTGGCTATCTCTAACTTTCAGAACTTAACAGAAACATGTTTGGATCTTTTCACCCCTTGATAGTACTCATAACAAAGTACCAAGGCCCACTTTGTGATCATCCAAAAACATTTTAATGCATAATTTAAATGACAGTTTAAAATTGAATCTATTTCATATGGGAAGATCCCACTTTTTCAAAAACCACTCAAACAAGCTCAATTTTCAAAACCCAAGCATCCACAGACTCACCAGCACATGCCTAGAACACCCACCAAAAATATTTTCAAAATTCAAAACTTGAGTTCATGCGGCCATTTCATCAAACAGGTTGCAGATGCAAATCAAACAAAATCAAAATACTATGTTGAGCAGTGTTTTGGGCCTAACTTGTTCCCTCTCTAGACACCACTAGCCTTAGTAGATCATCTAACAACCTTAGCTAATCACTAGCACCACTGTAAGGTGGCCATTGTCATCAATGGTGAGCAGGCCGAGAGCACCATTGCCACCCCATAGTCGACAGCAAGCTACGAGCAACACTAGCCTCGCCAACCTTGTCTGGGAGCAAGCTAGCACCCCACCACCACTCCCTGTCCCAGCCGCGAGCAATGCCAGCCTCTGGACCACACACCCATGGCCATGCCAACCTTCTCTGCAACCATGCCGAGAGCACGCTCTGTGCGCCAAGCTCGACCGGCACCCACAGACCGTGCGCCGCCCTCGCCGTGTGCACGCGTGATCACCACCATCCCAGCAACCCCGCAGACAGACCCGTTCACCGCCGCGCGGACCACGCGCGCTGTGCGCCATCAAAACTTCCGTCAGACCAGCGCAGAGCACTACAGCGTTCCGACCAATCAGCACCGCCCCACGCCTCGCCACCACATCTTTGAGCTTCGACAGGAAGCACAGCACCGCCCCCTACCGTCGCCCACACCGATAGCCCTATGTACCGTCGACCACGACGAGCTCAGCTTGTGCCCGTTGGTCCCCTCTTGCCACTATAAATAGAGGCATCCCCTGCTCAAATTCTTCACACCATTCTACTCCCCTCTCACCCAGAACCACCCCACCTCATTCTCGGAGCAAGGCTAGCAGCGCGTCGCCGGAATTTCACTGGAGCCCGCCGCTGCTGGAGAAGAAGGAATCCATCGATTGGAGCCGCCCTAGGAGAAGCTGCTGGTGCCAGGAAAATCACCGTCGTCGACTTCGTCGTTCGCCCGCATCGCCAACCTTTGCCTGAGCCCCAGTGAGCCTCCCACGACCCCCACCGAGCCGCTAGGGTTCGAGCTCGCCGGTGACCTGTTCATCGTCGACGAGGACCCTCAGCCGTTGATCTCACTTCTAATCCAACACACCACATCGCCCCGTACCGCTTCGCGTTTAAAGAGTCGTTGACCAGTAGACCCCCCTGTCAGTTGCGCCCCGTGCTGCGGAGTGAAACTGGGCCGGCCCATTACCCCTTCCCGCGCAGCCCACTCGTTTGAATTTAGCTTTTTCTATTTTAATTCAAACTCAGTTCTGTACCTAGTTTCAAAAATCAACCCAGCTCGATTCAGTGAACTAAATTGAATGAAACCAATTTTGTTAGAAAGGTCTTGAAATGCTTAATCCAAGCCCATTGGATTCAAATCATTTGGATCTGTAGATCACCCTTGGTAAAAATAACAAGGCAGAAGCTTTTCTGCATTCAAACATTTTTCAAATTTAAACCATAATAGCTTTTGAGTTGACTACAACTCTCAAAAATCACATTTGATCATACCTTTCAGAATATATAAAAATATATGGGTTTACTTACAGAAATAATTTCCAAGTAATAAAAGAATGCCACATAGGCATTTCTAGTCACTTTAGTTTATTTAAAATAAAAGGTTAAACCTTATTAAATTGTGACACCACTTTAAATCACATTCTCATGTACTGAAATATGTGGTGATGACATGTGTCAACATGATCCCATGTTTGAGTTAGAGAATATTAAATCTTAAGTAGTTTTTCAATGAGTAGAAATTACTTTTCTAAAAATAAAATAAATAAGACAAATGCTTTATTCTTGTGATATTAGTGATGATGCTAGATCATCTATAGAACTCCTTTGTGTGATGATTGAAATTAGTTAAGTATTGTTTGGTGATTGTGTACCTCGTATTTATTCATAGACGCTAGTACTGACCAAGTATACGAGGAGGAAGGAGGATACTACGAAGAAGAAGCCGAGGAGAACTTCAACCACTGCTCTGCACAAGGCAAGCCTTACTAATCAAGTTGACATATGCAAGCTAATACTTGCTTGTGACTATGCCAACTATATGCCTTAAGCATATGTGATCATACCCACTTGATAACCCCATCCTAGTTTTACTTGCAAGCTTTCTACTTTATTTCTTTATCAAAGCTATTTCTTAGAGTTTACTTAAGTGACTTGTAGATTCTAGGAAGATAATTGAAGGTTGCATAAAGAGCATTAAATTTGGCCTAAGCTAGAAAATCTTGATGTCATCCTAAGGCATGAGATTGAACTTAGTTAATCCCCACTTGTTACCACCCCTCATTAGTACTCACCCCCACTTGTAAATGCTAGTGCTAAGCATAAAACTTGATCAACTTTAGATGGGAATATTTGGTGGAAAATGGTTATGAAAACCTTAGAATGATGAGTCATTCTACTGAGATGTTTTGGCATGTGTTTCCAAACACCAGATGATTTTGGTGATGAAAATGTTGAGGCATGAGCCTTAGCCCTTTATAAAACTGATGGTTGTCTGGATGCGATACCATTCCAATTCTACCGTACAACCACAATACCCGAAGTTTGGGTAGGTCTTGACCGGAAACTTATATACCTTAGTATGGATTCCCTCACGGCCAAGGTCTGAGCTGAGGCTACCTTGTGAAGATTGTCCACCTGTGCAGTACCCAAGATGACAGTTGGTCATGGTTGGGAGGCCAAACTCACAGGAGAGGTGCCTATACTAGGGAGTGTAATTGAAAGGTTAGGATTGATTATCCGCATACTGAGTATGGTGAATTCAGGATTTGTGTCCTGACGGATGTATCGAATGTTGTGGTGAAAGTGTACAATCTCTGCAGAGTGTCAAACTATTTGAATAGCCGCGTCCGCGGTTATGGACAATTGGAGTGTCCATACTGTTCCCCCGTCAGATGTTTTCAAAACGACTTGTGAAATGAATTGAGATTTTGACTTGACCACAACAGAGTTGTGATATGAAATGCAAGTTCCCACTTAGGTGATATGAAATCTTCAACTAGCCTTCTTTGCTCCATAACTTAGTAGAGGTACATCTGGCTTTTTGCAAAACAACCATAGAGCTTAGTGTCCTAGTACAAAAACCCCCTTCACTTGTTAGTATTAGTTTGCGAGTACTTAAAGAGTACTCATGGCTTTGTCCCTGGCTATTCCCGTGGCTAGACTATGAAGAGGAGTACTAGGATGATGGACCCCAGGAAGGTTACGACAACTAGGATCATCTCCCATCGTCAGCATTGCCTGTGACCCCGAAGATGGAGCTTCGCCTACGCTACCATTATTATTACATATTTCCGCTGCTTGAGTTGTATTAAGAACTGGATCATGAGATCCTTATTTGTGTAAGACCTTGTGTATCGTTTGTAATGGATGATGTACTGTGGTATCCAATTCTGTTATGTCTCGCAAAAATGGTAATCCTGGGATTGCGATGTATGGCATAACAGGCATCTGGGATTAAAAATTCGGGTGTTGACAAGTTGGTATCAGAGCCATCTTGACCATAGGAGACCCTAGTTCGACTGGACCGAGGAAAGATGGAGTCCCTCCTGGGTGTGATGCTAGCGGCATCGCACCGAGTCGGTTTTTTCTCGGCTTGGGGAGCGCCAGGCTGAGGGACAACTTGCACCCTAAAACTAAAATATTTGGCCCATAGAAGAACTGTAGGCCAAATGCCAAAATAGGCCTCGCAAGCGGAAATGAAGCAGGAAAGGGAGCCAATCGCGTTGGCAAACAGATGATGGGTCTGGAGATGAAAAGAGGAAAGAAACGAAGAAAATAAACTGCTCACTGGCAGAGTGAAACCTCGATCAAAATGAGAGAGGAAAACCACCCTTTCATTCGCATCGGGTTTGGGGGAGGTCTCACCGGCGGGAAGACGACAGTCAACCTGGAGCGGGATGCGCCTGGTGGAGCAAAGCCATTCGAGCTCCTTGGTGGAGACCTCTGAACCCTCCTAGCCGCCACGCTCGCTAGCGGGAACCTCCTGTTCTTCAGCCCCTTCAGCATCGTCGTGTGCGTCCATGATCCTCCTGCACTCAATCTCCTCTGCCGTTGGAAGATGTTTGGAAGAACAAGGACCCGTAGTGGAATGATAAGAGGAAAAGGGCAATCGCAAGGCAAGAGCATAAGGCAAGAAGAACCGCAGAGGAGGAAGTTGGATTTTGGAGGCGCGGGGAAGAAGAAGAGGCAATGGGGAAACTGAACGGGCGAGGGAAGTTGTAATCCCCTCACCCCTACTTAAGGGCAGTAAAAACCCCGATCGTGGGATCCCCCTACGCTGTGTGGCCAGCATGTGGCCGTGTATCCGGCCGAGTGAGCCAATCAGTGGGCGCCACATGACAACAGTACACGAAAAATCCCCTGCCACGTCACAAAAGGAAGGACAAGGGGCGCAAACCGATGGGACGGCCACAGTGACGGGGAATAATTGTGCAGCCGTCACTGTGCAGTCACGGCTTGGAACAAAATTTGAGGCAAGTTACCATGATTACCAGCTGTCAGTGAGTGAAGCATGCCGAAAATGACTTGGAATTGGCCAAAATGACTCGGCACGAGGCGAAAACGAGCCAGAAAGTCAAGGAGTAAACCCGAAAACTGTCAGACAGACTTGGCAAGATGCAAGATTGCACCAAACAGGGAGCCCTGAGCAGTAAATAAAGACAAAATAAGAAAGTTCGAATTGCACTAAAGGAACCTAGAGACGCCTAATAGCTAGACCCCACCAGCTTCGGGGACTAATGTCGGGGGAATAACCCCCGGTAGGGTCACAAGGGGTAAAACACAACCCATCTTGTCTTACGTTGAGTGAAGAAAGAACCAGGCCGAGTAAGTACGGCCGGGTAAGAGGATCGTGTGCAGTCGACATAGAAACTATGTCGGCCCGTATAGGGAAAAGATGTTAACCTTGCAGGAACCAACGAGTCGAGTCTCCCAAGGAGAGGCCGAGTCAGATAGGACGCGTGGCACCTTTCTGAGTGAGGTTCAGGAGGGACCATGGTAAAGCGTGGTCAAAAGAGAAGGGCGACGCCGGGTGACACGAAAGGAGCCGGGTGACGCCCAAAGCAAGGGCTGACGTACAAAGTTATTGCGTGACGCCAAAAGGAACAGGAGGCGATGTACCAGAAGACCGTTAGCTGTCTAGCTTTGTGGACTGGGCCACTGGACTTAGTACAAGCCCATGACCCGGCCCGCATAGAAGGGACCAAGATCCAAACAGTAACCCTAGAACCCAAAGGGGTATAACCTAGCTAGCACCGCCTATATAAGGAAGGGCATAGCTGTAGTAGAAGGAGGTGGGACCAAGTAGGGAACTAGTGCATAGAACACTAGTTCATATAGCTCAAGGAGCACCTGTAAACCTCGAGCATCAATAAAATTCCTAAGTGTGGAGAGTTCATCTTGTTCTTCGTGCATGGCTAGACCGTGCACTCCATCCCCGGTGACCACAAGCACCCATTCGGCCCCCAACTTAAGCCTACCCATGGCATCTGTCGTGACACCATCACGACATCCTCTATTCTCGCTAGGTTGTGGTGTTCTTGTGTGTTCTCCCACCCTCTCTCAGCAGCCACGATGTCTTGCTTTCTTAGCTCACACTCTCTGATTGAGACACATAGCCACCAAGGTTGGCTAGGGTTTTCTCTTCTACTCCTTTTCCAAGAAGCACCTCAGTCATTGGATACGAACCTTGATCAACAATTGAAACATGTTGGACTTTCATGGGTTGATGTTGGGCTGCCAACACACCTGTCGTGGTGGTGGCACGGCAGATGCCATTGGTAGGCTTAAGTTGGGGGCCGAATGGGTGCTTGTGGTAACCGGGGAGGGAGTGCACGGTCGTGCCATGCACCAAGAATAAGAAGAACTTTACAGACTTAGCAATTCGATTGATCCCCCAAAGATTACAAGAGCTCCTTGAGCTGTATTAGCTAGGTATCAGTGCACTAGTTCACTACTTGGTCCAACCTCCTTCTACTACAGCGCTAGCTAGCTAGCTTCCTTATATAGGAAGTGCTAGCTAGCTTACACCCGTTTGGGTTCTAGGGTTTACTGTTTGGATCTTGGTCCCTACGATGTGGTCTGGGTCATGGGCTTGCCCTAAGCCCAATGGCCCAGTCCATAAAGCTTGACAGCTAACGGTCTTCTGGTACGCTGCTTCCTGTTCCTTTTGGTGTCACGCTGTAACTTTGTACGTCAGCGTATGCTTTGGGCGTCACCCGGCTCCTTTTGTGTCACCCGGCATCGCCCTTCTCTTTTGATCACGCTTTACCATGGTCCCACCTGAACCTTACTCGGAAAGGTGCCACGCGTCCTTCTTGACCCGGCCCTTCCTCAGTAGACTCGGCCCTTCGGTTCCTCCAAGAAATACAACTTTGTCCTATGTGGACCGACATAGTTCATATGTCGGACGTTCATGCTTCTCTTATCCGACCGTTCTTACCTGGCCTGTTCTTTCTTTACTCGGAGTTAGCCAAGCTGCACTATGTTTCACCTCTCGTGACCCTACCGGGGGTTACCCCCCGACATTAGTCCCCGAAGCTGGTGAGGTCTAGCAGTTCAAGCTGTTAGGCGTCTCCAGGTTCCTTTTGTGTGATTGGAACTTAATTTTTATCTTTGTCTGTTGCATTGTAGTACCTTGCTGAGTCTGTCTGACAGTTTTCGGGTCGACTCTTTGACTTCTTGGCTGATTTTTACTTCGAGCCGAGTCATTTTGGCCAATTCCGAGTCATTTTCGGCGCACTTCAGTCACTGACAGCTGGTAATCATGATTACTTGCCTCAATTTTTGTTCCAAGCTCTGGCGGCACAGTGACGGCTGTGCAGTTATTCCCCATCATTGTGGCAGTCCCATCAGCATGCGCCTCTTGTCCTTCCTTCCATGACGTGGCACGGGATTTTTCGTGTATCTCTGGCTACGTGGCGGTTGCTGATTGGCCTACCCGGCCAGGCACACGGCCACACGCTGGCCGCACGACACAGATGGATCCCACTACCAGGGTTTTTACTGTCCTTAAGTAGGGGTTGGGGGTTTCCACTTCCCCCACACCCGTCCAGTTTTCCCTTGCCCTTTCTTCTTCCTTGCGCCTGCAAAATCGAACTGCCCCCTTTGCGGTTTCCTCTTCCTCCTGTTCTTGCCTCGCAATTGCTCCCTTTCTCTTTCCATTCCACCACGGGTCCGCGCTGTTCCAAACCTCTTTCAACCGCGGAGGAGATTGAATCTGCGGTACTCATGGATGCTCGCGATGGCGCTGATGGTGCTGAGGAACAGGAGATTCCCGCCGGCGAGCGTGGCGGCTGGGAAGGCTCGGAGGTCTCCATCGACGAGTTGGAGTGGCTCCGCTCCACCAGGCGCATTCCGCTGCAAGTGGATTGCCGGCTCCCCGTTGGTGAGATCTCCCCTAAACCCGATGCTAATGAGTGGGTGGTTTTCCTCTCTCACTTTGAGCGTGGTTTCGCTCTTCCAGTGAGCTCCTTATTTTCCTCGTTTCTCTCCACCTTACATCTGCAAACCCATCATCTCCTTGCCAACGCCATTGGCTCTCTTTCTTGCTTCATTTCTGCCTGCGAGGCTTACCTCGGGCTTTGGCCTACAGTTCTTCTGTGGGCTAAATATTTGAGCTTCAGGGTTCAGGTTGTTCCTTATCCCGGTGTTTCTCGTGCCGAGAAAAGGCCGACTTAGTGTGGTGCAGCTAGTATCACTCCCAGGAGGGATTCCATCTTTCCTCGGGTTACTGGCCTCGACTCTTGCAAGAAATGGCATAGAACCTTTTCCTATGTCAAAAACAGCGAGTCCACCGATAACATCCGGCTCCCCCCTTTCTCGGATGAGGTACCCAACAAGAAGCACTTGCAGCTTGACCCGCGCAATCAACATGCTGCGGTAAATGAGGCTAATGCAATCCTGGAGAGGTTGCTGTCGCCGGATGAAAACTTTCATATTGCCGTCACTGACCTCATGTGCACCTTCATCTCACGCCGGGTAAGCCCCATCCAAGCTAGGAGCCACAAGATGTGCTTCATAAGTGTCTCCCACGATCCCACTCGGCACTCCACTTTGGAGCTCACCCATGACTCCATCGCTCGCCGAGTAAGCTTAATCTTTAAATTGAACTTGGCGGATGACTAGGCTTGGAGTTGCCCCCCATTTAGCCGGGTCAGGCCTGTTCCCTAGGTAAGTTTTCCGAGTCGCTTTCCTTGCCGAGTTGGCTTTATCTCTTTTGCCACTTTCAGTTTATCCTTTGGTTACTCATTCTGTTTGTCTTTCGCAGAATCTCTTCACCAGGTTGATGACAGTATTGTCCCTCCCCCTGGGTATAATGGGGATAGCTCCGACTCTGATGAGGTCGAGTATGACCTGGAGTGCTTCATGCCTATCCCACATGCTGCGGCTGCTTCAGCTTCGGGTAAGAGTCAATCTCGCAATCCCTTACAAGATTGGTTTGACGATGATGAGGATGATGATTGTACGGTTTTGGAGGTACATGCCTTACGACCTCAGTTTCCCAACTTATCCGAGTAAGCCTGTTATTTACTTATGCAGGTGGCCAGGTACATGACACTCCTCCTCTCGCCGTGGGAGGAGTCGGCAAGATCCCCGTCGCCAAGCCGAAGCGATGCGGAGCCTCCTCCAACACTCAGCCGACCAAGAAGAACAAGCCCACTCCAGCAGCTCCTGTTGCCTCTGCTGCTGCCAGCCTGGCTGATACTCGCCAAGCCACTAGGCGCCGAGTCATACGCCGAGTCGTCCGCGACCCGGTTGTCACCGGGTAAGTTTTTATACTCCGCTTTCTCCGTTATTTTCTTTTTTATCACTGATGTTCTCTTATACACGTTTTGTTGTTTTCAGTGTTGCACCCTTGTCGGCGAACCAGGATGCTTCTAGCATTGCCTCGACGCTAAGGCATGCGCCTCCTCCAGCAGACTCGGCGGCACCGAGTCCCGTCCGAGTCGAGGCTCCCACTATTGAGGCTCATGCCTCTTAGTGTCAGTCAGACCTGGTGGGTCATTCGGCTGGCGCTGGCCAGGAACAACTTTCTGATCTTGGTGCCAGTGATTCTGGTCCCGAGAAACCTTCTGCCACTAGTTCCTATGGCATCAGCCCTCAGGCTGATGTGAATGAACAACTTCCTGATTTTGGAGCCAGCAAAACTGCTGAGCCCAGTCAGCCGGCTCCACTTTCTACTTTGAATCCCCTTGCTCACTCTTCAATTCTGTCAAAGAGCCAGACCCAGCCCAAGTCTTCTGGCTCTGCTCGCCCTTCATCCGGCAAATCTACCTCTTCCAAGCAGACGACGCTGGTCTGCGCTCCGGGTTCTGCTCCTCAGATCTGGCCTCAAACGTTGGCGACAATGTCGCTTCAACAGGAAAGGCGGGCGAGTCCGCGGCTGCTGGGTCAGGTGATGGATCTAAGGCTGTTACCCTCCATGCTAGTGCTGCAGTGACTCATGCCAATGTGGGAAACACCCTGAAAACGGGTCAATCTCTCACTCGGATGCTCAGTGGCAAGAGCCTTGGTTCGGCTGAGCCTTATGCTATGGCATGGAATGCAGCTGGCGAGCAGGAGGTCAGCACCCGTGACGGCAAGAAGCTGATGATGGGCCCAAAGGCCGTCTCTGACATGACCTAGCAGGCCATTACTTTGATGGCCCGTGCCGACGAAGTGAACGAGGTAAAGTATCTTCTTACTCTTTTGTATTGTTGAGTATTTCCTTTATACATATCTCCTAGTTCCCGAGGTTATGACCGAGTAAGGAACTTACTCGGTCGTAAGCTCTTAAGCTTTTTGATTTCCTTATGCCAAACTCATGTTAGAGCTTCGATCCCTAGCCCTCGAGGTTACTGTCGAGTAAGAAATTTACTCGGCTGTAAGCTCTTTAAGATTTTTGATTTCCTTATGCCAAACTCATGTTAGAGCTTCGATCCCTAGCCCTCGAGGTTACTATCGAGTAAGGAACTTACTCGGCTGTAAGTTCTTAAGCTTTTTTATTCGGCAGGCTGCTTGACTTGACCTTTTCCTTATTGTATGTTTTCTTTATCCAGCTCACGCATAATTAGCGCACCAAGGTGCATCAAGCTCTCGTCCTGGCGCACGCAAGCTTGAACTTGCGTATGAGAAGCTGCAGACTGACACCCAAGGCCAAGGTAATATCCTTACCCGTCCTTTCTCTTTTTTGGTGTAATTTTCTTTGGTTCATTATCTCAATGTTTCCTCGCTCTTTTTTCGCAGCTTCTGCTTAGTCCACCATAAATGCTCTTCACTCACAGCTTAGCGAGGCCGGGAGTAAGTTTCTTGCCTCACTAACTCGATAGCTGAAAGTTTATGTTGGTGCTGACAAGTATTTTTTTCCGAATAAGCAGAGAAGCACCAAGCCGAACTCCAGAAGGAGCGAGATGAGGTGACTCGGCTGAAGAAGCTGGTGGCCGAGTCAGAGCAGAAGCACATGGCCGAGGAGGAAGGGTTAAGGGAGGAGCTTGCTGAGAAGAATGAGCAGCAGGCCGCCAGCGCCGAGAAGACCAAGAGGCTGCTCGACGAGGCTGAATCATTGGTCGAGTCGACAAACCTGAACTTCGATGCCCTCCAAGCCAAGGTCAAAACTTGGCATAGCAAACTCGCCACCATCAACTTCTTTCTCGGTAGTGAGTTCTTACTATTTTTGCATTGCACATGTCACTCTAGACTTCTTCCATCCACCGTTGTTATTTGCTAACTTTATCTTTTCGCTTGCAGAGAATTTTCCCGAGGCCAATATGTTTGCCATTCGAGCCATGAAGAAAGTGAGGGCCGAAGCTGGTGCTCCTGCCGACGGCGAGGTGTCCATGGAAGAGCTTCTCGAAGCAGTGTCCGAACGAGTCAGGACTCTCAAGTCATGCGGTGTGGATCTGCTCAAGTCGGCTATTCATGCATTTCGCATGGTCTGGCCGGATGAAGATGCACCCGATCTCATCGAGCCACTTGCCGAGAAACTGCTCCTTATTGAAGACCGGCTGGATCAATGGCGTGAGTCGGCCGGCTGAGCTGCAGCGAACAAGGCTCTCTCCTTCGTGCTTTCATGGTACGAGGACATCAACCTTGATGTTCTTGCTCGCATAAGGGGGGATGGTAAATGGCTGAATGATCCGGAGCTGATCAAGAAGCGCTAGGAGTGAGCTTATGCCATGATCGAGCACACCATGGTGCACGCTTGGTGCGACGGGCCTAGCTTCCTCGACCTTGGCAACCCGCTCGTCGAAGTTGCTGATGAAGAGGGTGGCGACAGCGAAGCAACCGATTCAGATGGTCCGGATGACCCGGCCACAGATGGCCCTCACTCGGCCGATGCTCCAAGCAATGCTCCTGGCTCCGAGAGTGCTCCTCCGAGTTCTCCCATTTCTTAGGCTAACAAATACTCTAACTTTGATCAGATCCCCGGTATGCCGAGTACATATGTAACATATATTGCACGTTTAAGTTTAATTATGCGCCTTTTAATAGGCTTTATATATTTGCATTATGTTCTAAGTGTGAATCATTCAAGGGCAAGTCCCCGAGTTTATTTTGCCGTGTCACCTTTCCTTGACTTTGGCCCCTATCTACCTTTTTCGGCGTTCGACATTAGAGTCTCAAAGTACTAAGGATATAGTTAGCGGGTATGAAATTTGGATCACTTGGCCGAGATTACTCGACACGTAGTATAACGCGACCTGCAGAGAGTTAGGCAAAAAACTGAAGACGACTCGCATTTCTCCTTTGTACTTATCCGGCATTCATGTTTACCCGTCATACATCCTTTTCTCTTGCTTGCCATGAAGCCGTGTTTTCGTACAACATCATAGTCGAAGAGTTGATTTCTTCCGAGTAAACACTACTTGTTCCGAGATAAATTTCGGGTATCACGCCAGCCGACATAAAATAACTAAGATGGAAAACTTAAGGGATAGTCCTCGAGTCAGTTTTTCGAATCATACAATTTAATTATCAGCACATAGCCGGCACACACGTCCGACATATGAGAGTTCGAGTGATACATGCATTGCTTCTCCTAAGTATAGAAGGGACGAAGTAGTGCCACATTCCATGGCCTTTTGGTCTCATCTCCTAACCTGTCTGCCTTGTTCTTTTGCGCTTCACGAGCGTCTATGAGATAATAGGAATCATTGTGCAATGCTTTGCTTACAATGAATGGTCCTTCCCATGGGGGTGACAATTTATGCATTCCAGCTGTGCGCTGCACCAGCCTTAGCACCATATCCCCTTCTCGAAAAACACGAGGTTGCACTTTCCGGCTATGGTAGCGTCAGAGACTTTGTTGATATATAGCAGATCTGGATAATGCCAGTTCCCTTGCTTCTTCGAGTAAGTCTACCCCATCTTCTCGAGCCTCTTTTACCTCAGCTTCCGAGTATTGCCTTATCCTTGGCGGATCATATTCTATGTCGGCAGGCAAAACTGCTTCTTCCCCATATATGAGGAAAAATGGCGTATAACCAGTTGACCGATTCGGAGTTGTTCTTAAACTCCATAGTAATGAGGGTAGTTCCTCTATCCAACAACCAGGTGACCTCTGGAGTGGTTCCATTAAGCGGGGTTTTATTCCTGACAGAACTAAGCCATTAGCCCGTTCAACTTGTCCATTTGATTCTGGATGGGCGACTGATGCTACATCCAGTCGTATTTGGTGTTTCCAACAGAAGCGAGCAAAAGCTCCTTCGGCAAAGTTCGTGCCATTGTCAGTGATCACACTGTGTGGGTAACCATATCTGAGAATTATATCCCTTAAGAATGTGACAGCTATTTTACCGTCCAACTTTTTGATTGGTTTCACTTCTATCCACTTGGTGAACTTATCAATCATGACCAAAATATGAGTCATGCCTCCCCTTGCTGGTTTGAATGGTCCTACCATATCTAGGCACCACAATGCAAAAGGCCAAGTGATTGGTATAGTCTTTAATTCAGACGCTGGTAAATGTGACTTGGATGCATAGTGTTGACAACCACTGCATCTTCCGACTAATTCTTATGCTTGTGCCAATGCGCTTGGCCAGTAGAATCCATGTCGGAATGCCTTGGCCACCAATGCTCTTGATGACGCATGGTGCCCGCATTCTCCTTGATGAATATCCAATAAGATCTCCTGGCCTTTCTCTGGGCTGATACAACGCTGCAGTACACTCGTCACACTTTGCTTCTATAGTTCCTTGTTGATTATGGTGTACACTTTTGCTCTTCGTGATGTTTGCCTTGCCAACGTTTCATCACTCGGCAAGGTCCCATCTTTTAAATAGTCAAATATTGGTTGCGCCCATATTGGTATCAGTGGTTCCGGGTCTGCTTCACCATCAATGTCCATTGGCTCCGCCGACATATGATCTGCCGACATGACCTGAGGAGTCCCCGAGTGTGATTAGGCGACCCTTGAATTGAGCGGATCAGTCCCCGACTGACTCGAACCAACTCCGGAGTCAATATCCATTGGTACCACATCTGACTCCTAAATCGCTGGGGTAACCCTGATCGAGTCGGATTCTGGTGATGGCTTGATCGATGGTTTCCTGAGGTGCTCCAGTGCTACCCCTGGTGGTATTGCTTGTCGAGATGATCCTAGTTTGGATAGTACGTCTGCTGCCTCATTTTCTGCTCTAGGAACATGATGGAATTCGAAGACGTCGAAATATCCCGAAATTTGTTGCACATGGAAACAATATAATGCCATGTTTGCGTCTAGCGCATCCCAATGTACAGACACTTGCTGAATCACCAAATCCAAATCGCCAAAACACACGATCCTTTTGATACCAATTTCCTTGGCTACTTTGATGCCATGGACAAGTGCTTCATACTCGGCAACGTTGTTGGAAGCAGCAAAATAAATCTGTAACACGTACCTCAGTTTATCCCTCTTTGGAGATGTGAGCACTATCTTGGCGCCCAGACCCATTTTTGTCTTGGATCCGTCAAAATGCATTTTCCAGTAATTCGGATCTGGCAGAGGTGGTTCGTACTGCATTTCCATCCAGTCTACAAATAAATCTGCAACAGCCTGAGACTTTATCGCATCTCGCCTATCATATTGTGGAGTATATGGTGCCAGTTCTATGGCCCATTTTGCGACTCGGCCGCTGGCATCCTTGCTGCCCAATATATCCGAGATAGGTGCCTCGCATATTACCCTGATTGGGTGTTCCTGAAAATAATGTTTCAGGTTCTTTGCTGCCATATATACCCCATATGTCATCTTCTGATAATGCGGGTAATTCTGTTTCGAGACAGAGAGCACTTCGCTCAAGTAATACATCGGTCTTTGGACTAATTTGCCCCCTTCTTCACATTCAACCACGATTACTACACTTACAACTCTGTTGGTTGCGGCGACATAGAGCAACATTGTCTCTTTGGATAGTGGTGAGACTAATATTGGTGTTGTTGCCAACATTTTATTTAATTCATGGAAAGCGCTATCAGCTTGCTATGTCCACATGAATTTGTCTGATTTCTTCATCAGTTGATATAGTGGTAGGGCTTTTCACCTAGCCGACTCACAAACCTGCTCAACGAGGCCAGGCATCCAGTAAACTTCTGGACATCGTTGAGGGTTTTTGGCAATTCCATTCTTTCGATGGCCCTGATCTTTGTCGGGTTGGCTTCAATCCCTCGGCTGGATACAAGGAATCTGAGTAACCTGCCAGTCGGGACACCAAATGTACATTTTTCCGGGTTAAGCTTCATCCATAATCTTCTCAAGTTTGCGAATGTTTGACGCAAGTCCTCAATTAGAGTATGACTTTGTTTGGTTTTTATTACCACGTCATCGACGTATACTTGAACATTTTTGTCCAATTGATCTTACAAGCATTTTTGCATGCATCTTTGATATGTTGCGCCTACATTTCTCAATCCGAATGGCATGGTACGATAGCAATAAGCCCTGTACGGGGTGATAAAAGCTGTCTTTATTTGATCATCCGGATTCAGTGGTATCTGATGGAATCCTGAATACGCATCCACAAACGACAACAACTCACACCCAGCAGTAGAATCTATGACTTGATCGATCTGTGGCAGGGGAAATGGACCTTTTGGACACGCCTTATTGAGGTTCGTATAATCAATACACATGCGCCATACTACTGCCACGTTCGGTTCATCTTTTTTCTTCTCGACCAAGACTAGATTTGACAACCAGTCTGGGTGCAGTACTTCCATGATGAATCCAGCAGCTAAAAGTCTGGCAATCTCGGTAGCTATCACTTTCCTCCTATCTTCGGTGAAGCGGCGGAGGGGTTGCTTCACCGGCTTGGCGTCTGGTCTTACATGAAGAGAGTGCTCAACCAGCTCCCTCGGAACTCCTTGCAGATCTTGAGTGGACCATGCAAAGATATCCCGATTCTCATGGAGGAAGCTGGTGAGCTCACTTTCCTATTTGTCTGTGAGGCCAGCCCCAATGGTAACTGTGCGCTCTGGGAAAGTCTCATCTACCTGTACCTTCTTGGTTTCTTTGGTAGCTTGAAATGACACATTGCCATGCAGGTTGGTGAGTGTCGGCATGGACATTTGTGCTGCTTTGGCCAATGCTGCCACTTCTAACATTTGACTTTTTTCTTGTGCTATGACGAGTGACTCGGCCAGTGAAGATCCGGCTGAGGCACAAGCAATAGATGTTTTGTAGTCCCATTCAACTGTAATCACCCCACATGGGCCTGGCAGCTTCATCTTTAAGTAAGCCATGTGGGTAGTCGCCATGAATCTTGCCATAGCCGGCCTGCCGAGTAAGGCGTGATATGAGTTGACCAAATCCACTACCTCAAACTCTATGGCCTCAGTGCGACAGTTCTCTCTGTTGCCTAATAAGACGTCAACCCAGATCTTGCCAATTGGCTCACAGGACAATCCCGGCACAATACCGTGGAAAGTGGTCTTAGTCGGCTCCAGCATGTTCATGGTAATGCCTAACTTGAGCATTGTATCCTTGTACATGATGTTGATGCTACTGCCACCATCAATCAGCACTTTTTAAAACTTGACGTTGATATCTGGGCCCATGAATGTTGGATCCAAAACTAGAGCATATCTTCCTGGGATTGGCATGATCTTGGGGTGATCTTTTATACTCCAAGTTATCTCTTGCTCAGACCAATGCATGTACTTGGGGATTGCCGGCATGGTGGCATTCACCTCCATCATTCGTTGTTGCTAGCTCTTTTTGTCATTTGGCTCTATGACAAAGACAACATAGCTCTGGTGATGTTCTCTGTACTCATTTCTAGTTCCGTGACCGACATGAGCGTCGTCACCTCTTGGATTGTGCACCTGGTGCACAACTTCTCTTCTTTCCTGATTCTGATACCTCGGCTGCCTGTTTTCATATATTTTGTCTGCTCCCACTGTCTGAGCATTTCCTCATGTAAGCGGTGGAGGGGGAGGTGGTGGAAGCTGCTTATTCGGCCAATCCACTCTATCTCCTTTCTGAAACCAAGTGCATTTCCTTGTTGTGTGATTGGCCGGTTTACTCGTACTAGGCGTGTGAAACTTACACGGCTGTTCCAACATCATCTCATAGGTATATTTCTGTCGGTCCTGATATTGCTTCCTCTGATCGTATAGCCTTTTTCCATCATTCTTTGGCACCCATTGTTGTTGTCCACTTGTCCTTTGGCGCTGACTGCTTCTAGCGTCTGGATGATCCTGACTCACGGCCGCAACCTGAGTCGAACCATACCTGTAATCTGGTATTTCTTCTATTCGCTTGCCTCTGTATTCGGACCTTTCCTGGCACCTTTGCGACCCGGCAGCGTCATAGATCTGAGTCTCAGTCATCCCGTCTGCCAACATGAGCAGCGGCTGAGTCGGATCTCCTAACGCATACGAATCAGCGATTCTTATCGTCTCTGCCAAGCTGGCTGGCATATCACTTTGTAACCTTTGCCACATCAAACTCCTAGGTCTACATCCTTGTGCAAACCATACGATTGCTTGTGACTCGATTACCCCTTCACAAGAGTTACACATCGTACACCACCTTGTGAGGAATTCCCTGTCTATTTCATTCGGTCTTTGCTTGCACATCGCCAGTTGTTGTGGGCGATTTGGCCTCTTGTAAGTGCTCGTGAAATTACTCACAAAAGCGTCATGAAAGTCGATCCAACTGTTAATACTTCCGGGTGGAAAATTGTTCAACCATACCCGAGCTGGTCCTTCCAGCATCTGCGGCACATAACGTACTGCCCATCTCAAATTTCCCTGCGCGATCTTCACAGCAGTTCCATAATCTATGAGCCAGTCCTCTGGCTTAGTGCTTCCATCGTACATTTTTGTCCCTCTGGCCAGCTGGAAATTTGGCACCGGTGGCTCCTTCATGATCATTGGGCCAAAGCAGGGTGGACCCTGCGGACCTTGCGATTCAATTATTTCTGCCATTTTTATTCGGTCAAGCTTCAGCCTTGCATCATCCAACTGAAGGTTCCTGCCTCCGAATCTTGCTCCCATTGCTTGATATGTGTGATCCGGCAGTTCATACCCGTCATTCACCATGGTCGAGTAACCATCATTATACTTATTTGTGTTCGGTTCAGCAGGCTGTTGAACTGCCTTTCCCGCGCTTTGCTGTATTCTTTCTGGCTGAGATTATGCGTTATTCGGCGCTGGATTTCCTCCTCCTGCCGAGTGAGTTCCGCGTCTAGCATGAGGCGCAAAATTCTGCCCTCCGTTGTCATTTCTTTGCCCTGCTTGCCTTTCTCGGCCTGCATTCTCCTGGTTTTCATTTCCTCGGGCATTGTTCGTTCTCGCTCCCTGCGCATGTGTTGGGTTTCCTTGAACCACTACCAGATCATAGGCGACCAGCTGCTTGTTTCTTCCAGAATCCACACTCTTTTCTTTTCTCAGCCTAGGAGCCGCTCCGGGTGAGGATGTCGTGTGCCCAGCCGATCTCGCCAGGACAGGAGTCGCCGAGTGAACCAGTTGTGACCTCCCTGCAATACCCGGATTTGCTCTATAATACGCCTCATTCAGCATGCTAGATGCTTTTACTAGTTCATTGACTCGTTCTTGTTGCCTTTTCTTTGCTTCTCCCTCCAAGTGGGGTAATTCTACCATTGTTGCTTCTGCTGCTCTCGGATTTGCTGTTGATGTGTTATATGTTGGCCGCATGGCTATTTCGTTGCTGTTCTCTGGCGTTATTTTTGACATCGCATCTGCCAGCTCCTCGTTGAGGTTCCTTCCTCTCAATCTCGTTGCATCTAGCCGGGTCTTCGCGCCCTTGACTCGATTTGCCGAGTTAAGCTCTCGGATGGTGATATCCACGTCCTGCTGTAACTGTGCTAATTATTTTGCTTTCTCCAAAACCTTTTTCCTAGCTTCCTCCAACTCGGCTTGCACACGTGTCGGGTCAGTTGCCTGTGCCACTGGATCTGCCAACTTGTCTATCGCTTCCTGCAGCTCCTTAGCCCTCTTACTCCTAGCTATGTTCTCTGGTTTTCCAGTGGCGCCTTTGCTGTTCTTGCAGCCCTTGGCGTCTCCTCGTGATTCCCGACCTCTGCGTTCTCATTCACTACTGGAACTACTAGGGGAGCTGCGGGGTTTGGAGCTGTCATCATTACCTCCATGGAGATGAGTTGGTGAAGCTTCCCAGCGATAGGAAACGCTGGTGGATCCGGCGCCAGGATGACACGCTCGGGATATGCGCGCTCCACGCTCACCGCGACGTAGACCTGGTGCTCGCCAAACTTGATGAAGCGACCGCCCCTTGGGAATGGCTTGGTCTCGAAGCAGCCCGCGTTTTCACTGATGAAGTTGAGCGCTCCAAACCTCTGGATGAGGCCGGAGTAGACGCGCTCGCCGGTCTTGGCGATGATGTTGCCCGTCCGGATGAAGACTCCATCAAACACCTGCTTCTGCCCCACGGTGGGCGCCAACTGTCGTGGTGGTGGCACGACAGATGCCATGGGTAGGCTTAACTTGGGGGACGAATGGGTGCTTGTCGTCACCAGGGAGGGAGTGCACGGTCGTGCCATGCACGAAGAACAAGAAGAACTTTCCAGACTTAGCAATTCGATTGATCCCCCAAAGGTTACAAGAGCTCCTTGAGCTATATAAGCTAGGTCTCAGTGCACTAGTTCACTACTTGGTCCAACCTCCTTGTACTACAGCTATGCCCTTCCTTATATAGGAAGTGCTAGCTAGCTTACACCCCTTTGGGTTCTAGGATTTACTGTTTGGATCTTGGTCCCTATGATGTGGGCCGGGTCATGGGCTTGCCCTAAGCCCAATGGCCCAGTCCATAAAGCTTGACAGCTAACGGTCTTCTGGTACGCTGCTTCCTGTTCCTTTTGGCGTCATGCTGTAACTTTGTACGTCGGCGTATGCTTTGGGCGTCACCTGGATCTTTTTGTGTCACCCGGCGCCGCCCTTCTCTTTTGACCATGCTTTACCATGGTCCCTCCTGAACCTTACTCAGAAAGGTGCCAAGCGTCCTTCTTGACCCGGCCCTTCCTCGGTAGACTCGGCCCGTCGGTTCCTACAAGAAATACAACTTTGTCCTATGCGGGCCGACATAATTCATATGTCGGCCGTTCATGCTTCTCTTATCCGGCCTGGTTCTTTCTTTACTCGGAGTTAGCCAAGCTGCACTATGTTTCACCTCTCGTGACCCTACCGGGGGTTACCCCCCCCCCCCGACAACACCTCCATGTGGAGGGACATAGCCCAACAAACTCCCCCTCTCGACATCATGGAGGGTCTCACAGCCAACTGACAGTTATGTGGGCGAGCTGAAGGCATACCTTGATCTTTCCTCTTGTCACCATCTTGGTCAACATATCAACCCCATTGTCATCTGTGTGCACCTTATCAATTTGCATTTGCTCGGAATTCAGCACATCTCGAATCCAATGATAGCGAACATCAATATGCTTCGATCTCGAATGAAAATTTGCATTCTTACTCAGGTGAATGGCACTTTGGTTATCACAAAACAAACATAGTTTTCTTGCTCAAAACCAAGCTCACGCTAATCGTTTCAGCCACAGTAGCTCCTTGCTCGCCTTAGTTATTGCGATGAACTCGGCCTCAGTTGTGTTTAACGCCACACTTTTGCAACATGCTTTGCCATGCAACTTCTCCCCGTGAATGGGTAATCAAAAAACCTGAAGTAGACTTCCTTCCATCGACATCTCTAGCCAAGTCTGAATCTGAATATGCAATCAGCTTGGGGTCACTATCACCAAAGCAAAGCTTCATATTCGTGATGTCCTGGAGATACCTGAAAATCCACTTCACGGCTTCCCAATATGGTCTTCCTGGATTCGAAATAAATCTGCTCACTGTACTAACCTCTTGAGCAATGTCAAGCCGTGTGCACACCATATCATACATCAAACTTCCAACATCTAAAGCATAAGAAACTTTTTGCATTTCATTTTCTATGAGTTCCCAATGTTATCTTTGCAACTACAGTTCATTTCTATGAGCTCCAGTTTTGATGTCTAGTGTGTGTTGGATATTCACGTGCACTTGTGTGATGTGTCGTGGGGCGTCATGGTCTTGGTGTCAGGTGGGAAACATGGCACTGCTCTTGGAAGTGGTGGCCAAGACACATCATACCGAGGTGGAGGATATACTCGACGACCAGCTGATCAAGATCAAGATATGTCCCCAATCACATATACACATCTTTGTACCATATCTAGAGATGCAAACCCACAAGTGGTTTTCAGTATATCATAACTATTGTAAAGGATATTCTTGTTCCACATAACATGTAAGTGTTGGATTTCTTAACAATGTATTGAATAAGTTATAGTTATTTCCGCTAATCAAGCAATTTCAAAAAAAACGGAATTCTACATTCTGGATAAATTATTCATTCATTCTTCATTTTTTTGTTATGCACCTATATTTGTATCTTAGTGATCATATACTTTTTAACATTATAGCTTAATTAACCATTTGAATATTTTTGTGGCAGCGTTTGAATGCCCTCTGAACATTTGGTGGCAGCATATTATCAACATTTTTGTGGCAGCATATTATACTTTTTGAAGGTTGAGATCATTTATTCGGCTTCCTCTGTATGGATTGAGAAGTGCCACCAGCTGGGCTTCCACTACGATAGTGTTGCGGGGCTCCTCGCGAATTAAACTTACTAGAAAAATTGTAGTGACCCAGCATACCACTGCATGATGTAGTGCACTATAGTCGTTGACATAACACTAATGAAACACCGTTCACTAGTATTACATCCCTTAGAGTGGTACAACAGAAACACAGCAGGTCCAATACATGACTATAGGTTACAAATCAACTCTTTACACAAGATCCAGAGAACACTCTAGGTTAAAAGAGAGAAAGAAACTTCTTACAAAGAAGAATCCTAAATAAACAACTCAAAAACTATAATACTAATAAGACTAGTATCTGAACTATTGGTCTAGCATTGCTGCTATTGAAATACACTACAGAAATAGGTTCTATGGCTAGGGATTATTCCTATCTAATAAGTAACTTCGTCTTTACTTGAGTTGATGTATATGTTGACTTTCTTGACTCCATTGAATAAATTTAGCTTCTGGTGATGATTCCTGGAGCATAACTTGATGTATATGTTGTCTGTATTGGCTTCAGAATCTAGCAAGGGTTAAGAAGATACGTTGAGTACGAGCGTACTCAGCAAGTTCACTAGAAAGGAGTGTTTGATGCATTATATCTACAGCCACAGACCAAAGGTCGTAGGCAATGCAAGTTTTCGTAAACATTTCTTCAAAGGTTGCTTTTATTCTGAAAAGCTATGTTCGCCAGCCTTCACGGGTTTACCAGAACTTTCATGGAGTTCCTTTCCCGCCGCGTTCGTAACTCCTTCTCAGAACATGGAGTAACAAGTTACAGTTCTTACACTTTGCAGAGGTGCCCAACCTTTAATAAGGTAGAGATCCCTGTGATTGCAATGCTAGTCCCTGGATCAATAGCTAGCATCCACAGTTAAGATGTAATATCAAGAAACAAAGGTCATAATACCACTTTATAACCAGGAATAAAATAATTTATTACATCTTACATAGCTCATTTGGCTATCTCATTACAATGCAGCAGAATAATACAATAGCATGGGGTCCTTCATCTTCAAAGTGCCACAGGCAGACATGTTGGTTGTAGACTTGTAATCCTAATCAACAAACTTTACTAACAACAAACACACCTGCAACATAACAAGTTACAGCCACAAAGGTCAATACATTTGAATTGTATTGGCAAGTGATACTATGGTAGTATAGTGGATTCTATCATCTATATGCATTTGGCCAAGTGGAGTTTAGGCTTTCTTGCTCAAAATAGATTTTCCTTATCATTTAAAAACTCTAAGTTTTTGCTTGACAAAAATCTTTCCCAAGGCATCTCCCAATAGAAATTGGTGATCCTTAAACCCTTGTTCAACCACAAGTTTTTAACTTTGAAATTTGGATGATGAGATTCTTGATAGCTTCCATGTCTTGATGCTCAAATTGTCCTTTGCCAAGGACATGGCTAAGTACTTAGATTTTTCACTCTGTAGAGGTGGTGCACTTTCCCCACATGACTTGGTTTCACCAAGACAAGATCTTTCAGAAGCCTTCCCTTAGACCAGAATGGACGCGTTCCAACCTATCAAACCCCTACCACCAACTGTCCATTTGGCTAAGTTATTGCAACCTATATGATCCAGGCAGAGCCCATAATGCTAAGTGGCTGCACTTGAAGCTTCTCAACATTTGACCTCTCAAATCTCTTTGTTCCTGCGTGGCCATCCACAAGTGAGACACCAAGTGTTCCCCAGCATGCTGGACTTGGTGAAGCCCAAGTTTCCCCCAACATACTGGACTTGCATGACCACTCAACACAAACCATTCTTTCCATTCCACCCAGGTGATTCATTTACTTAGTTGTTTTGTTAAACAAAACACAAGTCCTCAGACTTAGAAATTTTTCCATAGCATGAATATATATTCCACCCTTGTTTTCTATTAGCTAAGCTAAGCATGATAGTAATAGGAATCTTAACTTAGGAAATTTCTACTAAGGTTTCATCTACTAGGATTTCCCATAGCATGGCTTATACTTAGCAAAAATTCCATGCAAGTCCTACTTAGAAATATCACTAATGCATAGTGAAAATAATGGGACAAAGTATGAAGCATCACCTGCCTTTTTGGTAGAGAATATAAGTTCACTTCTTGTCCTTGCAACAATCACACTCTTCAAGTCACTACAATTCAATCAAGCAAGGCACAATTTCAATCTACCAATCAAGCAAAACATCACATAAAATAATAAAACAAAACAATGCATGCAAGCATGCAAGAGATTGTTTTATTTGTAAAAGTGGGTTCTAATAGGTTATCAACATTTGGAAACACCTATTGGTCATTTTATAAAGTGGAAAAGTCATTTGCAAAAGGCTTCACTTTATAAACCATTTTTAAAACAAAGTATCATTTTATGTGGTGTAGAAATGTTTTTAATAAGGCATTAATCTATAGGGTTCACAAAATATGTTTTCAAACCATAAAACCTTGTGTTTAGGGTCAGAGAGTTTATTTCCAAAACATTTCTCAAAGGTTTTCTTCCAAAACCATTTTTAATAATTAACCCATATCTTTATTTGACTAGAAATGGTTTTAAATCCAAAGTTCATTCTTTTGTTTCAGCAAATACATTTTTGAAACCACAAAGTGATTCCTAGGGTCAGTAGGTTCAAAACAAACCATTTTCCAAAGATTTTATTCTAAAAATCATTTTAGAACAATTTTTATAACCTAAACAAGCATACATAAGTTTCTGCAAAAACAATCATTTTACCAGAAGCTTTTTACTAAACAAAGTGCATGGTTGGCTAGGGCTTGTTTTTCTGAATCCATTGATATAAAATTTGCAAAATTTGGACGTGTGGTTTGAAAGTTGTGAATTTTTCAAATTGGAACATCTAATAGACACAATTTCTGTTTTAAATCATCTCTGGGACACGCGGCGCTTTCTTATTGGTGCGTACCGTTTCGCGCGGATCGGTCGCTGTGAGGCATTAGATCTAAGTTGGATCGAGCGGCGCAGAGACACTCGTACCCTTTCACTCAGTCGATCTATCCTAACCGTGCGATCTGGATCTGATGGTTGCAGTGCCCTGACCAAGGATTGGCGGCGCAATCCAGCGACGAGCGGCGCGCGATTCTGCTGGCGGCGGTTCTGGAGGAGCAGGAAGCAAGGGAGGAGGAGAGATGTCTCACCAGGTTCCCATGAGGTTGTAGAAGCTCGACATGCTCGCGAGAAGGCAAGGGGCGTGCGAGGATGACCAAAATTGCTCGCCGGAGTTTGCCTGGCGTCGGGCACGCACTGGCGTCGTGGTTGGCGAGGCTATAGAGCACGGTAGGACACAAAACAAGTGGCGTTCGACGCGGACAAGTTCACTGGTCACAGGCGTATCTTTGGAAAGATGAGGGGCAGTCAGATGGTTACCAGGGAAGTCGTCGGAGAGGGAGCAGACGGCGGTGATGTTCAGTCGAGGAGGTTGCCCATGTCCTGGGTCAAGCGCGGCCAAGTTGAGGATGCAGAGAGGATCGCCAGGGTCTAGGGGTCACGCTTGGGTGCTCGAGGAGGCGAGGGGCGGCAGGGTCTGGCCGAAATCGATGGAAGTACTCGTCGGAGTCAGTGGCGGTGCATCGCGAAATTAGGCAGCCTGGGGGCGTACTAGGGTGGGGGATTGAGGGGGAAACGGAGAGGAGGGAGAGGCGGTTAAGTAGGCGTGGTCACGGGGCGGGGTTATTGCGCCATTAATCGAGAATTAAGCTCGCGAAATCAACGCAGAAACGGCGACGAGGGCGTGGTCTTCGCGGGGAGGAAGAAGACTGGGCGGTGGGGTCGGGTTGACAGCGAGATAGAGAGGGGTGAGGTGGGGCCTGCTTGTGGGCGACTGAGTGGTTCAGGTCCGTGGTGAGAAAACGTTTCGGTGTGAGAGGGCTTCCGGGGTGGGCTCTTGCTGAGCCAGATGGGCTGGCCGGCTGGGCTGGCTCTCTTTTATATTTTTTTCTGTTCTGTTTGTTTTTTCCTTTATCCTTTTCCTTTATTCTGTTTTGATTTCCTTTAATCATTTCAAGCACTCATTTGATTTCAAATCTTTGCCAGATTTTGGGTAGATTCAAATACTGATTAGTAGCACATTCTAATGTCAATTTTTGGAATTTATTTTATTCCTTTTTGGGTCTTTTTAATTATTAAAGTAGGTCCTTGTATTTTATCAAATAGGTTTCAATAATGTTTCAAACACCATTTAAATTCCTTTAAACCTTCCAAACCTTTTCAGTAGGTTTTTTATTTGTTTAGTTGGTTCAAATAATTCATCTTGAACTATTTGGAAAGTATTTAATATGATTTATTAATCATTTAAGATTGGGTATTTGTTTTAATTCCAATGGAATTTAATATAGTTTTAATTCCCAAATTTTTATTTGGAGGTTTTATTTTATTTAAGTTGGTTAAACAACTTTTATTCCACTTGGGTAAATTCCAAATATCATTTTCTCATGTATTCTTATTTAGAGATTTGTCTTTAATAAGAGATAGAATGGTTGTTGCCATTTATTTTATTTGGAATATTCTTTATCCTTTTATTTTATTTTGATTGGGATTATAATCACTCCATTTACTTAATAGGTTTGGCCAAGATTTGATTTGGTCTTTAAATATTCTTTATTTAATAATTCTTTCTTCATCTTATAAAATCCATATCTTTTTATTTATAGATCCAAACTTGGTGATTCCAATTTGTAAATTCTTGTTTAATATTTGTTTATCCTTTTAAATTTATTTAGGATCATTTGTTCATCATTTGGTATGGATTTAGATAAGGGCTTTATTGGCTTTGGGAATTCAATTTCTTATCTTATTAAATTCATAAGATTTATTTATGGTTCCAAATTGAGTGAAACCAATTTATATGGCTTTATTATTTCTATTTATCTTTCTTGATCACTTGTGAAGGTTTTTTAATCAAGTTTTATATGGATCAAATCCGTGGATTTGGAGATACTTGGAAATGATTTTTATTCCATTAGGGTTTTAGGGTTTGGATTTATTTTCCAAGTGTTTAAATTTCCAGATACATTCATTGAGGAATGCATTTCCCTTGATTTGGATTTTTGTTAGATTCAAACTTTGCCAAAGTTTGTTCAAGATGGGATTTTAAGTTTCCATTTAGAAAAAAAAGTTTCTTTTCACCCTGATTTTCAACAAAAATTTATTTTGTTTGTTTATTTTTCACATTACAAGATTTGGAAAATCTTGGGATGTGACAGTTACTTTACCCATGAGAGACCTTAGCTTTGTTACACATCCGGGCGCGCATTCCCGTTCATACATCCTTGGTATGAGGCCCAGACTAAGATCCAAGCCAATCACTGCCCTCTCCGCGACCCCATATGTCTGCACGATCCTTCGAGGCTGGCTTACCTCCGTTAAGCCCCCTTCAGGGCAGGCTAAAACCCTGACGAGTTCTCGAAGACTCTATGAGATGGTGATGCCCTGGCAAGTGCCATATCGGATGGATTATACCACTAAAAACCACTCATAGATAATCTAGACACCAAAAGTGTGGGGCATAAGGGTGCCCACCCATATGTTGGATCCGCACAAGTAATCACAACGTCACGTTAAGGTCGTATTGCCTCCATACGATGGGAAAAGGATACAAATGACTTCTCTGTCTCATTCCAAATCTCATGGTTAACGCGTAATATACGACGCAATAATCACTTGCGACATTGGTTGTTAAGTCCTAGATAATATGTTCCTTTACCACCGGAACTTTTATAGTAGGTTATTACCTCATGGTAAATAACCTATAATCATATTATTATGAAAATAGTGTTTTCTGACCTTTTTGAAATGCAGGTGATGACAACAATGGATTTGTAAATAATTTACAGAAAATAATCAAAGAAAATGAGCAAGTGTGAACTTGCCTTTTGTGATTGCAATATTATGCACTCACGGTCTTTGAGACAATATAAGATCCAATATCTGAAATCGGCATCATTGGTCCGGTAAGGACGAATGTTTAAAGAAGCAAGATGCTATTAGGCATAAGTGATGTAATGCAATTTCGTAAACCCGAATTCCTGGAATAAACGTTGACCTAGGGTTTGGAAACTTGAAATGGTTTCTTTAGAATGTGTTGTCCTTTTAGATAAGTTTCACATTTATGCTTATTATTAAGGCTTGTGAGTGTGTGTGAAACAATATGTAAACATAATGGTATACAACAATAAGATATACTATTGAGGTACACTACTCAAAGACTGCTTATATGAGAATTATCTTATCTTCAAGTTTTACTTTGCAAGTGATGGCATTTATAAGGAACTTAAGTTTTAACAATCCTAAGTATACAAATAAAGTATAAAGTAATGTGATTACTATTAATTGTCATCTGTTGTCTGAAGTGGCAAAAAGAATAACATTTGAAGAAAAGATTTCTTTACCAAGGTTTAAACAATCCTGATAGCTTTTAGAATATGATTGATGTTGTTTATGCTTGCTTGAATAGTCTGGACTTGAGATGCTTTAGGTCTTAATTAAAATAGACCAAAGTTAACTATAAAACATATAATAAAGTTTTTAGCATTATATTTAAAGTCTTGTAGACTAAAGTTAACTTTAAAAACATAGATGTACTTAGGGTGTAATGCTTATGGTATTTGTATCTTGTTCACTTTATAAGGTTTCTTTAAATTTAATTAGGAATGGTATTACTTTTATTTGGTATAGTGGTTTCTCAAGATTATAATGGAATAGAATCATTTATGCTTTTGTAAATGAGTGGTTATGGTTTGGAAACCAGGAAATAATATTACTTAATTACTTATGGATTCAATATAGTGTTTTGGTATGTTTATAACTTGGGGTTGAAGTAAGGGGAAAGGTTTTATTTAGGCACAAATTATTCTTGAAGATTTTATATTTGATAAGGATATTTTTAGAAAATAATCTATAGTTATGGTTGAATGATAATTCAATAAGATTATATGTAAAATGTGTTGAACCATTTTGACTTCATACTATCAATATTTAAGACTAATACTATTTATTAGACTCAATTGACTATTTTTAGAAATATTAGAAAATTTTATTTACCCTTATATGAATTATCAACTAAGGAAGTAGATTTAAATTCAAGTTATTAAAGTGCTCAAATTTTTTATTTACCTCAAAAGTGGAATATTATATTTTTAACATGTAGGTATTATTTTAGTGATCATTTTGGTATATTACATTTATTTTTGTGATTTATAAATAATAAGATATGATTTTTATAAGATTTACTATTTTATAAACACTTAATAAATAATAAATATTTAATTAAGTGAAATAATAATGCATGGTTATAGTTTAAAATTATAGTTCTTATTTTTCTAAGATTTTTGGTGTATTATTTATATTTTTATCACTAACCATTAATTAATTATGAATTATCAAAGTTTTATTACTTATAAAACCTTTTTTAAATAATATTTATTTAAATAATTAACATAATAATATTTGATAATACAACTAAGTTATAGATTTTATTTTTCTGAAAAATTTCATATATTAAACATATTGTTCTGAATTATAAAACAATAGATATTAAATTTACAATGTTTATATATTTCCTATTTTAATTCTTAAACAGGAAATACATTTATACCAATTCAAAACCTATCCTAGGTCGCTGACTGGTGGGCCTGTGGCCACGTTGGTGTGCCGCGCTGGCGTGGACCAGTCAATAGCGGACTCGGTCAAGGCTTGCGCACGCGTGGCGTCATGCTGACGACAGCATGGCCGCCACCGCCAGAGAATGGTCGCCGGCGGTGAACCGGCGCACGCCTGTGAGCGCGGATGTGCTTTTTCGAAGCGCATGGACACGGGGAACATCACAGTACATGCACCACCTAATGGTTATCAGAAGTACACCGGCGATGAGCTTTTGTGGCGGCACGGTCGGGTCACATGCGGGCATGATACTACGGTGAGCGGGAGACGAATCAAAGAGGCCCAGGAGACTCGGAAGCTCACCAGTATTATAGAGGAGTGCATGGCGTGACCGGAGGTGGTCGAAATCGACGGGTACCACGGTGGCCGGTCTTCGGGAAGATGACCTCGTGGCGTCGATTCCCGCCACCTCTCCTTGATTCATTTGAATAAGAGGCTCAGAAGGACAAGGCGAAGATGGTTGCTTGATCAATGGTGCACGAGAGATCTCAGAATGATGGCAATCAATGGCAACTTGGAGCTAGGGTTTTGGTTCAGAAGAGGAAAACGATATAGAGAGAGCTTCAGAGGGAAAATGGGGATGAGGACGAGCTTCAGAGTGGAATTCTTATCCCCTCCCCAAGTGTCGGCGGCAAGCATCGCAGCGCATAGAGGCAACAGATGGCATCGGCCACTGCCATCGAGCAGCTTCCAGTAGACGAGGAAGACGATGGAGGTTGTTTTGCGGAAAACCCCCTAGAATTTTCCTGACTCGATCCGCAGTCCTTCTTCGGTCCCACCCGTCAGCCAGAGAGGAAAATACGTTGGGCTGGTTGTTCGGCCTTTATGGGATGTAGTGAAATGAGTGGAACAGGAAGGTGTTGCTGCTGGGCGGTAGATAGGCAGAGAGGGAAATGGGCTACAACCTGGTTTCGTTTCTGTTAGTTTTTATTCTATTTTATGTTTTCTTTATTTGTAATTCATGTTTGTCTTAAATCTTTCCCCATAGAATTTATTCTTTAGACAAATGCAAACACATAAAAATGTATTTCAAACTTGTGTATGAGTTTATTTATTATGATAGTATACTTTATTTATTACTTTCTATTTCTCTTTTGTTTTTTTAATCATAGATAGATTCTTGTATTAAATAGAACAAATAAACATTAGGGTTTTAGAATTTTTTTATGATCTTATAAAATGATTCTTATTTCCTCTTAATGGTTGCAATGGTAATGGTTTTAGATATCTAAGGATATACCAAGAATATATCCATATTGTTATTATATAGCAATCATTATATAAGATGATTTAATTATTAAGATTCCTAAAATGGTAAATTCTATTATCCCAATTCCACTAATAGGTGAATAATATTTTAATAATATTTGTTATGACATTAATTATACATTGATAGTCATGATTGAAATAGAACTTAGGATTTTGAATTATAAATATTTACCATGGTTTTTAAGGAGATTCAAAATAAGTGTATTATTTTCTGAATGTGGATGAACACTATGGGTGAAGACATGTTGCCCTTAGGTTTCTGATCAGGAATGATATCACCTTTTAAAACAGTAAGGTTATTCTCTGGAATGAATTATGAGAGAGAATTGATAATTATAGTTTCCAGGCACATATGATTTTAATGTTTGCAGTGACAAAGATATGCTTAAGTGATTTAATATAGGAAATTATTCTTATAAAGCATTGTGAAAATAAGATGATAGATCAATAATATATAATGGATATTATGTTTGGTTAAAGATTTAAAGTTGAATGTTTACCAAGAATTACTATCTTCTATATTCACAATGTTGGGCTTCTAATTAAGGAATTCCTTTGCTAGATATACTACTTCTTCATATCCATCATCATGTGTTAACATGATGAGCTTTGCTTCACAAAAATATTCCTATCAATAATTTCTCCTTCTAAATCCATTTGTAAATCCAATGAGCTTGACACTAAAGTTTTTCATAAGCTTATCATATCTATACTTGGTTATCAAACTATCCTACTACTAATAATCTCCAATCCAACAGATAGTTACTTCTAACTCCATTCATACTCTTCCTTAATCATCCACCACTAATATTACTCCAGTAGATGTATATATCAAACTACTTTCGTCAAAAGATTACTATTCTTTAAGAGGAATAACACTACTTCAATAACTCCACGCTACTCTAGCTTCAGCTTAATTATACTGTCTTATATCTACTTAACTCCAGTATCTTATATACAAACTTTACATCATATCATGGTGACTTTTCATGGCTAACCTAGAATATCATATCTATACTAGGGTCCAATCATGTTCTATCCACCAATGTCACTTATACATGATATAAGCATTCAATCTTGGTGACTAAAGCATGATCATTATAATCCTTTGATCCTTTATGGCTTAGGTTTCCAGTTGGCTAATCAAGGCTTTCATCCATACAACATTACAGTTGTATGATAATTATCTTCTGTTTATCTCTATTGGACTAAGAGATATTATTCATTGACTATACCTACTTGATCCAATAGGATTACTCCTGGTAACTTTCTTCAGGATTCATCCTTGTAATCTTCTTTATCACCATATAATTATATATTCCAAATAACTCTTCTATCATTTCAGGAGTGAGTTAACTCCACCAATTATCATATTGATTTGATTCTCTTCAACCACTCCCATCCTATAGATGATATTTAAAACTAGCATTACCACTTACCTTTCCTTATTTCTTTCTTTATATGACTTAAGTGAATGTTATGTTAAGAACAAGAGTTGATAGATCAAGAATTTATAAGCTAAGAATTGGTGGATCAATTGTTGATTACTCAACATTGATGAACAACAGATATTAGAATATGGTTCAGTAGAGATGATAAGGATTGATATGGAAAGAAAGATATATGGTGAATGATCTTGACTTGGTTTCTTTCCAACTCAATCTCACTAAAGAGTTAAGGTTAGGTATTACCATGATACTCATGGTATAAGTAGATGAGATTAAGATAGATCAAGATTTAGTTATTACATTCCTATTACTTAAGTTATATTTATAACTTGGTATTCATGAGTTATGTAATGAATACTAGGATATGATTACTTAAGGATCAAATATAAATCATTAAGTAATGTATTAGGGTTTAACTTCTACATTTGATCTACCCTTAGATCAAATCTCCTTTACCCAAAATAAAGTTTTAGCAAAGGTCATATTAGAACTTATCGCAGTCAACTTGATGATCTACTTCATTTCCATCAAGTTAAGAGAAGCTTCAATCACTTTGACAAGTTTTGTTCAAAAGCGCGAAAATTATTCGGATTTTCTAAGCATGAATGCAATGCACACATCTGTTGAAAGAACATGTGGGCCCCCATGTGTGGTTTTGGTAATTAATGACAATGTTTATGGACTAATGTGTGTATTAAGTTATACTTGTAGGATTTGTCCATTAGCATCTCTTGGAGCATGTGTTGGCTTCAAGGTTGATGAAATGAGAAGAAGATGTGTTGTGCAAGCTCAAAATGCACCATCTATAGAATATCTCATGTTTGATGCTTGCCATTCTCGGTGATCATGGATCGATGATGAGGAATTAAGAAAGGCGTTACATCTTGAGAAGGGCAAGATCCTCTACATCAAGCTCAAGTGGAATGCTCAAGGCAAAGGTATAATATTGATAGGTTTTCCCTTTTGCCGGTCTCATATTGTTAGTAGGAGACCGGGTTTAGGATAGATAACCATACTATCAAGAGGGGCTCTCGAATGAGTAACTCGATCACATCGTTCGGAGAGAGCTCAAACCTTTGCATACTTGCATCATCGTATTTGGTTGTTATTTGGTCTTATCCATGTGAGGATATAGAGCTTGTGGTAATCTCCATAACAAGCTCTTGTTCATCAAAATTGGATCCCTCTTTTATATCTTATTGCGATTTTGATCTATGCGGTTTTTCGGTTTATCACCAAGTGAGGTATATCACATTATTATACTTGATACATTCTCACTTGGTGATAACCAATATTTTCACCTTTTATAGGGAAGCTCATGTCGTCCTCTTTCCAACGCAATTGGAATTGGGTCAATCGGAGTTACTAATCAAAAGTTATAGCCGTTTGAATATCTGCTGGTCTCCTAGGTACCAAAATGCGATAGTACCGCATTTTAGTACCTAGCAAGGCAGAAGGTTTTGGAAAGTTGCCAAAATCCACTGTCGGGCTAGGTACCAAAAAGCGGTAGTACCGCATTTTAGTACCTAGCACGGCAGAAGGTTTTTTACTTCGTCATTTGGATCTATCCTCCATTTCTGGACTATGATGTTTCTTTGCATGATCTTGTAGAGGTTGTTGTCCTCTTCGAAACGAGCCCAAGATCATCGAAATCGGAGTCCGGATGCAAAAGTTATGGATGTTTTCGTTCTGTGATGACCGGTAGTACCGGACCAGGATCTGGTAGTACCGGGGTCCGGTAGTACCGCTTTTTGGTACCGGGGAGAGCAGAGAAAAAATGCATTTGGAGCCCCAGGAACCCCAGGAAATGTCCGGTAGTGCCGGGAAAGTCCGGTAGTACCAGGAAAAAGTCCGGTAGTACCGGGAATCGCGTTTTTGGGCTGCAACGGTTGGATTTTGGAGGGACCTATATAAGGGGCCTTCTTCCCCAATGGTTCCTCAACCATTCTTGTAAGTTTTCCCCTCCATTGTTGACCTTCTTGAGCTTGCTTTCTCTCAATTCCTTCTATAATTCTTGCATATTCTTGAGGGATTTGGAAGAGGACATCTAGATCTACAATCCCACCAATCAATCTCTCCTCTAAGTAAGGGGAACATATTGGGATCTAGATCTTAGAGTCTTTTGTAGATTTCCTCCATTGTTCTTCCTCTCTTATTCCCCCATAAGCTTTTGTAGCTTTGGTGGAATTTGGGAGAGAAGGATTTGAACATCTTTGTGGTGTTCTTGCCATTTGCATTTGGTGCATCGGTTTGTGTTCTCCTCGGAGGATTTGGTCCGTGTGACTCATTGGAGCTTGTCCCTCTTGGGTTCTTGGAACCCTAGACGGTTTTGTGGCCTTGGTGGCATTGTGGCCTTTTGTGGCATTTGTTGGGAGCCTCCAATTAAGTTGTGGAGAAGTGCCCCAACCTTGTGAGAGGTTCCGGTTGCCACCGACAAGTGCACCGATAGTGGAAGCGTGGATCGATCCCGTTGGGGTGAGATTCACCAGAGAATAAGGGAGGCCTTTTGTGGCGTTGGTGGTTTGATACCACCCCCTCTCCAAACGAGACGTACTCCATGTTTGGAGAAACTCGGTAAAATATCGGTGTCCTCGCGTGCCTCGGTTATCTCTATACCCGAGCTCTTTACTTATGCACTTTACATTGTGATAGCCTTCGTGCTTGAAGTAATATATATCTTGCTATCACTTTGTTGCTTGTATTGCTTAGCATAAGTTGTTGGTGCACATAGGTGAACCTTAGTTGTTCTAGGTTGTGCTTAACAAAGTAAACACTAGCTTTATTCCGCCTTTGTTGAGCCACTCTAGGAAAAGTTTTAATCGCCTATTCACCCCCTCCCTCTAGGCGACATCCGTATCCTTTCATCTATGTTCAGCTTATTTCTAAGCTTTAATGCTGGGATGTTACACGAATAGGCGAGCTTCGCCTTGCCGCCTACTTGGCGTTCTGGCAACGTGCATAAACATGTGTGCAGGAAGAATTAGAAACTGGGAATAAATTCATAATAGTTTTAACTATGCAAGAGGTATAAAAATGTCTAATTTTGATAGGACGAGAAGCACAGCTCACACATTTAGACACCCCATATATCCAGATTTTCATCTAACCCGGTTCCATTGGTTTGGCCATGCGTCAGCTGATAGAAGGTCCAAAATAGACATGTGTGTTTTCTCTACTATGTTAACTTGCATTGGTGTATTTCCTTGATAAATGTGACCGATAAAGATTCTATGATCACTTTGGGGAAAAATCCATCCAGGGCCACAAGTAGTCCATGGTCGTGTTTTGAAACGGTTCCATAACCAAAACACAAACTGTTTCTAGGATCATATTGTTTGAGGTAATTGCTAGCGCCATCTTGAGTCCTTCTAGGAACGCAATATCTTCTCCAACAATAGCAGATTGGCTGTGGAGTATGAAGCTCCATGCTGAACACACGATTAGGCCAGGGTCTCTAAGAACTGCCCCCATGCCATGTTTGGCCATACTTTGTAAATCTAGCATCAATGTTTACCTTCAGGTATCACAACTCCGGTCTCACCCAGCCTCCTTCTGTTTTATCATCTGCTAACTTGGATGGACAATGGCAGCCAACCAAAGCATTCTCCGAAGGCACTTTTCCTTTTTCTTTCTATGGCGACATGTCCTTTCAGTAAATCCTGCATAGTAGCTAAATAGTTTTGTAAATAGAGATTTCAATGGATGCACCACCATTAACAAAACTAATGTCATTGCAGTGATGTTAGGATCTCCACCACACGTGATGGGGATGTACCTACCGGGGTATACCCAGCAGGACGTTTCCGACTGGCCCAAAGAACTGGCGAGTGGGCCTGCAGGATGGCGATTGGATCAAGGCCCGGCGTGGATCCAAGCGACTGAAAGCTGAAGGCCCAGGCGAGTAGACAGGCCCAGTCGGATTAGGTTAAACAAGCACCGAAGCCTTAACTGATTCGGTTGAGATATGTAAACCCTAGGGGAGGTGAGCCTATATAAACCTCCCTGCGGGGCGTGTAGAGATACGTTCCATCATACACCCAAGCGACTCGCCGCCTAGCCGCCGAGCTCGCCCATTGTACCACCTTCATAATACAATCTAGCAGGAGTAGGTCTTTACCCTCCGGGGGGCCGAACCTGGGTAAAACCCTGTGTCTCCGCCCTCATCTCGCACCGCAGATGGCTGGCCGCCCTTGCCCCTCGTTCTACTACTCGCTGCCGATTGCAGCGTCTGCCGTGACCATTCCCACGACAGTGGCACCCACCTTGGGGCCTGGCCGGTCTGGCCGATGTTCTGCGGCGAGATCCAATCTGCCCATCAACGAGTCGGTCGCCACCGGCCGCATGATAGCGATTGGCGAGATGCTCCAGATCTTGCCAAGCAGCTACGTCCCGGCGGCGCGACCCGTCACGCACAGCATGATCCTGCCAGTGGGCACGATCAGCCTCTTCGTCGGCCTCACCGACATCATCGTCTCGGAGGACTCGGCTCGCATCCGCGAGTCGCCGCCACGCGATCGGCTCTCTGAGAGCCAGGTCCGCACCATCCATCGCCTCGCCTCCGAGTATAACTCGGCCCACAGCGACGTGGCCGAAAACTCCGCGGCCGCGGAAGACGCGGCCCTCAACGACGACGCCGACTCGGCGACCCCGGCATCACTCGCCGGTTCCATCACCGCGGCTTCACCCGCGGGCTCCATCACCCAGGTCTCCAACGCGGGAGACTTCGAGGATCCCTCCATCCTTGGGATCTTCAACTTCGACTCCGGATCGGAAAACTCCGCCGATCTCCGCGACGGGACTGGTCGCCACGCCGCAACCTATATGGCGACTGACACCGATCTGCCGGAGGACCCATTCTCCACTCCGATCCCTCCCAATGCCACGGCAACGGAGGTCGAGGAACTCCGCCTGAAGCTGGCGGAGGCCGTCCGCAAGGAGCAGGCGGAGCGCGAATTTTTTTGCCTCGAGCAGGTGACGGCGCAGGAGCTGTCACGCTACCACGCACAACGAATCAGGACGCGCCTAAACCCTACCGTTCAGGGGCGCGCCCTGAACTTCGACGACGAAAACGACCCGGCCCGCGCGGCCGCGATCTGACAGCGCCACGGGGAAGCGCCCGAACCCCTCCAGGGTCGACGGCGATGGGCGCCCCACCTCCACCCAACCGCACACCCCCCAGGGACCAGCCGCGGATAGTAGTCTCCTCACGGGAGCGAGACGCAAACGGCCTCCCACTGTTCTCCACCCCGATGGACAACCTCATGGCAGGCCGAGCAGCAGCCGACAACATCACGGCCACCGGCGACGGCGCCCTACAGATCCAGTACGTCAGGGCCCTGCTCGCAAAGGCCGTCGAGCAGCAAAACGCAGGCGCCGACTCGCAGGGTCGAGTGTACTCGCGTTCTTCGGGAAGCAGAGCGGCCTCCAGCGGCCGCCCACTGGCGGCAAATACCCTCAACTGCCTGCCACCAGAGCCACTGCAGCTCCAACATCGACCCGCGAACGCGGCACTCTCCAATTCAGCGACCAACTTCGCCGCCGCAGCGGTCAACCCATCGACGCTGCACCCACATCATCAACAACCAAAGCGGCGCGCCGCCAGCCCGGCGACCATGCGACACACCACGACCAATCGCGCGACGGCGAGCCCCAAGTGCTTTGGACCAATGATCCGAGGCGAGAAGTACCCGCCAAACTTCAAGGCGCCAAAGGAGATAGAAAAGTACGACCCCTCGTACGACCCCGCCGTCTGGCTCGATACGTACCTCATGGCAATGGGGATCGCAGGCCACACTGACCTGCTAGCCGCCCGCTACCTCCCCCTGATGATGGAGGGGACGTGCAGGCAGTGGATCAACACCCTCCCCCAGGATAGCATTGACTCCTGGGAGGAGATGCGCGACGCCTTCGTCAGGCATTTCGAGTGCTCCTACACCCGCGCCACCACCATCGAGGACCTGCAGCGATGCGTCCAGGGACCCCACGAGTCGACCCACAACTGGGTCCAACGGTGGCAGGAACTTTGGTACAACGCGGTCGGCATCCACCCGGACACCGCGATCCATTGCTTCAAGACCTCGTGCCTCTACGAGCCGCTGGTCGCCAAGCTCAAGCGACACTCTCGCACTCTCGACAACATACCAGACCTCCTCGAGATCGCCAAACGGTACGCGGAGGAAGATCCAAACCAGGAAACCGACGACGAGTCGGGGGGTCAACGCCGCACGAGCGGCAACGACAGTGGACGACGGTCCGACCTACGCTACAGCAACACTCGCCTCACCGGCAAGCGCCGCAGTGACGGGCGAGTCGACTTCGTCGCCAACGCCGGGCACGCACAATGCGAGCCCAAGAGCTTCCGCCGCGACGGAGGACAACGCCGCGACGACGGCAACTACAAGGCCAAGCCAAGGTTTGATCCTGCGGCCCTTCTTAACCAACCTTGCGTGTTTCATAGCAGGGAAGGGAAGCCCGCAACACACACAACCGCCGACTGCCACACCCTCAGGGAGATCGAGAAGGCACGGCGAGCAAGGGAGGACCCCGATAACAACCCGCCAAACGGCGGCAAGTTTGGCAACATGGCCGGGTCGCTCCATACCTTCACCGGCTTCAACACGAAGCACGAGAAGAAGGTCATCACCCGCGCCGTCGCTGTCAACGCGGTGGCCCAGGTGGACGTTCCCCAGTTCCTCAACTGGTCGGAGCAACCCATCACCTGGAGCCGCCATGACCACTCGCCGCGCATCGAGTATCCAGGGCGAGTCGCCTTGGTGGTCAAGCCAAAGGTGGGCGACTACTGGCTCCCCAAGACATTGATGGACGGCGGCAGCTCCATCAACATCCTGTACCTGGACACCTTCAGGCGGCTACGGCTCCCGCAGTCGATGATCGAGACAACCCACACCAGGTTCCACGGCATCGTCCCCGGTCGGAAGGCATACCCGATCGGCAAGGTCACGCTACCAGTCACCTTCGGCACCCCAGCAAACTTCCGCACCGAGCGGATCGTCTTTGAGCTGGTGCCCTTCGACAGCCCCTACCACTGCGTTCTGGGTCGCCAGGCGTTCTCCAAGTTCATGGAAGCGCCACATTACGCGTATAATGCGATGAAGCTCCCTGGGCCGTGTGGCGTCATCACCATCAACGGCGACCCCGACATGGCCGCGGAGTGTGAGGCCAAAGGAGCCGAGCTCGCCGACGCTGTCATCACGGCAGAGGCCAACCACGCTGACGAGCTCGCCAAGTACGCGAGCGGGGTGAACAATGACGACCCCACCATACTCAAGAAGCCCAACTCGGAGGGCGCAAACACCTCAACCTTCGAGGCAACGACGCACACGCGCACCGTCGAGCTGGTCCCCGGCGACTCCAGCCAGACGGTGACGATCGGAACAGGGATGAGCCCAGCCTAGGAAGGCGCGCTCATCGAGTTCCTCTGTGAGAACAGGGATATCTTTGCATGGAAGCCCTCCGACATGCCTGGTGTCCCTAGGGAGCTCGCTGAGCACAAACTAAACACCGACCCCAAAGTGCGACCCGTCAAGCAGTCGCTGCGGCCCTTCAATGAAGAGCGCCGCCGAGCCATTGCCGAGGAAGTGCAGCGTCTACTCGCTGCAGGCTTCATCCGGCCAATCAAGTACTCCTAGTGGTTGGCAAACCCAGTCCTGGTCGAGAAGAAGAACGGCACCTGGAGGATGTGTATCGACTACACAAACTTGAACAGCGCCTGCCCGAAGGAGCAGTTCGTCCTCCCGCGGATCGACCAAATAATCGACTCCACCGCGGGCTCGGAGTCGCTATGTTTCCTCGACGCCTACTCTGGATACAACCAGATCAAGATGGTTGTCGAGGACGAGGAGAAGACGGCGTTCATCACGCCATTCGGAGCCTTCTGCTACACCGCCATGACCTTCGGCCTCAAGAACGCCGGGGCGACCTACCAGCGGTGCATGCAGGAGTGCCTAGCGAGCCAAATTGGCCGCAACATCCACATCTACATCGACGACGTGGTCGTAAAATCTGTTCGCCAGGATGAACTCCTTGCTGACCTGGCGGAAACATTCGCCAACTTGCGAAGATACAAGATAAAGCTTAACCCAGGCAAATGCACCTTCGGTGTACCAGCAGGGCAACTACTGGGGTACGTCGTCTCCAAGCGCGGGATCGAGGCGAACCCAACCAAGATCGACACGATCGCCCGACTCGGCAAACCCGAGTGCCTCCGCGACGTCCAGAAGCTGGCCGGGCGAGTAGCGGCTCTCAGTCGCTTCATCCCCCGCCTGGGCGAAAAGGCGATGCCCCTATACCGCCTGATGCGCAAGAACCCCACATTCCAGTGGGACAAGGAGGCGGACGACGCGCTCCGCGACCTCAAGAAGGTGCTACTCGCTGCACCGCTACTCGCCGCCCCGGCCGACAAAGAACCCATGTTGGTTTACGTCGCGGCTTCCAAGCGTGTAGTCAGCGCTGTAATGGTCGTTGAGCGACTGGAGGAAGGAAAGGAGCGCCCAGTACAGCGACCGGTGTACTACATCAGCGAGGTCCTCACCGAGTCGCGCCAGCGGTACCCGCAGTACCAGAAGCTGGTGTACGCGGTCTTCAGGGCACAGCGACGCCTGCCGCACTATTTCTAGGAGCACCCGATCACGGTCGTCTCCTCAGCACCGTTGCAGGACATCATCCGCAACCGTGAGGCGACCGGGCGAGTCGCCAAGTGGGCCGTCGAGATCGGCGTCCACAATATCAAATACGAACCACGAAAAGCAATCAAGTCGCAGGCCCTAGCGGATTTCATCGCCGACTGGGAAGAAGCCCAGCAGCCAGAGAAGCTGCCATACCTCCATTACTGGAGCCTGCACTTCGACGGCTCCAAGAACGCGGACGGCGCAGGCGCAGGGATCGTGCTAACTTCACCGAAGGGCGACAAGCTCCGCTACGTCCTCTGCCTCGACTTCACACCCTGCACCAACAACATGGCCGAGTACGAGGCCTTACTCCACGGCATGCGAGCTGCCAGGGAGATGAATGTCAACCGCCTACGCTGCTACGGAGACTCCGACCTCGTCGCCGGGCAAGTCGCTGGTACCTGCGACGCCGTCTCCCCCACCATGGCGGCTTACCGCCAAGCAGTGGACAAGCTGGGCGGACACTTCGCAGGCTACTCCGTCGAGTGGATCGACAGGCGGAAGAACGAGGAGGCCGACGCACTCTCTCGCATCGGGTCGGCTCGACTCGCACCACCCGCCGGTGTCTTCCTCGACACGATCACCAAGCCATCAGTCTCTCCCCCGAGGGAGATCGACATCGGAGTCCCGCTGCAGCCAGAGGCAGCCTTGGTCGCACTCGTCACCGAGCCGGACGACTGGACCAAGCCCTACATCGCCTACCTGGAGGCTGGCACCTTGCCGGCAGACGAGACGGACGCTCGGATGATCGCACGCCGATGCAAATCATTCACCATCATCGACGGCGAGCTCCACAAGCGAAGCGTCACCGGCGTGTTCCAACGCTGCGTCTAACCGACCGAAGGACGCAAGATCCTCCACGACGTACACTCCGGCGACTGTGGCCACCACGCCGGTGCCCGCTCCCTGGTCGCCAAGGCTATGCGGCACGGCTTCTACTGGCCCACCGCACACGCCGACACTGTCGACATCGTCCAGCGGTGCGCCGGGTGCCAGAAGTACGCCAATCAGACGCACGTGCCGAGCTCGGCGCTGAAGACAATCCCCATCACCTGGCCATTCGCCGTATGGGGCATGGACATGGTGGGCCCCTTCAAGAAGGCTCCCTCCGGCTACACCCACCTCCTGGTCGCGGTCGACAAATTCACAAAGTGGGTGGAGGCCAAGCCAGTCCGGAAATGCGACGGGAAGACCGCCACAAAATTCCTACGCGAGCTCATATATCGCTACGGGTTCCCCAACAGCATCATTACGGACAATGGTACTAACTTCGCCAAAGGAGCCATGGCTGAATTTTGCGAGGAACACCACATCCGGCTCGATCTCGCATCAGTCGCCCACCCGGAGTCCAACGGCCAGGCGGAACGGGCCAATCAAAGCATCCTCCACGGCCTGAAGCCGCGACTCCAAGTACCACTCGAGCGCACCGCCGGGCGCTGGGTCGAGGAGCTACCCTCCGTCATCTGGGGAATCCGCACCTCGGTCAACAGGTCGACAGGATTCACCCCCTTCTTCATGGTGTACGGCGCCGAGGCAGTCATGCCCACCGACCTTGAGCACGATTCGCCGAGGGTCGTCCACTACACGGAGGCTGCGAACGAACTCGCACGACAGGATGGAGTCGATCAACTCGACGAGGCACGCGACCTAGCTCGCTTGCGCACCGCCATCTACCAGCAAGGGCTCCGCCGCTACCACAGCCGGCGGGTGAAAACTCGCACCTTCCAAGAAGGCGACCTGGTGCTGCGCCTCATCCAGGACAAGAAGGGCATGCACAAGCTATCCCCTCCATGGGAGGGACCATTCGCCATCGGGCATGTACTCGGCAACGACGCCTATTACCTCATCGACGTCCGCGGGGACGGCAAACTTGACGTCAAGCGACCATGGAATGTAAACCTCCTACGGAAGTTCTATTCCTAGAACGCCACATATGTACTCTCCAGTCGCTATGAAATAAAGAATTGGTTACCGCAAATTGCGTTTACTCTCCGTGTCTTGTGCCACTCGCACTCGTAATAACAGCGTCAAGCTAACCGCAGAAGTCAACCTTTGGTAAAGCGATTGGCACGGCCAAGTAGTGCGATGCAAAAGCACTGAGTCACCTCAGGTTTTGCATCGTCCACGAAAAACGCCTAACCGGAGCACCACTGGAGTCGCCTAGCCCGACTGGCTCTACGAGCCAAGACAACTGCCTTCGCTTCCCACAGCGACCATGATCCTCCGCATCCTCGACATAGCGACTCGAACGGCCACGTACCACGCTCGGGGACTGACGACCAGTTCATCGCGAGCGGCTTGGGAAAACGCCAAGTATGAGAGCATGCCCAGGACTCGCCATGCGACTGACCCCACGGGTCAGGCAGGAGTGATGCGCTCAAAGCAACGCGCCAAGTCCTCACCCACCCTCGAGTCGCGCCTAGAACAACCAAGTACCACGCTCGGGGACTCGGCCATCCGACCTCGTTCGTGCAAGGGAAAACGGTGAAGTACAGAGCGTTCAAGGGAGTCGCCTAGCGACTGGCTCTTTGAGTCCGGGCGAGTCAACCACAATAATAAAATATCCAAAAACCACAAACAGATCACACACGAGGTAAACCCCACAAAAGGGCGGACGCGCTCGGGGACTCGTTCAAAACCTCAATCACAAAACACATATCAAATCCCAAAATAGACACGACGTCTCATTCATTAGTTCGTAGCATTGTCTCAAATCACAAAATACGCCTAAACGGCGGACCTGCTACTAATGCCCCAGGGCAAACTATCCTATTCTGCAGGCTTCGACGATGACTCGCCAGCACCATGGCGATTGCGGATGAATGGCGTGTACGGATTCGATGGGTACGTCGTCAGCTCACCCGCCATCGCCGCGCGGAAGGGATGCTCGACCTTGAAGTCCCGATGCTGCGGCTCGGGGTCGTTGGGCGCGACGACCGTCTCCTGGTACGGAAGGAGGTCGCCCATTGCCCGGAACACGCCGAGTACATCGTAGCGATACATCAGCAAACTTGAGCACTTCGGATCCACTGCGCCGGTTGACGACAGGTAGCCACTCGTCACGTCATCGATGTTGAAATCCTCTGGAAAGTGAGCAAGTCCAAGGCTAAGCGCCGCCGCCGCCGCTCCGCGCCGAAACGCCGATCGCGTCATGAATTCAACGACCGCGGGCGCCTTCTCCAAGTACTTCCACACCTCGACGAGGTCGCTCGGAATTACTTCCGTGGGAGATATCTCCTGGAGGTAGGCGCGGATACACGTCGCCGACAACGTCGCCGAATCCACGAGCATGGACACACACTGCCGCGCGTTGAGCGAGCTCGCTTCTTCCGCGCTATCAAGGATGCGACTTGCGAATGGAAGAAAACAATAAGCACATCGGGTACCACAACAGTACACATGTTACTGGCAGAGGCAGATACACTCACCAATCAAGGGGCGGGAGCAATTCGTGATGAAGCATTGAAGCGCAGTATAGTCGTCCTGAAGCCCAGCAACAAGGGCGTCAGACACTTTACAATCCTCTGCGACGGCGGTAATAGCGGCCTTGGCGCGCCCATCCGCCGAGTTCGCTTCCTCCTTCGCCTCCTTCAGCTCGCGCTCAAGTTCGGCGATTCGCTTTTCAGCCGAGCCCAATGCTGATTGAGCTGCCGCCAATTCACCCGCTGGGACAAGCCCCTGGCGGGCTTCTTCCCCCTTCGCGGCAACCGCCTGAAGCCCCTTGTTCGCCTCCTGGACGGTGGCCAGCTCCTTCTCCGCGCGGTGCTTCGCGGCCAACCGGTCAGCCGATTCACGTTGCAGACCCTGCACATCATTCAAATAGTTAGTCAAAGCACATCCTAAGTGTCCACCCGCTGAAATTCAGCGAGTGCACACTCGGGGACTGACCATCAAAAACTCCTAAGTGCCCACCCGCTGAAATTCAACGAGTGCGCACTCGGGGGCTGGCAATCAAAAACTCCTAAGTGCCCACCCGCTGAAATTCAGCGAGTGCGCACTCGGGGACTGGCAATCAAAAAAAAACTCCTAAGTGCCCACCCTCTGAAATTCAGCGAGTGCGCACTCGGGGACTGGCAATCAAAAACTCCTAAGTACCCACTCGCTGAAATTCAGCGAGTGCGCACTCGGGGACTGGACGCGAAAAATAACGGTTATACACTAAAAGGATCAGTCCGCTGCAACACACCGACCTGACCCTCGGGGACTGGACATACCTGGATGGTTGCGCCAAGCATGCTATGAAGCTGTATCGCGTCCACGGACGGGAGGAGAGCTGGTGTGTGCCCACGAAGCTGCTCGACTTCCACGTCAGCGACCCCAGGAGCACGGCTCGATGGTGAAGTCCCACTCGCCGTGGCCGCTTTGGCCATGAAGCGCGGGAACGTCGCGATGGAGGCACCCGCACCAAAGGAGGTCGGCTCGACCGCACTAGGCAGGGGAGCGCCCTCCTTCGTGGATGCGGCTGCCTCTGGTGCGGGTTCGGTCGGCGCAACTGTCGTGTCGTCGGAGATTGTAACGACATCATCGCCCTTGGCCTTCTTGCCGCCATCTGTAGGGACGACGACCTCGTCCGCCTTCCGCTTACGGGAAGGATCCTCCTCGCTGGCGACGGATGGCACTTTAGCCACGGTCGGGTGGCCTATCTTTTTCACTCTGGTCCTGTAAATCAATCGCGTAAGCAAGATAGTTCAAACTACTATGGAAGACAAAAATAGGTGAGCAAACTCACTTGGCGACTGGAATGAAGCGCAGCCCCGTGCGGAGGCCAGCCGGCTTCTCCAGTTCAGGGCCCAGACGGCGGCTGAGCCCCATCTCCAGGACGTCGCGTGCCCAAGACACGGATGGCTTCTTTGTCGTTGAGGCCGCAACGGGAGCCCCTGGAACTTCTTCGGCAGAAGCTTCCCTGCGAGGCGAGGTCGCTGCGGTCGGACCGTCCCCCAGCCCAGAGACTGGGGCGAATGGCGCGGGCATCGAAGCCAGTAGCACCTCAATGGTGACCGTGTCCAGCGCGGCTGCCGTCGGTGGCGCCTCGTCCTTGGCCGGGCTGGGGGCGTCGGAACTGCTTGCCGAGTGTGGTGGCGAGGCCGGCCTCATCGGCTTCGTCTTCTTTCTTAGAGGGGCCTTCGCCTCCTTCTCTTTCTTCTTCTTCTTCGACGGAGTAGCCTGGCGGCGCGAGGTGGTCTCCGGAAGCTCTTCTTCGTCATCATGACGCTCGAGGCTTTTGCTCGCCTCGAGCTCGCGCTGACGCTGCCCGCGGGTCTTGCGGACCAGCGGGGCGACCTCCTCCTCGGACTCGTCGTCGCTGTTGCTTTCGTCGCTCCCGGCGTTGCCCTTGGCGAGAGGCGACTCGCCCATGTCCTGGACGGACGAACTCGAATTATCATCGTCCGAAGGCGGAAGCCACCCCTCCACCACTTGGAACAGCTGCAACGAAGACGAGATGAAATTAAAGTGACCGCGACCGCAAAAAACTGCGACTGCGAATAGTACGAGATGATTACCGTTGGAGCCGGACGCTTCGCGGTGTGAGAAGCGACCCCAATGCGTCCAGGTACACCGCCTGGGTGATCTTCTTCAGTGCTGCGGTGCAGTCCTCGAGCTTCCACTTGGCTAGGCTGGCCTTCGTCGAGTCCTCCCGGCCCATGTACTGGTACATGTAGTGCTCGCGCCGGGCCAGAGGGACGAGACGCCGACCGAGCCAGCAGTTGTATAGATTGATCGTTTGGAGGCCCCTTTTCTTCAAGCCGCGGATGGTTTGGACCATCTCGTCCACGACCATCCGCTGGTCGCTGGGGAGCTTGCCGACTTGAAGACGGCGCGGCTCGGACCGGTTGGCGGAGTACCGTGGGATCGCCGTCTCGCCCCCCGGGGTCGCCTCGGAGACGTAAAACCACGACTTCTTCCAGTCGCTCGCTGCCTTGGCGGGCAGCATTAGGTCGAAGAATGAGGCCTTCGACTTCAGCTGGAAGGTTAGGCCACCCGCGGCGAGCATTGGGCCGCCCGCCTCCTCGCGGCTGATCCGTCCGTGGAATAGATCTTGCCAAAGAGGGAAGTAGGGCCGGCAGCCCAAGTAGCACTCGCAGAACGCCACGAAGATGGCGAGCTGCTCGATGCTATGGGGACCCAGATCTGACGGCTGGATCCTGTAGTAGGCGCAGAAGCGCCGGAAGAACAAGGACGTGGGGAATCCCAGTCCCCGTTCCAGATGGCTGGTGAAGCAGATGAATTCCCCCTCGCGCGGGTTCGGGGTCACCTCTCCGGCCGCGGGGATGCGCCAGCAGCCGGCGTGCAGGATCCCGGCCTCCTCGAAGGACGCCAGTTGCGCCCTCGTACATTTGGACCTCCCCCAAGGTTCGGTGGAGAGGGCCATGGCGGAAGACTTTGCGGGGGGTCGGAGGATTTCGGGTCGGCTGGATCGCGATGCGAAGGAAGGCGAGAATGTGTGCAGTCGGAGGGAATGGCGAGAAGATGACTCTCTGATCGCCTGCCATTCCCCTTATATAGCGGTTGTTACCCGCCAAATCAGGAGGCCGTTACTGCGCGGTGATTACGCCAAAAGTTACCGTTGGATTACCGCAACGGCTAGTTTGACCACACTTAACGGTCCAACTTCAGCCACTCGGCTCGCCGACCTACTCGCTGCGACAGTGATTCACCGACTCGACTCGCCAAATCTGCGAATAAAATGACAAGTTTTTCCTCTATACAGGAGCCCGCCGACGGTTCGACTGGATGTCTACTCTGAAGCCGTATACTCCGACTGCTAGCAGCCACCTGCGCCTAATCAACGACGGCCTCGGGGACTACTGATGGGGATGTACCTACCGGGGTATACCCAGCAGGACGTTTCCGACTGGCCCAAATAACTGGCGAGTGGGCCTGCAGGACGGCGACTGGATCAAGGCCCGGCGTGGATCCAAGCGACTGGAAGCTGAAGGCCCAGGCGAGTAGACAGGCTCAGTCGGATTAGGTTAAACAAGCACCGAAGCCTTAACTGATTCGTTGAGATATGTAAACCCTAGGGGAGGTGAGCCTATATAAACCTCCCTGCGGGGCGTGTAGAGATACGTTCCATCATACACCCAAGCGACTCGCCGCCTAGCCGACGAGCTCGCCCATTGTACCACCTTCATAATACAATCTAGCAGGAGTAGGTCTTTACCCTCCGGGGGGCCGAACCTGGGTAAAACCCTGTGTCTCCGCCCTCATCTCGCACCGCAGATGGCTAGCCGCCATTGCCCTTCGTTCTACTACTCGCTGCCGATTGCAGTGTCTGCCGTGACCATTCCCACGACAACACGAACATCATTCTCTCCCTCATTTCAATGTTTAACTTGTCGACCAAGACCATGACCCATTCTTTTCCAGTACACCGCATTTCATTGTTACCAAGAGAAATTGGCAAACCCCAAAGAATAATATTGCCCATCTTTAACCAATTCAGATTGTTTTACAATTCTGTGATCATAAGAGCAGAAAAGGCATGTTGCTCTTTCGTTCTCCTTGTGAAAACTTTCAGCAATGAGGTCTAGATTAGTCTCTATTTTCTTAGTTTTTGTTTGTAAAAAAATAATCATCCACACAGATGGAAAACCAAAACCTAGCTAAGAGCCATTCCAGACAAAGCATATTCCATGCTGCACCCCAATTATTTTCCAGCGGTTAAATAATAGGTGTCTGAAAACTATGCTCAGTTAGTATGTGCTTATCATAACTGATTAAAAAAATTAAGATGGAAATGTCTATGGTGCTTCAAGTCTGATCTTAATTTCTAGAATAAAAATTAACCTGCAAATTAATGTCTCCATTTAATCATGCCACTATCAGTTCTTGCAACGAAGTTTCTGACATATAATCAATATAATTCTTAGGCTAGGAATTATTACTAACATGGAAAATCTTTCTATTAAGAAGAATGAAAAAAACTTTACGGTATAGTAACATCAAAGAAGCAAAAAAGTAAAAAGGCACCATCGGTTTTAAATAGAACAAATCAATAACTTGCATCAGCTCACACCAGTAGATATGCATCTTTAAGGTTCAGCCTTAGTGACCGCAATCCATCCTTATGGCGAAGGAAAGGGTGAATAATTGGTCCACCAAATCTGTGTAGTAATTTGTCAAGCAACATGAACTGTCAAGAGTTCATACAAAGAAAGGGTGAATAATTGGTCCACCAAAGTGTTAGGAATTTATCATTAGAGAGATTCCTAACTCAGTGAATGCATTAAGTGAGTTGCAATTCTCACATGTTCAATTAAATCAAGGTCAAGTGCTTCACACCATTAACTTCATCAGTTAATCTACAAATTATAATCTGTAGTTGGTGGCACGTACAGTCAAACATGTTGTTTTGTTCCATGACCCAATGCACAAATCAACAATGAATAGAGCACACTATAAGCATACCGTGTAGGAGGGTTAACTGTACCTGCAGGACAAGGATCAACCGGGGAGGACCTGAGCATCCGGGTAGACAACCCGACTTGAGCCTTTAGATTTAGATAATAATGTTCAATAAGTAAAACAGCTAAAAATGAGGGAAATCTGAAGAAAATAACAAAATAAGTATGTTGATGATAGGGTGCCACACAATTAACTGAAACATGCACAAATAATAATATGTTGGCAGTCGAATGAAAGTAATTAAAAAAGTATACGAAAAGCAAAGCAATAAGAAAATATAAAGATAACTCTTTTGCTTTATTCCCTTATAGGTTAATGTAAAACTGGAAAAGGAAGCATAAATAGGTCATTAAAAACATGCCGAGATGGCCTGACACCAGAATGGTTCATCAATTCAAATGGCATTGTTGCCTCAATTGGTCTACTATGCATAACACAACAGAGAAGAAAACATCAATAGATCATCAACAGGAAACGCAATTTTAGTAAAATCTTATTGTTCTACTTATTTCAGCCGACTCCCCTTATGTTTACCTTTTTCTCAATATCAAACAAATAAATGCACTAATTTTATCCCCAACCCAAGCCACAAAAAGAAATAGCAATTCTATGTGTCCAACTTAGAGATAGTAAGATCGGTCAAACAAGCATCGGAAATGCACAAAGCGTCAACTACCTACAGAATAAAGCGATAACCACCTACAAAATAACAAAGGAGCCAAAATGCTTAAACATGTTCTAACGATACATAGTTGTAAAGTAGACAATTGGCACAAAGTAGTCTATGCAATGCTCGTCTACTTTGAAAGTGAAGTTTATAAGGATACTATAACATTCCAAAAATCATGATCTGTTAAAGTTTGCATTTCATTCATGCATTCTGTAACATCCCAGCATTAGAACTTAGAAATAAGCTGAACACATATGTGTGCATTGCATTCATGCATAGAAAATCTGAATAATTTTCGCGCTTTTAAATAAAAACTTGTCTAAGTGATTGAAGCTTCTCTTAACCTGATGGAATTGAAGTAGATCATCAAGTTGACTGCGATAAGTTTCAATATGACCTTTGCTAAAAACTTATTTTGGGTAAACATGATTTGATCTAAGGGTAGATCAAATGGAATAAAATTAAACCCTAATACATTACTTAATGATTTATAGTTGATCCTTAGGTGATCATATCATGGTATTCATTATAATCACTCATGAATACCAAATTATAAATATAACACAAATCATAAGAATGTAACAACTATATCTTAATCTCATCTACTTATACCATGTGTATCATGGAAATACCTAACTTTAACTCTCTAGTGAGCTTGAGTAGGAAAGAAACCAAAGTTAAGATCATTCACCATATATCTTTCTTTCCATATCAATCTTTATTATCTCTATTGAATCCTATCCTTATATTTGTTGTTCATCAATATTGAGTAATCAACTATTGATTCACCAATTCTTAACCTATCAGCTCTTGTCCTTATTATAGCATTCACTTAAGGCTTATAAAGAAAGAAGTCAGAAGAGTTAAATAGTGATGCTAGTTTTAGATGTCATCTATAGGATGGGAGTGATTGGAGGAAATCAAATCAACATGGTAACAAAGAAGACTACAAGGATGAAGTCTAGAGATAAGTTACCAGGAGTAGTCCTATTGGATCAAGTAGGTATAGTCAATTAATTATATCTCTTAATCTAATAGAGCTAAACAAAAGATAATTAGAATACAATTGTAATGTTGTATGGATGGAAGCCTTGTTTAGCCAACTGGAAACCCGAACTAAAAAGGATCAAAGGATTATAATGATCATGCCTTACTCACCAATATTGAATGCTTATACCATGTATAAGTGACATTGGTGGATAAAACATGATTGAACCATAGTATAGATATATTATCCTAGATTAGTCATTATAAGTCACATTAATATAATGTGAGGTTGGAATGTTAGATACTGGAGTCAAGTAGAGGCAAGATAGTATGATTAAGATGATGTTAGAGCACATTGAATTAGAGAAGTAGTATTAGTGATGGATGATTAAGGAAGAGTATGATTGGAGTTAGAAGTAATGTCAACACCCGGATTTTTCAATCCTAGATACCTGTTATGCCGTACATCGCAATTCCAGGATTACCATTTTTGCGAGACATAACAGAATTGGATACCATAGTACATCATCCATTACAAACGATACATAAGTTCTTACACAGATAGGGATCTCATGATCCAGTTCTTAATACAACTTCAAGCAGCGGAATACGTAATAATAACGATAGCGTAGATGAATCTCCATCTTCGGGGTCACAGGCAATGCTGACGATGGGAGGTGATCCTAGTTGTCGTAACCTTCCTGGGGTCCATCTTCCAGGTACTCCTCTTCATAGTCTGGCCATGGGAATAGCCAGGGATAAAGCCATGAGTACTCTTTAAGTACTCGCAAACTAATACTAACAGGTAAGTGGTTTTTGGATAATGGGACACTAGGCTCTAAGGTTGTTTTGCAAAAAGCCAGATTTATCTCTACTAAGTTTCAAAGCTAGTCACAAATTAATAACTCCTAAGTGGGAACTTGTAACTCATGTCACAACTCTGTTGTGGTCAAGTCAAAGTCTCAATTCATTTCACAAGTCATTTTGAAAAGTCTAACGGGAGAACAGTATGGCCACTCCAACTGTCCATAATCGCGGACGCGGCTATTCGAATAGTTTGACACTCTGCAGAGATTGTACACTTTCACCACAACATTCGATACATCCTTCAGGAACAAATCCTGAATTCACCATACTCAGTATGCGGATAATCAATCCTAACCTTTCAATTACACGCCCTAGTATAAGCACCTCTCCTGTGAGTTTGGCCTCCCAACCATGACCAACTGTCATCTTGGAGTCTTGCAGTGGACAATCTTCACAAGGTAGCCTCGGCTCAGACCTTGGCCGTGAGGGAACTAATACTAAGGTATATAAGTTTCCAGTCAAGCCCTACCCAATCTTCGGGTATTGTGGTTGTACGATAAAATTGGAATGGTATCGCATCCAGACAACCATCAGTTTTATAAAGGACTAAGGCTCATGCCTCAACATTTTCATCACCAAAATCATCAAGTGTTTGGAAACACATGTCCAAAACATCTCAATAGAATGATCCATCATTCCAAGGTTTTCATAACCAGTTTTCCACCAAGTATTCCCATCTAAAAGTTGATCAAGTTTTATGCTTAGCACTAGCATCTACAAGTGGGGGTAGTACTAAGGAAGGGTGGTAAACTAGTGGAGTCTCAACAAAGTACAACCTTATATCATAGGATGATATCAAGGTTTCTAACTTAGGCCAAACTTTATGCTTTTTATGCAACCTTCAGCTAACTTTCTGGTATCTACCAAACTCTTAAGTAAACTCTAAGTAAGCTTTGATAACGAAATAAAGTAAGAAGCTTGCACATAAAACTAGGATTGGTCTGTCAAGTGGGTATGATCACATATGCTTAAGGCATATAGTGGGCATAGTAACAAGTATTGGCTTGCATAGGTATAGTCTCAGCTTGCTGAATTGCAAGGGTTAACTTGCAAGGTTAATAGCTTGCAAGTATGGGCTTGCACATTCAACTAGTAGTATTAGTCTTGCACAATATCAGTATAAGCTTGCCTTGTGCAGAGCAGTGGTTGAAGTTCTCCTCGGCTTCTTCTTCGTAGTATCCTCCTTCCTCCTCGTATCCTTGGTCGGTACTAGCGTCTATGAATAAATACGAGGTACACAATCACCAAACAATACTTAACTACTTGCAATCATCACACACAAGGGTCCTATAGATGATTTAGCATCATCTCTAACACTACAAGGTTAAGGCTTGGTTTAATTCCTTTTATTTTTAGAAAAGTAATTTCTACTCATTGAAAAACTACTTAAGATTTAATATTCTCCAAACTAAACATGGGATCATGTTGACACATGTCATCACCACATATTGTAGTCCATGGGAATGTGATTTAAAGTGGTGTCACAATTTAATAAGGTTTTACCCTTTTATTCTATTTAATTAAAGTGGCTAGAAATGCGTATGTAGCATTCTTTTATTACTTGAACATTATTTCTGCAAGTAAACCTATATATTTTTATATATTCTGAAAGGTATTGTTAAATGTGATTTTTGAGAGTTGGAATCAACTCAAAAGCTATTATGGTTTAAATTTGAAAAATGTTTGAGTGCAGAAAAGCTTCTGCCTTGTTATTTTTACCAAGGATGATCTACAGATCCAAATGACTTGAATCCAACGGGCTTGGATTCAGCATTCTCAGACCTTTCCAACAAAATTGGTTTCATTCAAAAAGGTGTCATGAATCGATCTGGGTTGATTTTTGAAGTTGGGTACGGAAGTGTGTTTGAATTAAAAGAAAAAGATCTAATTCAAAACACTGGGCTGCGCGGGAAACGATAATGGGCTGGCCTGCTAAGCGCAGTGCTCCCGCGGGATGCTTAAGTGGGTGTCCCCACTCGTCAGTGACACGGGGTTGGGCGAAGCGGTATGGGGCAACATGGGTCATTTGATCTAGTTCTAATCCAAGGGCTGGGAGTCATCGTCGACGCGAGACAATGCCGGCGAGAACAAAACCTAGTGCGGCCAGTGAGGGGTGTTGGGGGCTCACCGGGGTGCTGGCGAGGGTCGGCGAGGCGGGCGAACGACGAAGTCGACGACGGCGAATCTCCTGGTACCGGTGGCTTCTCCTGGGGCGGCTCCAATCGCTGGCTCCCTTCTTCTCCCGAGGCGGCGGGCTCCGGTGAAATTCTAGCGAGGTGGTGCTCGCCTTGCTCTGAGAACGGTGTGGCACGATCAGTGAGGAGAGGGGAGTGAGATGGTGTGAAGAAATCGAGCGGGGGTGGCCTCTATTTATAGTTGAGCGAGGGGACCGTTGGGGCGCACGGTGAGCTTGTCTGGGGCGATGTTACAGGCGGCTATTGGCATGGGCGAAGGTAGGGGACGGTGCGGTGTCTCCTGGTGATGCTCAACGACATGGTTTTGAGGCATGGGGCGGTGCGGCTTGGTCTGGAACGGGCGGTGCTCTGCGCGGCAGAGGCGGCGTCTTCGACGGCGAGCGGTGGCTGTGCGTCACGGGGCGGCAAACGGGGATGTCTGGCGGTCTCCTGGGTCGGTGGGGATTGTGTATGCACGCGGCGAGGGAGGCGCGCGGTCTGTGGGCTTCGGTCGAGGGTGATGCTCTGGCGCACGCTCGGCATGGTCTCTGGCGGTTTGGGCGCGGTTCGTGCGCGTGGTCCAGCGTGGGCTGCCTCCCAGACATGCTGGCTAGGCTTGCTGCTGCTCCTAGCGTGTTGTCGACTATGGGGTGGCAAGGGTGTGCTCGGCTATTCACCATTGATGACAATGGCAAGCTCACAGTGGTGCTAGTGCTTGGCTAATCTTCCTAGATGATCTAATGAGTTGTGTGTGAGCTAAATGGGGAACCAGTTAGGCAAGAATCACTGCTCATAATAGTGTTTAGGATTTTGATGATTTGAGTCTGCAACCTGTTTGATGAAATGGCCGCATGAAATCAAGTTTTGAATTTTGAAATGATTTTTGGTGGGTTTGCTAGATTGGTGCTGGTGAGTCTGCAGGTGCTTGGGTTTTGAAAGTTGAGCTTGTTTGAGTGGGTTTTGAAAAGGTGGGATCTTCCCATATGAAGAAGATTCAATTTTGAATTGGCATTTAAACTATGCATTTGAAAGTTTCTGGATGATCCCAAAGTGGGCCTTGATACTTTGTTATGAGTACAATCAAGGGGTGCAAAGATCCAGAAAAGTTTCTGTTAGGTTTTGAAAGTTTGAGATGTAGGGGTTCGTAGCATGGAAAACAAAAAAATTCTACCGCATGCACACAAACAAGCCAAGATCTATCTACTAGATTGTAGCAACGAGTCGATAGAGGAACTCACCCTCGAAGATTCCAAAGCGGTTAACGAGAGCAGATTCTCGTGGGTGATGTAGTCGTACACTTGCCGATCTCAAGATCGTGTAGACGATCCTTCCGGCAGCGCTTCCGCAGTCGGCCACACGTTCGGTACTCGATGAAGACCTTCCTCTCCCTTGTTCCAGTAGGCAGCGGAGGTTGTAGCACTCTCCTCGCGATTCCGGCAGCACGACGGCGTGGTACCGGAAGTAGAGGGGAGATCTCGCAGGGCTTCGCCTTAAGCCGAAACGAGTATGGAGGATTAGGGTTTCCCAGAAAACTAGGGTTTAGAGATTCGGGAGGAGGAGGAGGTGTCAGCGGCGGCTAAGGCGGCGACGGACCAAGGCGGCCAAGGCGATGTGGCTCGTGGAGAGGGCTTGGAACTTATGTTGTTTGGGGCAGCCCTCCCCTTCTATTTATGAGAGGGAGGGGCAGCCTTGGGAGGGGTGGGTTTGAATCCAAACCCAAACCCAAGTTGGATTGAGAGAAGGACTTGTTTCTTCTCCCACTAGGAAACCATTGTTCCAGTTTGACTTTTCAAACTTCCCGTTTGACTTTCAATTTAGAGCTTTATTTCTCTCTTGCATATGCCAACACAAGTGACCTTGGACATGATCCAATCATTCCACTTACCCATGACACATTCATGGACCATTCTCCTTTCGGACCGGTGAACCTTCTAGACCCTTCTAGAACGTCTCCGATGAAATCATCGGAAACTTTCCCGAACTCCGAAATAGGTCTTTCCTTATATGAATCTTATTATCCGGACCATTCCGGATCTCCTCGTGATATCCCGGATCCCATCCGAGACTCCTAACAACATTCGGTCTCTTACTCATCATTCCATAACTACTCAACAACATCGAATCCTTAAGTGTGTCTCCCTACGGTTCGTGAATTATGCGGACATGACCGAGACACTTCTCTGATCAATAACCAATAGAGGAATCTGGAAATTCATATGGCTCCCACATATTTCTACGATTACTTTGCGATCGAATGAACCACTTACATACGATACCAATTTCCCTTTGTCTCATGATAGTTTACTTATCCGAGGTTTTGATCGTCGGTATCTCTGCATACCTAGTTCAACCTCGTTTCCGGTAAGTACTCTTTTCTCGTTCCCGTGGTAGGTGATCCCTTGTGAGCCAGTCACATGCTTGCAAGCTAATTGGATGACATTCCACCTAGAGGGCCCAGAGTATATCTATCCGTCATATGGATGGACAAATCCCACTCTTGATCCATGTGCCTCAACCCATACTTTCTGAACACTCAATGCCACCTTTATAGCCACCCAGTTACGGTGTGGTGTTTGATGTCATCAAAGCATCCTTCCGGTGATGGTGATTAACATGATCTCATGGTCGAAGGAATTAGGTTACTATGTATCAGAAAGCTTATAGCAAATGAACTATATTAAATGACTTGATCTTTATGCTATGCTTAAATATAGGAGTATGTCCATCACATCATTCTCCTAATGATATGACCCTGTTGTTAATGACATCTCTATGTTCATGATAAGGAAACTATGATCATATATTAACCAACAAGCTAGTTTAACAAGAGGCTTTACTAGGGACTCTTTTATGTTTACAAATCACACAAGTATTAATGTTTCCGGTTAATACAATTATAGCATGGTATGTAAACATTTATCATAAGTATGAAGATATGATAATAACCACTTTATTATTGCCTCTTGGGCATATATCCAATAGTCTCCCACTTGCACTAGAGTCAATAATCTAGTTTCAAACCTTTGTGTATTCAACACTTATGGCTTTCTGGTGTCGTATGTACACGATTGCTAGTGGTCAACTGATCTCCGGATCTGACACTTCCAGGTCCGTGTGTAATTGCATGTCTTTGCGTCTCTACGCATCACTCATTCTCTAATGAGATGGCTTTGTACAAATTTGGTCCTTTGGTGTGACCTTTAGTTCTTTGGGGTTAAAACATGTTGATAATATTGTCGTACAATATATCTTCATAGTATTTGTCCCTGTTGTGAACTACACCTAGTTTAATAACAAACTACTTGACACAAATGCCCTCTTTTGCTGCTATAATAGCAGTTATATACTTAGCCTTTTGTTGTAGTATCTGTCACAATGTCTTAACTTTGGAACTCATCCAAATCCATTATGGAACTTACTTTCCATCACATTGTGCCACCCTTAGTTTAGATTGAGATAAACTTAATTTGTACTTCGTGACAAAACTAGTATCAATGTAATTCATTTACAATGAACTAACCATCTATTTGTCACTTCTACAAAATAATATATTCTTATTTCTTTTACAAGATCATAAGAATATCTTTACTATCGTCCAATAATCATCTTATGAATCATTCTGGTATACGCTCATAACATTTAGAGCATAAGACATATCTGGATTTGTACACATCACAGCATGATTGATAAAATACTCTTTGTGATTTTATACATCAAGTATCAATCTATACTTGAATCTTTGTTTCACTTACCAAGTGTCAATACACTTGAATATATCATCAATATTGAACTCATTCAATCCTTTCTGTGTGACAAGAACCTCTCTTGTAGTTTCTATATTGAACTCATTCAATATATCATCTATGTACTTTCGGCACAACCATATTAGCGTCTATTGATGCCAAATATTTGGGTTTTGCCTAAGTCGTTCATCGAGATGAAATTCTTATCCTGTGTTAATAAAAGATACATTATTTCCAATCAACAATATGTCTTCCACATAATGTATTAGAAACATGTCTTAGCGCTCCCACTTAATTTCTTGCAAATGCAAGCATCTTCATCGTCTCCGATGAAATTAAACTCTTTTAACAGTTCATCATAGTGAAGATTCCAACTCCGCGATGCTTACTTCAACCATTGAAGTTTGCATATGCTTTTAGCATCCTTTGAATTAACAAAACCCTTTGGACCGTGTCATGCACACGTCCTTGGTAACCATTCTATTAGAAGAACTTGTTTTGTTTATTCAACACATAACAAAATTACATGTCGTGGTTGCTACATTAATCCGTCTAGACTAAATATCGCTATGAAAGATTAGATCTTTTCATAGTCAACCTTTGAACATTGTTGTGAACTCTTTCCCAACATGTCAACTATTTCATAGATGTGAAACATCCATGTCTATTTATTTATAGATCCAAATACGACTGTAAGGTCTTGTACCTTTCCAGAGGGTCTTTCAAGTTCAAAGCTTGATCTCTCGTATATAGAACTATCACGGATTTTATGGCTTCAAGCCATTTGATGGAGTCAGGGCCCATTATCGATTCTTTGCATGTAGTCGGATCATTATTGTCAAATAATGATTTAACTCTCAAATCTTGGTATTTGATTGTTTACCCGACCTACTTGTTTCAATAGGAACTTAGATCTCCGTGACCACAACCTTTGAGGCACGTGAGCCATGAGCATTGTTGCTGCCTCCGGAACACTTTTCGGTGTTGCGCAACTTTGCACATATAGCTAAGGTTCTTTTAACCTTATAAAAGTTCTATTGTCCTCCCACTTAACTTTTCACGAAAAATTCCTTCTCTAAGAAACTTGACGTTTTAAGCGACAAACATTTTTGTCTCCAATGTTATGGAGGAACAGTTATTCGAAATAACATACAAAGACAGGTTCATCCGACTTTGGTTGCAAACATCTTTCTTATGCATAGCATACCAATGTTTAAGAAAGGACAACTTGGGTTTTATCCCAAACCATAACTTTATATGGTGTCAATTCAACGGATTATGATGGAGCTCTTTTCAGTGAAAAAAATGGTAGTCTCTAAAGCTTTTAATCTTTAAAATATAATGGCCGTTTTATGAATTACACCTTTGATCTTACCATGTCAAACAAGGTTTAATTACAAATCTCGAATGCTCCATACTCTTATGGTGTTTCAAAAAATGCAAATCCACGGAATGATTCCTTAAATCTTAGGTTTTATGCTAAACTTGTAACTCAAATATCTTCCTTTATGATCTTATCATAAACTATTTATATTCTTGTTACAATGATTTTGCACTTCATCTTGAAAGTCTTTGAACTTTTCAAATGTTTCATACTTCATCCTTATTAAGTAAATATTCATATATTCACTCAAATTTTCGGAGGAAGCATATGAAGTTGAAATCCATCGCTCTTGACTACACATAATGGACTTCATACAACAATATGTACAAGTTCCAATAAGCTAGTCATTCGTTCCCTTTTGGCCTATGAACGAAGTTTTAATTATCTCTAGGAAAGTTTCACAAGCATCATTTGACCAAAAATCAAAAGACTCCAAAATTCCATCCACATGGAGTTTCTTCATGTTTTCTTTCCAATATAATTTAAACGGCGATGTCACTTCCTAAGTGATCTTTTAATCAATTTGTCTTTCGACATTTTTAGCACTAGTTTTATGGATGCGATTTCTCCAACGAGATTTGTAAATCATCCATCTTTTATGGATTACGGCAATTATTTGAACAACCCTTTTGTTCTCATAATACCTGATAAAACAAATCTTGAAGGCAAGCTTTTAACGAGCAACACAATAACCCTTTATTTGTTCTCGATGAACATCATCACATATTCTTTTGCTAGTTACTTAGGCCATTGTAGTTCATGAATTCTGTTGTTTCATATGACGATTCATACCAACAAATTCAGTATCAAATACTTAAGAACCATATTGTTTAACAAGCAAAGAATATAGCCATAACTCGTATATCCTTTATATACCTAAACTGAACAATTCTAGTCTTTTCTTTTCTGCCATATATTTATGAGATTCTCTTTCATTATTTCTTTTTCTGTTTGAAAGAATCTATCAACATCAATAGTGAAGCCATACATATGACACATAGTCCAAAGCGTGTATAGTTAAATACCAATGTCTTTGGACTTGCACTTTGAAGTAGATTACCATCATCAAATGTTTGGTGTTCTTTCAAATTCCTTTCTTTAGTAATCTCTTGGTGTAGTAAACATTTTACCTACATCAAATATTCACCCTTATCATGGAATTATCCATGATCAAGCTACTTTTAGCTTATAACGATGAATCGCGAGTATAATGTTGCTCTCCAAAACCTTTTGGAGGTTTAGGACAACTAGTGTCTCCAACCTTTTGCAAATTCTCATCAAATATGAAAACATGACTTTTGCCATATTATACTCTATCATGTTGCAACCAAAACTTTGTTTCAGATATCACAATATCTTCCACATATCATGGTTTATGAAACAACTCTTTCAGATCCTAGATAACCTTGATATTAAGACAATCCTTTGAATATCAAAAATCATGAGGATAAACATGATACTTATATACTAACACTGGAATTGTTACTCTTGATTTAATACCAACTATTAAATTTCACGGAGTAATCGAAACTTACTGAAAGTTTGCAATGGGACTTTAAAACTTTAGATTAACACTTAAAAACAACACGATACCAGTTCGTAAAGTAACTAACCAGAATTCTATAGTTCTATCATCTCAATTATAACTAAGCGCAAGGTGGTAAACGGATGCCAATGACTACCACAACTATGCAAATTCACTTTGATTTAATTTATGATAAATAGTGTTCAACTTTTAATCATATTGCCGTTGAACTCCCACTCAAAACAATATCCCTCACATTGTTTTAGTGATCACACGAACCAAATCCACCACATCAAAACCGATCATCACGAGAGTTGATGTAGTTTCAATGGCGAACAATCAACATGTTCATCATATCTACTATATGACTCATGCTTTACCTTTCGGCAATCCGTGTTCCGAGACCATGTCTGTACATGCTAGGCTCGTCAAGATCAAACCTTAGCTTCTGCATGAGCAAAACTGGCTTGCTCACGTTGTATACACTTGCAGAATCTAACACACCCGATCATCACGTGGTGCTTCGAAACAACAAGCTTTAGCAACGGTGCTAACTAAGGATGAACACTTTAAAACTTGAAATTTGTGTGCTTGAGGGATCATCTTATAATGCTACCGTCGTTAACTAAGCAATAAAGATGCATAAAGGATTAACATCACATGCAATTCATAATATGTGATATGATATGGCCTTTCTTCTTTATGCTTCCGATCTCCATCTTTAAGCACGAACATGATCTCCATCATCACCGGCATTGCATCAAGGTCAATGACGATGCTCCATGGTTGTCGTCTACCAGCTTCAACTATTACAACTACTTTGAATAGACACGCGGGTCTTAACAGAAATTAAAGACAACCATATGGCTCCTGCCGGTTGTCAACTTACAATAAGGAACATTGCATACATCAAATATAATCACAATCATGGCCATATCACATCACAGCAAACCCCTGCAAAACAAAGTTAGACGCCTCTAATTTTATTTGCATGTTTTATGTGGTTTGGGGCTTTCAATAAGTGTCGTTCTAACTTACGAACAAGAACCACAACATTGATACTAGTATTGTTAATCACCCGTTGTAAATTGAATCTTAACTATGTTGGGAGAAACAGGCACCCGCAAAGCCACTTATGCAATACAAGTTGCATGTCAAGCGTGGAGCAAGTCTCATGAACGATGTCATGTAAGGTTAGCCCGGGCCGCTTCATCCAACCATCCCGCAAGATGCAAAGTACACAAGAAGCAATCGACAACAAAAGCATCAACGCCCACAATGACAATTGTGTTCTACTCGTGCAACAGATCTACATATAGACACGGCTCTGATACCACTGTAGGGGTTCGTAGCATGGAAAACAAAAAAATTCTACCGCATGCACACAAACAAGCCAAGATCTATCTACTAGATTGTAGCAACGAGTCGATAGAGGAACTCACCCTCAAAGATTCCAAAGCGGTTAACGAGAGCAGATTCTCGTGGGTGATGTAGTCGTACACTTGCCGATCTCAAGATCATGTAGACGATCCTTCCGGCGCTGCGTTCCGGCAGCGCTTCCGCAGTCGGTCACACGTTTGGTACTCGATGAAGACCGTCCTCTCTGTTCCAGCAGGCAGCGGAGGTTGTAGCACTCTCCTCGCGATTCCGGCAGCACGACGGCGTGGTACCAGAAGTAGAGGGGAGATCTCACAGGGCTTCGCCTTAAGCCAAAGCGAGTATGGAGGATTAGGGTTTCCCGAAAACTAGGGTTTAGAGATCCGGGAGGAGGAGGAGGAGGTGTCGGCGGCGGCTAAGGCGGCGGCGGCGAGCGGCGGCGCTGCGCGGGGCGGCGGCGGCTCGTGGAGAGGGCTTGGAACTTGTGTTGTTTGGGGCAGCCCTCCCCTTCTATTTATGAGAGGGAGGGGCAACCTTGGGAGGGGTGGGTTTGAATCCAAACCCAAACCCAAGTTGGATTGAGAGAAGGACTTGTTTCTTCTCCCACTAGAAAACCATTGTTCCAGTTTGACTTTTCAAACTTCCCGTTTGACTTTCAATTTAGAGCTTTATTTCTCTCTTGCATATGCCAACACAAGTGACCTTCGACATGATCCAATCATTCCACTTACCCATGACACATTCATGGACCATTCTCCTTTCGGACCGGTGAACCTTCTAGACCCTTCTAGAACCTCTCCGATGAAATCATCGGAAACTGTCCCGAACTCCGAAATAGGACTTTCCTTATATGAATCTTATTCTCCGGACCATTCCGGATCTCCTCGTGATATCCCAGATCCCATCCGAGACTCTGAACAACATTCGGTCCCTTACTCATCATTCCATAACTACTCAACAACATCGAATCCTTAAGTGTGTCTCCCTACAGTTCGTGAATTATGCGGACATGACCGAGACACTTCTCCGATCAATAACCAATAGAGGAATATAGAAATTCATATGGCTCCCACATATTTCTACGATTACTTTGCGATCGAATGAACCACTTACATATGATACCAATTTCCCTTTGTCTCATGATAGTTTACTTATCCGAGGTTTTGATCGTCGGTATCTCTTCATACCTAGTTCAACCTCGTTTCCGGTAAGTACTCTTTTCTCGTTCCCGTGGTAGGTGATCCCTTGTGAGCCAGTCACATGCTTGCAAGCTAATTGGATGACATTCCACCGAGAGGGCCCAGAGTATATCTATCCGTCATATGGATGGACAAATCCCACTCTTGATCCATGTACCTCAACCCATACTTTCTGAACACTCAATGCCACCTTTATAGCCACCCAGTTACGGTGTGGTGTTTGATGTCATCAAAGCATCCTTCCGGTGATGGTGATTAACATGATCTCATGGTCGAAGGAATTAGGTTACTATGTATCAGAAAGCTTATAGCAAATGAACTATATTAAATGACTTGATCTTTATGCTATGCTTAAATATAGGAGTATGTCCATCACATCATTCTCCTAATGATATGAACATGTTGTTAATGACATCTCTATGTTCATGATCAGGAAACTATGATCATATATTAACCAACAAGCTAGTTTAACAAGAGGCTTTACTAGGGACTCTTTTATGTTTAAAAATCACACAAGTATTAATGTTTCTGGTTAATACAATTATAGCATGGTATGTAAACATTTATCATAAGTATGAAGATATGATAATAACCACTTTATTATTGCCTCTTGGGCATATCTCCAACATGAGATAGCCAAAGTAGGCATGGGAGTTAAATTGGTCAAAGTGACCATTCCTTTTATATATTTGTTTTGATTTACTTGCCTTTAGGAAAAGTGTGGGAAATGTTTTAGATGATGTTTATTTCACCTAAGTAAAATATTACAAGCAAAGGATCACACAAACAAGGTTGTTTAAAAGAATTTTAAAATCCATGCATACACATATGCATGCATTCATTATTTAAATTAGAAAAGTTTTGGTTAACCCTAAATTTGGAAGATTAGAGTTTGATGATCCAAGTTTAGTATTTTTGGGATGTTACAAGTAACCACTTGTTGGATTGGGGATTATCAGCAATAGAGTAGTTGATATAGACAAGTATAGATATAAATGATTATGAAAAGCTTTAATGATAAGCTCATTGGATTTATAAATGGCTTTAGAAGCATAAAAGGTGGATAAGAATGTTCTTGTGAAGTAAAGCTCATCATATTAGCACATGATGATGGATATAAAGAAGTAACATATCTAGGAAAGGAATTCTTTAATCAAAAATCCAGAATTATGAAGTATGGAGTATAGAAAACCTTGTTAAACACTAAATCCTAAATCTAAGACCAAACCTAATATCCACTTTCTATGGTTGATCTATCATCTTGTTTCCCCAATGCTTTATAGGAATATTTTGCTATAACAAATCAATTAAGCATATCTTTATCATTTCTAATTATCATCACCATAGGTGCTTAGCAACCATCTTTATCAATTATTTCTCATAAGATAGCCTAGAAAACAATTCCACTATTTTACTTCAAAGGGTGAGAACATTAAAAATTATAAACATAAAGACAATATGATTAACCATTAATCTTTATTCACTTCAACAAAAGATTATAAACAAATCCAAAAACTTAAACTTATTAATAAGTTTTCTCATCAACATCTCATAAATATAATATATATCATCATAAGACAAAATCTTTAATTCATTTCTCTAACCACTTATCCCATATGAGCCTGGAATAAGTGGGAATCCAATATTATAAACCATCCTACCTTATACTATGTGATTAAAATACATATAAATAAAACCTATGAATATTACTAAACATTTTAAAACTTCATCCCTCCAAATAAAAGTGAAAACAATGTTATAGAAATATTTTAAGGTTTTAAAAAAAATTCTAAAAACCTAGTTAATATATAATTTTGAATAAAATTATGGGTATTAAAAAAATACTAAGATAAATAGAGCAATCAATTCGTATAATTACCTCTGGAATATTTTAAATACAGTATAGAAATTATGGTATTTAAACATGGGAATAATTCAAATCTGAAAAGAAAGTAAAATACAAAGCAGAAAACAGAAAAAAAAATAAAGGAACAAGCCTAGTCCAGAGAGTGGCCCACGGTCCAGTACCTCATTTCCTAACTGACGCTCGCGGGTAGCAGCAGAAACATTCCGCTTGGTTTGCAATAGCCAACAGCAGCCCATTCTGGCCCAGTACCCCTTCGCCCTTTCCTTTTCTTCTTCCTCACGACCGGCAACAAGCACCTGCATGGCGGAGCTCTTGCCGTCGATCTCTCCCGGCGCCAAGATCCTCGCCCGCCACCCTGGAGCTAGGGATAAGAACGTCGACGTCGTCTTGTCCCTCCCTTTACTTATCTCATTTGATCTCGCCTCCCCATTTTCCCCTTCTGGACCGAAACCTAGCTCCATGTTGCCAACGATTGCCGTCGTTCTGAGCCCTCTCGTGCTCCGTTGATAAAGCAATCATCATCGCCTTGCCCATCTGAGCCTCTTAGCCAAAAGAATCGAAGCGAGCCGACGGGAATCGACGCTGCGAGGACACCTTCCCGAAGTCCGGCCACCGTGGTTCTCGCCGATTCCGACCATCCCCCGACTCGCCAGCTACTCCACGAGATTCCTGGTAATGTTTTGAGCATGATCATGCTCTCCCTTTTCGCGTTCTCTTCCTAATTTGAGTTTTAGCCGAACACCGCCGTCGACCACCGCAGTTGTTGGTCGCCGGAGTAGCTCTGACGACCAAAACGGAGCGGCGCCGCCACCATTCAACTCAGCGTGCTCGTCCGTGTCCAGCAACACCCTTCCCGCGTGCAAGCATCCTCCCAATCGATCGATTGAACTTCGATCTGGGGGTGAGAGTTCGTGTGACGTCACGATGACGCCCTGCTGGCGTCATCCTTGACCAAGTCCACCCTGTTGACTGGTCTTTGCCCATGTGGCAGGTGGCGTGGCCTAGGGCCCATGGGTCAGTGTTTGGGGCTAGGTAGGTTTGCGGTATAAAAAGTCTATGCCTGTTTAGAAAATAATTAAAACAATATGAATTCAAATTTCAAATATTCCAGAAATAAAATAAGATGATTAAATCTTGTAAATTTAATATCTTTTGTTTTATAAATCAGAAAAATACATATAATATATGAAAATGTTTAGAAAAATAAAATCTACAACTTAAAACTATTATTATATATTATTATGATAATTATTTAAATAAATATTATTTAATAAATACTTTATAAATTTTTAATACTTTGATAATTAATATTTTAATAATGGTAAAGATTAAAAATCTAAATAAAATACCAAAAATCTTAAAAAATAAGAATTATACTTTAAAACTATAATCATGCATTATTATTCCTCTTAATTAAATATTTATTATTTATTAAGTATTTATATAGTAATAAACTTTATTAAAATCATATCTTATTATTTATAAATCACAAAAATAAATGTAATATACCAAAATGATCACAAAAATAATACCTACATGTTAAAAATGTGATATTCCACTTTTGAATTAAATAAGAAGTTAAATACTTCTATAACTTGAATTTAAACCTATTTATTTAGTTAATAATTCATAAAATGACAAATAAAATTTGTTAATATTTCTTAAACTAACCAATTAAATGTAATAAATAGTATTAATCTTAAATACTAACATTATGAGATTAAAATGATTTAATACCATTTAAATAAAATTTTATTAAGTTATCTTTTAACCATAAGTATAAATTATTTTATAAAAGAACCCTTATCTAATATAAATTCTCCAAGAATAATTGTAATAAGCTAAAACCCATTCTTTATAATAACCACAAGTTTATAAACAAATCAAAACACTATAGGTGAGTTCATAAGTAATAAATAATATTGTTTACTTATTCACAAACATTAACCACACCCTTATAGGGAGATAAATTACTTTATACCATTATAATGTAAAAGAAATCACTACTCCAATAGAAGTAATGCCATTCTTAAGTAATTCTAAGGAAACAATATAAAGTGAACAAGATACAAGTATCATAAGTAATACACCCTAAGTCTATCTACATTCTTAAAGTTACTTATAATTACAAAGCTTTAAGTATAATACTAAAAAAAATATACTTTATAGTTAACTTTGGTATGTTATAATTAATTTATAAAGCATCTTAATACCAAACCAACTCAGTTAAAAACCAAGATAGATAAGTCTCAAATACTAATGTTTCCATTATTCACATGGAGTAATTTTTTCTTACTTAAAGACTATAACTAGAAAGAATACCTCATAAGGTTAACTTAAAAGATTAAATACTTCTGCTTTGTTAAGTAAGATTTTCTTCAAAAAGTTATTCGTTTTGCCACTTCAATCAACATATGACAATTAATAGTAATCACATTACTTTATACCTTACTTGTATAATAAGATTGTTATTACTTAAATTCTTTATAAGTGACATTACTTGTAAAGTAAAACTGGAAGACAAACAATTAAGATGTAAGCAACTTTGAGTAGCATTCCATACTATGTATTTTGTTGTTGTATAAATACATATTGTTTTCCACACACTCACAAGCCTTAATAAGAAGCACATGTGTGAAACTTAATCTAAAAGGGCAACACATTCCAAGGAAAAACCCTTTCCAGTATCCAAACCCTAGAATAACGTTATTCTCGGGATTCGCGTTTATCAACTTGCATTAAATTATCTATGCATAAAAGCATCTTGCTTCTTTAAACATTAGTCCTTACCGGACCAATGATGCAGATTTCCGCTATTGGATCTTACATTGTCTTGAAGACCGTGAGTGCATAATCTTGCAATCACAAAAGGCAAGTTCACACTTGCTCATGTCCTTTGATTATTTTCTGTAAAGTATTTTACAAATCCAGTGTTGTCATCACCTGCATTTGAAAAAGGACAGAAAACACTATTTTCATAATAATGTGATTATAGGTTATTTACCATGAGGTAATAACCTACTATAAGAGTTCCGGTGGTAAAGGAACATATTACCTAGGACTTAACAACCAATGTCGCCAGTGATTCTTGCGCCTTATATCACTCGTTGACCATGAGATTTGGAATGGGACAGAGAAGTCACCTGTATCTTTTCCCTCTCGCATGGAGCTAGATGTGCGGGTCATGGCTGTTATCACTCGTAGCGTGCATATTATTTATGGTAACTCGTAGAGGATATGCAGCATATGGGTGGGAGCCCTCAATGTCCCATGATAGTTCTGGCATCTGAACGGTCTGTACTGCCATTGCCGTAATTCAATAGGTGGGCTGGCGTACACCAAGGAGACATGCGGGGTCGCGGAGAAGGCAGTGATTGGCTTGGATCTTAGTCTGGGCCTCACACCAAGGAAGTGTGAAGCGAACACAATTCGGATGTGCAACAAAGCTAAGATCTCTCATGGGTAAAGTGACGCACCTCTGCAGAGTGTAAGAACAGTAACTTGTTACTCCCTGTTCCGGGAAGGAGCTGCGAACGCGGCGGGAAAGGAACTCCATGAAAGTTCTGGTAAACCCGTGAAGGCTGACGGACATAGCTTTTCAGAATAAAAGCAACCTTTGAAGAAATGTTTACACAAACTTGCATGGACTACAACCTATGGTATGTGGCTGTAGCTATAGTGCATCAAACAATCATTTTCTAGTGAACTTGTTGAGTACGCTCGTACTCAAAGTATCTTCTTAACCCTTTTTAGGTTCTAAAGCCAGTACAGACGACGTGTACATCAAGTTATGCTCCAGGAATCATCATCAAAAACTAACGCTCTTCAATGAAGTCAAGAAAGTCAACATGTACATCAACTAAAGTGAAGACAAAGTTGTTGATTAGATAAGAATAGAATTTCTAACCATATAACCTACTTCTGTAGAGTATTGCAATAGCAGCAATGCAATCCAATAGTTCAGTTACTAGTTTTATAAGTATGGTATCTATGAGTTATTTATTCTTGATTCTTCTTCATAAGAAGTTTCTTTCTCTCTCTTTAATCTAGAGTGTTCTCTGGATCTTGTGTAAAGAGTTGAGTTATAACCTATAGTCATGTCTTGGACCTGCTATGATTCTGTTATACTACTCTGAGGGATGTAATACTAGTGAACGGTGTTTCATTGGTGTTATGCCAACGACTATAGTGTACTACATCATGTAGTGGTATGCTGGGTCACCGCAGTCGGTATCAGAGCATATGCTTTGACCTTAGGATTGAAACCTTTTAGGAAGATCTGTAGGTTGGATAGTGACTATAGGAGCCATCTTATCTAAACCAAATGATCTTATGACTTGCGATGAGTATCCACTTGAGGATAACCTTGTCACATTTAAGTCATATGCTTGATTCATTCTTTCTTAGGAGTAATTATCTTTTCTCAAGTATAGTGTTCTTTAGTGTCTTCCGAGGGAGACATAAACCCACCAAGTTGCTTTAGGAAAGCCAATTGGCCACGGTAGGTTAGGAACAAGTTTAAGAGAGCAATTGAAGTACTCTTAATGGTGTAGCCTAATCCTAGAACTTAAGTAAGAACAGTAAAATCCTAGTGACCATTGATAACCAAGACAACATGATGAATATCATTAGGATAACTGTTGATGTAATGAGTAGTAATCATGTGGAATTCACTTGAGAATTCTACGTGATGAAGTGAGATTATGTTAAGACTGAATGATAGAGTAATGTGAAACAAAGTTATCATGGTTAGATTAGCTCTTAAATCATTATGTATAAGTAAGAAATAACCAGATCATGGTGAGATTAGCTCCGAAACCATGATGTAAGTGTAAGTATGACAAGTACTTAGTGAATTTTCTTGGAGTAGAAGTAAGAGAATAACCTGGTAGAAATATGATAGAAGTCATGGGTGTTAAAAAATTCTAATAATCTTTGGTTTAAGTTAGCAAATAGAATCTGATTAGTCATTTGGAGTAATCATGTGAGGATAGTTTATTAATAATGATGGGTTGGTTATATTAGTCATTCCCAAAGGTGAGACAAAGGTTAGTCAAAACCAAATCGAGACCACTTTGCTTAATATTATCCTATTGCACTTGAGCAATTTGGGTAAAGGTTGAGACAAAGAATAGTTTGACTTTATGTGCTAAGTATCACAATGTAAACCTATATGAGGAAGTGTCATATACTACACAACTAAGCCTGAATTTTAGAGATATTATACTCAACTATTATATTTTGGGCTTAGAATATTGTGTGTTATATGTACCACATTTGGATTTATTTGTTTTTCTTGGATCTTCTGGATTGACTAGATCTGTACATGAAGTTTGACTTGGTGTGCAAATGCATGTTGCAACATCCAGTTACTACTTGATGTTATAGACCTAGATAGGAATGGGAATTCGTGTAAGGGAGTGACGAGTTCCGAAGACCAAGATGAAGATCTACCTGAAGGATGAAGCAAAATATAAGTAGTATCAACGCAATTTGAAGGATGGATCAAGCTCAGATCATTCCTACTCAGCAATAAGAAGGAAGATTAGTGTAGAAGATGTAAGGAACAACAAGAAGTAATAAACTTAAAGTTCATTTATAGTAGGTAAGTTGCTAAGAAGTTAATAAAATAGTTGTACCAAGTTCATGGAAGCATCATGAATAAGTGCAAATAAGAAGTTTTGGAACCAAAATGTTATTCAAGCTCTGACAATTCAGAGGGAATGCCATAAGGATGTTAGGAACCGTAGGGTAATACATACACCCTAGGATGGTTCGCAGCTGGTAATTATCCGCAGCTGGTATTTGATCCATAGCTAGTAATTGATCCACAGTTGGTATCTTGTCCGCAGTTGGTAATTGGTTGACATAGTTAACCAGATTATCTAAATGGTTGCATAAAGAGCATAAAATTTGTCCTAAGCTAAATAAGACCTAAAGGAGTATAAAACTTAAGCGATTGCTTTCGAGACTCTTCGTGAAAATTGACCTATCAAAGCGAAAATGTCCAATAGTAAGTACGGCATATAGTGCTGAAAGATTTGATTCGGAGATCCACAACTGTGTGGATACACCATACAATCTTTCATCAAACTCTAACTAGGTAGAGTATAAGATGGATAGAGACCAATATTCTACTTATAAAGCCAATAAATACTAAATAAGCAGTTTAGATGCCATTAGTAAACCCTAAGGGGGAGAGTAAACATTATAAATGAAAGTTGAAGAAGTACTATAGGTAATAATGAAAACATTATCGAAAGCTTGCTAAGCCAAGAGCTGAGGAGTGATAAAATAGATTAATCTTAATAGACTAAGTCTAGAGGAAACAACTCTTAAGTGGTCCTTAAGAGTGAATAATCATATCCAATTGGACAAGTATAGAGGAATAAGAAATTTCAGTGGGTTTGGACTAAATGTGTTCAAAACCAATATTCGGAAGTATTACCAGTACAAATCATACGATGGCAAATCAAAGATTAGTCTTTTGATCACACTATTGATTAGTAAACTTTAAAACCTGTTTTAGTGAGACTTCCTAGACTTACATAGTATAGTAAGAAAGTTCAATGAGTAAATAAAAGGAATTGGATTAGGATACCTAATTAATAATAATAAACTAAAGAAGAGACCCCAATTTAAGAAGTTCATAATAAGGACACATCCCTAAGGGACTAAAGTAAAAAGAACTTTGGAGTATTGGAGACACCGAGTTAAAGATTGTTGAGTATGATGAGGATTCAAGGAAAAGGCCTGGATATGGGATACTACAATTATTTCCATTGAGGTTAACATGGAGTTGAGACATATCGTAATCATTGCAAGACAATTCCTTACTCCAAAACATGAGAGTGCGAACTTCGAGGACGAACTTTATTTTAAGGGGGAGAGCCTGTAACATCCCAGCATTAGAGCTTAGAAATAAGCTGAACACAGATGTGTGCATTGCATTCATGCATAGAAAATCTGAATAATTTTCGCGCTTTTAAATAAAAACTTGTCTAAGTGATTAAAGCTTCTCTTAAGCTGATGGAATTGAAGTAGATCATCAAGTTGACTGCGATAAGTTTCAATATGACCTTTGCTAAAAACTTATTTTGGGTAAACATGATTTGATCTAAGGGTAGATCAAATGGAATAAAATTAAACCCTAATACATTACTTAATGATTTATAGTTGATCCTTAGGTGATCATATCATGGTATTCATTACAATCATTCATGAATACCAAATTATAATTATAACACAAATAATAAGAATGTAACAACTATATCTTAATCTCAACTACTTATACCATGTGTATCATGGAAATACCTAACTTTAACTCTCTAGTGAGCTTGAGTAGGAAAGAAACCAAAGTTAAGATCATTCACCATATACCTTTCTATCCATATCAATCTTTATTATCTCTATTGAATCCTATCCTTATATTTGTTGTTCATCAATATTGAGTAATCAACTATTGATTCACCAATTCTTAACCTATCAGCTCTTGTCCTTATTATAGCATTCACTTAAGGCTTATAAAGAAAGAAGTAAGAAGAGTTAAATAGTGATGCTAGTTTTAGATGTCATCTATAGGATAGGAGTGATTGGAGGCAATCAAATCAGCATGGTAACAAAGAAGATTACAAGGATGAAGTCTGGAGATAAGTTACCAGGAGTAGTCCTATTGGATCAAGTAGGTATAGTCAATGAATTATATCTCTTAATCCAATAGAGCTAAACAAAAGATAATTAGAATACAACTATAATGTTGTATGGATGGAAGCCTTGTTTAGCCAACTGGAAACCTGAACTAAAAAGGATCAAAGGATTATAATGATCATGCCTTACTCACCAATATTGAATGCTTATACCATGTATAAGTGACATTGGTGGATAAAACATGATTGAACCATAGTATATATATATTATCCTAGATTAGTCATTACAAGTCACATTAATATAATGTGAGGTTGGAATGTTAGATACTGGAGTCAAGTAGAGGCAAGATAGTATGATTAAGATGATGTTAGAGCACATTGAATTAGAGAAGTGGTATTAGTGATGGATGATTAAGGAAGAGTATGATTGGAGTTAGAAGTAACCACTTGTTGGATTGGGGATTATCAGCAATAGAGTAGTAGATATAGCAAAGTATAGATATAAATGATTATGAAAGGCTTTAATGATAAGCTCATTGGATTTATAAATGGCTTTAGAAGCATAAAAGGTGGATAAGAATGTCCTTGTGAAGTAAAGCTCATCATGTTAGAACATGATGATGGATATAAAGAAGTAACATATCTAGGAAAGGAATTCTTTAATCAAAAATCCAGAATTATGAAGTATGGAGTATAGAAAACCTTATTAAACACTAAATCTAAGACCAAACCTAATATCCACTTTCTATGGTTGATCTATCATCTTGTTTCCCCAATGCTTTATAGGAATATTTTCCTATAACAAATCAATTAAGCATATCTTTATCATTTCTAATTATCATCATCATAGGTGCTTAGGAACCATCTTTATCAATTCTTTCTCATAAGATATCCTAGAAAATAATTCCACTATTTTACTTCAAAGGGTGATAACATTAAAAATTATAAACATAAAGACAATATGATTAACCATTAATCTTTATTCACTTCAACAAAAGATTATAAATAAATCCAGAAACTTAAACTTATTAATAAGTTTTCTCATCAACATCTCATAAATATTCTATATATAATCATAAGACAAAATCTTTAATTCATTTCTCTAACCACTCATCCCATATGAGCATGGAATAAGTGGGAATCCAATATTATAAACCATCCTACCTTATACTATGTGATTAATACATATAAATAAAACCTATGAATAATACTAAACATTTTAAAACTTCGTCCCTCCAAATAAAAGTGAAAACAATGTTATAGAAAGATTTTAAGGTTTTAAACAAAATTCTAAAAACCTAGTTCTTAATTATTTTACTTAATATATAATTTTGAATAAAATTATGGGTATTAAAAAAATACCAAGATAAGTAGAGCAATCAATTAGTATAATTACCTCTGGAATATTTTAAATACAGTATAGAAATTATGGTATTTAAACATGGGAATAATTCAAATCTGGAAAGAAAGTAAAATACAAAGCAGAAAACAGAAAATAAAATAAAGGAACAAGCCCAGTCCAGAGAGTGGCCCACGGTCCAGTACCTCATTTTCTAACTGACGCTTGCGGATAGCAGCAGAAACATTCCGCTTGGTTTGCAACAGCCCAACAGCAGCCCATTCTGGTCCAGTACCCCTTTGCCCTTTCCTTTTCTTCTTCCTCACGACCGGCAACGAGCACCTGCATGGCGGAGCTCTCGCCGTCGATCTCTCCTGGCGCCAAGATCCTCGCCCGCCACCCTGGAGCTGGGGATAAGAATGCCGCCGTTGTCTTCTCCCTCCCTGTACTTATCTCATTTGATCTCGCCTCCCCATTTTCCCCTTCTGGACCGAAACCTAGCTCCATGTTGACAACGATTGCCGTCGTTTTGAGCCCTCTCATGCTCCGTTGATCAAGCAATCATCATCGCCTTTCCCATCCGAGCCTCTTAGCCAAAAGAATCGAAGCGAGCCGACGGGAATCGACGACGCGAGGACACCTTCCCGAAGTCCGGCCACCGTGGTTCTCGCCGATTCCGACCATCCCCCGACTCGCCGGCTACTCCACGATATTCCTGGTAATGTTCTGAGCATGATCATGCTCTCCTTTTCTTGTTCTCTTCCTAATTTGAGTTTTAGCCGAACACCGCCGTCGACCACCGCAGTTGTTGGTCACCGGAGTAGCTCCGACGACCAAAACGGAGTGGAGCCGCCACCATTCAACTCAGCGTGCTCGTCTGCGTCCAACAACACCCTTCCCGCGTGTAAGCATCCTCCCAATCGATCAATTGAACTTTGATTTGGGGGTGAGAGTTCGTCTGACGTCACGATGATGTCCTGCTGGCGTCATCCTTGACCAAGTCCACCCTGTTGACTGGTCTTTGCCCATGTGGCAGGTGGCGTCGCCTAGGGCCCATGGGTCAGTGTCTGGGGCTAGGTAGGTTTGCGGTATAAAAAGTCCGTGCCTGTTTAGAAAATAATTCAAACAATATGAATTCAAATTTCAAATATTCCAGAAATAAAATAAGATGATTAAATCTTGTAAATTTAATATCTTTTGTTTTATAAATCAGAAAAATACATATAATATATGAAAATGTTTAGAAAAATAAAATCTACAACTTAAAACTATTATTAAATATTATTATGATAATTATTTAAATAAATATTATTTAATAAATACTTTATAAAGTTTTAATACTTTGATAATTAATATTTTAATAATGGTAAAGATTAAAAATCTAAATAAAATACCAAAAATCTTTGAAAAATAAGAATTATACTTTAAAACTATAATCATGCATTATTATTCCTCTTAATTAAATATTTATTATTTATTAAGTATTTATATAGTAATAAACTTTATTAAAATCATATCTTATTATTTATAAATCACAAAAATAAATGTAATATTCCAAAATGATCACAAAAATAATACCTACATGTTAAAAATGTGATATTCCACTTTTGAATTAAATAAGAAGTTAAATACTTCTATAACTTGAATTTAAACCTATTTATTTAGTTAATAATTCATAAAATGACAAATAAAATTTGTTAATATTTCTTAAACTAACCAATTAAATGTAATAAATAGTATTAATCTTAAATACTAACATTATGAGATTAAAATGATTTAACACCATTTAAATACAATTTTATTAAGTTATCTTTCAACCATAAGTATAAATTATTTTATAAAAGAACCCTTATCTAATATAAATTCTCCAAGAATAATTGTAATAAGCTAAAACCCATTCTTTATATTAACCACAAGTTTATAAACAAATCAAAACTCTATAAGTGAGTTCATAAGTAATAAATAATATTGTTTACTTATTCACAAACATTAACCACACCCTTATAGGGAGATAAATTCCTTTATACCATTATAATGTAAAAGAAATCACTACTCCAATAGAAGTAATGCCATTCTTAAGTAACTCTAAGGAAACAATATAAAGTGAACAAGATACAAGTATCATAAGTAATACACCCTAAGTCTATCTACATTCTTAAAGTTACTTATAATTACAAAGCTTTAAGTATAATACTAAAAAAATATATATACTTTATAGTTAACTTTGGTATGTTATAATTAATTTATAAAGCATCTTAATACCAAACCAACTCAGTTAAAAACCAAGATAGATAAGTTTCAAATACTAATGTTGCCATTATTCACATGGAGTAATTTTTTCTTACTTAAAGACTATAACTAGAAAGAATACCTCATAAGGTTAACTTAAAAGATTAAATACTTCTGCTTTGTTAAGTAAGATTTTCTTCAAAAAGTTATTCATTTTGCCACTTCAATCAACATATGACAATTAATAGTAATCACATTACTTTATACCTTACTTGTATAATAAGATTGTTAATACTTAAATTCTTTATAAGTGACATTACTTGTAAAGTAAAACTGGAAGACAAACAATTAAGATGTAAGCAACTTTGAGTAGCATTCCATACTGTGTATTTTGTTGTTGTATAAATACATATTGTTTTCCACACACTCACAAGCCTTAATAAGAAGCACATGTGTGAAACTTAATCTAAAAGGGCAACACATTCCAAGGAAAAACCCTTTCCAGTATCCAAACCCTAGAATAACGTTATTCTCGGGATTCGCGTTTATCAACTTGCATTACATTATCTATGCATAAAAGCATCTTGCTTCTTTAAACATTAGTCCTTACCGGACCAATGATGCAGATTTCCGCTATTGGATCTTATATTGTCTTGAAAACCGTGAGTGCATAATCTTGCAATCACAAAAGGCAAGTTCACACTTTCTCATGTCCTTTGATTATTTTCTGTAAAGTATTTTACAAATCCAGTGTTGTCATCACCTGCATTTGAAAAAGGACAGAAAACACTATTTTCATAATAATGTGATTATAGGTTTTTTACCATGAGGTAATAACCTACTATAAGAGTTCCGGTGGTAAAGGAACATATTACCTAGGACTTAACAACCAATATCGCCAGTGATTCTTGCGCCGTATATCACGCGTTGACCATGAGATTTGGAATGGGACGGAGAAGTTACCTGTATCTTTTCCCTCTCGCATGGAGATGGATGTGCGGGTCGTGGCTGTTATCACTCGTAGCGTGCATATTATTTATGGTAATTCGTAGAGGATATGCAGCATATGGGTGGGAGCCCTCAACGTCCCACGATAGTTCCGGCATCTGAACGGTCTATACTGTCATTGTCGTAATTCAATAGGTGGGCTGGCGTACACCAAGGAGACATGCGGGGTCGTGGAGAAGGCAATGATTGGCTTGGATCTTAGTCTGGGACTTACACCAAGGAAGTGTGGACGAACCTGCAATTCGGATGTGCAACAAAGATAAGATCTCTCATGGATAAAGTGACGCACCTCTGCAGAGTGTAAGAACTGTAACTTGTTACTCCCTATTTCGGGAAGGAGCTGCGAACGCGGTGGGAAAGGAACTCCATGAAAGTTCTGGTAAACCCGTGAAGGCTGACGAACATAGCTTTTCAGAATAAAAGCAACCTTTGAAGAAATGTTTACGAAAACTTGCATGGCCTACGACCTATGGTCTGTGGCTGTAGCTATAGTGCATCAAACACTCCTTTTCTAGTGAACTTGTTGAGTACGCTCGTACTTAAAGTATCTTCTTAACCCTTTTTAGGTTCTAAAGCCAGTACAGACGACGTCTACATCAAGTTATGCTCCAGAAATCATCATCAAAAGCTAACGCTCTTCAATGAAGTAAACAAAGTCAACATATACATCAACTAAAGTGAAGACGAAGTTGTTGATTAGATAAGCATAGAATTTCTAACCATAGAACCTACTTCTGTAGAGTATTGCAATAGCAGCAATGCAAGCCAATAGTTCAGTTACTAGTTTTATAAGTATGGTAGCTATGAGTTATTTATTCTTGATTCTTCTTCGTAAGAAGTTTCTTTCTCTCTCTTTAACCTAGAGTGTTCTCTGGATCTTGTGTAAAGAGTTGAGTTGTAACCTATAGTCATGTCTTGGACCTGCTATGTTTCTGTTGTACTACTCTGAGGGATGTAATACTAGTGAACGGTGTTTTATTGGTGTTATGTCAACGATTATAGTGTACTACATCATGCAGTGGTATGCTGGGTCACCGCACATTCATAGCATTTTGGTCTGCACAAATAGGTACAAAGGTTTCACTACAAAAATCCAAAAGTGATTGGAATTCAAAATCATTTGAATTTGGTTTGATTTGATTTCCTGAAAATCGAATTGGAAAAAGAAAAGAGTAAATAAAAGGAAACAGGTCGGCGTCACCATTTCAGCCCAACAGCAAAAGCATCCCGCAAAGCCCACCCGACCACCTCCCCCTCCCCTCTCTCTCTCTCACCTTGTATGACCCTACCCATGCTGGACCTACCACATCACCTTCTTCCCCAATCAGCACCGCAGCGACACCGTCGCCGCCCGTTTCTGGCCGAGTGATTCGCGAATCAATTCACGATTAAATCCCGCAGTAATCTCGCGCCCAGACCCCTCTACTTAGCCCCCTTCCCACTCTGCTCCTTTCCCCTCACTCGCCACCCTCTGAGCGCCGCTAGGCTGTCCATATTCGAGCTCGCGCCACCGCTGTCTCGAACCACTCTGGCGAAGGATTACGGTAAACCCTAGCCCCCCTTTCTCTCTGGTTGATGCACGTGTGCTCGCCATGACCATGCGCGTCTAACGCCACCTATGGCTCGTCTTACTGTGCCTTGTAGCATCTTCAACGACCACTCTCGAGCGATCCCGACGCTGATGACAGCTTCGACGAGGAATCAACGTCGTGCCCGTGCGCCCCCGCCCCATCCACGAACACGTCGAGCATTACCGCGTCTCTGCGATCTCAGTAAGCACCCATACTCCCTCCCGTACCCTCTGGCCTCGCCGCAACCTCATCGTCCAACACGCAGACGCCACGGTGGCCATTTGCGCCGCCCGCATGTGGTCAGAGCAATGAGATCTGCTGGATCTAGATCCAGCGGTCACGATTAGAACAGCCAGCGAAGGGGTACGCGAGCATATGAGCCATAGATTTTAGATCTGGCGGTGTAAGTTAGATCGGGCGCGAAGGGGTAAGTAATGATCTGGTGCGTTGGATCAGATCCAACGACGCGGAAACACGATCCACCCTGAAGCGGTACCGTTCAATCAAGAGCTGCCGTGTGGCTTGTTTTTCGATTTAAAAACCAGATTTGGTTTTAAACTTGTAAAATTCATAACTTAATTTCCGTTTGGCCAAATTTTGCAAATAATATATCAATAGATTCACAAAAATAAACCCTACACTACTGTGGGCTTAGTTTTGCATTTTGCTTATGTAAAAATGGAAATTTATGCAGAGACAAATGTAGACTTATTTTGATTATATAGAATATTTTGGAAATGTTTATAAGGCCAAATTAAGTTTATTTGGACTATATTTAATTGGTTTTGTGTTCAGTAATGTTTGAATTTTCTTGTTTAGTTACAAAAAAATCATCACATGGCATTTGCATGCATTCATATATTTTTGCTTGATTATTTGGAATATAAAATTGGTGCTATCATTTTATGTGAATATTTTGGTGCTAGTGGTGATTGTGATTGTGAGGATTGTTGATACTCTCCCAACTACCCAGGAAAGTGGTGCTTCATGTATTTGTCCCATTATTTTGACTATGCACTAGTGATATTTTGTATAGAGCTTGCATGAAATTTTGTTGAGTATCTATATGCTATGCTATAGGAAATCCTAGTAGATGTAGTCTTGGTATAATTTTCTCTAAGTAAAGATACTTGTTATATTATCATGATTAGTCTAGCTAGTATCAAACAAGGGAGGATTATATACATGCTATGGAAATTTTGTTAAGTCTTTGACTTATGTTTTTGCCTAATAAAACAACTAAGTGAATGAATCACCTGGGTGGAATGGTTTGTTTGGGTTATATTGAGTGGTTACACAAGGCCCATATCTATGGTCTACCTTGTGTATCACACTTGTGGAAAGCCACCCAGGAATAAAGGGATTTGAGATACTTAGTGTTTAGAAGCTTCTAGTGCAACCGCATGGCATATGGGCTCTGCCTTGATCATATAGATTGCAATAACTTAGCTAGATGGACAGCTGGTGGTAGGGTGATAGGTTGAAACGCGTCCATTTGGTCTAAGGGAAGGATTCTGAAAGATCTCGTCTCGATGCATGTCGAGTCTTGTGGGGAAAGTGCACCACCTCTCAAGAAGGAAAAATCTAAGTACTTAGCCGTGTCCCCGTCAACGGACAATTTGAGCATCAAGACATTGAAGCTATCAAGGATCTCCTCATCCCAATTTCTAAGTTAAAAACTTGTGGTTGAATAAGGGTAAAGGTTCACCAATGTCTATTGGTGGTTCCTTGGGAGTTTTTGTCAAATAAAAACTTAGTGTTTTTCAACTGATAGGCAAAACCTATTTTGAGCAAAGCAAGCCTAAGCTACACTTAGCCTAATTCATATAGAATCTAGAAACTATTATTCTACTAAGGTATCACTTGCCAATAATATTCTAATGTATTGACCCACTGTGGCTGTAACTTGTGATGTTGCAGGTTACTCTGATGAGGATTAGGGTTATGAGTCTACACTCAATATATTTGCCTGTGGCACATGAAGATGAAGGCTTTACTTTATTTACTTAAGTTTGAACTCTTGTACTAGCCTATGGCTATGAAGTTGTAAAAGACTATGTTATCTCTGGAATGACGATGTAATAAAGACCTTTATATCTGTGTACTTTATCTTAAACTGTGGATGCTAGCATTTGATCCAGGTACTAGCATTGCAATCACATGGACCTTTACCTTTACAAAGGTGGGGTCTTACAGATACACTGGTTTGAGTTTCTATGGCATGCAACTTCAGATTGTATCATCAAATTGTCATAACAGAGTACATGTTCTTAAAAAAATCCAATATCATTGCCCTTATGATTAATTGTCACTACGTATCCATACTACATGATTTGATTTTGATAGAAAAAGGAAATTCTCCTTCAGATTGATTTGGTTGCGGCCCAGGTGCGATGTGCAATGGTGAATCCTAGAGCCGGCGCATGAAATCTAAGATAAGTTGAATCATCGAAGTAAAGATATATTTATCTTCCAATTGCCTTGTTTTTTGAGCATGCTTGATCAATACGCAAACAACTTGTCACAACCTATCTCAAGAAAGATTCAATAGAACACACGTACTTAAGTTAGAGAAATAGTGGTCTTTTGAGTACTACCTGCTATGCTAACTGCCACACTCATGAGCCTGAGGTGGCGAAAGATATTACTCCCTTAAAATTAATATCCATAGCATAGAAATTCAGTAGGTACACTCAGTTTTTCTCATGAATGGCACAACTCTCTCTATTTTTACGCTTCTAAGTTTGTCTCTTATGGATCAGCCAACTTGCTATTTCACTATCAAGTTAGCTCAAACTGTATCATTGCAGTAATAATCATCTTCCTAGTGTGTCCTGAATGGCCTAGTTAATTTACACAGGTACTTTTAAAAATGAGAAAAATCAATGTCCTGAATGGCCACAATTCATTTACACATGTACTTTTGACATAGAAACACAATAAATAGCTAAAGAATAGAATATGTGTTTCCACTATCTACAGTACAAAGCAAAATATGGGATAGTGATGGTGTCTTTAAAAAGAGATAGTGATAGTCACATTGCCATAAATAGTCATTCCATCTATTATTTGAAGGACCAAATATCAAATTAAACTACATAAGTAAGCAAGGTATTGCTTTCTCCTTTACCTCTGCTAGATGCTAATCCACCCATAACTAATACAGAACCAAGCTGTGACTCAGGGGTATGGAATGCTATCTCTTATTCTTTAGCTTCATTCATATTGTTGTTTTAAAAAAAGATGCAGGGTTAGAAATTATAATATTTTTGCTAAAAGGTGTTCCTAAGATGTATTTTTTTAACCGAGTCAAAATCATTAGCAATCTCATATTCTGAAAATATGTGGAAAACTGAACCTATTTCCAAGATGGCGTCTGATATATACCTAGCAAAGAAATACAGTTTTCTTCTCCAAATTTGTGATTAGAATAGATTTCTCGAAACGATGATGCTTGATGAAAACTGCATGCATGAACAGTCGGACCATGTATGTAAGACCAGAAGGATGGAGAGGATCCTAATGTGCAGTTGTATGCTTCTTTCTGAGGATACTATCAACCTCAACACCATGAACCACCACTCCCAAGCTGCACTCTGTCCTCTCCAAAAACACAAGAAGTTATCTCATAATAGATGCAGCGACTTAACACGATACTGGGTTTGTAAGATGGCTCATAGTATTGGGTCTGTAAAATGGTTGTTGTGTGAAATACTGAAACTAAATCTAGGAGATTCATTGTTGTTTACAACGTTACCAATAAAGATTAAATATTCCTACAGCTTTCAGTTTGAGAGCTCCGATAAAAACAACATTTTTCGAAATTAGTGTCTATACTACTATCCGTTTCCCTGACACTGAGGTACATGTACCTCAATGTTACACTCAAAAGGTTTTGCTCTGCTCCAGACTGAACAATACTTGAGCATTGGACTTTTGTACATCGCAACAGTTTTGTTAAATCATACAATTATGCAAAGCAAGAGAAAATCTTTTTTTTGCAAATTATAATTCAAACAAGTTGGTTGTGGTATTGGGAATATCACTTTCAAAAATGCAAGACATGGCCAATCCAGGTACTCCAAGATACCCAAAAATTGTTTAAGGATGATGTAGTACCGGCACCACAGACTAAACACACACCCTCCCTCCTCCCCCTCCCCACACACAAACAAATCTTTGTGAGAAAACACACAATAAAATTCTATAAGTGTGTTTCTGTTGCGACGGCTAAGAATAGTGAGAGTAATACCATGCTAGAATGTATATCGCATATAATGAACATGCACAAGTAGTTCTTATTAACAGAAAGAGTGTGTATCGTAATTTTTAGAAAAAAATATAATAACCTCATATGATGCCTAGGTTGCCACGTTACAGACCATTGCCGAAGACAAAAGCAGTCTACTGTGAAGATGCACTTCATGTAGTTGCACAGAACTAAGAATAATTCACAACAAAGGATAATCCAATATGTCATGGTAAAAATAACAAAGCTACTTGGATAAATATTCTGAAGAAAAATAATCATTTCTGAAGATTATTGTAACTTCAATTATAAGCAGATTGCAGTGTAGGATAAATCATATACACAGATAACTATTAATACTTGCCCGCACATCTGTGAACCAAAATAACGATTGTCGCAATCAATCTCGGTAAAACTGTCAAAACTTATCGATTCTAGAGGTCCAAAAAATAATAATATTGGATTTCATTTAGTGCCTCTCTAACATGCTCCTGAACTGAAGTTGTGATCTTTCCGCAGGAATCTAACTCGGGCAATGAATCATAAAGCTTAATAATTCCAATTTTTTACTGAAAACTGAACTGGAAAAAATATTAACATTGGAAGATAGATATATGAAGCATGTAAACGTGTGTTTTTGCCTCTCTTGATTTTTTTTTATAACCTATGGTTCCGAACCCCTAGTAGTCTAAAATATATGGTAGCATAGTCTGGAACACAAATTGTACTGCACATGTTACTTTAGCATGTATTACATATAGCTAGTATTGGGATGTATTTAAAGACTAAAGATTTAGCAGAGTTCACATCCACAACATGCGAGTGCAATAAAAAAATATTTACCCTACTTTCTTACTTACAAATCATCAACTATGAACAAAATTAGCAACAGTTAAATAAGAAAATATCCACTTGAATCACGGTCCTTATCTGAAACAACCACATTGTCAAGCAAGGAACTTGCGAAAACTTATTGTGAACATTGGCAGCTCACTGGGACATTAAATTCATATGAGTATCCTAACAATTTTCGTTCGTCAATAATCATGCACTATAAACCAGATATTCCGTAATCAGAAATTCTGGTTACACATAAACCATAATTTTGCAAAGAACAACTTGTAGCAGTGTCAAATTTAATGTTTATAGAAATGCTAGATAATGTATAACATGTTGTATGTGTCAACTTCAAACAGATTATATTCCTAGTTCAACTGCAAAGTAGTGCAACAATAGTGTCAGCATTCAGCAATTTGTATTCTGACGATACCAAAGGTAAATCTGAACTTGCACCTATAGAGTACTACAACAATGGAGTCAGCAATTTGTATTATGATTATACGAAAGACAAATCTGAACCAGTTGAAAGAAGGAAAGAGAGCCACACAAGTTCCAAGCTATGTACACGTTAAAAGAAGGAAAGATACGCCTCTTTGATTAATACATCGGTTGAGCAACGGTCGATGGTGATCATACATTTGTTGCAAGTTTTACATCACCACCGAGCTATCTATTGACGGGAAGGGAGAGGAAGAAGCAGATGGAAAAAGTGCTCATCGGCAGCTGACTGTTGACGGCGATGGTTGCTGCAGCAGCGACAAATCGTAGGCGTACGGTGCGGCACAGAGGTGGTCATCCGGCGGAAGGAGAGGACGGCGGCGAGCTCGGTCTTCGGGAGGGGATCTTTCGGCATGAGCACGACCTGGGATAGAGGAGCACGGTGCCAGTGGTGGCCGCGCCTCGATTGCTCCCCGACCGCCTCGTTAACCTTTAGGACGGACCCGACTGCCGCCGCTATATGCCTCTGCCGGCGTCTCTGGGGCCGGGCAGCCCCTACCTGGCCGTCGCCGTTGTGTGCCTCCACCAACGCCTTCGGGGCCGGGCAGCCCCTTCCGCTCCTAGAACTTCTCGACGTTGATGTCCGCCTCGTCATTGTCGGGAGCTAGGTGGGTAGTTGAGATCTTGGAGAGGACAAATCGATCCTTCTGGTCACCCCACCAGTCAAATGAGGTGAGGAAACCCGGAAAGCCCATGCCAGCAGCGACGGACGCGCAAACGGGACCTGGTCCACAGGCAGCGACCCAGACCGGCAGAGGTCCACAAGCAGCGACCGCATGCACGCAAATCGTGCCGCAGATGGCCTCAGCACGCTCGCTACTCATCACGCTTAAACTTTTAAGTAATGATTGGAGGTGGCCTATGCGTGGAGCAAAAAAACAAAACCTTATGGGAGTGATTGTTAAGATATAATTAATTAATGATAGGCAAGATGTGCGTTGCGCGTGCTTGCTAAATAAGTACTCCCTCTGTTTGGGATTATAGGTCATACGCGCATACCTAGGTTGTTAATTTGACCAACAAAATATAACTTATATATCACAAAAATTATATCATTAGAAAATATAACCTCTAAAGTATTTAATGGTATAATTTTTATGCTATAATATGTATATTTTATTGTTTAAATTGATAACCTAGTTATCCGCGCAGGACTTATAATACCAAACAGAGTACTCTAGTAGTATTAGCTAGTACTATATGATTATACATTGATTAGCACCCTCACGAGTTTCGTATACGAAATCCTAGTAGAGAGAAAAACAGAGAGAAACACGCGAGGCGGAGGAGATTTCCCTCCTGATCGATCCGATGCCGTCGCGGTCGCTCCGCGTCGCTGTCATCGGCGCGGGAGCCGCTGGCCTGGTGGCGGCGCGCGAGCTGCGGCGCGAGGGGCACGCCCCTGTCGTGTTCGAGCGCAGCGACGGCGTGGGCGGTGTCTGGGTCTACGACGCCGACGCGTCCGCCTCGCTGGACCCGCTCGGCACCCGGCCCTCGAACCTCTACGCCTCCCTCCGCACCAACCTCCCTCGCGAGTGCATGGGCTTCCTCGACTTCCCCTTCGCCGCCGCCGGCCCCGACGATGACCCCCGCAGGTTCCCGGGCCACGCGGAGGTGCTCCGGTACCTCCGGGACTTCGCGCGGCGGTTCGACCTCCACGGGCTGGTCCGGTTCGAGACGGAGGTGATCAGGGTCACCCGCGAGGCGGCCGCGAGCTGGCGCGTCAGGTACTCGAGGAAGCTGGCCGGCAGCGAGCAGTGCGAAGCGGAGGAGGTGTTTGACGCCGTCGTCGTCTGCAACGGCCACTACTCCCAGCCGCACCTCGCCGATATCCCCGGTAAGATCCATCACCATCAGTCATCAGCCGACGCCCATTAAACTAACTAAGCTGCATCGTGTCGTGAGTCCTGACGTTTTTTCTTTCGCAGGCATAGATGCTTGGCCTGGGAAGCAGCTGCACAGCAACAGCTACCGTGTGCCGGAGCCATTCCACGGCCAAGTACGCACTCTACCATCCAATCCATTGTGTTCCTGCCTTAGTATTGTTGTTCATTCGCAGCTATGCATGCCTCGATCAATACAGTCGGGTTGGCAGCAGGTGGTGGTGGTGATAGGGTATTCGGTGAGCGGGAAGGACATTTCGAGGGACCTCGCCGGCGTCGCCAAAGAGGTCCATGTTGCCAGTCGATCGGCGCCTGCAGCCACCTGCGAGAGGCTGCCTGGCCATCATACTGACCTTAATCTATGGCTCCATTCCATGGTAAGTAAAGTAACCCATCTCGCGCAGGGCCCAGCAAGCACAATCATTTCCCTTTTCTTCACATTCCACCCGAGATAAACACGTCGGGCAGGTCGACCGTGCCGAGGAAGACGGCAGCGTGGTCTTCCAAGACGGCAGTCGGGTCAAAGCGGATGTCATCATACACTGCACCGGGTACGATTGCTCATCTCGTCCCCTTCTCATGCATGCCTAATTTCATCTGGAAAACCAGTCTGAAATTACCCTCACTCTGTTTCTCCCATCCTGAGGATAGGTACAAGTACAGCTTCCCGTTCCTCGGCGACGACTCGACCATCTCCGTGGACGACAACCGTGTCGGTCCACTGTACAAGCATGTGTTCCCGCCTCGGGTGGCGCCTCAACTCTCCTTCATCGGGTTGCCGCTCAAGGTCTGTTTAGAACGAACCGGAGAAACTACACATCCCTTGATCCTGTAACCCCCCCTCCGCCACTGGTCGCCGTGAATGCAGGTGATCCCTTTTACACTCTTCGAGCTCCAGAGCAGCTGGGTGGCCGGCGTTTTGTCGGGACGAATCGAGCTCCCATCCGAGGAGGAGATGGCCCGAGACGTCATGGCCCTTTACGCGGACATAGCCGCTCGTGGATGGCCCCGAAGATACACCCATGACTTGCGGGACGATGAGGTGCGTGCGTGCTTTAACTAGCAGCGTGAGGTTTTAAGGCTAATTTTGTTCCAGTACCGCTTCTGCAGTTCGAGTACGAGGACTGGCTCGCTGGGCAATGCCGACGCGACAAGATCGAGGACTGGAGGAAAGAAATGCTCGATGCAACCCTCGAGGATAGTGCAGAGCTTCACGGGAGCCATCGCGACATGTGGGACAGTGGCGACCGTGACCACTTGTTGGCGCAACCAAGCCGAGAGTTCGCCGAGTATTTTTCTGCCGCTCTTCGGCCATAGTATATGCATTGTTCACAAAAGACGAAGAATAATGCTCCTTGCTTCGCGTTGTTTGCTGTATGCAAGGATACTCATAAAGGGAATTTTTCCCTTGGGTTCCCGGAAATTACAAGTCACATATCGGCCGAGCTTCCCATACAAAATTTGATAATACTATTTGAACTTGGCCCATCCAATGGTGACGAGTGGAGTCGCAGTTTTTTTTTTTTTTTGAAAAGGAAAGCGGTGGGTAACCTCATAACGTGTTTAATTTTTTCAAATAATAAGAATCTACTTTTCTATTCATGAGGAATTGAACCTGGACGGCTAGGTCATACATTCACTCCCCTAATGAATTGAGTTAGGCTCACTTCTTAGTGGAGTCACAGTTAAACATTTCAAATCTAATTTTTGGGAGGAGGAGGATTGAAAAGACGGGCTTGAGACGGAGACGTTCTTCTACCACTCCTTCCCCTCCCTCCTCCCGACCCCGCTCCTGTCTCGCCCCCACGCAAGCGAGCAGGAGTCGACCCAATCGTCGCCGCCTCTCTCTCCTCCCTCTGATCATGCCAACGGGTGCGACCAGGATGGTGCCGATGGCAACACCCCTTCTTCTACCCAGGGGCGTGTGGGGCGGCTCTCCGTCGGTTAGTGCGACTCGAGAGGCATGGGAGTGGCTTCGGCAGAGGAGTGAAGTCATGGCGGCGCAGGACCAGCGGGATGACGCAGCGAACGCCTGGGCAGCGTTCGCCTGACCCAAATCCGGGACCCTCGGGACCCATCTTGGCCGGCAGTGGGATGCCTTGCCCGTGCCGTGGCCGGTTCTAGTAGATGGTGGTGCCGCATTTAGGTGACACCATTCCTTCCCGAAGGGCGTCGTGGTTACCCTTCGTTCACTTCCCTCTGTATGCCGGGGAAAACCTATGACCACTACGCTTGTCTGGGCAGCAGCATCACCGTTTTTCTTCTTAAAGGTGTTGCTTGGTACTTGATGCTCCGAGGAGCGTTGTGGAACATCTTTAGAGGGTGCAGCGGTTGCGTCTCTCCTTCGCTTAGTCGGTATGCCTCTGTCTTCATTTGTTTTTTCTTATTTTGTTTTGGGCTTGTGTTTGCTACTGCCCTAGCATTTCTTCGTTTCGAGACTGGTTGGACATCGAGACACTAGGGGAGAAACACAAAAGGTTAGGTTGGACTAACCACCCACCAAAATCCAAACAGTTTGGGACTCTCTGCATGGTAAAATATTTATCAGGGGAAGGATACTAGGAACAGTTACCAATCATTGTATTTCACATCCTGGGTTGTCTTCTTGATTTCATTAAAGAAACCCATAAAAGTTCACACAAGGTCCAAGAAGTTATTTTGAGCTCAAATTGCATATAAATCAAATAAACTCCCACATAATTACTCCCAAATTAAAACCCACAAATTTCTCTACTTCTAGAGCATGAAATGAGATAAACTAGCAAAGACAGATGAAAGGATAAAGTTGCTAATCATTTAGAACCCTTTGGATAGACAGAGCACCGCCAAATCTTTACAAATCGTGGGTAAAAATGGGAATAAACTCGACCTTGGGGAGGAAACAAAGAGAGAAAACTTGAATGGAGGCTTGGGCAGGGACGATGATATAGGAAGGTCTTTAGTCCTAGACTAAACAGATTCGCACCGCTAAATCTTTAATGGTGTCTATCTTTAGTCTCGGTTGAAGACACCAACCGGAACTAAACGAATTCGCACCGGCCGCAGAGTCTGCTGCACCGAGACTAAAGCTGGCCATGCCCATGCCGAGACACTAATGCTCGCATTAGTCCCAGGCCTAGCCAGGACTAAAGCTCCGAACAGAAGGCCCATATTCTACAAGTGATTGTTTATCACCTTAAGCCCTAAACTATGAGTCTCTATGGATTCAAATTTTGTCAAGTGTGTACACATCTAAATCTTCTTCGATTTTTTATGTCTAATTTGATGGTGCAGGCCATAGCCATTGCATCCACCCATCACTTCAGGAGTCTCAACCAAGAGACATTGACCGGCTCAAATAGTTGACTTAGACATAAGAAGTCTCATGCGACTTAGACTTAGCAATGCCAACATGATCTAGGCATGTTCTCAGCTATAAGGTAGCATCATTCGCACAGAACTACTTGGGACTGCCACTTTTGGATTCAAAGTTGCCAAGAGAGGTCTTTCTACCGTACATCTCGGCGGTGCAAAATTATTGGTTTCTCACTGGATTTCATCACTCGTGGTGGAAAACTCACTTTAACTAAATCAGTCATATCTGCATTGCCAGTGTATCTCATGTCTTGCCACAAATGGGTAATTGATGGCATTGAGAGACTACTAAGGGCTTTCTTATGGAAAGGTATAAGTACTGTGAATGGAAGCGACTGTTTGGTGGCATAGGACTACAATAGCCCACCAGCACGCGCTCCGGCGACTGTCTCCCCATGGCGCTCTACCATGGTGCCGATGGTCGAGGACGGCGACAATGCGGCGAGGTGTTGAATTTTTGCTATAGAGGGTTGTGCTATTTTTTGCTTATTTTTTTTGCTACATATTTTTTTTTGGGTTTGCTACTTTGGTGTTCTCGATCTGCTACGTGATTTTTGCTATAATAATGTAAAGCTTTTAATGCGAGATATGTTTTTGCTACATATCTATATTTTTTTGCTACAATGGTTTTATGTTTTTGCTAGGATAGTGTAATTTTTTTTGCTACGAGATCTTTCGGCGAAAGTCCCTGGGGATGTCTCTGGTTTTGCTACATTAGTATAATATTTTTTCTACAATTGTTTTGTGGTTTTACTTCAGTAGCGTTTTTGCTACAAGATTCCAGCGAGGTCTTCGGCAATCTCTCCGGCGAAGTCAGGTTTACTACAAGATTTTCGGCGATGTCTCATGCAAAGTCGGTGTTTGCTACAATTGCTAATTTTTTTGCTACATATGTTTTGTAGTTTTGCTATAATAGCGTAAAGTTTTTGCTACATGGTCTTCGGTGAGGTCTATCGACGAAAATCTCTGGCAAGATCGGATCTGCTATATTAGCACAATTTTTCTACAGGGTTTCTGGCAAGATCTCCCGCGAGACATTCTTTTTGTTTTTTCTATTTTCTAGATCGAACCATTTTTTGCTACATGTAGCAAAAGCGGGACCGTCCGTAGCAAAAGCATGCCGTTTTATAGTAAAAGCGGGACCCAAGTCTATTTTTAGTACACGTGGCGGCCAGAGACCAAGGATCGGAAGGAGTTATCTCCGGGTGACTCGCGCTCCCCAAACAGAAATCAGGGTTTAGCGCTTGCTCAAAAGTCAAAATTCTAGTAGTAACAATTTTTTATGTCACGAGAGAGATATGAAGAACAAATGGTGTCCCGGGGAGTTAAGTTAATTTAATCTCCTGTCAAATCGGTATCAGTGCATTTGATTGACAAGAACGGAGTACAAAAATACTACTAGCTGTAGTAATAGCATATACAGAGGGAGGGGAGCGATCTTAGTTCGTTCGTCTCGGCTGCACTCTGCACCTGCGCTTCACCTTCGTCCGGCCGACGAGCGATCATGACGGCGTAAAGCCGTGCTTGAGCGCCGCCTTCCACACGACGTCGATCCGGTCGACGTCGATGGCGCCCACCTCGTGGTGCTCCCACCCCTCCAGGAAGTGCACCACGCCGCCGGCGTGGCACGCGTGCACCACCCCTCTCTCCATCGTGTACTGAAACAAAATGAGGAACACATCATCTGTTAATCGCCTTAAGTGTACACTGTGCAGTGCCATGTATGGAGACAGTAGAGGTGCAAGCGAGGTCATCGCTGCTGCTTCGTGTGTTACCTCGCAGGAGCCGACGCCCTGCACGTCCTTAGGGAGCCTCATGGCGGCGAGCTTGCCGTAGGTGCAGTCGCGTCGGAACCCGATGATGGGCGGCACGACGAACTGGTGGAAGTGCGTCCCCGGCGCCGCCCACCGCTGCTCCCTCGGCGACAGCCACTTGCCCACGAGCCACGTCTGCACGAGTGATCACCCAACCAACGTTCAATTACCATCATCAGGAATGCACATTCTAGTACTGTACTACAGATGCAGATCGACCGAGTACAGATTCAGAATGCACATATGGAGATTGCTGGTTCACCTTGCAGTTCTGCGCGGCCTGGTACTTGGTGACCTGCACGAGGTACTGCTGGAACTCCGGCGGCGCCTCCCTCTGGATCTTCAGGAACCTCTCCGACGACATCGTCAGCATCTGAAACCCATTTTTTTGTTACAGGTCAGATTAACCTTGCATTTTACCAAGACTCTCCTGACTGTATGTGCGAATTGAAGTTGTAAGACACAAATGTGCTACCATGACTTTGATCTTCTTCCTGCAGAGGTAGAGGGCGATGGCCCTGCCGAGCTTGGAGGTGGCGCCGGTGAGGAACACGTCCTTGGTGTTGGTGGGGATCTCGTTGAGGATGACGGCGGCCGTGAGGGTGTTGCCGTGCACCACCCTCACCCTCAGGTCAGGGTGCCTCTCCACGAACAGGGTGCCGCCTCCATTCAGAGCCTCGTTCTAATCGAAATCAGACATGTTAATAAATATAGTACAAAATGGGAGTTGTTAAGACCAAATAAAAGCTGCTGTGATCGTCAACATCAGTTAGTCACTCCCAAGCCGACAGAATTTTTGTACCCCCTTTTATTTAAATTAATTGACTTTGGTTTATTTAGATATGGATGTATCTAACATTAAAATGTGTTTAGATACGGATGTATCTAGATAAATCCAAATCAATTAATTTAGATCGGAGAAAATAGTAAATAGGTAGGTACAGTTCCCGTATTATTCCCGCCCGATGAACTATTTGGAATTTGTGCAGATACAGTAATACAGACTCGTATACTGTACTGATTTCTGCCACCCCTGCTGTATTCAGAAGAAGGGCCCAAACCCTGCGCGTGCCTGCCCAGGCCGGCCGAATCTAGGCAGAGCCGCAGAGATTTGGCAGGAACACATGCGCCACCACTGTGAACGGCACAGGCCGACCGCCGGATCACCGGCCCTATCATCCGATCTGCACGCCCTGTACCTCTCACCCTACAGTGCCCATCCCCCTCCATGGCATGGCAATGTCATGCATGCACCGGCTGCAGCCCCGCGATTGGGCCACGGGAGGACGGTGGTAAAGCCGTGCCAAAGCGCTCCACGGCAGCGCGCAGATCGGCCAGCCACAGTGCCGCCTGTCACCGGCACATGGATGTGGCGAGAGGACAACTTGACCATTTTTTGCGGCCGCGATGCATTGCATCGTACCGGTGGCTGCTAGCTCGTGGTGTATATCCTCGCCGAAGCTTTGCTTGCCGACCTGTTGATCTATCGTATGCTTCTCCCATGCGCCCTTCAATTCAATGCGCTCACATGCCTACCTAGCAGAGGTAGAGGAGCACTGTGCACTGCTACCGATACCGAATGCTGGCCAACTAGACGGAGTACAAGGTACTACAAACACGAGCAGGAAAGGGGCATGATGGGGTGGTTGCAGCCTGATGCACGAGACTAAAGCTTGTTGGTTGGTACCTTGTTGAGTGCGGCGAGGCTGAGGACCTTGACGCCCATGCGGTCGGCGCGGAGGATGGCGAGCTCGATGTGGTGGTTGATGCCCCTCTTGGCGGCCGGGATGAAGTACTGGAAGCCGTGGCGTGGCACGGTCCACATCTGGTGGAGGCGGCCCCGGAGGCGGTAGGAGCTGACGAGGAAGGTCTTGGAGAGGCACCACATGAGGAGCATCCCCGTGAAGGCCACGGGCCAGAAGGGGAGCAGCACCAGGTGGTTCTCGAACGGCAGGGACGAGATGGAGCGGAGCACGAACGGGACGTGCATCGACGACATGATGTCCACCACGTGCGCCAGGAACACGAACTCCGGCACCCCGTCGTTCTTACCTGCACGCAACACACACATCCCATGATTAGTTAGTTAGTTGATTATCGTACAGGCTTTGGTCAATCTAGACCATCATCTTCACATTGTTAATTAACACGGCCGGCAACACATCCCATTAATGTACTCCACTTCGTGAGTACTCTAGTCTGTCCGAGAATGAAATTGATTACTCCTAGTAGTAGGGGTCCTCACTCCTCAGGGCGATTAATTGCATGGTCTGAGCTTACGTACCCTGATAGATCTCCTTCTGCAGCTCCCACGACTTGGGGCTTAGGGTGCCACCCAGGACGTCGAAGAGAGGCATGAACAGGCAGAAGTTGCAGTCCTTCTCCCTGTGGTGCAGGCTCAGGTACCTGATTAGGAACGAAGTTTGCGTTAGCTTCTTACTTAATGAAGTCACATGCTGCTAATAACCTTAATTTGTGACCAATAACAGTTTAACACTACGAGCTAATGAGAAAGAGATACATGAGTGACTGCAGCAGCTTTACTGTCGTACTCACATGCCAATACGGCAGAGAAAGATAACAAGAATCACCACACGTGAAGTACTGCGTCTAGTGCGAAATAATTGTACTAATGTAAGTGTGCCCGTATATATGCATGGAGGTCTGTACCGGTAAAAACTACTGCTACTAGGTAGTTGAAAATGACTCACGTCGGGGTGTAGATGAGGTATCTGAGAGGCGGAAGCTTCTGGAAGACCCTGTGCGAGACGACCTCCACGTTGCTGTACCCCATGCTCCGGAGGTAGTCGAAGGCGAGGAGGTGCACGTAGACCAAGCCCACGGACCCGGCCCCCATCAGGAACGCCCCCGCCAGCGGTACCCCCATCGTCAGCGTCAGCAGCAGGGCCTCCACCGGCGTGCCGAACCCAGCTGCGACCAAATCAAAGACGAAGAAGAAGCAAGCTCAAGTAGTAGTAGTAAAAGAGGAAATACTACTGTTCTGCCCGTAACTAACTAACTCGATGCCAGTAAGTACAATGCACAGTAAAAATTCTGGTGCTGGAACGGAACCATCCGTGGTAAATATCGTGGCGCCGAAAGAGGCACAGTTTTTGGCAGGCAATGGTGGTGTCCGGTACATGTCGCGGTTCACGAATCGGAGAAAAAAGATCGGGGCCATCACGGGCGCACACATGCTCTGTCTCATCTTTTTTCGCTACCGGCACTGTGTGGTGTCTGGTTGGGGCTCCTCTGCGGCGAGCGGCGTACGTACGTACCTGTCAATGGCTGCGTGACCGGGGTGGAGTGGTGGCCGGCGTGGTACTGGCCGAAGAGCGGGGCCCGGTGCAGGGCCCTGTGGGCCCAGTAGAACACGGGCTCTGAGAAGCCCACATGAAGCAGCAGGGCGATGGCCGGCCCGCGCGGGTCCCACAGGCAGAGGTGCTTCAGGCCCGGGAGCAGTGGGCCGTTGACTGCCCACGCACCAATCAGCGTTTGCAAGATCAGGAAGTTATCCCTGCACGGTGGGGCCAACACAGCGAGGGGTCATTCATCAGCTGGAAAAATAGCAAGATAACAACTCCATTTACAGTACCAAGTTCTACTACGGCTATTGCTCTCGGTGTTACTACTACAAGATTTCCTGTTTTCTTTACAAAAAATATATTCCCTTTGTCTTAAAATAGACTTAAAAAATTTGTCGTAATTTAAATATATTTATATATTAAATAGTGTCTGACATCTATTTCAAAATAGAGGGAGTACTATATATATATGTACGCGCAAAGCCTAATAATAGTGTAAAGTGGCATCTACGGGTGACATAACTGTAGCTGGATAAAAAGATATGAAAACGCCATGGCGGTTGAACGATGCTACTGCATGACCAGATCTCCGGAAGGTCCAGTCTAGTAGAGTCTAGACGCAACAAACATTCTAGATCACATAAAACCAATTAATATCCAGATTGCTCTTTTCAAAAATAATGTCCAGATTAGTTCCATTGAATAGATGATCGAGTTAGACATTGTAGTAAGTAGTACTACGGAGTTGTAGTAGTAATGAACTAATTTCTGCGTCACGCCTAAGTATACTAATGCCCACGCGCTTGGCGTTGAAGCAGCGGCCTTCCAAAAACTCCGGCAACAAGCTGGGTTGCCGGCGCGCTAGCTCGTTTCACTGCAGTACCTAGCTAGCTTAGCTACCGCAAGCAAACATGTATGAGCACTCACCAGTCCCATTCGTGGTCGACCTGCTGGAAGTCGACGCCGTCGGGGACGACGCGGCGGCGGCGGGTGAGCCAGAGCATGTTGCTGTAGGAGAACCAGAACTGGTACGTGAGGCCGCGGGCGGAGAAGAGCACCAGCAGGTGCAGCCACCAGGAACCCAGCGGCGGGCCGCCCTGCTCCGCCCACTCCTGGGCCACCTTCCACACCAGCGGGCCGAGCAGAAGGTACTGCATCCATCCATCCATCCACGCATCGATCAATCACACGAAGACGATGTCAGCGAGAAAGAAACACCAGAGACGATCGATCGAGAAGAGGAAAAAATGAGTCGCGGAACATGCCTTGTATATGCCGAGGCTCGCCCATGGCCAGGAGGAGAGAGGGGGCGCCATGGCCCGTGTCCTCGGGAGCTCGAGCGCGGCGGGGAAGAAAGCTGGGAGGTCTCTCTCAATACGATTTTTGCCTGAGGCTCCGTGCGGATATCTAGCCTACTCTGCTCTGCTGCCGCTGCCGTTGCCGGGGCTTGGGATTCCCGTGCTTATAAAACAGGGGAGGCCGGGAAACCAAATTGAGCGAAGTGGTAGGCCGAATAATTGCGGGCGTGGGCCCACGGGCAGCACGCAGTGGAAGGACTGCCACGTGTACGAACAAAAACGTGTGGAAGTACGGCATGCAAAGCGATACGAGTTTATACGGTCGCGATGGGTGGCCGGTACGTGGAACGATCGAGAGATCTATCAATCAATCAAAGAGGGGAATCAAGGAGGGTCAGCACATTGCATTTACTACTATGCATGTACAATCGAGAAAAGAGGCATATCACACCAATCAGCAATCGATCACTTGCATTCGCAAACATTGATTGTTTCTATAATTTTTTTCATACTATAATAACTGTTGATGTTGCTGCGTGCACATGAAACAGCATTTTAGTTTAAACATGAATACTAGCTAATGTCGATGTGCACTGAATATACACCAAAGGCAGAAACAATCGAGATCATCTTCCCCAAAATGTCTTTGTCTCATATTAAACGGATTTACTATTTCTAAGACGACTATAAGTTGAAAATATCCAAATGGAACGAGTAGTACATTGTAAAAAAATATTTTCACTCTAGGAGTGGACATGCACAAATGTGCAATTGTACACTTTTTTCGCCCCGCCCTGGGCTTTCATCTGCATAGCAGCACATACCAATTCAACAAACGTTCGTTAAATTCTTATTAAAAACTATTGGAAATATATCAAGAGACAATAATAAAGTTTTTATTACGGTATTATATTTTATATTTATGACACGTGTTTATTCTTCATGCTATAATTGTATAAACCGAAAAATAAATACATGTGTAGATATATAAACAACATGGTTTCACTAGTAAGCCTTTAATGGACTAGTTCGTTGATCAAGTGATGGTTAAGCCTTTCTAACCATGGATATATAATGTCAATTGATAATAATGTGGTGGGTGGACCCAAATTGAGCATAGTTTTTGATCTTGTCACTAAGTTTAATTGTTATAGTTTTCGTAAATGTCAAGTATTATTTCCTTAGACCATGAGATCATGTTACTCCCTAGTACTGAAAGAATATTTTGTTTACATCAATCATCACTTCGTCATTGGGTGATTATAAAGATATCTTTCAAGTGTCTCTAACGGTATTTGTTGGGTTGCATGAATCGAGACTAGGATTTGTTACTACACATGACAGAGAGATATCTCTCTGGGCCCTCTCAATAATATAACATACTAAGTAGCTTCCAAGCATCCGACTAATATGTTAAGTCACGGGGATCTTATATTATAGAACGAGTAAATAGAGGTTGTCAGTAATGAGATTAAACTAGGTATGGTGATACCGACGATTGAATCATGGGCAAGTAGTGTATCGCGGGCCAAAGGGAATTGGATACTGGATTAATTGAATCCTCGACATCATGGTTCAACCGACGAAAGATCTTCATGGAATTTGTGTGAACCACTATGGACATCCATGGTACCGCTATTGGTTATTGATTGAAGATAAGTCTTGATCATGTCCACATGTTCTTGAACCCGTAGGGTCACACACTTAACATTTTAATGTCGCTAGGGTTTGATGAGATAAATAGATGATGTAGATGAATTATGATTTAGAGTCTCGGTTGGGATCCTAGATATCATAAGGATGTTTGAAATGGTTTGGAGATAAGGAAAAGTATATAGGAAGATGGTTTTGGGGTTCCGGGGAAAATTCAAAATTGTGTCGGTATTGTACGGAATGTTTTAGAAGGTTCCAAAAGGCCTCCGATAGGGTCCAGCTGTCTGGAGTGTCATGCATGGGCCGATGGGGGCACCACGGCCTACATGGGCTAGGGAAGCACATCCCAATAGGGCCCATACGCCTCCTAACCCATAAACCATAGCCGTCAAGGGGAGCCCTGATGGCTCAGATACTGTAGAGCTTCGTTGGGAGACCCCAAGAGGAAGGTATGATGAACAAAGCAGTAAGTTTTCCCTCAGTTATGAAACCAAGGTTATCGAACCAGTAGGAGTAAGGAAACAACTCCAAGGTGTTGCTAACAACTTGGAACCTGCACAACACAAACTCAAAACTTTGCCCCAACTTATAGTAAGGTTGTCAATCTCACCGGTTTGTTGAAAACAAAGAATTAAACGTATAGTGTGGAAGATGGTAGTTGCTTGTAGAAAGTAAACGGTAACAGTAGATGATGAATCAATGATAAAGATTGGACCGAGGTCCACAATTCACTAGAGGTGTTCTCCTTAAGATAGAAAACGTGTTGGGTGAACAAATTACAACGGGGCAATTGACAGATTGAGGAAGCATAACAATGCATATACTAGTCACTGGTAGCAACAACACATCTACAATCTTAGAGATTCCTGTCACTTCCCCGGATTACTAGAGGCATGAACTCACTATCGAGCATAAATACTCCCTCTTGGATTCAGAAGCATCTACTTGGCCAAGATAGCTACTAGCAACGGAGAGCATGCAAGATCACAAATAACATAGACATGATAGAATCAATAATCAATCTGACATAGTATCTCAATATCCATCGGATCCCCGCAAATGCAACAAGTATGATTACAAATAGATGATCTTGATCATGAACGAAGCTCACAAGATCTAAACATGATAGCACAAAGAAGGAGAAACAACCATCTAGCTACTGTATGGACCCATAGTCCAAGGATGAACTACTCACGCATCATATCGAAGGCTGGCATGGTGATGAAGAAGGCCTCCGGGATGAACTCTCTCCTACGGCAGGGTGCCGGGTTGAGCTTCAGATCCCCCCCGATCTAAGGACGATGGTGGCGGTGGATACAGACTGTTTTATGGAGATTTTGATCGGGTGCCTAGGCTTTCTGCATCAGGGTGACTTTATAGGCGAAGGGGCGAGGTCGATGGGCGCCGGAGGGGGCCACACCTAGGGCTGGCGCGCCTCCCTGGCCGCGCCGCCACCAGGTGTGGTCGCCTCGTGGTCCCACTTCGTTTGCCCTCCGGACTCCGTGTTCCTTCTGGTAAAATATTGACTTTGGCTTTTGTCCCGTCCAATTCCGAGAATATTTCCTTACTAGCTTTTCTGAAACGAAAAACAGCAGAAAACAAGCAATTGGCACTGCGGCATCTTGTTAATAGGTTAGTCCCAGAAAATGTATAAAAATACCTCAAAGTGTAGACAAAACATAGCAAAGTTGATACTAAACAAGCATGGAGCATCAAATTTTTTAGATATGTTTACGACGTATCAAGCATCCCCAAGCTTAACTCCTGCTCGTCCTCGAGTAGGTAAGTGATAAAAAGAATAATTTTTGAGGTGACATGCACCATCACAATATTGATCAAACCATTTGCAAAGCATTGAAAGCTGGGATCAAAGTACTCTCAACATGAGCTTGAAAGATGAAGTTCTAACAATAAGACATAGCAACTATGTTGCAACATGAAAGGATACAAACAAAGATCATGAAAGGATACAAACAAAGATCATGCATTGAAAGACGTTTGTTTGTTTCACATATAGAAAACATAACATAGTGGTATTCAGCTTGTCCCTCATGGAGTAGCAAAACATAAATGCATAGGACACCTTCAAAGTTCATAAGGGTGACAAGATACAAATAGTTTAAGAACAAGCAATATCAACATTATGAATCAATCAATAAGTTTTGGGACAATGCACATAGAACTAAGAATGACAACTATGCTCTCCTAGTTGGTGCATAAAGATAGAAGGTGGAGACTCAATATAAAAGTAGGAAGAAAGGCCCTTCACAGGGAAGCAGAGATTTCAAGTTTCATAAAGAGCTTCCAAAAATTATGTTACTTGTTAGCTTTCAGATCTCATTGCCCCTATCATAAGCATCTTGAAGTGATTAAGGTTAAAGTGAACAAAATATGGAGTATATGCTTGACAAATCATAAGTTGGCAAACTCATGTCCCTTGAGTATGAGGGCCGTTCCACATGCTACTCAACTTTAGTCACCGGTAAGTTTTTGTCATTGTAAGTATATGTGTATCATAGAGAACCGCCAACGGGGTACCCCTTGCCCCATGACACAGGAGCTATCCCATATCAAAATGACAAGGCAACAGACAGTGAGCATCTCAGCAATCTTCTTATTTACCATGGGTATGGTGCTATTTTTTTCTTTTTCTCTCTCTTTTTTCTATATTTTTTTATGAAGATGCTTCATGGATTGCTCAGTATGGTTATTGAAAGTACAAAGGAAGTCGCCTAGAAGGGGGGGCGAATAGGCTTTTAAAATAAATACGGTTTATGCTCAAGTAAATGCGGAATAAAACTAACGTTTAATTTATTGAGCACAAAACCTAGCCACTAAGTTCACCTAGGTGCACCAACAACCTATGCTAAGAAATACAAGCAACAAGGTGATAGCAAGGTATAAAAACTTCAAGCATGATGGCTATCACAATGTAAAGTGCATAAGTAAAGGGCTCGATTGAGAGATAACCGATGGACGCAGAGACGAAGATTTTTTTCCCGAAGTTCACTTCCAAAGAAGCTACGTCTCCGTTGGAGAGGTGCTATGGCGCAATGCTCTCCGAACGCCACAAATGTCTCACCTCGAGGTGTGGTGGATCGATGCTCACCCAACGCCACACAAGGCCTCACCCCGGATGCGGAAGCACGCAACTCACCGACGCCACAAAAGGCTCACCCTATTCTCCCGAGTGTGCACCACAAAAGGCGGGCACTCGCTCCACTATGGGACGCTTGAGGGCGGTCACCGAACCCGTACAAGATTGGGGCTAACTCCACAACTCAATTGGAGGCTCCCAACAACAAAGCCACAATAGTCTACAATGCCACAAAAGGCCAACAACTCCACAAAAGGCTACAAGACCACAAAAGGTCAACAAGACCACAAAAGGTCAACAATCTAACCACACAACCGTCTAGGGTTCCAAGGAACCCAAGAGAAACAAGCTCACAAGCTTGAACTCGCCGAATCTCCGAGGAGAACTCAAACCTATGCACCAAATGGAAGGGCAAGTCCTTCTCTCCCAAATTCCAACAAAGCTACAAAAGCTATTGGGGGAATAAGGGAGGAAGAACACAAGAGGAGAAAACAAAACTCTCCAAGATCTAGATCCCAATGATTCCTTCACAAAGAAGCGATTTGGCTTGGGGGGATTGCAGATCTAGATCTCCTCTCTCAAATCCCTCAAAAAGATGCAAGAATCATAGGAAGGGAAAGGGAGAGGGAAAGCTTCTTCAAGGTTGACAATGGAGGAGAGAGAGAAAGCCAAGAACCAAGAAGAAAAGCTAGTACCCACGAAGGGGAAGAGGAGCCCCTTTTAAAGGGCTCCTAGATCTGCCCGTTATGGGCATTCGCGACTCCTGGCCGGAAGTTCCGGTGGGAGGCCGGAAGTTCCGGTGGCACACAGCCAACGGTCAAAAACTACAGAGCGAGAAACTGAAAAAGCGAATCTTGGTCGGAACTTCTGCCGGTTCACCGGAACTTCCGGTGGGAGCGAAACTTCCGGTGGAAGTTCCGTCAAATAGACACAATGAAAACAGAAGGTTACTGAACGTGAGCGGAACAAGAGCCGGAAATTCAACCGGAACTTTTGGCCTGAGCGAAACTTCCGGTCCCTTGCCGTAACTTCCGGTGGGAGAGGAACTTCCGGTGGAAATTCCGAGAGAAGTTCCATCAAATAGCACATCCAAAACAGAAGGTTACTGGGCGTGAGCGGAAGAAGACCCAGAACTTCCACCGGAACTTTCGGCGGCAAAAATGCCCTAGCGGAACTTCCGATGGCAAGCCGAAACTTCGGTCGAAATTCGAAACCGAAAACCAGAAACGCAATAACTATTGCATCCGAACTCCAAACGGGATGAAACCAATTTTGTTGGAAAGATAACGACGAATATTGGGTATCACCTTGGGAGAAAATACTATGAATATATATGTGAAGTATCCCCCTAGGTGTGGATCCGGAAAACTCGCAAGATCAAAAACCACAATAAGATATGCAAGTGAAATCCTTAGATGATGAACTAGAGCTTGTTATGATGATGACCACAAGCTCTAGATCCTCTCATGGACAAGAACCAAATAACAACCAAGAAATATGATGCTATGAATGCAAAGGTTTGAGCTCTCTCCAAACGATGCAAACGAGACACCCGCTTGAGAGCCCCTCTTGATAGTACGGCTATCTATCCTAAACCCGGTCTCCTAACTAACAACACGAGACCGGCAAAAAGAGAAGCCCTATCAAGAACATACCTTTGCCTTGAGCATCCCACTTGAACTTGATGTAGACCGTCTTGTTCTTCTATAGTGGGAACACCTTTCTTGGATGCTCTTGCTTGATGAAGATGAAGACTTGCAAATTTCTCCCCCATACTCCATGGGGAAACCTCTTCTTTGAACTTGTCTTCATCATTCCATGAGCACGAGGATGGCAAGCTTCAAGCATGAGATCTTCTAGAGATGGCGCATCTTGAGCTCGCCCTTCTTCATCCCTACTTGAGGTTGATCCATCTTGATGCAACTCTTTGCACATGTCTTGATCAACCTTCAAGCTCCTTCTTTCTTCATGATTCCAATGGGCACAAAGCCCTTGGACATTTCTTCATCTTCCAACCTTGAGACCAACACATGGCCCAAGCGATGCCAATGGACAAACCTACAAGTGAAACTCAATTTACACATTAGTCCATAGAGATTGTCATTAATTACCAAAACCACACATGGGGGCATACATGCCCTTTCAATCTCCCCCATTTTGGTAATTGATGACAATCCCTTAGCGAGGGTTTAAATATGACAATTAACGACCAAAGCGGTTGCCCCAACATCAAATACTACACAAGTATGTGATGTTGGTACAACCACAATATATAGAGCAAACTCCCCCACAATCCAACCGTTACCGTTGGTTGAGTTTCCTCTATATATTCAACATGCAAAGCAACCACAAAGATGCAAGAGCATGAGAGGAAAATGCTTAAGAACACACCCAAAGCAAAGGCCGACTTCCCTTAAACCCTCCAAAACTTCTCCCCCATTGGCATCGATTGCCAAAATGGGTGAAAAGTTCTAGACGACCAATATAGTGAGAATTCCTCCAAAGGTGTGCATAAGCACAAATCAAATGATGAGTACTTTGGAGGAAGCAAAACTATATTGAGGACCCAAAGATTGCAAAAAGACAATAAAAGAAATAAACTTCAACAAATGAAGCGAGCAAACAAAGGATCCAAACGGAACAATGGAAACACCAACAAATGATGTCAAATGGAAGCAACAACCAAGAGTGTTTTAAATGAGAATAGAGAAGCTCTCCAAAATTTGTGCAAAGTTTATAATACTTGTATTGAATATAATATGCACAAATATGGAATCCTTGCTCCCCCATAAGCATTTAAACCACAAGAAATGAGAAAGGAGGAAATTGTGCACTATTAAATGAATTAGAGAAGCTCCCCAAAGATTGTGCACCAATTATAGTTATTGTATTTGGAAACAACGTGCACAACCATGGAATCCTCACTCCTCCAAACTCATCTAACAATGCACACAAAATACAATAATTTGGAAGCCACCGAAGAATCAAAATGAAGTAAGAGGTGATTTCCAAGAAATGCAAAAACAACAAAATAATGATCTACTATTGTGTGTGTAAATTTCTAGGTGGAAAATATCATAAAGACAAATGTCCACAAAGAAATATGCACAAACAAGATAGATACTAAAGAAAGCACATTGAAAGGCAAAGAGGAAGTCATAGAATATACCAATAAGATGTTTTGCTTGAAAGCACGCCCAAGGGCTCAAATATATCTTATTGTACATCGATGAGCTTCAAACACCAACAAACTACATACAATACAACTATTATCAAGGGAAGAAGGGGATAGAAGGAATATATGGAGAAAGGCAACAAGTATCACAAGATAGAAATCAACTTGGCAAAAGTACTCACTATTGCACATGAGAGATATTGAGGAAACGATATGCAACAAAATTGCTAGATTGACATATTTGGGATAGGTGAATCATGAGCATGATTTAGTATAGTCCCCATTATATGCACTCATCTCAAAATACACACATTTGCAATAGAGAGAACTTCTTTAAAAACCAAAGCAAGAAACCCAACATATGCAAGTACACAAATTCATGCCAACAAGCAACCTACAAAAGGTTGGGAACAAGATAAGTAGCATGAGAGAGATACTTGTTACCGAGATATAATTGGTAGGATGAAAAAGATGTGAATTCGTTGATCATCCTAGCTTGCATCCAATTGACATGTAGATGCCACTCCTTCCTTGTTCAAGATACAAGCACCCAAAAAATATCTCCAATGTACCTAAAACATAATTAAGTACACAATGGTCCCCAAACAAATTGGGTCCAAAGTAGTTAGTAAAACTACAATACATAGGAGAGCCCCCACACAAATATGTGCAAATTGATATGAAATTGAATTTCATGCACATCTTAGCCCATTAGGATTTGGTGGAGTTTCCCTTATATATTGGATAAAAGAAAGCAAGCATGCCATGAAATATACAAGTAAATATGCATGCATAGGCTTTCAAGAACCAAAAGGAGATACAATTTGAAAAAAAACACCAACTAAACCAATAAGACACACACAAAAGTGTGACTCGACAAAAGGTGTCCAAATTGTATCGAAGAGCCAAATCAACACATGAAAGAACACAAGTTCAACAAATGAACTAGAAAGAGCCAAAGTAAAAGGATAAGAAAAATACCAAGGCTCAAGGATTTATCTCATCCTAAAAGAACAAAACAAGTGAAAAGAAATGAGATAAAGCCAATTCCCAACGAGAGCAAGGAAATAATAACCAAAACAAACTCTTCACACTTTTCATGGTGGCACACAAAGTACCAACACAAAAAGGATCGAACTTCCAAGCAAAAAGGATCAAATCAAGAAGCATAAAACAATGTTCTAGATAATATAGGAGAGCTCCCCCATAAGTAGAGCATTATATATAATTTTGCCTTTGAATGCAAAATGCCCACAAATGAGATCATCACTACTACCTACACTAAATAAAACACAAGGGTAAATAAATAAAATAAGAAGATCCACAAGAGGCAAGGAAAGCTTGGGAGCAAATAGACAAACATTTTATTGGACAAAGATAAGATAAATAAGAAAAGGCCAAAACGAATATGATCAATGAATTCTACCATATATTAAGTACTAATTGTCCAAGGAAAAGAAGTAATAGGGATAATTTTCCCGAGGTAGGTTGCAAGGATATCCAAGATCATATTCACACAAAGAAGCATATAACAAGATAGGAATTAAGCTTGATGCTTCGAAAGAGATTCTTTATTGCTTCAAATAGTCACACAATCACTAGTGATTGGTTTAAATAGAAGCAAGTGGTTCCCATGAGGGTATATTGATCCAAATGTGAGGAAACACATACCAAGAATCACTCTCACAAACAAGATCCAAAAGATGAGCAATAAAAAATATTTAAGCAAATTGGAACTTGTATAAGCAAATGTGCCACATCAGAACTAGATAATTCTGAATATCAAATATAAGTGGCACTACCTCAAATGTTCACATTTTCTAGGTTTGTAATATGCACAAAGCATATGACTCCCCCATAATGTGATAAACCAAGAAATCTCAACAAGAGGCAAAAAGATCAAACTAGAGGTATTAATGGACATTATGGAAACTTGAGTTTCTCATGAGAGAGACAAACCACATAGAGACAACAAAATGACTACTAAGTGGTTTTTCTCATGTACACACATTTTAGGATTGTGGAATGCCCAAGCATTTAGGGTAATATGTACATGTGTTGAAAGCGTTTCCCATGACATCATGGTTTTGCTAATTCCCAACTTATAAGTGCAAGCATATACAACATAGATGACATAGTGGTTCAATCTTATTAGGTGCAAGAAAGTAAAGTGTTCCATCAAGTTTGTGAGAGCTTTAATCACTAATTTTCTCATAACAAGTTTAATTTGGAAGATAGATAAAAACATGAATATAATTGGAATGGTGTAACACACCATGCACGGGAATTTATAGTGGACTCTTCGGAATAACTTGGTTTATTGGGAGTTCCATGCATGAGTAGAGTTTACTCAGTACAAGTGGAGGCTAGCAAAAGTCTAGGAGCGACCAACTAAGAGAGCAATAATGGCCATAATCATGCTGAGCGACAAAACATTATTAATCAAAGCATAAAGTGGTATCACAAGTCAAAAACTAGATGATAATAGAGGCTAAGGTGACTGGTTCATAGTCATAACATGGTGTGAGCATGTGCCAAGTCAACCCAAACAAAGCATCAAAGGAGAATACCACAATATTATGTTTTTATATGCTAAAATAACGCATGGTTCTTTCAAGGCACATTAAGCAATCTCAATTGTTTGGAACAAGTCATGCTACAGTAATAATCACTAAGCATAAGGTCAAAACAACATCTATCATGACATGATAAAGTCTAATCCACAGTTAAAACAAGCTCCCTTTTGTACCACTATAAGCATGAAACTTTCTACTCTTTTCCAACGCCAATCAACTTATTTGAAACAAAATGCACGAAAGCGGGGGTCCAACTACTTTATTCAAGCAAACTAAACAAACTAAAACCAAAAATGAAAACTAAGACGCTCCAAGAACAACACAATAGTGCATGAAACAATAAAAACAAAGTGTCTAGAAAGAGACCTGAGATTTTTATTGATAAAGAAGGGGTGCCTTGGGCATCCCCAAGCTTTGACGCTTGTACCTCTTGAATATTTCTTGGGTGACACGGGGTGGCATGCCCAAGCTTGAGCTTTTGTCCATTCTTCATCTCATTACATCATTCTTTCCCTACACTTGGAAATTTCCTTCATACAAAACTTCACACAATCTTCATTAGCAACATTAGTGTATTCAAGATAATAGGCCTTTGGGTTTAGTTTCAACACAAGGAAAACTTTCATTAGAACACAATATACTGCAGAAATTCCTTTTAAAATTTCAAGTGATCAAGGAGAACACAAAAAGAAACCGATTAAGAGGCAAATGCAAATAATGGCAGCAATCTGTCAAAACAGACCAGCAGGTAAAAAACGATTTTTTAGAAGACCTTATGTTGCTAAAATCAAAAAGTATTGAACTAATGAAAGTTATATAACAACCGGGGGCATAAGCTCAGAAAATTATAGCTCAATCCGACATACAAATATTTTACATGAATTTTTACAGTGAAGCACAAAAATCTGTTTCGGGACAGCAACTTCCCCAAATCTTACTTCTCTCTCATTAGAGGTTATTCTTGGCACAAAAACCACACAAAAAGGATAAGGAAAGGTTATTATAGAAGTAATAACTTCCAAGACTCAACAAAATAGAAACCTAACGAAATTTGGGATATCTCCCAATAAGTACTTTTCTTTAACGCCTTTAAGTTAGGCACATGAAGCAAGAATCAAGTGTTTCCAAATGAAGAAGCATTAACATCATATTTTGCTTTAATAGGAGGAGCAAAAGGTATATTCTATATCCTTATAGGTAAGTGTTCTATACCTTTCTTGAATGAGAATTGATATTTAATGGTTCATTCCTTCATATCAATAATGACACCAATAGTTCTAAGAAAAGGTCTTCCCAAAGTAATAGGACAAGAAGCATTGCATTCAACATCCAAAACATAGAAATCAACAGGGACATAGGCATTGTTAACGGTAATACGATCATCATTAATACTCCCCATAAGTTTCTTTTTAGAATTATCATCAAGTGGGACATCTAAATAGCAATCTTCCAAAGGTGGCAAATCAAGCATTTCATAAATCTTTCTAGGCATAATAGAGACACTAGAACCAAGCTCACATAAAGCTTTGAGATCAAAATCATTCACTTGCATATTAATGATGGGTTCCCAACCATATTCTAATTTCCTAGGAATAGAAGCTTTATGTTTCAATTTTTCTTCCTTAATTCTAATGAGAGCATCTGTAATGTGTTTTGTGAAAGCCATATTCATAGCACTAGCATTAAGACTTTTAGAAAGATTTTGTAGGAACATAATCACTTCAGAAATATTGCAACCATCAAGATCAAAATCAAACTTAGCATCACAGATAGTAGACTTATTGTTTCCCATAGTTCGAAAAATTTCAGCATTCTTATTGGGTTAGGCATTGTTGCAAAAGGAATGGGTACTTCTTGTGGTTTGCTAGCATCAACATTGGTGGTGGTAATAGTACAAATACTATTGTTTCTAGCAATTTCATACTCTCTTTTCCACATCATGCAATTTAGCTAATAGTCCAACATTTTCATCAATTCTGACTTGTATGGCATGGGTAGCAGCAAGGGATTTTCCATGGTTTCAGGTTTAGCAGCCATTTTATTAATCAAGGAGGATTGTGCTTCAGACAAAGATGAAATATTTTTCTCAACATTCAAAAGCTTTTCCTTCACAGTTTTGTTGAAAGTAGTTTGTTTACTAATAAAGTCATTAAGCATGACTTCAAGTTCAGAGGGTGCACTTCTATTGTTGTTGTAGGAATTTCCATAAGTATTACCATTATTGGGAGGATAAGGCCTATAATTATTTTTACCATAAGCATTGTTGCCAAAATTGTTACTTCTAATGATGTTCACATCAACTTGCTCTTCTTGAGCAACCAAAGAGGCTAAAGGAACATTATTTGGATCAATATGAGCTTTCCCATTAGCAAGCATAGACATAATAACATCAATTTTATCACTCAAGGAGGAGGTTTCTTCAACACAATTTACCTTCTTAACTTATGGAGCTCTCTCAGTCCATTCAGAATAGTTAACCATCATATTATCAAGAAGCTTTGTTGCAACACCCAAAGTAATAGTCATAAAGGTACCTCCAGCAGCAGAATCCAACAGATTTCTTGAAGAAAATTTTAGTCATGCATAAAAAGCTTGGATAATCATCCAAGCAGCCAGTCCATGAGTGGGGAAATTCATTACCAAAGATTTCATTCTTTCCCAAGCTTGAGCAACATGTTCATTATCAAGTTTTTTAAATTTCATTATTTCGCTTCTCATAGATATAATCTTAGCAGGAGGATAGTGTTTTCAAATAAAAGCATCTTTGCATTTAATCCAAAAATCAATACTATTTCTAGGCAAGGATAGCAACCATTATCAAGTTGTTTTCTTGAATACGGTCTAGGAGATCCTATTTAGCTTCTTCCTTCATATGTGTGAATGATCCAGCACAAGAAGCATCTAGTAAATCTTTATCATGAAGAGAAAGCCTTGCATAAAAGTTATTGATAATAATATTGTTAAGGAGTTCATGAATAGGACGTTTAAGCATTAGTAACTTCAATCTCCCCTAAGATTGAGCTATACTCTCTCCATCGCGAGTCCAAAATTTATATATTAGGTTCCTATCCTTATGAGTCTCACTGGGAGGATAGAATTTAGAATAAAAGAGAGGTATTATTTCCTCCCATTGCATGGATTGTCCATTCTTCAGCAGCTTATACCATTCTTCAGCTCTTCCTTTCAATGATATAGAGAGTAACTTCTTCTTCACATGTTCAGTTGTGATACCTGCACACTTAAACAACCCGCATAATTCATGGATAAAAAGCAAGTGATCACCAGGATGGACAGTTCCATCCCCTAAATAATAATTATCCATAACACGACCAACAATACTTGTAGGTATCTTAAAAGGATCTATCTCAACAGGTGGTGGTTCATCTACTACCCTAACAGTGGTAGTAGTTTCCCAAACAGAAAACCAAGTGGGTTATCCATATTGGAAACAAAGTAACAAACATAAATAAAAAACAATACTCACTCCCCGGCAACGGCGCCAAAAAAAGTCTTGATGACCCACAAGTATAGGGGGTGTATCATAGTACTTTCGATAAATAGGAGTGTCGATCCCAACGAGGATCAGAAGGTGTTGACTAGTGGTATGGAGCAGGAAATCTCTATAAATACTTAGCAAACGGATTTTTAGGGGTTTTATGATAAAACAAGGAAATAAAGTGCAAGTAAATAAAACAACGAACAATTGCAGCAAGTGGCCCAATCCTTTCTTAGCAAAGGACAAGCTGGTGGAAATACTAATGAGGACCAAACGTTCTCGAGGACACATGGGAATTCTGTCAAGTGCTTTCGCTTCATATAGATGAGTAGTCTTCTTTGGTTTTATAAGTGTTGTGTGGGTGAACCTGTGCTAATGTACCGACATTTTACTTGGACTAATACATACTTGTGATTAAACCCTTGAAAGCATCCGCAACTACAATAAAGCAATTAAGATATAAATCTAACCACAACCTTAAACTCTGAGATCCTACACTCCCTTATGCAATGGTTTCCTAACGGGGGTTCAGGTTTCTGTCACTCCGGCAACCCCAAAATTAGTAGCCAAATACATAATGCATTACCCTAGGCCCATAAATGGTGAAGTATCTTGTAGTCGACGTTCACATGACACCACTAGAAGAATAGCACCACAACTTAAATACTAGACCATTGAATAATACCTCAACACAAATCCACTACTAACAACATGACTTCTCCCATGCCCTCAAGAACTAAACGAACTACTCATGAGACATCATATGGATCAAGTTCAAATATGATATGGTAATGGTTAACAATCTAAACATAAATAATAATTAAATGGTTCCACTCACAAGCATGAACTACAATAGTAATCAACACCAGGAAAGTTTCCCCTAAGAACTATGCAAGATTCAACACAATTGTTACAGTGGGATGAAGTGGTGATGATGGTGATGGTGGAGATGATGGTGTGGATGATGATGACGATGATCCCGATGAAGTCTAGCTTGATGATGGTGTTGATGGCGACGATCTCCCCTCTCCGTGAAGGGATTTCCCTGACAGAAATCTGTCTGCCAGAGAGCTCTTTCTCTCTCGATGTTTTCCGCCCCGCAGAGGCGGCAGAATCTTTCTGTGGTCGCTCCCCGTGTATTAGGGTTTCGAGGAGAAGATATTGGTGAGAGGGCGGAGCCAGAGGTGGGCCACACCCCCTGTAGGCGCGACCTAGGGTGGCCCGCGCCTAGGTGGTGTGTGGGCCCCATGTGGCCCAACTCCGCCTCCCCTTCTGGCATTCTTCGTCTTCTTGGAAAATAAAATTTTCCGTAGTTTTTCTGATATTTTTCTAATCTTCGCGAAATTGCATCAAAACACCCCTTTTTCCATTAGAATCCTAACTCCGGCAGTTCATCCTCCAAGAATCATCCAACATGCAAAAACAGATGAAAAGACATAAGTATCACCTCTTAATATGAAATATATCAATGAATAGAGGAAAATTATGATATAGAATGGTGATGCAAATTGGACGTATCAACTCCCCCCAAGCTTAGGCCTTCGCTTGTCCCCAAGCGAAAACTAAGCTCAGTAAACATGTCCATAGGTTTATGGAGTGAAGTGTCGATAAAAAGAATACGGACAAGAAGCATCACACTTATCATTACACAACTCATAGAAGAAAGCAACTCACCATTATATAACTTAGCTTGCAACAAGTATGGGAGTCACAATAAGGATGCATAAAGATAAATCATAATTGGGAATGGCAAACTTTGTTCTTGGTCAGAGAACAGTTGGCAAACAGTTTTCAAATAAAGCTTTTGTAGAAGTTTTACAACAAGAGTACTCTTTTCTCAAACATAAAAGGCTTTTCACAATGATAGCTTTCAAAGTAATACTCATTTAGATAATAGTCTTGTGCAAACAAGGAAGATAAATAACATGATTGAATAAATCATCATATGAATGCTTGAAAGACAACAACTCAAATGCTTACTGGAGATAGAGAGGAGTAGGTTTACTGACTCAACTTAGAAGTAGAAGAAATGCCCTTCATAGAGGGAAGCGGGGATATCAAGTTCATAAAGAGCTTCCAAAATATTATGGTACTTACTAGCTTTGAGATCTCATTGCCCCTATCATAAGCATCTTGAGGTGATTAAGGTTAAAGTGAACAAATATTGAGTATATGCTTGACGAAATATAAGTTGGCAATCTCATGTCCCTTGAGTACGAGGGTCGCTCCTCATGCTACTCAACTTTACTTACCGGTAGGTGCTTGTCATTGTAAGTACATGTGTATCATAAAGAACCGCCAACGGGGTACCCCTTGCACATGATACAGGAGTTATCCCATAATCAAAATGATAAGGCAAGCAGACAGTGAGCATCTCAGCGATCTTTTTATTTGCTATTTGCATAGGTTTTTATTGAGGATGCTTCACATATTTCTCACTATGGTTCTGATGCAAGTTTCCACCATGATTAGACATGGCTTAGGCTAGCGGCCCAGGCGTTTCTCTAACACACATACATAACTCCATGGACTTACAAGATCCTTGTTTATTTCACACCGACCACATCCGCAAACAAAAGAGCATGATATCTCGAGACCGGACTCGAGAGGGGCAAGATCCGGGTTGAGCGACCGGCTTGCGGGAACGGAAAGCATAAACGAAAGGATTCGGGCTTATTGGAGCAGAGGAGAGCGACGCGAGTAATTGCTAGGCTACGGGTTTAGGTTTTTTAGAGCCAGCGACAAGGTGAAGATTTACTCAGGAAGATGGGCCTTTAAGACGCGAGCAAGAAGGCAACTATGTACAATGTACAAGTGCAATGTTGAAAGCGTTCCCCATGACAGCACGGTTCTGCTAATTCCAACGTATAGGTGCAAGCATATACAACTTCGATGACATAATGCTTCAAGTTATTAAGGGCAAGAAAATAAGGTGTGCCATCAAGTTTGTGAGAGCTTTACCAACTAGTTTTCACATAACAAAATAATTTCTAATTTGAAAGATAGATGAAGCTCGAGAATTTACTTGGAATAGCAATAATGCTAATAGGTAGATATGGTTGACACAAATGGCACGGGTTTTGGTTTAAAGGGGTTGGACGCATGAGAAGTATGCCTTCTCAAAACAGGTTTTTGGCTAGCAAGGCTAGGTAGCAAGCAAAAGATTTGAAGGAAACAAGCAAACATACAAGTGATAAAGCCAAACATGCAATCTTCCTTGAAGACACAAAAGATCTTAAATAAAGAATACTAAGCTTATGAGCCAATCAAGAAAGAAAATAAATTATACAAAATACATGTAAGCCTTTTCCTTTCAAACCTCAAAAAGTGTTGCTACTGACCAGAGCTCGGTTTGCCAAAACCAATTTAGATCTACCTGATGCTCCCAAAGTGATACCAATACTGATCAAAAAGATCAGTCATATAATAGAGATTGCAAACTAAAATAAGAAGTGCAAAAAGTAAAAGATGAAGCTTCTCATTAATATTCCATAAAGGCACTCACACCAAGGGATACATAGATAACCAACTAAAGGAGAGATACTTCCATATGCAAACCAACCTAAAATATAACTTCTCCACCCAAGATATGAATCTACTAAAAAGGTAAAAATATAAAAGATAATGATGTGATACCGCGGCACTCCCCCAAGCTTGGAACAAGCCAAGGGGATGCCAAACCTGATGACGAATTACTCCTTTGGTGGTGGTGGTGTTCTCTTGATAAGCTCTTCAATCAGTTCCCTCAAATCCTCAATATAGAAGGTTAGAGTACGAATCAACTCCGAATTATGCTCAATGCGGTTCATGATCATGTCAGACCGAGAATCCCAGTCCTTTTTATTCTTTCCCCACTCTTCCTTCTTAGTATGTTCCTTCCCTGCATGGTTGGAACGAGGCAGATCCCAAACAGAGGGCAACCTTCCTTGGGGCACCTTCTAGTATTGTTGCTCAATTAAGAGAGTATGGAAGGGGTTCTTGGTGTGTGAAGGAAGTGACCGTGCAGCGAGGATATGATGTGGGGTTTTACCTCCTATAGACATCTGTGCTGTCCTCCTAAGCTTGATAGGGTTTGCCACCACTCCAATGCTTGCAACGGTAGCGCAGGTGTCCAGATGCTCTTCCTCCTTCATGTCTCCTTCATCCCCAACCAAGATCTCCTCCTCCTTGGGGTTTTGAGGATCATCTTCCACGGGCTTCTTGCCTTTGTCGTTGGCGGAGACCATGGTGCTCTAAACTTGAGAAGATTTCCTGACAGAAACAGATCGAAACGAAAACATGACGAGAACACGATATACAAACCTCGGCGGATCCGGGGGGTTATATATTACGAAATTTCAATGCATAAGAAAGTTACTGTGAGAAAATGAGGCGGAGACAGACTCTAGGGGGCTCACACCCTCTGTAGGCGTGGCCAGCTGGGGCCCACTCCTAGGGTGGGTGTGGTCCACCTGGCCTCCGTTTCCTCCTCTGTTTCGTCTCGTAACCTTTCGTATGTAATAGAAACATCAAAAATATAAAAAGATTGGGTTTTCACGAACCTTCAGTTTGCAACACTTTTACCTACTCAAAGAACTCTGCAGATTCCTTTTCTCCATCTCCTGAAAATTCCTTTCATACAAGGCCTTACACAAACCTCATTAGCAACATTAGTGTATACAAAAACAATAAACCTTTAGGTACACACTTCAACTGAAATACATCAAAACAAAAGCTATTGTAGCAACTCCTTTCCAAAAGCCCAAAAAGAATCTAAAAGGGAATCAATATAAGAGGCAAATGCAAATGATGGCTAAAATTTGTTAAAACAGACCAACAGGTAAAGATTGTTTTTTTTGAAAAACTTCTGTTGCTCAAATAAAAAAGTGCAAAACCAATGAAAGTTGGATAACAACTTGGAGAACAAGCCCAAAAAAATACAGCTCCATCCGTTGTACTGAGCTCCTTCACGAATTTTTACAATTCAGCACAAAAATCTGTCCCAGGACAGCCACTTTTCACAACTCCTCTACTTCTCAAAAGTAGTTGATCTTGACACTAAAACCAAAACAAAAAGGATAAGGAGTGGTTATTACTGAGGTAATAACTTTCAAGACTCAATAAAACTATTGGGTTATCTCCCAAGAAGTACTTTTATTTATTGCCTTTAAGTTAGGCCTGATAATTTCAAAGATGCTTACATAGGAGATATATATTTGAAGTGAAAGAGAACATCAAGAAGCAAATATCCAACACATTTGAGTCTAACCCACTTCCTATGCAAGGGGGTCTCATGATAAAACAAATTGTTAAAACAAAAGGACACTAGCATAGGAAGACAAAACAAATGCAACTTCAAAGCTTTCAACATAAAACGGGGAAACTTAATGTTATTGAGATGCATAAAACCATGTTTCCCTCTTTCATAATAACTTTCAGTAGCACTTTGAATAAAGTTGAAAATATAATTGTCACAAGAAGCAACTTTATCATCAGAATGAGCATACTTACAATCATCAAAAAGAGATCCAATGTCATAAACTGGATCAATAGAAGCAAGTTGTTCCACCCTAAAATCTTCATTAAGGAAACTATTTTCATAAGGAGCCTTAGCAAATTTGGAAAAGTTAAACTCATAAGAATTTCCATCAAACTTAGTTAAAACTTTCTCCTTCTTACAATCTATAATAGCTCCACAAGTGTTCAAGAAAGGTCTATCAAAGATGATAGGACACATTTTACTAGCTGCTGAACTAAGCACTAGAAAATTAGCAGGATATTTAATCTTACCACAAAGAACCTCCACATCTCTTACAATGTCAATAGGACAGACTGTCCCTCTATTAGCAAGGTGAATAACCACATCAATGTCCTCAAGATCACAAGGACCAATTTCATGCATAATTTCCCTGTAAAGCTCATAAGGAATAGCACTAGAACTAGCACCAATATCACATAAACCATAATAGCAAGATCACCAATTCTAACAGAAAGCACAGGGACACTAGCTTTTCTTGCTTTTCTAGGATGAGAGACAATATTAGAAGCGTCTTCACAGAAGACAATGTGCTCATCCTCTATATTTTTAGTGATAAGATTCTCAATGGCTACTACAAGTTCAATGCTTATTTACTCATCAGGTTCCACAGTTTTCTTTGTACCTTTGTTATTCGCACTAATTATCATAGAATACTCCTTTACCTTAGCTGGCAAAGGTGTTTTCTCAACATAAGGTTCAGGCAAAGTATGATTAATAGCACAAACTTCAGTATTTCTAGCAGGAACATGATTAACAACATATTTATAAGGTGCATGGTACATATTCCACTTCTTTTTAGGAATTTATATATAAGAGGCAAAAGCCTTAAAATAATTGGCAATACTTTGAGAATCAAGACCATACTTAGTACTAATATCACAGAAGTCATCAGTTCCCATAAAGGATTTAATGCATTTATAATCATAGTTTATACCTGACTTTCTTCCTTTGTCATTCTCCCATGCTTCAGTGTTTTCTTGAATACGGTCTAGGAGATCCCATTTAGCTTCTTCCTTCATACGTGTGAATGATCCAGCACAAGAAGCATCTAGTAAATCTTTATCATGAAAAGAAAGCCTTGCATAAAAGTTATTGATAATAATATTGTTAGGGAGTTCATGAATAGGACATTTAAGCATTAGTAACTTCAATCTCCCCCAAGCTTGAGCTATACTCTCTCCATCACGAGGCCAAAAGTTACATATTAGATTCCTATCCTTATGAATCTCACTGGGAGGATAGAATTTAGAATAAAAGAGAGGTACTATTTCCTCCCGTTGCATGGATTGTCCATTCTTCAGCAGCTTATACCATTCTTCAGCTCTTCCTTTCAATGATATAGAGAGTGAATTCTTCTTCACATATTCAGTTGTGATACCTGCACACTTAAACAACCCGCATAATTCATGGATAAAAAGCAAGTGATCACCAGGATGGACAGTTCCATCCCCTAAATAATAATTATCCATAACACGATCAACAATACTTGTAGGTATCTTAAAAGGATATATCTCAACAGGTGGTGGTTCATCTACTACCCTAACAGTGGTAGTAGTTTCCCAAACATAAAACCAAGTGGGTTATCCATATTGGAAACAAAGTAACAAACAGAAATAAAAAACAATACTCAAAGTAGAAGTTTACTTTACCAGATCCACTCTTCAATAGCACTTCACTCCCCGGCAACGGTGCCATAAAATAGTCTTGATGACCCACAAGTATAGGGGGTGTATCGTAGTACTTCCGATAAATAGGAGTGTAGATCCCAACGAGGATCAGAAGGTGTTGACTAGTGGTATGGAGCAGGAAATCTCTGTAAATACTTAGCAAACAGATTTATAGGGGTTTTATGATAAAGCAAGGAAATAAAGTGCAAGTAAATAAAACAACGAACAATTGTAGCAAGTGGCCCAATCCTTTCTTAGCAAAGGACAAGACGGTGGAAATACTAATGAGGACCAAACGTTCTCGAGGACACATGGGAATTCTGTCAAGTGCTTTCGCTTCATATAGCTAAGTAGTCTTTTTTGGTTTTATAAGTGTTGTGTGGGTGAACCTGTGATAATGTACCGACCTTACTTGGACCAATACATACTTTTGATTAAACCCCTTGCAAGAATCCGCAACTACAAGAAAGCAATTAAGATATAAACCTAACCACAACCTTAAACTCTGAGATCCTACACTCCCTTGTGCAATGGTTTCCTAACGGGGGTTCAGGTTTCTGTCACTCCGGCAACCCCACAATTAGTAGCCAAATACACAATGCATTCCCCTAGGCCCATAAATGGTGAAGTATCATGTAGTCGACGTTCACATGACACCACTATAAGAATAGCACCACAACTTAAATACTAGACCATCGAATAATACCTCAACACAAATCCACTACTAACAACATGAGTTCTCACATGTCCTCAAGAACTAAACGAACTACTCAAGAGACATCATATTGATCAAGATCAAAGATGATATGGTAATGGATAACAATCTGAACATAAACAATAATTCAATGGTTCCACTCACAAGCATCAACTACAATAGTAATCAACACCGGGAAAGTTTCCCCTAAGAACTATGCAAGATTCAACACAATTGTTATAGCGGGATGGAGTGGTGATGATGGTGCTGGTGGAGATGATGGTGTGGATGATGATGACGATGAAGTCTAGATTGATGATGGTGTTGATGGCGACGATCTCCCCTCTCCGGGAAGGAATTTCCCCGACAAAAATCTGTCTACCAGAGAGTTGTTTCTCTCTCGGTGTTTTCCGCCTCGCAGAGGTGGCAAAATCTTTCTGTGGTTGTTGTGGGCCCCCTGTGGACCAACTCCACCTCCCCTTCTGGCATTCTTCGTCTTCTTGGAAAATAAAATTTTCCGTAGTTTTTCTGATATTTTTCTGATCTTCACGAAATTGCATCAAAACACCTCTTTTTCCATCAGAATCCTGACTCCGGCAGTTCATTCTCCAATAATCATCCAACATGCAAAAACAGATGAAAAGACATAAGTATCACCTCTTAATATGAAATATATCAATGAATAGAGGAAAATTCTGATATAGAATGGTGATGCAAATTGGATGTATCACTCCCCTTGCGAGAATGTTCTTTCTCCCTGAAAGGTGAATGACGAGGAGGAAGATATTGAAGCTGTCCTTATCTCCCCGGCAATAGTGCCAGAAAACATCTTGATGACTCAGATACTGTAGAGCTTTGTTAGGAGACCCCAAGAGGAAGGTATGATGAGCACAGAAGTAAGTTTTCCCTCAGTTATGAAACCAAGGTTATCAAACCAGTAGGAGTAAGGAAACAACTCCAAGGTGTTGTGTAACGCCCCGAATTGGGTCTATGGAGATCTCAGCATTTCCCGCCAAAATCCGCATAGAAGCGATTCAAAGACGCCCACCAGACACTTTTGTGTGGGTGGGATTTAAATACAAGTAGTTACATCACAGTAGTTTACAACAGAGTCCACAAGAACTTATTTATACAACAACGACTCAACGATTCAAGAATACAAAAGGTACAACACGAAGATACAACTTGAGAAGGAAGCAAGATAGTATCTGAGTACGGACACGATCCAAATGGGACTAAGGGTCCCAAAGAATAACCAAGTGGTGTCCAACCCTGCCCAGGCCAAGCCAGAAGGGTAACCTTGCTAACGTCGTCATTCACATACCTATCAAGCCAAAGGGTGCCGACAAAGAGAAAAGGAAAACAGAAAGAGAGCGGTCAATACTGAGGCCAGTACACGACGAGTCTTAGAATTCGGCGGTCCTCGCCTATATAGGTATGGTGGGCTTAGTGGCAGCAAAGCTTGCAATATCTAACTTATAGAGACACGCTACAACTTCGGCTATTAGAGAGAGATAAGGTAGCACTATACGATACTATATATAACACCAAACATAACCCATCCGAAGATTTCCCCCTTGAAGACCAGTCGAGGAAGTCCCCTTGCGGAACGCACATACTGATGATTTTAGTTAAGTAGGTGTTTAGTTGATAAGGCTAATTACTAATCATATTATTAGAGGCAAAACATTAGTGTTGTTGCCTATGATCATGACACTGTACTCCTGAGGCGTCCATAACCATGGACACATGACTTCTCGAAAAGATTTACCCTACAGGGGTGCACTACTGTACCCAAACGCATGCTCAACCCTTCAGGCAACATATTGTAGGGGTTCGTAGCATGGAAAACAAAAAATTCTACCGCATGCACACAAACAAGCCAAGATCTATCTACTATATTGTAGCAACGATTCGATAGAAGCACTCACCCTCGAAGATTCCAAAGCGGTTAACGAGAGCAGATTCTCGTGGGTGATGTAGTCGTACACTTGCCAATCTCAAGATCGCGTAGACGATCCTTCCGGCGCTGTGTTCCGGCAGCGCTTCCATAGTCGTTCACACGCTCGGTACTCGATGAAGACCTTCCTCTCCCTTGTTCCAGCAGGCAGCGGAGGTTGTAGTTCTCCCCTCGCAATTCCGGCAGCACGACGGCGTGGTGTCGGAAGTAGAGGGAAGATCCCGCAGGGCTTCGCCTAAGCCGGTGCGAGTTATGGTGGATCTAGGGTTTTCCGGTGATCTAGGGTTTAGAAGACCGGGAGGAGGAGGAGGTGTCAGCGGCGACTAGGGCGACGGCGACAGGCCGCCGGCGGCGGCGGCTCGGATGTGGGAGGGCTAGGGCTTTGTGTTTTGGGGCAGCCCTCCCCTGTATTTATGAGAGAGGGGCAGCCTTGGGAGGGGTGGTTTTGAATCCAAACCTAAACCCAAGTTGGATTGAGAGAAGGACTTGTTTCTTCTTCCACTAGGAAACCATTGTTCCAGTTTGACTTTTCAAACTTCCCGTTTGACTTTCAATTTAGAGCTTTAATTATCTCTTGCAAATGCCCACACCAAGTGACCTAGGATATGATCCAATCATTCCACTTATCCATGACACATTCATGGACCATTCCCCTTCAGGTCCGGTGAACCTTCTAGACCCTTCTAGAACCTCTCCGATGAAAATATCGGAATCTTTCCCGAACTCCGGAATCGGACTTTCCTTATATGAATCTTATTCTCCAGACCATTCCGGATCTCCTCGTGATATCCCGGATCCCATACAAGATTCCGAACAACATTCGGTATCCCTACTAACATTCCATATCTACTAAACAACATCGAATCCTTAAGTGTGTCTCCCTACGGTTCGTGAACTATGCGGACATGAACGAGACACTTCTCCGATCAATAACCAATAGAGGAATCTAGAAATTCATATGTCTCCCACATATTTCTATGATTACTTTGCGATCGAATGAATCACTTACATACGATACCAGTTTCCCTTTGTCTCACGATAGTTTACTTATCCGAGGTTTTGATCGTCGGTATCTCTGCATACCTAGTTCAACCTCGTTACTGATAAGTACTCTTTTCTCGTTCCTGTGATATGTGATCCCTTGTGATCCAGTCACATGCTTGCAAGATAATTGGATGACATTCCACCGAGAGGGCCCAGAGTATATCTATCCGTCATATGGATGGACAAATCCCACTCTTGATCCATGTGCCTCAACACATACTTTCCGAACACTCAATGCCACCTTTATAGCCACCCAGTTACGATGTGGTGTTTGATGTCATCAAAGCATCCTTCCGGTGAGGGTGATTAGCATGATCTCATGGTCGAAGGAATTAGGTTACTATGTATCAGAAAGCTTATAGCAAACAAACTATTGAAATGACTTGATCTTTATGCCACACTTATCTATATGAGTATGTCCATCATACCATTCTCCTAATGATATGATCTTGATTTTAAGAACATCTCAATGTTCATGATCGAGAAACCACGATCATCTATTAACCAACAAGCTAGTATTGTAAAGAGGCTTTACGAGGGACTCTAATTTAGCTTACAAATCACACAAGTATTAATGTTTCCGGTTAATACTGTTATAGCATGAATGTAAACATTTATCATAAACACAAAGATATAATAATAACCACTTTTATTATTGCCTCTATGGCATATCTCCAACAGTCTCCCACTTGCACTAGAGTCAACTAATCTAGATTACATGGTAATATACGGAACACCCATGGCGGTTTGGTGCTGGTCATGTTTTGCCCTCGGGAGAGGTTTAGTCAACGAATCCGCCACATTTAGATATGTGTGTACTTTGCAAATCTTTATGTCTCCATCTTGGACATGCTCTCGAATAGCGTGAAAACGTAGCTTGATATGCTTCAGCTTCTTGTGTGACCTTGGTCCTTGCGCAGTGGCTATGGCGCCCATGTTATCACAATAGATAGACATTGGGTCCAGCGCACTTGGAACCACACCGAGCTCTATAATGAACTCCTTCATCCATATCGCCTCTCGTGAAGCCTCCGAAGTAGCTATGTATTCCGATTCAGTTGAAGATCTCACCACAACGCTTTGCTTTGCACTCCTCCAGCTAACTGATGCACCATTCAAAGTAAATACGTATCCAGATTGAGATTTAGAATCATCCGGATTGGTGTTCCAACTGGCATCGGTGTAACCATTAACAACGAGCTATTCATCACCTCCATAAGAAAGAACCATATCCTTAGTTCTTCTCAAGTACTTAAGGATGTTTTTGACCGCTGTCCAATGATCCACTCCTTGATCACTTTGATATCTACTAGTCAAACTAACAACATATGCAATGTCGGGTCTAATACATAGCATGGCATACATAAGAGATCTTATGGCTGAGGCATAGGGAGCCTTACTCATCCTTTCTCTATCTTCTGCCGTTGCAGGACTTTGAGTTTTACTCAAGGTCGTATTGGGCAAGAACCCTTTCTTGCTATCTTCCATTCCAAACCTCTTTAGAACTTTGTCCAAATATGTACTTTGTGACAATGATATTAGGCGTCTTGATCTATCTCTATAAATCTTTATGCCTAATATGTAAGCTGCTTTGCCAAGATCTTTCATTGAAAAACTATTATTCAAATAATCCTTGACACTATTAAGAAGGTCTACATCATTCCCAATCAACAATATGTCATCTACATATAGTATTAAGAATGCTACAGAGCTCCCACTCACTTTCTTGTAAATACAAGCTTCTCCATAAGTTTGTATAAAACCAAAGGTTTTGATAACCTTATCAAAACGTTGATTCCAACTCCGGGATGCTTGCTTCAATCCATAAATGGACCGTTGAAGTTTGCATACCTTGTTAGAATCTTTAGGATCGACAAAACCTTTGGGTTGTACCATATACAACTCTTCATCAATGTCTCCATTGAGGAACGCCGTTTTGACATCCATCTGCCATATCTCATAATCATAATATGCAGCGATCGCTAACATAATCCTCATAGACTTTAGCTTCGCTACCGGTGAGAAAGTCTCATCGTAGTCAACTCCTTGAATTTGTCGAAACCCTTTTGCGACAAGTCGAGCTTTATAGACAGTAACATTACCATCAACATCTGTTTTCTTATTGAAAATCCATTTGTTCTCGACAGCCTTCCGGCCATCCGGTAATCCCACCAAAGTCCATACTTGGTTTTCGTACATGGATCCAATCTCGGATTTCATGGCTTCTTGCCATTTATTGGAATCTGGGCTCATCATTGCTTCCTCATATGTTGCAGGGTCATCGGTGTTGTCCACCAACATGACACTCATAACGGGATCATACCAATCAGGTGTGGTACGAGTTCTCGTTGGCCTGTGAGGTTCCGTAGTAACTTCAATCGAAGTTTCATGATCAACATCATTAGCTTCCTCTCTTATTGGTGTAGGCGCCACAGGAACTACTTCCGGTGTTGCGCTACTCGCAAGTTCGAGGGAAGGTTCAACAACCTCGTCGAGTTCTACTTTCCTTCCAGTCACTTCTTTCGAGAGAAACTCCTTCTCTAGAAAGGATCCATTCTTGGCAACAAAGATTTTGCCCTCGGATCTATGATAGAAGGTATACCCAATAGTTTCCTTCGGGTATCCTATGAAGACGCATTTTTCCGCTTTGGGTTCAAGCTTGTCGGGCTGTAACTTCTTTACATAAGCTTCGCAACCCTAAACTTTAAGGAACGACAATTTAGGTTTCTTCCCAAACCACAATTCATACGGTGTCATTTCAACGGATTTAGATGGTGCCCTATTTAAAGTGAATGCGGTTGTTTCTAATGCATAACCCCAAAACAATAGCGGTAAATCTGTAAGTGACATCATAGAACGAACCATATCTAAGAGAGTTCGATTACGACGTTCGGACACACCATTACGTTGTGGTGTTCCCGGCGGTGTCAATTGTGAAAGTATTCTGCATTTCTTCAAATGCTCGCCAAACTCGTAACTTAGATATTCACCTCCAGGATCAGATCGTAGAAATTTAATCTTCTTGTTACGTTGATTCTCTACCTCACTTTGAAATTCCTTAAACTTCTCGAAAGTTTCGGACTTATGTTTCATGAAAAAGATATACCCATATCTACTCAAGTCATCTGTGAAGGTAAGAACATAGCGATAACCACCGCGCGATGCTACATTCATTGGACCACACACATCGGTATGTATGATTTCTAATAAGTCCGTAGCTCGCTCCATCTTACCAAAAAATGGAGTCTTAGTCATTTTACCCATCAGACATGCTTCGCATCTTTCAAGTGATTCAAAATCAAGTGATTCAAGAAGTCCATCGGAATGGAGTTTCTTCATACTCTTTACTCCAATGTGACCAAGACGACAGTGCCACATATAGGTCGAGTTATCACTCAATTTCAAACGTTTAGCTTAAATGTTATTAGTGTGTGTATTACCACAATCGAGATTCAATAAGAATAGACCATCTATCAAAGGTGCATGTGCATAAAACATATTACTCATATAAATCGAACAACCATTATTCTCGGACTTAAACAAGTAACCGTCTCGCAATAAACATGATCCGGATATAATGTTCATGCTCAACGCAGGCACCAAATAACAATTATTTAAGTATAAAACTAATCCCGATGGTAGATGAAGAGGTAGCGTGCCGACCACGATCACATCAACCTTTGATCCATTTCCAACACGCATCGTCACATCGTTCTTCGCTAGCTTCCGTTTATTCTGCAGCACCTGTTTCGAGTTACAAATATGAGCAACCGAACCAGTATCAAATACCCAGGAACTACTACGAGTACTAGTGAGATACACATCAATAACATGTATATCGGATATACCTTTCTTCTTGATGTTGCCGTTCTTCAAATCCGCCAAGTACTTAGGGCAATTCCGCTTCCAGTGACCTTCTCCCTTGCAGTAAAAGCACTCAGTATCAGGCTTAGGCCCAGCCTTGGTCTTCTTTGCCGGCGCGGTAAATTTCTTACCGCCCTTATTGAAGTTTCACTTTTTCTTAGACTTGCCTTTCTTCTTGATTTTGGTGGTCTTATTGACCAACAACACTTGGTGCTCTTTATTGATCTCCACTTCTGCAGACTTTAACATGGAGAAGAGTTCGGGCAACGACTTGTCCATGTTTTGCATATTGTAGTTCATCACAAAGTTCTTGTAACTTGGTGGTAGTGATTGGAGGACACGGTGAATCCCCAAAGCATTAGGAATCACTATACCTAAGCTTTGAAGCCTGCTTGCATGCCCAGACATCTTAAGCACGTGCTCACTGACGGAGCTGCCCTCTTCCATCTTGCAGTTAAAGAACTTTTCAGAAGCCTCATAACTCTCAACTGTCGCGTGAGCCTCAAATATCATTTTGAGTTCACGGACAATATCATGTGGGTCATGGTTCTCAAACCTTTTCTGAAACTCCGATTCCAAACCATACAAGATAGCACACTGAACTGTGGAGTACTGATTCTTCCGAGCGAGGAAAACATTCTTTAACTCATCGGTAGAATCAACTGCAGGCAGGTCACCCAGCGGTGCATCCAACACATAGGTCAAATTACCAGCATTGAGGACAATCCTCAAATTGCGGAACCAATCCGCGAAGTTGCTTCCATTGTTTTTCAACTTCTCTTTCTCTAGGAACGCATTAAAATTGATGGTAGGGCCGCCATTGATCTACAACATATTTGCAATAGTTTAGACTAAGTTTATGACAAATTGAGTTCTAATTAATAGTTAAATTAATCTAGGTGAACTACCACTCAAAACAATATCCCTCACATTGCTTTGTTGATCACACGAACCAAATCCACCACATCAAAACCGATCATCACGAGAGTTGATGTAGCTTCAATGGCGAACAATCAACATGCTCATCATATCTACTATATGACTCATGCTTTACCTTTCGGTGATCCGTGTTCCGAGACCATGTCTGTACATGCTAGGCTCGTCAAGATCAAACCTTAGCTTCCGCATGAGAAAATCTAGCTTGCTCACGTTGTATACACTCGCAGAATCTAACACACCCGATCATCACGTGGTGCTTCAAAACAACGAGCTTTAGCAATGGTGCTTACTAAGGATGAACACTTTATAACTTGAAATTTTGTGCTTGTGGGATCATCTTATAATGCTACCGTCGCAAACTAAGCAATACAAGATGCATAAAAGGATTAACATCACATGCAATTCATAATATGTGATATGATATGGCCTTTCTTCTTGTGCTTCCGATCTCCATCTTCAAGCACGAACATGATCTCCATCATCACCGGTATGGCGTCAAGGTCAATGGCGCCGCTTCATGGTTGTCGTCCACCAGCATCAACTATTACAACTACTTTGAATAGACACGCAAGTCTTAATGGAATTAAAAGACAACCATATGGCTCCTGCCGGTTGCCAACTTACAATAAGGAACATTGCATACATCATATATAATCACAATCATGGCCATATCACATCACATCACACCCCTGCAAAACAAAGTTAGATGCCTCTAATTTTCTTTGCATATTTTACGTGGTTTGGGGCTTTCAATAAGTGTCGTTCTAACTTACGAACAAGAACCACAACGTTGATGTTTTAACTATCAAGTGAACGTTGTAAATTGAATCTATACTATGATGGGAGAGACAGACACCCACAAATCCACTTATGCAATACAAGTTGCATGTTGAGCGTGGAGCAAGTCTCATGAACGATGTCATGTAAGCTTAGCCCGGGCCACTTCATCCCATCATACCGCAAGATGCAAAGTACACAAAAAGCAATTGATAATAAAAGCACCACCGCCCATAATGACCATTGTGTTCTACTCGTGCAACAGATCTACATATAGACACGACTCTGATACCACTATAGGGGTTCGTAGCATGGAAAACAAAATTTTTCTACTGCATGCACACAAACAAGCCAAGATCTATCTACTAGATTGTAGCAACGAGTCGATAGAAGCACTCACCCTCGAAGATTCCAAAGCGGTTAACGAGAGCAGATTCTCGTGGGTGATGTAGTCATACACTTTACGATCTCAACATCACGTAGTCGATCCTTCCGGCGCTGCGTTCCGGCAGCGCTTCCGCAGTCGGTCACACGTTCGGTACTCGATGAATACCTTCCTCTCCCTTGTTCCAGCAGGCAGCAGAGGTTGTAGTTCTCCCCTCGCGATTTTGGCAGCACGACGGCGTGGTGTCGGAAGTAGAGGGAAGATCCCACAGGGCTTCGCCTAAGACGGTGTGAGTTATGGTGAATCTGGGGTTTCCTGGTGATCTAGGGTTTAGAAGACCAGGAGGTGGAGGAGGTGTCACCGGCGACTAGGGAGACGGCGACAGGCCAGCCGTGGTGGCGAGTGGTGGCGGCGCGGCGGCGGCGGCGTGGGTGTGGGAGGGCTAGGGCTTTGTGTTTTGGGGCAACCCTCCCCCTCTATTTATGAGAGGGGGGCAGCCTTGGGAGGGCTAGGTTTGAATCCAGACCCAAACCCAAGTTGGATTGAGAGAAGGACTTGTTTCTTTTTCCACTAGGAAACCATTGTTCCAGTTTGACTTTTCAAACTTCCCGTTTGACTTTCAATTTAGAGCTTTAATTATCTCTTGCAAATGCCCACACCAAGTGACCTAGGATATGATCCAATCATTCCACTTATCCATGACACATTCATGGACCATTCCCCTTCCGGTCCGGTGAACCTTCTAGACCCTTCTAGAACCTCTCCGATGAAAACATCAGAATCTTTCCCGAACTCCGGAATCGGACTTTCCTTATATGAATCTTATTCTCCGAACCATTCTGGATCTCCTCGTGATATCCTGGATCCCATCCGAGACTCCGAACAACATTCAGTATCCCTACTTACATTCCATATCTACTAAACAACATCAAATCCTTAAGTGTGTCTCCCTACGGTTCGTGAACTATGCAGACATGAACGAGACACTTCTCCGATCAATAACCAATAGAGGAATCTGGAAATTCATATGGCTCCCACATATTTCTACGATTACTTTGCGATTGAATGAACCACTTTTATACGATACCAATTTCCCTTTGTCTCACGATAGTTTACTTACCCGAGGTTTTGATCGTCGGTATCTCTGCATACCTAGTTCAACCTCGTTACTGATAAGTACTCTTTTCTTGTTCCTGTGATATGTGATCCCTTGTGAGCCAGTCACATGCTTGCAAGCTAATTGGATGACATTCCACCGAGAGGGTCCAGAGTATATCTATCCGTCACATGGATGGACAAAATCCCACTCTTGATCCATGTGCCTCAACACATACTTTCCGAACACTCAATGCCACCTTTATAGCCACCCAGTTACGGTGTGGTGTTTGATGTCATGAAAGCATCCTTTCGGTGATGGTGATTAGCATGATCTCATGGTCGAAGGAATTAGGTTACTATGTATCAGAAATCTTATAGCAAACAAACTATTGAAATGGCTTGATCTTTATGCTACGCTTATCTATAGGAGTATGTCCATCATACCATTCTCCTAATGATATGATGTTGATGTTAATAACATCTCAATGTTCATGATCGAGAAACCACGATCATCTATTAACCAACAAGCTAGTATTATAAAGAGGCTTTACTAGGGACTCTAGTTTAGCTTACAAATCACACAAGTATTAATGTTTTCGGTTAATACTGTTATAACATGAATGTAAACATTTATCATAAACATAAAGATATAATAATAACCACTTTTATTATTTCCTCTAGGGCATATCTCCAAAACATATTACGTGTGCCTTCCGAATCTCACAACAAGAACTGTCCCATAACTACGCGCATATCCAGAGGCATCACCTACTGTGTTTTACCCACACAAGAGATACAACTGATTCTCCAGGTGGCACAGCGTTTGAGTCTATGGCCGGGCGATGATCGAAAGATAAACTGTAGAGCTCCATCCCACCTCCGACACGATATCCCAATTTTTATGCAATGCAAGCCATGGCAGTCCACCAAAATCATATCACAACTCAACCCATGTCTGAGGACATATTATGCGTATGCACCAAATGGAAAACCAATTTTGTAACCCGCTGGATATACGAATAGCACCGGTAGTTGAGGGGGTGGGGGGTTCCCAGAGGCCCCACGTTTGGTTAGCGCGATCAACTCAGAACTGGTATCGTAAAACGAACGGGTCCTAGGTCGGCTCAAGCAGATCCCAAAGGTGGTCCCTGTCGGGGCCTTATCATTAGGTGAAACCATAACCATTATCTTGACCATAACCATAACCAATATCACTAATTTAATTTATCTTATCACCAACAATATCCAAGTATCATGTTCCACCTGTATGAGAGCAATACTAGCATGCCTACGACTCGCAAGGGCAAGGTTATCTAGTCAAACAAGGCAATAGGATAACCAAAGCAATATAGTGGAGCAGGTAAATAAAGGAACGATACTATAGCATCGACAATAAGGATAGCAATAGATCAATTGGAGGAAGTAAAGACTATAAATGCAAAATAGATAGAAGGGGGGATGCTCGCCTATGATACAAAGTCGGTGGTCGAAGGCTTTTCATATCTCGCACCAACTCAATGGCCTATCCGAGAAGAATCAAAGCACTAGAAAGAAACACCAGATGCACTATTTAATAATAAGGCAAAAGTTCTGGCATGTTTATGATATGATGCATGGCATGGCAATATGCGGCCCCACTTAGCAATATTAATCGGAATTGGGATTTCGACAAATAATTATTATGGTTCAAGTTGTTTATCTACCCACAATTTAAATGTTGATTTATCAAGGAAAAACATGGCATCGGTTTGCTACACAATTTAAATGGAGCCAATGTTAGACTAGATTCTCCTGCATATGGTCTCCATATTTAATTATGAGGTGAATCGACAATATACCCCCAATCCACAATATGTATGCAAGGATTCCCAATTCATATGCAACAAGTATATTCATATATTATAAAATATAGAGGTCTCGGGCAGAGGGGTCACACATAGGAGCAAAGATCTTGGGGTTCCGAGGGGTTTGGCTCGGTCTTCGGGGATCGGCCTTCGGGTTCCATGACGGAGCACTTGTCGTTCCAGGAAGGAGAGCTTGGCGGAAGGTCTTCGATCGATGTGTCGAATTTGTCATGAAGATCGTGATGGTTTCATGGGTCATTAGTCTGACCAAAAGGGAAAAGCAGAACAACAGATGGGAGCCGCACGACTTGTTCAATGTGGACACACGCATATGAATCCACATGCCTCTGAACTGACGTTGTCTTCAAACAGCAACAACAAAACATGGGCACATGGGCGAGGTCGACAGGGTCAGAGGCGAGAGGCTCAATGGCACGCTGGCGAGCTGGGGCGAGCGGAGCTGTGTTGATGCCACGGATACAGACGACTGCCGGGTGTGAGGGAGGCCAAGATCAGCGACGGCGGAGCCTAACGGAGACCTGAGAGGCTTGGGCGTCACAGGTGGTGGGGCAGAGGCGCTCGGGTCCTGGCCGGCTGCAGGGCGACGCCGGCGCGGGGTATAGAGGAGGTAGGGCGACAAGGCGGATGGTGACGTGAGCTCAACGCGGGGATCAGAGGCAGCGACATGGGTGAGGCGCGGGGAAGACTACGTCGCTGGCAGTCAAAGCAAGCAGGCGGGGTCGGTCCAGGGCAGGAGGCGGAGGTGCGGATAGGCGGTGGCGAGCAGGGCGAGACGAGACTGGAGGACGACCGGGCAAGGAGGGAGATGCTGGGGTGGAGTACCACGGAAACGCCATGAGGGGGCGTGGCCGGCAGCGCTCGAGGCAGGAGGCGGTGGAGGCGAGCCTCATAGCGGCGGTCAGAGAGGAACCTGCACAACACAAACTCAAAACTTTGCCCCAACTTACAGTGAGGTTGTCAATCTCACCGGTTTGCTGAAAACAAAGGATTAAACGTATAGTGTGGAAGATGGTAGTTGCTTGTATAAAGTAAACGGTAACAGTAGATGATGAATCAACGATAAAGATTAGACTGGGGTCCACAGTTCACTAGAGGTGTTCTCCTTAAGATAGATAACATGCTGGGTGAACAAATTACAGCGGGGCAATTGATGGATTGAGGAAGCAAAACAATGCATATACTAGTCATCATGACTCTTATGATATTTGATTGGGCATTACAATCATATACATAGACTGTAATCCAACTGCATCTATGACTAATAATCCACCTTCAGGTTATCATCCGGACCCCCTCCAGTATTAAGTTGCAAGCAGCGGATAATTGCATTAAGCAATGTGTGTAAAGTAAACAATACAATTGTTTCATGAACAAAAGATTGTTGTTTTCTCCTTAGTAGCAATATCACGTCTACAATATTAGAGATTCCTGTCACTTCCCCAGATTACTAGAGGCATGAACCCACTATCGAGCATAACTACTCCCTCTTGGATTTAGAAGCATCTACTTGGCCAAGATAGCTACTAGCAACATACATGATAGAATAAATAATCAATCTGACATAGTATCTCAATATCCATCGGATCCTCGCAAAAACAACATGTATGATTACAAATAGATGATGTTGATCATGAACGGAGCTTAGAAGATCTAAACATGATAGCACAAAGGAGGAGAAACAACCATCTAGCTACTGTATGGACCCATAGTCCAAGGGTGAACTACTCACGCATCATACCAGAGGCTGGCATGGTGATGAAGAAGGCATCTGGGATGAACTCTCCCCTTCGACAGGGTGCCGGGGAGAGCTTCAGACCCTCCGATCTAGGGACGATGGTGGCGGCAGCTACGGACTGTTTCGTGGAGATTTGATCGGGTGTCTAGGGTTTCTGCATCGGGATGACTTTATAGGCGAAGGGGCAAGGTCGGTGGGTGCCCGAGGGGGCCACACCTAGGGCTGGCGTGCCCCCTTGCCGCGCCGCCACTAGGTGTGATCACCTCGTGGACCCACTTTGTTTGCCCTCCGGACTCCGTATTCCTTCCGTCCAATTCTAAGAATATTTTATTACTAGCTTTTCTGAAACCAAAAACAGCAGAAAATAGGCAACTGGCACTGCGACATCTTGTTAATAGGTTAGTCCCAGAAAATGTATAAAAATAACTCAAAGTGTAGACAAAATATAGCAAAGTTGATACTAAACAAGCATGGAGCATCAAAAATTATAGATACGTTTACGACGTATCAAGCCCTAACATGGAGGAGGGGATCCCTCCTTGGCCACCAACCCCTTCTTGGAGGAGGGGGCATCCCCCCACGACGGTCTCACGCCTATATAAAGAAGGGGTGGGGAATCGTGCATAGCACTGTGCTGGCTACCGCACCCTGATGTTGGCTCAGTTGATATAGAGCCTGTTGGGAACCCCAAGAGCAACGTATGATGAGCACATCATCAAGTTTTCCCTCAGTTATAGAACCAAGGTTATCGAACCAGTAGGAGAAAGAAACCACTTCCGAAGATGTTGCTAGCAATGTCGAACTTTCACACAACACAACCAAAATACTTTGCCCCAACTTATCAGTGAGGTTGTCAAGCTCAGTGGTTTTACTGAAAACAAATGATTAAACGTATAGTGTGGAAGAAAGTAATTGCTTGTGGTAATTGCAGAAAGTAAATAGTAGATAGAATATCAATGGGAAGGAATTGACCAGGGTCCACAATTCACTAGAGGTGTTTTCTCCATAAGATAAATAACATGCTAGGTGAACAAATTACAGCAGGGCAATTGAAAAATAGAGAATGCACAAAAATGCATGTACATGACATGATGATCACTATGAGATTCACTTGGGCATTACAACATGATACATAGACCGTAATCCAACTGCATCTATGACTAATAATCCGCCTCCGAGATATCATCCGAACAACCCTCGGGTATTAAGTTGCAAGCAACAGATAATTGCATTAAGCAAAGTGTGTAATATAAACAATACAATTTCCCTTGGACAAAGGATTATTGTTTTCTCCCAAGTAGCAATAGCACATCTACAATCTTAGAAGTTTCTATCACTCTCCTAGATTACTAGAGGCATGAACCTACTATCGAGCATAAATACTCCCTCTTGGAGTCACAAGCAAATACTTGGCCAAAGTAACTACTAGCAACGAAGAGCATGCAAAAATAACATAAACATGATAGAACAATAATCAATCTGACATAATACTCAATATCCATCGGATCCCCGCAAACACAACATGTAGCATTACAATAAGATGATCTTGATCATGATAGGCAGCTCACATGATCTAAACATGGTGGCACAAATAGGAGAAACAACTATCTAGCTATTGCTATGGACCCATAGTCCAAGGATGAACTACTCACACATCACTTCGGAGGCAGGCATGGTGAAGAAGAAGGCCTCTGGGATGATCTCCCCTCTCCGGCAGGGTGCCAGGAAGAGCTTTAGATACCTCCCGATCTAGGGACGATGGTGGCGGCGGCTACGGACTTTTTCGTGGAATTCTGATCTTGTGTTTAGGTTTTTCGTCTCGGGGGGTTTATATAGGCGAAGGGGCAAGTTCGGTGGAGCGCCAGGGGGCCCACACCCTAGAGAGGCACGCCCCCGGCCGCGCCTGGCCTAGGTGTGGCCGCTCTAGGGTGCGCCTCCCCCTCTCCTTCGGGCTTCGTGTTGTGTCGAAGAAATAGGAAATTCGGCTTTTGTTTCGTCTAATTCCGAGAATATTTATTTACTAGTTTTTCTGAAACCAAAAACAACAGAAAACAGGAAACTGGCTCTGTGGCACTTGTTAATATGTTAGTTCCAGAAAATTCATAAAAATGCCACAAAGTGTGGACAAAACATAATATAGTTGGTGCAAATCAAGCATGGATCATCAAAAATTATAGATACGTTTGCAACGTATCAGTATCCCCAAGCTTAACTCTTGCTCGTCCTCGAGTAGGTAAGTGATAAAAAAATAATTTTTTAGGTGATATGCACCATCACAATCTTGATCAAGGTATTGCAAAGCATTGATACCTAGGATCAAAGTACTCTAAACATAGGCATGAAAGATGTATTTCAAAAAATAAGACATAGCAACTATGTTGCAACATGAAAGGCTACCCAAACAAAAGATCATGAATAATTCTTTGAAAGACAATTGTTTGTTTCACATATAGAAAACATAGCAAGAGTAGTATTCAGCTTGTCCTTCATGGAATAGCAAAATATAAATGCATAGGATACCTTCAAAAGTTCATAAGGGTGACTAGATATAAATAATTTAAGAACAAGCAATACCATAATTATGAATCAATCAACAAGTTTTGGGACAATGCACATTGAACTCAGAATGACAACTATGCTCTCTTAACTGGTGCATAAAGATAGAAGATGAAGATTCAACATAAAAATAAAAATAAAAGTAAAGGCCCTTCGCAGAGGAAAGTAGGGATTAAGGTTTTCTAAAGCTTCCAAATATTATGGTACTTATTAGCTTTGAGATCTCATTACCCCTATCATAAGCATCTTGAAGTGATTAAGGTTAAAGTGAGTGCAAATATGAGTTATAAGCTTGATAAATCACGAGTTGAAAATCTCATGCCCGTTGATTACAAATATCGAGACCTCATGCTACTCAACTTTGGTCACAAGAAAGTTCTTGTCATTGTAAGTATATGTGTATCATAGAGAACCGCCAACGGGGTACCCCTTGCCCCATGACACAAGGAGCTATCCCATATCAAAATGATAAGGCAACATACAGTGAGCATCTCAATGATCTTTTTATTTTCTATTTGCGTAGTTTTTTATTGAGGATGCTTCATAGAATGCCACTATGGTTTTGCTGCAGGTTTCCACCATGATTAGGCATGGCTTAGGCTGGCCGCCCAGGCGTTTCTCTAACACATATAAAAATCCATGGACCTGCAAGATCCCATCTTATTTCACACCTCTGGGATCCATAAATAAAAGAACATGATATCAACTAAATATAATAAATGCAATGTTGAAAGCGTACCCCATGACAACATGGTTTTGCTAACTCCGAACTTATAATTTGCAAGCATATAAGCATCATAAGATAGTCACAATGGTTTAGGTTTATTAAGTGCAAGAAATAAAATGTGCCTTCAAGTTTGTGAGAGCTTTAATCACTAATTTTCACATAACAAAAATTTAATTTGGAAGATATATAAAACACATGAATATACTTGGAATGGTGTAACACACCATGCATAGGAATTTATAGTGGACTCTTTGCAATAACTTGGTGTCTTGGGAGTTGGATGCACGAGTAGAGATCATACTCAGTAGAGGTGGAGGCTAGCAAAAGACTGGGAGCGACCAACTAAGAGAGCAATAATGGCCATAATCATGCAGAGCGACAAAACATTATTAATAAAAGCATAAAGTGATATCACAAGTCAAAAAATAAATGATCATAGAGGCTAAGGTGACTGGTTCATTTTCATAACATGGTGTAAGCATGTGCCAAGTCAACCCAAATAAAGCATCAAAGGAGAATACCACAATATTATGCTTTTGTATGCCAAAACAACGCATGATTCTTTCATGACACATTAAGAAATCTCAATTGTTTGAAACAAGTCATGCTACAACAATAATCACTAAGAATATGGTCAAAGGAACATCTAACATGACATGATAAAGTCTAAGTCACAGTCAAACCAAGCTTCTTTTTGTACCCTCATAAGCATGAAACATTCTACTCTTTTCCAACACCAATCAACTTATATGAAACAACTCACAAGGATAATAATCAATAAAGACCAGAGAGCTTGTCTCACCTAACTACAAAGAAGAACTAAAAAGTTCTAAGTAAAAAGAAGAAGAAAACTAAAGCTAAACGCAGTGCTAGTAAAAGAGAACACTCACAAAATAATAAGAGTGAAAACTAGAGTGTTCTAGGCAATGAAGAACGGGGTGTGACTTCTCCAAAAAAAAGTGTGTTGGAATAGAATCAACTTACTGTAGCAAATGAAACAAAATAAAAGTAAAAGTAAAAAACAAAGACTCTCCAAGAACAACACATAGTGCATAAAGCAAAAATATAGTATCTTGAAAGAAGACCTGAGATTTTTGTTGATGAAGAAGGGAATGCCTTGGGCATCCCCAAGCTTTGACGCTTGTACCTCTTGAATATTTCTTGGGGTGACACAGGTGGAATACCCAAGCTTGATCTTTTGTCCATACTTCATCTCATCACATCATTCTCTCCCTACACTTGAAAACTTCCTTCATACAAAACTTCACACAATCTTCGTTAGTAACATTAGTGTATGCAAGATAATAAGCCTTTGGGTTCAGTTTCAACTTAAGTAAACCATACATTAAAACATAATCTAATGTAGCAATTCCTTTTAAAAGCTCAAGTGATCAAAAGAACTCAAAAGAAATTGATTTAAGAGGCAAATGCAAATAATGGTGGAAATCTGTCAACACAGACCTGCAGGTAAAGACTGATTTTTTCGAAACTCTTCTGTTGCTCAAATAGAAAATTTCAGAACAAACGAAAGTTGCATAAATACTAGGGGCATTCACACAAAAAATTTCAGATCAATACGACGTTCTGGGATTTTTCACTATTTTGTACAACAAAGCACAGAAATCTATTTCGGGACAACAACTTCCCCAAATCTTACTTCCCTCTCATTAGAGGCTATTTTTGGCACAAAAACAAAAAAAAAGGTTAAAAAGAGGTTATTACAGAGGCAATAACTTCCAATACTCAACAAAAGAAAAACTTACTGAAATAAAAATTGGGTTATCTCCCAAGAGTGCTTTTCTTTAACGCCTTTCAGTTAGCCACAGAAAGCAAAAATTAAGAATTTTTGAATGAAGAAGTATCAAAATCAAAATTTGTTCTAATAAGAGAATCAAAATATAGCTTCCTTATTTTTCGTGGGAAGTGTTCAATACCTTTCTTGAGTGGAAATTGATATTTAATGTTGCCTTCCTTCATATCAATAATGGCACCAACAGTTCTAAAAAAAGGTTTTCCCAAAATAATAGGACAAGAAGCATTGCATTCAACATCCAAAACATAGAAATCAACGGGGACAAAGGTATTGTTAACCATAAAAAGAACATCATTAATCCTCCCCATAGGTTTCTTTTTAGCATTATCATCAAGATGGACATCCAAATAACAATCTTTCAATTGTGGTAAATCAAGCATATCATAAATTTTTCTAGGCATAATAGAGACACTAGCACAAAGATCACATAAAGCTTTGAAATCAAAATCATTCACTTTCATATTAATGATGGTCTCCCACCCATCTTCTAATTTCCTAGGAATAGAAGCTTCATGTTTCAACCCATCTTCTTTAATTTTCATGAGAGCATTTGTAATATGTTTTGTAAAATCCATATTCATAGCACTAGCATTAGGACTTCTAGCAAGCTTTTGCAAGAACAAAATTACTTTAGAAATATTGCAACCATCAAGATCATAATCAAAATTATCACTCAAGGTAGTAGGACTTTTGTCTCCCATATTTTGATTTTTTTAGCATTTTTATTGGAAAAAGTTCCAGTGGGTTTAGGCAATGTTGAAAAAGGAATGGGCACTTTGTCTACACCACTTATTTTACCATTAATAGTAGGAGGTTTGCTAGCTTCACCATCACTAGTGGTGGTAATGGTACAAATTTTAGTCATATTATTATTTCTAGCAATTTCATCTTCTCTTTCCCACCTAGCATGCAATTCAGCTAGCATCCTAACATTTTCATCAATTCTAACTTGAATGGCATTAATAGCAGCAAAGGGATTATCCATAGTTTCACGTTAACAACCATTTTATTAATCAAAGAAAATTGTGCTTCAGACAAAGATGAAATTTTATTTCCAGCATTCGAAATTTTGGCTTGCAAACCAGGAATTTCCCTATTTAAATTCTCAAGTTGACAACTAATATTTTTCAAAATGGCAGATTGTTCCTCCATGGTTTTAGTGAATAATTTATTCTGCTCATATTGCATTTGCATGAAGTTTTTAGTGGATCTTTCAACTTCCAAAATCCTTTCTTCACTAGGTATTATAGATTTACCATGATAACTATTGTTATTATTAGGAGGATATGGCCTATAATTATTATTACCAAAATTATTTCTATAAGCATTGTTGCTAAAATTATTACTTCTTATGAAGTTCATATCAACTTGCTCTTCCTGAGCAACCAAAGAGGCTAAAGGAACATTATTTGGATCAATATGAGCTTTTCCACTAACAAGCATAGACATAATAGTATCAATCTTATCACTCAAGGAGGAGGTTTCTTCAACAGAATTTACCTTCTTACCTTGTGGAGCTCTCTCAATGTGCCATTCAGAATAATTAATCATCATATTATCCAGGAGCTTTATTGCAGCACCCAAAGTGATGGACATAAAGGTACCTCCAGCAGCGAGTTCAACAAGTTTCTTGAAGAAAAGTTCAATCCTGCATAAAAGGTTCGGATAATCATCCAAGTAGTCAGTCCATGAGTGGGGCAATTCTTCACTAAAGATTTCATTCTTTCCCAAGCTTGAGCAACATGTTCATTATCAAATTGTTTAAATTTCATTATGTCACTTCTCATGGATATAATCTTAGCAGGAGGATAATATTTTCCAATGAAAGCATCTTTGAATTTAGTCCAAGAATCAATACTATTTTTAGTCAAAGATAGCAACCAATCTTTAGTTCTTCCTCTTAAATAGAAAGGAAACAATTTAAGCTTAATAATATCTCCATCTATGTCACATCCCAAGATTTTCCAAATCTTGTAATGTGAAAAATAAATAAACAAAATAAAACTTTGTTGAAAATTAGGGTGAGAAGAAACTTTTTGAATCCAATTGGAAACTTTCAAACCTATTTTGATCAAATAAGTCCTAAAGGGATTTAAAAAGATAAACAATTAATAAAGAAAGTTTTTATAATTGGAATTACTATTTTGGATCTTTTAAAAAAAGATTTGGTTTTCAAAAGAAAAGGTAGATTTATAAATAAAGATTATTTTATAGAGCCAAATTAATCTTGGCCAAGCTTTTAAAATAAAATATTTTGTTTTGATAAAAAGAGTAAAGGTTTATTTAAATAAAATAATAAGGATTTAAATATCCAATTTTATTTAAGTAAAAGGCTTTTCCATTTTAAATAAACACTAAAACTTGTTAATTTATTTTTAATAAAATTTCCAAGTGTTTGTATTTTCAAATAAAACCTACTGAAAAGATTTTGGTATATTTTAGATTTCAAATAGAGTTTTTGAATAAATTAAATCCTATTTGAATTAATAACTAAGAACTATTTTATTTAATTATTAAATAGATCCTAAAAGAATAAAAGTATTATTTTATTTTGGACTTTGAATTTTGTTGTTAAACAGAACTAAACTCAATACAAAGTTTGGTGGAAGTTTGAATTGATTTGGGTGTTTGAATTGCTGTTTGAAATTCAAAACAGAAAAATCAATTGGAAAAGGAAAAAGATTCAGTACAAAAAAAAAGTGAAACAAACAGCAACCCAACTAAGCAGGCCCAGCAGCCCAGCTCCAGCCCAATTAAAACCCCCACGCGCGAATCGTTTTCCACTCGAACTCACACCCGAAGAGTCGCAGACAACAGGACCCCACCGCACCCTTCTCTCTCTCACTACTAGACGACCCCACGCCCACGTCACCTTCTTCCTACCCGCGACGACCCCTTCTTCCCCAAACCTCGCCGTTTTCTGCCGTTGATTGCTCGAATCAATACGCGTAAATGGCCGCGTTAATATCTCCCCTGACCACGCATACATAGTCGCCCGTTCCTCCTCTCTCTTTCCCCTCACTCGCATCTCCCTCTCTGCCCCTAGGCTGCCCCGATTTCTTCCTGCTCCGCCACTGCTCCGACGAGCGTCCCAGAGGAATTCCGGCCACACCCCGCCGCCTCTCACCTCCCTCTGCATGCGAGCATGCTCTCCAGAACCTTGCGCGTCTTCCCATAGCCTCAGCTAGCTCCCGCGCACTCTGTAAGCTCGGCTTCGTCGACCTCAACTCGCCGCCGCCGTCTGTCTCGCCTCCGACGAGCTTTCCTGGTAAGAGCCGACCACCCCGAGCCTTCCTATTGATACTCCTAAGATCCCCAGGACTGTACGCATCTGACCGTGCCTGTGTTTTGCCTTGGGGTGAACCGCAACGTCGCCCCCGTCGTCAAACAGAACCACCTGCCACTCGCAGCTACTCCGGCGAGGAATTGGCTGCAGCCCCGTGCGCCCCTTGCCTCCTCGCGACCACCTTGAGCTTCACCTCGACCTCGCGAACACGGTGAGACCCTCCTCTGTCTTCCTTGCTTCCTGGTTCATCGGCTAGCACACTATCTGACCGCCGCCCATACCGTCGGCGCCGCTCGAGTTAGGTCAAGTCAGTATGCACCGTTAGATGTTAATCCAGTGGATGAGAATAGAACTTAAACGAAGAGGTACGAGCCCATCTGAGTCACTAGATCTAACTTAAATCCTACAGTTCGCAGAGGCCGAACCGCACGAAATGGTACCGGCCAATTAGATCACGCCGCGTGGCACTGGTTTGATTTAAAACAGAATTTTGAACCAGATTAGTATGCAAACTTATAAAATTCATAACTTAAAATCTACACGTCCAAATTTTGCAAATTTTATATCAATGGATTCAGTAGAACAAGTACTTTGCAACCATGATTTTTGTTTAATGTTTTGCTTCTGGAAAATTGGTTGAATTTGCAGAAACATGTGTAGGCTTATTATGAATATAAAAATTGTTCTAGATATGATTTTAATGTGAAATCTTTGCAAAATGGATTGTTGTGAACCTACTGACCCTAGTAACCAACTCATGGATTTAAAAATGAATTTTGTGAAGTTTAGGAATAAAATACTTGAATTAGCTCATTTCTAGTCAATTAAAAAAATATTGATTTTGATATGGAAATGATTTTTGAGTAAAACCTTTGAGAAATGATTTGATTCAAACCTTCTGACCCTAAACACCAAGTTTTGTGAATTAAAAACTTATTTGGTGAACAATATAAAATTATTGCTTTGCTAAAAGCATTTTCCAACACATGAAAAAATGACTTGATTTAAGAAATGGTTTATAGATAAAACCTTTTTCAAATGGTTTTACCACTTTAGTAAATGACCACTTTGAACTTTGTAAGGTTTAGAGCTTAGTAGAAACCACTTTTGCAAATAAAACTATCTTTTGCATGCTTGCATGCATGACCTTGTTTTTGTTATTTTATGTGTGATAAATTGTTTGAATATTGGTTGGAATGCTAGTTGAATCTATGTTTGCTTGATTGAATTGTAGTGGAATTAGAAGAGTGTGATATTTGCAAGATCAAGAAGTGAACCATCATTCTCTACTAAAAAGTCAAGTGACACTATCATCCAAGTCCTATTATTTTCACTACACTTAGTGGATTTTTGAAACATGCTTGATGATGACTTCTATATTTTATGCTATGCTAAATCCTAATAGGATACCCCATATATATTCCTTAGTGGAAACATTGTAGTTGTAGTATGCTTAGCCCTGCTATATATTGGGATGGGATACATGTTATGATTATATGAAGTATTGAAAAGACTTATGTTTTTATATAATAAAACAAGTACTCAATGAACCACCTGGGTGGACAAGGATACTCAAGGTTGGACAAGGTGGCAACAAAAGGAACCATGTTTATATGGCTATCTCTTTTGTTGTGCACTAGAAGAAAACCACCCAGGGACTTAGAGATTGAACATGTTTCTCGTACAGTGGCTTCCGTGTACATCCACATGCTAAATGGGCTCTGGCTTAGTCAACTACATAGTGGAAGACCCATGCATTGGCATCTTCAGGTTAACTAGATTTGTGCTAGGGAACTTGGACCCCTACATTGGTGCCTGGATGACAAGCTAGCATTGTGTATTGGGAGGACTTCTATGGAAAGACTTTGTCACATTCTCAATCTGCCAGTACTCCATCTTGGTGAGTACTTATCCAGCGGCCACTGGTGGCATCAAGATGAGATTGTGTCATGTGGGTAAAGTGTACAACTTCTGCAGAAGATCAAATTCTAAGTACTTAGCCGTGTCCCCGGTTATGGACAATACTGAGCAACTAAGGCCTGAAGCTATGGAAGATCTCGACATTCCAATTTCTCAAAGTTAAAACTTGAGGGTGACAACAAGGGATTTTGAAGCACTTGGAGTTTTCCAAGAAAGTTTTGACAAAGATCAAAAACTATTTTGAAAAGATAGGATAAAACTATATTGCTTTCTGCAAAAGAGCCTAAACCCTACTTAGCCAATTATGCATGTAATGATAGGATCCACTTATTTCTACATAGTAGTGAAACTTGCCAATACAATTCAAATGTATTGACCCTTGTGGCTGCAACTTATTATGTTGCAGGTTTGTTTGATGTTAAGTGTGTTGATTAGGATTACAAGTCTACAACCAACATGACTGCCTGTGGCACTTTGAAGATGAAGGACCCCATGCTTTATAGATATTCTGCTGCAATGTAATGTAATAGCCAAATGAGCTATGTAAGATGTAATAAATTATTTTATTCCTGGTTATAAAGTTGTATTATGACCTTTGTTTCTTGATATTACATCTTAACTGTGGATGCTAGCTATTGATCCAGGGACTAGCATTGTAAACACAGGGATCTCTACATTATTAAAGGTTGGGAACCTTACAATCTACATCCTTATATTTTTGCATCTCACAAAGTACAACAAAATTATTAAGGTGAGCAGCAGCATCATCATTACTAACACCAGAAAATTGCTCTTTCATAACAAGATTTAGCAAAGCAGGTTTAATTTCATAAAAAGTAGTTTCATGAACATGTGGAGCAATAGTTGTACAAATGAAATCATTTTTGTTTGTGCTAGTGAAGTCACACAACTTAGTGTTTTCAGGAGTAGTCATTTTTGCAAGATTAAAGCAAGCCATCAAAAATAGCAACTAAAGTGGGAACTAATTTTTTTGTGTTTTTGATAAAAAGAGCAAACCAAACTAAGCAAAAGAAACTAAGCAAAACAAAAACAAAGTAAAGAGATTGGTACTGAGAGACTCCGCTTGTAGAAATCTTCTTTCTCCCTGGCAACAATGGAATAAAAAGCTTCATGTTGCTCAGTTTATGTAGAGCCTGTAGGGTTCGCAGCATAGAAAACAAAAAATTACTAGGATGTGAACCACTATGTACCAAGATCTATCTACTAGATACAATCAACGGGCGGATGTATATCCGTAGAGAACATACCCTTGAAGACCGACAAAGCTTAACAAGTTCAAACTCGTAGTTGATGTAGACGATTGTAAGACCCCACCTTTATAAAGGTAAAGGTCCCTGTGATTTCAATGCTAGTCCCTGGATCAAATGCTAACATCCACAGTTTAAGATGAAGTACACAGATACAAAGGTCTTTATTACATCATCATTCCAGAGATAACATAGTCTTTTATAACTCCATAGCCATAGGCTAGTCCAAGAGTTCAGCATAAGTAAATAAAGTAAAGTCTTCATCTTCATGTGCCAGAGGCAAACATGTTGAGTGTATACTCATAACCCTAATTCTCATCAGAGTAACATGTAACATCACAAGTTACAGCCACAGTGGATCAATACATTGGAATAGTATTGGCAAGTGATACCTTAGTAGAATAATAGTTTCTAGCTTCTATATGAATTTGGCTAAGTGTAGCTTAGGCTTGCATTGCTCAAAATAGCTTTTGCATATCAGTTCAAAAACACTAAGTTTTTGTTCGACAAAAACTCCCAAGGAACCACCAATAGACATTGGTGAACCTTTACCCTTGTTCAACCACAAGTTTTAACTTAGAAATTGGGATGAGGAGATCCTTGATATCTTCAATGTCTTTGATGCTCAAATTGTCCGTTGCCGGGGACACGGATAAGTACTTAGGTTTTACTCTCTCGAGAGGTGGTGCACTTTCCCCACAAGACTCGACATGCATCGAGACGAGATCTTTCAGAAGCCTTCCCTTAGACCAAATGGACACGCTCCAACCTATCACCCTACCACCATCTGTCCATCTGGCTAAGTTATTGCAACCTATATGATCAAGGCAGAGCCCATATGCCACCCAGGTGGTTTATTCACTTAGTTGTTTTATTAAGCAAAAACATAAGTCAAAGACTTAACAAAATTTCCATAGCATGTATATAATCCACCCTTTTTTGATACTAGCTAGGCTAAGCATGATAATATAACAAGTATCTTAACTTAGAGAAAATTCTACCAAGATACAACTACTAGGATTTCCCATAGCATAACATATAGATACTTAGCAAAATATCATGCAGGCCCTATACAAAATATCACTAGTGCATAGTCAAAATAATGGGACAAATACATGAAGCACCACTTTCCTTGGTAGTTGGTGGAGTAACAACAATCCTCACAATCACAATCACCACTAGCACCAAAATCTACACATAAAATGGTAGCACCAAATTTACATTCAAAATAATCAAGCAAAAATACATGAATGCATGCAAATGCCATATGATGATTTTTCTTAAACTAAACAAGACAAGTAAATAGTACTAAGCACTAAACTAAACATTTATAGACTAAATAATCTTAATTTGGCCTTATAAACATTTCCAAAATAATTTATATACTCAAAATAAGCCTATATTTGTCTTTGCATAAAATTCCATTTTTACAGAAGCAAAATACAAAACTAAGCTGACAGAAGTGTAGGATTTATTTTTGTGAATCCATTGATATATTATTTGTATTTTTTTGGATAAACAGATCAAAAGTTATGAATTTTACAAGTTTAAACATTCAAAAACTTTTTCTGGTTTTATTTAAACAAAGCACTCACACGTGGCGCGCTCTGATTGGACGGTACCGCTTTGCGCGGATTGGCCAACGTGGAGCATTGGATCTATGTCAGATCGAGTGGCCCAGATCAAAGGATACCTCTTCGTACTCGATCTAATCTTATCCCTACGATTCAAATCTAACAGCGTTGGTTCAATGACCAAAGCTTGGCGGCGCTGGCGGTGACAGCGCGGCGGCGATGCTATGACGGCAACGTTCCGGCGAATACCAAGGGGGCTGGGGGTTGTGGAGGTTCTTACCAGCGTCGCAAGGTTGCGAGGAAGCTCTACATATCGTCGGCATGGACAGGGGCGTGCTGTGGTGGCCAGAAAACCTCGTCGGAGTTCATGCCCGTGTCTGATGCTCACTGCCGGAGACGAAGGTGATGTTCTACGGTGAAATAAGATGAACCAGAGGCATTAGGAGATGCACAAAGACACGACGAACATAGTGGTATGGTTTAGGGGTCAATGGATGGTCTGATTTTACCGTGATTCTTCACCGGAGTTGGGCGGCACTCCTGTCGTTCGCGGAGCTCGACGGACACGACATTCCTGGGCGGTTTAGGACAAATGAAAGTTGTGAGCAGATGCACAAAGGCCTAGCAAGCATTCTCGTGTGAATGAGAGGCAAAGGGGCGCGCTGGACTCACCGGAATAGCTCGCCGGAGTGCGTCGGGCAGCGGAGGTGCAGTGCGAAATACCGGCAGCCTAGTGGTGGAGAGAGTTTGCTGAGTGGAGGGAAATGGCCGTGGGGTGTAGGGGATTAAGTAGGCAGCAGCTCGACAAGAAACGCCTGCGAATTCATGGCCAATTACGCCACTCCATTATCGGCAGCAACGGCAGCGGCGACGCGGTCTGCAGGCGTGATTTGGGGAAGAAGATGCTGAGCTGGCGCGGGTCCACAGGGCAGTGACTGCGGGGTAGAGTGGGTGCGGGTGAGAGAAAGGAGAGGGGGAAACGGTCGGGTGGGCTCGTGGGCGGGACATGGCACTAGGCCGATTTGGTAGCGCTGGCCTTTTCTCTTTTCCTTTCTCTTTTTCTTTTTCTATTTGATTTTTGAGGAACCAAATTCAAATGAAATTCAAATGAGTTTGAATTCAAACCACCTCTGAATTTTTGTAGTGTGATCCAAGTATTCAAACATGTGTCAAACACACTTGTTTACTCAATTACACTTAGGTCCTTTGAAAATAAAAATAAAACCAAGCCTCATATGATTATAAACCATAGGCATAAAATTTGGTTTTAGTTTGAGTTTTGATTTGAAAATTTTGGTGCAAGCTAAGAATGCCATGAATGTATGAATGAAGTGCAAGATTTTACAAATCATGATTTTTGGGATGTTACAAATCTAACCCCCTTAAGATGAATCTCGCCCTCGAGATTCAGATTGGCTAGCAAATAGGTGAGGGTGATCTTTCTGAAGGTTATCTTCTCTTTCCCAAGTTGCTTCCTCTTCGGAATGATGATTCCACTGAACTTTGCAAAACTTGATAGTCTTAGTACGAGTAACTCTTTCTGCAGTCTCAAGAATCTTGATAGGTTTCTCCTCATAGGTGAGATCACTCTCCAACTGAACCTCTTCCAAAGGTATAGTGTCTTTCAAAGATGTTTCTTCCATCTCCGGATGGCATTTCTTCAACTGGCTTACGTGAAACACATTGTGAACTGCAGACAGTGATTCAGGCAATTCAATCTCATAAGCCACTTCTCCTTTGCGACTTAAGACCTTGAATGGTCCAATATATCTTGGAGCCAATTTTCCTTTGATTCCAAATCTCTTCACACCACGGAGGGGTGATACTCTAAGATAGGCTCTATCACCTACCTCATAGGTGACTTCTCTATGCTTTGGGTCTACGTAGCTCTTTTGTCTGGACTGTGCTATCTTCAATCTGTCCTTTACCAATCTGACTTTCTCGTCAGCTTCCTTGATTAATTCTAGCCCGAACAAATTTCTTTCTCTGACACCACTCCATAGCAATGGTGTAGTACACTTTCTTCCATAGAGAAATTCAAACGGTGCCATCTCAATACTGGCTTGATAGCTATTATTGTAAGAGAATCCTGCGTAAGGCAGACTTTCATCCCAACTAGCACCATAGTCTAGGGCACATGCCCTTAACATATCCTCTAGAATCTGATTGGTCCTTTCGGTCTGTCCATCAGTTTGAGGGTGAAAAGTTGTGCTGAAGTATAATCTTGTTCCCAATGACTCATGCAGTTGTCGCCAGAAATGCGAGGTGAATTAGGTTCCTCTATCAGACACAATACTCTTGGGTACTCCATGCAGACACACAATCCTATTCATATAAATCTTGGCTAACTTAGCACTCGTATAGGTTGTCTTCACGGGTATGAAATGAGCCACTTTAGTTAGGCAATCTACCACGACCCAAATAGAATCATACCCTGATCTAGTTCTTGGCAGTCCGGTGATGAAATCCATGCCAATCTTGTCCCACTTCCAATCAGGAATAGGTAGTGGTTGTAACAATCCTGCTGGTTTTTGATGTTCCGCTTTCACTCGACTACACACATCACACAAAGCAATATGTTCTGCGATGTCTTTCTTGAGATTATTCCACCAAAATCTTTCCTACACATCCATGTACATTTTGGTGTTACTCGGATGAATGTGAAAGGGCAAATAGCCCTTATCTAGTATTTTGGTTAACTATGACATCAGAGCTAGAGGATGGACTAATGTTTCTATTAGCTCTCTACAGGTGAGATTCGGCAGGTTGTTGGTGATAGGTGATGGGTGACCCCCCCATTCGTTTCTTTATGGAGAGCCGGTGTCATTGTTTATTATTCTCTCTTATTTACTCTTGAGTCAAATAGGAAACATCACACTATTAAGAGGGGTAATGTAAATGTGCTCTTTGGGGATGTTCTCCACCATATAAGCCTCTTATCATCCACCCACACACACCCATTCGAAGAAAGAGAGAAATCAGCCTTGAAAAATGAGTCTAAAGAGGTCTTAAATCGGTTGTCATTGAATTTCTGGTCGCCCGGTGCACACCGATATGGCTTACAGAATAGATTTTCGGTTGTTCGCCGGGAATTACGGTCGCCACCGAAAATTCCGGCGTGGGGTCCGGTCGACCGGAGCTGTCGCCGGAAATTTCAGCGAGCAACTCGGTCCGACCGGACTTATTGCTGGTTCTATCGCAGGAACCTCCAAACGACTCTTTTCCCCCTCACACCATATATACCCCTTTCTTCTCCACTATGAGGTTAGTCATTTGAGCTAACATTTCATTTCTTGAAGCTCTCTCTCTCTCCTCCATTGTTGAAACACAAAAGCTTGAGGATCTCCCATTCTACCCAACCAAATCCAAATCCCTTTGGTAGAAAGGAAGAGGAGGTCCCGATCTATGTTTCCACCAAGCCAAAGTTCATTCCCCCTTGAGTTCATCGAGTTAGATTGTTACTCTTGGGTTTGTGGGAAACCCTAGGCGGCTAGGGTCGCCTGGAGGCATTCGGCTTGTGATTTGCTCCGTGGAAAGTTTGTGAGGGTTTGGAGACTACCTTAAAGTCTATCACAAGTAAGTGAGATATTCCTTTGTGGGATAGGCTCGGAGAAGAAGGTGAGCCTTTGTGGCGCGTGAGGAATCCTTCGTGGAACCTCACACCTCTCCAACGTGACGTAGCCCCCTTCCCAAAGGTGGTGAACACGGGAATACATCTTCGTCTCCGTGTGCTTCGGTTATTCCTTAACCGATCTCTTACTTGTGTTGTTTACCTTGTGATAGCCTTCGAGCTTGAAGTATCTTGTACATCGTCTAGGTTGCCTCACCTAGTTTGAATTTAGGCTCACTTATATTCCGCAAAGCCTAAAACTTGCAAAACATTATAAATTATTTTGTAGAAACCTATTCACCCCCCTCTAGGTTAACCATCTTACACTTTCAGAATGGAATATGGTGAGTTGTGTGCTTCTTGTAAAATCAGTTTCCGAAGCTCCGGATCTTGCGGAATGCAGATACGTTTTCCATACCATAAAGTTCCATGTTCGTCTTCATGGAATCCCTTAGCTTTCCCTTTGCTAATTTTTCCTTTAATCTCTTCAATTTTCTTGTCTATCTTTTGGGCTTCCCTGATTTTGTCCAACAAGGTGGGTTGAACATCCAATGACATGAGATGTCCCTCAGGCACTATCTCCAATCTTAGATCCTTGAATTGGGAATATAGATCATCTGGCAATTCCCCTTTAGTAAGGCCATTCACATAAACTGTAAGATCCCTCCTTTGTAAAGGAAAGGATCCCTGTGATTGCAATGCTAGTCCCTGGATCAATGCTAGCATCCACAGTTTAAGATGAAGTACACAGAAACAAAGGTCATTATTACAAGTCATTCCAGAGACAAACATAGTCTTTTACAAACTCCATGGCCACAGTCCTAGTACAAGAGTTTAAATATGTAATAAGATAAATAAGTCTTCATCTTCATATTTGGTCATCCAATCCATTTCTTTTGATTCAAAGTTAGACTTGAATCTAATTCGTTTATTTTCTGGGGTTGTGAGTGCAACAGTATGATTAGCACAATCTAGTACTCCTTCATATTTGGTCATCCAATCCATTCCCCAAATTACATCCAGTCCTTGGGAATCTAGGATTATCAGACTCACTGGAAACTTATGTTTTCCAAACTCTATCACTAGATCTCGGCATCCAAGACTTACTATCATGTCCCCACCAGGAGAACTTACTTTTATTGATCACCCAATGTTTTCAGTTGGAAACCCATTTCTATCAACAAATGCTTTTGATATGAATGAATGTGATGCACCAGTATAAAAAAGAACAAGTGCTGGAATAGTATTGAGTTTGAACTTACCAGCCACTGCATCGGACTCCTCATAGATTTCTTCCACATTGATGTGGTTCACTTGTCCCTTTTGAAAAGGGTTGGGCTTGTTGGGTCCTTCAACTTTCTTTTCTAGGCATTCATTTGCATAATGTCCCATCTTCTTGCACTTGAAACATTCAACCTGACTAAGATCCTTCTTGGTAGGATGGCTTCCACTGCCACTTCCACTTCCATTGTGGTGGCTCTTATATCCACCCTTGTGATTCTTATATTTGTCATTGTCATGACTATGATGATGCTTGTTGTCATGATGACGGTTGTGGTTGTGGTGCTTGTTGAACTTCCCATGCTTGTGGGATCCAGAACTCCCACTATCATCATAATGAGAACTCTTGTGAGACGATCCCGAGCTGTGCTTGTCAGAGTGCTTTCTCTTCCTGCTTTCCACTTGTTTCATCTTGATCTCCAAAATAGCAGCCTTGTCACAAAGAGACTGATAAGTGGGAACATAGGCCACAGCCAACTGCAGGTTCAATTCATCATTCAACCCTTCAAGGAACTTTTCCTTCCTCTTAGCATCAGTGTCAACTTCATCCGGTGCATATCGCGCCAGATTGTTGAACTCCTCAATATACTCTGACACGCTGCGGTGGCGCTGCTTCAGGTTATGAAATTCCTTTTTCTTCAGACTCATCACTCCGGATGAGATGTGAGCGGTACAGAAACCATCTTCAAAGATAACCCATGTCACATCCGCAATGGGAGTGGTGATCTGAAAATTATCCCACCAAGTGGCTGCTGGTCCTTCCAACAAGTGTGCTGCAAATCTGACCTTCTCTTCATCAGTACAACCAACAGTTACCAAGTCCTTGTTCAGAGAGCATAGCCAATCATTGGCCACCATAGGATCAGTAGTTCCCGAGAACTTTGCTGGCCTCAGTCTTAAGAACCTGGTAAGCATGTCAAAACCCGGTGGGTTGTTCTGATTGTTGTTGTTGTTATTGTTGTTGTTGTTGTTGTTCTGATTCTGGATGAAAGTAGTCATCATTTGCATCAACTGAGTCTGAGCTGTCATCATCTGCTGCATCTCAGGGGTGATGTTGTTGTTGTTGTTGTTGGGGTTGGGATTGACACGTCGGGGAGGCATCTGTGGTTTTCAATAAGAACAAGAATGAGATACCCATAGATGCTAACATGCACAATACATCACATAAACAATCACCAAACATGCATCATAATAATAAAAGTTCAACAACACAGACAACAAGTTCTGAAAAAGTAAACACACCAATAGCAAGCCATCCACATGTTGGATGGTCATTGCGACTCAATAATCAAAGGCATGATAAATAAAGGTAAATGAGTAGTCATCACTACTCCTCTGCATCAACCTCCTCGTCGACAAGTGTAAGACCTGCATTCTCCATAGCGGTCTTGTACTCCTCGACATTGGTGGTCAAGGTCTCTACCTTGGCTTTGAGAGCCCTCTTCTGTGAACGAAGTCTCTCAATCACAGTCTGCTGATGCTCAAGCTCGAAGTCCTTGGCCTCTAGTTATGCAGTCATGTATCGAATCCTCTTGTTCCTATCTTGGATTCGCTTCTCTTGACTCTTGAACTTTCTATCCTGACTCTCAAACTTGGCCTCCATCTCCTTGACTATCTCATCTTGCTCCACGAAGAGCTTGTCCTTCTCACGAAGCTGCACCTGGAGTTCGTCATTGCTAAGCATGACGTTGGTCCTATCAGTGTCTAGGTGCCTAAGAAGAACCTCTAAGTCCTGGAGGTATAAACGAATCGGCTCTGCCGTCTCTCTCGAAGCATCCTCGAAGTCAATGGCCTCACCATCCTCATCACGTCTACCGAAGGCGTGGAAGTGAGTACCTCTAACCTCTCGAGAGTGTCTCCCAAGCAAACGTCCAAGCAAATCCTACATTACTACCTCTAGTCCTCTCTCCTTGTCATCATGCATGAGCTTGAAGATGGTGGCCTCCGTGGCTGGCTCAGTCTGGCGTCCTGACTGATTAACCTTGAAGCCCCAAAGGTCCTTCCTCTCGAACTTGGTGAGGGGAAGCATCATGATGGTATGAAGTGGGAGATTGATTAAACTAGTGAGCTCAACAATGCGAGTGCCAAAACGAGTTCCCTTGAACTCTTCAGTCGTGCCGATAGTAACATTAGGCATCTATTTATAAGATAGAAAAAGTTAGAATCAACATCAATAAATTACAAGACAAAGCATCACAAGCATAACGGCAAACACACAAGTCATAGCATACATAAAATCCATTACAAGCATCCAAGGTTCAACTTATTTTAGACAACATTTTTGGAAAATAAAATGATAAGTGAGGTGGTCCAACTAGCGAAGTATGTTACAATCCCATCTCACTTGACAAGTTGCCTAACAGGGCATCCATAAAGGCAATCTGTTTATCTAGATCACAAGACTCCATTGCTAAGTCTATGATGTCCTTCCTTAAACCTTGGTTGGTAGCCTCTAACTCTTGGGTATGCTTCTTTTATTCCCTAAGGTCATTCTGGGTGTTAAGCATTCTGCACTTGATTCTATCACCAAGTTCTTTGATGGCCTTCCAAGCTGCATCCCTTGCTGAATCAAAGAATGTAGTGTGCATCACTGAGTTGGTGACCATGCATAAAACTGAGTCCTTGTGGTTGTCTTCCTTGTTTTTATACAAGTGAAGTTGCACCCACCAGTACTCAACTCCTTCATCCATCACAGGAAAACCTTTGTACACAGCTGCACCATGTATTCCGATGGCAACCATGAGGTCCTTGAGAGCCTTGGGGAATTCTGTCTCACATTCCAAAGTCATAGTCATGAGTGGTCCCTTCCTCACGGCTTCGTTGATGGAGTTCATCTACTAATAGAGATGAGAAAGAAGATTAGAAAAGTTTACGAGAAGAAAAGACAAGTGTGGAAGTTGTTGAATTTTTTCCTTAGTGGTTTCAATCCTAGGGTCATAATCCTACAGCAACACGATTTCGATACCATCTGTAAGATCCTCCTTTGTAAAGGAAAGGATCCTGTGATTGCAATGCTAGTCCCTGGATCAATGCTAGCATCCACAGTTTAAGATGAAGTACGAAACAAAGGTCATTATTACAAGTCATTCCAGAGAAAACATAGTCTTTTACAAACTCCATGGCCACAGCCTAGTACAAGAGTTTAAATATGTAATAAGATAAATAAGTCTTCATCTTCATGTGCCACACAAGCATGTTGAGTGTAGACTCATAACCCCTAATCACCATCGAATAACTGCAACATCACAAGTTACAGCCACAGTGGGTCAATACATTGGAATAGTATTGGCAAGTGATACCTTAGAATAATATTGGTAGCTAGATACTATATGCATTTGGCTAAGTGTAGCTTAGGCTTGCTTTGCTCAAAATAAGTTTTGCCTATTAGTTGAAAACACTAAGTTTTTCTTTGTCAAAACTTTCCCAAGGAACCACCAATAGACATTGGGGAACCTTCACCCTTGTTCAACCACAAGTTTTTACTTAGAAATTGGGATGAGGAGATTCTTGATAGCTTCCATTTCTTGATGCTCAAGTTGTCCAATACCAGGGACATGGCTAAGTACTTAGATTCTTCCATCTGCAGAGGTTGTGCACTTTCCCCACAAGACTTGATTTTCACCAAGACAGGACCTTTCAGAAGCCTTCCCTTAGACCAAATGGACGCGCTCCAACCTATCATCCCACTACCACCAACTGTCCAATTGGCTAAGTTATTGCAACCTATATGATCCAGGCAGAGCCCATAATGCCATGTGGCTGCACTAGAAGCTTATTAACATTTGGCCTCTCAAATCCCTTTGTTCCTGGGTGGCTTTCCACAAGTGAGATACACAAGGTAAACCATAGAAATGGGCCTTGTGTAACCACTCAACATAAACCATTCCTTCCATTCCACCCAGGTGTTTCATTCACTTAGTTGTTTTATTAAACAAAACTCAAGTCCAAAGACTTAGAAATATTTTCTCATAGCATGAATATATAACCACCCTTGGTTGCTACTAGCTAGGCTAAGCATGGCATTGACAAGAATCTTAACTTAGAAACTTTCTAGCAATTCTACAACTACTAGGATTTCCCAAGCATAGAATATAGATCAAAATATTCATGCAAGTCTAGCAAAATATTTCTAGTGCAAAGTTGAAAACATAGGAATGAAATCATGAAGTACCACTTGCCTTGGTAGCTTGGGGAGTAGCAACAATCCTCACAATCACAATCACTATTTGCACCAAAATCTACACATAAAATGATGGCACAAAAATCACATACACAATTTATACAAGCAAAAATATATGAGTGTATGCAATATGCCATGTGATGATTTTCTACACCAAACAAGACAAGTGCACAGTACTGAAACATAAACAAGACAAAAAATTGCCAAAATAACTTTATTTGAATACTAGAACATTTTCCAATTAATTTCTATACTCAAATTATGCCTACAAATGTTTCTGCAAAAACAACCATTTTCACAGAGGCAAAACATTAAACACATTGCATAGATGGAAAGGATTTTCTCTCCTGATTCCATTGATATAAAATTTGTCAAATTTGGACGTGGCATTCAAAAGTTATGAATTAAAGAAGTTTAACATCTAATAGATCTAATTCAAACTTTTTAAAACAAAACTCGTGCCACGCGACAGTCTCTGGTTGGCTGGTACCGCTTCGCGCTGGATCACGCTCGCGCACCGTCAGATCAACTTAACATCTAACAGCTCAGATCTAATCGTACCTCTTCGTTTAAGTGGATCTATCGCATCCACTGGATCTAAATCGAACGGCCTAAAACTACTAACCCTAAACGAGCAAGCTAAGCAGCGATAAGCGGCATGCTTTCGATCAGCGGAGCCGGCGAACTAGGTCGCGCGGGGAGGTGTGAGGATGCTCACCAGAATCGCCGTGACGAGGAGATGCTCGACGTGTGCTCGGTTGGCGAAGGGGCGCTCGGGGTCGTCATGGATTGCTCGTCAGAGAAGTCCCTGGCGATGGTGTTCTCTGTTGGCGACGGAGTCGACGTTCTAGGCCACGCTAAGACGAGAAAAGGATGTCGTTATATGCGTAGGATGCTGGGGATCACACGCGCATCAAACAGAGGGAGAGGGGAAGCTGGGTCTTACGGGGAATGGTCGTCGGAGTTCGAACAGACGGTGGCGGAGTTCAGTCGATGACGCTGCCGAGGCTACAGAGCATGCGCGAGCAAATGGAGGGTGTCAGTAGGTGCGCATGAGGATGCAGAATCATCTAGTCTGAACCATAGGCAGAGGGGACTGCGGGGCTTACCGAAATTCGACGACGAACTCGTCGGAGCAGAGGGGCGTCCAGAGAGAAATCCGAGCAGCCTGGTGGCTCCGGTGGGATGTGGTTTGGGGGAAAAGGAGGAGGGAGACATGGTGCTTAAGTAGGCGAGGACGCGGGCGTGAATTACTCGAGCATTGAACGGGAATTGAAGCCGCGAATCAAACAGGAAACAGCCGAGTGATTTGGGGGAGGAACTCGTCGCCGGGTGGAGACGATTACCGTTGCGTGGGCCGCATTGGCAGCGAGGGAAAAAGAGAGGAGGTGGGGTCCTCACATGACTCTGGTGTGTTTCATGGTAAGGAAAAGCGCATGGGAGGGAGTTGCTGGGCTAGATGGGTCGACTGGGATGGGTTGGGCCAGATTGGCTGATTGATTTATTTTTTCCTCCTTTCACTTTTCTTTTTCTGTTTGATTTTCTAGAAATGGTTTTCAAACTCTAATTCAAACAAGTTTGATTTCAAAACTTCTCTGGATTTTTGTACAGGGAACTTTGTACTCAAATGTGTGTTAAACACTTCTGTTTACTCAAACACACTTTGAACACTTGAGAAAATAAAATAAAACCAAGCCTTATGGGATATAAATAATAAGCTTAAAATTGGTCTTATTTTCATTCTTTGTTTTGAAAACTTTGCCCAACCTTTTGAAAGCACTTAAGTTTGAACTCAAAACTTTACTGAATGAAATAAATACTTTTCTCATTAGAAGGTAGCACTAAGGTTAGAGCATACTTACATAAAATAATGAGCAACATATGCTCCTGATTTTGAAATGGTTTTTGAAAAGGAACCTTAATTGATCATGGATGCATGGATGATATGCATGAGTTTTGAAACATGATTTTAGGGATGTTACATAAACCTTACGGCTTAAAGCATCCGCTACAACATTTTCTTTACCGGGATGGTATTGCAAACTCAAGTCATAGTCCTTGATGAGTTCTAGCCATCTTCTTTGTCTCATATTGATTTCCTTCTGAGTGAAGATATATTTCAGACTCTTGTGATCTGTGAACACTTCACAACGCTTTCCCAAAAGATAATGTCTCCATGTTTTGAGTGCATGGACAACAGAGGCTAAATCTAAATCATGAGTAGGGTAATTCACTTCATGAGTTTTGAGTTGTATCGAGGCATAAGCCACAACTTTCCCTTCTTGCATCAAAACTCCACCTAATCCTTGGTGAGATGCATCACAATATACTTGGAAATCCTTCTCCAAATCTCACAGACATAAGACTGGTGCTGTCACTAGTCTCTTCTTTAACTCTTGGAAACTGAGTTCACATCCCTCGGTCCAATCAAATTTCTTGTCTTTCTTAAGTAATTTCGTCATTGGTTTAGCTACCTTTGAGAAATTCTCAATGAATCTTCTATAGTATCCTGCCAAGCCAAGGAAACTGCGTACTTCTTTCATTGACTTAGGAGACTCTCACTCAGTTACAGCTGACACTTTTGCGGGATCAACAGCTACACCATCTCCCAACACAATATGTCCAAGAAATACCACTTCATTCAACTAGAATTCACACTTGCTGAACTTGGCATACAACTTGTGTTCCCTGAGCTTCTCAAGTATCAAACGCAAATGCTCTTCATGCTCTTCTTTGCTCTTGGAGTAGATCAAAATGTCATCGATGAATACGACAACAGACTTGTCAAGAAATTCCATGAACACCTTGTTCATCATATTCATGAAGTAAGCTGGTGCATTTGTCAAACCAAATGGCATTACGGTGTACTCATACAAACCATGCCTAGTGGTGAAAGCAGTTTTAGGTATGTCTTGCTCTCTAATCTTTAGCTGAAAGTAGCCTGATCGGAGATCAATCTTTGAGAACACTCGGGCTCCTTCAAGCTGATCAAAAAGATCATTGATTCTAGGCAAAGGATACTTGTTCTTGATAGTTACCTCATTAAGTGAACGGTAATCTATGCATAACCTTTGAATTCTATCTTTCTTCTCAACAAACAGAACTGGTGCACCCCAAGATGAAGAACTTGGTTGAATAAATCATTTCTGCAACTGTTCTCCAAGTTGTTTCTTGAGTTCTTTCAATTCATCAACTGACATCTTGTAGGGTCTCTTTGCTATTGGTCCAGATCCTGGCAGTAAGTCAATCAGGAACTCAACATCTCTATCTGGTGGCATTCCAGGCAATTCCTCCAGAAACACATACGGATACTCTCTCACAATTAGCACACTGTCTATTCTAACCCCCTTAAGAGAATTTAGCTTACTCCCTTTAGACTCAAAATTAGACTTGAATCTAATCTGTTTCTTATCCGGGGTTGTGAGTGTGACAGTACTATTGGCACAATCTAGTACTCCTTCATACTTAGTCATCCAATCCATGCCCGGAATAACATCCAATCCTTGGGAATCTAGGATTATCAAACTAACTGGAAACTTATACTTCCCAAATTCTATCACTAGACCATGACATCCAAGGCTCACTATCATCTCTCCACCGGGAGAGCTTACTTTTATAGGACACCCAGGAAATCCATTTTTATCAACAAATGCTCTTGATATAAATGAATGTGATGCGCCAGTATCAAAAAGAACAAGTGTTGGAAAAGAATTGAGCTTGAACTTACCAGCCACGGCATCAGACTCCTCATAGATATCTTCCATGCTAATGTGGTTCACTTGTCCCTTCTGGAAAGGGTTGGGCTTGTTGGCACCTTCAACTTTCTTTTCTGGGCACTCATTTGCATAGTGCCCCATCTTTTTACACTTGAAACATTCAACCTGACTTAGATCTTTCTTTACAGGCTGACTCACATTTCCACTTCCACGGTGGTGGCTCTTGTGTCCACTCTTGTGGTTCTTATACTTGTCATTGTCATGACTACGATGATGCTTGTTGTCATGATGACGTTTGTGGCTGTGGTGGTTGTTGTACTTCCCATGTTTGTGGAATCCTGAACTTCCGCTATCATCATGATGGGAACGCTTGTGAGACGATCCCGAGTTGTGCTTATCAAAGCTATGCTTCCTCTTCCTGCCCTCAACCTGTTTCATCTTGTTTTCCAAGATGGTAGCCTTGTCACAAAGAGATTGGTAGATTGGGACATAGGCAACAGACAACTGTAGGTTCAACTCATCATTAAGTCCTTTGAGGAATTTCTCTTTCCTCTTAGCATCAGTATCAACTTCAGCCGGTGCATAGCGCGCCAGATTGTTGAACTCCTCGATGTACTCAGCCACACTGCGGTGACGCTGCTTCAGGTTGTGGAACTCCTTTTTCTTCAAGTTCATCACTCCGGATGAGATGTGAGCTGTATGGAATCCATCCTCAAAAATAGCCTAAGTCACATCCTCAAGGGGAGTGGTGATCTAAAAGTTGTCCCACCAGGTTGTTGCTGGTCCTTCAAGCAGATGTGCTACAAACCTGACTTTTTCCTCGTCGGTGCAGCCGACAGTGACTAAGTCCTTGTTCACTGAACGTAACCAGTCATTGGCTACCATTGGATCAGTGGTTCCCGAGAACTTTGCAGGCCTCAGTCTCAGAAATCTGGTGAGCATGTCCAATGCTGGAGGATTGTTCTGATTGTTGTTGTTGTTATTGTTGTTCTGATTCTAATTTTGCATGAACTGTGTCATCATTTGCATCAGTTGAGCTTGAGCTGTCATCAACTGCTGCATCTCGGGAGTGACGTTATTGTTATTGTTTGGGTTGGGGTTGGCACGATGGGGAGGCATTTGTGGTTTCAATAAGGATGAGAAATGAGATACCCATAGATGCTTAACATGCACAATACATCACATAACAACAATCATAAAAACCAACCTCAAACATAACGTAGAGTTTGAACAAAGTAATCAACAAGTTTTTGGAAAGATAAACACACCACAGCAAGCCATCCACATGGTGGATGGTCATTGCGACTCAATAATCAAAGTATGATAGAATAAAGATAGTCGAGTAGTCCACACTACTCCTCCATGTCGACCTCCACGTCAACAAGAGCAAGACCTGCACTCTCCATGGCGGCCTTGTACTCCTCTAAACTAGTGGTCAAGGCCTCGATCTTTGCCCTGAGGTCCCTCTTCTATGAGCGAAGCCTCTCAATCACTCCCTGCTGGTGCTCAAGATCGAAGTCCTTGGCCTCTAACTCAGCCTTCATCTCCCTGATCTTCTTGTTTCTGTCCTGGAATCTCTTCTCCTGATTCTTGAACTTCTTGTCCTGGCTCTCGAATCTGGCCTCCATCTCCTTGATTCTCTCGTCTTGCTCTGCGAAGATCTTGTCCTTCTCCCTCAACTGAACCTGGAGCTCATCATTGCTAAGCATGACGTTGGTCCTATCAGTGTCAAGGTGTCTAATATGGCCCTCTAAGTCCTGGAGGTATAGACGAACTGGCTCAATCATCTCTCTAGTACCGTCATCGTACTCTACTTCCTCACCCTGCTTGTAACGTCTCCCGAACGGGTGAAAGTAGAGGCCTCTAAGCTCGGCGGAGTGCCTCCCAACCAAGCGTCCAAGTAACTCCTGCATGACTACATCTAAGCCCTTCTCCTTGTCATCATGCATCAGCTTGAAGGTGATGTCCTCCGTGGGTGGCTCTGTCTGGCGTCCCGACTGTGTGACTCTGAAGCCCCAAAGGTCCTTCCTCTCAAACTTGGTGAGTTGGAGTGTCGTGATACTAGGAAGTGGAAGGTTGAGCACACTAGTGAGCTCCACGAGATGAGAACCGAAACGAGTTCCCTTGAACTCCTCGAAAGTGCTGATAATAATGTTAGGCATCTATTGTATAAGATAGAGAAAGGTTAGAATCAATACAAGTAGGGAAAATCACAAGACAATAAAAACACAAGCACACTTTCAACAACAAAACATACGAGTCATGGCATACACAAATCCAATACAAACACCAAGGTTCAACATAACTTAGACAAATTTTTGCGAGTAAAACGACAAGTGTGGTGGTCCAACTAACGAAGTACGTTACAATTCTCACTCACTTGAAAAAATAGCTATCAGGGCATCCCTAAAGGCAGTCTGTCGATCTTGTTCACAAGACTCTAATTCTAAGTCTATGATGTCTTCTCTTAAACGTTGGTTGGCAGCCTCTAAGTCTTGGGTATGCTTCTTTTCTTCTCTAAGGTCATTTTGAGTGTTGAGCATTCTACACTTGAGCCTATCACCAAGCTCCTTGATAGCATTCCAAGCTGCATTTCTTGTAGGGTCAAAGAATGCAGTGTGCATTTCAGAGTTGGTGACCATGCAGAATCCCGACTCTTTGTGGTTGTCTTCCTTGTTTTTGTACAAGTGAAGTTGCACCCACCAATACTCTTCTTCTTCATCCATCACAGGGAATCCCTTGTACACAGTTGCACCATGTATCCCCATGGTAACCATAAGGTTCTTAAGTGCTTTGGGAAACTCCGTCTCACACTCCAAAGTCATGGTCATGAGTGGTCCCTTCCTGACGGCTTCGTTATCTACAAATAGAGATGAGAAAGAAGATTAGAAAAGTTTATGAGAAGAAAAGATAAGTGTGGAATTTTACAAAGTATTGTAGTTTTCCTTAGTGGTTTCTTAGTCTAATCCAACCTAGGGTCATAATCCTACAGGCAACACAGTGCTCTAATACCATCGGTAAGACCCCACCTTTGTAAAGGTAAAGGTCCATGTGATTGCAATGCTAGTCCCTGGATCAAATGCTAGCATCCACAGTTTAAGATGAAGTACACAGTTACAAAGGTCTTTATTACATCGTCATTACAGAGATAACATAGTCTTTCACAAGTCCATAGCCATAGGCTAGTACAAGAGTTCAACATAAGTAAATAAAGTAAAGTCTTCATCTTCATGTGCCACAGGCAAACATGTTGAGTGTAGACTCATAACCCTAATCCTCATCAGAGTAACCTATAACATCACAAGTTACAGCCACAGTGGGTCAATACATTGGAATAGTTTTGGCAAGTGATACCTTAGTAGAATAATAGTTTCTAGCTTCTATATGAATTTGGCTAAGTGTAGCTTAGGCTTGCTTTGCTCAAAATAGGTTTTGCCTATCAGTTGAAAAACACTAAGTTTTTGTTTGACAAAAACTCCCAAGGAACCACCAATAGACATTGGTGAACCTTTACCCTTGTTCAACCACAAGTTTTTAACTTAGAAATTGGGATGATGAGATCCTTGATAGCTTCAATGTCTTGATGCTCAAATTGTCCGTTGCCGAGGACATGGCTAAGTACTTAGATTTTTCCTTCTCAAGAGGTGGTGCACTTTCCCCACAAGACTCGACATGCATCGAGACGAGATCTTTCAGAAGCCTTCCCTTAGACCAAATGGACGCGCTCCAACCTATCACCCTACCACCATCTGTCCATCTGGCTAAGTTATTGCAACCTATATGATCAAGGCAGAACCCAAATGCCATGTGGTTGCACTAGAAGCTTCTAAACACTAAGTATCTCAAATCCCTTTGTTCCTAGGTGACTTTCCACAACTGTGATACACAAGGTAGACCATAGATATGGGCCTTGTGTAACCACTCAACATAATCCAAACATACCATTCCACCCAGGTGGTTTATTCACTTAGTTGTTTTATTAAGCAAAAACATAAGTCAAAGACTTAACAAAATTTCCATAGCATGTATATAATCCACCCTTGTTTGCTACTAGCTAGGATAAGCATGATAATATAACAAGTATCTTAACTTAGATAAAATTCTACCAAGACTACAACTACTAGGATTTCCCATAGCATAGCATATAGATACTTAGCAAAATATCATGCCAGCCCTATAAAAAATATCACTAGTGCATAGTCAAAATGATAGGAAAAATACATGAAGCACCACTTTACTTGGTAGTTGGGGGAGTAGCAACAATCCTCACAATCACAATCACCACTAGCACCAAAATCTACACATAAAATGATAACACCAAATTTACATTCAAAATAATCAAGCAAAAATACATGAATGCATGCAAATGCCATGTGATGATTTTTCTTAAACTAAACAAGACAAGTAAATAGTACTAAGCACTAAACTAAACATTTATAGACTAAATAAACTTAATTTGGCCTTATAAACATTTCCAAAATAATTTATATACTCAAAATAAGCCTATATTTTTTTCTGCATAAAACTCCATTTTTTACAGAAGGAAAATACAAAACTAAGCTTACAGAAGTGTAGGATTTATTTTAGTGAATCCATTGATATATTATTTGCATTTTTTTGGATAAACAGATCAAAAGTTATGAATTTTACAAGTTTAAACATTCAAAAACCTTTTCTGGTTTTTATTTAAACAAAGCACTCACACGTGGCGTGCTCTAATTGGACGGTACCGCTTTGCATGGATCGGCCAACGTGGAGCGTGTGATCTATACCGCTCCGTACTCGATCTAATCTTATCCCTACGATTCAAATCTAATGGCGCAGGTTCAATGACCAAAGCTTGGCGACGCTGGCGGTGACTGCGCGGCGGCGACGCTCTGACAGCGATGTTCCAGCGAATACCAAGGGGGATGGGGGTTGTGGAGATTCTTACCAGCGTCGCAAGGTTGCGAGGAAGCTCTACGTATTGTCGGCGTGGACGGAGGCATGCTGTGGTGGCCAGAAAACCTCGTCGGAGTTCGTGCCCACGTCTGATGCTCACTGCCAGAGACGAAGGCGATGTTCTACGGCAAAATAAGATGAACCAGAGGCATTAGGAGATGCACAGAGACACGACAGACATAGTGGTATGGTTTAGGGGTCAAGGGGTGGTCTGATTTTACCGTGATTCTTCACCGTAGTTGGGCGGCGCTCCTGTCATTCGCGGAGCTCGACGGAGACGACGTTCCTGGGAAGTTTAGGACAAATGAAAGCTGTGAGCAGATGCGCAAAGGCCCGGCAAGCATGCTCGTGTGAATGAGAGACAAAGGGGCGCGCTGGACTCACCGGAATAGCTCGCCGGAGTGCGTCGGGCAGCGGAGGTGCAGTGCAAAATACCGGCAGCCTGGTGGCGGAGAGAGTATGCTGTGTGGGGGGAAATGGCCGTGGGGTATAGGGGATTAAGTAGGCAACAGCTCGACAAGAAACGCCCTGCGAATTCATGGAAAATTATGCCGAGCCATTATCGGCAGCAACGACAGCGGTGACGCGGTCTGCGAGCGTGATTTGGGGAAGATGTCGAGCTGCCGCAGGTCCACAGGGCAGTGACTGCAGGGTAGAGTGGGTACGGGTGAGAGAAAGGAGAGGGGGAAACGGCCGGGTGGGCTCGTGGGCTGGATCTGGCATTGGGCCGATTTGGTAGCGCTGGCCTTTTCTCTTTTCCTTTCTCTTTTTCTTTTTCTATTTGATTTTTCAGGAACCAAATTCAAATGAAATTCAAATGAGTTTGAATTCAAACCACCTCTGAATTTTTGTAGTGTTATCCAAGTATTCAAACATGTGTCAAACACACTTGTTTACTCAATTACACTTAGGTCCTTTGAAAATAAAAATAAAACCAAGCCTCATATGATTATAAACCATAGGCATAAATTTTGGTTTTAGTTTGAGTTTTGATTTGAAAATTTTGGTGCAAGCTAAGAATGCCATGAATGTATGAATGAAGTGCAAGATTTTACAAATCATGATTTTTGGGATGTTACAACGATCTCTTGCCATCTCAAGATCGATAGGAAGTCCTTAGCACAGCAAATCGGCGGCGCATCCGTGCTCGCACACACGTCCGAGGCACCGAGCAACCTCCACCTCCTTGCTCCAGCGATGAAGCAGAAGCACAACTCTTTCTTTCCGAATAGCCACCGGGAACATGTATCTCGCTAGTCCGAGACCATGGGGAATAAATACTAGAGGGGGAGAGAGATCCTTCACGAGGAGGTGTGAGTGAGAGAGAGGAGAGGGGGGACCCCAAGGGGGTCGACGGCGCATGGGGTCTGCCCCCTTTCCGTCCCCTCATTCATGTGGGTGGACACTTCCCTCACAAAAATACCTTTCAATTCCCTCCACTCAAAAACCCACTCAAATTCCCATTAAATTTCCACAAAATTTAATGCAAACTCTCATTAAATAAAACTCCTTTTATTTATTCAGAATTTTGTCAATTACTTTAATGACAAACATTCACATATAAACCCTTGCTAGTATTTCATTTTACATGCAAAAACACTTTCTGCAATTTCACCCTAAAACCTATTTTGGTATCTAGTGAAATAAATTCCTGCGCTTGTTATTCTTTTCGGCATGAAACTTTTGCTCTAGATGGATTTCGGTATCTCTTAAGTGTGTCACCCTACGGTTCGCGAATAATACGGACATGATCGAGACCCCTCTTAGATCAATAATCAGAAGTGGGACCTGGAGGTCCATACTGACTCACACACATTCAGCGATGACTTTCTTGTGATCGTGAGAACCTTTTACGCTAGTATCTTAATCCCTTTGTTTCGCGATATATTACATGTCCGAGATTCGATCATCGGTATCTCCATACCTAGTTTGATCTCGTTACTAACATGTACTCTTTACTCGTTCCCGTGATATAACATTCTAGTGATCAAGTCACTTGCTTGCAAGCTAACCAATGTGATATCACCGAGAGGGCCTAGAGCATATCTATCCGTCATCGGGATGAACAAATTCCACTCTCGATCCATGGGCCTCAACATAACACTTTAGTAGTACTGAACCCATGTTTATAATCACCCTGTTATGGTGTGACGTTTGATGTTATCAAGATACTCTTCCGGTGTTAGTGATTGACATGATCTCATGGTCTAAGGATTAGGATCACGTTGTATGATGTTATAGCAATATAAACTCAATGACTTTGATCGTAATGCTATACTTCGGATGAATGTTCATCACACCATTACACTAATGTTGTGACCTCGTTATTAACAACATCCAATGTCTATTATCAAGAAATCTTGATCATCTTGTTAATTGATACGTCGGAAACGTATCTATAATTTTTGATGCTCCATGCTTGTGTTGTATCTACTTTGCTTTGCTTTGTCTACACTTTGAGGTGTTTTTATATCTTTTCTGGAACTAACCAATTAACAAGATGCCAAAGTGCCAGATGCCTGTTTTCTGTTGTTTTTGGTTTCAAATAAGTTAGTAAATAAATATTCTCGGAATTGGACGGGACAAACGTCAAAGTCAATTACTTTCCGTGGGGAACAACAAGTCCAGAGGGGAGCCGGAGAGGCCGACCAGGGGGGCCAGACCCACCCTAGGCTCGGGTGGGCCCTACCCCGCACCTGGGAGGGGTGTGGGGCCACTGGCGGCCGCCTCGGCCTCCCCCTTCGTCTATAAGAAGCCTTTGACCCAAAAACCCTAAACAATCTAAAAGAAATCCACGAAAACCGCCGTAGCGCCGCGTCCACTAAAAGGGAGATTCGGGGGACAGAAAGTCTCTATTCCGGCACCCTGCCGCGACAGGAAAGTGCCCTCGGAGCCATCTCCATCAAGTAGATCTACCTTGTGATATTGTGATCATGAGCTTTGTAATCAAGTAGATCTACCTTGCTACTCAAATGCTTTAATAGATCTCTGCTCTCCCCATGTGTGTGAAAGTGACAGTGTGCATGCCATGGTGGCACTTAGGTTTGAGTCTACATAAATACTCTTTGTGCTTTAACAGATCTATGCTTTTCCCCACGTGTGTGAAAGTGACAGCGTGCATACCGTGTGTGGCACTTTGGCTAGATTGAATATTTGTTATGAGTTACATTTGGAGTTGGATGTCTCTATGAAGTTGTGGTGTTTGTTGGAACCATCTAGCGCTCAATGTGACAGTGTGGGGTTATCTAGATTGGGAAAGGCGTACTTTGAGGAGTGCTGTTATAGCCCTACCGATGATTAGAGTGTCCAACCGGAGAGTAGTTAAGAGTAGTATCATGAAGAGAGGATATTTATATGAGAGAGTGTTCACTAGTGAAAGTATGATCCCTAGGCCTTGTTTCTAAACATTAAAACACCGTTTGCATCTAGATATGTTGCATGTTTGCTTGCTTCCAGTCTTTACCTCACCATCAAGCTCCATCAAAGCTATTTTCTGGCACCGTTACCACTTGTATTTCACTATCTCTTCGCCGAACTAGTGCACCTATACACCTGACAAGTGTATTGGGTGTGTTGGGGACACAAGAGACTTCTTGTATCTTGATTCCAGGATTGCTTGAGAGGGAATACCTTTGACCACTTCCTCCCTAAGTTCGATAAACCTTGGGTAATCCACTTAAGGGAAACTTGCTTTTATTCTACAAACCTCTGCACTTGGAGGCCCAACAACTGTCTACAAGAATAGAAGTGCGTAGACATCAAGCTCTTTTCTAGCGCCGTTGCCGGGGAGGTAAGGTAAAAGGTACTCACATCTTCCGGTGTGAGTGCTCAAAGTTATTTCCTTTATATTCTGCAATTTTGTCTTTTTGTTTCTTGTTTTCACTAGTTAGGCTTAATGGACAACAACAAAAAAATTAGAGAGCTTTATAGTGTTTATCTTGAGTTAGGACATGAAGTGTTTGAAGAGAAAATTAAAAAACCTATGGAGCTATATTTGCATGCTAATAGCAATGTTATTAGTATGAATTCTTTGGACACCATTGTTGCTAATGCTATGGAAACTTCTAAGCTTGGGGAAGCTAGTTTCGATGAAAATGATCTTTTTAGTCCCCCAAGCACAAAGGAGAAAATTTACTTTGATGATACCAAACCTCCAATTTATGATGATTACAATGATGTGTATGATATTTTCAGTCCACCTACTATTGAGGAGAAAACTAATTGTGATTATAATACGCCTCCTATATTTGATGATTATGGTGATGAGAATAATAATGATAGCTATTTTGTTGAATTTGCTCCCACTCTAATTAATAGGAATGACTATGCTTATGTGAAGAGTAATAATTATTATATGCATGTGGCTCATGATAATAATGTTTTATGTGATAGTTATATTGTTAATTTTATTCATGATTCTACTGAAAGTTATTATGAGAGAGAGAAACATGGTTTTATGCATCTCAAAAATATTAAGTTTCCCCTCTTTATGTTGAAAGTCTTGAAGTTGCACTTGTTTTGTTGTCCTATGCTTGGTGTTTTGTGCTTTCATGACTTGTTTCTTTACAATATTCCTATTCATAGGAAGTGGGTTAGACTTAAATGTGTTTTGAATTTGCTTCTTGATGCTCTCTTTTAAATCAATTCATATTTCTTATGAGAGCATCTTCTCAAACTATCAAGCCTAACTTAAAGGCATTAAAGAAAAGTACTTGTTGGGAGATAACCCAAGAGTTTTCATGAGTCTTGGAAGTTATTACCTCTGTAATGACCTCTCCTTATCCTTTTTGTTTGCTTTTGGTGCCAAGAATGACCTCTAATGAGAGGGAAGTAAGATTTGGGGAGTTGCTGTCCCGAAACAGATTTATGTCCTCCACCATAAAAATTCGTGAGGAGTCTTTGTAAGTCGGATTGAGATGAAAATTTACAAATAAATCTCCCAGTATGTTATCTAACTTTCGTTAGTTCAACACTTTTTGATTTGAGTAACAGAAGGCCTTCGAAAAAATCGGTTTCTACCTGCTGGTCTGTTTTGACAGATTTCTGTCATTATTTGCATTTGCTTCTTATTGATTCCTTTTTGGGTTCTTTTTGGAAAATTGAACTGTTTGAGGGAATTGCTACAGTAGATTGTGTTTTTAGTGAAAAGCCTTGCTGTTCCAAATCTTTGCCAGAGGTCTAATATATTTTGAATGCACTAATGTTACTAATGAAGATTGTGTGAAGTTTTGTATGAAGGAAAATTTACAGGTGTAGAGAGATAATGATGTAATGAGATGAAGAATGGACAAAAGCTCAAGCTTGGGTATGCCTCCCCGTGTCACCCCAATAAATATTCAAGAGGTACAAGCGTCAAAGCTTGGGGATGCCCAAGGCATCCCCTTCTTCATCAATAAAAAGCTCAGGTCTTTCTAGACACTTTGTTTTTATTGTTTCATGCATTGTTGTGTTGTTCTTGGAGCGTCTTAGTTTTCGTTTTTGGTTTTTGTTTGCTTAGTTTGATTGAATAAAGTTGGTTTATCACAACACACCTTTTTGGAGAGAGACACACTCTGTTTTCATTGCCTAGAACACTCTAGTTTTCACTCTTATTGTTCTGTGAGTGTTCTCTTTTGCTAGCACTGTGTTTAGCCTTAGTTTTCTTGAGCTTTCAGCTTAGAACTTTTTAGTTCTTCTTTGTGGATTTGTGAGACAAGCTCACTGGTCTTTATTGATTATTATCTTTGTGATTTGTTTCAAATAGGTTGTTTGGTGTTGGAAAAGAGTAGTAAGTTCTTGCTTGTAAGTGCAAGAGGAGCTTGCATTGACTGTGACTTAGACTTTAGCATGACATGCTAGGCGTTGTTTTGACCTTATGCCTAGTGATTATTGCTATAGCATGAATTTTTCCAAACAATTCGGACTTAGAGGAGCTTGCATTGACTGTGACTTAGACTTTAGCATGAATTTTAGCATGCAAAAGCATAGTATTGTGGTATTCTCCTATGATGCTTTGTTTGGGTTGACTTGGCACATGCTCACACCATGTTATGACTATGAACAAGTAACCATAGCCTCTATGATCATTTAGTCCTTGACTTGTATTACCACTCTATGCTTTGATTAGTAATGTTTTGTCGCTCTACATGATTATGGCCATTATTGCTCTCTTAGTTGGTTGCTCCCAGTATTTTGCTAGCCTCCACTTGTGTGAGTAAGCTCTACTCATGCTTCCAACTCCCAAGAAACTAAGTTATTCCAAAGTGTCCACTATAGACTCCTATGCATGATGTGTTACACCATTCCAAGTATATTCTTGTTTTCAACTATCTTCCAATTAAAAACCATTTTGTTATGTGAAAACTTAGTGATTAAAGCCCTCACAAACTTGATGGCACACTTTATATTCTTTGCCCCTAATAAACTTGAACAATTGTGTCATCTATGTTGTATATGCTTGCAATTATACGTTGGAATTGGTAGTATCGTGCTGTCACGGGGAACGTTTTCAACATTGCACTTGTACTTTGTACTCAGTTGATATCATGCTCTTTTGTCTATGGATGTCACCGGTGTGAAATAAAGAGGGAATTTGTAAGTCCATGGAGTTTGTATCCTGTGTTAGAGAAACTCCTAGGCCGCTAGCCTAAGCCATGCCTAATCATGGTGGAAACTTGCAGCATCACCATAGTGACATCTATGAAGCATTTTTCTTATAAAAAAAGAGACACATTGAGAAAAGGAGGAAAGAGAGAAAAAAATCACCATATTCCCAGGGTAAATAAGAAGATTGCTGAGATGCTCATTGTCCCTTGCCTTGTCATTTTGGTTATGGGAAAGCTCATCTACCATGTGCAAGGGGTACCCCGTTGGCGGTTCTCAATGATATGCAAATACTTACAATAACAAGAACTTACAGGTGACTAAAGTTGAGTAGCATGAGGTGTGGCCCTCGTATTCCAGGGACTTGAGGTTGCCAACTTATACTTCGCCAAGCATATACTCCATCTTTGTTCACTTTAACCTTAATCACTTCAAGATGCTTATGATCGGGGCAATGAGGGCTGAAAGCTAACAAGTACCATAATTTTTGGAAGCTCTTTTTGAAACTTGAAATCCCTGCTTCCTTTATAAAAGGCCTTTCTTCCACCATTATTGAGTCTCCACCTTCTACCTTTAGGCACCATTAAGAGAGCATAGTTGTCATTCTGTGTGCAGTGTTCCAAAGCTTATTAATTGATGCATATTGTGATATTACTTGTACTTGTGCTATTTTTTTCTAGTCACCCTTGTGAACTTTGAAGGCGTCCTATGCATCTATATTGCTACTCTACGATGGACAAACTGATTTCCACTATGCCATGTTTTCTGTATGTGAAACAAACAAACGTTTTTCAATGCATGTTATTCATGATCTTTGTTTGTAGCTTGCCATGTTGCATGCATAGTTACTATGTCCTATTGTTAGAACTCCATCTTTCATGCACATGTTTAGAGTTCTTTGATCCCAGATTTCAATGCGAGCAAATAGTTTGATCTTTATTGTGAGGGTGCATGTCACCTCAAAAATTATTCTTTTATCACTTACCTACTCGAGGACGAGCAGGATTTAAGCTTGGGGATGCTTGATACGTCGGAAACGTATCTATAATTTTTGGTGCTCCATGCTTGTTTTGTATCTACTTTGCTTTGCTTCGTCTACACTTTGAGGTGTTTTTATATCTTTTCTGAAACTAACCTATTAACTAGATTCCACAGTGCCAGATGCATGTTTTCTGCTGTTTTTGGTTTCAAAAAAGTTAGTAAAAAAATATTATCGAAATTGGACGGGACAGACATCAAAGTCAATTACTTTCCATGGGGAACAACAAGTCCAGAGGGGAGACGGGGAGGCCGGCCAGGGGGGCCAGACCCACCCAATGCACGGGTGGGCCCTACTCCACGTCTGGGAGGGGCGTGTGGCCCCTGGCCGCCTGAAAGTATAGAGATGTCGCCTAGAAGGGGTGAATAGGCAATTTCAAAACTATTACGGTTTTGGCTTGATAGAATGCGGAACTAAACTAACGTTTGCTTTATGTTTGACACAAAAAGCAACAAAATAATATCGCGGGCGTGCCAGTATACAAAGTATACACAAAAAGAAAAGTAACATAGGGAAACAATATCTTTATTGATTCTTTGCGAATTATAAAGTATAATTTCCCACAATTACAAATATTGTGCCTTGATAAACATCTGACTTGGATCAACGATTGTATAGTTCCAAATTCCCGGGGCCTCGCGAGACACCCGGTTAATTACATCCATGGGATCAAGCCGCGGAATACCTCCGATTAAGTTGCGCTGATGATCGTCGTTGTTTAGATAATCTTGAGAGTAGGAAGATTAGCTTTGTCCCGCCGAAGCACAATCATATATGCTATCTCGACGTGCATAATAATGAGAGATTTATTTGACAAGGAGGGTGTATTTTGCCTCGTCGGTGCCCAGCCATATGGCCCTCGCCTTATCAAAGTAGTGTTGCTTTTGCCTCGTCGGTGCCCAGCAACGGTATGACTATCTCATCAAAATTACGACGTGTTGATGGCATAATGACCGAGCTTCGTCGTCACTTCATAGTGTAGTCTAGCCTCGTCGACACTAGACATAAGATGATGTATGAGCATCGACCTTCATCTCATAGAGATTAGATCGTAAATTCGAGATAGGCAATTGATGAAGTGTTGCCTTACTCGTTTTATCAACCGAACTCCTTCATAAGGATCGAGGTTGAGCACCGCCGATATAGTTGAAACAACCGGACGATGACTTTGACATAATCCCATATGAACGACCTCGATGAAACAGTCGCTGCTATGGTTGTGGCATAATTATTTTATGCACTTTGCATGAACGACTTCGGTGAGGCCGTCGCTACCATAGTTGTGATAATCTTCATGGCCGACCCTGACAAAAGGTCGCACCATGGTACTGGTGATCCACATGGCCGCCGACCTTAATAAAACAATGGGGCCATGGTTGTAACGATTAACGGTTACCCCTAGCATCCCACACGGATGATCTAGAGCAGCCATGTTGAGACAAAACCAATGATACCAACAAATCTTATATCATCTCATCTTGCAAATAGGACTTCATGGATGGCGGAAGTAGTAGCGGCATCTTGACGCAGCTGATCGACTCCGGCGTGGTGTTGGAATTAAGAACTTTGTGGTCTAAACGGTGTTCTCACGTGGCCGGAGCAGGGCTTCGCAACTGCGTCGCCCATGCTGCATGTGAATTTTCCTGGAGCAGGGCTTCGCTATTGCGTTACCCGTGCGGTGGTGTGTAGAGCAGCGCGTCGGCCAGCTCTTTCTGTCTGCCTCCTCTTTTCTATTCAACCAAATCAATGATGCGATTCAATCTAAAAAATATTTTACCTTTGAAAACACGGAGGGCTGATACAACATGTCGAGGAAGGTGTGACCTCACACGGTTATCACAGCTCCGGTAACCTACATCCGATGCAGCCCGCCGGCCGACAAGCGGCCAGCTTGATCTGGACTTTGTATCTTGGCTTGGTGGTATATAGCTATATATGTGGAAGAGAAGATTAACGTGGGAGTAAAAGAAATTTCATCATTGCTCCGCTCCTCATCGTGGAGCACCGTAGCCTGGCGGCCGTGCCGTCTCCCCCTCCGGGATGTGCGTGCGTGCTCTTATATATAGGTAGCCGCTGACCATCCTCTTGTGTCGCACGGCGGAACCCGTTTAAAACAGAAACGAGTTTATCTATTCTTATCCAATCGTTTATTTGCGACAACGGCAATCCGTTTTGATCGCACTGATATTTACGTGCACGCTAAGTAGTCCAATAGCTCTTGCTGCCATCGATTATTGAATCCGCATGCAGCTGATAGATGTGAGACAAACTAAGTAGCTAGCTCATTTGCACTTACACGTGCACTTTTAATCTTTCGAAAATCAGAAGTCTTGACCAGTTTGTCAAAATTGAAATGTGTTTTTACCATTGTAACGCACATGATTAACTCCATAAAATGAGTCCAACATCGAATATATATTCTTTCGCAAATATTTTGCACCTTGCAGGACTCACGTGGCATAGACAAGGTCTTTGTAATATATACTTATATTATGAACTTCTGGTACAAAAATTCATCAAACAAATGCCCTCCGCCGAGTGTAGTGCGTGTGGCGAAGCAAACGGACTATACTCGGGGAAAAAAAGGAGCTAAGATATAAAACCCTTTCTTTGACAGTGTAAGGTATAAAACTCTTAGTCCAATTAAGAACTGAACTTGAATAAACGTCGAGAGAGAGTCATGCTTGGCTATAGATGTTTAGTCCAGAATCTTTCCGGACGTATACTCCATATACATGTCTTATGAATTGAAGAGGTTATTTGCTGCTCGTCACACAGTTCAACTAGCCATCCAATATTCTCGTTCAGACTGCCTTGAAGTACAAGCAGAAAATTCATGCTTCAAACAACAAGCAAGAGGGCTCATCGAATCAGTGTGTTCATACATATTGCGCTGATAGAAACTTATGTTGCCAAACTAGATAGATCCTTGGGCTAACCAAGTGTTAAACTGTAGTATATGTTCATACTACACAGCATGGAGTGATAGGTGGAATGATTATGACAATCTATGGTGAAATACTCATACCATATCCGACAAAGAAATATGTGAATTTAATAGCGAATAGCCATGATATTATCTTATAAACACCCATAAGGATGAGTACAATTACAATAAAATATGGCGAAATACTCATGCCATGTTCTAAGAGAAAACTCTCTCATTTTATATATTCCCATCGCGACCAGGTGCAAATGGTGCCAGCCGATGAGGTAGTTCTTCGGTTTGCCCAAGATTTGGCTGATGCAAAGAACTAATTTATCAAGTTAGATGCGACCGTACAATGATATATGGTGCCAGCCATCACACTTGAATGGTTTCACAGAACGACAATGGCCACACAGGTGTGCCTTCCTGCTCACCTGAATTCTCCCAAGTTTGATGCAATCATAGATGATGCCAGCCGTCAGACTCGAAGTGTTTCACAGCTTGATGATGACCGCACTGGCGCACCTTGCTGCTCCCAATATTTAAAGTATCGGAATACCATCGACATTGTAGATCAACTAGGAGAGGGCGATGGTACCCCTAGTTTTGTTATCTTGGTCACTAAGGGATAATCCGCCCAGTGTTGTTGTCATGGCCACCAAGGGATGATGCCCCCAGCATTGTTGTCATGGTCACGAGGGGATGATACCCCCCATGTGAAACATTGGTTGATGTAGAATGCTAATCGTTGGACAAGCGTCAATGGTGTCATGCACGACGAACGGTGTCATTGAGTAGAAATGCCTTATCATGGATGCACAATGAATAGTTAGGGAACTTATTATTCTCCCTTAAGACCACGAGCATAAATAAGAATCATGGCAAGAGAAAACACAGAAAAGGAGGAAAAGAATTTTTTTATAGATTTGGGATGTTGGCTCTCCCATGGAACACCAGTTATGAACGCGACGTTAGAAAAAGGTAATCCAAGAGCTAATCATCAGGAACTGTCGAAGGACCATAACAGTCGTGGATAGATAACTTAACTTCTGTGAGTGTATGTGAAAAAACAACATAATTTCATGATGCCTTCAGAGGGATGGGAATTCATACTCTAAACTTCATGCGTCTTGATGATCCCACGACTTCATCATGTCCCATGCGCATGCCTCAAGAACACAAAGACATAGGAAAGGATGATTAAAGTAATATGGTTATAGGATAATTGGCTTGGCGATTTTTTTTATGGCCATGTTGAGGGTTGGTACGTGACTACTCCCCTCCTTCATTCAAATGAGTCCCCTACTTCTTGACTTGCTTGATGTAGACTTGCTTTTTTGGTTGACTCTTTTTTTTGTATTGAAGTATTGCTTGAATTTCACAACTTTTGATGGGATTTCCTCATTTGTAGGAGAGGATTTTGTTGAACTTTTTGGATGATATTCCTTCACGATTGCTAGGGAACTCACCTTCAGAATTTAAAGAGCAGCCACACACCTTTGTGAACTACGTAGACCCTCATAGGCATTTTGGCTATGGTGGAAGAACACCCTGGAGGTGTCAAGAGGCTCACACTGAACTCAACTTTTGTTGACCAGGCATGCCTTTCTTGCTCTTTTCCTATAGGCTACCCCAGGGCATCGTGCCTCTGTGAGCCTAAAACATGGCAAGAAACATGAGAAGTATGGAACCTCCGAGCAGAAGTATCCCAAGTATTTTCACCACCCTTGCTGAAAGCATACACTTCATCATGTGTCATGTGTAGTGGGTATAAGTACCGCTCCACTTTATTTATGCCACATGCGCCACCTTCAAACTAGCTCGAGGGTGCTCAAGTCTTCAATCCCTAGCATGGTGTGTTTAGGGAAAGCCGTTATTGTAGGGCATTGATGCCCATGGTTTTTTTTTAATTTTGATTTTTAGGGAAAACAGAAAAGAAAGAATAAAAGAAGAAAAAACAAAGAGAAATAGAGAAAGAAGCGTGCATAGATGATCACGCGTAGTATTTCTTTAGGTACCTCCCATTAATAGGAGGCATTGGACGTTCTTCATGTTGATTGATGAGCTAATATGCACCGCCATCATACACTTGCTCAATAACAAATGGTCTTTCCCATTTAGGCTCTAGTTTTCCTTTATCTTTACCTTTTACCACAATGGGGCGCCTAAGTACAAAAACAAGTTCTCCCTTCGGAAAACTCAATGTATTAACAAGTTCGTCATACGCACGCACCATGTTGCGATGATATAACTCTAAATCTTGGATTGCATTTAGTCGATCTTCTTCCAAGGAATCTAGCTGCTAAAAGCGCAGCCGAATTTGCTCGTCTTGGGTAATCTTATCATGAATGGCCACTCTTAGGAATAGAAGCTTCACCTCTAGAGGAAGAACAACCTCACTCCCATATACCAGGGAGTAGGGTGTAGCTTGAGTTGGCGTATGAACCGTAACACGGTATGCCCATAAGGATCCATAGAGACGATCATGCCAGTCACGATGATCTTTATGAAATATCTTTTTCAAAATCTGGCCAAGGGTCTTATTTAAATGCTTCAGTTAATCCATTGGCTTGTGGATAATATCTCGTGGAATAATTCCATTGGATTATATATTTGGCCATGAACTCATTTTACGGGACTTAAAATCCTTGGCATTATACGAAGTAATGCGATGTGGAATTCCAAAGCGATTAATAATATTACGCTCTAGAAATGTTATAAAATTGTCACTGTTCACTTCTCTTAGTGGTACTTCTAGAAGTATTCTATTGCTGCAAGTATGAACTTGTGCCCCTAGAAGATGGCGGGTCAAATGGACCAATGACATATACACCCCATGCATCAAAAGTCTGTGTAGGTATAGTCGGATGTAGTGGAACTGATGCTTGATGCTTTATAACACCATGAATTTGGCAGCTATGACGTGACCTTGCTACTGCAAGACAAACTGTCACAGTCCCTGGCCAGTAGTAACCACTTATCTTGATAGTATGATACATTTTGGTTCTACTTTGATGCCCATCGCATACACCATGATGGACTTCTTGCAGAGTTTGTTCTGCTTCATTTCTGGACACACACCGTAGTAGCATCATTTGCCCCAAAAAACATCGATATAAAGTTCTTCCTTTAACCACATAGGAAGGAAGGCGTCGCTACAACCCATTCATTTCCATATATCATCTAGGAGTGCCCCATGATTAAAGTAATGAAGGAATAGCTTGCATATCTTGTATATATTATTGACTTGGCGAATAATGAATTGAGATTCGCCATTATGCATGTCCATGGAAAGTGCTAGTCGAGAAGGCTAAAAATAAAAGCCTCCCATTCTTACACATTATTGGAACACTCTTCTTTAGGTAGGGAGAAAGAATGTTGTATGGTACCCCCGGCCTCTAGGTGTTTGGAATACCAATCGAGATTCAACTCGTCGTTTTGTTTCTCCATTGGCGTACAACTTTGTATAAGAGACTCAACTGAAATATAGTCTGCATTGAACTCAATGTGAGTGACAAACATATCGGGCAGCTTGGCAAAGAATGAGGAGTCATTGGGTATATGATGTGTTTATGGGGTCGGTGGGAGCACTAAGAGTGTGTCTGTGACACTATACACACATGCTTGAAGACTACATGTGGTATTCACAAATTACACCAGAATTAATGTGGATGTTGAGTCATATAAACAACATGAAAGAGCTGCCTGTAATCAAGGATGTGCCCCCTTGTAGAATGTAGACCAAAGGAATGCAAGGTAGTATAACTCAGTGTCTCCTTATTTTCCCCTTCCAGCATATGTACCTTGCTTATTTTGAGGAGGGAGACCACACTTTATACATGTATATAGCCCTCCAACCCAAGAGACGCCAAAAGAGTCGACCAAACGGAGAAGTTCAACTCTGGCGTAAGGTCTTCAGTATTTTTTATGACATTGAGCAAGACACGTTCATGCCCAAGGATGGGATTTTGTTTCAAGATGACACACATGACTTCATGACTCAAGTAGATGAGTGCTTGCATCTCGGACGAGACCAACACATTATCAGTGAATTAGAACATGAGTTTTGTTGCAAGGTTACGGGATAAACAACACCCCCCTCAAGAACCATTGTGCTGACACCACCGACAAGATTGACCAAGTCCAAATGATCTTTTTTGTCTGCTCACAATAAGCAGGGAACACATCACAGAGATATATTGTCTGTTAAGGACATAACTTTGGCACCAGTAATGTTTGAATGTACGAGGATATCAGAAGACAAGATGTTGAGTCGCACATCTACGCTGGCTCAAAAATGTTATTGAGTCACCTTGCACATGATGGAGTAATGACTATCGTCCTCATCTTCGCATGGAAATTTTGGCATGCAAGAAGATGCTTATATTGGCGTGTGTGATGCTCTCACACAAAAATATCGAGGCACAATGGATTCTCCATCTACTTTACATGCCGATAAGCAAAGCCACAACTAGGCTTCATGAAAATTAGCAGAAACTGATGTAGCCGCCAAGACAGAAAACTCTGCCGAAAAGAAGAAATATAACATAAATAACTATGGTAGTGTTCCATTCTTTCAGCCATACATGTCAAGGTTCATCAATGACGTTGTTGGCGCAAAGCACATTTTTTCTAGGACCATGTCCTTTTTATTCTGATGCTATATGTATGAATCATGTACCATATTTTGTATCTGAACATGCCCCCAAATAAGTGTTGGATAGGTCAAAGAGAGAGTCAGGAAGTAGTTTTGGAACCTTGCACTTGGTAATCAACTCAAATTTACCTTGCATGTGTGAACTTGCCGAGGTGATTGCTATTTATTCTTGGGAATTTGATATAATCTCATGACACTAGTCCAAGTTATGTATGGAATTTGTTAACCATATGAATATTTCAGCTGCTCTTTTAATTGGCAATGTAACCGTGGCAAAACTAATGCCACAATTCAAAAAGCACTCGGGTTATCATGACATCCATGCTTTTCTCAAAAAGGAACAACCTAGGTAGGTAGCTTATATCCATTTAGGAAAATGAAACATATGTTGGTAAGAAATACTTGCCATAAAGAACATATGTCTTTTTTCATAAGAAATGTGAAGAGATGTCGAGAGTCCACATCTCATAACAGAACAATGTATATTGCAGCCAAAGTTTGGCGCAAGAGAAATAATGTGTATTCTGGCAAAAGTGCATGCCACAAAAGAGTTATTTTAGTTGTAGCACAATTTGATGTGCCACAAGATGAATCAATGTAGATTCATGTATATTCCCAGGAAGGTCCACACAAGTACAAGGCCAAATGTTACAGCATACAATAGGTCACTCTAAGAAAAGGGATACAATATATTGTAGTGACATCTCGTGCCCCATGATAGTTAAATGTATGTAGTGGTGCAAACCTCAAAGAGAGTAGATTGAAGGAAAATACTCGCCCTAAAGAAAATGTGGTAGCGAATGACCATGCTACATTTGATGATTCAGGGTAGTGAATGTTGCCACTCCACCTGTAGCTTTGGATGTAGGTTGAAAGTCAACACCACTCTGTATAACTTCATCAATTCTATTGTGACCGTTTAGCTTCAACGGTGCAATTCAGTAATACAATTAAGAGATTTCACAGTTACACCTGAACCATGATGATCTTCTTTATTTTGAGCATGCGAAATGTTTAATGTCTACAATGCCAACGACTGAACTCAAAGGGGTTCACATTGGTGGCCTGCTTCAGTTCCACATAAATATGTATATGTGTGGGTAAAGGATTGTACCACTTAGTAAATTTATCAACTACACTGCGACCGTCTAACTGCTACGGTGTCAGCCGGTGGAGTTGAAAGGTTTCACATTTCCACAACGATGCTATGATTTGGTTCACGGCTCCGATGATGATTTTAGAATAATTTAACGAGAACCCTTTTGTGTCCTTCAATAACCATTTGTATAGGTTAAACATGGTTACCTAGCCAAGAATAATTATACATGTACTTCTGAATTATACATACGCAGCCATGCACATATGCTATGATTAACAAATTTGAGGGGATGCCACAACATTGGCTATCCCAACAAAAATTCTTCAAGTGCCAACTTCTTTAAGAATTCTTGTCAAAATATAGCCGACAACTCTTCTTTTAGAGCATCATAGCAACAATAAATAGGTGTTAAGATTTGACCTATTAATCTTGCCCCCAGTCATTAGGATCGACCAGAGACATATCTTACTGAATGTACGAACCCCAAGCTATGATCACTTAGGAGGCTTTATTTATGGGGTGTTGGTCGACTCATCACCTTGTATCATATGTATGCAAGCTGTTATATATGCAGCATCACACACTGTAACAGCCCCAACAAAACATGAATGTCATTGAGCACATGGACAAAACCATTGACGCCTTGGTACATGTTTCAATAAACCACAAGAGCACTTTTAACATGTGTATTTCACATCATTTCACTTTCCGAAATTGATCTTCCAAGGAAAGAACCAATAATAGGGCTTGTTAATGTGATGCTCTAGAACCATTCTTTTAGGTAGTAATTTGAGGTGGGTAAGGTTTCAATGTCAGGTCATGTCTCTAGCCTTAGTAGTGCAAGCTAGTGGCAGGGGAAGAACACAATATACTGGATAAAATTCTTTGATCCGCACCCCAATGTGTTATATATAAAAATACCCATGAGCTTTGCGATCCAACATCGAATTACAACCGCAAGCCATCCATCAAGCGTGACATGGATTTGTTTAGCATGTAATGACGCACATGATTTGGGCATGCAGGACGCCTCCTTTTTTATTTTTTTGGAATGTCTCAATGCATTAGCTTTGGACAGAGGAACCACTGGCAAAGAGAATGGAGTGTAGCCGATCAGTGATATTATTTTTAGAAGCACTCAATACATGCTCGTACATTTTTTTAAAGCAAGGATTCTTGTATGAAGCTTCCAATGACCCAAGCAAGAAGAACTCTAACAAGAAGAATCTTATAGTCATAATCTTTGACATGAAGAGAATGGAAGAAAGGTGCAAGGATGCCATGCATTCTTTTAGTAAGGACATGGAGCACCAGAAGGGAGCATGTCCTATGCATATACTTTCTCCGTTTCAAAATATAAGATGTTTTAGATTTATAAAAAGAATATATCTAGACTTGATTTAGTGTGTAGATTCACTTTAAATATGAGTGAACCTATATACTAAAACTAATCTAGATACATTTGCTTAACAAAGCTAAAATATCTTATATTATGACACGGAGGGAGTATTATAATTTATCAGCACTCGTGATTTTCATATTTCTGAGTGAGAGTATCACCCATGTCACTGCTGCGGGATTGTATCGAGTAGGCAAAATCTTCTACTTCTTGATACATGTTTTTTATAGGTGAGCGGGGATGCTATAAGCATATATTTGTTTGCTCTCTTTAAATTCTTCAAACAAAGGAGTCGTCGAGATTATTTGGACGAGTGAGAATAGCCGTGAGAGATCAGCGGCCACATCTGTGAGGCTCATCCAAGGTAGCTCAGTAGCTGGCTCTTGAACATCATGGTGTACTTCACTGTCGACGCTAGTGTAGCCGACACTGCAGGGAAGAAAAACTTAAGTGAAGGTGCTAATACACACGCATGACGCAAGCTTGCACCATTGTTAGTTCTTTTGACCATAGAACTCGTTGGCCTGCATACATATCTGTCACAACACATGTGGTATCCTGGCCATGTCACTTGTAGGAGATTGACGTCATCATGTCAACACCGTTGAGATTTATCGAGTTATGACATTATATCAGACGTAGAGTGGGCTCATTGACCATTACCCACGTCACAGTAATTGAAATCATGAACCAACACGCTGTAGCATGTCAAAAAAATTAAACCCTTCATGGTACGGGTGGATGTAGAGCTTGTTTGCAAGCCAATGAGGCATTAGTCGAAACCGAAGTAGGCATGGAGTCAGAAAATTCTTCATGTTTTCTTTTGATAGTGATGGAAGAGGAGGACTCGCTCATGACAGGGAGTCCTTAGATTAGTTCATCACCATGCAAAATAATTTCATGAGCTTTAGTGTGAAGCTCCAATTACAAGACCGAGATATCTATCATACATGTGATGGAACTCCTTTTTCTTAAGCACACATTCGTCCATGTGCCTGAACTTTTGGGTCTCAATTTTTTTTTCTCCATATATCGTCTCAGTAGAGGGAAGATAAGTATTGGTGTTTCTAGCGCCATAAGGAGGACGCTTAGCTAAATGGGTCTACCATCATGTGGTGGTCTTGACGGCAATTTCATGTAACACACCAGCAAAGATTTGTGAGCAGAGGCAGAGACCGTACATGGCATATTCTCAAAATAGCCCCTGTTGTTTATGTCACTGATAGCTTAGCTTTTCCGAACTGCAAGCGTCCGGGTAATATTCACCACATTTACGTGAAGTTGGATAAAGAAAGAGAAAAAGAAAAACTGGTTATACATGGCAGCCTATATGTATGATCTCACCCTCTCAGGGGTGAGGTTTAGCTCACATGAATACAGGTGCTAGTATGCTGCACCAAGTTTCTGATTTGCACCCGTCCTGCCATCATCATGGCCGGTTCACAGTGGGCCATTAATTGCCGATCAAAATATGGCGACAATCGTGTCAGTCGGTGGACAGTGCCATCAAAAATAGTCTATCAGTGAAGGGCTTGTAATTCTGCCCTTTTCCACAAAAGATATATTTTTTGTAGTAACTCCACAATTTGATACTTGAAAGATAGTTGTATATACTGTGTGCGGGCTACGCACACAAAGAACACTTTTTTTTAGGGACACAAGCTGCACTTGTTGGTTGGATAAAACATGACCATAAAGGTCGTGGGTTTCAAGCCGCGTGCACCGTACGTGCGCACATATTTTAACTTCACTTCTTGCCGACGAAATTTGTTTTCAAAGGAGAATTTTCTTTCAGCGGCAAAATCTTGCAAAAACGATCCGAACTTGCGGACATAAATGGAACGTGGGTGACACACGCACACAGGTGTTTCCACAAGTGCACCACCAGGAGGATGCGTGCATGATCCATGCACTACCCTTTCAGTCAAAAGGAACAGTTATTGCAGTTCCTTTACTTGGGTGCATGCAAAATTGCAAACACGCGCAAGATACTTATCAGAGGTAGAGCGTCGGCTCATCCGAAAAAACTGGATGACGATTGGAGCACAGCAAAGATGGGAGGAGAATCGGGTCCCACCAGGCGTGCCATTTTGTTTGACACGAAAAAGCAATAAAAAAAATATCACGGGCGTGCCAGTATACAAAGTATACACAATAAAGAAAAGTAACATAGGGAAACAATATCTTTATTGATTATTTGCGAATTATAAAGTATAATTTCTCACAATTACAAATATTGCGCCTTGATAAACATCTGACTTGGATCAACGATTGTATAGTTCCAAATTCCCGGGGCCTCGCGAGACACCCGGTTAATTACATCCACGGGATCAAGCCGCGGAATACCTCCGATTAAGTTGCGCTGATGATCATCGTTGTTTAGATAATTTTGAGAATAGGAAGATTAGCTTTCTTCCGCCGAAGCACAATCATATATGCTATCTCGACGTGCATAATAATGAGAGATTTATTTGACAAGGAGGGTGGCTTTTGCCTCGTCGGTGCCCAGCCATATGGCCCTCGCCTTATCAAAGTAGTGTTGCTTTTGCCTCGTCGGTGCCCAGCAACGGTATGACTATCATCAAAATTACGACGTGTTGATGGCATAATGACCGAGCTTCGTCGTAACTTCATAGTGTAGTCTAGCCTCGTCGACACTAGACATAAGATGATGTATGAGCATCGACCTTCATCTCATAGAGATTAGATCGTAAATTCGAGATAGGCAATTGATGAAGTGTTGCCTTAATCATTTTATCAACCGAACTCCTTCATAAGGATCGAGGTTGAGCACCGCCGATATAGACGAAACAACCGGACGATGACTTTGACATATCCCATATGAACGACCTCGATGAAACGGTCGCTGCTATGGTTGTGGCATAATTATTTTATGCGCTTTGCATGAACGACTTCGGTGAGGCCGTCGCTACCATAGTTGTGATAATCTTCATGGCCGACCCTGACAAAACGGTCGCACCATGGTACTGGTGATTCACATGGCCGCCGACCTTAATAAAACAATCGGGCCATGGTTGTAACGATTAACGGTTACCCCTAGCATCCCACACGGATGATCTAGAGCAGCCATGTTGAGACAAAACCAATGATACCAACAAATCTTATATCATCTCACCTTGCAAATAGGACTTCATGGATGGCGGGAGTAGTAGCGGCATCTTGACGCAGCTGATCGACTCCGGCGTGGTGTTGGAATTAAGAACTTTGTGATCTAAACGGTGTTCTCACGTGACCGGAGCAGGGCTTCGCAACTGCGTCGCCCGTGCTGCATATGAATTTTCCTGGAGCAGGGCTTCGCTATTGCGTTACCCGTGCGGTGGTGTGTAGAGCAGTGCGTCCGCCAGCTCTTTCGGTCTGCCTCCTCTTTTCTATTCAACCAAATCAATGATGCGATTCAATCTAAAAAATATTTTACCTTTGAAAACACGGAGGTCTGATACAACATGTCGAGGAAGGTGTGACCTCACACGGTTATCACAGCTCCGGTAACCTACATCCGATGCAGCCCGCCGGCCGGCAAGCGGCCAGCTTGATCTCGACTTTGTATCTTGGCTTGGTGGTATATAGCTATATATGTGAAAGAGAAGATTAACGTGGGAGTAAAAGAAATTTCATCGTTGCTCCGCTCCTCATCGTGGAGCACCGCAGCCTGGCAGCCGTGCCGTCTCTCCCTCCGGGATGTGCGTGCGTGCTCTTATATATAGGCAGCCGCTGACCATCCTCTTGTGTCGTACGGCGGAACCCGTTTAAAACAGAAACGATTTTATCTCTTCTTATCCAATCGTTTATTTGCGGCAACGGCAATCCGTTTTGATCGCACTGATATTTACGTGCACGCTGAGTAGTCCAATAGCTCATGCTGCCATCGATTATTGAATCCGCATGCAGCTGATCGATGTGAGACAAACTAAGTAGCTAGATCATTTGCACTTACACGTGCACTTTTAATCTTTCGAAAATCATAAGTCTTGAGCAGTTTGTCAAAATTGAAATGTGTTTTTACCATTGCAACGCACATGATTAACTCCATAAAATGAGTCCAACATCGAATATATATTCTTTCGCAAATATTTTGCACCTTGCAGGACCCACGTGGTATAGACAAGGTCTTTGTAATATATACTTATATTATGAACTTCTGGTACAAAAATTCATCAAACACTTTACAAGCACAAAACCTAAATACACTAGGATCAACTAAGTGCACCAACAACAAGTTAAGCTAAGCAAGATAGCACAAGATAAATATACCATAAGTGATAAGCAAGATATAAGTACTTCAAGCTCGATGGCTATCACAAGGAAACTAAGCTCGGGTATAGATATAACCAAGCCACGCGAAGACGAAGATGTATTCCCGTGTTCCCTTACAAGTAAGGTATGTCATGTTGGAGAGGTGTGAGATTCCACGAAGGATTTCCCAACGCCATGAAGGCTCACCTTCTTCTCCGAGTCTATCCCACGAAGGAATAGGCCCTTTTCTTATGGATAGCATTTCCTCCACTCCGGAGATGGCAAGCTCCACAACCACTTCACAAGCTCCACGAAGGAGAAGCCCAGGTCTCTTCACAATCTTCTACGAAGAGGACACCGCGGCACCAACCGCCAAGCCACCTAGGAGGTCACCCTCCAAGAGTAAAAAGCTCACGGTCTCTCACTCGAACAAATCGTAATGGAGAGCTCAACACTTATGCAAGAATGCAAAGCAAGACCACCAAGGGTGCTCAAATCCTTCACTCTCAAATCCCACCAAAGCAACAAGTGCTAGGGAGGAATTAGAGAGGAAGAACAATGGTGGAAGTCAACAAATGACTCCAAGATCTAGATCCAATGGGTTCCCCTCACTTAGAGGAGGAATTGGTTGGTGGGTATTGTAGATCTAGATCTCCTCTTCCAAAGCCCTCAAAAAGATGCAAGAATCATAGGAGGGAAGGGGATGGAAGCAAGCTCAAGAGGTTCAACAATGGAGGTCAATTTCGTGGTCAAGAACTCTTAGAAACATTGGGGGAAGAACCCCCTTTTATAGGAGAAAGCAAATATGACCGTTAGAATAAAACTGTGCGAATCCGGTTGAAAGTTCGGTTGGACCGGCTCTAGAACCGGACGGTCCGGTTCTCAGCCCGGAAAACCGGACTCCAACCAGGTTTGGTTACTGACCCCAGCCTCGGTTAGACTCGGAGTAAAAAAACGAAAATCCCGGTTGAATCTCAGTTGAAACCCGGTTGAATCTCGGTTTTCAGGTGCTGTCACCGGACCACCCAGTCTGGGAGCCGGTTGAACCGGATCCACAACCAGAATGAAACAAACTTCACGAAAAATGCAATAACTTTTGCATCCGGACTCCGATTTCTATGATCTTGGGCTTGTTTTGATGAGGACAACAAGATCTACAAGATACTGCAGAGAAACATCATAGCCCAACAAAGGAGGATAGAACCAAATGAAGAAAGGTAGGAAGCCTCCCTAAATAAGAACCGATAAAACCTTCAAACTCGAAAACGCCATAGAAGATGCATACGAATTCCGTTTTCGATGAACTTGGGCTTGTTGAAGAACTAGAAACAAGCTCAAGAACCTAACATGGAGGAACACCAAGAAGCAACAAAATAGGAAGATGCAAAGTATGCAAAAGATTGAGCTCCCTATGACGATGTGATCAAGTTACACAACCGAAAGCCCCTCTTGATAGTGCGGCTATCTATCCTATAACCCGGTCTCCCAACAACCACCTTGAGACCGGTAAAAGGAAAACCTAGAAAGACCATACCTTTGCCTTGCGCATCCCACTTGATCTTGATAACAACGCTTCAATCTCCACCAAAGCCGGAATGCAACACTTGATCATTGTTGCTTCGTGAAGACTCCTAATTTGCTACCCCATACACCACTATGGGATAGCTTCATTAATACATGTCTTCACATGTCCATTATCACCAATATGGACGGCAAGCTTCAAGCAAATGATCTTCTCGAGATGCTTATCTTGAACTTTCCCTTCTCAACCTTGATGACGATCACCACTTGATGTCATCCTCTCATGGGCTATATAATATCTTCATTTTTTGAAGCATGCCCATGGAAAGATACCTGTACCATATAGAAAACGCAAAGGCACATATATAATGGGTTAGTTCATGATGCATAATTGATAAGGCTTACCATACCACAATACCATGTGGTACATTCTTTATGCTTCATGTGTTGACCAACTTGAAATCACTCTTCACTCTTTGTATTGGTCAACTAAGTATCTTCTCGTGCTCCATCTTAATATCTTGAGGTACATAAGGAACTCTTCATTTGGTTACATGCTCTAAATCTTAGTCAACCATAGCTCAACTAATGAGGCTATCATGACACCGACTTAGAGCCATATCTTAAATTCTTCTATTGAGATCACACTCTCAAGATCTTGATCATATCATATTCTTCTCTTCAGCTTGATGATTTTGATGCCAATACTCAAGGTCAAGGTATATCTTTATCTTCATGGCATCCATACTTGAATCCAACACATGGACTATAAGCATGACCTATGGAATATTCCTTCATATAAAACTTAGTGAACACATTAGTCCATAGGGATTGTCATTAATCACCAAAACCACACATAGGGGCAATTACCCTTTCAATCTCCCCCATTTTGGTAATTAATGACAATCACAATAAGAGGGTTTATATAATGAATATTAGAAACAAGTACGCAACTTATCCGAGAATAAGTTGTATACAAGAGGTTGTATTTGATATGGTTAAGTAACACAAAGATACTAGCCCATATCAAAATTGATTCTACTCACATAAACTACAACTAATGCATGAGATGTGAGTAGAACCAACATATATAGAGCAAACTCCCCACAATATATACATGTGTGATGATCTTAAATTTCATTGCATAAATTGTCAAGCATAACCTTTGGGAGAGTTTCCACTATATATACAACCATGCAAAACATAATAAAGATGAAATGCATGAAAGGCAAACACTTAAGAGCAAACCAATCTTAAGTAAAAAAACCATTTCCCTTAAAACCCTCTAAACTTCTCCCCCATTGACAACAAGTGCCAAAATGGATAACAAGGTTAGAAGGACAATATAGTATGAGTTCCTACACAAGGTGTGCATTACTCGTAATATGAGTGAAATCACATGCACATATCAAATGACGAACACTTGGAGGAAATCAAACTATATTGGGGATCCAGGTTTGCTAAAAGGATAACAAGGTGAAGGAACTTCAACGGATGAAGCAAGCAATCAAAAGATCCAAATAATCAAATGGACAAATAGTGCTCTAAGTGAAATAAGGAAGCTCCCTAAGGTTTGTGCATAAATTAGTTGTTTCATTTGAATACAATATGCACAAACATGGAATCATCACTCCCTCTATATTATTTAGAACACAACCAAGATACAAGGATTAGAGATAAACCAATACACTTGTCAAGACAATCTTAAGTCCAAGAGAAACCAAATATGAGATATGAGTGCATGAAGATGCAATGAAAGTAAACCAAGCACTCAAAAATCAAGACCTTACCAATACCATTAAAAATCAAGAGGATAAGAGAGATGGTCGGAAAAGAGCGAGCATATCAAGGCGAGAGATTAACACTCTCGTGTATATAAGTTTATAAGTGGAAAAAACATGAGAATAATCCACAAAGAAACATCCACACATAAGAGGTTAATAAAAAGAATACATGATATCCAAGCGGAAGTCATAAGATATACCAAAAAGGATATTTTGCTTAAGTGCATATATAGCCCATGGCTCTATTTTATCTTATGGTATATCAATGAACTTCACCAAATAAAAACAAAAATCTCAAAACCATCACAACTAACACTAAGGGAACTAATGCTAGTTGGGATATTTTTGAGAAAGGCAACAAGTATCAAAAGGAATGATTCAATGCAATTTCAACAATATTGCACATGAGAGTACCTTGAGGAATTGAAATGCAATAAATTGCTAGAAGGCATATTTGGAATTGGTGAATCATGAACATGATTTTATATATTCCCCATTATATGCATCATCTCAAATTACTCACATAAGCAATAAGGATAGAGAAGTCTTTCAAAGATACTTGCAAGAATTGAACATTTACAAACAAATAAATTCATGCCAAGATGCAACCTACAAGATATTGGATGGAAGAATAGTATGCATGAATAATATAACCGATATAGCAATGGTACGATTTAGTAGATAAGAATTCTTTGATCATCCTAGCTTGGCTCCAATTATTATGTGGTGACAACACCTTCCTTATAGACGAGACAAGCATCCATTGCATCTCCAATGTACCTAAAACAACATTCAAGTACATATTGGTCCCCAAACTTATTGGGTCCAAAGTGGTTAGACTAACCACAACACATAGGATACACTCCATAAAAATATGTGCAGATTTAGAGATGAAATTTGAATTTCATGCACATATTAGCCGTTTAAGGATTTGACAAAGTATACCCTAAGTATTGGATCAAAGAAAACGAAACATGGCATAAGATATACATTTAGTAAACATGCATGCGCAAGACTTTCAAGATCCAATGAACATATAATTGGAAAAATCACCAAAATATTCAAGAAGGCATACAAGGTGTGAAAAAAAAAATTTGTTGTCCAAACTATATCAAAGAATCAAATCAACACAAGATTTGTTCAACAAATGAACCAAGAAAAAAGTATTGAGCATACAATATGAAATAAAAACACATGCTCAAAGATTTATCTCAATCAAGCAAATAAAATAGAGAAGAAAGAATGAGATAACAAACTCCCAAAAGAGCAAGGTTTCAACAAATAAACCAAACCCTTAACACTTTTCACAATGGCACAAGGTTTCGAGAAGAAAAGGTTTGTCTTTCACTAAAACACATTTGATAATAATCAAACACATCATCAAAGAGATGTTCAAAAGCCAAGGAATACAATGGGAGCCACACCAAAGTTTTGGAAATAAAATAAGGCAATAAGAGGTGAACTCCAAAGTGAAGATGATCCACAAATGCTACCACATACAAGTATATCAATTGTCGAAGACAATGAGTGTATTGGAATACATTTCCGGTGGTATATTGCACGGATATTAAAGATAAATCTTCACAATAAAAATCATATGATATAAATAAAATGATTAAGTACTATGCAAAGATAGATATTCTTGATAGCTTCAACTAGTCACACAATCATGAAAAGCAATGATTAGAATAACTTGAAGCAAATGGTATCCCAAATAAGATATAGAGATATGTATTTGAGAAAGACCGCACCAAGAATTTCTTACTCAAATAAAGACCAAAAAGACGAGAAATAAAAGCTTCTAACAAAAATAGGACCATGTTTGAGCCAACATGCCACCTAGAAACAAGATAATCAACAATATCAACTCTAAGTGGCACTACCTCATATATTCACATTTCCTAGGATTGTGATATGCAAAAGAAGCATATTATTCCCCCATAATGTGATATTAATTTTTTATTAATAATAGGCAAAACAACCTCAACTAGAGATAATTAATGGACATTTAGAATTTGAATTTCTCATGAGTATGATACACCACATAGTGACTAGATAAGCTTGCAATATCAATACTAAGTGGTAGTACTCATGTACACACATTTTAAGGTTTGAGAGATGCTAGAGGCATGTCACTCCCCCAAAATGGGATGTTCCATTAACCACTCAAAAAGAGCCGAATAAGATACCATCAAGATGCATTAGAGGATCAAAATAAAACACACGAGTAAATGATGTTACAAACACCTAGACATACTTGAATACACAAAATAATCAAGCATGAGGCACACCAAAGAAAAACACATACTTGGTACAAAACCAAAACATGTAAAGGGGAAAGTAACTTACAATATAAATGAGTTAAGTACAAGTTACCACGAAGAGGCACATTGGATATAAGATAAGGAAATGATAATCCTTATAACTTGGCTTGATCAAATATAATATATGAAGATCCCTTAATTCTTAAAGAGTTATCCAAGTCTCCAATGCCCTCCAAAAACACCTATTGATCAAGTTTGAGCTAGTTGGTCCCCAACCAAGTTGGGTCCTAAGAGGTTAGTCACAATAGTCTTGGCAACCCAAATGGTTCTTTTCTTGACACCACTTTGAGTTCCAACAAACTTGGCAAACACATTACCATCCTTATCCTTCCTAAGAGAATAATCATCATCAATCATTATAGGGTTAGATAAGGTACCATTTGAACATGAAGAAGCAAAGTGCCCCTTCACACGACATATGTAGCATCAAGTGCTCCCCTTTCTCTTCTTCATTGATTTCTTGGCTTGGGGAGCATTATCTTGATTGTTCTTTGGAAGTGGCCTAACTTCAACTTGGGCTTGACCTTGAACTTGTGGCCGCTTCCCTTGTTGCTTCTCACTCAAGTGCTTTTTCTTCAATGGACAAGATCTTACATGATGTCCTTCAACCTTGCACTTGAAGTAAGTAATCTTGGCCAAATTATTGACTTGGTCTTGGCCCTTCTTATTGTTGCTCTTGGACTTGTTCTTTTTATTGGAGTTGAATCCAAGTCCACTTTTATCATTTGAGGATTTTTGCACACTCAAAATATTATCGAGTGTGGATTTCCCTTCATGACTCTTTTCCAAGTCTTTCTTCAAAGAAGTGACTTGGGCCTTGAGCTCTTTGATTTCCTCTACATGGTTAGTAGAAATAGGTACTAGAGGAAGTAGAAGCTTCATTGTTAGAGCTACAAGGCAAAGCAAGTAATCCAACACAAGGTTTATCACTAGTATGACTAGAAGGATCACTAGGACTAGCACATGGTAAAATAGCATTTTGAGTAGAAGTTGTGCTAATGTCCAAAAGAGGCTCACAAGATGTTACCTTGGTAATACTTGCCTCACGAGCTAACTTTAGCCCATCATGGGAGATTAGAAGATCATTCTGAGAGCCCGAGAGATTTTCATGAATTTCTTCCAATTTCCTATACTTGCTAGTTAGTAACTCAAGTTGAGCCCTTAGCTCAACGTACTCCTTTAGGGTAGATGCTTCACAAGAAGTAGAGTTAGTAGCACAAGCATCATTAATGGAATTTTCCTTTTCAAGCTCATAAGATTCAAGTTTTTGTGTGAGGAGACAATTAGTGTGCTTCTCCTCGGCAAGCTCTTGCTTAAGGAGATTGAATCTCCGACTCCCATCATCAAGTTGGAAATCCAACTCCTCTATGGTTCCCGTTTGTATAGTTATGGTGTCCATAACGTGTTTGAGACAAGTAACGGCCTTATTATTACCACGAAGAGAGGTACACAAAAAAGTCAACTCAAGCAAGAGAGCACTAGTATCCTCATCAATGTCATCATCACTATCATCATTAGCATTGTATTATATTTACAATATATATTGGGATCCAAAGTAGGAGTTACCTTTGATCCTCTTGCCATAAGGCACATGTGAGCATGGGAGGATGAAGATGAGGATATTCTTGAATCTTCATTCATGATCATGTCTTGATCCATAGAATGTTTGATTTTCTCTACATTGTTAGATAAACAACTAGAGGAAATAGAAGCATTTTGTTCATGGGAACAAGGCAAATCAAGCATATCATCTACACTAGTACACAAATAATTTCTAGATGATATAAAAGGACTAGCAACACAAGGGGATATAGCATCATTGTTGCAAGAAGTGCTTAAGTCCAAACTCACTACACCATTATCATTTATAGAACAAGAATCATTTGTGTAAAGAGAAACACTACATCATCACATATGATTTTTCCACTCACCATGCCATTACCTTGTGACTTGTCACATGTAAGTGAAGTGGAAAGAATTGAAATCTCATTGCGGCCGAAGGTGGAAGCAACTTGGAGCTCTTCATGATGTGAGGGAGAAGAGAGCTCCTTGGAGATACCACTAACCCTATGATAAATGGACCCACCAAATATTTCTTTAGGCTTGGTCCACATCTCATGAGATGACTTGCGCTTTACAATCGTCAAGAACAAATTAACTGTGGGGCTCAAGGAGAAAATAATCTCATTAGATACTTGAGCTTCGAGAATGTAAATTTTTCTCATCCTCTAAAGATAGATTTTGAGGATCCACAGGAGGAGAAAAACCTACATCTAGAAATCGCTCAATATTTGGACACAAGGTCCGAAAATTATGAAGCAAGCAATTTCTCCACAAAGCATAATTTGTGCCATCAAAGAGAATTTTGTCATTGTGCACTATACTACTAGCCGACATCTTACACTCTAGGCGGTGAAGCCTAAACAAGGAGAGACCTTTCTCTGATACCAATTGAAAGGATAGAGATGTCGACGAGAGGGGGGTGAATAAGCAATTTCAAAACTATTACGGTTTTGGCTTGATAGAATGTGGAATTAAACTAACATTTATTTTACAAGCACAAAACCTAAATACACTAGGCTCAACTAAGTTCACCAACAACAAGTTAAGCTAAGCAAGATAGCACAAGATAAATATACCACAAGTGATAAGCAAGATATAAGTACTTCAAGCTCGATGGCTATCACAAGGAAAGTAAGCTCGGGTATAGAGATAACCGAGGCACGCGAAGACGAAGATGTATTCTCGTGTTCCCTTACAAGTAAGGTACGTCACGTTGGAGAGGTGTGGGATTCCACGAAGGATTTCCCAACGCCACGAAGGCTCACCTTCTTCTCCGAGTCTATCCCACGAAGGAATAGGCCCTTTCCTTATGGGTAGATTTTCCTCCACTCCGGAGATGGCAATCTCCACAACCACTTCACAAGCTCCACGAAGGAGAAGCCCGAGTCTCTTCACAATCTTCTACGAAGAGGACACCGCGGCACCAATCGCCAAGCCAACTAGGAGGTCACCCTCCAAGAGTAAAAAGCTCACGGTCTCTCACTCGAACAAATCGTAATGGAGAGCTCAACACTTATGCAAGAATGCAAAGTAAGACCACCAAGGGTGCTCAAATCCTTCACTCTCAAATCCCACCAAAGCAACAAGTGCTAGGGAGGAATTAGAGAGGAAGAACAATGGTGGAAGTCAACAAATGACTCCAAGATCTAGATCCAATGGGTTCCCCTCACTTAGAGGAGGAATTGGTTGGTGGGTATTGTAGATCTAGATCTCCTCTTCCAAAGCCCTCAAAAAGATGCAAGAATCATAGGAGGGAAGGGGAGGGAAGCAAGCTCAAGAGGTTCAACAATGGAGGTCAATTTCATGGTCAAGAACTCTTAGAAACATTAGGGGAAGAACCCCCTTTTATAGGAGAAAGCAAATATGATCGTTAGGAGAAAACTGCGCGAATCCGGTTGAAAGTTCGGTTGGACCGGCTCCAGAACCGGATGGTCCGGTTCTCAGCCCGGAAAACCGGACTCCAACCAGGTTTGGTTACTGACCCCAGCCTCGGTCAGACTCGGAGTAACAAAACCAAAAATCCCGGTTGAATCTCGGTTTTCTGGTGCTGGCACCGGACCACCCGGTCTGGGAGCCGGTTGAACCGGATCCACAACCAGGATGAAACAGACTTCACGAAAAATGCAATAACTTTTGCATCCGGACTCCGATTTTGATGATCTTGGGCTTGTTTTGACGAGGACAACAAGCTATACAAGATACTGCAGAGAAACATCATAGCCCAACAAAGGAGGATAGAACCAAATGAAGAAAGTTAGGAAGCATCCCTAAATAAGAACCGATAAAACCTTCAAACTCGAAAACGCCATAGAAGATGCATACGAATTCCGTTTTCGATGAACTTAGGCTTGTTGAAGAGCTAGCAAAAATCTAAAGAACCTCACATGGAGAAACACCAAGAAGCAACAAAATAGGAAGATGCAAAGTATGCAAAAGATTGAGCTCCCTATCTATCCTCTTTTCGATGATCAAGTTACACAACCGAAAGCCCCTCTTGATAGTGCGGCTATCTATCCTTTAACCCGGTCTCCCAACAACCACCTTGAGACCGCTAAAAGGAAAACCTAGTAACACCATACCTTTTCCTTGCGCATCCCGCTTGATCTTGATGACAACGCTTCAAGCTCCACCCAAGCCAGAATGCAACACTTGATCATTGTTGCTTCGTGAAGACTCCTAATTTGCTCCCCCATACACCACTATGGGATAGCTTCATTAATACATGTCTTCACATGTCCATTATCACCAATATGGACGGCAAGCTTCAAGCAAATGATCTTCTCGAGATGCTTATCTTGAACTTTCCCTTCTCAACCTTGATGACGATCACCACTTGATGTCATCCTCTCATGGGCTATATAATATCTTCATTTTTTGAAGCATGCCCATGGAAAGATACCTGTACCATATAGAAAACGCAAAGGCACATATATAATGGGTTAGTTCATGATGCATAATTGATAAGGCTTACCATACCACAATACCATGTGGTACATTCTTTATGCTTCATGTGTTGACCAACTTGAAATCACTCTTCACTCTTTGTATTGGTCAACTAAGTATCTTCTCGTGCTCCATCTTAATATCTTGAGGTACATAAGGAACTCTTCATTTGGTTACATGCTCTAAATCTTAGTCAACCATAGCTCAACTAATGAGGCTATCATGACACCGACTTAGAGCCATATCTTAAATTCTTCTATTGAGATCACACTCTCAAGATCTTGATCATATCATATTCTTCTCTTCAGCTTGATGATTTTGATGCCAATACTCAAGGTCAAGGTATATCTTTATCTTCATGGCATCCATACTTGAATCCAACACATGGACTATAAGCATGACCTATGGAATATTCCTTCATATAAAACTCAGTGAAAACATTAGTACATAGGGATTGTCATTAATCACCAAAACCACACATAGGGGCAATTACCCTTTCATCGCCGTCTCGGCCTCCCCCTTCGCCTATAAGAATCCTTCGACCCAAAAGCCCTAAAAAATCGAGAAGAAATCCACGAAAACCTCCGCAGCGCCACCGCCACCGAAAGGGAGATTCGGGGGACAGAAAGTCTCTGTTCCGGCACCCTGCCGCGACGGGGAAGTGCCCCTAGAGCCATCTACATCAATCTCCATCGCCATATTCATCACCGTTGCTGATTCCCATGATAAGGAGGGAGTAGTTCTTCCTCGAGGATAAGGGCTCTACCGGTAGCTATGTGTTCATATCTCTCTCTATGCATGGTCATATTCTGATCATGAGCTTTGTAATCAAGTAGATCTACCTTGCTACTCAAGTGCTTTAATAGATCTCTGCTCTCCCCATGTGTGTGAAAGTGACAGCATGCACGCCATGGTGGCACTTAGGTTTGAGTCTACATAAATACTCTTTGTGCTTTAATAGATCTATGCTTTTCCCCACGTGTGTGAAAGTGACAGCGTGCATACCATGTGTGGCACTTTGGCTAGATTAAATATTTGTTATGAGTTATATTTGGAGTTGGATGTCTCTATGAAATTGTGGTGTTTGTTGGAACCATCTAGCGTTCAAGGTGACAGTGTGGGGTTATCTAGATTGGGGAAGGCGGACTTTGAGGAGTGTTGTTATAGCCCTACCGATGATTAGAGTGTCCAACCGGAGAGTAGTTAAGAGTAGTATCATGAAGAGAGGATATTTATATGAGAGAGTGTTCACTAGTGAAAGTATGATCCCTAGGCCTTGTTTCTAAACATTGAAACACCGTTTGCATCTAGATATGTTGCATGTTTGCTTGCTTTTAGTCTTTACCTCACCAGCAAGCTCCATCAAAGCTATTTTCTGGCACCGTTACCACTTGTATTTCACTATCTCTTCGCCGAACTAGTGCACCTATACACCTGACAAGTGTATTGGCTGTGTTGGGGACACAAGAGACTTTTTGTATCTTGATTGCAGGATTGCTTGAGAGGGAATACCTTTGACCATGTCACATCCCAAAATTTTCCAAATTTTGTAATGTGGAAAATAAATAATTGCTGAAATTTAGGGTGAAAAGAAACTTTTTTTTTGAAATGAATTCATCCAAATCCCATCTTGAACAAACTTTGGTTAATGTTTGAATCCAACTAAATTCAAATCAGGTGGAATGCATTCTTCATAAATGCATCTTGGAATTTAAACACTTGGAAAATAAACCAAAACCCTAAAACCCTAATGGAATAAAAATCATTTCCAAGATATATCTAAGACCATGGTTTTTGATCCATATAAAAATTTGTCAACAAACATTTACAAATGATCAAGAATGACAAATGGAAATATTATAAAACCATAGAAGTTGGTTTCACTTAATTTGGAATCAAAGATAAAATCTTATGAACTCAGTAATATAAGGAAATTGAATTTCCAAAGCTAATAAAGCACCTATCTAAAAATCCATACCAAATGGTGAGCAAATAATCCTAAAGAGATTTAAAAGGATAAACAAATATTAAATAATATTTTACCAATTTGAATCACCAAGTTTGGATCTATAAATAAAAATATATGGATTTTATAAGATAAAGAAAGAAAAAATAAATAAGGAATATTTTAAAAGCCAAATTAAATCTTGGCCAAATCCATAAATAAATGGAATGAATGTAATCCAAGTTCAAATGAAATAAATGGATAAATAAAATTCAAATAAAATAATATGGACTTAACCAAATTCTATTCCATTTGATTAAGACAAAATCCCTAATAAGAATGACTAATTAAATCATGGGAAAATAATATTTTGAATTTACCCAAGTGGAATAAAAGTTATTTAATTAACTTAAATGAGATCAAAAGAAATCTTCTAAATAAAATTTATGGAATTAAAACCATATTTGATTTCATTGGAATAAAGACAAATACCCAATATAAATGATTAATAAATCATAGTAAAAAATATTCCAAATAATTCAAAGTGAATTATTTGACACCCTAATAAATAAATAAAACCTACTGAAAAGATTTCATAAAATTTAGATTTCAAATGGAGTTTGAAAACAATAATAAATCTTATTTGAATTAATACAAGGGCTTATTTTAAATAATTAATATACCCTAAAAAGAATAAAAATATTTTTCTAAATTTGACTTTAGAATGTATTAATAAACAGTATTTGAATGTACACAAAGTTTGGTAGAGGTTTGAGTTTAAATGGAGTTTGAATTGTTTGAATAAAAATCAAAACAGATAAATGAAAAAGGAAAAAGAAAAATAAACAGAAAAAAAAGAGAACCCAGCCCAGCCCAACTAACCTGTCTGGCCCAGCATACAGCCCACTTCCTCTCCCGCAGGAAAACGTTTCGCACCAGTAAACCTACCCGCGCAGTCAGTGATGCCTGGACCCCACCTCCCCCTCTCTCTCTCTCGCTGACAACAACGCACCACCAGTCAGGCTTCTTCCTCACCCCGTGATGACCGCGTCGGCCGTTTCCTGCCATTGATGCCGCGGTTGAATTCGCTTCAATGCCTCGCCTTAATCTCGCCGCGACCATGCTCCCTTAAACACCTGCTCCCCCTCTCTGTTTCCCTCCAGAAACCACCCACTCTCTGCCCCCAGGCTGCTTCCATTTCGGCTCACACCGCCGCAGACTCCAATGAGTTCCTCGAGAAATTCTGGCCACTCCTCGCCGCGTCTCGCCCCCTCGACCACACGAGCACACTCCCTGGCCTCTGGCGCATCTCCTAGCCGTTTAGCCGCGCATGCTCTGCATCGTCGCCAACGTCAGCGAAACCACCGCCGTCGTCTGTTTCCGTATCCGGCAAAAAACCCTGGTAACACCCGACCGTCCCCTCCCCTCTGATTGAAGCCTCTGCAATTAATATCTTGCGTGCATCTAACTACGCCACTGGCTTGTCTTAGTGTGGACCACAACCTCGCCAACAACGTCGCCGAACCCGCTCGTCGACAGAGACGACTCCGGCGAGGAATCACCGTCGACCTCGAGCATCCCCTGTCTTCCGACTACCGCGTTGAGCATCAGCAAGGTCATGCGGTTCTGGTGAGCTTCTACCCTCCTCCCCTCGCTTCCTATAACCGCCATGATGTCAGAAGCAGAGCTACGCCGCCCATTGCCATCCACTGGTCGCACACTCTACAACCGTTGGATCTTGATCAGACGCGTGAGATTAGATTTAACACGAAAGGGTATGTATCCACCTGAGCCGCACGATTGCACTTTAATCCAACGCACCAGAGAGGCCGATCCAACCAAAGCGGTACCAGCCTATCAGAACAAGACACGTGGCCAGCCTGTTTTATAAAAACCAGAATAGATTCTATTAGATGTTCAATCTTGTAAATTGCATAACTTTAAATCTACACATCCAAATTTTGCAAATTTTATATCAATGGAATCAGCAGACCAAGTTCTATCCAACCATGCACTTTGTTTAATAAATTTCTTCTGGTAAAATGGTTGTTTTTGCAGAAACGTGTGTAGGCATAATTTGAATATAAAATTCATTCTAAAATTATTTTTGTGATAAAATCTTTGGAAAATGGATTGTTTTGAACCTACTGACCATATAAACCAACTTGTGGATTCAAAAACATATTTTGTGGGGCAAAAGAATAAATCTTTGATTTAGAACATTTCTAGTCAAATAAAAATGTTGTTTATATGTTAAAAATACTTTTTGGAGGAAAATCTTTGGGAAATGTTTTGATTTAAACTCTCTGACCCTAAACACCAAGTTTTAGAATTTAAAAATGTATTTTTATGAACCCTATAAATTATTACTTTGCTAAAGGCATTTTCAACAACATAAAATATTGATTTAGTGTAAAAATGGTTTATAGGTGAAACCTTTTGCAAATGGTTTTAATATTGAACACTTAACCATAAAACACTAATTATTTGTGTTTAGAAATGTGTTTGCCAAACACTAGAAAATATTACTTTGGTTTGAACCATTTCTAGCAAAATAAAAATGACTTAAAATGGCCATTTTCACTAACTTGTTATCAAATGATTTTGCCACATTTACAAATGACCTTGCCACTTTTATAAATGACCAATAAATATTTTATGATGTCTATAACCTAATAGAAACCACTTTTCCAAATAAAACAATCTTGGCGTGCTTGCATGCATTTCTTTGTTTTGTTAGTCTATGTGATGTTTGCTTGGATGGTAGATTGAATATTGCTTTCTTGGTTGAATTGTAGTGGAATTTGAAGAGTGTGAATATTGCAAGATCAAGGAGTGAACTTATAATTCTCTACCAAAAATGCAAGTGATGCTTCATACTTTTATCCCATTATTTTCACTATGCATTAGTGATATTTCTAAGTAGGACTTGCATGGAATTTTTGCTAAGTATAAACTATGCCATTGGAAATCCTAGTGGATGAAACCTTAGTAGAAGTTTCCTAAGTTAAGATTCCTACTACTATCATGCTTAGCTTAGCTAGTAGAAAACAAGGGTGGATTATATTCATGCTATGGAATATTTCTAAGTCAAGGACTTGTGTTTTGTTTAATAAAACAACTAAGTGAATGAAAAACCTGGGTGGAATGGAAAGAATGGTTTGTGTTGAGTGGTTACACAAGGCCCATTTCTATGGTTTACCGTGTGTATCTCACTTGTGGAATGCCACCCAGGAACAAAGAGATTTGAGATGTCAAATGTTGAGAAGATTCAAGTGCAACCACTTGGCATTATGGGCTCTGCCTGGATCATATAGGATGCAATAACTTAGCCAAATGGACAGTTGGTGGTAGGGGATTGATAGGTTGGAGCGCGTCCATTCTGGTCTAAGGGAAGGCTTTTGAAAGATCTTGTCTTGGTGAAACCAAGTCTTGTGGGGAAAGTGCACCACCTCTGCAGAGTGTAGAAATCTAAGTACTTAGCCATGTCCCTCGCAAAGGACAATTTGAGCATCAAGACATGGAAGCTATCAAGAATCTCCTCATCCCAATTTCTAAGTTAAAAACTTATGGTTGAACAAGGGTGAAGGTTCACCAATTTCTATTGGTGGTTCCTTGGGTGATTTTTGTCAAGCAAAAACTTAGTGTTTTCAAATGATAAGGAAAATCTATTTTGAGCAAAGCAAGCCTAAGCTACACTTAGCCAAATGCATATAGATGATAGACTCCACTATACTACCATAGTATCACTTGCCAATACAATTCAAATGTATTGACCCTGGTGGCTGTAACTTATTATGTTGCAGGTTTGATTGATGTTAGTGAAGTATGTTGATTAGGATTACAAGTCTACAACCAACATGATTGCATGTGGCACTTTGAAGATGAAGGACCCCATGCTATAGTTATTTCTGCTGCATTGTAATGAGATAGCCAAATGAGCTATGTAAGATGTAATCAATTATTTTATTCCTGGTTATAAAGTTGTATTATGACCTTTGTTTCTTGATATTACATCTTAACTGTGGATGCTAGCTATTGATCCAGGGACTAGCATTGTAAACATAGGTATCTCTACCTTATTAAAGGTTGGGACCTCTACAGACCACTTCCTCCCTGAGTTCGATAAACCTTGGGTAATCCACTTAAGGGAAACTTGCTGCTGTTCTACAAATCTCTGCACTTGGAGGCCCAACAACTGTCTACAAGAATAGAAGTGCGTAGACATCATTAATCAACGAGCTAGTTTATCAGAGAGGCATAACTAGGAACTTTCTGTTTGTTTATTAAACACACATGTATTAATGTTTCCGTATTAATACAATTATAGCATGCAAAATAAACATCTATCATATACTTGGAATATACATAATAAACACTTTATTATTGCCTCTTAGGGCATATTCCCTTCAGCCTCCCACTTGCACTAGAGACAATAATCTAGTTACATAGTGATAAATCTAACACCCATGGAGTTCTGGTGTTGATCATGTTTTCCTCTAGGGAGATTTTTAGTCAACGGATCTGCTACATTGAGATCCGTGTGCACTTTACAAATTTTTATATCTTCATCCTTGACATGCTCACAGATGGAGTGAAACCGGCGCTTAATATGCTTGGAATTCTTGTGAGACCTTGGTTATTTGGCATTGGCAATGGCACCATTGTTGTCACAATAGATCACCATTGGGTCCAACGCGCTCGCAACCACACCTAGTTCGGATATGAACTCCTTCATCCAAACCGCTTCCTGAACCGCTTCTAAAGCAGCAACATATTCGACCTCCGTTGTTGATCCCGCCACCACGGGTTGTTTGGAACTCCTCCAACTAACCGCTCCACCATTCATGAGAAATACGTATCCGGATTGAGACTTAGAGTCATCCGGATCGGTGTTAAAGCTAGCGTCGACATAACACTTAGCGACGAGCTCTTCTTCACCTCCGTACACAAGAAACATATCCTTAGTTCTTCGCAAGTACTTAAGGATATTCTTGATCGCTATCCAGTGTTCCGAACCTGGATCCGATTGGTACCTACTAGTCAAACTAAGAGCATGTGCCACATCCGGTCTTGTACATAGAATGTCATACATTATAGAGCCTATGGCTGAAGCATACGGGACTTTTTCCATTATCTCTCTTTCTTCCACCGTAGACGGACTTTGAGTCTTACTCAATGTCTTGCCTTGCAACATAGGTAACAACCCCTTCTTACTTCCGTCCATTTTAAACTTCTTTAAAATCTTATCAAGGTATGTACTTTATGATAGTCCTATTAGGAACCTAGATCTATCTCTATAGATCTTTATGCCTAATATGTATGATGCTTCTGATGACCCACAAGTGTAGGGGATCGCAACAGTCTTCGTGGGTAGTATTACCCAATTTATTGATTCAACACAAGGGGAGCCAAAGAATACTTGCAAGCCTTAACAACTGAGTTGTCAGTCCAGCTGCACGTGGAAATAGTTCTTGCTCACAGAAGTTTATCAGTAGTAACAGTTTGTAGTAGCAATGAGCATAATGACAATAGTGGAGCAATAGCAACAGATACTTGATAGCAGTAGGATTCTAGTGCGGTAGGCATAGGGATGGATGGACGGGCGTTGCATGGACGAGTCTAAACATGTAACTTAAAGATCTAGGGCATTGCAGATAAATAATAACAAGCATCCAAGTACTAAACAATCCTAGGCATGTGCTCCAAATATAGTCATACGTGCTCGCAATGAGAACTTGCACAACATCTTCTGTCCAGCCATCCCATGGCAGCGGGGCCTCTAGGGAACTACTGGCAATTAAGGTGCTCCTTTTAATAGAGCACCAAAGCAAAGCATTAACACTCCGTGAACACATGTGATCCTCACACCACAGCCATCCCCTCCAGTTGTCCCAATTATTGTCACTTTGGGGCCTTTGGATCCGGACAATGATATGTGTACACAACTTGCAGATAAGATCACAAACAATACTATCATAATGATTCAATAATAAGTTCAGATCTGAGATCATGGCACTCGGGCCCTAGTGACAAGCATTAAGCACAACAAGTTGCAACAAAGTCAAATAGCACTAATAGAGATACTAGGCACTATGCCCTAACAGATCTTATTAGATTACATGATAGAACTCATCCAATCCCTACCATCCCCAAGCCTACAGCGGGGGATTATTCACTCATGGATGAGGGAAACATCGGTGGTTGATGGAGATGCATTGGTGATGACGATGGCGATGATCCTCTCCAAATTCCCCGTCCTGGCAGGGTGGTAGAATGGAGTTTCTGGATCCGAATCTTGGTTTTTGGTGGCGGCGGTGGAGCGGAACTCTTTCTGGAAAACTATCGAACCCCCCTGAGTTTTTAGGTCAGAAGGCAGCTTATAGGCGCGGAGGGAGGCCGAGGCTGCAGGGTGGCAAACCCTCTAGGCGCGGGTTAGGTGGGCCCGCTACTGGGTGGGTCTGGCCCCAGCCTCCTCTCTGTCTCCTTAAGCTCCGTGGATCTTCTGGTGAAAAATAGTTTTTGGCATATTTTCCAGGATTTTTCCTGATAGTTGATTTTCTGCATAAAAACAAGACAGCAAGGTAATTCTGCTGAAAACAGCGCCAGTCCGTGTTAGTTGTATCCAAATCACACAAGTTTAGAGAAGAAACAATAGCAAAGTGTTCGAGAAAGTAGATATGTTTTGGACGTATCAACTCCCCCAAGCTTAGCTTATTGCTTGTCCTCAAGCAATTCATTTGAAAACTGAGTGCGATAAAAGGACTTTCACGAACACTTTGCTTCATATGATGTATATATTCTCAGCACAGGAGTAGATGCTTAGACAATTCACAATAAGAAGTATGCAACTAAGTCTACTCAATAGTCATTGCAAGCTATGAAGAGAAACCAACTCAATAATAATAAGTAGTATGAAACATAAACATAAGTAACATTGGAATGCTCATAATAAGGTATGATAGAGTGGTATCTCGCTTGCCTTTGTTTGAAGAGCACAATATGAAGGCAAGGCACCTCTGAAGTTCAAGTGAAGACTAGAGATAAAGATATCAGAGATACAAGCATCAAAGTCATGACATAATTAACCAAGTTTTGGAACAAACACAAGAATGACAACTATGCTCTCAAGAAGGTGCTCATAGAATAAGTGGTGACTCAACAAAGTTGTGAAAACGGTTTTGTGAAGGTTTTGAAAAGCTTCCTAATGCTGAAAGGAAGGTACTCGTTAGCTTTGAGCTCTCATTGCCCCTATCATAGGCATTTTCATGTGGTTAAGGTGAAAGTGAGGTCCACTCTAAATCATATGATTGACAGACCATAGGCTAGAAATCCCAAGTCCCTTGAGTACGAGGGTCGCTCCGCATGCTACTCAACTTTGGTCACCTCAAAGTTCTTGTCATTGTAAATACATGCATATCATCGAGAACCGCCAACGGGGTACCCCTTGCATATGGTACAGGAGCTTTCCCATAACCAAAATGACAAGGCAATCAAACAATGAGCATCTCAGCAATCTTTTTATTTACCATGTGCATAGCTTTTTATTGAGGATGCTTCCTAGATGCTCATTATAGTGATGCTGCAAGTTTCCACCATGATTAGGCATGGCTTAGGCTAGCGGCCCAGGCGTTTCTCTAACACAATGTATAAACTCCATGAACTCACAACCTCCCCTTTTATTTCAAATCGTCGACATCCATAAACAAAAGAGCAAAGTATCAACTGGATGAGATATCCAACGGGTGTTGAAAGAGTTCCCCGTGACAGCACGGTTCTGCTGACTCCCAACATATAATAAGCAAGCATATAACTTTCATGGACTAGTCACAATGGTTCAAGATTATTAAACGCAAGGAATAAAGTGTGACATCAAGTTCGTGAGAGCTTTACTAACTAACTTTCTCAAAACAGACAAACATTTTATTTTGGAAGAAAACACGGCATATATAAAATATGCATTGAAGTAGCAAATGATGCTGATAGGTAGGTATGGTGGACACAGCTGGCAATAATGGTTTTGGGGAGTTGGAAGCACAGGTAGAGCACATACTTAGTGCAAGTGAAGTCTAGCAATAGAGAGGGAGCGACAAACGAGAGAGCAATAATTGTCATAATCATGCTTGCAACAAAACATGACTAATTATGGCATGAAAGTGATACAAGAACTCTGAGGCAAAATAAATCATCGAGGCTTACTGACTATTGATTAGTCATATGCTTGCGTGAGCATGTTCCAAGTCGATTCACATGAATAGTCAGAGGAGGATACCACAATGTCATACCAAAGTATGAATAAAACAATGCAAGCAAACATTCATATGACATGCTACAAACTATTAGCAAGCTGGAGCTAATCATAGACAAGCAAGAACTACTAAGCATCCATAATGACATACACCTTACACAAATAGGCTAAGCATGCTCACAATGATGAGTATATGTACAAAAATTAAAAACAAATAGAGTTCGTTACCAGCCTCTTACCACACCTCGAGTTGTCTTAATCTTCATTATTGCCCTTCACTTGTGTGACTTGAATATTAACATGAAACCAAAATCCACTGAGGATGGCTGAACCCCTGCAAAGAACTCACAAAACCAAAGAAGAACAACAAATATTTTTGGTGTTTTCAATTTTTTTTAGAAACAAGCAAACAAAGAAAAACCAAACAAAAACAAAGCAAACCAAACAAAGCAAATCTTTTTGGATTTTTCTTTTTAAGGCAAACGAAAGCAAAGAAACAAAGAAACAAACCAAGAGAAACAACGAAAATATTTTTGGTATTTTTTGTGTTTTTGAGAAGAAATCAACAAAAACCAAAAAGAAAGCGAAACAATGGATATACAAAGAACCGATCGAACATGATATATATATGAGTGTGACGTCGGTATACCTCCCCCCAAGCTTAGGCTTTTGGCCTAAGCGGGTCTCAATCCCATGGTGCCCAAGTAGATGCACCTCCATAGTATGTCGAGGAAGCTCCCTCGTCCTGGTACGAGCTCGGGGCCTCCCCTGTATAGTGTACTGTGGGGTCATATGCGGGTGCTTCCTCCTGATAGTGACCGTGGAAGTTGAGAGAGCGCAGCTTGTCATCCATCTCCACCTTTGTGCGTGACCAAGGTCCCTGAGAAATATTGAACAAAGTGGTTTTGGGTAGAGGGATCTCTCTCTCTCTTCCCCGTCAATAAACAACATTCTAAAAACCAAGTTCTCAAGAGTAGAGATAGAGGTGACAAAATGGTGTGCCTTCATGGCAGCAAGATCAAGCCTCAGAGGAGCCAAAACTGTATCATGTGGATCAACAGCAATGTCCAAGGTAGCAGCAATACGAGTAGAAATAATTCCCCCATAAATGGGTCCCTTAGCAGCTAAACGACGAGCAATGAGGGAACCAAGATTATACTTATCCTCACCGTAGAGCGCAGTAGCCAGCAAGGCCAATTGATAGTTGGAGATATTACTAGTGTTCTCCCTACCAAGAACACTGGTGGTAAGATAGTAGGCAAAGTACTTAATGGCCGGAAGTTGAATATTCTTTATCTTCCCTCGTTGAGCTCTTCGGTCATCATCAATGGTTATTCCTCGGTATAGTTCCAACAAATTAGCGGGAAGAGCTGGAATCTTCTTTGATGATCCAGCTGTACCAAGTCCCAGGGCCTTACAGAATTTCTTCAAAGACATAGAATGAGCCCTGTCATAAATTTTTAAAGACACGGAGGGCTTGAACAAACTGTTAGTAAAGGAGAAACTCTCCATAAATGTTTTAGTAAGCCCAGCATATTGTGCACTCTCATCCTGCATGAAACTTGTTAGACCAGCCCTCTCAATCAAAGTCATGAAATCTTTAAGAATCCCAACAGCTCGCAAGAAAGCTTGGCAAGGAAAGGTGGAGGGGTGTGCATCCCCTTCATCTCCCTCGTCACCAAATCGTGGAGTGATGGGATCCTCATTGTATGAGGGTCTAGAACTGGTGGATGACCTTGGAATCCTTGCACTTCTAGGTGCATCACTCTCAAATATGTCACCAAAGGTGTGGTGGTCCATGACTTCACTATTCTGAAATTTTAAGCAACCATCAAACCAAGTGATTTCTAAGTTGATAAATGATGAGAAACTACTATAGGAACTTGCTAGAGGACTACACATGCATCAAAACAAAGTTTCTAAGCATAGAACAAGCATGCAAGCTCAAAAAACCTGTCACCTATAGCATCAAAATACTCAAGATACAATCTACCAATCACAAATCTAATTGGACAAGTGGAGGAGGCACATACCAAGGAGCAAAACCTCCAAAAATCAGCACTTGAGATGGGTTGAACAAGGAGATCGAAAATCGCGAGCAAGAACAACAAGAACTCAAGCTTGAGCAAGTTTTCCGGGTTTTTTCGGGAGAGAGAAAGAAGGTGGCTTTGAGGAGGCAGCCTGGAGGGGCCCAGGTGGGCCAGACCCCCTCCCCCAGGCGCCACCAGTGGTGGGCCCGCGCCTACCATAGGTGTGGTGGCCTGGGGTGGCCCCCTGGGTCACCTCTTGTACCTCTCTGCCCCTTTTTTCGAGGAAAATTTTATTTTTAATTTTCTGGGATTTTCCGGGAAACTTTATTTTTGGCCAATTTTCAGGGTATGAAAATTGATTTTCTCGCAGAAACAGTTTTTTTCAGAAGAAGCAAAAGCAAACCAAAAGCCAAACTACAGCATCTCTAAGAAACTCAAACAAGCAAACTACTAGCAAAACTAAAGCTAAAGAAAAGACTAGGAAGGAGAAAAGTAAAAGAAAGCAAGTATAACCATAATGGAAATATTATTTTGTTCATTAAAATCCTTTTGTTAACAAGGTTGATCAAGTCTTGTTACCAAAACAATTTTATATGAAACAAAACTTTGCATTCCACAAGGTGATTATGTTACCACATACTTGATAGCAATGGTCCCAATCATAATAGTTTCAAAATTTTCTTGTGGAATGGAACAATATATTTCTCCAACCTTGATGCTCTCAATATTTTCAATGGAATTCAGGCAATAGCTTCTAACAACCTTCTTGGGGAAATAAACAGTATGCTCTTTGTCATCAATATTGAATGTTACTTTTCTTTGATTACAATTAATGACAGCACCTGCAGTATTAAGAAAGGTCTTCCAAGAATAATGGACATATTATCATCTTCAGGCATTTCAAGCACAACAAAATCAGTCAAAACCATGCAATTATGAGCAACTTGAACAGGAACATCCTCACATATACCATCAGAAATAGTAGTTGACTTATCAGCCATTTGCAATATATCAGTTGGTATCAACTTCTCTAGCTGGAGTCTCTTGTAGAGAGAAAAAGGCATAACACTAACTCCAGCTCCCAAATCACATAAAGCAGTTCTAACATAATTATTCTTAATGGAGCAAGGAATAGTTGGTATACCTGGATCACCAAGTTTCTTTGGAACCTCACCATTGAAGGAGTAATTAGCAAGCAAAGTAGAAATTTCCTCATTAGGAATCTTCCTTTATTAGAGACAATATCCTTCACATACTTTGAATAAGGAGGCAACTTAATAGCATCGGTCAAAGGAATTTGCAAGAATAAAGGTTTCATCCACTCACAAAACTTGTTGTAGTGTTTTTCCTCCTTTGACTTGTGTTTCTTACCCGGAAAAGGCATAGGTTTCTGCACCCAAGGTTCTCTCTTTACCATGTTTATTAGCAATAAAATCTTCTTTTGTGTACCTAGTGTTCTTAGTGTGTTTCTCAGGTTCTTCCTCACCTTCCTCCTTACCAGGAGACTCATCATTATTACCACTTTCAGTTTCAGCATCAGAGACAGATATACTATTAGGATCTATAGCAAGTTCAAGTGATTCCTCAACTATCTTATGTTTATTTTTCTTTCTCTTACGAGGACTACCACTATCTTCACCTTGTTGGGAATCCTGCTCTATTCTTTTAGGGTGTCCTTCAGGATATAAAGGATCTTGAGTAGCTGCACCACTCCTAGTTCTAATTCCATAAGCATGTTTATTTCCTAAAGCATTAACTAGCATATCCTTTTGTATCTTATCTAGTTGATCAAGTTGAGTTTGAACCATTTGAAAGTGTTTACAAGCATTTTAATATCATTAGAAGTTCTTTCCACAATATCTTTCAACTCGTGGATAGCTCTAGAGTTTTCCAATAAATGATTCTAAACTTGTTTATTAAAATTACCTTGTTTAACAATAAATGTGTCAAATTCCTCTAAGCATTGATCAGGATCTTTACCATAAGGAATATCACCTTCATTAAATTGGAGAGAGTGTACCTCAATAGTAGATGAGTGGGGAATTGGCTTACATAATTCTTCTATAGGAGGTAGATTCTTCACATCTTCAGCTCTAATACCTTTCTCCTTTAGACACTTCTTAGCTTCCTTCATCACTTCATCATTTAATGCAATAACTCCCCTCTTCTTTGTTGTTGGTGTTGAAACTGGTTCAGGAGTAATAGGCTCAGGTGTATTCATCTCAGTTGATGTCCAATCATCATAATTATTGCTTATCTTGGTCATTAATTCTTCAACATCTGTAGGAGTTCTTTTCCTGAAAACACAATCAGCAAAACTATATAGGTATGTCCTAGAATCATCAGTTAGTCCATTATAATAAATATCAAGAAGATCATTCTTAGTCAATGGACATCCAGGATGCGCATGAATCAAGGAACAAAATCTTTTCCATGACTCAGGCAATTTCTCTTCTTCTCCCTGTTTAAAATCAAAAAGTCTCTGCAAAGCAGCATGTCTAGCACTGGGAGGAAAATATTTATGAAAGAAAGAAGCAATCAAGTAATCAGGGCTATCAATGGAACCAGGAGGTAATCTATTAAACCAAGCCCTAGCTTCTCCTTTTAGTGAAAAAGGGAAGATCTTAGCAACAAAATACTTTCGCATCTTAAAATCATCAGAGAACAAAGCACTCATAGTAGAAAGCTCATTCATATGAGCCACAGCACTCTCATTTTCAGTCCCACAAAAAGGTTCTTTCTCAACAATATCTAAATAAGACAAATCAAGAGAGAAATCATAATCTTCATCTTTAATATCTATGAGAGAAGTGGAAAACTTAGGATCAGAGGACAACTTAGGCATAATAGTACGTCTAGCGAGGAGACTCTTCATAGCACTAGTACCATGTGTGTTTTGGCACTCTTCAACAAATTCATCAGTGAACTCAATGCAACCATCATTAACATCATAACTCTCACTAGCAGGTGAGCTAACAGGTGTAACAGTGTCTTCACTAGGAGTTTCGGTATTTCCTAGACTAGCCATAGTAGCATCTAGAAAAGGACCTAGTGAACCACTCGCATCAAGCACAGTACAAGTAACATCATGAGTATCAAAAGCAGTTTCAGATTCAGCAGTAGTAGCAGTGTGTGTAGCATGAGTATGTGGTGGTGGTGTGACAAGCTTACTTATAACAGACGGTGAATCAAGAGCAACAGAGGTGTTTAGGACTGTACCTCTTGTAGTGGATGGTAAAATAGGGAACTTTCCATCACGAGACTTCCCCATGATGAAAGGAGTAGCAGTGAACAATAATAGATCCAAGTGAACTTACAAATAAAGCTATGCTCCCCGGCAACGGCGCCAGAAAATAGTCTTGATGACCCACAAGTGTAGGGGATCGCAACAGTCTTCGCGGGTAGTATTACCCAATATATTGATTCAACACAAGGGGATCCAAATAATACTTGCAAGCCTTAACAACTGAGTTTTCAGTTCAGCTGCACCTGGAAATAGTTCTTTCTCACAGAATTTTACCAGTAGTAACAGTTTGTAGTAGCAACAACAGCAGTAACAACAATAGTGGAACAGTAGCAATAGCAACAGTAACGGTAACGATAGGATTCGAGTGCGGTAGGCATAGGGAATGATGGACGGGCGTTGCATGGACGAGTCTAAACATGTAACTTCAAGATCTAGGGCATTGCAAATAAATAATAACAAGCATCCAAGTACTAAACAATCCTAGGCATGTGCTCCAAATATACTCATATGTGCTCGCAATGATAACTTGCACAACATCTTCTGCCCAGCCAGCCCGTGGCAACGGGGCCTGTAGGGAACTACTGGCAATTAAGGTGCTCCTTTTAATCGAGCACCGGAGCAAAGCATTAACACTCCGTGAACACATGTGATCCTCACACCATAGCCATCCCCTCCGGTTGTCCCAATTATTGTCACTTTGGGGCCTTTGGATTCAGACAATGATATGTGTACACAACTTGCATATAAGATCACAAACAATACTATCATAATGATTTAATAATAAGTTCAGATCTGAGATCATGGCACTCGGGCCCTAGTGACAAGCATTAAGCACAACAAGTTGCAACAAAGTCAAATAGCACTAATAGAGATACTAGGCACTATGCCCTAACAGATCTTATTCGATTACATAATAGAACTCATCCAATCCCTACCATCCCCAAGCCTACAGCGGGGGATTACTCACTCAGGGATGAGGGAAACATCGGTGGTTAATGGAGATGCGTTGGTGATGATGATGGCGATGATCCTCTCCAAATTCCCCGTCCCGTCAGGGTGCCAGAACGGAGTTTCTGGATCCGAATCTTGGTTTCTAGTGGCGACGGAGGAGCGAAACTCTTTCTGGAAAACTATCGAACCCTCCTGAGTTTTTAGGTCAGAAGGCAGCTTATAGGCGCGGAGGGAGGCTGAGGAGCTGCCTGGGGTGGCCAAACCCCCTCCAAGCACGGGGTCAGGTGGGCCCGCGCCTGGGGTGGGTCTAGGCCCCCCAGGCCTCCTCTCTGTCTACCCTTCTGGCTCCGTGGATCTTCGGGTGAAAAATAGTTTTTGGCATATTTTTCGGGATTTTTCCTGATAGTTGATTTTCTGCACAAAAACAAGACACCAAGATAATTCTGCTGAAAACAGCGTCAGTCCGTGTTAGTTGTATCCAAATCACACAAGTTTAGAGAAGAAACAATAGCAAAGTGTTCGAGAAAGTAGATATATTTTGGACGTATCAGCTTCACCTAGGTCCTTCATTGAAAATTTGTTGTTTAGATAACTTTTAACACTGTTTAAAAGATCTATATCATTTACGATCAATAATATGTCATCCACATATAATATCAGAAATGCCACATTGCTCCCACTCACTTTCATTTAAATACAACCCTCTCCATAAGTTTGGACAAATCCAAACTCTTTGATCACCTCATCAAGCGGAGATTCCAACTCCGGGATGCTTGCTTCAGTCCATACATGGATCGCTGAAGCTTGCATACCTTGTTAGCATCCTTAGGATCGACAAAACCCTTTGGTTGTATCATATACAACTCTTCGTCAATATTGCTATTGAGGAATGCGGTTTTTACATCCATCTGCCATATCTCATAATCGAAATATGCAGCAATTGCTAACATAATCCTAACTGACTTTAGCATCGCTACGGGAGAGAATGTCTCATCGTAGTTAACTCCTTGAATTTGCCGAAACCCCTTTGCGACAAGTCGAGCTTTATAGACGGTCACATTACCATCAGCATCAGTTTTCCTTTTGAAAATCCATTTATTCTCCACAACCTTTCGGTTGTGAGGTAAGTCCACCAAGTTCCAAACTTGGTTTTCGTACATGGATTCCATCTCGGATTTCATGGCTTCTAACCATTTGTTGGAATCCGGGCTCATCATAGCTTCTTCATACGTCCCAGGGTCATCAATTTCATCAACCATGAAATTCATAACAGGGTTTCCGTATAGCTCGGGAGCTGCACACGTCCTGCTAGACCTGCGAGGTTTGGTAGTACTCTCTTTTGGAGTTTCATGATCATTATCATTAGTTCCCTCTTCAATTGGTGAAGCCAGCTCCGGAATGACTTCCGGCGCTGCACTACTCACCATACTATGAAGAGAAGGTTCAATAACCTCTTCGAGTTCTACCTTCCGACTACTCACACCTTTCACGAGAAACTCTTTCTCTAGAAAGGATCCATTCTTGGCAACAAAAACCTTGCCCTCGGATCTGTGATAGAAGGAATACCCAATAGTTTCCTTTGGGTATCCTATGAAGATGCATTTTTCCGCTCTGGGTTCGAGTTTATCCGGTTGAAGTTTCTTCACATAAACATCGCATCCCCAAACTTTAAAAAATGACAGCTTAGGTTTGTTTCCAAACCACAATTCATACGGTGTCTTTTCAACGGATTTAGATCCCGATTTAACGTGAATGTTGCAGTTTCTAGTGCATAACCCCAAAATGACAATGGCAAGTCCATCATAGACATCATAGATCAAACCATATCCAATAAAGTATGATTATGACGTTCCGACACACCATTTCGCTGTGGTGTTCCGACAGGTGTGAGTTGTGAAACAATTCCACACTCTTTCATATGAGTGCTAAACTCGTAACTTAGATACTTGCCTCCACGGTCGGACCGTAGAAATTTGATCTTTCTGTTACAATGATTTTCCACTTCACTATGAAATTCCTTGAACTTTTCAAAGGTTTCAGACTTGTGTTTCATCAAGTAGATATAACCGTATCTACTCAAATCATCCGTGAAAGTAACAAAATAACGATATTCACCTCGCGTCGACACACTCATTGGACCACATACATCATAATGTATGATCTCCAATAAATCTGTCGCCCGTTCCATTGAATCGGAAAACGGCGTTCTAGTCATCTTGCCCATAAGGCATGGCTCACATGTATCAAATGATTCAAAATCAAGTGATTCCAAAAGTCCATCCGAATGGAGCTTCTTCATGTGTTTAACGCCAATATTACCTAGACGGCAGTGCCACATATATGCGGATATATCATCATTAAGTTTAATCCTTTTAGCATCAACATTATGAATATGTGTAACACTATTATTGAGATCCAACAAAAATAAACCATTCATCATCGGTGCATGACCATAAAAGATTTCATTCATATAAATAGAACAACCATTGTTCTCGGATTTAAATGAATAACCACTTCGCATCAAACACGATCCAGATACAATGTTCATGCTCAGTGCTGGCACCAGATAACAATTATTCAAGTTTATTACTAATCCTGACGGTAAGTGGAGAGGTAACATTCCGATAGCGATCACATTAACACTTGATCCATTGCCGACACGCATCTTGACCTCACCCCTTGCTAGCGGTCGCTTGTTCGCAGCCCCTGATTCGAGTTACAAATATGAGGAACTGAACCGGTATCAAATACCCAGGTTCTACTGCGAGTACTAGTCAAGTACACATCAATAACATGTATATCATATATACCTTTATTTGCCTTGCCGGCCTTCTTGTCTGCCAAATACTTGGGGCAGTTGCACTTCCAGTGGCCAGTCCCCTTACAATAATAGCACTCGGTATCAGACTTAGGGCCAACTCGGGGTTTCTTTTCAGGCACGGCAACTGGCTTTCCTCCCTTACTTTCCTTCCGTTTTGACTTGTTGTCTTTCATGAAACCAGTGGTCTTATTGATCATCAACACTTGATGTTCTTTACTGATCTCCACTTCTGCAGTTTTAAGCATTGACAGAAGCTCGGGGAGAGACTTCTTCATGCCTTGCATATTATGGTTCATCATGAAGCTCTTATAGCTAGGTGGTAGAGACTGCAGAACACGATGGATGCCTAAGTCAATGGGAATCGTTATTCCCAAGGACACAAGCTTATCAGCGTAACCCAACATCTTGAGTACATGCTCACTTACGGAGATGTTCTCTTCCATCATGCAGCTAAAGAACTTTTCTGAAGCATTGTAGCTCTCTACAGCAGCATGTGTGTCGAAAATCATTTTCAACTTACCCATTGTATCAAATGCATTGCCATTTTCGAAACTCTTTCGAAGTTCTGGCTCTAGCCCATACAATATGCCGCAATGAACTAAGTTGTGGTCCTCCTGACGAGTCTGATAGACATTCTTCTCCTTGTCAAGAGCATCATCGAACGGTGGGGTAATAGCGGCGCTTCTAGCACATATTGCTTTTGTGCAGCAGAGAGGAGAATCCTCAAATTCATGGCCCATCCGGTAAAGTTGATACCGTTCGTTGCAAGTTTCTCTTTCTCCATGAACACATTGAAATTAAAAGCAGGTGGTGCCATCTACAACAGAATTTGTAAAGTTTAGACTAAGTTTATGATAGATTAAGTTCAACTAATCCAAATTAAGAATGAACTCCCACTCAAAAACTACATCCCTCGTGCCTTTTTGGTGATTACATGAACCAAATTCACTACACCAAGTCTGATCATCACGTGAGTCAGTGTAGATTCAAAGGCGAGCATCAAATGGGCATCATATCTACCATATGACTCATGCTTAACCTTTCGGTCCGTGTTCCGAGGCCATGTCTGTACATGCTAGGCTCGCCAAGTAAGAACCTTAGTATCCGCGTGTGTAACTGTCTTACACCTGAAATATGATTGTGGATCCAAGAACACCCGATCATCATGTGATGTCTTGGAGCGACGAAACATAATCGGTGCATACTCAAGGAAGAACACATTCTTATCTTGATATATAAATGAGGGATCATCTTATTATGCTAATAAAACGCCAAACAAGCAATATAAGATGCAATCAAACATCACATGTTTGTAAGTGGAATGATATGGTTCTTGCACTTGATCTCCATCATGTGCATCATGGTATGATCACTATCATACCTCTATGTGTAAGGCCAAGGTCTATGGAACTTACACGTTATGTGAGTTGTAAGAGTATCAACTCATACTTCTATTTACAACATCACCATATCATGAAACTAGTCCAGCAATAATCTAAACTAGACGCCTCTAATTTATCCATTGCAAGTTTTATGTGGCTTAGGGCTTTAGAAGATAGAACCGTTCATACCTACGAACATGAACCACAACGAGGATAACCAAATTTTTGACAACTCGTTGCAAAATAGATATTGACTATAGTAGGAGAGACAGACACCCGCTAGCCACTTATGCAAAACTAGTTGCATGTTAAGCGTGGAACAGGTCTCATGTGCGAGGTTATGTAAAGTTTGTCCGGGCCGCTTCATCCCACTATGCCACCAATATCCAAAGTACAACAAATAAGCAATAACATGATCATCATTGCCCACATACGCATATGTGTACTACCCGTGCAAAGCATCTACGCATAGATCCGACTCTGATACCACTGTAGGGTTCGCAACATAGAAAACAAAAAATTCCTATGATGGGAACAACTATGTACCAAGATCTATCTAATAGATACAATCAACGGGCGGATGTATATCCGTAGAGAACATACCCTTGAAGACCGATAAAGCTTAACGAGTTCAAACTCGTGGTTGATGTAGACGATCTCTTGCCGATCTCAAGATCGAGAGGAAGTCCTTAGCACCGCAAATCAGCGGCGCATCCGTGCTCGCACACACGTCCGAGGCACCGAGCAACCTCCGCCTCCTCGCTCCAGCGATGCAGCGGAAGCACAACTCTTTCTTGCCGAATAGCCACCGGGAACATGTATCTCGCTGGTCCGAGACCATGGAGATAAATACTAGAAGGGGAGAGAGATCCTTCACGAGGAGGTGTGAGTGAGAGAGGGGAGAGGGGATCCTTTTATAGGAGAGGAGGGAACCCCAAGGGGGTGGCCGACGCATGGGGGCTGCCCCCTTGCCCTCCCCTCATTCATATGGGTGGACACTCCACTCACAAAAATCCCTTTCAATTCCCTCCACTAAAAAACCCACTCAAATTCCCATTAAATTTCCACCAAATTTAATGCAAACTCTCATTAAATAAAACTCCTTTTATTTATTCAGAATTTTGTCAATTACTTTAATGACAAACATTCACATATAACCCCTTGCTAGTATTTCATTTCACATGCAAAAACACTTTCTGCAATTTCACCCGAAAACCTGTTTCGGTATCTAGTGAAATAAATTCCCGCGCTTGTTATTCTTTCCGGCATGAAACTTTTGCTCCAGATGTATGTCGGTGTCTGTTAACTGTGTCACCCTACGGTTCGCGAATAATGCGGACATGATCGAGACCCCTCTCAGATCAATAATCAAAAGAGGGACCTGGAGGTCCATACTGACTCCCACACATTCAGTGATGACTTTCTTGTGATCGCGAGAACCTTTTACGCTAGTATCTTAATCCCTTTGTTTCGCGATATATTACATGTCCGAGATTGGATCATCGGTATCTCCATACCTAGTTTGATCTCGTTACTGACATGTACTCTTTTCTCGTTCCCGTGAAATAACATTCTAGTGATCAAATCACATGCTTGCAATCTAACCAATGTGATATCACCAAGAGGGCTCAGACCATATCTATTCGTCATCGGGATGAACAAATTCCACTCTCGATCCATGGGCCTCAACATAACACTTTAGTAGTACTGAACCCATCTTTATAATCACCTTGTTACGGTGTGACGTTTGATGTTATCAAGATACTCTTCCGGTGTTAGTGATTGACATGATCTCATGGTCTAAGGATTAGGATCACTTCGTATGATGTTATAGCAATACAAACTCAATGACTTTGATCGTAATGCTATACTTTGGATGAATATTCATCACACCATTACACTAATGTTGTGACCTTGTTATTAGCAACATCCAATGTCCATGATCAGGAAATCTTGATCATTTTGTTAATCAACGAGCTAGTTTATGAGAGAGGCATAACTAGGAACTTTATGTTTGTTTATTAAACACACATGTATTAATATTTTTTTAATACAATTATAGCATGCAAAATAAACATCTATCATATACTTGGAATATACATAATAAACACTTTATTATTGCCTCTTAGGGCATATTCCCTTCAGAGCCTGTTGGGAACCCCAAGAGCAAGGTATGATGAGCACAGCAGCAAGTTTTTCCCCAGTTATAGAACCAAGGTTATCGAACCAGTAGAAGAAGGAAACCACTTCCGAAGGTGTTGCTAGCAACGTGGAACCTGCACACAACACAACCAAAATACTTTTCCCCAACTTATCAGTGAGGTTGTCAAGGTCACTGGTTTTACTGAAAACAAAGGATTAAACGTATAGTGTAGAAGAAAGTAATTTCTTGTGGTAATTGCAGAAAGTAAACAGTAGATAGAATATCAATGGGAAGGAATGGACCAGGGTCCAAAGTTCACTAGAGGTGTTTTCTCCATAAGATAAATAACATGCTGGGTGAACAAATTACAGCTGGGCAATTGACAAATACAGAATGCATAACAATGCATGTACATGACATGATGATCACTATGAGATTCACTTGAGCATTACAACATGATACATAGACCGTAATCCAACTGCATCTATGACTATCCACCTCCGGAATATCATCCGACTAACCCTCGAGTATTAAGTTGCAAGCCACAGATAATTGTATTAAGCAAAGTGTGTAATGTAAATAATACAATTGCCCTTGGACAAAGGATTGTTGTTTTCTCCCTAGTAGCAACAACACATCTACCATCTTAGAAGTTTCTGTCACTCTCCCAGATTACTAGAGGCATGAACCTACTATCAAACATAAATACTCCCTCTTGGAGTCTCAAGCAAATACTTGGTCAAAGTAACTACTAGCAACGGAGAGCATGCAAGATCACAAATAACATAGACATAATAGAACAATAATCAATCTGACATAATACTCAATATCAATCGGATATCCACAAACACAACATGTAGCATTACAATAAGATGATCTTGATCATGATAGGCAGCTCACAAGGTCTAAACATGGTGGCACAAATAGGAGAAACAACCATCTAGCTACTGCTATAGACCCATAGTCCAAGGATGAACTACTCACACATCACTCCGGAGGCAGGTATGGTGATGAAGAAGGCCTCCGAGATGATCTCCTCTCTCCGGCAGGGTGCCAGGAAGAGCTTTAGATCCCTCCCGATCTAGGGACGACGGTGGCGGCTACGGACTTTTTCGTGGAATTATGATATTGTGTTTAGGGTTTTCATCTCGGGGGGTTTATATAGGCGAAGGGGCAAGGTAGGTGGAGTGCCAGGGGGCCCACACCCTAGGGCGGCGCGCCCCCTGGCCACGCCTGGCCCAGGTGTGGACGCCTAGGGGTGCGCCTCCCCCTCTCCTTTGGGCTCCGTGTCGTGTCGGGAAAAAAATGAACTTCGGCTTTTGTTTCGTCCAATTCCAAGAATATTTTTTTACTAGTTTTTCTGAAACCAAAAACAGCAGAAAACAGGAAACTAGCTCCGTGGCACTTGGTAATATGTTAGTTCCAAAAAATTCATAAAAATGCCACAAAGTGTGGACAAAACATAATATAGTTGGTGCAAATCAAGCATGGAGCATCAAAAATTATAGATACGTTTGCAACGTATCACACCTAACTAATAAAGAGAGGAGGGAAACTTTTATCGATAAAACCTGTTCTAAAAAAGATGTTTTAGTTTTAGCATAAGCTTTTTCAAAATATACTTTAAACAACACAATTGCTGATTTTCTCGTCTTTAACTGATGTAACAAAATCACCGCATCTAAAATGTACCTATCTTTAATGAAAGCGGTTTGAATTGGAGAAATCACCTGATCATCCACTAAAATGGTTATATTATTAATATTATTAAATATTTTGAAAATGACATTGAGTATAGGTCTATAGGATTGAATCTTATCAACACATTTCCATTTAGGAATCAAAATCAATACCTTGTAATTAAATATACCAATATATAGTTTTCCATCATAAAAAACAATAAAGATCTTTAATAACTCTGGTCCAACCAACTCTCGTATTTTTGGTAAAAATCCGCAGGAAAGCCATCCGGACCAGGAATCTTATTAGGCTTCATTTGAAAAACAGCAATCTGAATTTCTTCTAGAGTAAAGGGAGCAATTGATATAGAATGATCAATATAATTCAGAACATAAGGAATATGTAAATCTAGACTAATAACATTGATTTTATCACTTCCCCCAAAAGGACTTTTATAAAGGGAATTAGCATAAATCAGCAACTCTTGGTCTCTCTCAATTAATCTCTCCTCCTGTCCAAGACATATGATCTTACTTTTTATTTTCCTATCATTAGTTTTAGCTATAAAGTAAGAAGTTAAAGCATCACCTTCCAAAAGGTTTTATTCTTTAGCTCTTTGCAACCACTTGATTTCTTCCTCTCTATTAATAGCATCATGTCCAGATTCAAAAAAATTCTTTGATAATCTTCTACAGACAAACCATGGATCTCACTATTTGTATCTATCATGTCAATCTTATCTAATAACATCTTTTTTATTTTTTCTATGCACACGTTCCCAATTATAGTTCCACCATTTAAGAGGACTTCTGAGTTTTCTAGCTCTGTAATGCCAGATCTCAATCAAAATCTTACCTTTAAAAGGAGAGGACCAAATTTTATTAATAACCTATACTAAATCTGGCCTAAGGAACCAGCATAACTCAAATTTAAAAGGTCTGCCGGTTCTTGGCTTATTGATCCCAAAATAACTCACCGGGGGAAACTGATCAAAGCCAAGTCTAAGTAAAGTTCTTGCAATTGTACACTTCTGAATTTAGCGTTGAAAATTTCTAACGGCCAACTCTCCATGGGTTTATGCAATCGAATGATTGAGCTAGGTATATCCCATCGACATAGAATTAGACAATCTCCACATCTCTAATGAAATAACCAACGGTCGCATCATGACATTCTCTACATATAGCCACGTGAGGGACCAATAGTACATAGCTATACCAGAGAAAAATAAATTGACTGCTTGATTTAGTTCATGCAAATTTGCCTTTCAACAAAAATTCTGAATATCATTTCAATCCCTAGAAACATTACCTGTAATATATAACTAGTACTTTCCACTAATTTATTAATAATCATCAAAGGCGTCTTTGATAGCCTATGCATGACATAGTTTTAAAAACCGGACCAGTTCAGTGATTGAACAGGAAAAACCAGAACCAGAGCGCGTGAAGTCGATCCCGCAACCTCGCAAGTCACCCAGGACCTATGGAATTTGGCTAATCAACTATTCAACAGACAGTTTGTGTTATAATAGTACATCATTTTGAAACATATATATTTGTTCAACAAATTATTATTATTATTCCCATACTCTACATGGAAAAGATACACGTCGACGGTGGGGTTTCATTACAACCATCGGCACCGAGTTCCGTGAACTCTTATTAGAATCATGCTCAAAGTTAGAGATTTTTTGACGAATTTTATTAGATTCGTCACACACACTCAACCGTTGAAATTTCCTTTCAAAGATAACTTGACATCGCTCGGTGAAGGTAGAGGAATCCATCTATAGCATCACAAGGTTAAAGATGAAGTTGTTTTCTCTCCTCTCTCTTGACCATTTCGTAACCCCTTCTAATACATCCGTTGGACGAGCTCCACGGCGTAGCCTGCATCCACGTGCTCGACTCCGACATCGGCATGGGCGAGCAGTGGCCGCCGCTGCAGCGGCACCCGGAGACGATGCTCAAGGTCATTGCATTGGTCTCGCCGGCTCGCACCACCCGCTCGAGCTGCAGCTGATCCACGAGAACATCTACAGCTTCAACACCGAGCTCGACGTCTTCTTCCGGTTCATCGTCTTCAACATGATCACTGCTACTGGTTCACCCTCCTCCATCGCTGGTATTGCATCTTCGGGTGGGGCATCCCCACATGTAACATGATCACTGCTACTGGTTGTTTATGTTTGTGCTCTATTGATTGTTTACCTGGCAACAAGACCGAATGTACGCAGCCAAACATCATTCATATGTTTCTAGGCTCCCGCAATCACCCCTTATGCAGACAACCAAACATGCTGCACAACATATCCCAAAGCCCGTTTTTTCCCGCAACGTACACCTCAGCACCGTCTGACCGGGCACAAAAAGTCCATACAGATTACCAAACACACTCCAAGAGTAGCACAAAGAACTTCAAAAGTGATCGGAGTTTGTACGATCAAGATCTATGCACGCGCGATGGGTGGCCGGTTGACCGAGATCGAGAGATCCACTCTTCCCATTTCAAATTATAGGACTAATACGTATTTTAAAAAATAGTTTAACCGTCAATTTAGTTAATAATACTTCCTCCGATTCATATTAGTTGACTCAACTTTGTCTAGATAAGAATAAATCTAGGCTAGATACGTAACTAGATACATATGAATCTAGAGAAAGTTGAGTCAACTAATATGGGTCGGAGGAAGTATATGAATCATATGTCATAAAAATTGTATCATTGGAAGCGTATTTTGAATATGAATCCAATGATATATTTTTTGTTAAATATAATTTGTATTGTATTCACCAAATTTACGGTCAAACTATTTTATGAAATACATATTTGCCTTATAAACCGGAATGGAGGTGGTACTCTATTGTTTGACCGGTAGATGGAAAACTTAGAGCATTTCCACTCACGCTTTTAGAACGCCGATCTCAGGGCGAATTTTAGGTTCAGACACCGAAATTTCATCCAGTCGCGTTTTCACGAACCTGTTTTCGTCCGGATTTGGGCCAACTTTGGTCCGGGCTTTCCAGGCAATTTCCAGGATCCCGAGAACGCCCTGGAAACACCGGACGAAGCGAATTCGGCGGGAAAAAAGCCAGCGAGTGGACCCGTCCAGTCAGCATATATTCGCCCATATTCATCCAAAGTTTGCCCAAAGTTCCCCCATATTCGCCCAAAGTTCGCCCATATTTATCCAAAGTTTGCCCAAAGTTCGCCCATATTCATCCAAAGTTTGCCAAAGTTCGCCCATATTCGCCTAAAATTCGCCCATATTCGACCATATTCGCCCGTATTCGCTCAAAGTTCGTCCATACTCGCCCATATTCGTCCATATTCGCCCAAAGTTCGTCCATATCGACGATATTCGTCCAAAGTTTGCCCGTATTCGCCCATATTCGCCCAAAGTTCGTCCATATCAACCATATTCGCCAAAGTTCGCCCATATTCGTCCAAAACCGCTTATATTCGTCTATATTTGCCCAAAGTTCGTCCATATTCGCCCAAAGTTCGTCCATAGACCATATTCATCCAAAGTTCACCTGTATTCACCCAAAGTTCGTCCATATCGACCTTATTCGCCCAAAGTTCGCTCATATTTGCCAAAAACCGCTTATATTCGTCCATATTTGCCCAAAGTTCGCTCATATTCGCCAAACCGCTTATATTCGTCCATATTCGCCCAAAGTTCGTCCATAGCGACCATATTCATCCAAAGTTCGTCCATATCGACCATATTCGTCCAAAGTTCGCTCATATTCGCCGAAAACTGCTTATATTCGTCCATATTGCCCAAAGTTCGTCCATAGCGACCATATATATCCAAAGTTCGCTCATATTTGCCAAAAACCTCTTATATTCGTCCATATTCGCCCAAAGTTCGCTCATATTCGCCGAAAACCGCTTATATTCGTCCATATTCGTCGAAAACTGCTTATATTCGTCCATATTGCCCAAAGTTCGTCCATAGCGACCATATTTATCCAAAGTTCGCTCATATTTGCCAAAAACCGCTTATATTCGTCCATATTCGCCCAAAGTTCGCTCATATTCGCCGAAACCCGCTTATATTCGTCCATATTCGCCCAAAGTTCGCTCATATTCGCCGAAAACCGCTTATATTCGTCCATATTCGCCCAAAGTTCGCTCATATTCGCCAAACCGCTTATATTCGTCCAAAGTTCGTCCATAGCGACCATATTCATCCAAAGTTCGTCCATATCGATCATATTCGCCCAAAGTTCGCTCATATTCGCCGAAAACTGCTTATATTCGTCCATATTGCCCAAAGTTCGTCCATAGCGACCATATTTATCCAAAGTTCTCTCATATTTGCCAAAAACCGCTTATAGTCGTCCATATTCGTCCAAAGTTCGCTCATATTCGCCGAAAACCGCTTATATTCGTCCATATTCGTCCAAAGTTCGCTCATATTCGCCAAACCGCTTATATTCGTCCATATTCGTCCAAAGTTCGTCCATAGCGACCATATTCATCCAAAGTTTGTCCATATCGATCATATTCGCCCAAAGTTCGCTCATATTCGCCAAAAACTGCTTATATTCGTCCATATTGCCCAAAGTTCGTCCATAGCGACCATATTTATCCAAAGTTCTCTCATATTTGCCAAAAACCGCTTATAGTCGTCCATATTCGCCCAAAGTTCGCTCATATTCGCCGAAACCCGCTTATATTCGTCCGTATTCGCCCAAAGTTCGTCCATAGCGACCATATTCATCCAAAATTCGTCCATATCGACCATATTCGCCTAAAGTTCGCTCATATTCCCCGAAAACCGCTTATATTCGTCCATATTCGCCCAAAGTTCGTCCATAGCGACCATATTTATCCAAAGTTCGCCCGTATTCGCCCAAAGTTCGTCCATATCGACCATATTCATCCAAAGTTTGCTCATATTCGCCGAAAACCGCTTATATTCTGCCATATCCGCCCAAAGTTTGCCAAAACCTTCTATATTCGTGCAAAGTTTGCCAAAATTTATTAAATTTTAGCCAAACGCGGGAACTCACGTAGAACGCGAGTAGAAAACTCGGCGTTTTCAAAACGAAAAACTAGTTTCATTCGGACCAAAATACGTCTAAATTTCGAAAAAAAACGCCCAACGAATAAAGATGGGGCATAGCCAACGACGCTTGAACGTATAACGTACACAGGGACGACGCCTTCTCTGACGGATCGACGATCGCGAATCTGTCCGACAGCTAAGTATATACTTTATGCTGGTGGGAGCTACTGTTGCCTGTACCTCGGTGCGTACGTGGCCGTTGCCGCCACGAAATTGATTGGCCCGGCCGGCATGCATGAATGCGGCACCACCATGTAGCCGCGTCGTCGATCGTCCCTCTTATACTACTACGAAAGCTCGCTCGCTCGATCAATCGCGAATTCGCGATCGGGACAGGCCGCGGCCGGCCGGTGCACGCACGTACTAGTACGATACGGCGCCGAACCGAAACAGTAGCAGCAGATCAATCGAGGGTAGCCTTACGTACTGTACATGATTCCGTGTCGATCGATGTCTCCCTGTTTGTGCCCCTCGCTAGCTTTGGCTGGATCGATCTACGCGCTAGCTGATCCACCGACAGACCGACTAGCCAGTACTACTGTACAGCGCTAACCAGGCCGATCTGTTGCGTGTTTGCAGGCTTTGCATTGTGGACGATTGCGTGTTTGCATGATTGGACATCGGAGCTAACCGAGCGATCTGTCTGCCTGGTTGCTGCAGAGGTGTATCTATGTGTGTGTGATTGGATTGGACGGCAGCACGTCGGGTCGATCTGCCTGGCCGGTTAATTGCACCAGGAGTGCGACCAGCCGGCGAAAGAGAGAGACGTACGTGTGCGTACGTACGTGTTGCTTTTGGGTGGGACTGCTCGTATGCTAGACAAAACAGGGTTTCTATGCTAACGTGATGACGGTGTGGCTCCTGTACTTACGCAGGAGAGTTTGGCTGGCTGCGCGGCGGCCGAAAGGAGGGCGCCGCTCCGTGCGTGACGCTCCACGGCACCCGAGAGAAATGAGGCGACGGCGGTGACTCGGCTGGTTCGGTTGTGCCGGTGGGTGACACGGTTTCGGTACGCCAATTGCTTGATTTAAACCTGCCTCAAAAGGAACCAGGCCCGGCGGGCAGGGGTTGGTTCGGCACGAGCAAAAAAGTTTTCAGATTGGATGCAGTACCTTCCGGTAGCTGAATGAATCAAGGAGCCAGAAAAAAATTACAAAAAGTTCCGTCGCCGGGACTTGAACCCGGGTCTCTCGGGTGAGAGCCGAGTATCCTAACCACCTAGACTACGACGGAATTCGATGCTTAACATCTGGAACATTACTACAAATAACCTTTGGTTAACCAGGACAAATTGCAGGCTTCACCTCTACATAAATGAAACAAGTTTTATTTTTGTTCTCAGCGAACGTCACGTGCTAAGGCCCAGTTCTTTTGGAGCTTCTGAACAGCTTAGAGGTTAAAATAAGCTTAATCTAAAAAAAACTCGATTTTAAGCCGTGGTTGAAGACAGCCGGCTTCCACGTTTCCTTTGCAGTGGGAAGAAGCTGGTATACCCCAGCTTCACGCGGCTTTCCGAACTCAACCCAAACGGTACAAGATGATGCCCCCTTGTTTTGTGTTATTTACATTGAAATGCCACCGAACAGCCAGCGAAACGTTTTTTTTATCAGAGCACACCCCACCCGCGCGATCCGGTCCTTTCTCCTCTCGATAGAAACAGAGCTAGGGTTCCTCCCCAACACCTCCGCCGCCGCCCCCGCTCCCACCCCTGGCAACTCCGGCCACCGCCTGCCGCTTCCCCGTCGATGCCAAATCGCTCCCCCGTTCACCTCGGTTCCATTCCATGGAGGACGTGTAGCCTGCGGCAACTCCCTACATGGTGTTGGCCAGATCGAGCGGAGCCTGACCTCGCCGGCCGGGGCTCCCTCTGCTGCGGCCGTCGACCGAAGCTGCCTCCTCCCTCTCTCACGGTGCTACCCTCCAGTGCGCCTCCCTCCTGAAGGTCGTTCTGCTGCTGCTCTGCAATACACGACCGAAGATCGAGGTCGTCATGCAGCAACCGTGCTGCCAGATGCACTGTGCTTGAATTTGGAGTAGATGTGCTTCCGTAGCACTGTGATGCAGTGGAACATGACACAGATCAGAATCCTGGGCAATCAAAAGAGGAAAATCTTATAGTGCTGGACTGCTGTCCGTGAATTTCATGCCTCAATGCTGTAATCCAGAGGTGCTGCGGGGCTAGCTATCTAGTACAAGCGTAATTGATTCTTTTTTGAATGATTAATAGTGAATATAGGATGTGTGCATTTAGTTCTAGATGCCTGTAAAACAATAATATGATGTTATAGTTCCGATAAAACAGTACAATATAAAAATTTATTTTAGTGGCATTATGGACTTTTTATCAAACTACTCAGACAATAAGCTGAACAGTGAAAGCCACAAAGAACTGGACTGTAGTTTTCTTTGAGCTTATTTCTACTTCTGTTTCCCTCGACAGCTCAAGCCAGAGTGGCTTATGCACAAGCCGAAGCCTAGAAAAACTAGGCCTAAATCAGATGAAGGTGACAGTCTACACCGTGCCAAGCCGAGGAACAAATATCAGGACGATACTGCGATATATCCGAGATGCCCACAATATAGCTACACTACGCTGTAAGAACACATGCCCTGTCGTTTCCATATAGCCGGTGAACAGTGGGCAAACTCCAAAGTTTGGCCAACGGCTATGCTCGAAACAGTTAGCAGTCCAAACTTTGCTTTGAAAGTTTCTTTAAAGTGGATAATTCCAATCTCTGCATCCATAGATCCACACCATCTATTCGCAAAAAAAAAGATAGATCCACACCACCATTTTTTGCCTGACTTTGCTTTGCGTGTTAACTCGGGAGAAGAATGAACACTCATTTGGAGATCAGGCTCATATTAACCTTCTACTTCTATGACGTTTGGCCTCCACAATTGCGCCTCGAATTCACAAATCGTTCATCCTTGTATATTTATAGCCGAGAAATCAAACCACCTAGACTACGACGACAGAGTTTTATGCTTATCCTACAAATTGCTTCACTTTAAGCAGGATAGAAATACAAATAGGCTGATGTGGTATCATCCGTATGCATTTGGCCGCCGCCGTCGCCTTCTCTCTCGAATCAGGCTTTCGCCCCGCTATATTAATATAGCCAACACCGATACAATGATACAACTGCGGCTGGGCAACAACACAAACTCGCCCAAACGAAAAGAAAGAGAAGCAAAAAGGAAAACAAAGCAAGCCAAGGCAGGTCGACTAAACGAAGATGGCTCGCCACCGCTGCGCCCTCCGACAGATTCCTACCGCACACCTAACCTACGCCACAGATCAAGCAACACCTTCAAGAAGGGCTACGATGATGATGACGCTGCTGCTCGGACTTGTCCTAGGGTTTCCCCCATACGCGGAGGTGAGAGGGAAAGGGGGTACATCCGACGCCCTCAGGAGGGAGAGGCGATACCCGAAAGCGTCACCCGTCGGTGTCGGAAGATCGACAGGGATTTCTCCCGACCCCCAAACGACCTCTACCCCGAACGCCCGATAGGCTTCCACCCATCCCTGCCGCCCACCAACTCGCGCCAAGACGATCACGACACCACCAACGCCGTCTTACTGAGGACACCGAGACGAGGCCTAAGAGACGAAGACCAGGCAGCCGAACAGGACTCGGATGCAGCAGCACCGCCACGGCGCGGGAGGAAACAACCCCCACCGTTTTCACGGTAACCGACCGGACGCGGCAGCAAGGGCATACCAGGCCTGCGGGCCCGGCCGGGCCCAGATTGGGCCCTTCACCGAGATGCAGTTTCCTATTGTACCAGATTTCTTATAAATGAATCTCGTTCTGATTTTATTCTCAACAAACGGCCGGTGCTCAATCCGATGAATGTGTCGTGTCACGGTCCGCGAGTCAGTATAGTCTCCATTTCTCCACCTTGAGAATCCTAGGCACAAATATTAGGCAACGAAAAGCCGGACCGTAGGACAATCTTTTCCTATATTCGAGATGCCCACAAACAAAGCGATATTGGAAGAACAATGGGCAAAACTAGAATCAACATGCTCTAGTCATTGGAATCAAAAGACAGATCTAATGGAAGAGAATAAACAATCATATTTCAACACCCTTCCTCACGCTTCATGGGCCTAGAACGTGGATTACATAATCTTTTAGGGAGACCATAATATTTATTTTTACATTGTGTTGCCAGGATTTGAACCCGGGAGCTCTAATACCATGTAGGATCGCATGCACCGGACAGTTGTATTTATTTTCACAATGAGTTGTCTAGATTGGTGTCTGCACTACGGGAGAAAGGTTCTTTGCCGTGTGGGTTTATCCACATGGCAAAGGCCCCCCGGAACACGGCAAACCCTTTGCCGTGTGCTTACACACGGCAAAAGCATCGCGACAAACGGCAAAGAACCTTTGCCGTGTGTCTTGACGCCCGGAACACGGCAAACCCTTTGCCGTGTGTTTTCTGATCACACACGGCACACTAAAGTAGTTGACGGTTTCGTCCATCTAACGGAGCCAACAGATCGGTGCCGTGTATGACCTTTGTCGTGTGCCTTTGATCTTTGCCGTGTGTCCTACCTTTGCCGTGTGTGTGTTCTTTGCCGTGTGCTTTTGTTTTTGCCGTGTGCTCATGGTTTGCCGTGTGTATTTCCCTTTGTTGTGTCTTCCCCTTTGCCGTGTGCCTCTGAGTGGTGACACACGTCAAAGTTCATCCTTCGCCGTGTGCCTTTGGCATAGCGCACACGACAAAGACCTTGTGTATAACCTCAACAGCACACAGGTGGGCTACACGTGGTGACCATTTGGCACTTTGCCGTGTGTATACACACGGCAAAGCAGCCCTGTTTTTTCAATTTTTTTTTGTTTCCATTCATTTCCTGCAATTCAAAACATATAATATATATATATGATCATACAGATCATCAGCAACACCAAATTGCATCAAACAACAATAATATAAGCATCACCAACACCAAAATGCATCGCTAACACCAAAATATCACAAATATGATCATAATATCATCACAAACACTACCAAATATCACACAAGACCAAGTTTATTACACAAGTGCATAACCAACAAGTGCACAATCCCTAAACTATACAAATATTACAAGTTTATTCTTGTCACCCACAAGACCATCAACTCCGAGTGCTCCACAAGCTCATGCTCCATCTTGAGATCCTACAAGTTGAAGACAAGTACATAAATATGACAAGTAAAATCATCAATATGTACAAGTTTCTAGGCAAGTTGATGGAAATGGCAATAACATGGAATTTTGACGAGTCTCATGGCAAATTACATCAATATGACAAGTAAAATCATGAATATCTACAAGTCCCATGGCAAGGCTAGAATTTCTATAAGTGTCATGGCAAGGCTAAAATTTCTACAAGTGTCATAGCATAGCTAAAATTTTGACAATGGCATAGAATTATCTACAAGTGTCATGGAATTGCTAAATTTGTTATAAGTATCATGGCAAGGCTAAATTTCCTACAAGTGTCATGGAATTGCTAAATTTTCTATAAGTATCATGCCAAGGCTAAAATTTCTACAAGTGTCATATCATGGCTAAAATTTCTACAAATGCGATGGCATGGCTAAATTTGACAATTATAAGAAAACAAACCTGTAGGACTCTGATTCATCCTCCGGACGACCGACGGATTGTTGACGGTGAAAGACGGCGGCGCCTGGTTGTTCGATCCACCCGCGGACCCACCAGGCGGCGGCATCGCATCGTCCATCTGCAGCATTGGAAATTGTGAGCATTAGACAATAAGGCAAGATTGAAAATTGCGAGCGTTGGACAATAAGACACTTGATCACTTACCCACGAGAATGCAAAAGGAGGAGTGGGAAGAGTCCCTGGTTGAGAATTGATGAGCATTTGCTGTGTCATCCACCGCATCATCTGCCCCTGTTGCTCCAGCAACCCCTGCTGATGGGCCATCTGCTGCTCCACGATATGGCTTGATCCCATCCTCATATAGAAAGGCACTGCAAAATGAAAAGACAAGGTCAGTATGTGATAAAAATTACAATTTATGGTTTAGGGTCAAATCATGTACCTCGACCCAGTGCACAGTACCTTGTCCGCATAGGGATAAGGTAGGTCGGGGAGTCTCGAAACCCCACGCCGATATGGAGCCTTCTCCCGCGGCACCAGGCTCGGGTCCATGAGAGCGTACTCCTCAAGGTACTGCGTCTCATCCTCCGGAGGCGCCCACCTCAAGGACGTGTCAACCTCGTAGGGTAAAGACCCCAACCCCTCATCCTCCTCCTCCTGCTGCTCCTGCTCCTCCTCGTCATAATCCGAGTGCGTCCCCTCATCCTCCTGACGCCGAACTGGCTCCTCCTCCTCCTTCTCGTCCTCCTCCTCCCCGCTCTGCTCCTGCCTGCCATGCTCCTGCCGTCCTCCTCAAGACCGGAGGGACTAGGAGTCTCAGACGCCTCCCACGCCTTGCTGTGAAGTGCGCAGTGGAGCACTAGCAGTAGCACTAGTAGGCTGCTTCCCCCTGACATCTTTTGAACCACCAGTCACAAGTTTTGCCAAGCTTTTCAGCTTTCTTGTAACTCCCTTTCCTCGGAATCTTTCAATCACCTGCAAAACTGAGTGAAAAGAGTAGTTTATTAGTACACATCAGTGACACAAGATTCATAACAATACAATAATACTCAAGTTTTAAACACACACTATATTCGTATCGGCAAAGACGAAAGAAGAGAAATACTTCCATGATCCATATAGCATGGGTATGAGACGCGGCAAGCCAAGGAAAGGATTTGGTCTCCACGGCGGCGACTCCTCGAAAGGAATCGTTGTCGTGGATCGAGAATCCTTTCCGGCTTGCCACCGCCACATCCCCATGCTATATGAATCTCAAATACCGCCTCTCTCGACTTTGGGGAGACGAGATGAAGCCTTCCTTGTGTTTCTCCAAAGACGAAAGGAAAGAAACCATTTCACGATTCATATAACAATGTCGCCCATGCTATACGAATAGTGAAGTAATGTCTTTCCTTTCACTTTAGGCTATCTAATCTATTCCATTTAAGTCACGCTAGCTAATCTATATTCAGATCGGCAAAAGACGAAGAAGAGAAATACTTCCATGATCCATATAGCATGGGTATGAGACGCGGCAAGCCAAGGAAAGGATTTGGTCTCCACGACAACGACTCCTCGAAAGGAATCGTTGTCGTGGATCGAGAATCCTTTCCTGGGCTTGCCACCGTCACATCCCCATGCTATATGAATCTCGAAAATACTTGTCCTCTCTCGACTTTGGGGATACGAGTTCTTACAAATACAAAGACAAAAGGGAAGAAATTTTATTACATAGAATAGAGTTCTTACAAATACAAAGACAAAAGGAAAGATATTTTATTACATAGCCCGGCGGGATTACATAGCAAACACTACTACAAAGATTATTACTACTACATGCATGGATCAGAAGCCTGAGTCGGGATTATGAATTGGACGAGAGGTTTCGTCATCACTATCATTTTCTGGCCACCAATAATCATCCACGAAACCTGGAGGTGGTCCCTGTGGATCGTTGACGTCAAGGCCTGCATGGAACGCATCGAGCAAACTCACATCTTGTTGGTTGTGAACCTCCTCAGCTTCATCTTGCGCAGTGTCTTCCTCCCACACAGGTCCCCCCTTTAAAGCCTCGTCCGCAAGATGCAAGATCATATGTTGCATCGGATTGAAGAACCCTGGCGGAAGGAGCATCTCTAGATCGCAAAGCAACTCGGGTGCCTGTTCATGTAGCTTCTCAAGCACTTTACGGTCTAACTCCCTAGCACAAATCTGGCGGAAGAAAAAGCTCAACCTCGACAGCACTCGCCAAGTCTCCTCATCGACATAGCCTCGAATCATCACCGGCATTATCCGCTCAAGCCATACGTGGTAGTCATGACTCTTGAGCCCTTGTACTCGCAACGTTTCCATGTTCGCACCCCTCATCCAGTTGGCCGCATAACCATCAGGGAAAAACAAACTTTGCGCGATCCACTGGAAGATCTCCCTTCTTTGGGGCTTTGTTGGGCAGAAAGGAGCCTTTGGCTTAGACCACCTTTTTCTGCCTTTGGCTCCGGGTGGCTGCATGTTCAACTTTGGCCTATCGCACAATGCTTCTTGATCAATTCGAGCCTTGATGTTATCTTTCGTCTTCTCGGTTTGCATTATGGTGCTCCAAAGGGCCTCACCGATATTCTTTTCGGTGTGCATTACATCAATGTTATGCGGGAGCTCAAGATCCTCAAAGTAAGGGAGCTTCCATAAGCACGGAATGTGGGTCCACTGGTGCATATCCCCGTATCCCACGAAACCATTCCCATCGGAGTTTGGCTGGAGAGCTTCTAACTCAGCCTTGATTTCCTTTCCGGTCTTTAGACATGGCTTTGGATCATGGACAACACGGCCTTTCTTGAACCTCTTTTTGTCACTCCTATATGGATGATTCGGCTCAAGACACTGTCGATGTTCATCAAAGCAGGAATACTTGCCTCCCTTCGACAGCTAGAAGAAAGTCAGAGATTGCATGCACACTGGGCAAGGCCACTTCCCATGTGTACACCAGCCGCAGAACAACGCACGTGCTGGTAGGTCATGCAGAGAGGTATGGTACCAGACATACATATCAAAGTGCTCGTTTTTTGAAGCGTCAAATGTTCGGATCCCCCGACCTTCCCATCCACGAAGCAAGTCATCCACCAGCGGTTCTAGATACACATTCATGTTCTTACCCGGGTATTTCGGCCCTGGGATTATCATCGAGACAAACATGTTCTCTGATCTCATGCAGACGCCAGGGGGGAGGTTCAGGGGAATAACAAACACTGGCCAACAACTATATACTGAAGCCGACATGCCATATGGATTGAACCCATCGGTTGATATGGCAACTGCTACGCTCCTCTTGTCACCGGCTTTATCAGGATATTTCTTGACAAAGTTCTTCCATGCACTACCATCCGACGGATGTATCATCTTGTCGAGGTATCTGTTCCCTTCTACTGCCCATTGCATCTGCTGGGCAGTATCCTCGGTCATGAAGAGTCGCTGTAGCCTCGGTATGATTGGAAGATAGCGAAGAATGTTTTGGGCAACCCCGGTCTGCCTCTTCTGACCATCACCATTGGGATCGACCTCAAAGTACCTAGAGGATTTGCAGCGGATACAATAATTTGTCTTAGCATGCTCCTTTGTGAATAGCATGCATCCCTTCGGACAAGCGTGTATCGGCTCATATGACATCTTAAGGTCACGGAGGAGTTTGGTCGAATAGTAGAAGTTCTCCGGCAAGAGGTGCCCTTTCGGCAGAATGCTGCCAACGATGGCAAGCATATCATCAAAGTCCTCTCTGGTCAAGTTCCTGTGGCTCTTGAAGGCCAAAAGGCGAGCTATGGCATCCAGTTGGGTAACATCTGTATGTGCATGAAGGGGTCTCTGTGAGGCAAACAAAGTCTCGTAGTACTTTGCCGTGTTTTCCTCCGGCTCCTCACTTGTCTCCGCCTCCTGAGGTGTCTCCGCCTCTACATGAGGGCTTTCAGGCGCATTAGCATTCACAAAGTTTTCTATGCACCTATCAAAACCAGCATCAAATTCTCCCCTTGGCTGACTCTGCTGCTGACCCTGCCGTGACTCCCTCCTAGCACGTTTCGCTAACTTTTCACCATGGAATGTCCAAGTCTTGTAGGATGGTGTGAACCCGTAATTGAGCAGGTGAGTACTCACATCATCCTTCGAATGTGTATTCAGGTTCTTGCATCTTGCACAGGGGCAGAAAATTCTTCTGGGGACGGCAAATGCCCGGTTCACAAAGTCCTCGGCCTTTTCTTGCCATTCTGAGGTAAAGTCCCACTTACTGACATGCCATCATACATCCAGTCACGATTCTCCATCCTCTAATCAGTACCAAAAACGACATATATAATGCTTTCAATTAATCATGCCATATAAATAAATCCGGTATTAGTTCGGTTAATTTTAGCAAACATATATTTTACGCCATAAATATATCCACCTATCTCTCTAATAGGTAAAGAGGGTCCTATCAACCGCCGGATCCGTAGATTGAGTATGTTCTCCCTGCTCTACCCCGATCCGACACAGAATTTCGGCAGCACCTCCCCGCTGCTCTCCCGATACACGTCTCGGCAAAAAGCCAAGAGGGATGTGCATCCGGAGAACAACAGGGATGCGCAGCCGAAATCCTATCTCGGACTGGAGTAGAACAAGGAAAACATACCCAACTACGCATCCGCCGGTCTTGAGATAAATGCCGTAAGAGTTACGCTTCATAATATGCGAGACCACTAATGCATATTTATCCACGTAACCCTTACGTCCGGGAAGAGACGCCTAGGTAATGCGACAGACTTGGTGATCTACACACGAAAATAACCCTAGGGATTTGCAAGATAGGAGAATATATTTTTACCCTTGAAGCGTGATCGAGAGGTGAAGAAGATGCTCGACCCTCCCGCAAAATGACCTACGCCGTCGACAACCCCACCCTCAGACTCGACACATATCCCCTGCATGAAGAAAAATTACTAAATTACTAAATTACTACTATAGACATGCCAAAAATTTACACATATTGCCGTGTGCCTTATGCTATTTTCTAATTTTCTTATTGTTTTTTCTTTCATTTGTATTTATTTTATGTTTAAGTGAAATCTTTCTTGGCTTTTTGTTAGTATTGAGACCATGGAAATACGAACTTTGCACTAGACCATAAACTTGCATGTGTCCCCTTATACGAACTTGCATGCATGCGCTCTAACCGAAAATGTTTAGGGGGGTAAACGATCCGAGGCCCGCAGATCAGGGTTTCGCCGGAGGAAGTCCACGAGAACGTCGGAATCATCTGAAAACTTGCATGTGTCCCTAGCATATGTATGTGAGTGTGGTGCAAGGTTGGTATAGGTGATTGCATGTGTCCCCCCTCACATGCATGCGCTCTAACCTAGAAGCGAAGGTTCTGACTGTAATGTGGAATCTCCTATTACGGTGAAACCGCCGTATAGTGCCCCAACTTGTGAACCAACATGGTTTCACATCATCCCATGACATAATCAAACACAAAACAAGAGAGAGCTACGCTGGCTACCCCTCGGAAAGAATGTCTAGGGGTAGGCGATCCGAGGCCCGCAGATCATCGTGGTTTCACGGAGGAAGTCCACGAGAACGTCGGAATCATCTGAAAACTTGCATGTGTCCCTAGCATATGTGTGTGAGTGTGGTGCAAGGTTGGTATAGGTGATTGCATGTGTACCCCCTCACATGCATGCGCTCTAACCTAGAAGCGAAGGTTCTGGACCTGTATAACGGGGAATCTCCCCGTTACGGTGAAACCGGGCCGTATAGTGCCCCAACTTGTGAACCAACATGGTTTTACATCATCCCATGACATAATCAAACACAAAACAAGAGAGAGCTACGCCAGGCTACCCCTGTCAGAAGAATGTCTAGGGGGTAGACAATCTGAGACCCGCAGATCATCAGGGTTTCGCCGGAGGAAGTCCACGAGAACGTCGGAATCAGGGGGGTGCATGTATATAGTGATCAAGACCACAATAACCTATGATCATATGTGTGCTCTCATGATCCTATGAAATAATATCACCTAACATATATGTAATAAAATCCTTGCTAATTAAAGAAAAGAAAAAGGTGAAAAAAATTCTTTGCCGTGTGTCTGACGGCGAGAGACACACGGCAAAGGCTTTGCCGTGTGTTTGACGGCGACAGGCACACGGAAAAGGACCTCTTTGCCGTGTGTTTTCTTCTTTGCCGTGTGCCTTATGCTATTTTCTAATTTTATTATTGTTTTTTCTTTCATTTGTATTTATTTTATGTTTAAGTGAAATCTTTCTTGGCTTTTTGTTAGTATTGAGACCATGGAAATACGAACTTTGCACTAGACCATAAACTTGCATGTGTCCCCTTATACGAACTTGCATGCATGCGCTCTAACCGAAAATGTTTAGGGGGTAGACGATCCGAGGCCCGCAGATTAGGGTTTCGCCGGAGGAAGTCCACGAGAACGTCGGAATCATCTGAAAACTTGCATGTGTCCCTAGCATATGTGTGTGAGTGTGGTGCAAGGTTGGTATAGGTGATTGCATGTGTCCCCCTCGCATGCATGCGCTCTAACCTAGAAGCAAAAGGTTCTGGACCTGTATAAGGGGGAATCTCCCCGTTCAGGTGAAACCGGGTAGGATAGTGCCCCAACTTGTGAACCAACATGGTTTTACATCATCCTATGACCTAGTCAGACACAAAACAAGAGAGAGCTACGCCGGGCTACCCCTGTCAGAAGAATGTCTAGGGGGGTAGACGATCCAAGGCCCGCAGATCAGGGGTTTCACCGGAGGAAGACCACGAGAACGTCGGAATCATCTGAAAACTTGCATGTGTCCCTAGCATATGTGTGTGAGTGTGGTGCAAGGTTGGTATAGGTGATTGCATGTGTCCTCCTCGCATGCATGCGCTCTAACCTAGAAGCGAAAGGTTCTCGGACTCAGATAAGGGGAATCTCCCTGCTCAGTGAAACCTGCAGGATAGTGCCCCTACTTGTGAACCAACATGGTTTTACATCATCCTATGACCTAGTCAGACACAAAACAAGAGAGAGCTACGCGGGCTACGGCTGTCAGAAGACTGTCTAGGGGGTAGGACGATCCGAGGTCTGCAGATCGTGGTTTCACGGAGAAGACCACGAGAATGTCGGAATCATCTGAAAACTTGCATGTGTCCCTAGCATATGTGTGTGAGTGTGGTACAAGGTTGGTATAGGTGATTGCATGTGTCCCCCTCACATGCATGCGCTCTAACCTAGAAGCGAAGGTTCTGGACCTGTATAACGGGGAAACTCCCCGTTACGGTGAAACCGGGTAGGATAGTGCCCCAACTTGTGAACCAACATGGTTTCACATCATCCCATGACATAATCAAACACAAAACAAAAGAGAGCTACGCCGGGCTACCCCTGTCAGAAGAATGTCTAGGGGGTAGACGATCCGAGACCCGCAGATCATCAGGGTTTCGCCGGAGGAAGTCCACGAGAACGTCGGAATCAGGAGGGTGCATGTATATAGTGATCAAGACCACAATAACCTATGATCATATGTGTGCTCTCATGATCCTATGAAATAATATCACCTAACATATATGTAATAAAAGCCTTGCTAATTAAAGAAAAGAAAAAGGTGAAAAAAAAATCTTTGCCGTGTACACAGAAGAAAACACACGGCAAAGATTACCTTGCTGCGGTACCGACGGGTAGCACACGGCAAAGATTTTGCCGTCAGCCTGCCGTCGGGTGACTCGCGAGGCCACGGGCCCACTTCTTTGCCGTGAATATATATTTGCCGTGTCTTCGCCGACTTTTGCCGCTGGTTTTGTTTGCCGTGTGTTCTCTTCTGTCCATTGCCGTGGTTATTCCTTTGCCGTGTTCTTTGTCTGCAGTTTGCCGTGCACCTGTTCTTTGCCGTGTTCCTCTTGATTTACACACGGCCGTGTTCCGGGCCTTTTGGCACACGGCAAAGAGCTGGGTCGACGGCAGCGAACATTTTTCCCTAGTGCTGCCATGTCACTGAATATGCCTAACGATCTAACGAGCGGTGTTGATTTTTTAAAGCCCATTACAGACGCATAAATTTGCGCAAATTTTTATAAATATGTACATACATTCATCTCACGTACATATATTCTATGAGCACCGCAGAAAGACTGAATACGAGAGACTGATCTAGTGAATTTTAAGATTGACGAAGTCACATAAAGTCTCACACCGAGGAATGTTTTTTCCTTTTGTGAGACCAAAGTGTTAAATATAAGGTTTAATCCTTTGTAGGTTGGGGCACCATTGTCTTCTAACCATCCAATCACATGCTGTTTCTCAAATCTTCCCATCTAAACACAGGTTTTTTCTCAGATCTCTTTTTTTTTTTTGCGAATGCTCTCAGATCTCTTGTTAATTAAAAGAGCACATGCATGCATACGACTTGGTGAGGAACATGCAGGAGTGTTCTTCTTTCATGCTCACGGTTTTGTCACTGAACCTCGACCGTCTCGTGACACCGCTTCCTTTTCGTTGATCGATCCACCGACCGACGGATCATTCACGGTCAATCGCAAGGTCACCTGCAGCTTCGCGATCGATTACAGAAAAAACTACTCTGAATCCTTTTTCACGGAAGCATAAAAAGGGAATCGAAAGCAGACATCCCGTGCATGAGATCCGGATTCGGTATAAATATCGCTCCTCTCCCGACGCCGGCCTCCGCCCGTGTTCCTCCCTCCACCGGCCAGCCAACCATCGATCGCCTTTCCTCCTTTTCTCCTTCACGAGAAAGCAGATCCCTCGCGCTCCTTAACCATGGCTCGTCGACCGACCCCGTCCGATCCACGAGACCGAGAGCCAAATTAGGTGATTCGTCTCGCCGTCTTAACTAGGCCCGTTCCGTCGGTTGTGGTCGGTCGCCGGATCGAGCTAGCGCGGCGATGGGGTCGAGGGAGAAGGCCAGGCGGGGCGGAGGGACGCCTTCGTCGTCGCCGCGGACGAGGAAAGGGGACTTCCCCATCCGGGAGGAGGACTACGAGCTGCTCGAGCCCGTCGGCGACGGCGCCACGGCCGTCGTGCGCCGCGCCCGCTGCCTCCCGCTCGGCGGCGAGGTCGTCGCCATCAAGATCATGAACCTGTCGTTCCGGTCCGAGGCCGACATGGTACGTGACGTGACCACGTCCTCCAATCCTATCAAATCAATCATTTCCCCTGCAAAACTAATCGATTTTTACAGAACAATGCCACGGAGGAGGTCAAGACCATGATCCTGACGGATCATCCCAACCTCCTCAGCGCCTACTGCTCCTTCTTGGTGGACGAGAGCCTCTGGATCGTCATGCCCTACATGGCCGGGGGCTCCTGCTACCACCTCATGAAATCCTCCTTCACCAAGGGCTTCGAGGAGGAGAGGTTCATAGCCTTCGTGCTCCGCGAGACGCTCAGAGGCCTCGAGTACCTGCACGCCAAAGGACACATACACCGGGATGTCAAGGTACTGCCTCTCTTGCTTGGTACTGAATTTCAGAGAATTTTGATTGTTTAAACATACAGAGAATTTTGATTTGTTTAAACTTACAGAGAATTTCAGAGAATTTTGATTGTTTAAACTTACAGAGAATTTCAGAGAATTTTGATTGTTTAAACTTACAGAGAATGCTTTCATGCATCTTTGCCACATAAAAACACAGGCTGGAAACATACTGCTTGATCAGCACAAAGGAGTGAAGCTTGCAGATTTTGGTATCAGTGCTAGTGTTTACGACTCCATGATCAACAGGAACGGCAAAAGGCACACGCTTGTCGGCACTCCTTGCTGGTAATCCCAAACAAGTAGTAGTATAATAATTGATATAGATGTTGGATTGTTCCGTTGTGTGTATCGGACATGGCATTCCACTAATTCATTAATGTTATGTTTGTTCTTTTAAGGATGGCACCCGAAGTGATGGAGCAAAAGGAATACGATTTCAAGTATATCTACCTATCAGACTTTTATCATCTTCAGTTGAGTACGTTCTGATATCGACTGCGTAACTGAACATACAAATAACAATCACAGGGCAGACATTTGGTCTTTCGGAATTACTGCACTAGAACTTGCTAACGGACATGCTCCTTTTTCTAGCCAACCTCCAGCCAAGGTATTAGTTACCTGACGATATTTTTACACCATATTATGTTTGTGAGAAGTTACTGACAGGTTTCTCAAATGGCATGTAGGTGTTTCTCATGACTTTGCAGCATGCTCCTCCATCACTTCATAACACCAAGGACAAGAAGTTTTCAACCGTACTAACCTTGATATGGTCTCCTAGATACACATCCACACATATGTGTCTATGCTAATTCATTTCTACTACCTCTGTAGGCGTTTAAGAGAATGATTGGTGCATGTTTAATAAAAGATCCATCCAAGAGACCAACTGCAGAGATGTTACTAGAACTTCCGTTTTTCAAAAAAGTGAAGTCTGAAGATAACTATGTAAAGGGCATGCTAAATAAAGTGCCATCTTTGGTTGCTCGGATGCAAACTATAAAGGTATGAAAATTTCATCCGCCTTCTCCACGTAGCATTTTATAATATGCCTAATATGGTGTCAATTATTTTGAGCAGGAAAATGAAGCAAAGTTGCAAGCCGAGAAGAAGCCACATGATAAAATCAAAGAGAAGACTTCAAATGTTAGTATTTCTATAAATTACTTATATATCCATATTAGTAAGATAATCACATTTGTTAGTGCTCTAATAAATTATATATCTAATGTTTGGATAATTAGCATTAAGATTTTATATTTGTAACATGTTTTGTTTAAATTAATCACATACTTATTCTCTTAGTCCACCTTCAAAATATAGGATTTAAATGTGGCTCAAATTCGTGAACAGGATGAATATTGGAGAGGTGTTAGTCACTGGGACTTTGATATTGAAGACTTAAAAGCACAAGCGAAATTAGTATGGACTTAATTATGTAATTAATTTTGACGAGGTCCTTTTCTACATTTAGTTTAACACAATTATATTGTTTTTATCATTTCTAGTACTCGGGAGAGAATGAAAGTGACGAAGAGGAGTACCTGCATTTTCTATTTGAGCTTGATACGGTGAATGAAATTGTTCCATTCCAATATGATCGTCCACATAATCATTTGAATGGTAATAAAGAGGTAATTATAGTCTTGCATATTAGCATATAGTTAGCATGGTTATGCTATAATATAACTTAATTAACATGTAATGTTGTACTTTCAGATTGTAGAGAATGAATTCGCAGAAAACTCAACCTCGACAGCTCCAATCCCAATACCTCAAAGGTTGAAATGTTTCACTTAATTTTTGAATATAATCACATTCCCCTTGTTGAGAAATATATGGTGTACGATATTTTACTATCTGAGTTCAAGTTTTGATCCTAATTTTATTTTAAAAATTATTAATAGGAAAAATCACAACAAATAAGAAAGTACTATTGAATGCAAAATATGGGTCCATCAACATCAATTTTGTGAAATCCACACATAATTGGTTGTATTGCATGTTAACAAAATATGCCATGTGTTTTTGAATGAAGGAATATTTTCTACCAGTGTTAAATATAATTTTTATTTCATTATTAAGTTAAATGAAATATGATTTCTTTTACTTGCTTCATTGCTATTAATCTCATTTTTGTGCCAAAATGCATTTAAGAATGTTTTTATATCACATATATTAGGTTTAGATGGTGAGATTAAGTTGTTTGCCCAGTGTTACTTATAGAGTTGCACCATGAGAGCTGAATATATGCCCATACTGTTATATGTACTAATATAATTAAGCTAGTAAATAAGTATGTTCGAGTACTCTTGTTATGCTTATTTTGGTTGTGTTTGGATATGAACGACAAATGGTTATTGATGGCAATCTGTAAAATGATAATGCACTGTTTTTATTTTATTTTATAATACATGAACTTGGTCATTTAATGCTACATTATGCATGATTTCACTTATTTCATAATACTTGAAGTCTGATCATCCAATGGCACTTTATCGGTGCATATGCACTTCTTCATTTTTTTAACACTACAAAAACTTAAGGTGCACATACAAATTTTTCTGACCTTAGGTTTCTCTGCCAGTGGCAAACAGCTAGAGAATGGAGGCTCTAACGGCCTTGTGCGCCATGAGTCGTTCGAAAAGCATTCAAAAGGTCCCACCAAGCAACTTTTAAGAGCAGGCAGGTTCATGAACTTATTTACCCTCCAAATGGTTACAAATAGGATGTTAGAAGACTATCTTAACTCAACATTTAATATATTGTAATTTATTGTTACTTATGTTATATATTACTCCGTTCAGAAATAAGTGTCGCAAATTTTTCTATATATACATATATGTACACACTAAAAAGGTGTCTACATACATTCGTATCTAGAAAAATCCGCGACACTTATTTTCGAACGGAGGGAGTGTCTTTTTATATATATATTATTTAGTTATGTTATTTTTCCAAGATGACATGCCAAGATAACTGCGTATTATTAATTTTATGCAGTTTCTAATATGACGGGTGGTGACGAATATCGAGAAAAATCTTCCATTCAAAAAGGTCGTTTTAAAGTAACAACGGAAGAAACGGTATGATTTTTATATATTGTATTGTATATAATTAGATCGTTTAAATTATATTAATTGCATAATGTAGCCATAGATTGGCACTGTCATTTCTTATTTGGTAAGTTCACTGTATGGTATGTTTTCATGAAATAAGATACATTCAGTCTCTTGTTTATTGTGCATACTCTCTGTGCTAATTACTATGTCGTCTTTATTACCCTATATATTGGAGTATGATATAAAGATGTACATGTGTTTTAATTTATCATTAACTTCCTTACAATGAATCAGCTATTTTCTCTTTGTGTAACCTACTCTGAAAGAACTGTCAAATTCATATCTTATTTTTCACAATTAAGTACTTTCTTTAATTAGAATCTTGCTTCTGCGACTTTAGATAATCACAATCCTTTTGCAATGCCAAGAAAAAATCTGGGCCTATATTTGGGATCTGAAACATATTTGTACATATTAATGCTATTACTGAAATTGATGGTCATCCAGGTAAGCTATGTGTCACATGTGCAATATTTATGTTATTCATTTCGCTAATTTCTCATAAACCTTTTAATTTTTACGAGGCAACAGGAAGCACCTATCCCAACGGTTAAAGAATTACTTGAACAAATAGCTACTCTAGAGAAACAGTAAGTTTAACATATGTACTCTTCTCAAGAGGAAGTAAACCTTGTCCTTATGTGTCCTTTCCTAATTCTTGTTATATGTCTTTTTATAGGCTCCAGCTTAGCCAAGATGAGATTGCCAGACTTAAAGAAAAGGGTAATTAGATTTCTCTGCCAAAGTGCTTGTATTTTTGGAACTTTATTAGTAGTTTGCCTCCACATGTTGTCGGACAGAGGCAAAACTAGCAGCGGCATGAGTCAAACAAAAGTAGCTTAGTACGGGCGTAATAGTTAGTATTAAGAATGTAGTACGATTACTAATAGTAGCTAGGGAAGAGTTATAATAGTAGCTAGGGAAGAGTTATAGCATATGGAGATCTTATTGTCATAAGAATGTAGTAAGATTATTTGAGCATGTCCTTGAAGTACTATTCAGTCCAATATTAGTTATTCCTAGTTCATTATGTCTCTCCTTCGGATGTACCTTCATTTGTTTTCAGAAACAGATAGTAGCATTTCTATGAGACTCGCTGCCATAGTTGTTTCAGAAATGTATTTACAATCGAGTAGTTACTCCACTGATGCAAGAGAAATAGATTCTTAGATCTTTGAATAGATGGTGTTTTACCAGTTTATGGCTGCATATTTTCCTCTTCTGTCTACAGCAGTAGAACATGCTGTTTGAAGCGACCAATGAAAGCAAAAAGGACCTATACAGAATCGCACATGTTTGGAGACAGTTGCACCATTGAAAATTCAGTAGACGATCTCTCACTCATGCCTTTGTTCTAAGAGTTGTACTAGTTTTATTATGATTGTATATGTACCCCTAGATTGAAGTTTCTCGGAATTATAGTAGGTCAGCTTCAGAGACCCTTAGTTAGCGGCCTCGATTTCTGCATCAGTCTGGCTCCGGGAGATTTGAATGCAACATCCCTACAACTTGGGCAGCTCATCACAATTCTTCAGCAACAACGCACCACAAGGTTAATCGCTACAAAGATGAGAGAATCCTTTGTCTGGAGACATTCAGAATCCTTGTCTGCAAGTACTGCTTAACATGGCCTCCATCTGTCGGGTGTATCGAGATCACGCCAACTAGGTTGCAAATCGCATTTTGTGGTGAATTATCAAAGAGCATTCGGTTTTGACAAGGTTTATGGGAGAAACTACAACCAAAGACATACGAGCGGTCGAGCGCGGTCGATTTGCGGACAACCCTGCAAAACCCAGATAACGAGAAAACTCATCTAGCAACATGGTCTAACCCAGCAAATGCAAAGCATGCTGGAGGCATCGGTACTCGTCCAAGTGACAGAGCAAAAAGAGCCTCTCCACGAAACAAGACCAGAGTTGGGTTTGAACGTTTTGCAATCTTCGACATATTCCTTGAAGCTGAAAATGTGCAAGTGTTATCTTGGACACATGCTCAGATCTCTATGCACCACCGAACTGAACCCCCAACGAAGAGGTTGGGAAACCTCAACCACCTTGGACCCGTCGGCCCAACCATAACCACCCGTTGCTAGCCATTGCTTCCTCGTAGGCCTGGTAGTATCTCTCTGTCAGTTGGATACGACAATGCAATCGCCCAGATGATCAGCATGCCGGTCCTGGACATGGAGTTGTATTTTCTGTCTGGTGCGCTTTGGACATGGAGTATGGTGTTGCAGGTAGTAGCCTTGCACACGAGGAAAGAGATTTCACCCCTGTTCTGCATTGTTCTGCTCGACTCCAAATTGGTACCTGGGTCTTGTTGGACAGATTGTGATGACAATAGGTTGCTTGTGATATTTGACGTTGCTTTGAGGTTTCTGCATTGTTCCTTTGATCAAATTTGGAAACCACACGACTAGGGACAGAATTGGGTTCTCATTTTTTCAATAAATATATTATAATAATATCATGAAGATATCAATTATACTGCATCTGTGTCTACAAGATGTTCAAGGCATTGGAAATGCACACAACCAAGAAAAAAAAGACCCCGTCGCCGAGATGAACACACGCAACAGTAGCACTCAAACCACCACCGAAGACAACACCTGGACTACAAACGAGATTCTCCAAAATCAACGCTTCGAAAAAGGAAACAATGCACAATAATTGTCGCCGTCCGATCGAAGAACTTGGTTTTTCATCCTGAAAAAAGTCCAAGTTTTTAAAACAATGGCTACCATTGCGAGATATAACTAAAAAAAGTCAAATCTTGAGTTTTCATCGTGAAAATCGTGGTTCCGTACTCGAGTAGCACCACTAAGAATGCAGTCCACCGGTGTTCTCACTCTCACTTGCGAAGACTGCTGCAAGTCGCCAAACACTCGACACACATGAAGAACATGTGACGCATTGTCTTCATCGCAACCCGTACCCTCTCTGCCATTACCAACCTCCGATCGCAGCCACCATGACTTTCTCCGTCTCCGTCAGTTTCATGAAAATCTATATCAAGACATGACCCATGGCACCGACAAGAAGGTGAAACTTCATGCCTCAATCAAATAATAAGGGCGTGCATGACCGCATCGATTTCGCTGCGCCAAACTATGGAAAGCTCCAAGAAGAAGCCCGAACTCGTCATTGGTCAAAACGAGGAGGCCAACATGAAGCATATCGATGCCATGGTGCTCGAAGAACAGAAGAATCTGATCATCTTTATTCTGTCGCGCCATCATCTCCAACAGCCAAGGCAGAGACAATCGCTGGCATCCCCCATCGCCCACAACCCTCGCTGCCTGAAGAATCTGGCTAGTAGAGACGCCTTCAACCTAGGCACACACCACCACCTCACCACTCGTCACCCAGGCCGAGCCCTGAGCTCCGCCGCCATGGCCCCCGAAACAACGCCATGCCCCAGCATCAAGGGTGCCTCCGCAGCCAGGGCTTTGCCTGGCCACGCCCGTGGCAGCGATGGTGGAAGATAGAGGAGGGGTGGGCTCTGCGGTGGGATCTAGGGTTTCCCCCTACCGCCACCCTAGGACGAGGAGGAACAGAGGCTATTAGAATTGGGTTCTCATTGTTCGGGTTAAATTTTCTAAGGTGGATAACAACACCTCCAATGTCGGTCCTCAAATTTAGTAACAAAGACGCCCGAGATTGAGCTCGGTGATGGATCGGCAATATGGAGCACAAAGGCTTGTGAACATTGCAGATACAATGTCTTCGGCCAGCCTTCTCAACACATAAGCGATGTATGTTTGGCTCCTTCGTCGATCGTATGTACTCTCTATATGAGTACCAACTATATTATCTTTATTTGGAATAAATAGCACTATGGGTCACACAACTTGTTCTGTATATACGCTTAGTCATAGAACTTACAAATTAAACTAACAGATCACAGATCATACGTGTCAGCCGCATCGTTCCCATCGGCGACGAGATCGCTGTTGTGTTTGGTCTTCTTCTTCATCGCTCCGGTGCCAAGCGCCAGTAATGGGCTTGGTCCACTACGGGTCTCACAAGAAGGACAGGGCATGCGGCGCTGGCTAGTGGCGCCGTGCTAGGCGGCATTTAGCATTTATCCTTCCAAACGGGCCCCTAGACACTGAACATGCTGCGGGGTTGGGCCATTTCGCCGTTGTTTTGTGCGAAAACGACCGTGCTGCAGCCCAAAACAGCGTGTGGAGGATCGCCGTGCAATCTGGGCCACCCGGCACGAGCACGCGGCACGCTGCTTTCGCGGCCCTCGCCACACCCAGCTCCACCTCCACCCCCACCCCGGCATTCCCGGACGGCCACCGCACCGCACCGCCCCAGCCTCACGGTCACGGCCTCGCCTCGCCTCACCCTATACTTAACCCCAGCCATGGGTGGGACCCGAGCCCTTTCCCTCTCCTCCCTCTGCGCCGCCTCCCTCGCCGCCGCCGCCAGCGCGACCAGGTCGCCCCTACTCTCGTCCCGCCACCGCGCGCGACACCTCCGGCCCCGTCTCGCCGCCGCCATGTCGTCGTCCTCCTCCCCCGCCCCGGCACCCGGCGCCGACCCCGCGGCACCGGCAGCGCCCTCGGCGTCCTCCGCCATCGACTTTCTCACGCTCTGCTACCGCCTCAAGGTGAGTGCTGCCTGCCTGGCCCGCTTACTTTCTAGTCTCTGCTTGCGTTGACGATTGATATCCTGCGATGGGGTTGGCGGCGTGCGATGCAGACGACGAAGAGGGCGGGGTGGGTGAGGCGCGGGTTGCAGGGCCCCGAGTCGGTGGCCGACCACATGTACCGGATGGGAGTCATGGCGCTAGTCGCCTCGGACCTTCCGGCCGGCGTCAACCGGGACAGGTGTGTGTGTGTGGAAACCAGCCATTGCCTCATCCTCCTATTCTTCGGTGGCATTTCGCCCTTCTAGCATCACATGTTTCCCAATGTGTATCAAAGTTGTTCGTGTTTTACAGGTGCGTGAAGATGGCTATTGTGCATGACATAGCTGAAGGTAAGCCCTCTGGGACAAGTCTTCATCTGTTATATTTTGTAGCTTGCAACTCTGGGATTGCTGGAATGATGGTGTTGGTTCTTGGTACAGAACTACAGATGCATTGTGCTTTCCATTGCTCAAAGTACTTTGTGGAGTATTCATTATCATTTATCAACATGTTGGTTGGCTTTGGTTAACTCACTCCGCCATTTTATTGTCCAGCTATTGTTGGCGATATCACCCCTGCTGATGGTGTGCCCAAGGAAGAGAAGAGCCGTAGGGAGAAGGAAGCTTTGGACCATATGTGCTCATTGCTTGGTGGAGGTTCAAGAGGTTAGTATATAAATATGTAAAAGCAAAACATCTAATGCCTTAGGCTGGCTCCACTCCATAACCAATTGAGAATATAGCCTTATTTCACCATGTGATAGTTATCGAGAATGCATTGAATTGTAATCCAGTTATAAACTGCCGAAATTTCATTGTGAGCATAAACACTTTATATGGAAAAGAGAATGAAGTAAATGCATCTTTAGTTTGTTTTTATACCCAATCCATGTAAACGCCTGTGATATTGTTTCAGTCTCCAATGTTTGTTATTCAAGTTCCATATTTATCATGGTGTTTGTCCTGCTCAGATAAGGTAGTTCACCATTGAACATTGTTTTGCATCACTGAAATGGAACCAGAAAATTAGTGTATTGGATAATGTCCTTTAGTTAGGTGTCAGTAGCAAGTACTCCCTCTATGCCAAAATGTAGTGCATATGAGTTTTCTCAGAAGTCAAACAATTTAAAGTTTGACCAAATATGTAGATAAATATATGGACATCAAATCAATATTGTTAAAATCATCGTAATATATACTCTCATATTATATACATTTTGGCATAGAGGGAGTAGGAAGGTTTTGAAACTAAAAATAACTCAGCCATTTTTAGTTTTGTATTCAACTTTTCTTAATACAATGTAAAGAGATATCCTTAGAGAACAGGCTGAATTGTTTGGGACTGTTCTATCTTCTATCTGCTTGTACATGAACTTTTGGTATGTACTGGATATTTGCTTATCTCATGCTATGCTTTTTCAGCCGATGAAATTCGTGAACTTTGGATGGAGTACGAGAACAATGCCACCTTGGAAGCCAAGGTTGTCAAAGATTTTGACAAGGTATAACTTTGTCCAGCTTCTTGTAATGTTTATCCTCTATAATCATTACTGTACAGATTTGTACCTGCAAGTTTTAATGCATTGGGATTATCAATAGTTAAGCTGCTAGTGCACTGACAAGAGGCAGTATACAGCTCTTAAAGACTGTTATGATAACATGTCCCAGTACTGGCATTGTTGTAACTTCAAGTCTTCTTAACTTAGTTTGGTCAAAGTTCACAATTTAGGCAATCAAATAGGATATTTAAGAGTTAGTGACATTTAACTTTTATTGTAATGTTGTTTCTTTACTTACCTTTTTTTCTTTTAATTCCTGTTTTCAGGTTGAGATGATACTTCAAGCACTGGAGTACGAAAAGGGTAAGCTCATACTGATACAGTGCCCATTGGTACATGGAAGTTATGATGTACTCAGCTAGTCAGCATCAGTCTTTTCCCATGTCTGATACACATAAACTGCAGATGGTTAAATGCCCTTAGCTAGTACTCTTCTTTATTTCATAAACAACTATAGAGGAAGTTTGGCTTTAGTAACAAGAGTGGCTTTTTTCTCATTTATCTTTGGTTCTGAGCAGTGGGTGACATACATTAGGTGTGTGGGAAGTAATGTACAAAATACATGCCTAACTCATTATCACCTTCTGCTCCTGGGGTTTATAATAGCGTGCTAATGCCCTATGTTTTGTGTTGGATTTTCAGAGCAAGGGCGGGACCTAGAAGAGTTCTTCCAATCAACGGCAGGTTTGTCTTCCTGTTATCCCCTTCCATCAGATTCTGCTGCTGAACTGTATAAATTTTTTCTAAACTGTGTAGGCTGTCTATTTATTTATTTTCCTTACACACGACACACTTCTTTTAGATTTTCTAAAATAGTTATCAGAAAATTAACGTCCAAGCAGTTGATGTTTTATGAGTTGATATTTATCTTCCTCCTTGCAAGTTGTCACAGATTTCCAATGCACAACCTCTCGTGTGACTCAGATACTAGCTCACAAAAATTGTACGTACTTATTTCCCTGTTTAATTTCTTAATTGCTATGCAGGCAAATTTCAAACTGATGTTGGAAAAGCGTGGGCAGCAGAGGTCGCGTCAAGAAGAAAGTGAAATCAAATGACGACTCACAAGTCCACTCGGTGTTTCTTTTCCTGGCACACCGGAATTTCACTTTCAGAGCCTTTCTTAGCCCTGCGACTCACCGGAAATTCCCAACGTTTAGCTTCAGATCAGCCAGTTGTATTACTCAAGGGGTTCCTTTTCGCTTGTAGCTCTCTTGCCTTGCCTATGGCTTCACCAGATCCACCACCAAGTTGTAGGATCAGCCCCTTTGTGATGTAAAATCAGTTAACCCATCAATACAAATACAGCGCATAACTCGTGATTTTCATCGTTTTGATGATTTGCTAGACGACTAACGCCATACTTTTGGCATTGACCATAACCTGCTGTGACTGGTTCACTGTTTAGGCATGGTTACTAGATTTCATCGTAACCTGACGAGTTGGGAGCTGCAACCAGTTGTTATTAAGTGATATAAGCTTTGTCTTAGGTTGGATGGTCTCTGCTAGGTGTGGTCAGACTAACGTTTGAAACTTTGTCAAACTCTGAGGATGACAGTTCACGAGGGAGATTTTGAATCATTTCAAAGACCAGGCAAACGCAAGATAAATTTAATACCTAACAAAGGGAAGCAGCGAATTGATTTGGACCGATCCAGATACAACTACATGGAAGTTGGGACTTCTGGAGTTGCTACTTGCTATAAAATCTAGGGTTACTTGTGCCTACAAGTAGAATAGCAGATGGCTACCATGGCAGCTTTCATCAGTTGATGGATCCACAGCTGCAGGTTCCAATCACGAAAATGATTTCCAAAATCAGGAATATGTGTAGTTCCCTTTTCGAGAAGTAATGTTGCACCCGCTTGTAGCACAACACTGACGCAGCAACTCACCCGGGATATTTGTTCTTTTAACTCCTGCAGAGACCACTCATTCAGAACCTTTCATTTCTTTTGTCTTTCTGTCAGCACCAGCCGGGGGATGATGATAGGGAAGATTATTGTACTTGTGAAAACCGGAGGATGGTGATGTTTCCGTATTTTCTCTCTCAATGCAAGTTGCCTTTTTTCTGAACTAATAGATGGTTCTTTTGTACATTCGCCTCTCTGGCACCACTACACCTACTTACATTCTCGTCGAGGAGTATCTTTAACAGAAGTTGTATAATAGCACACGCTGAAATATGTTTACCGTGTTGTTTTTTGGTTTGCAGCGCACTTAGACGTGTGGCGCTTTGACCGCGCGGCAAAAACAACGGTCCACCAGACGCTGCAAAACACAGCGCGCGCGGCGGTAGAAACAGAAATCACACATCCATCTTCAAAATAGAAGATCAAACAAACATAAATAAAATCATCAATAAATAGTTCAGTTATTATTACAACACAAATAACATACAATAAATAGTGCAAATGAATAAATACATGTCTAACAACAATTCAACAATACAAGAAAGCAACAATACAACACAATAACAAATGGTAAAACAAATCTAGTTGTTCATTGTTGCCCATTCCACTTCCACCACTCCTCGACGAGATCAAGTTGAAATTGAACATGTATTTTGGTTTGTTGAATGTCATGATATGAGGAAATAAATTGGGCTATTCTCTCTTCTCCCCTACGCACTTGGACGGGAAGTCCCATCAAGTCATAGAAGGAGTAGTCTAAATCTTGGCCAGACTCATTCTCGATGATCATGTTATGTATGATGACACACGCGGTCATGATATACCAAAGGATATTTTGATCCCAAAATCTAGCCGGTTCCTAACAATAGAAAATTAGGCTTGCAAAATCTCAAATGCTCTCTCCACATCTTTCCTAGCCGCCGCTTGTGCATTATGAAACTGGAGTCTTTTCTTACCTCTTGGATATTTAAGCGACTTCACAAAAATGTTTGCCACCTTGGGTAGATGCCGACTGCAAGGTAGTAGCCATAGTTGTAGGTGTGGCCATTTGCTACAAACTCCACCGGTGGACCTTCACGCTTGACAATCCTTGTCGTGAGTGGTGAGCATTGGAGGACACTAATGTCATTGCAAGAACCCGACATTAAAAAAAACAATGCCAAAACCAAGTCTCTTGATCGGCCACAGCTTCAAGAATGGTGGTGGAATCCTTTTTGTGGCCTTTGAATTGTCCATGCCAAGCCACAGGACAGTTCTTTCAACTCCAGTGCTGTCAGATCCCAAAATTTTCCAAATTTCGAAATGTGAAAAATAAATAAACAAAAGAAACAATTGTTGAAATTTAGGGTGAAAAGAAACTTTTTGCTTCTAAATGGAAACATCAAAACCCTTCTTGAACAAAATTTGAATAGGAAATCGAACAAAATTTCAATCAAGTGAAATGCATTTATCAATGAATGTATCTTGAAATTTAAACACTTGGAAAAGTTAAACTAAAACCCCCAAACCCTAATGGAAGAAAATCATTTCCAAGATCTCTCTAAGATAATGGAATTGATCCATATAAAAATTCAGCAACAAACATTTATAAATGATCAAAAATGATAAATAAAAATATTATAAAACCATAGAAATTGGTTTCATTTAATTTTGAGCCATGGATAAAAACTTATGAATTTAATAAGATAAAAGGAAATAATTCCCAAAGCTAATAAAGCTCCTAACTGAAATTCAATACCAAATTGTGAGAAAAGTAATCCAAAAAGGATTTAAAAATATAAACAAATATTAAATAAAATTATACAAATTGGAATGACCAATTTTGGAACTATAAATAAAAAGATATGGATTTTATAAGACAAAGAAAGAAAGAAATAAATAAGGAATATTTAAAAGCCAAATTCAATCTTGGCCAAATCCATAAACAAATGAAATTTTACTGAATAATAAAAAGTAATAAAATATTATTTAAATAAAATTAGGTTTGAAACCATATTCAAATTAATTTAAATAGAGACAAATTGTCTAAACTAAATAAACAATAAATCACAAGAATTCTTTTAGAAGGCAATTTAAATCTTGAATTAAATCCATAAGCAAATGGAATAAAGATAATCCAAATAAAATAAAGGGATAAATATTATTCAAATAAAATTATATGGGCTTTAACCAAATTCAATTCTATTTGAATAAAGACAAAATTCCTAATATAAATGACTAATTAAATCATGATAAAATAATAATTGAAAATGCCAAAATGGATTAAAAGTTATCTAATTAACTTAAAATAATAAAAGAATTATTTGAATAAAAATTTATATGGTTTGGAACCATATTCAAATATTTGAATAAAGACAAAAGCCTAATATAAATAAATAATAAATCATAAGAGATTATTTTGAAATAATTCAAGTGGACAATTTAATCACATATTAAATAGTTTAAACCTACTGAAAAGGTTTGGTGAAATTTGAATTCAAATGGAAGCTTGAATCAATGGTTTGAATAAAGACACAAACCTCATTTAAATAAATATTAAACCCTAAGAGAATATAAGAAATATTCTAAAATGGATTATTTAAACATACTATATAAATAGTATAAAAACCTATTGAAAATTTGGGAAAATTTGAAAACAAAAGAGTGTTTGAATCATAAGAATAAAATCAAAACAGAAAATAGAAACAGAAAAAGAAAACAAAAAAAGTAGAAAAGGGTATAGCCCATCTAACCTACCCAGACCCCCAGCTCAATCAGGCCTAGCGCAGCCCACTCTCTCCCTCCCTAGCCGTTCTTTTCTCACTCACACCCGCACCCGCAACCCCGCTGACTCCGCGACCCCACTACGCCACCTCATCATCGTCTTCCCTACACGACCCGTTCCCCTCTCCCTCGCTGTCGTTTTCTGCCGTTAATTCCTCGCATCAATTCGCGTTGATTGCACGAGTAATTCCCATCCGTGATCAATCCCTCATAAGCGCCATCCTCCTCTCTCTCTTTCCCCCACTCGCCCGCCTACGAATGCCACCAGGCTGCCCCAATTGCCGCTCCCAACACCACTACCCCGACGAGTTTCCTCGTCGAATTCCGGCGACGTCCGACCGCACCCTGCTCCCTAGTACACACGAGCTTGCTCGCCAGCATCACCCGCACCTACCAGTAGCCCTATCTTGCACGCGCATGCCCTAGAACCTCGCCTCGGACAACCATCTAAGCGCCATCGCGGACTGCTACAACTCCGACGATCTTCCCCCGGTAATCCCTGACCTTCCCTCCCCCTCTGGATGACGCTCGCATACTCGCCAATATCCTACGCGTCTAACATCACCATTTGTTTGTCTTAGCGTGCTTTGTATCCTCGCCTCCGTCGACGACAGTGCATGCCCGACGATAACACCAACTCCGGCGAGCAATCTACACCAACACCGTGCGCCCCTTGGCCAACAGAGACCACGTCCAGCATCTACTCGCCACGGCGAACCCTGTGAGCCCCTTACCCCTCTCTCTCGCTTCCTATTTACACCGGAACTTCACCGCCCAACGTCACCGCCGCGCAGTTGTCGCAGCGCCACCAGTTCCTGGCCAAGTCGATTTCATCCGTTAGATCTTGTTCGCATGGTTAGGATAGATGACTTAACGAACCGTTTTTGATTGATCTGTGCCGTACGATTTTAGTCCGATCCAACGCACCGTGTAGCTCGATCCAGACGAACCGGTATGCGCCAATAAGAAACTGACGCGTGTCTAGGCTTCTGTTTTAAAAACAGAAAATGTTCTATTAGATGTTTGAATTTGCAAAAATCATAACTTTAGTTCTACATGTCCAAATTTTGCAAATTTTATATCAGTGGAATCAGGAAAATGCAAACTTTGCAACCATGCTCTTAATTTAGTATTTTGCTTCTGGAAAATTAGGTGTTTTTGCAGAAATATTTGTAAGGCTATTTTGGTTATAAAAATTAATCTAAAAATGCTTTTTGAGTAAAACCTTTTTAAAATGGTTTGGATTTGAACTATCTGACCCTAAACACTAACTTTTGGATATAAAAATATATTTAATTAACCCTAGAAAATTATTACTTTAATTATAAGCATTTTTAGTAAAACAAAAATGTTGCTATGATTTAAAAAAGACTTTTGAGTGAAACCTTTTGTAAATGGATTTGTTTTAAACACTTTGACCATAAACACTAACATTTGTGTTTAAAAACAAATTTGGCTAACACTAGAAATTATTACTTTGATTTAAATCATTTCTAGCAAAGACAAAAATGATTTAAAATGGCCTATTTTCACTAACTTGATTTTAAATGATTTTGGCACATTTATAAATGACCAGTAGGTGTTTTGAAATGTTTATAGCCTTATTAGAAACCACTTTTCCAAATAAAACAATCTTTTTCATGCTTGCATGCATTGCTTTGTTTTTATTATTTTATGTGGTGAATTGTTTGAATGCTAGTTTTGAATTTGTGTTTGCTTGATTGAATTGTAGTGAACTTTGAAGAGTGTGACATTTGCAAGATTAAGGAGTGAACCTAGTTTCTCTACTAAAAAGGAAAGTGGTGCTTCATGTATTTGTCCTATTATTTCGACTATGCACTAGTGATATTTTGTATTGGACTTGCATGAAATTTTTGCTAAGTATCTATATGCTATGCCATGGGAAATCCTAGTAGTTGTAGTCTTGGTAGAATTATTCTCTAAGTTAAGATACTTGTTGATATCATGCTTAGCCTAGCTAGTAGTAAACAAGGGTGGATTATATACACATGCTATGGAAATTTTACTAAGTCTTTTGACTTATGTTTTTGCTTAATAAAACAACTATATGAATGAATCACCTGGGTGGAATGGAAAGAATGGTTTGTGTTGAGTGGTTACTCGGGGGTCTACCTGGTGTATCTCACTTGTGGAAAGCCACCCAGGAACAAAGATATTTGAGATGTTAAGTGTTGAGAAGCTTCTAGTGTAACCACATGGCAATATGGGCTCTGCCTGGATCATATATGTTGCAATAACTTAGCCAGATAGACAGAAGGTGGTAAGGGTGATAGGTTGAAACGCGTCCATTTGGTCTAAGGGAAAGCTTCTGTAAGATCTTGTCTCGATGCATGACGAGTCTTGTGGAGAAAGTGCACCACCTCTCGAGAGAGTAAAATCTAAGTACTTAGCCGTGTCCCCGGCAATGGACAATTTGAGCATCAAGACATGGAAGCTATCAAGAATCTCCTCATCCCAATTTTTAAGTTAAAAACTTGTGGTTGAACAAGGGTTAAAGGATCACCAATTTTTATTGGTAGATGCCTTGCGTGATTTTTGACAAACAAAAACTTAGTGTTTTCAATTAATAAGGAAAACCTTATTTTGAGTAAAGCAAGCCTCAGATACACTTAGACAAATGCATATAGAAGATAGATACCACTTTTATACCATAGTATCACTTGCCAATACAATTCAAATGTATTGACCCTTGTGGCTGTAACTTATTATGTTGCAGGTTTTGTTTGATGTTAGTGAAGTGTGTCGAATAGGATTATAAGTATACAACCAACATAATTTCCTGTGGCATATGAAGATGAAGGACACCATGCTATATAGATATTTCTATGACAGTGTAATGAGATAGCCAAATGAGCTATGTAAGATGTAATGAATTATTTTAATCCTGGTTATAAGTTGTAATATGACCTTTGTATCTTGATATTACATCCTAAACTGTGGATGCTATCTATTGATCCAGGGATTAGCATTGTAAACACAGGGATCTCTATCTTATCAGTTTGAGACCTCTACAAGTGCATGCAATTAGTTGAGCCAAGCATACCGGGAAATCCTCTAGCTTCATTCATCGCCAAAAGCTTAGATGTATCTTCAACATTTGCGGCTCTCAATTAGGTCTCGCCGAACACTTCCACAATGGCTTTTGCAAAGCATTTAACACACTCGATTGCTTGACTCTCATCCATTGCCAAGTGATCATCAACTAGGTCTGCTGGAATGCCATTTGCCATCATACACAAGGAGACTGCCACTTTTTGATAGGTGATATGCCCAAGTTCGCCACAAGCATTCCTCCTTTGCTCGAAGAATTGATCTTTCTTATTCACCTCCCTACAAATGTGGTAGAACAAGTTTATGCTCATCCTAAATCAGCGACGGAAGTAGATCTCGGGGTAAGTTGGATTTTCGGCAAAATAGCTGTGAATCAACTTGTTTTGCCCCTCAATCCGGTCCCTCCATAATTTTTGGCGACCGAAGATGGAACCACCATGCTTCGGACGCTTCACGCGCATAGCCAAAATTATCAACATATTTTCCTCCTCTTATAAATGCATCTCCTCATCGGACGAATCATACGCGGAACTCTTCTACAATAAAAAATCCTAATTTTAATTGACCTGTGATGAGGGTTCGACTCATCAATGCCCATCGTTATGGACTTGGGTTTTGGAGAAGGAGGGGAGGCTGGAAATCACAGAACGTCTAACAGATTCACAACACGGGGACACGAGGTTTACCCAGGTTCAGGCCCCAGAGGGAAAACCATGCTCCTGCTTGTCTGTTCTTGATTGATGGCGGAACCGAAGGTTACAAGGGTGCATAGATTGGATCTGGCGTGGTGTATGCTATGGCTATGAGGTGAGATCCTTCTCGCCGTGCCATCCTGACCTTTTTATGGGGAGGCCAGGTCTCGGGGTAGGTCTATTCGGTTACAAGTTAGGGTTTGACCCTTTGAAATTCTATCTATAGATGGTTGTGTTATTCAAGGAGTCGCATCCTTCTTGGGCCCAGGTCACCTGTATCCTTCCTGGGCTTTGCCATTTGTAGCGGATAATTGTGTGGGACTCTGCCAGGATGATACCGGGTAGGCTAACATTAGGCACCCGTAGGGCATACCTATGTTAGTAACCCCCGAGTGTTCAGTCGAATCATAGATTCGACTGAAGACTCTTAAGTCTTTCGGGTGCTTTCACCCGAACAAGTTTTGAGTCAACATGATGGTTCATAGGGATTGTAGATACATGTGCCTAAATTGCCCGACGGATCAGGGTTAGTTAACTGTCTTTGGATGAAACAACACGGTCTACTTAAGACTTGAGTCCCGGACTCAAATCCAGAAAATTGGTGGCGTAAGTCAACTCAGTCCGCGGAGGTCTTACATGAGTAAAATTCCAGTGTTTTTTAAGTTATGTACCCAAGGCGTACGTCGGGATTTTTCATCATGCCTGCTGACATAGAATATTACTAGTAGAGCGCAGTCTGGTGCGTTTCCAGGCCATCAGAAGTATCTGTAGGTCTTATCTTTGCGTCGTAGACACAACATCCAAAAGTTTATCACCGCGTAGGCATTTCGGGTAACTAAGGAGACATTGCCTCTCTTAGTGCTATTTTGAGCAGATTTGCTAAATGAGATGTATGCTTTTTTGTAATCGTGAAGGATCTGAAGGATTTCAATTATGTGATTCATAGGGTGCACGACCAGTGCTCCCTATGGGAGTAGCCTCCGAGTGTCCGTTTGAGTCGTAGACTCGAGCATAGACTTATAGTCTTTTAGTTGTGCGTGACGGTGATCCAGAAGTTCTTTGGATGACCTAAAACACGATCAGCGCCGGAACTTTTTCGAATGCGACGCCACTCCCTATCGGACTAGCCCCCTGAGTCCGAAGTGGAGTCATAGACTCGAAGAAGGACTCAAAGCTTTCGTAGATTGATCCAGGGACCTTACCAAATTTCCAGGTGCGCGACCAGCACTCCTGATAGGAGTATCCCCGAGTAGTTCGTTAAGTCGCAGACTCGAGTAAGTACTTTTTATTTTGGAGTCGAAAGGTTAGAGCTGTTGCTGGCCTTCACTTTTGCTGACGTCATTGCTGGCGCCCGGTGAGCTCAGCCGTCTGCGGTAGTAGAGGCGATGTGATGAGGCAATCGTGGGTCCTAATTTTTGACCCGGATTTGACTAGTCACGCGCAGTTTACGCGATAATTACTGCGTCTCTTCGATTTTGAGCAAAGCCTTATTTTGAGCAAAGCAAGCCTCAACTACACTTATCCAAATGCATATAGAAGATATATACCACTTTTCTACCATAATATCACTTGCCAATACAATTCAAATGTATTGACCCTTGTGGCTGTAAGTTATTATGTTGCAGGTTTTGTTTGATGTTAGTGAAGTGTGTTGAATAGGATTACAAGTCTACAACCAACATGATTGCCTGTGGCATATGAAGATGAAGGACTCCATGCTATATAGATATTTCTGCTGCATTGTAATGAGATAGCCAAATGAGCTATGCAAGATGTAATGAATTATTTTAATCCTGGTTATAAGTTGTATTATGACCTTTGTATCTTGGTATTACATCTTAAACTGTGGATGCTAGCTATTGATCCAGGGACTAGTATTGTAAACACAGGGATCTCTACCTTATTAGGTTGGGACCTCTACAGATGGTATCAGAGGACTGTGTTGCCTGTAGGATTGTAAACCCTAGGATTGGACAAAACCCCTTAGAAAAATAGGAGTTGTATTTGTTCCAAACTTATTTACAAACAATCTTGTAAACTCTTTCCTCAACATTTTGTTTTGATTCTACATCTCTTCCTTTTCAACTTGTTGGACAAAAACTTCAACATGAGCGAAGGACATCACCAGTGACTTCAACTTCAGTTTCGCAAAGGAATTCAACTTGGACATCACTAAGGACTACAAGTGAGATAAGAAATATTACTCAAGACTTGGAGACTAAGGAAACACAACTTAGAAGGAACCATCATCACCTTTGAAGCTTTGTGACCAAGATGCAAAAAAATTCCAAGGATACCATGATCTTGTTCAAGAAGAAACAACTAAGAAGAATGGGGTTCACATGAGATCATCCCATAGTTGGACCACCATATTAGTGTTTATTTAAATCAAATTATTGATCACACCAACTTATGTGGTGTAACAAAAATATTTTGTTGACTAAAATATGCTTGAACCTTGTTGTTTGAGTGGAATGTTTGATTGTGATTGCTTGCACATTGCTTTTTGTGAATTGTTTTGTGTGATTAGAACTTCTTCTCTAGAAATCTTTTGCCTAACCTAATCCCAATCCAACCCAAACAGATGACTTCTCCAAGAGACTCCAACATCAAGGATGGTGACAACAACAACCAAGAGATGCACATGAGAGAACAAGTGCTAGCAACCCAAGCCCATTTGAATCAAGTGGCAACTCAGTTTTTAGCCAACAACATTGAGTTAGACCCAACCATGCAAAAATTCTTGGAAACCCAATCCCAATTGTTGCAAAGGATGACCAATCAGATGATCAACATGAGAAGCAACCTTTCCCAAGGAGATTGTGACAACAATGATATCAAGGATGATATTGTAGAAGGAACTCAAGCTTGTAATATTTGTGGAGACATAGGACACACTTATAAAGAGCATGTGGACCAATGCCCTAATTGTGAAGAGAAACATCCAACTAAACAATGCCCCACATCTCAAGTTTCTTGTTTCCTATGTGAAGGGAATGATCATGTCCCTGTTCATTGTCACCTTTACCCCATGGTACAACAAGTCAATAAACGAGTCAAGGATGGAGTGTATCAAGCTCTCAAGAAGACCCACGCAGAATCAAGCCCTATGGCAGAGGCCGAAGTCAGATCCATGCCTCATAAGGCCACACCCAATGTGACCACAAAGTGTTGCTACTCATGTGGAGAAGAAGGTCACATCTCTAGTGACTGCCCCAAGAAGCGAGAAAGGTTTCCCACATTTGTGGTGAAATATGAAGAACATGAACTAAGAGCCCTCCTAGCTTTGGAGAGACCCAAGAATAAGAAGAAGAGCCAAGAAAACAAACAAGAGATAGTGATACCAAAGATAAAAGAAGACATTAGCCAAGTGATGTGCAACAAATGCAAAAAGCTAGGACATTATGCACCACATTGTCCAGAAAAGAAGAAGTACAAGACAAGAAAGCCTGTGAAGGATCTTAGCCTTGTCACATGTTTCAAGTGTGAAAATCAGGGACACTATGCAAACAACTGTCTAGAGAGGATACATCAAGATCCCAAGAAAGTCAAATTGTAATCTACTTGAAAATCTTTTAAGGGTGGTAGTACTCTAGTTGTCTTGAAACCAACTTTTAACCTCTAGCCTTCCCAAATCTCAGGACGATATTTCTTTTAAGGGTGGTAGCCTGTCACATCCCAAAATTTTCCAAATTTCGAAATGTGAAAAATAAATAAACAAAAGAAACAATTGTTGAAATTTAGGGTAAAAAGAAACTTTTTGCTTCTAAATGGAAACATCAAAACCCTTCTTGAACAAAATTTGAATAGGGAATCCAACAAAGTTTTAATCAAGTGAAATGCATTCATCAATGAATGTATCTTGAAATTTAAACACTTGGAAAAGTTAAACAAAACCCCAAAACCCTAATGGAAGAAAATCATTTCCAAGATCTCTCTAAGACTATGGAATTGATCCATATAAAAATTCAGCAGCAAACATTTATAAATGATCAAAAATAATAAATAAAAATATTATAAAACCATAGAAATTGATTTCATTTAATTTGGAGCCATGGATAAAAACTTATGAATTTAATAAGATAAAAGGAAATAATTACCAAAGCTAATAAAGCTCCTAACTGAAATTCAACACCAAATTGTGAGTCAAGTAATCCAAAAAGGATTAAAAAAGATAAACAAATATTAAATAAAATTATACAAATTGGAATCACCAATTTTGGAACTATAAATAAAAAGATATGGATTTTATAAGACAAATAAATAAATAAATAAATAAGGAATATTTAAAAGCCAAATTAAATCTTGGCCAAATCCATAAAGAAATGAAAGTTTACTGAATAGTAAAAAGGAATAAAAGATTATTTAAATAAAATTATATGGTTTGAAACCATATTCAAATTCATTTAAATAGAGACAAATTGTCTAAACTAAATAAACAATAAATCGCAAGAATTTTTTTAGAAGGCAATTTAAATCTTGAATTAAATCCATAAGAAAATGGAATAAATATAATCCAAATAAAATAAAGGGATAAATATTATTCAAATAAAATTATATGGGCTTTAACCAAATTCAATTCTATTTGAATAAAGACAAAATTCCTAATATAAATGACTAATTAAATGATGATAAAATAATAATTGAAAATGCCAAAATGGATTAAAAGTTATCTAATTAACTTAAAATAATAAAAGAATTATTTGAATAAAAATTTATATGGTTTGGAACCATATTCAAATATTTGAATAAAGACAAAAGCCTAATATAAATAAATAATAAATCATAAGAGATTATTTTGAAATAATTCAAGTGGACAATTTAATCACAATATTAAATAGTTTAAACCTACTGAAAAGGTTTGGTGAAATTTGAATTCAAATGGAAGCTTGAATCAATGGTTTGAATAAAGACATAAACCTCATTTAAATAAATATTAAACCCTAAGAGAATATAAGAAATATTCTAAAATGGATTATTTAAACACACTATATAAACAGTATAAAAACCTATTGAAAATTTGGGAAAGATTTGAAAACAAAAGAGTGTTTGAATCATAAGAATAAAATCAAAACAGAAAATAGAAATAGAAAAAGAAAACAAAAAAAGTAGAAAAGGGTATAGCCCATCTAACCTACCCAGACCCCCAGCTCAATCAGGCCTAGCGCAGCCCATTCTCTCCCTCCCTAGCCGTTATTTTCTCACTCACACCAAGACCAAGAACCCTCTGACCGACCCCACTACGCCACCTCATCATCGTCTTCCCTACACGACCCGTTCCCCTCTCCCTCGCTGCCGTTTTCTGCCGTTAATTCCTCGCGTCAATTCGCGTTGATTGCACGAGTAATTCCCATCCGTGACAAAGCCCTCATAAGCGCCATCCTCCTCTCTCTCTTTCCCCCACTCGCCCGCGCACGAATGCCACCAGGCTGCCCCAATTGCCGCTCCCAACACCACTACCCCGACGAGTTTCATCGTTGAATTCGGGCGACGTCCGACCGCACCCTGCTCCCTAGTACACACGAGCTTGCTCGCCAGCATCACCCGCATCTACCAGTAGCCCTAGCTTGCTCGCGCATGCCCCAGAACCTCGCCTCGGACAACCATCTAAGCGCCATCGCGGACTGCTACAACTCCGACGTTCTTCCCCCGGTAATCCCTGACCTTCCCTCTCCCTCTGGATGACGCTCGCATACTCGCCAATATCCTACGCGTCTAACAGCACCATTTGTTTGTCTTAGCGTGATTTGTATCCTCTCCTCCGTCGATGACAGTGCATGCCCGACGATAACACTAACTCCGGCGAGCAATCTACACCAACACCGTGCGCCCCTTGGCCAACAGAGACCACGTCGAGCATCTACTCGCCATGGCGAACCCTGTGAGACCCTTACCCCTCTCTCTCTCGCTTCCTATTCACACCGGAAACATCACCGCCCGAGCATCGCCGCCGCGCAGCTGTCGCAGCGCCACCAGTTCCTGGCCAAGTCGATTTCGTCCGTTAGATCTTGTTCGCATGGTTAGGTTAGATGACTTAACAAACCCTTTTTGATCGATCTGTGCCGTACGATTTTAGTCCGATCCAACGCACCGCGTAGCTCGATCCAGACGAACCGGTATGCGCCAATAAGAAATCGACAGGTTCAGGCTTCGCTTTTAAAATGTAAAATGTTCTATTAGATGTTTGAATTTGCAAAAATCATAACTTTAGTTCTACATGTCCAAATTTTGCAAATTTTATATTAGTGGAATCAGGAAAATGCAAACTTTGCAACCATGCTCTTGGTTTAGTATTTTGCTTCTGGAAAATTAGGTTTTTTTTTCAGAAATATTTGTAAGGCTATTTTGGTTATAAAAATTATTCTAAGAATGCTTTTTGAGTAAAACCTTTTGAAAATGGTTTGGATTTGAACTATCTGACCCTAAACACTAACTTTTGGATTTAAAAATATATTTGATTAACCCTAGAAAATTATTACTTTAATTAAAAGGATTTTAGTAAAACAAAAATGTTGCTATGATTTAAAAATGACTTTTGGGTGAAAACTTTTGTAAATGGATTTGTTTTAAACACTTTGACCATAAACACTAACATTTATGTTTAATTTTTTTTTCTAACACTAGAAATTATTACTTTGATTTATATCATTTCTAGCAAAGACAAAAATGATTTAAAATGGCCTATTTTCACTAACTTGATTTTAAATGATTTTGGCACATTTATAAATGACCAGTAGGTGTTTTGAAATGTTTATAGCCTTATTAGAAACCACTTTTCCAAATAAAACAATCTTTTGCATGCTTGCATGCATTGCTTTGTTTTTATTATTTTATGTGGTGAATTGTTTGAATGCTAGTTTTGAATTTGTGTTTGCTTGATTGAATTGTAGTGAACTTTGAAGAGTGTGACATTTGCAAGATCAAGGAGTGAACCTAGTTTCTCTACTAAAAAGGAAAGTGGTGCTTCATGTATTTGTCCTATTATTTCGACTATGCACTAGTGATATTTTGTATAGGACTTGCATGAAAATTTTGCTAAGTATCTATATGCTATGCCATGGGAAATCCTAGTAGTTGTAGTCTTGGTAGAATTATTCTCTAAGTTAAGATACTTGTTGATATCATGCTTAGCCTAGCTAGTAGTAAACAAGGGTGGATTATATACACATGCTATGGAAATTTTACTAAGTCTTTTGACTTATGTTTTTGCTTAATAAAACAACTATGTGAATGAATCACCTGGGTGGAATGGAAAGAATGGTTTGTGTTGAGTGGTTACTCGGGGGTCTACCTGGTGTATCTCACTTGTGGAAAGCCACCCAGGAACAAAGATATTTGAGATGTTAAGTGTTGAGAAGCTTCTAGTGTAACCACATGGCAATATGGGCTCTGCCTGGATCATATACGTTGCAATAACTTAGCCAGATAGACAGAAGGTGGTAAGGGTGATAGGTTGAAACGTGTCCATTTGGTCTAAGGGAAAGCTTCTGTAAGATCTTGTCTCGATGCATGACGAGTCTTGTGGATAAAGTGCACCACCTGTCGAGAGAGTAAAATCTAAGTACTTAGCTGTGTCCCCGGCAATGGACAATTTGAGCATCAAGACATGGAAGCTATCAAGGATCTCCTCATCCCAATTTCTAAGTTAAAAACTTGTGGTTGAACAAGGGTTAAAGGATCACCAATTTTTATTGGTAGATGCCTTGCGTTATTTTTGACAAACAAAAACTTAGTGTTTTCAACTAATAAGGAAAACCTTATTTGGAGCAAAGCAAGCCTCAGATACACTTAGACAAATGCATATAGAAGATAGATACCACTTTTCTACCATAGTATCACTTGCCAATACAATTCAAATGTATTGACCCTTGTGGCTGTAACTTATTATGTTGCAGGTTTTGTTTGATGTTAGTGAAGTGTGTCGAATAGGATTATAAGTCTACAACCAACATAATTGCCTGTGGGATATGAAGATGAAGGACTCCATGCTATATAGATATTTCTACGACAGTGTAATGGGATAGCCAAATGATCTATGTAAGATGTAATGAATTATTTTAATCCTGGTTATAAGTTGTAATATGACCTTTGTATCTTGATATTACATCCTAAACTGTGGATGCTATCTATTGATCCAGGGACTAGCATTGTAAACACAGGGATCTCTATCTTATCAATTTGAGACCTCTACAAGTGCATGCAATTAGTTGAGCCAAGCATACCGGGAAACCCTCTAGCTTCATTCATCGCCAAAAGCTTCGATGTATCTTCAACATTTGCGGCTCTCAATTAGGTCTCGCCGAACACTTCCACAATGGCTTTTGCAAAGCGTTTAACACACTCGATTGCTTGAGTCTCATCCATTGCCAAGTGATCATCAACTAGGTCCGCTGGAATGCCGTTTGCCATCATACACAAGGCGACTGCCACTTTTTGATAGGTGCTATGCCCAAGTTTGCCACAAGCATTCCTCCTTTGCTCGAAGAATTGATCTTTCTTATTCACCTCCCTACAAATGTGGTCGAACAAGTTGATGCTCATCCTAAATCGGTGACGGAAGTAGATCTCGGGGTAAGTTGGATTTTCGGCAAAATAGCTGTGAATCAACTTGTTTTGCCCCTCAATCCGGTCCCTCCATAATTTTTGGCGACCGAAGATGGAACCACCATGCTTCGGATGCTTCACGCGCATAGCCAAAATTATCAACATATTTTCCTCCTCTTATAAATGTATCTCCTTATCGGACGAATCATACGCGGAACTCTTCTACAATAAAAAAATCCTAATTTTAATTGGCCTGTGATGAGGGTTTGACTCGTCAATGCCCATCGTTATGGACTTGGGTTTTGGAGAAGGAGGGGAGGCTGGAAATCGCAGAACGGCTAACAGATTCACAACACGGGGACACAAGGTTTACCCAGGTTCAGGCCCAAGAGGGAAAACCATGCTCCTGCTTGTCTGTTCTTGATTGATGGCGGAACCGAAGGTTACAAGGGTGCGCAGATTGGATCTGGCGTGGTGTATGCTATGGCTATGAGGTGAGATCCTTCTCGCCGTGCCCTCCCGACCTTTTTATGGGGAGGCCAGGTCTCGGGGTAGGTCTATTCGGTTACAAGTTAGGGTTTGACCCTTTGAAATTCTATCTATAGATGGTCGTGTTCTTCAAGGAGTCACATCCTTCTTGGGCTCAGGTCACCCGTATCCTTCCTGGGCTTTGCCATTTGTAGCGGATAATTGTATAGGCCTCTGCCAGGATGGTACCAGGTAGGCTAACATTAGGCACCCGTAGGGCATACCTATGTCAGTAACCCCCGAGTGATTCGACTGGAGACTCTTAAGTCTTTCGGATGCTTTCACCCGAACAAGTTTCGAGTCAACATGATGGTTCATAGGGATTGTAGATACGTGTGCCTTAATTGCCCGATGGATCAGGGTTAGTTAACTGTCTTTGGACGAAACAACACGGTCTACTTCAGACTTGAGTCCCGGACTCGAATCCAGAAAATTGGTGGCGTAAGTCGACTCAGGCCGCGGAGGTCTTACATGAGTAAAATTCCAGTGTTTTTTTAAGTTATGTACCCAACGCGTCCGTCAGGATTTTTCATCATGCCTGCTGATATAGAATATTATTAGTAGAGCATAGTCGGGTGCGTTGCCAGGCCATCAGAAGTATCTGTAGGTCTTACCTTTGCATCGTAGACACAACATCCGAAAGTTTATCGCCGCGTAGTTTCGGGTAACTAAGGAGACATTGCCTCTCTTAGTGCTATTTTGAGAAGATTTGCTAAATGAGATGTATGCTTTTTTGTAATCGTGAAGGATTTGAAGGATTTCAATTATGTAATTCATAGGGTGCACGACCAGCGCTCCCTATGGAAGTAGCCTCCGAGTGTCTGTTCGAGTCGTAGACTCTGCATAGACTTATAGTCTTTTAATTGTGCGTGACGGCGATCCAGAAGTTCTTTGGACGACCTAAAACACGATCAGCGCCGGAAATTTTTCGAACGCGCAACCAGCACTCCCTATCGGACTAGCCCCCTGAGTCCTAAGTGGAGTCGTAGACTCTAAGAAGGACTCAAAGCTTTCATCGATTGATCCAGGGACCTTACCAAATTCCTAGGTGCACGAATAGCGCTCCTGATAGGAGTATCCCCGAGTAGTTCGTTGAGTCACAGACTCGAGTAAGTACTTTTTATTTTGTAGTCGAAAGGTTAGAGATGTTGCTGGCCTTCACTTATGTTAACATCATTGCTGGTGCCCAGTGAGCTCAACCGTCTGCGGTAGTAGAGGCGATGTGACGAGGCGATCGTGGGTCCTAATTTTTGACCCGGATTTGACTAGTCACGCGCAGTTTACGCGATAATTACCGTGTCTCCTCGATTTCTGCGCGTAATGGACGGCGTGCTCGCGACTATTCGGGTGGTGCCTGCCACGTGTGGGTCGCGATGAAGGACACGTGTTAGGGTAAATGGGTGAATAGTTCTGCTGCATTGTCCTCGTCCTTGTTGTTTTATTTCTATATTTTCCCTTCGCCAATATTTATGACACTTCCGTGGTAGCTTTTCCCTTCGCCATTTGCTCTCTTGTTTTCTCTGTCGATTTTCCTCCTCCATTTCCATAGCTCGCACGCTCCATGCACTAGACATTCTTCGCGTTTTCCCCTCTTCTTTCCTTTATGCCCATCGCATAGCGTGCCGCGCTAGCAAGATGGGCAAGACGAAAAGGTCCGCTTCTGCTGCCGCTGGGACGAGCGCCGCCGACACCGCCAAGAAGGCCACCACCGCCGGCCGCGTCACCAATGGCGGCTGGCGGCGATCAATGATGAGGGAGGTGGACTTGCGCCGCCTACGCGAATCCGGCCTAATCTTGCAGGAGAATGGCAACACCATTCTTCCAGGCTCTGAAGTAACTCCGGACCCACCCGAAGGTTTCCGGTTTATGTTTTACGTGTTTGTCATCCGCGGGCTTTCTCTTCCTACCCACGAATTTATTTGTTGGCTCCTTTTTCTTTACGGGCTGCAACTTCATCATTTGTTGCCCAATTCCCTTTTACATATTGCATGCTTCATCACTCTATACGAGTGCTGGCTCGGAACTGAGCCACACTTTGGCCTCTTCAGGAATCTCTATTCCCTGTAGAGTCAGTCTGGTATCGACGACGTTTATGCGCTAGGCGGGTGCGGATATCAATCCGCCCCAACATCCAGAACTTTACCTTCCACATTTGTGAATCCGTCCAAGGATGGAGGAACTAGTGGTTCTATCTTCATGACTCCAAGCTCGATGACCAGCACTATAGACTGGATCCCTTCAATGCCAGCAATGTGGTCACCCAAAATCGTTTATGGTCAAACGATGTTATGGAGGGTGAAACCGAAGTGGTCGAGGAGTTGTACAAGCGAGTGGAGGTGCTCCAGCTGGTGCGAGGCAAGGAGGTCCACGACGTCGACATCATCCGGACATTCCTTAAGCGTCGGGTGCAGCCCCTCTAGGCGAGGGCGTACTTGATGTTTCTGTATTTCGGCACCATGGACCCGACAAGAGTGTATGATGTCCTCAGCCGATCTTGACCAGGCGCTTCGACCCCTGCTGAAGTACAGGGCAGACGAGGAGTTGCTGGGGAAGTCATTGACTACCCCTTCAACGCGAGGAAGGAAGTTCCCCAGGTGAGTGTTGTAGTTGCACGTAGTGCATTTTATTTTTGTCTCTGTCTTCTATTCCTGAATTTGACATGCGTCTTCGGTGTTCCGTAGGAACTTAAGGTGGAGAGCATGATGCCTACCCTTCCTGAGAAGTACATAGCTGCGCCAGATGGCGAGGACGTGGAATATGATTCCACGGTCCCTCCTGCGCACTCTCCAACCGCGGAAGCCCAGAGCATAGCAAAGGGAACTCTCGCAAGAGATCCCGGAGCGAAAGCTCGGATGCCACAATTCTGTCATCGCCAAAAGGGCCCGCCTTCCTGCAGCGACACTCTAGGTATGAAGGTGCTACCTCCCCCATTCCCGCGGTGCCCATCCGGGCTATGGACCCTCAGCCGCGGGCCAAGAAGAAGAATGTGACGCCGGTCTTCAACCTCTCTGATATCCCTTCGTAATTAGTGAATGCTTCTATGTTTTTGATTGTGCTTCATCTTTTAATCTTCTTCATGTCTTGAGTGACTTGATTGTTTGTGTTGCATTAGGGGATCCTCTTCAGGTGAATCCGTAAAGGATGAGACTGAAGAGGTTGTTGTGGAATCAAAGATGGTACATGTATAGCCTGCAACCTCCTCCCCGAAGATACCAGCCAACTCTGGTGACGTTGTTTCGAGCTCCTCGAAGCCGAGGAGTCGTGCGGTTGTCACCTAGAAGACACAAGCTTCTCCTTCAGAGTCTTCGAGTGGCTATGTAAGTACTTATCTATTTGATGCAGGCGATCCCCCGAGTCCTTTATTTACCTGGTTTGTTATTTATTTGCTTCCGCCCTTCATCTGCGATGTCAACTGCCTTAGGCAACAATACCTCAGCTTGGAGGAAAGCTTTCAGCAACTCCAAGGTGTGTACATTTCTGCTTGTTTCCCTCGGGTACCGATGGTGAGTTTTGTTTTCTGATCCTTTTTCTCAGATGAGAACAATGAGGCTCTCCATAAGCTGAACTCACTCGAAAAGAGGCACAGCCAGGAGAAGACCAAGGCGGAAGCTGTCATGGAGGCCCTTGAGTGCTGCAAGATGGAGGCCCAGGAGCGCGAAGAGCAACTTGCAGCTGCTGCATCTTGAGAGAAGGCGATGGCGGAGGAGCTTATGGTGGCTGCCAAAGTGTTGTCTGGTGAGTTACCATTTATCCCTTCATATTGAGCTTTCTGGTTTGTTTCCTTCGTATGACCCGAAAGTTCTTTGACGCATCTGCAGATGCCACTGCATTGTGTTTGATCGTAATGTCTTGGATCATGGGGACCCCACCGCGGATGCGCTTTCAGCGGTCAAAGACCGTTGTAGCTCTACCGTCGATTCATTGGGCAAGGCCAAGGAGGTCCTCAGCCGCTTCTACCGGGAGATCTTACCTAAGGGTGTTGCCCTCGACGACATCGACACCCTGGCAACGACACTTGCGGGGGATACACCTGCAAATTATAAGAAGACCCAGAAGGGTGTGGGTGCTACCCTTGGCCTAGCAATGGCGATGTCGTCCGGCGTGCAACTGAACCTGAGCCAAATCACCGCCAAGATGCCAGTGGCGGATGATGGCACCGAGGTAGCATTTGCTTCCTTTGATTCATGATGCAAGCACTATGGTCCTCGGCTGATTGATCTACTATCCACCTATGCGCTAGATCAGCAGTGGGGTGGCCAAGGCGAGAGCCTTGGATTCCGAAGTTGCTCCAGATGCTGCTACCCCGTAGGGTCCTTCTACTGTGTAGTTGCTTTTATAGTTTTCAGTCTGCTTTTGCCATGGCACTTGTAATGTCATATACTTTATGTCCTTGTAGCTACCATGTGGTGATTGTTTTGGTGTGAATATATTTATTTCTGTCTACTAGTGTTGATTGAGTTTGTCCTTATTCTTTGTCACTTGTGTGCCTCTTAGGGCCCTTCTAATGCTGACCCGGTGGACACATCATCTGCCTTGCCTATTGCCTGTCCAACGACAAGTGAGGCATCGTAGTTGCCTTGACTGCATAACTACATCTGAAGCCTGTAGAAGGATGTCCTTATCATTCGTGGCCATGCAAATGTTTGGAAGTCCAAGACGGAGCGTGCCATTGCGAGAGAAGAGTATCTTCTTGAAGAATTTTGGCAGATCGGTGAGCAACTGCAATGTAAGTCAACACAGATGTGAGTAGTTTGTTTTTCGGCTAGGCCCGATTGTAGGGGTTCATAGCATGGAAAACAAAATATTTCTATCGCTTGAATAGACACAAGCCAAGATCTAATCTACTAGATTGGTGCAACGAGTTGATAGAGTACTAACCCTCAAAGATCCAAAGCGGTTAACGATATCGGATTCTCGTGGGTGATGTAGTCGTTCACTTGCCGATCTCAAGATTGCATAGACGATCCTTACGGCACCACGTTCTGGCAGCGCTCCCGTATTTGGTCACACATTCGGTACTTGATGAAGACCTTCCTCTCCCTTGTTCCAGCAGGCAGCGGAGGTTGTAGATCTCTCATCACGATTCCAGCAGCATGATGGCATGGTGGTGGAAGTAGAGGGGAAATCCCGCAGGGCTTCGCCTAAGCCGGAGCATGTATGGTGGAGTAGAAGAGGGCCTCGAAGATCTAGGGTTTAGAGTGCCGAGCTTTAGAGGTGGTGACCGGCGGCTAGTAGAGGGCTAGGCGGTGGCTACTTTAGTGGGCTCTAAATCGACGACAACTTGAGAGGGCTGTAGACAATCTAGGGTTTCTTGTGTGGGGTGCAAGGGGGCCCCTCCCCTCTATTTATGAGAGGGAGTTGCGGTTTGGGGGAAGGGGAGTCCTCCCCCAACTCCTCCTTGTGGTCGGTGGCAAGGAAGGGAGGGAATCCTTCCCTAAGTGGGATTCCTTCCCTTCCTCCACTAGGCAACCATGTTGGGATTTGAATTTTCAAATTGGCGTTTGACTTTCAAAATAGAGCTTGATTTCTCTCTTCCCATTGCCCAGCCAAGTGACCTAGGACATGATGCAACCATTCCACTTTGGTGTGACACATCCATGTACCCCTCCCACTCCGGAGTGATGGACCTTCTAGACCCTTCTAGAACATTCCGATGAAAAACACCGAAAGCATTCCCGAATTCTGGAATTGGACTTTCCTTATATGAATCTTATTATCCAAACCATTCTGGATCTCCTCGTGATATCCCGGATCCAATTTGAGACTCCAAACAACATTCGGTCTCTTACTGAAATTCCATATCTACTAAACAACATCGAATCCTTAAGTGTGTCTCCCTACGGTTCGTGAATTATGTAGACACGAGACTCTTCTCTGATAAATAACCACTAGAGGAATCTGGAAATTCATATGGCTCCCACATATTTCTATGATGACTGCGTGATTGAATGGACCATTTACATACGATACCAATTTCCCTTTTTCTCATGATACTTTACTTATCCGAGGTTTGATCGTCGGTATCTCTGCATACCTAGTTCAACCTAGTTACTGATAAGTACTCTTTACTAGTTTATGTGATATGTGATCCCTTGTGATCCAGTCAGATGCTTGCACGCCAATTGGATGACATTCCACCGAGAGGGCCCAGAGTATATCTATCCGTCATATGGATGGACAAATCCCACTCTTGATCCATGTGCCTCAACACATACTTTCATAACACTCAATGCCACCTTTATAACCACCCAGTTACGAAGTGGTGTTTGATGTCATCAAAGCATGTAGAGGTCCCAACCTTTAATAAGGTAGATATCCCTGTGTTTACAATGCTAGTCCCTAGATCAATAGCTAGCATCCACAGTTAATATGTAATATCAAGAAACAAAGGTCATAATACAACTTTATAACCAGGAATAAAATAATTCATTACATCTTACATAGCTCATTTGGCTATCTCATTATAATGCATCAGAAATAACTATATAGCATGGAGTCCTTCATCTTCAAAGTGCCACAGGCAATCATGTTGGTTGTAGACTTGTAATCCTAATCCTAACTAACACACTTCACTAACATCAAACAAACCTGCAACATAATAAGTTACAGCCACAAGGGTCAATACATTTGAATTGTATTGGCAAGTGATACTATGGTAGAATAGTGGTATCTATCATCTATATGCATTTGTCTAAGTGGATCATAGGCTTGCTTTGCTCAAAATAGATTTTCCTCATCATTTGAAAACACTAAGTTTTTGTTTAGCAAAAATCACCCAAGGCATCTACCAATCCTTGATTGAAGATCCTTTAACCCGAGTTCGACCACAAGTTTTTAACTTAAAAATTGGGATGAGGAGATTCTTGATAGCTTTCATGTCTTGATGCTCAATTGTCCATTGCCGGGGACACGACTAAGTACTTAGATTTTTACTCTCTCGAGAGGTGGTGCACTTTCCCCACAAGACTCGACATGCATCGAGACAAGATCTTTCAGAAGCCTTCCCTTAGACCAAATGGACGCGTTTCAACCTATCACCCTTACCACCTTCTGTCTATCTGGCTAAGTTATTGCAACGTATATGATCCAGGCAGAGCCCATAATACCAAGTGGTTGCACTTGAAGCTTCTCAACTTTTGACATCTCAAATCTCTTTGTTCCTGGGTGGCATTCCACAAGTGAGATACACAAGGTTCACCAGTCCCTTGGCCTTGTGTAACCACTCAACAAAAATCCATCCAATAAATACCATTCCACCCAGGTGATGCATTCACTTAGTTGTTTTATTAAACAAAACATAAGTCCTTGACTTAGAAATATTCCATAGTATGAATATAATCCACACTTGTTTTATACTAGCTAGGCTAAGCATGATAGTAGTAGGAATCTTAACTTAGGAAATTCTACTAAGGCTTCATCTACTAGGATTTACCATGGCATAGTTAACACTTAGAAAATTCCATGCAAGTCCTATTGAGAAATATCACTAATGCATAGTGAAAATAATGGGACAAAAGTATGAAGCACCACTTGCCTTTTTGGTAGATAATATAAGTTCACTCCTTGATCTTGCAATAGTCACACTCTTCAAATTACACTACAATTCAATCAAGCAAGCAAATATTCAATCTACCATTCAAGCAATCATCTCATAGAATAATAAAAACAAAGCAATGCATGCAAGCATGCCAAAGATTGTTTTATTTGGAAAAGTGGTTTCTAATAGGTTATAAACATTTAAAAACACCTATTGGTCATTTATAAAAGTAGTAAAACCATTTGATATTAAGTTAGTGAAAATGGCCATTTAAATCATTTTTGTTTTGCTAGAAATGATTTAAATCCAAGGAATATTTTCTAGTGTTTACCAAATATATTTTTAACACAAATGTTAGTGTTTTATGGTCAAGTGTTTAATATTAAAACCATTTGCAAAAGGTTTCACCTATAAACCCTTTTTATACCAAAGCAATATTTTATTTTGTTGGAAATGCCTTTTAGCAAAGTAATAATTTTGTTAGGGTTCATCAAATATATTTTTAAATCCCAAAACTTGGTGTTTAGGGTCAGAGAGTTTAATTAAAATCATTTTCCAAAGCTTTTACTCAAAAATCATTTTTAAAACATAAACAATATTTTTATTTAACTAAAAATGCTTTTATTCAAAGATTTATTCTTTAGCTTCACAATATACACTTTTAAATCCATAAGCTGGTTTCTATGGTCAGTAGGTTCAAAGCAAACCATTTACCAAAGATTTTACCTTAAAAATATTTCTAGATCAATTTTTATGTTCAAATTATGCCTACACAAGTTTCTGCAAAAACAACAAGTTTCTAGAAGCAATTTACTAAAAAAATTACATGGTTGGAAAGTATTTGTTTTTCTGATTCCATTGATATAAAATTTGTAAAATTTGGACGTGTGGATCAAAAGTTATGAATTTTGCAAGTTTAAATATCTAATACATATGTTTCTGGTTTTAAATCAAAACACTAGCCACGTGGAATGATTTCATTGGCCCATACTGGTTCGCGTGGATCAACTAACGTGGAGCGTCAGATCTAATGTTAATCGTGCGGCACAGATCAACGCATACCCTTTCGTTTAATGAATCTATCGTACTCGTCAGATCTAAATCGAACGGCGCACAGGAGCTTGGCCAAAGATGGGCGGCGTGCGACGGTGGCTGGCGGCGGCGTGGTGAGACGAGGACGGTGTCGGTGATACAGTAAGAGCAGGAGAGGGAGGAATAGCTCACCGAGTTCGCCTCGTCATGCTGAAGCTCAAGGTTGTCGTCGCTGGGACATGGGCGCACAGACGGGTCGGCAATCTCTCGCCAGAGTTGCTCCTGGTGATGGGTGCGCTCGGCCTTTGTCGGGGGTAATGCTACGAGCCACTAGAAGACAAGTAGAAGGTGTCATTAGACGCGCAAGAGAGAGGTGAGTGCGAGAGCATCAACAAGAGGGAGAGGCGCGGTCAGAAAGTACCGAGGGAGCTCGTCGGAGAGGAGGCAGACGGCAACGCTGCTCGATTGAAGACGGCGTCAAGGTTTCAGAGTGTGTGCGAGTGAGATGGTGGTACTGGAGTGTGCGCCTGGAAATGGGGAATCGTATCGTGGAGGCTAGGGAGCAAGGGGCGGCGAGGAGCGGCTGGAATCATCGCCGGAGTGCGTCGGAGGCCGTGGCGGTGCAAGGTTAATTCGAGGTAGCCTGGTGGCTCTCAGGCATCGGGGTTTGAGGGGAAAGAGAGAGAAGAGGGAGGGGATTTAATGAGCGTGGTTGCGAGGAGATATTACTGTGCCATCAACGTGAATTGACGCTGAGAAAATTTTGCTAGAAACGGTCGGGGAGGAGGCGCGGTCACCATGGGGTGAAGACGACGACTGACAGGTGGGGCTGCTTCATCATCGTAAGAGAGAGAGAGAAAGGGTGGGGTCCAGCGGTCAGTGTCTCTGCGGGTTGTTTTGTGGGTGACAAAAAAAACGATTCGGGGAAGAGAGTGGGCTGTCTGCTGGGCCTGGTGGTCTGGGTTGATTTCTTTCCCCTTTTTGTTCTGTTTCATTTTTCTTTTTCTGTTTTCTTTTTCTGTTTTGAATTCAAACTATCATTTGAATCCAGATTTATTATTCAAACCTTTTTCAAATGTTCAGTATATTTCTATACTATTTTAAATAGTTATTTTAAGTTCATTTTAGAATAATTCTTTTATGGTTTATATTTTATTTAAAATGGGCACTTGTCTTTTATTCAAATAAGATTTTATTTCTTTTCAAACCTTTATTTGAATTCTAACTTTTCACCAAACTTATTCAGTAGGTTTTATTTATTCAAATGGGGTGTTAAATAATTTACTTTGAATTATTTAAAGTATTTCCATATGTTTTATTAATCATTTAAATTGGGTATTTCCCTTAATTCAAATAATACTCAATATGGTTTTAAATCCATATAACTTTTATTAAATTTTTTATTTTATTTCATTAAAGTTAATTTAAATAACTTTTATTCCACTTGGGCAAATTCCATTTATTATTTTCCCATGATTTAATTAATCATTTCTATTAGAGATTTTGTCTTTATTTAATAGAATGGAATTTGGTTAATGCCATATAATTTCATTTGAATATTCTTTATCCTTTTATTTTATTTGGATTTGGATTATATTTATTCCATTTTCTTATGGATTAGGCCAAATTATAATTTGGCTTTTTAAATATTCCTTATTTATTTATTTCTTCCTTTGCCTTATAAAATCCATATCTTTTTATTTATAGATCCAGAATTGGTGATTCCAATTGTATATTTTTATTTAATATTTGTTTACCCTTTTAAATATCTTTAGGATTATTTTGCTCACAATTTGTTATGGATTTTAGGTAGGAGCTTTATTAGCTTTGGAAATTATTTCCTTATCTTATTAAATTCATAAGTTTTTATCCATGGTTCCAAATTGAATGAAATCAATTTCTATGGTTTTATAATATTTTTATTTATCATTATTGATCATTTATTAATGTTTGTTGACCAATTTTTATATGGATCAAATCCATAGTCTTAGAGAGGTCTTGGAAATGATTTTCTTCCATTAGGGTTTTAGGGTTTTGGTTTACTTTTCCAAATGTTTAAATTTTAAGATACATTCATTGGTGCATGCATTTCACTTGATTGAAATTTGTTGGATTCACATTTTTTCAAAGTTTGTTCAAGATGAGTTTTGATGTTGTCATTTTAAAACAAAAAGTTTCTTTTCTCCCTAAATTTCAACATTTATTTCTTTTGTTTATTTATTTTTCACATTTCAAAATTTGGAAAATTTTGGGATGTGACAAAGCATCCCTCAGGTGATGGTGATTAACATGATCTCATAGTCGAAGGATACAAGTTACTATGTACCTAAAATCTTATAGCAAGTGAACTATTTTAAATGACTTGATCTTATGCTACGCTTAACTATAGGAGTATGTCCATCACGTCATTCTCCTAATGATATTACCTTGTTGTTAATAACATCTCAATGTTAATGATCAGGAAACCATGATCATCAATTAACCAATAAGCTAGTTTAACAAGAGGCTTTACTAGGGACTCTTATATATTTACAAACCACACAAGTATTAATGTTTCCGGTTAATACAATTCTAGCATGGAATCTAAACATTTCTAATAAACATAAATATATGATAATAACCACTTTATTATTGCCTCTTGGGCATATCTCCAACACTGATCTCTGTGGCTTCTGAGCCGCTGTTCTTTTTTGTAGTTGTCAATCTTCTTCCGCAGGAAGAGAAGGAGCGTGTTTCTATTAGGCTCAATTGCCTCACCCAACAAGAGTTAGAGCTGGAGGTTTCTTTTGGATGGACCGTGACTGAGCAACTGTGGTCGCGACGGTTCAGGATCATGTCCACCAGGTGCTTCAGATGTTGAAGCGTGTGAGGTTGTCACTTGCGTCTATCTGGGCTGCTATGTTCCCGCTGGATGCGGCTCCATCCATTTTGTTAGGGTGGCTAGGGAAGTTTCAAATCATAGATGGCATGAAGTTTCTTGTGCACCAACAACTTGTTGCTAGTGCGAAGGCGGCGCTGGCGCTTGTTTGGCTGCATCGCCGTGACGTGGATTTGGCGGAAATAGTGGCGGGGCCACCCTTTCCTCCGAATGGTATGGCGTGGAATATGCGCCCACACTATGCTGCATTGGGTCGCCATGCTGAGGACATCATGACCGTCTTCGATGAACGAATGTTATGCTCCAGTGTAGTTGAGTCCCATGGGTTTGGGACAAAGTAATGTTTAATATGTATAGTTTTGTTTGGGCTTTTTGTTCCCTTGTAAAGTTTGTAAAGATGTATTTGCACGTAGTTCTTGTTGTTGTTGATTTTTGTATGTCCTTTTCGTTATCCTGATGTGGTCAGCTACTCGGGATGATGCGTATTGTCACATCCCAAAATTTTCCAAATTTTGCAATGTGAAAAATAAATAAATAAAATAAATAATTGTTGAAATTCAGGGTGAAAATAAACTTTTTGTTTCTAAATGGAAACTTAAAAACCCATCTTGATCAAACCTTGAACAAAGTTTAAATCCAACTAAATTCAAATCAAGTGAAATGCATTCTTCATAAATGAATCTTGAAATTTAAACTCTTGGAAAATAAACCAAAACTCTAAAACCCTAATGGGAGAAAATCATTTCCAAGATTTCTCTAAAACTATGGATTTGATCTACATAAAATTGGTTAGACATACATTTTAAAATAATCAAGAATGTTGAATGATAAATATTATAAAACCATAGAAATTGATTTCATTCAATTTGGAACTTTGGATAAAATCTTATGAATTTAATAAGATAAATAAATTAAATTTCCAAAGCTATTAAAGCACCTATCTAAAAATCCATACCAAATGGTGAGCAAGTAATCCTAAAAGAATTTAAAAGGATAAACAAATATTAAATAAAATTATACAAATTAGAATCACCAAGATTGGATCTATAAATAAAAAGATATGGATTTTATAAGACAAAGGAAGTAATAAATAAATAAGGAGCATTTAAAAGCCAAATTAAAACTTGGCCAAGTCCATAAGCAAATGAAATCAAAGAAATCATCTAAATAAAATTTATGGAATTAAAACCATATTTGATTTCATTGGAATAAAGACAATTGCCCAAATTAAATGATTAATAATCATATAAAAATACTTTAAATAATTCAAGGAGAATTATTTAATACCCTATTAAATAAATAAACCTACTGAAAAGGTTTTGTGAAAAAATTGGAATTTAAATAAGGGTTTGAAAATATAATGAAATCTTATTTAATAAAGGAAAGTGCCCATTTTAATTAAAATATAAACCATAGATAAATAAGAGAATTATTCCTAAAATGGTATTTAAAAATACATGTTTAGACAGATTAAAAACTTCCAGAAAGTTTGGCAAGGTTTTGAATTCAAATGGTTGTTTGAAAGGTTTGAACAAAATCAAAACAGGAAAAAGAAAATAGAAAAACAAAAATGAATCAGAACAAAAAAAATGGAAAGGACCCAGCCTAGAAAGCCAGGCCCATCTAGCCCAACTAAACCCCCCCGAATCGTTTTTCTCTCACTCAGTAACGAACCCACAGAGACACTGACCGCTGGCCCCCACCATCCCTCTCTCCATCTCGCTGACGAAATGACCACACCAGTCGGACCATCTTCCTCACGCGCGACGACCACGCCCGGCCGTTTCTTCCGTTGATTGCATGCTTCAATACGCGGTAATGGCCCAGTGATTAACGCCCGCCACCACGCTCGATTAATAGCCTGCTCCCCCTCTCCATTTCCCCCCAGAAGCCACCCACCCTCTGCCACCATGCCGCTTGGATTTTGCTCGAGAACTCCCACTGCTCCGGTGAAGCTTTTCTCCAATTCCGGCCAGCCACCATCGCCCTTGCCCCCCAAATCCCACTAGTGCGTTCCCCATAGCCCCCTGAACCTCCCAGTACCCCCCACTTGCCCGCGCTTGACCCACAGTGTCAGCAACGACGACAACCGAGCAGCGCCGCCATCTGCTCCAACTTCGGTGACCTCTACTGGTAACATCCGACCACACCTTCCCCTCTCCTTGACCCTCACGACTTCGTGACTCTCTCGTGCATCTAATGCCGCCACTATTTGGTCTTTCCGTCATTGACGACGATAGAGCGTGCCCGCCGCCAAGGACATCTCCGGCGAGGAATTGCAGCCACACCCGTGCGCCCCTCCGTCAACAACGACCACCTCGAGCATCAGCAAAACACGTAGAATCTGGTGAGCTTCACCCCACCGTCTCTTGCTTCCTGCATCGCCAGCACCACCCTCGTCTGAGCGAGCCGCCGCCGTTCACCACCGCCAGCACCGCCCGTTCCTGGTCAGTCGATTTAGGCCGTAGGATTTTGATCGCATGGCTATGATAGAACATAACCCGAAGGGGTACGAGTGATCCTGTGCTGCTCAATCTGTTTAAAATCCAACGCCCCACCTTGGACGATCCACACGAACCGGTACTGTCCACTAAGAACGTGACACGTAGCCAGACTCTGGTTTTAAAACAGAAATTTGATCTATTAGTGGTTAGATTTTGTAAAATTCATAACTTTTGATCCACATGTCCAAATTTTGCAAATTTTATATAAATGGAATCAGCAGAACAAGTAATTTCCAACCATGTACTATTTTAGTGAATTTCTTCTGGAAAATTGGTTGTATTTGCAGAAACTTGCGTAGGCATAATTTGAGTATAAAATTCATTCTAAAAATATTTTTAGGGTAAAATCTTTGGAAAATGGATTGTTTTGAACCTACTGACCATAGAACCCAACTTTTGGTTTTAAAAACATATTTTGAGATGCTAAGGAATAAATCTTTGAATAAAAGCATTTCTAGCCAAATAAAATATTGATTATGGTTTAAAAATGATTTTTGAGAAAAACCTTTGGAAAATGATTTGATTTAAACTCTCTGACCCTAAACACTAAGTTCTATAAATGAGAAATATGTGTTTTAAAATGTTTATAACCTATTAGAAACAACTTTTCCAAATAAAACAATCTTTGGCATGCTTGCATGCATTGCTTTGTTTTTATTATTCTATGTGATGAATTGCTTGAATGGTTGATTGAATTTGTGCCTTGATTGAATTGTAGTGAAATTTGAAGAGTGTGTCTATTGCAAGATCAAGGAGTGAACTTATATTCTCTACCAAAGAGGCAAGTGGTGCTTCATACCTTTGTACTATTATTTTCACTATGCATTAGTGTTATTTCTAAGTAGGACTTGCATGGAATTTTTGCTAAGTGTAAACTATGCCATGTGAAATCCTAGTAGATGAAACCTTAGTAGAATTTTCCTAAGTCAAGATTCCTAATACTATCATGCTTAGCCTAGCTAGTAGAAAACAAGGGTGGATTATATTCATGATATGGAATATTTCTAAGTCAAGGACTTGTGTTTTGTTTAATAAAACAACTAAGTGAATGAAACACCTGGGTGGATTGGTAATTGCTTGGTGGTTTTTGGTTGAGTGGTTACACAAGGCCCATTTCTATGGTTTACCTTGTGTATCTCACTTGTGGATTGCCACCCAGGAACAAAGAGATTTGAGATGCCAAATGTTAAGAAGCTTCTAGTGCGGCCACATGGCATTATGGGCTCTGCCTGGATCATATAGGTTGCAATAACTTAGCCAAATGGACAATTGGTGGTAGGGGATTGATAGGTTTGGAGCGCGTCCATTTTGGTCTAAGGGAAGGCTTCTAAGGTCCTGTCTTGGTGAAAATCAAGTCTTGTGGGGAAAGTGCACCACCTCTGTAGATGGAAGAAACTAAGTACTTAGTCGTGTCCCCGGTAATGGACAACTTGAGCATCAACTCCTCATCCCAATTTTCTAAGTTAAAACTTGTGGCTGAACAAGGGTTTATGGATCACCAATTTCTATTGGGAGATGCCTTGGGTGATTTTGCCAAACAAAAACTTAGTGTTTTCAACTAATAGGAAAAATCTATTTTGAGCAAAGCAAGCCTAAGCTCCACTTAGCCAAATGCATATAGATGATAGTTACCACTATACTACCATAGTATCACTTGCCAATATAATTCAAATGTATTAACCCTTGTGGCTGTAACTTATTATGTTGCAGGTTTGTTTGATGTTAGTAAAGTGCGTTGATTAGGATTACAAGTCTACAACCAACATGATTGCCTGTGGCACTTTGAAGATGAAGGACTCCATGCTATAGTTATTTCTGCTGCATTGTAATGAGATAGCCAAATGAGCTATGTAAGATGTAATGAATTATTTTAATCCTGGTTATAAAGCTGTATTATGACCTTTGTTTCTTGATATTACATCTTAACTGTGGATGCTAGCTATTGATCCAGGGACTAGCATTGTAAACATAGGGATCTCTACCTTATTAAAGGTTGGGACCTCTGCAGTTATTGTGACAGTCGACAAAGTCGTAAGGTGAGGCGCAACCCCGAGCGTATTTAGGAATGCAAATATACATAATAGAGGAAAGTATATTGGCTAAGGAACTTAGCTTTTATTCATCGCATAGTAGGGGATACAAGTTTTGGCTGAGTAGCCTGGCTGAATAGCATGGTTGAAGGTAAAGATGTAGGGTTCGCAGCATAGAAAACAAAAAATTCCTACGATGGTAACAACTATGTACCAAGATCTATCTACTAGATACAAGCAACGAGCGGATATTCATCCGTAGAGAACATACCCTTGAAGACCGACAAATCTTAACGAGGTTAAACTCGTGGTTGATGTAGATGAACTCTTGCCGATCTCAAGATCGAGAGGAAGTCCTAGCGCCGCAAATCAGCGACGCATCCGTGCTCGCACACACGTCCGAGGCACCGAGCAACCTCCGCCTCCTCGCTCCAATGATGCAGCAGAAGCACAACTCTTTCTTGCCGAAAAGCCACCGGGAACATGTATCTCGCTAGTCCGAGACCATGGGGGATAAACTAGAGGGGGAGAGAGATCCTTCATGAGGAGGTGTGAGTGAGAGAGAGGGAGAGGGGAATTTATATAGGAGGGAGGGGGAGCACCCCAAGGGGGTGGCCGGAGCATGGGGGCTGCCCCCTCCCCTCCTCCATTCATGTGGGTGGAAGTTCCAATCACAAAAATGCCTCTTCACTTCTCCACTCAAAATCCCACTCAAAATTCCCATTAAATTTCCACCAAATTTAATGCAAACTCTCTTTAAATAAAACTCCTTTTATTTATTCAGAATTTTTTCAATTAACTTAATGAAAAATATTCACATATAACCCCTTGCTAGTATTTCATTTCACATGCAGAAACACTTTCTGCAATTTCACTCGAAAACAGTTTCGATGTCTAGTGAAATAAATTCCTGCGCTTTGTTATTCTTTTCAGCATGAAACTATTTGCTCCAAATGGTGTCGATGTCTCTTAAGTGTGTCGCCCTATGGTTCACGAATAATGCGGACATGATCGAGACCCCTCTCAGATCAATAATCAGAAGCGGGACCTAGAGATCCATACTGACTCCCACACATTCAATGATGACTTTCTTGTGATCGTGAGAACCTTTTACGCTAGTATCTTAATACCTTTGTCTCACGATATATTACATGTCCGAGATTTGATCATTGGTATCTCCATACCTAGTTTGATCTTGTTACTGACATGTACTCTTTTCTTGTTCCCGTGATATAACATTCTAGTGATCAAATCACTTGCTTGCAAGCTAACCTATGTGATATCACCAAGAGGGCCTAGAGCATATCTATCCGTCATCGGGATGAACAAATTCCACTCTCGATCCATGTGACTCAACATAACACTTTAGTAGTACTGAACCCATCTTTATAATCACCCTGTTACGGTGTGACGTTTGATGTTATCAAGGTACTCTTCCAGTGTTAGTGATTGACGTGATCTCATGGTCTAAGGATTAGGATTACTTCGTATGATGTTATAGCAAAATAAACTCAATGATTTTGATCGTAATGCTATACTTCGGATGAATGTTCATCACACCATTCCAATAAGAGTAAACTGCACTGGCGGTCCCAATTCTTTCCCCACATCTTCAGTTTGGTCCTAGTTTTTTGAAATTGCATATTTAGGTCCTAAATCTTTTGTAAGTGATTCACGCAAGGTCCTAAAAGGGTTTGACCGGCATTGACTAATGCCACGTCGACATTGAGGCTAGGAAACAGACAGTCTAGCGTGCATATTTGCAAATACCCCCTTGAAATTGTATTTGTTCCAAAACACGATCCCCCACTCCCTCCTGTTAATCCTACTACTCTCTCTGTCAATCGATGCTGCTACGGCGGTTGTAGATCCCCGTCGCACGCGTGCCTTGGCCACGCTCTCCTTGGTGGCCGTTCACCACCTATTCGTCATCTCCCGCCTAAACAACAACAACAACAGCACACTTCCCGCCCCCTCCCCCCGCGCGGGCCATCCCGCCACCTGCTTCCCCTTTGCATTCTCGGACGCCGTCGCGTTGTTCGGCCAGGCCGCCCTCCCGGCGTTCCACGCGCTCACCTTCACCTCTGGCCCCGATGCCTTCGCCTCTGTGACTAACACCGTCGCTGCCCGCTACGCCCGGCTCCTTCCCCGCGGCCGTCAGGGTGTTCGACACCGCACGGGCATGGGATGTCAGCTCCTACAATGCCATCCTCTTTGTGCTCCCGGACCCGGCCGAGGCGCTCATGTTCCTGTCGTGGATGCTCCAGTCCAGCGAGGTATGGCCCGACATCGTCACGTTCACCATCGCGCTCTCGCTTGCTGCCGGCCACGGGGAGGACGCCCTAGGCCTCGTGCGTTAACTCCACGCGTTGGTCGCGGGCCGGGCCGGGATCACCGTCGACCTGTTCGTCGGCAACACGCTGGTCACGACCTACTCGCGGGAAGAGATCCTTGACGCGGCCACCAGAGCGTTCGTGGAGATGCTGGTCCGGGACCTCGTCTCCTGAAACGCGATGATCTACGGGCTCGCGCAGGATGGCGACTCCCCAGCGGAGGTGGTCCGGTTGTTCCTCCGACTGCTCAAGGACGGCGTCGTGCGGCGCGACCGGATATCCATGTGCAGTGTCATCCCGGCCTGTGGCGACCATGGGAAGCTCGAGCTTGGACGTCAAGTCCTCCACGTGACGTCTAGCTCGATGCTAAGCTGGATGCATACTTACAGGGATCGTGTTTTGGAACAAATACAACTTCAGGGGTCTATTTGCAAATATACATGCTAGACTGTCCGTTCCTGGGCCCCAATGTCGACGTGGCACTAGTCAACACCGGTCAAACCCGTTTAGGACCTCGCGTGAATCACTTATAAAAGATTTAGGACCTAAACATGCAATTTCAAAGAACTAGCACCAAACTGAAGGTGCGTGGAAAGAACTGGGACCGCTGGTACGGTTTACTCTTCCAATAATGTTGTGAACTCGTTATTAACAACATCCAATGTCCATGACCAGGAAACCTTGATCATCTTGTTAATCAACGAGCTAGTTTATAAGAGAGGCATAACTAGGAACTTTCTGTTTGTTTATTAAACACACATGTATTAAAGTTTCTGTATTAATACAATTATAGCATGCAAAATAAACATCTATCATATACTTGGAATATACATAATAACCACTTTATTATTACCTCTTAGGGCATATTCCCTCTAGTCCCCCACTTGCACTAGAGACAATAATCTAGTTACATAGTGATAAATCTAACACCAATGGTGTTCTAGTGTTGATCATGTTTTGCTCTAGGGAGAGTTTTAGTCAATGAATCTGCTACATTGAGATTCGTGTGTACTTTACAAATCTTTATATCTCCATCCTTGACATGCTCGTGGATAGAGTGAAACCGGCGCTTAATATGCTTGGAATTCTTGTCAGACCTTGGTTCTTTGGCATTGGCTATGGCACCATTGTTGTTACAATAGATCACCATTGGGTCCAATGCGCTCGCAACCACACCTTGTTCGGTTAAGAACTACTTCATCCAAACTGCTTCCTGAGCCGCTTCCAAAGCAGGAACATATTCGGCCTCCATTATTGATCCCGCCATCACGGGTTGTTTGGAACTCCTCCAACTAACCGCTCCACCATTCATGAGAAATACGTATCCGGATTGAGACTTAGAGTCATACGGATCGGTGTCAAAGCTAGCGTCGACATAAAACTTAGCGACGAGCTCTTCTTCACCTCCGTACACGAGAAACATATCCTTAGTTCTTCGCAAGTACTTAAGGATATTCTTGACCGCTATCCAGTGTTCCGATCATGGATCAGATTGGTATCGACTAGTTAAACTAATAACATGTGACACATCCGGTCTTGTACATATCATGGCGTACATTATAGAGCCTATGGCTGAAGCATAGGGGACTCTATCCATTATCTCTCTTTCTTCCGCCCTAGACGGACTTTGAGTCTTACTCAATGTCTTGCCTTTCAACATAGGTAAGAACCCTTTCTTACTTCCGTCCATTTTAAATTTTTTTTAAATCTTATCAAGGTATGTACTTTGCGATATCCTATTAGGCGCCTAGATCTATCCCTATAGATCTTCATGCCTAATATGTATGACACTTCACCTAGATCCTGTTGGAGATATGCCCTAGAAGCAATAATAAGTATAGTTATTGTTATATCTTTGTGTTTATGATAAATGTTTACATTCATGCTATAATAGTATTAACAAGGAAACATTGATACTTGTGTGATTTGTAAGCTAAAATAGAGTCCCTAGTAAAGCCTCTTTATAATACTAGCTTGTTGGTTAATAAATGATTGTGGTTTCCCTATCATGAACATTGAGATGTTATTAACAACAAGATAATATCGTTAGGAGAATGATATGGTGCACATACTCCTACAGATAAACGTAGCATAAAGATCAAGTCATTTTAATAGTTCAATTGCTATATGCTTTCTGATACATAGTAACCTAATTCCTTCGACCATGAGATCATGCATATCACCTTCACCGGAAGGATGCTTTGATGACATCAAACACCACACCGTAACTGGGTGGCTATAAAGGTGGCATTAAGTGTTCAGAAAGTATTGGTTGAGACACATGGATCAAGAGTGGGATTTGTCCATCCATGTGACGGATAGATATACTCTAGGCCCTCTCGGTGGAATGTCATCCAATTAGCTTGCAAGCATGTGACTGGCTCACAAGGGATCACATATCACAGGAACGAGAAAAGAGTACTTATCAGTAACGAGGTTGAACTAGGTATGCAGAGATACCGACGATCATAACCTCGGATAAGTAAACTATCGTGAGACAAAGGGAAATTGGTATCGTATGTAAGTGGTTCATTCGATCGCAAAGTAATCGTAGAAATATGTGGGAGCCATATGAATTTCCAGATTCCTCTATTGGTTATTGTTCGGAGAAGTGTCTTGATCATGTCCGCATAATTCACGAACCGTAGGGAGACACACTTAAGGATTCGACGTTGTTTGAGTAGTTATGGAATGATGAGTAAGAGACCGAATGTTGTTCGGAGTCTCAGATGGGATCCGGGATATCACGAGGAGATCCGGAATGGTCTGGAGAATAAGATTCATATAAGGAAAGTCCTGTTTCGGGGTTGGAGAATGGTTCTGGTGTTTTCATCGGGAATGTTCTAGAAGGTTCCGGAATGTCCGGCACTCTGGAGGGGAAGGGTACATGAATGTGTCATATCAAGTTTGAATGATTGCATCATGTACTAGGTGTCATCGCTGAACAAAATAAAGGGTTTAATCAAATCCTAGTTTGAAAAGTCAAACACCAATTTGAAAAGTCAAACGACTATTTTGTGAGGTGGAGGGGAAGTAGGAAACCTACTTGGGGAAGAGTTCCTCCCCTCCACCGCCGGCCCACTTGGGATCCGAGTTGGGGAGGGACTCCCCTCCCCTTGGCCGACGCCTCCCACCTATAAAAGGAGGGGCAGGGCTGCCCCTCCTAGCACACAAGTTGCCCCCCTCTAAACCCTAACCCTAGCCACCGCCGCCCTCCATAGCCGCCGCCTAGGGCACTCGCCGCCGCCGCCTAGGGCAAACCCTAGCCGCCGGCCTTGCCCCCTTCTTGGTGCGTCTAAACCCTAGATCGCCGAGGATCTCTCATAGTCCACCATACTCGCTCCGGCTTAAGGCGAAGCCCTGCGAGATCTCCCCTCTACTTCCGGTACCATGCCGTCGTGCTGCCGGAATCACGAGGAGAGTGCTACAACCTCCGTTGCCTGCTAGAACAAGGGAGAGGAAGGTCTTCGTCGAGTACCGAACGTGTGACCGACTGCGGAAGCGCTGCCGGAACGCAGCGCCGGAAGGATCGTCTACACGATCTTGAGATCGGAAAGAGTACAACTACATCACCCACGAGAATCCGCTCTCGTTAAACACTTTGGAATCATCGAGGGTGAGTTATTCTATCGACTCGTTGCTACAATCTAGTAGATAGATCTTGGCTTGTTTGTTTGTATGCGGTAGAAATTTTTTGTTTTCCATGCTCTGAAACCCTACTGAGGGTATCGAGCCATGTCTATATGCAGATCTGTTGCACGAGTAGAACACAATGGTCATTATGGGCGTTGATGCTTTTATTGTCGATTGCTTCTTGTGTACTTTGCATCTTGCGGGATGGTGGGATGAAGCGGCCCGGGCTAACCTTACATGACATTGTTCATGAGACTTGCTCCACGCTTGACATGCAACTTGTATTGCATAAGTGGCTTTGCGGGTGCCTGTTTCTCCCAACATAGTTAAGATTCAATTTACAACGGGTGATTGACAATACTAGTATCAATGTTGTGGTTCTTGTTCGTAAGTTAGAACGACACTTATTGAAAGCCCCAAACCACGTAAAACATGCAAAGAAAGTAGAAGCGTCTAACTTTGTTTTGCAGGGGTGTGCTGTGATGTGATATGGCCATGATTGTGATTATATTTGATGTATGCAATGTTCCTTATTGTAAGTTGGCAACCGGCGGGAATATATGGTTGTCTTTAATTTATGTTAAGACCCGCGTGTCTATTCAAAGTAGTTGTAATAGTTGAAGCTGGTGGACGACGACCATGAAGCGGCGTCATTGACCTTGATGCAATGCCGGTGATGATGGAGATCATGTTCGTGCTTGAAGATGGAGATCGTAAGCACAAAGAAGAAAGGCCATATCATATCACATATTATGAATTGCATGTGATGTTAATCCTTTATGCATCTTGTATTGCTTAGTTAACGACGGTAGCATTATAAGATGATCCCTCATGCACATCAATTTCAAGTTTTAAAGTGTTCACCCTTAGTAAGCACCGTTGCTAAAGCTTGTTGTTTCGAAGCACCACGTGATGATCGGGTGTGTTAGATTCCGCAAGTGTATACAACGTGAGCAAGACAGATTTGCTCATGCGGAAGCTAAGGTTTGATCTTGACGAGCCTAGCATGTACAGACATGGTCTCGGAACACGGATCACCGAAAGGTAAAGCATGAATCATATAGTAGATATGATGAACATGTCGATTGTTCGCCATTGAAGCTACATCAACTCTCGTGATGATCGGTTTTGAGGTGGTGGATTTGGTTCGTGTGATCACTAAAACAATGTGAGGGATATTGTTTTGAGTGGGAGTTCACCTAGATTAATTTAACTATTAATTAGAACTCAATTTGTCATAAACTTAGTCTAAACTATTGCAAATATGTTGTAGATCAATGGCGGCCCCTACCATCAATTTTAATGCGGTCCTAGAGAAAGAAAAGTTGAAAAACAATGGAAGCAACTTCGCGGATTGGTTCCGCAATTTGAGGATTGTCCTGACAGCTGGTAATTTGACCTATGTGCTGGATGCACCGCTGGGTGACCCACCTGCAGCTACTACTACCGATGAAGTAAAGAATGTTTACTTCACTCGGAAGACTCAGTACTCCACAGTTCAGTGTGCTATCTTGTATGGTTTAGAATCGGAGCTTCAGAAAAGGTTTGAGAATTCAGACCCACATGATATTGTCCGTGATCTCAAATTGATCTTTGAGACTCATGCGGCAATTGAGAGCTATGAGGCTTCTGAAAAGTTCTTTAACTACAAGATGGAAGAAGGCAGCTCCGTCAGTGAGCATGTGCTTAAGATGTCTGGGCATGCAAACAAACTTCAAAGATTGGGTATAGTGATTCCTAATGCTTTGGGGATTTACCGTGTCCTTCAATCACTACCACCAAGTTACAAGAACTTTGTGATGAACTACAACATGCAAAACATGAACAAGACGTTGCGAACTCTTACATGTTGAAATCTGCAGAAGTGGAGATCAAGAAAGAGCACCAAGTGTTGTTGGTCAATAAGACCACCAAATTCAAGAAAGGCAAGTCTAAGCAAAAGGGACACTTCAAGAAGGGTGGTAAGAAAGTTACCGCGCCGACGAAGAAGACCAAGGCTGGACCTAAGCCTGATACTGAGTGCTTTTACTACAAGGGAGAAGGTCACTGGAAGCGGAATTGCCCAAAGTACTTGGCAGATTTGAAGAACGGAAACAACAAGAAGAAAGGTATATCCGATATACATGTTATTGATGTGTATCTCACTAGTACTCGTAGTAGTGCCTGGGTATTTGATACTGGTTCGGTTGCTCATATTTGTAACTCGAAGCGGTCTTTGCGAATAAACGAAAGCTAGCAAAGAACAAGGTGACGATGCGCGTGGGAAATGGATCAAAGGTTGATGTGATCGCGGTCGGCACACTACCTCTTCATCTACCATCGGGATTAGTTTTATACTTAAATAATTGTTATTTGGTGCCTGCGTTAAGCATGAACATTATATCGGGATCTTGTTTATTGCGAGACGGTTACTTGTTTAAGTCCGAGAATAATGGTTGTTCGATTTATATGAGTAATATGTTTTATGCACATGCACCTTTGGTAGATGGTCTATTCTTGTTGAATCTCGATAGTGGAAATACACATATAATAACATTGAGGCTAAACGTTTGAAATCGAGCGATAACTCGACCTATATGTGGCACTATCGTCTTGGTCACATTGGAGTGAAGCGTATGAAGAAACTCCATTCCGATGGACTTCTTGAATCACTTGATTTTGAATCACTTGAAAGATGCGAAGCATGTCTGATGGGAAAAATGACTAAGACTCCATTTTCTGGTATGATGGAGCGAGCTACGGACTTATTGGAAATCATACATACCAATGTGTGTGTGGTCCAATGAGTGTAGCATCGTGCGGTGGTTATCGTTATGTTCTTACCTTCACGGATGACTTGAGTAGATATGGGTATATCTATTTCATGAAACATAAGTCCGAAACTTTCGAGAAGTTTAAGGAATTTCAAAGTGAGGTTGAGAATCAACGTAACAAGAAGATTAAATTTCTACGTTCTGATCGTGGAGGTGAATATCTAAGTTACGAGTTTGGTGAGCATTTAAAGAAATGCGGAATACTTTCACAATTGACACCGCCGGGAACACCACAGCGTAATGGTGTGTCCGAACATCGTAATCGAACTCTCTTAGATATGGTTCGTTCTATGATGTCACTTACAGATTTACCGCTATCATTTTGGGGTTATGCATTAGAAACAGCCGCATTCACTTTAAATAGGGCACCATCTAAATCCGTTGAAACGACACCGTATGAATTATAGTTTGGGAAGAAACCTAAATTGTCGTTCCTTAAAATTTGGGGTTGCGAAGCCTATGTAAAGAAGTTACAACCGGACAAGCTTGAACCCAAAGCGGAAAAATGCGTCTTCATAGGATACCCGAAGGAGACTATTGGGTATACCTTCTATCATAGATCCGAAGGCAAAATCTTCGTTGCCAAGAATGGATCCTTTCTTGAGAAGGAATTTCTCTCGAAAGAAGTGACTGGAAGGAAAGTAGAACTCGACGAGGTTGTCGAACCTTCTCTCGAACTTGCGAGTAGCACAGCACCGGAAGTGGTTCCTGTGGTGCCTGCACCAATAAGAGAGGAAGCTAATGGTGATGATCATGAAACTTCGGTTGAAGTTACTACAGAGCCTCACAGGTCAACGAGAACTCGTACCACTCCTGATTGGTATGATCCCGTAATGAATGTCATGTTGGTGGACAACACCGATGACCCTGCGACATATGAGGAAGCAATGATGAGCCCAGATTCCAATAAATGGCAAGAAGCCATGAAATCTGAGATTGGATCCATGTACGAAAACCAAGTATGGACTTTGGTGGACTTACCGGATGGCCGGAAGGCTGTCGAGAACAAATGGATTTTCAAGAAGAAAACAGATGCTGATGGTAATGTTACTGTCTATAAAGCTCGACTTGTCGCAAAAGGGTTTCGACAAATTCAAGGAGTTGACTACGATGAGACTTTCTCACCTGTAGCGAAGCTAAAGTCTGTGAGGATTATGTTAGCAATCGCTGCATATTATGATTATGAGATATGGCAGATGGATGTCAAAACAGCATTCCTCAATGGAGACATTGATGAAGAGTTGTATATGATGCAACCCAAAGGTTTTGTTGATCCTAAAGATGCTAACAAGGTATGCAAACTTCAAAGATCCATTTATGGATTGAAGCAAGCATCCCAAAGTTGGAATCAACGTTTTGATAAGGTAATCAAAAGTTTTGGTTTTATACAAACTTATGGAGAAGCTTGTATTTACAAGAAAGTGAGTGGGAGCTCTATAGAATTCTTAATACTATATGTAGATGACATATTGTTGATTGGAAATGATGTAGACCTTAATAGTGTCAAGGAATATTTGAATAATAGTTTTTCAATGAAGGATCTTGGCGAAGCAACTTACATATTAGGCATAAAGATTTATAGAGATAGACCGAGACGCCTAATATCATTGTCACAAAGTACATATTTGGACAAAGTTCTAAAGAAGTTTGGAATGGAAGATAGCAAGAAAGGGTTCTTGCCCATGTTGCCCAATATGACGTTGAGTAAAACTCAAAGTCCGACAACGGCAGAAGATAGAGAAAGGATGAGTAAGACTCCCTATGCCTCAGCCATAGGATCTCTAATGTATGCCATGCTATGTACTAGACCCGACATTGCATATGCTGTTAGTTTAACTAGCAGATATCAAAGTGATCGAGTGGATCATTGGACGTGATCAAAACATCCTTAAGTACTTGAGAAGAACTAAGGATATGGTTCTTTCTTATGGAGGTGATGAACAACTCGTTGTTAATGGTTACACCGATGCTAGTTGGAACACCGATCCGGATGATTCTAAATCACAATCTGGATACGTATTTACTTTGAATGGTGCAGCAGTGAGCTGGAGGAGTGCAAAGCAAAGCGTTATGGCGAGATCTTCAACTAAATCGGAATACATGGCTGCTTCGGAGGCTTCACAAGAAGCGGTATGGATGAAAGAGTTCATTACATATGTCGGTGTGGTTCCTAGTGCGCTGGACCCAATGTCAATCTACTGTGATAACATGGGCGCCATAGCCAATGCGCAAGAACCAAGGTCACACAAGAATCTGAAGCACATCAAGCTACGTTTTCACGCTATTCGATAACATGTCCAATATGGGGACATAAAGATTGGAAAAGTACACACATATCTGAATGTGGCGGATCCGTTGACTAAACCTCTCCCGAGGGCAAAACATGACCAGCACCAAACTGCCATGGGTGTTCGGTATATTACCATGTAATCTAGATTAGATGACTCTAGTGCAAGTGGGAGACTGTTGGAGATATGCCCTAGAGGCAATAATAAATATAGTTATTGTTATATCTTTGTGTTTATGATAAATGTTTACATTCATGCTATAATAGTATTAACAAAGAAACATTGATACTTGTGTGATTTGTAAACTAAAATAGAGTCCCTAGTAAAGCCTCTTTATAATACTAGCTTGTTGGTTAATAAATGATTGTGGTTTCCCTATCATGAACATTGAGATGTTATTAACAACAAGATCATATCTTTAGGAGAATGATATGGTGGACATACTCCTATAGATAAGCGTAGCATAAAGATCAAGTCATTTTAATAGTTCAATTGCTATATGCTTTCTGATACATAGTAACCTAATTCCTTCGACCATGAGATCATGCATATCACCTTCATCGGAAGGATGCTTTGATGACATCAAACACCACACCGTAACTTGGTGGCTATAAAGGTGGCATTAAGTGTTCGGAAAGTATTGGTTGAGACACATGGATCAAGAGTGGGATTTGTCCACCCATATGACGGATAGATATACTCTAGGCCCTCTCGGTGGAATGTCATCCAATTAGCTTGCAAGCATGTGGTGGCTCTGAGGATCACATATCACGGGAACAAGAAAAGAGTACTTATCGATACGAGGTTGAACTAGGTATTCTGAGTTACCTACGATCATTACCTCGTATAAGTAAACGATCGTGAGAGAAAGGTTAATTGTTTTCGTATGTAATTGGTTCATTCGATCGCAAAGTAATCGTAGAAATATGTGGGAGCCATATGAATTTCCAGATTCCTCTATTGGTTATTGTTCGGAGAAGTGTCTCGATCATGTCCGCATAATTCACGAATCGTAGGGAGACACACTTAAGGATTCGACGTTGTTTGAGTAGTTATGGAATGATGAGTAAGAGACCGAATGTTGTTCGGAGTCTCGGATGGGATCCGGGATATCACGAGGAGATCCGGAATGGTCCGGAGAATAAGATTCATATAAGGAAAGTCCTGTTTCAGGGTTAGAGAATGGTTCCGGTGTTTTCATCGGGAATGTTCTAGAAGGTTCAGGAATGTCCGGCACTCCGGAGGGGAAGGGTACATGAATGTTTCATATCAAGTTTGAATGATTGCATCATGTACTAGGTGTCATCGCTGAACAAAATAAAGGGTTTAATCAAATCCTAGTTTGAAAAGTCAAACGGCTATTTTGTGAGGTGGAGGGGAAGTAGGAAACCTACTTGGGGAGGAGTTCCTCCCCTCCACCGCCGGCCCACTTGGGATCCGAGTTGGGGAGGGACTCCCCTCCCCTTGGCCGGCGCCTCCCACCTATAAAAGGAGGGACAGGGCTGCCCCTCCTAGCACACAAGTTGCCCCCCTCTAAACCCTAACCCTAGCCGCCGCCGCCCTCCATAGCCGCCGCCGCCTAGGGCAAACCCTAGTCGCCGGGACGAGATTTATTTTAAGGGTGGTAGCCTGTCACATCCCAAGATTTTCCAAATCTTGTAATGTGAAAAATAAATGAATAAAATAAAACTTTGTTGATTTTCAGGGCCAGAAGAAACTTTTTGAATCCAATTGGAAACCTTCAAAACAATTGGGATCAAATAAAATCCTAAAGAGATTTAAGAAGATAAACATTTGATACAGGAAAATAAAAATATTTAAAATTACTATTTTGGATCTTTCAAAATAAAAAGATTTGGTTTTCAAAGGAAAAAGAAATTTTTGATAAGGATTATTTTATAGAGACAAATTAAACCTTGGCCAAGCTTTTGAAATAAAACATCTTGTTTTGATAAAAATAGTAAAGGTTTATTTAAATAAAGTAATAAGGATTTAATATCCAAGTTCTATTAATAAAGGTTTTACTATTTCCAAGACATCAAAACTTATTTATTTATTCAAAATAAGTTTTCCAAGTATTTTATATTCTCAAACAAAACCTACTGATGTGGTTTTAAAAATATTTAGAATTCAAAAGAGGCTTTTAAATAAATCAAACCCTATTTGATTTAATAACAATGGTCTATTTATTTAATTAATAATGGACCTAAAATAAAAATTATTATTTTGGTTTTGGAGTTTTGGTTCATGTTACTGAACAAAACCAAATTCAAAGTTACAAAGTGTGGTGAATGTTTGAATGGATTTAGTTGTTGTTTGATTGTTTGAATTCAAACAGAAATTAGAATCAGAAAAGGGAAAACAATTTGAAAGAAAAAAAAGTAAGGTTTTGGTCGACCCAACCCAGCAGCCCAACAAGGCCCAGAACCAGCCCAGCTCCCCTCCCCGAAAGAAAACGTTTCGCACCTGGCAACTGACCCGCAGAACCAATGACTGGTGGCCCCAAACCCCTCTCTCGTTCCCTCACTGATAGCCAGGCCCCACAACTCGGTCATCGTTTCCACCCGCGCGACTCCTTCTCCCCAAACCTCGCTGCCGTTCTCTGCCATTCAATCCGCGCGTAAATTCACGAGTAATGGCCGCGTTAATCTCGCCCCTGACCATGCATACATAAGCGCCTCTCCTCCCTCTGTCATTCTCCTCAAACGCCAACTCCTCATCGCCACCAGGCTGCCTCGAATCGGCCCTGCACCGCCGCTGTTACGGCGAGCTTCTCTGGTGAATTCCGACAAAACCGCAGCCGCGCCTCACCTCCCTCTGCATGCAAGCTTGTTTCCGGGCCCCAGCGCACCTGCAGTGTGCTCCACTCGCCAAGGTCCCCTAGCGTCGACAAGCACGACACAGAGCGTCGCCGCCGTCTGTCTCGTCTCTGTCGAGCTCCTCCGATAAGTCCAGACCGCCCCAAGTCTTCTCCTTCACGCTCGCGTAATCTCCGTGATCTCCTACATCTGACCACACCCTCTGTTTGCCTCCTCGTGATCGACAGCGTCGCCTTCGACCGCGAACAGAACCACCCTTCGCCAGACCCTACTCCGGCGAGCAATCCACCGCAAACCTGAGCGCCCCTTGCCAAGCCGACTGTACCTCGAGCATCACCACATCCTTGCGATCACGGTGAGCACTTTCCCTTCCCTTCTAGCTCCCTGTATCGCCAGCACCGCCACCATCTGACCGTCGCCGCCGTGCACAGCCGTCGAGCGCCGCCAGTTAGTGGCCTGTTGTTTGCGTCCGTTGGATCAAAATCGTATGGCTGTGATAGAATATAATCGAAGAGGTATCGTATGCTTCTGCGCCGCTAGATCTAAGTTAGATCCTACGGTCTGCATCAGCCGATCCGACCGAACCGGTACCAGCGAATAGCGTTGCGCCGCGTGTCACCAGATCTGTTTAAAAACAGATTTGAAATCAGATTAGTTTACAATTTTGAAACTCTTGTAACTTTTGATCCACACGTCCAAAATTTACAAATTCGATATCATTGGAATCAGTGGAACAAACCCTAGACAACCATGCCATTGGTTTAGTAAATAGTAACTGTTAGATTGTTTGTTTTTGCAGAAACATTTGTATGCTTGTTTAGATTAGAAAAAATGTTCAAAAATGTTTTTGAGGTTGAAACCTTGGCAAACTAGTTTTTGGTGAACTTACTGACCCTAGGAACCAACCCATGGAGTTAAAAATGAATTTGGTGAAATTTAGGATGGATTAATTGATTTAGCCCATTTCTAGCCATTTAAAAATATTGGTTTTGTTATGAAAATGTTTTGGAAAGAAAACTTTGGGAAAATGATTTAGAGCAAACCTACTGACCCTAAACACCAAGTTTTGGGAAACAACAACTTATTTGGTGAACCACTTAAAGTTGTTGCTTTGATAAAAATATTTTCCACCACATAAAATGATGATTGGATTATAAAATGGTTTGTAGACAAAACCCTTTTGCAAATGACTTTGCCACTTTGGAAAATGACCATTTTGAACCTTACCAAGTTTAGAAGCCTAGTGGAGACCATCTTTGCAAATAGAACCATCCCTTGCATGCTTACATGCATGACTTAGATCCCATTGTTTTATGTGTGTGAATTGTTTGATTATTGGTTTGGAATGCTAGTTGATATTGTGTTTTCTTGATTGATTGTAGTGAAGTTAGAAAAGTGTGAGACTAGCAAGATCAAGGAGTGAACCAACATTCCCTACCAAAAGAAAGGCAAGTTACACTATCATCTAAAAGTCCTACTATTTTCATTATACTTAGTGGATTTTGAAACATGCATGAAAATAATTTATACTTATGCTATGCTAAATCATAATAGGATTCCCTATACATTCCTTAGTGAAAACAATGTAGTTGTTACATGCTTAGCCATGCTATATTTTGAAAAGAGATACATGTTGAGATTTTATGGAATTGAGAAAAGGACTTGTCTTTTTTATATAATAAAACAAGGACTCAATGAACCACCTGGGTGGCCAAGGATACTTTGAGTTTTGGAGAAGGTGGCAACAAAAGGAACCATGTCTATGGCAATCTCTTTGTGTTGTGCTCCAAAGGAAACCACCCAGGAAACTTAGTGATTGAACATGTTTCTCCAATTGTGGCTTTCGTGTGCAACCACATGCTATTATGGCTCTGGCTTAGTCAACTACATTGGGAAGACCCATGCATTGTCTTTAGTTTACTGGACATGGGGACCTGGAATCCTACATGGGTGCTGAAGACAAGCTAGCAATGGTGTATGGGAGGACCCTCTGGAAAGACTTCGTCACATTCTCAATCTGCCGGTACTCCATCTTGGTGAGCACTAATCCAGTGGCCACTGGTGGCAACAAGATGGGATTGTGACATGTGGGTAAAGTGTACTACTTCTGCAGAAGATAATAAAATCTAAGTACTTAGCCGTGTCCCCGGTTATGGACAATACTGAGCAACTAAAGTTTGAAGCTATGGGAAATCTCGACATTCTAACTTCTAAAAAAACTTTTAAAGACTTGATGCACTTGGGGGTACCAAGGAGCTCAAGAGATTTTGATAAAACTTGATGCACTTGGGGGTACCAAGGAGCTCAAGAGATTTGATAAAACTTGATGCACTTGGGGTTACCAAGGAGCTCAAGAGATTTTGATAAAACTTGATGCACTTGGGGGTACCAAGGAGCTCAAGAGATTTGATAAAACTTGATGCCTTGGGGTTACCAAGGTGCTCAAGAGATTTTGTTGAAAACTTGAACACTTGGGGTTACCAAGGTGTGCAAGGAGATTTTGTTAACAACTTAAACACTTGGGCTTTGCCAAGGAATTTTTTTTCAAAGATTTGATCAAAGATAAAACCATTTTGAAAGATAGGATAAATTATTGCTTTATGCAAATGAGCCTCAAACCCTACTTAGCCAAAAATTCATGTAATGATAGGATCCACTCATATTCTTCATAGTAGTGAAACTTGCCAATACAATCCAAATGTATTGACCCTTGTGGCTATAACTTGTAATGTTGCAGGTTTGATTGATTTTAGTGAAGATTGATTGATTAGGATTACAAAGTCTACAACCAACATGTCTGCCTGTGGCACTTTGAAGATGAAGGACCCCATGCTTATAGTTATTCCGCTGCAATGTAATGTAATAGCCAAATGAGCTATGTAAAGATGTAATAAAATTATGTTATTCCTGGTTATAAAGTTATATTATGACCTTTGTTTCTTGATATCACATCTAAACTGTGGATGCTAGCTATTGATCCAGGGACTAGCATTGTAAACACAGGGGACACCACCTTATGTTAATAAAGGTTGGGACACTCCCTCTACAGATGGTATCAGAGCATTGTGTTGCCTGTAGGATTTGTAAACCTAGGATTGGACAAAAACCCTTAGAAAATAGGATTTGTATTTGTTTCAAAAACTTATTTACAAACAACTTGTAAACTCTTTCCTCAACCATTTTGGTTTTGACACTACCTCTCTCCTATTTCAAACTTTATGGAAAAACCTACCCCATGGCCAAAGACTACACCATGTGCAAAGGACTTCTTCAACTCTAATGACTTCAACTTCTTCAACTCTAATGACTTCAACTTCTTCAGCCCTAATGACTTCAACATCTTCAGCATGTTCACCAAGGACTTCCAACTTGGATATCACTAAGGACTACATGTGAGACAAGGAAATCTTGCTCAAGATTAAGAGACTGAGGGAATGCAAAAGTTAGAAGGAGCTCACTTCACTAGAAGTCAAAGTAACCAAGAGTTTTCCCAAGGAAACCATGATCTCATGTAAAGAAGAATCAACCAAAGAAGGATGGAAAGATCACAAGTAAACCCTATAGATGGACTACCATATTTTAGTTAAGTCAACCACATCAACTTATGTGGTATAACAAAAATATTTTGTTGCCTAAGTATGTGCTTGAACTTTGTGTTTGAGTGAAAAGTTGTTTGTGAATGCTTGAACATTGCTTGAGTGAATTGTGATGTGTGTGAGTAGAACTATTTCCTTAGAAATATTTTGCCTACTCTAATCTTTATTCAAACCCCAAACAGATGACTACTCTAAGAGACTCCAACATCAAGGTTGATGACACCAACACCAACCAAGAGGACAGCATGAAAGAGCTCATAGCAACCCAACACCAGTTGAACCAAGTGACAGCTCAATTCATAGCTAACACTAGTGGAGAAGATCCAGCCCTGCAAGGATTTTTGGAAACTCAAGGCCAACTGATGCTTAAGGTGACTGATCTCCCCTCTACTTCCGGTACCACGCCGTCGTGCTGCCGGAATTGCGAGGAGAGTGCTACAACCTCCGCTGCCTGCTGGAACAAGGGAGAGGAAGGTCTTCGTCAAGTACCGAACGTGTGACCGACTGCGGAAGCACTGCCGGAACACAGCGCCGGAAGGATCGTCTACGCGATCTTGAGATCGGAAAGAGTACGACTACATCACCCACGAGAATCCGCTCTCGTTAAACACTTTCGAATCTTCGAGGGTGAGTTATTCTATCGACTCGTTGCTACAATCTAGTAGATAGATCTTGGCTTGTTTGTTTGTATGCGGTAGAATTTTTTTGTTTTCCATGCTATGAAACCCCTACAGATCCTTCATTGAAAATTTGCTGTTCAGATAACTTTTAACACTGTTTAAAAGATCTATATCATTTCCGATCAATAATATGTCATCCACATATAATATCAGAAATGCCACATTGCTCCCACTCACTTTCTTGTAAATCCAAACTCTTTGATCACCTCATCAAAGCGGAGATTCCAACTCCGGGATGCTTGCTTTAGTCCATAGATGGATCACTGAAGATTGCATACCTTGTAAGCATCCTTAGGATCGACAAAACCCTTTGGTTGTACCATATACAACTCTTCTTCAATGTTGCCATTGAGGAACGCAGTTTTGACATCCATCTGCCATATCTCATAGTCGAAATATGCAGCAATTGGTAACATAATCCTAACTGACTTTAGCATCTCTATAGGAGAGAATGTCTCATCGTAGTCAGCTCCTTGTCGAAACCCCTTTGCAACAAGTCGAGCTTTATAGATGGTTACATTACCATCAGCATCAGTTTTCCTTTTGAAAATCCATTTATTCTCCATGACCTTTCAGTCGTGAGGTAAGTCCACCAAGGTCCAAACCTGGTTTTCGTACATGGATTCCATCTCGGATTTCATGGCTTCTAACCATTTGTTGGAATCTGGGCTCATCATCGCTTCTTCATACGTCACAGGGTCATCAATTTCATCGACCATGAAATTCATAACAGGATTTCCGTATAGCTCGGGAGCTGCACGCGTCCTGCTAGACCTGTGAGGTTCGGTAGTATTCTCTTTCGGAGCTTCATAATCGTTATCATTAGTTCCCTCTTCATTTGGTGAAGTCAACTCTGGAACGATTTCCGGCGCTGCGCTACTCGCCATATTATGAAGAGAAGGTTCTACAACGTCTTCGAGTTCTACCTTCCGACTACACACACCTTTCGCGAGAAACTCTTTCTCTAGAAAGGATCCATTCTTGGCAACGAAAACCTTGCCCTCGGATATGTGATAGAAGGAATACCTAATAGTTTCCTTAGGATATCCTATGAAGACGTATTTTTCCGCTTTGGGTTTGAGTTTATCCGATTGAAGTTTCTTCACATAAACATCGCATCCCCAAACTTTAAGAAATGACAGTTTAGGTTTGTTTCCAAACCACAATTCATACGGTGTTTTTTCAACGGATTTAGATGGTGCCCGATTTAAAGTGAATGAAGTAGTTTCTAGTGCATAACCCCAAAATGACAGTGACAAGTTCGTCAGAGACATCATAGATCGAACCATATCTAGTAAAGTACGATTACGACGTTCCGACACACCATTTCGCCATGGTGTTCCGGCAGGTGTGAGTTGTGAAACTATTCCACACTCTTTCATATGTGTGCTAAACTTGTAACTTAGATACACACCTCCACGATCGGAGCATAGAAATTTGATCTTTCTATTACGATGATTTTCCAATTCACTCTAAAATTCCTTAAATTTCTCAAAGGTTTCAGACTTGTGTTTCATCAAGTAGATATAACCGTATCTACACAAATCATCCGTGAAAGTAACAAAATAATGATATCCACCTCGCGCCGACACACTCATTGGACCACACACATCAGAGTGTATGATTTCCAATAAATCTGTCACCCGTTCCATTGAACCGGAGAACGGCGTTCTAGTCATCTTGCCCATAAGGCATGGCTCACATGTATCAAATGATTCAAAATCAAGTGATTCCAAAAGTCCATCCGAATAGAGCTTATTCATGTGTTTAACACCAATATGAACTAGACGGCAGTGCCACATATATGCGGATATATCATCATTAAGTTTAATCCTTTTAGCATCAACATTATGAATATGTGTAACACTATTATCGAGATCCAACAAAAATAAACCATTCATCATCGGTGCATGACCATAAAAGATATCATTCATATAAATCGAACAACCATTGTTTTCAGATTTAAATGAATAACCACTACGCATCAAACATGATCCAGATACAATATTCATGCTTAGTGCTAGCACCAGATAACAATTATTTAAGTTTATAACTAATCCTGATGGTAAGTGGAGAGGTAGAGTTCTAACGGCGATCACATCAACGCTTGATCCATTGCCGACACGCATCTTTACCTCACCCCTTGCTGGCGGTCGCTTGTTCCGCAGCCCCTGATTCGAGTTACAAATATTAGCAACTGAACCGATATCGAATACCCAGGTGCTACTGCGAGTACTAGTCAAGTACACATCAATAACATGTATATCGTATATACCTTTATTTGCCTTGCCGGCCTTCTTGTCTGCCAAATACTTGGGGCAATTGCGCTTCTAGTGGCCAGTCCCCTTGCAATAATAGCACTCGGTATCAGACTTAGGGCCAACTCGGGGTTTCTTTTCAGGTACGGCAACCGACTTGCTGCCCTTCTTTCCCTTCCGTTTACCCTTTCTGTCTTTCTTGAAACCAGTGGTCTTATTGATCATCAACACTTGATGTTCCTTGTTGATCTTCACTTCTGCCGTTTTAAGCATTGACAGAAGCTCGGGGAGAGACTTCTACATGCCTTGCATGTTATAGTTCATCACGAAGATCTTATAGCTAGGTGGCAGAGATTGGAGAACACGATGGATGCCTAAGTCAATGGGAATCGTTATTCCCAAGGACACAAGCTTATCGGCATAACCCGACATCTTGAGTACATGCTCACTTACGAAGCTGTTCTCTTCCATCATGCAACTAAAGAACTTTTCTGAAGCATTATAACTCTCTACAACAGCATGAGTGTCGAAAATCATTTTCAACTCACCCATTGTATCAAAGGCATTGCCTTTTTCGAAACGCTTTCGAAGTTCTGGCTCTAGCCCATACAATATGCCGCAATGAACTAAGTTGTGGTCCTCCTGACGAGTCTGATAGACATTCTTTTCCTCGTCATGGGCATCATAGAACAGTGGGGGGCCTAGCGGTGCTTCTAGCACATATTGCTTTTGTGCAGCAGAGAGGAGAATCCTCAAATTCATGGCCCAGTCGTTAAAGTTGCTACCGTTTGTTGCAAGTTTCTCTTTCTCCATGAACACATTGAAATTAAAAGCAGGTGGTGCCATCTACAACAGAATTTGTAAAGTTTAGACTAAGTTTATGATAGATTGAGTTCAACTAATCCACATTAAGAATGAACTCCCACTCAAAAACGACATCCTTCATGCATTTTCGGTGATTACATGAACCAAATCCACTACACCAAGTCCAATCATCATGTGAGTTGGTGTAGCTTCAAAGGAGAGCATCAAATGGGCATCATATATTTCATATGACTCATGCTTAACCTTTTGGTCCGTGTTCCGAGGCCATGTCTGTACATTCTAGGCTCGCCAAGTAAGAACCTTAGTATTCGCGTGTGTAAACTGTCTTACACCTGAAATATGATCGTGGATCCAAGAAGGCCCGATCATCATGTGATGTCTTGGAGCAACGAAACATAATCGGTGCATACTTAAGGGAGAACACATTTTTATCTTGATATCTAAATGAGGGATCATCTTATTATGTTAATAAAACGCCAAACAAGCAATATAAGATGCACCAAACATCACATGTGAATAAGTGAAGTGATATGGTTCTTCCACTTGATCTCCATCATGTGCATCGTGGTATGATAATCATTATTCCTTTATGTGTAAGGCCAAGGTCTATGGAACTTACACATTATGTGTGTTGTAAGAGTATCGACTTATAATTTTACTTACAACATCACCATATCATGACACTAGCCCAACAACAATCTAAACTAGACGCTTCTAATTTATCCATTGTAAGTTTTACTGGCTTAGGGCTTTCAAAGATAGAATTGTTCTTACCTACGAACATGAACCACAGCGAGGATAACCAAATTGTTGACAACTCGTTGCAAATTAGATATTGACTATAGTAGGAGAGACAGACACCCGCTAGCCACTTATGCAAAACTAGTTGCATGTCAAGCGTGGAACAGGTCTCATGTGCGAGGACATGTAAAGTTTGTTAGGGCCGCTTCATTCCACTATGCCACCAATATCCAAAGTACAACTAAGAATCAATAACATGATCATCATTTCCCACATGTACATATGTGTACTACCCGTGCGAAGCATCTACGCATAGATCCGGCTCTGATACCACTGTAGGGTTCGCAGCATAAAAAACAAAAAATTTCCTATGATGGGAACAACTATGTACCAAGATCTATCTACTAGATACAAGCAACAAGCAAATATTCATCCATAGAGAACATACCCTTGAAGAGCGACAAATCTTAACAAGGTTGAACTCGTGGTTGATGTAGACATACTCTTGCCGATCTCAAGATCGAGAGGAAGTCCTAGCGCCGCAAATCAGTGATGCATCCGTGCTCGCACACACATCCAAGGCACCGAGAAACCTCCGCCTCCTCGCTCCAGCGATGCAGCGGAAGCACAACTCTTTCTTGCCGAAAATCCACCGGGAACATGTATCTCACTAGTCCGACACCATGGGGGATAAACTAGAGGCGGAGAGTGATCCTTCACGAGGAGGTGTGAGTGAGAGAGAGGGAGAGGGGGGATTTATATAGGAGGGAGGGGGGAACCCCAAGGGGGTGTCTGGCGCATGGGGGATGCCCCCTCCCCTCCTCCATTCATGTGGGTGGAAGCTCCACTCACAAAAATGCCTCTTCACTTCTCCACTCAAAATCCCACTCAAAATTCCCATTAAATTTCCACCAAATTTAATGCAAACTCTCTTTAAATAAAACTCCTTTTATTTATTCATAATTTTGTCAATTACCTTAATGAAAAACATTCACATATAACCCCTTGCTAGTATTTCATTTCACATGCAGAAACACTTTCTGCAATTTCATCCGAAAACAGTTTCGATGTCTAGTGAAATAAATTCCTGCGCTTTGTTATTCTTTTCAGCATGAAACTATTTGCTCCAAATGGTGTCGATGTCTCTTAAGTGTGTCACCCTACGGTTCGCTAATAATGTGAACATGGTCGAGAACCCTCTCAGATCAATAATCAGAAGCGGGACCTGGAGATCCATACTGACTCCCACACATTCAACGATGACTTTCTTGTGATCGTGAGAACATTTTACGCTAGTATCTTAATACCTTTGTCTCGCGATATATTACATGTCCGAGATTCGATCAGCGGTATCTTCATACCTAGTTTGATCTCATTACTGACATGTACTCTTTTCTTGTTCCCATGATATAACATTCTAGTGATCAAATCACTTGCTTGCAAGCTAATCAATGTGATATCACCGAGAGGTCCCAGAGCATATCTATCCATCATCGGGATGAACAAATTCCACTCTCGATCCATGGGCCTCAACGTAACACTTTAGTAGTAATGAACCCATCTTTATAATCACCCTGTTACGGTGTGACGTTTGATGTTATCAAGATACTCTTCCAGTGTTAGTGATTGACATGATCTCATGGTCTAAGGATTAGGATTACTTCGTATGATGTTATAGCAATATAAAATCAATGACTTTGATCATAATGCTATATTTCAGGTGAATGTTCATCACACCATTCCAATAATGTTGTGACCTTCTTATTAACAACATCCAATGTCCATGATCAGGAAACCTTGATCATCTTGTTAATCAACGAGCTAGTTTATAAGGGAGGCATAACTAGGAACTTTCTGTTTGTTTATTGAACACACATGTATTAATACAATTATAGCATGCAAAATAAAAATCTATCATATACTTGGAATTTACATAATAACCACTTTATTATTGCCTCTCAGGGCATATTCCCTTCAAAAGACGACTTAGGGTAGAAGCATTGCAATTGTACAACGTTACAGGGGTTGGAATATGCTACTCCGAACTCAACGTCCTTGAGGTAGTAGGCGCCTCCTGGGATTACTTCGGTGACCATGTAGGATCCTTCCCAGGGTGACTCTAGCTTCAGGTGCCCTTTCTGCTTGAGTCGCAGGACGAGGTCTCCTTCGACGAAGGACCTTGGGCGTAGTCGTCTACTGTGGTAGTTACGTAGACTTTGCTGGTACACCATCGAACGGGCCGCGACAATGTTGCGGGCTTCGTCCAATGTGTCGACGATGTCCTCGAGAGTGGCCATTGATTTAGCCTCGCTATAAGCAACGACCCATGGGGCCTTGTGGCGTACCTCTGTGGGTAACATTGCTTTGGATCTGTGCACCATGAAGAAGGGCGTGTAGACGGTGGAGCTGTTTGGTGTTGTGCGCATGCTCCAAAGGACAGAGGGTAGCTCATCTGCCCATGCTCCCACCAATCGCTTGAGTGGGCGCAAAAGCCGCTTCTTGATTCCATTGTAGACGAGGCCGTTGGACTTTTTGACCTGTCCGTTGGTATGCAGATGCGCCATAGAGGCGTATGTGATGTTGATGCCAAGTCCTTCGTAGAAGTCTCGAAACTCCTTCGAGGTGAAGTTCATGCTGTTGTATGTTATGATGCTATGAGGCACCCCGAACCTGTACACAATGGACTGGAAGAACTTGACGGCAGTGGTTCAGGTTTGGTTAGTGACTGGCATGGCCTCGATCCACTTTGTGAACTTGTCGACTGACACCAGGAGGAAGACGTGTCCTCCGGGTGAGGATTTATATATGCAGCTTGCCAACCATGTCGAGTCCCCATTAGGCGAAAGGCTAGGCCAGTGGGATAGGCCGTAGCTATAAGCCTGGTGCGTGTGGTTTGTCTGCAAAACTTTGGCAAGCATTGCACTTATCGATGATGTCCTTGGCGTCACGCATCATGGTTGGCCATTAGAAGCTAGCTCGTAGAGCCCTGGCGACTAAGGCTCGGCAACCGGCATAGTGGCCATAGATGCCTTCGTGGATGTCGAGGAGGATGCTCCTCCCGTCACTATTGGTGATACATCACTGGAGTACCCGGAGATGCTTCACTTGTACAGCTCGCCGTTGATGATAGTGAAGGCTTTTGATCGGCGAGCGATATTCTTGGCGTCCGTCGGGTCTTCGGGTAGTTGCTTGATTAGCAGGTACCTAACATAAGGTTCGGTCTATGTTTGCTCAATTTTCAGGACCTGTATGAGGCTCACCAACTCGACGTCCGTCTCTGGCTCTTCGGATGCCTCCGTCTTTTTGGGTGGCGTAGCCCCCGAGTGTCCCGTGGCCTCGACTGTGCCCTTGGGAGTTTTGCGCTTGATGGAGCGCTCATAGATCTGCTCAAGGAATACACCCGATGTCACTGGGGCGCACGTGTAGCTGATGTTGGCAAGATTATTGGCCTCTTCATTGCTCTCCCGGCCAACATGCCAAAGCTCGCAGCCGTCAAAGTGTCTTTTGAGTGCGTTGTAGAGGTCACGGTAGGCGATCATGTTGTCCTTGACGGCGTCGCGCTGGTTCATCGTCTGCTAGATGATGAGGTTGGATCATCGTAGCTGGCCAATCATGTGGCATCGTAGACTTTGGCCATCCGTATTTTTATGACTACAAGTGCACAGATCATTTGTAGCAAAATCACCATATCATGATACTATCCCATCAAGTGTCAAACTCCTCCTCCGTGAGCGATCATCCTTGCCTGTTATCAAAATTAAACAAAGCAGGTACAGGCAAAAAGACTACTTTCTCAGTCCTACCCCCTCTCCAACCACGCTTGACAAAGGATAACTCATACGGTAGACTTCTCACAGTAGCCCAAGAAGAAACAAAACTATGATGAACCATGGAATCAAGATCAAGCCTTTCTATGGGGAACCGATAATATGAATTGTGAGGCTCTAAACCATGGAAAGCTAGCAACCTAGAGGCAATGAGACCTCCACAAATTCCACCCTTCTCATAGTTAGTGGTAAGACGGTAAGCTATCAAAGCACTCAGGTTGTAAGTTCTATCCCTATTCAAAGAAGCTACAATAAAAGCTAGATCAAAAGAAGATAACTTTGTAGCAATCTTTCTAGCAAGAACACACTTGGTAATGAAATAGGCAAAATATATAATGGATGGGAACTGAATGTTCCGAATTTTACCACTTTCTTTCGAGAAGTCGAAACCTTGGCAAATTTCAGCATTTAAATCCATAAGTGACTTAGGCCTCTCCTTGATCTTCTCACAAGATCCCCAATGAGGTACTCTAATCGCTGCACAGGAATCAACAAAAGGTAGGTCGACAGCTATATTGTATATTTTATAATGGACCATGAAATTAGATGAAGACCAAGTAAATTGGAAGTCCTACACCATAGCCATGGTTTGCTTAACATACTGAGATGGTTCTTCTTCAACAAAGTGTTCCAACCCTGCATTAGTAATCATAGTCTGGAAATCCTGGAAGATTCCCGCGACTCTCATAAATTCAGGGCATGGATATATGAAAGGGAAGACTCCTTCCTCATGATGAACTTTCATTGGCTCAGGTACCATCAAATCATATTGATTCAGTGGGTATGTACTCATCTTCCTTTCTAAAATTTTTAGACCAAAATCAAACCAAGTGATTTCCACGTTGATGAATGATGAGGAACTACTATAGGAACTTGCTAGAGGGCTACACATGCATCAAAATGAAATCTTTAAGCATATAACAAGCATTAAAGCTCACAAAACCTGACACCTATAGCATAAAAATACTCAAGATACAATCTTCCAATCACAAATCTAATTGGACAAGCGGAGGAGGCACATACCAAGGAGCAATCCCTCCAAAAATCAGCAGCAAAGATGGGCTAAGCAAGGAGATCGAAAATCGGGAGCAAGAGCAGCAAGAACTCGAGCTTGAGAAAGTTTTTCGGTGTTTTTTGGGAGAGATAAAGAAGGTGGCTGGGAGGAGGCATCTTGGAGGGCCACAAGTGGGCCACACCCATGCCAGGCGCCACCTGGGGCTGGCCGTGCCACTAGGGGGTGTGCTGGCCTGGTGGGTCCCCCCTGGGACATTCCAGGTGTCCCTCTGCCCCTTTCTTCGAGGACAAATTTAATATGAATTTTCTAGGATTTTTTGGGAAACTTTATTTTTGGCCAATTTTTAGGGTATGAAAATTGATTTTCTCGCAGAATAGATTTTTTTTGGAAGAAACAAAAGAAAAACAAAACCAAAACTACAGAAGTTCTAAGACACTCTAACAAGCAAACAACTAGCAAAAACAAAGCTAACAAGAGAAAAAGCAAAGACTAGGAATGAGAAGTAAAAGTGAGCAAGTATAACCATTGTGAAAACATTATTTTGTTCATTAAAATCCCTTTGTTAACAAGGTTGATCAAGTCTTATTAACAAAACAATCTTATATGAAACAAAACTTTGCATTCCACAAAGTGATTATGTTACCTCAAACTTTATAGCAATGGTCGCAATCATAATAGTTTCAAAACTCTCTGTGGAATGGGACAATATATTTCTCCAACCTTGTTGCTCTCAATATTTTCAATGGAATTCAGGCAATAGCTCTTAGCAACCTTCTTGGGAAAATAGATAGTATGCTCTTTGTCATTAATATTAAAAGTTACTTTTCCTTGATTACAATTGATGACAGCACCTGCAGTATTAAGAAAAGGTCCCCCAAGAATAATAGACATATTATCATCTTCGGGCATTTCAAGCACAACAAAATCAGTTAAAACCAAGAATTATGAGCAACTTTGAACATCCTCACATATACCAACAGGAATAGTAGTTGACTTGTCCACCATTTGCAAAGATATGTCAGTTGGTATCAACTTTTCTAGCTGGAGTCTCTTGTAGAGAGAGAAAGGCATAACACTAACTCCAGCTCCCAAATCACATAAAGCAGTTCTAACATAATTATTCTTAATAGAGCAAGAATAGTTGGTATACCTGGATCACCAAGTTTCTTTGGAACCTTACCATTGAAGGAATAATTAGCAAGCAAAGTAGAAATTTCCTCATTGGGGATCTTCCTTTTATTATAGACAATATCCTTCATATACTTTCAATAAGGAGGCAACTTAATAGCATCAGTCAAAGGAATTTGCAAAAATAAAGGTTTCATCCACTCACAAAACTTGTTGTAGTGTTCTTCCTCCTTTGACTTGTGTTTCTTATTTGGAGAAGGCATAGGTTTCTACACCCAAGGTTCTCTCTCACTAACATGTTTATTAGCAATAAAATATTCCTTAATGTACCTAGTGTTCTTAGTGTGCTTCTCAGGTTCTTCCTCAACTTCCTCCTTATCAGGAGCATCATTTTTATCATTACGACTCTTAGTTTCAGCATCTCAGGATCTACACCAGGTTCAGAGGGTTCCTCAACTATTTTATGTTTCCTTTTCTTTCTCTTACGAGGACTACCACTACTTTCACCTTGTTGAGAACCGTGATCAATTATTTTAGGGTGTCCTTCAGGATATAAAGGATCTTGAGTAGCTATACTACTCCTAGTTCTAATTCCATAAGCATGTTTATCTCCCGAGGCATTAACTAGCATATCTTTTTGTACCTTAGCAAGTTGATCAATTTGGGTTTGAACCATTTGAAAGTGTTTACAAGGCATTTTAATATCATTAGCAGTTATTTCCACAATATATTTCAACTCATTAATAGCTCTAAAGTTTTCCAATAAATGATTTTGAACTTGTTTATTAAAATTACCTTGTTTAACAATAAATGTGTCAAGTTCTTTTAAGCATTGATCAAGAGGCTTACCATAAGGAATATCACCTTCATCAAAGTGGAGAGAGTGTACCTAAATAGTAGATGAGTGAGGAATTGGCTTACATAATTCTTCTATAGGAGGTAGATTCTTCACATCTTCAGCTCTAATACCTTTCTACCTATGACATTTCTTAGCTTCTTTCATCACTTCATCATTTAATGCAATCATTCCCCTCTTCTTTGGTGTTGGTGTTGGAACTGGTTCAGGCACAACTGGTTTAGCAGTAATAGGCTCAGGTGTATTTAGCTCAGTTGAAGTCCAATCATCATAATTCTTGCTTATTTTATCCATTAATTCTTCAGCATCTGTAGAAGTTCTTTTCCTGAAAACACAATTAGCAAAGCTGTCTAGGTATGTCCTAGAATCATCAGTTAGTCCATTATAATAAATATCAAGAAGCTCATTTTAGGTAATGGAGATCCAGGATGTGCATGAATCAAGGCACAGAACCTTGTCCATGACTCAGGCAATTTCTCTTCTTCTCCCTGTTTAAAATCAAAAAGTTTCTGCAAAGCAGCATGTCTAGCACTAGGAGGAAAATATTTCTGGAAGAAATAAGCAATCAGGGCTATCAATGGAACCAGGAGGTAATCTATTAAACCAAGCCTTAGCTTCTCCTTTTAGTGAAAAAGGGAAGATCTTAGTAACAAAGTACTTGCGCATCTTAAAATCATCAGAGAATAAAGCACTCATAGTGGAAAGCTCATTCATATGTGCCACAACACTCTCATTTTCAGTCCCACAAAAAGGTTCTTTCTCAACAATGTCTAAATAGGATAAATCAAGAGAAAAATCATAATCTTCATCTTTAATATCTATGGGAGAAGTGGCAAACTTAGGATCAGAGGACAATTTAGGAATAATGGTACCTCTCTCAAGGAGACTCTTAATAGCACTAGCACCATGTGTGTTTCAGCACTCTTTAATAAAATCATCAGTAAACTCAATGTAACCATCATTAATATCATATCTCTCTCTAGACTCAGGTGAGCTAACATGTGTAATAGTGTCTTCACTAGGAGTTTCAGTATTTCCTAGATTAGCCATAGTAGCATCTAGGAAAGGACCTAATGAACCACTCGCATCAAGCACAATAGAAGTAACATCATGAGTATCAGAAGCAGTTTCAGATTTAGCAGTAGTAGCAGTGTGTGTAGCATGAGTGTGTGGTGGTGGTGTAACAAGCTTACTTATAACATACGGTGAATCAAGAGAAGCAGAGGTGTTTAGGACTGTACCTCTTCTTGTAGTGGATGGTAATATAGGAAACTTTCCATCACGATACTTACCCATGATGAATGGAGTAGGAATGAACAATAGTAGATATATGGAAACTTACAAATAAAGCTATGCTCCCTGGCAACGGCTCCAGAAAATAGTCTTGATGACCCACAAGTATAGGGGATCGCATCAGTCTTCGAGGGTAGTATTACCCAATTTATTGATTCGACACAAGGGGAGCCAAAGAATAATTGCAAGCCTTAACAACTGAGTTGTCAATTCAGCTGCACCTGGAAATAGTTCTTGCTCACAGAAGTTTATTAATAGCAATAGTTTTGTAGTAGAAATAGCAATAGTTGTCTATTTGAAGTATTTACCTCCTATAGAAGAATTATGTAAGCCAATCTCCCACTCAACCACTATTGAGGTACACTCTCTCCAACATTTTGATGAAGGTGATATTCCTTATCATAAACCTCCTCATCAATTCTTAGAGGAACTTGATATCTTTATTGTTAAGAAAGGTAATTTTAATAAACAAGTTCAGAATCATTTAATGGAAAACTCTAGAGCTATTAATGAGTTGAAAGATATTGTGGAAAGAACTTCTAATGATGTTAAAATTCTTGTTAAACATTTCCAAATGGTTAAAACTCAAATTGATCAACTTGCTAAAGTACAAAAGGATATGCTAGTTAATGCTTCTGGAGATAAACCTGTTATAGATCCTAATAGTATATTTGTCTCTGATGCTGAAACTGAAAGTGGTAATGATAAAAATGATGCTCCTGATAAGGAAGAAATTGAAGAGGAACCTGAGAGGCACACTAAGAACACTAAATACACTAAGGAAGATTTTATTGCTAATAAACATGGTAGAGAAAGAGAACCTTGGGTGCAAAAACCAATGCCTTTTTCCAATAAGAAACACAAGTCAAAGGAGGAAGAACATTATAACAAGTTTTGTGAGTGGATGAAACCTTTATTTTTGCAAATTCTTTTGCCTAATGATATTAAGTTGCCTCCTTATTCAAAGTATATGAAGGATATTTTCTCTAATAAAAGGAAGATTCCTAATGAGGAAATTTCCACTTTGCTTGCTAATTATTCTTTCAATGGTAAGGTTCCAAAGAAACTTTGTGATCCTGGTATTCCAACTTTTCCTTGATCTATTAAAAATAATTATGTTAGAACTGCTTTGTGTGATTTGGGATCTGGAGTTAGTGTTATGCCTTTTTCTCTCTACATGAGACTTCAACTAGAAAAACTGATACAAACTGATATATCTTTGCAAATGGCTGATAAGTCTACTACTATTCCTGTTGGTATATGTGAGGATGTTCCCATTCAAGTGGCTCATAATTGCTTGGTATTAACTAATTTTGTTGTGCTTGAGATTCCTGAAGATGATAGTATGTCTATTTTTCTTGGGAGACCTTTTCTTAATACTGCAGGTGCTGTTATCAATTGTAATCAAGGGAGTGACGGGTTCCAAAGACCAAGATGAAGATTTACATGAAGAATGAAGCCAAGTGTAAGGAGTATCAAAACAATTTGAAGGATGGATCAAGATCAGATCTTTACTAAATAGTATTAAGAATGAAGATTAATGTAGGGAATACATGGAGCAACAAGAAGAATGCACTTAGAGTTCACCCAAAATAGGTAATGTTGTTAAGAAGTTAATGAAGTAGTTGTACCTAGTTCATGGAAGTATCATGAATAAGTACAAAAGAAGAAGCCTTGGAACAAAATGGTATTCAAGATCTGGCAATTCAGAGAGAATGCTAGTAGTATGTTGGGAACCATAGGTTAATTGTAGCATCCCAGGAACCCCTAAATTAGATTTGGCTTGTTATTTTTGTTTTTCTACATCATCATGACATATTAATGCATCAAATTGTTTATCATGCCACCTTGCATGGATCATAGTTCATGCATTGTGTATGGATGCATTAGCATTGTTCTTGTTCATGTGTATCTTGCCTTGTTCTTTACATATCACCCTATGAGTTTTGTTCTCTACTCCCCACCCTATATTTTGTTTTCTCAATCTAAAGGATCCATATTGTATTATGGAGGGATCCAATGTTTTGGATACAAGCTTGTTTTTCAAACCTTTCCATCTATATTTGTTTTTTCATCTATTTCTACTATCTAGTAAAATGCCCAAACGGAATCAAATATGGGCATCACCCTTGTCATTGTTATATTCCCCCTTGTCTCCCATTTAAATGATTCCTTCCACTGTTTTAAACTCCCTAATTTTTTTCCAAAAAAAAACAATTCAACCGAGTTAAGTAGTTTTGTAAAATAAAAACAAACAACAATGAAATACTAAATGGAGAGAGAGATATGTAAACCCGAGCTTTTGTTTTAAAATAAATTATAATGTGGGTTATATAAACGTCATTCCTCTCCCGCTCTTGTTTAAATAAAACCAAATAGAAAAACCAAATAGTTAAGTTATGCTTTTCAAAAGTATCCGGCAGGTTTTCAAAATGTTTGGAACCCTTCCCTCTCTTCTTTTGTTTTGGTGAGCTTCGGTGAAGAAAAAATAAGTGAGAAATTCAGAAGAGGAGAAGCAAAGAATCCCACCCCATCCAAGTTATATATATATATTTTCTCTCTTATTCATCCACCGAAGTAGCCCACCTACAGTAGCCCATCTAAGGCCATATCCCTCCTCTGTTTTTCTTCCTCGTCGAGCTGTACCTGTATGGCTGCTCATCCAAGAACCCTCCCGTCGCTGTCTCCTTGATGGACGGAGCAGAGCTCCCGAGCCCTTCATGAATCCCTCTCTGCAGCTGGCTGAGAACCCTAGCCCAACCAACCCATCGCCACCTCTCTTCTCCCCACACAAATCCCTCCTGAGATCACGACCAAGCTTCCCATCGACCGTGCCGTGGCCATGATTGTCCCCGAGACAAACCAAGAGAAGAAGTGGAAGCACCTCTACCCCTATTCATCCCGGTGCAAGGAATTAAGCTGGACATCGCCACACGCGTCGACTTAGTCACCATGGGTGCTGCAAAAATTCTTTGATTCCAGCGACAACGAGCTTCCCCGACCATGCCCGACTCCTCCAATCCCCTACTGTGAGAATCCGCTCCGATTCCTTCTCTTCCCCGTCTTTTTGCTGCACCACAGCCTTCGTGGAGGTTTCCTCCATGTCGTCTGTGAAAACGAGCTCGAGCTCCACATCCTGGCATCCTCTGTCTACACTCTGTACATGCACTACACGCATGCACATACATGCTTCTTGCTATCTCCATATCAAAATCAGCTAGCTAGTTATGCATATCGATTATTGATTCAGCTGTGTGCTTGTTTGTTTGGCTACAGATATTCAGTTAACGACTTGACTCCGTACTAACCTGACACTATCTTCTTTTTAAAATAACCAACAAAATCATGTGCTCCCAAACCCTGTGAGCTACGTATCGAGAACCACTAGTGTAGATTAAATCCCCTTTTTATTTAAATCTGCTTTGGCTTGCACCGAAGAATTTCAGAGTTGCAGTTCAGCAGTCCAGTGCACTGAAGAAAAACTTGTTGTCCATTTTGATTACCCTAAATATTTAAACCATTAAACATTTTTATTATTCTATTTAAAAACGAAATAATTAATATTGACTAATATATAAATTGGAATTTGGCAATAATATGTCTAAATCAAACAGAAAATGAGACGAATTCGAATATGATATCCATATCATCAATTACATCATGCATCTTTTTTTATACAACCGGCAATTGAAAATTGATAAATAAAATGGTGTTCTATTTGTTTAATGTTCGCAATGCCTCACCAATGTTGCACCATCAATATGCCATGCAAATGATATCTTTTCAACACGTTTTGCATCATTAACTTGCCATGACATGCATCATATCATGAGCATGTCGGTTCTTTTGTATTAGTTGTAATTGTTGTATCACTTGTTCCTTTTAGTGTTTTGCTTCTTTTCGGATAGGACGATGAGGTGTTGTGAGATTCGACAAGTTCTTTGGATGTATTTCGGCAATGGTCCACAGGCGAGGATTCTCCCTCTTTCTACCTATTTTACATTTCTAGTCTTTATTTCCTCCTGTTGATCTATTGCTATCCGTGTTGACATGTTTTAGTTTCCGTACCCCTGTTATATTACTTGCAGCCCCTATATTGCCTTGGACACCTCCTATTACCTGTTGTTTGATGGACAATCGGTCTTACGAGTCCTAGTTGCTTGCTTAGTTGTCCCTTCGCGTTGTCGATGTTCCACTTATGTTGGGGGTTGGCATATTCATAAAGGTGGAGTTGATCGTGGTTTTAATTACAGCTGGTTAATTAAATATTAAAATTGATATAATTAATGAAGAGGCGTCGGTGGGTAATAGTTGAGATTTGGTTATTAACCGCCCAATTGTGTCCATATAGAACCCGAGTTCTTGACACATGTTCCGAGACTGAGCGCGCTAACCACATGTGGGGTGTGTAGGAACCCCTATCGGCTTAGTACCTGATTTCAAAGTACTGTACTGGGGGCCACAAACTAGTTCGAAGTTTTCATGCCACATTATGCCATGTATGCCATGTTATGCCATGTTTATTACCTGTTGCTCGATGAGCGTTTATTACTGTTGCGTAGGTGCGGTACTCTGTCATGGCAATATTTTGTCTATGACCTCTGCTCCCGTGCAAGTGTATGCAACCCTAGAGTCCATACAAGGAGGATTAGATATACCTCGTACGGGTAGCTCTTTCGGGTGGCCCCCGTGTACTTGCTTTGGGTTTGGAAAAGCGCCGTGTCATAGGCCCCACCGACATACCTATGGAAGTATGTTAATTGATCTGGCAACAAGGGTCAAAGTGCGTGTGGAAACTTTGGTGCACCCCTGCAGGGTTAAATCTTTTCGAAAAGCCATGTCCGCGGTTATGGACGACTTGTATCTGATATGACTAGTAAGTTGGATAACCACCATGCAAAGAATGAATAAAACTGCCAACAGTGTGAGTTTCCTCAGCTTGACTTCCTCGTTTGGTCTCGAGGGGGGAATACCAGGATGGGTATGTTTGGAGGTAGTATCAGGTTGTATCCGAATAGGTCTTTCTCATCTTTCTCTGATAGCCAACAGTTGTATCGAGTCTCTATAGGTTGTTTAGCGCATGCTTCGCTGCCGCTTCGGTCCATCATACCTATGTAGGCGAGGACCGCCGAATTCTAAGACTCGTCGTGTACTGGCCTCAGTACTGACTGCTCTTTTTTTCTTTGCCCTTTGTCGGCACCCCTTTTGTTAAGAAGGTTTGAGATCGACGTCGTTAGCAGGGTTACCCTTCCGGCTTGGCCTGAGAAGGGTTATGGACACCATTGGTTATTCTTTAGGGATCTTAGCCCAATTTGCATCTTGTCCGTACTCGGACGTTCTATCGTTTTCAAGGTGATTTGGATCTTTGTACTGTATATCCGTATTCTTGACTCTTTGAGTCATTGTTGTATATATCTGTTCTGTGGGTTCCATCGAGGACTATTGTGTAATGATATTACTTTGTTTTCCACCCGCATGCAAGTGCCTGGTGGGCACCTGAATCGTTTCTATGCGGGTTTGGCGGGAACCGCTAAAGCTTGCATAGGGTCGATCCGAGGGTGTTATAGTAATCCATACAACCTAAGATGGTCCATAGTTGGTAATTGTCCGCAGCTGGTATTTGATTGACTTAGTTAACCATATTATATTGATTGTTGCATAAACATCATAAAACTTGGCCTAAGTTAGAGAAGACATAAAGAAGTATAATAATTAAACGACAGTTTTCTAAAACGCTTTGCGAAGTCAGGCCTATCAAAGCGATAATGTCCAAATAATAAGTAAGGCAAATAATCTTAAAAGAGCTATTTTGGAAATTCACAATTGTGTGGATAATACCGTAGGTTCTTTCCTGAAACCTTAAGCAGGCAAAGTATAAGCTAGATAAAGACAAACACCCTAAATAAAAGCCAAGGGTTATTATATATGTAGTTTAGAGACCATTAGTAAACCCCAAGGGGGAGAGTAAACAGTAAATGGAAATACCGTTATCCGAATCTATGAGTAAAGGTTGGAGAAGAAGTATTAAACTAGGACAACATTAAGCCTTATTTTTATAAGGATAAAAAAGGCATCATTATAAAAGTACTTTCGGAAGTATGTCTGGATGAAAGACCGAAGTTACTTCAAGATAGTAATGATCAGACCTTAAGTTAAATGAAAGTTGAAGAAGTACTATAGGTAATAACAAAAGATTGTCTAAAACCCTGACAAGGTAAAAGCTTGAAGGTGTCAGAATAGACTAATTCCAATAGACTCATTCTAATAAAAACAACTCTTAAATGATACTTAAGAGGGAACAAAGCACATCCAATTGGACAAGTATAGAGGAATAAGAAATTCCTATATGTTTGGACTAAATGTGTTCAAAACCAATATTCGGAAGGACTACCGGTACAACTCCTACAATAATAAATCAAAGATTAGTCTTTTGGCCACAATTATTGACTAATAGAAATTTAAACCTGTTTTAGCGAGACTTCCTAGACCTTATATAGAATAGTAAGAAAGTTCGATGATCAAGTAAAGGAATTAGATTAGGATACCTAATCCGGATAAGGAACTAAAGAAGAGACCCCAAATTAAGGAGTTATAATAAGGACATATCTCTGAAGGAGGATAGTAAAAGGAACTTTGGGGTATTGAAGACAACAAGTTGGAGATTGCCAAGAATAGTAAGAATTCAAGGAAAAGATCTGGATATGGGATACTACAATTATTTCCATTTAAGATTACCATGGAATTGAGAAATACCATAACCAACACAAGTCAATTCCTTACTCCGAAACATGAGAGTTTACGAACTTCGAGGACGAAGTTTATTTTAAGGGGGAGGGTCTGTAACATCCCAGCATTAGAGCTTAGAAATAAGCTGAACCTAGATGTGTGCATTGCATTCACGCATAGAAAATCCGAATAATTTTCGCGCTTTTGAACAAAACTTGACAAAGTGATTGAAGCTTCTCTTAACTTGATGGAATTGAAGTAGATCATCAAGTTGACTGCGATAAGTTTCAATATGACCTTTGCTAAAACCTTATTTTGGGTAAACATGATTTGATCTAAGGGTAGATCAAATATAATAAAATTAAACCATAACACATTGCTTAATGATTAATATCTGATTCTTAAGAGATCATTCCATAGTATTCATTACAACAACCCATGAATACCAAGCTATAGATATAATTCAAGTAACAAGAATGTAATAACTAACTCTTGACCTATTTTAATCTTATCTATTTCTACCATGAGCATCATGGTAATACAACCTTAACTCTTTAGTCAGTTTGAGTAGGAAACAAACCAAGTCAAGATCATTCACCATATATATATTTATTTTCATATCAATCCTTATCATCTCTATTGAATCATATTCTAATACTTGTGTTCATCACTGTTGAGTAATCAACTATTGATTCACCAATTCTTGATCTATGAACTCTTGTTCTTATCATAGCATTCCCTTTAAACCCTTTAGAGAAGGAGGTAAGAAGAGGTAAGTGGTGATGCTAGTTTTAGATATCATCTATTGGATGGGAGAATTGGAAGATAATGAGATCAATGTGATAATTGATGGAGTTAACTCACTCCTGAAATGATAGAAGAGTTATCTGGAATATGTATTTGTATGGTAACAAAGAAGAACACAAGGATGAATCCTGAAGATAGTTACCAGGAGTAATCCTATTGGATCAAGTAGGTATAGTCAATGAGTAATATCTCATAGTTAGGTAGAGATACTAAGAAGATAATTATAATACAACTGTAATCTTGTATGGATGAAATCCTTGATTAGCCAACTAGAAACCTAAACCATAAATGATCAAAGGATTATAATGATCATGCTTTAGTCACCAAGATTGAATGCTTATATCATGTATAAGTGACATTGTTGGATAGAACATGATTGAACCCTAGTATAGATATGTTATTCTAGGTAAGCCATGACAAGTCGCCATGATATGATGTAAAGTTTGTATATAAGATACTAGAGTTAAGTAGATATAAGATAGTATGATTAAGCTGAAGCTAGAGTAGCATGGAGTTATTGAAGTAGTGTTATTCCTCTTAGAGCATAGTAAGATTTTGAGGAATGTAGTTTGATATATACATCTATTAGAGTAATGTTGGTGATGGATAATAAATGAAGAGTATTAATGGAGGCAATTGTAACCATCTGTTGGATTGGAGATTATTAGTAGTAGAATAGTTTGATAACTAAGTATAAATATGAAAAGATTTGGAAAAGCTTTAGTGTCAAGCTCATTGGATTTGTTAGTGGATTTAGAAGAATAAAAGGTGGATAAGAATATTTTTGTGGAGTAAAACTCATTATGTTAACACATGATGATGAATATGAAGGAGTAGTATATCTAGGAAAGGAATTCCTTAATCAGAAGTCCTGAATTATGAAGTATGGAAGATAGGAATTCTTGGTAAACACTAAACCCTAAATCTTTAACCAAACATAAAATCCATTTCATCTGATTGATCTATCATCCTATTTTCACAATGCTTTATAGGAATATTTTCCTATAGAAAATCACTGAAGCACATCTCTGTCATTTTTAATTATCATAACCATATGTGCTTAGGAGTTATCTTTATCAATCCCTTTCCATAAGACATTCCAGAAAATAACTTTATATTTTAAATGGTGATATCATTAATGATCACAAACATAAAGACAATGTGTTTTAGCCATTAATCCTTATTCACACCAACAAAAGAATATAAGTATATCAATTCTCCTAAAAACTTATGGTAAGCATTTATAATTTCAAACCCTAATTACTATGTTAGTTATAATAAAATCTATCCATTACTATTTCCTAAATTTTTGGGAATAATATTAACTATATTAATTTGCTAAAACTTTATGTATCATATAAAAATGAAAGATCACCATATATAAAATTCCTTTAATAATATAAGTTAAAGAGAATCAAATCTCATGAGTTAATAGTCATGCATTCTTTAATAAGTTTATGGATATTAGATAAAATAAATTCATATGAAAAGACCCTACAAATACTAAGAGGAAAAGTATATATATAAAGAAAATAAAGAAATGATAACATTATTACAATAAAAGTTCACAAGATGATACTAAATACATTTCATTATTGCTACAATTATTTATCAAGTAAATTCTATGAAGAAGGATTCCAAAACAAATGAAAATACAAATATAAAAATGAAACAGAAAATAGAAAAGGAAAACAGAAAGAAAAAAGGAACCAGGCCCGAGCAACAGGCCGGACCAGGAGTTCTCCTCTCTTATTTACTGCCTGGTGCACCTAGTTGCAGCCCAGCAGCAATCCAATAGCAGCCCAGCCGGGATACCCCTTCATTGTCTCGCTGGCAAGCGAGACCCATGCGGGAGGAGCACCATCGTCTTCGTCCTCCTTTGCATGGCCAACACGCCGACGGTGAGTCCACCTCACCGCCGTCATTTTGGACTTCCACGGACACGATTGACCCCTCTGAGCTTCGCCCTAGCTGCCAGGAGTCCGCCAGTAGGAGTCGCGCAGTGATTCGTGCCCCTAACGAGCTTCAACACCGCCGTCATATCCTGACCGTCTCCACCGCCGTGCCGATGATTCCATCTTTGCCTGGACCTAGAAGTAGGGCGAGAAGAGCCACACCAACATCCTTATCCACCCCATCCTCTCAATCTCTCTTTCCCTCTCTAATTTCCTTTACAACATCGAAGCCACCGCCGGTGATCTCCGACTAGCCACTGATGCATGCCACCTCGAGGATCGTGGGTGGGTCGAGAAGAAGCGCAGTGTCTACGAGATCCTCTAGGTGGAGCACTGCAACAAGTGGAGCTCGAATTGAAGCGAATATTCCAATTCCCTTCCCATGGTGATCGCCGCAATCCGTGAGATTGCGCTCGTCTCCGGTCACCACCGTCGTCATGGGCCACACAGCTATGCTCAGGGTACGCCTACACATATTTGGCCTTATTATCGCTTCCTAGTTTCACCTCTAGCTCGAGTTAGTCGAGAGGATGACGAGCACCGCCGCAATTAAGTTCGCCGCAGTTGCCGCCGTGGTCCTGAGCGCCCGTGTAGCACCCTATTCTACTCACCGCATCTAGTCACATCGAACACACAATTTAGAATGAACCCTAGTGCCATATTCTGGCATCACCGCCGTGTTCCGGTGAGGTGACATCAAACCCCGATGAGGTGATGTCGTGTTTGACTAGGTCTAAGGTTTGACTCGGTCATTGCTTATGTGGCATGTGACGTGGCCCCAGGGCCCATTTGTCATTCTCTGTGAGTAAGAACAAGCCTAGTAACAAAAATATTAGTTAAATTGTGCATGCCATGTTGCATGTGGCCCACTAGTCAGTGACTAGGGTAGGATAAGTCTGGGTAAGAAAAGTAATTCCCTGTTTGTAATATTATTTAGAAGTAATTACAAAATGATTCAATCTTAAAGATTTAATAACTTTTGTTTTATAATTCAGAAAAATATGTTTAATATATGAAAATTTTCAGAAAAGAAAAATCTATAACATTAAACTATTACCAAATATTATTATGCTAACAATTTAAATAAATATTATTTAATAAATATTTTATAAGTTTTAATACTTTAAAAATTCGTATTTTAATATTGGTAAATGTTAAAAATATAAATAAAATACCAAAAATCTTAGAAAAATAAGAACTATAATTTAAAACTATGCTCATACATTGTTATTTCACCTAATTAAATATTTATTATTTACTAAGTATTTATATAGTAATAAAACTTATAAAAATCATATCTTATTACTTAAAATTCATAAAAATACATATAATATACCAAAATGATCACAAAAATAATATCTACATGTTAAAAATATAATATTTCACTATTTAAGTAAATAAAAACTTAATACTTTAATAACTTGGATCTAAACCTATTTCCTTAGTTGGTAAATTCATATAAGTGTAAATAAAAATTGCTAATACTTCTAAAAGTTAGCCAATTGAGTCTAATAAATAGTATTAGTCTTAAATATTGATAATATGAAGTCAAAATGCTTAAACACATTTTTAATACAATTTTATTATATTATCATTCCACCATAAGTGTAGAATATTTTCTAAAAAGAATCCTTATCAAATATAAGATCTTCAAGAATAATTTGTAGTGAAATAAAACCTATTCCTTTACCTCAACCACAAGTTTTTCAACATTCCAAAACACTATAATGAATTCATAAGTAGTTAAGTAATAGTATTCCTTAGATACAATTCATAACCACACCTTTATAAGGAGATAAGAGCTTCTATTCCATTATAAAATTAAGAAACCACTACTCAAATAGAAGTAATACTATTCTTAAGTAACTTTAAGGAAACATTATAAATTACACAAGGTACAAATAACATAAGAAATATACCTTAAGTCCATATATGTCTTTAAAGTTAACTTTAGTCTACAATACTTTAAATGCTATGCTAAAGACTTTGTTATGTGTTTTATAGTTAACTTTGGTTTGTTATAATTAAGTTATAAAGCATCTCAAGTCCAGACTATTCAAGCAAGCATAAACAATATCAATCACATTCTATCAACCATATTCTAAAAACTATTAGAATTGTTTAAACCTTAATAAAGAAATATTTTCTTCAAAAGTTATTCGTTTTGCCACTTCAGTCAACATATGATAATTAATCATAATCACATTCCTTTATACTTTACTTGTATACTTAGGATTGATAACTCTTAAGTTCCTTATAAATGCCATTACTTGCAAAGTATAACTCTTAAGTTCCTTTGAAGCTAAGGCAATTCTCATATAAGCAATCTTTGAGTAGCGTACCTCCATAGTATATCTTATTGTTGTATACCATTATGTTTACATGTTGTTTCACACACACACAAGACTTAATAAGAAGCACAAATGTAAAACTTATCTAAAAGGACAACACATTCTAAGGAAACCATTTCCAGTTTCCAAACCCTAGATCAACGTTATCCCCGGGATTCGGATTGACGAAATTGCATTACATTACATATGCATAATAGCATCTTGCTTATTTAAACATTAGTCCTTACCGGATCTTATATTGTCTTGAAAACCGTGAGTGCATAATCTTGCAATCACAAAAGGAAAGTTCACACTTGCTCATGTCCTTTGATTATTTTCTGTAAAGTATTTTGCAAATCCAGTGTTGTTATCACCTGCATTTGAAAAAGGTCAGAAAACACTATTTTCATAATAATATGATTATAGGTTGTTTACCATGAGGTAATAACCTACTATGAAAGTTCCGGTGGTAAAGGAACATATTTTCTAGGACTTGACAACCAATGTCGCCAGTGATTCTAGCGCCATATATAATGCGTTAACCATGAGATTTGGAATGGGACGAAGAAGTCATCTGTATCCTTTTCCTCTCATATGGAGGCAAGACTACCTTAACGTGATGTTGTGATTCCTTGTGCGGATCCAACATATGGGTGGACACCCTTACGCCCCACACTTTTGGTGTCTAGATTATCTATGGATGGTGTTTAGTGATATAGTCCATTTAATATGGTACTTGCCAGGGCATCACCAGGTCATAGAGTATTCGGGAACTCATCAGGTTTTTAGCCTACCCGAAAGGGGGCTTAATGGAGGTGATCCAGCCTCGAAGGATCGTGCAGACATATGGGGTCACGGATAGGGCAGTGATTGGCTTGGATCATCTACTGGGCCCCACACCATGGAATTATGGATGGGTAAGCTGCCCGGTTGTGCAACAAGGAGTTGATATCTCATGGGAAAAGTAACGCACCTCTGGAGAGTGTAAGAACTATAACTTGTTACTCCCTGTTCCAGGAAGGAGATGCGAACGCAGCGGGAAAGAAACTCCATGAAAGTTCTGGTAAACCCGTGAAGGCTGACGAACATAGCTTTTCAGAATAAAAGCAACCTTTGAAGAAATGTTTACGAAAACTTGCATTGCCTATGACCTTTGGTCTGTGGCTGTAGTTATAGTGCATCAAACACTCCTTTTCTAGTGAACTTGCTGAGTACGCTTGTACTCAACATATCTTCTTAACCCTTGCCAGGTTCTAAAGCCAGTACAGACGATGTCTACATCAAGTCATGCTCCAGGAATCATCACCAGAAGCTAAAGTTCTTCAATGAAGTCAAGAAAGTCAACATATACATCAACTCAATTAAAGACGAAGTTACTGATTAGATAGGAATATAACCTCTAGCCATAGAACCTATCTCTATAGTGTATTGCAATAACAGCAATGTCTGACCATTAGTTAAGATACTAGTCTTAATAGTATGATAGTTTTTGAGTTGTTTATTTCTGATTCTTCTTTGTGAGAAGTTTTTTCTCTCTCTTTAACCTAGAGTGTTCTCTAGATCTTATGTAAAGAGTCGAGTTGTAACCTATAGTCATGTCTTGGACCTGCTGTGTTTCTGTTGTACCACTCTGACGGATGTAATACTAGTGAACAATGTTTCATTGGTGTTATGTCAACGACTATAGTGTACTACATCATACAGTGGTATGCTGGGTCACCGCAATTGATAAGAGTTATGGCCTAAATTCATTTGAAAATATTGAGGGCATTAAAGTTGGAGAAATATATTGTCCCATTTCACAAGAAGGTTTTGAAACTATTTTTATTGGGACTATTGCTATCAAGATTGAGGTAACATAATCATTTAGTGAAATGCAAAGTTTTGTTTCATATAAAATTGTTTTGGTAACAAGACTTGATCAATCTTGTTAACAAAGGGATTTTAAATGGACTAAACAATGTTTTCACAATGATTATCCTTGCTCACTTTTATTTTTCTCCATTCCATTCTTTTCTTTGTGTCTTGTTAGTTTTAGTTTTGCTAGTTGCTTGCTTGTTAGAGTGTCTTAGTACTTCTATAGTTTCAGTTTGGTTTGCTTTTGCTTCTTCTCAAAAAAAAAATCCGCGAGAAAATCAGTTTTCATAACCTGAAAATTGGCCAAAAATAAAGTTTCCCGAAAAATTCCAGAAAATTCATATTAATTTTTTTCACAAAGAAAGGGGCAGTGTGGCACCTAGAGTGACCCAGGGGACCCACCAGGACAGCACACCCCCTGGTGGCGTGGCCAGCCCCAGGTGGCGCCTGGCCTAGGTGTGGCCCACCTGTGGCCCTCCAAGATGCCTCCTTCTAGCCACTTCTTTCTCTCTCCCGAAAAACACCGGAAAATTTCTCAAAGCTCGAGTTCTTGCTGTTCTTGCTCCCAAATTTGGATCTCTTTGCTCAGCCCATCTTGCTGCTGATTTTTGGAGGGATTGCTCTCTGGTATGTGCCTCCTCCGCTTGTCCAATTAGATTTGTGATTGGTAGATTGTATCTCGAGTATTTTGCTACTGTAGGTGACAGGTTGTCTGAGCTTGCATGCTTCTTATATGCTTAGAGATTTCATCTTTATGCATGTTTATCCCTCTAGCAAGTTCCTATAGTAGTTCTCCTTTAGTTGTTAACATGGAAATCACTTGGTTTGATGTTTGTCTAAAAATTTCAGAAAAAGGGCCATGGACAACCACACCTTTGGAGAATTGTTTGAAAGTGATGCACCTAGGAGGACAAGGACTTCGAGATCAGCCTCTCGAGCTAGGCCATCATACAATGAGGATCTTATTGCGCCACGATTCGGCAATGAGGGAGATGAGGGGGATGCACATCCTTCTACCTTCCCTTGTTTTACCTTTTTGCAAGCTGCAGGGATCCTCGATGATTTCTTAAATCTTCTTCAGAGGGTTGGTCTAACTGATTATATGCAGGATGAGAGTGTGCAATATGCTTTGCTCACCAAAACTTTTGTGGAGAGTTTCACTTTCACTAACACTCCTTTCAGGACGGATGTTTCATTCAAAATCTCTGATAGGCCTATCACCATGTCATTGAAGAAATTTTGCAGCATTATAGGTATTGGCATGGATGGGACGGTGAAGAAGTTTCAAGCTAGACCCGCTAATTTGTTGGAGCTCTACTGTCGGGTAACAAATGATGATGACCGCACAGCCCAGCATGCGAAGATAAGAAATATTCAACTCCCAGCTCTCAGATATTTTGCTTATTATCTTGCCACTAGTATTCTTGGTAGGGAGAACACTAGCAATATTTCCAACTATCATTTGGCCTTTCTAGCTCCTGCACTTAACAATGAGACTAGGTATAATCTTGGTGCTCTCATTGCTTGCCGCCTAGCTACTAGATGACCCATTTATGGGGGTATTATTGCTGCACGTATAGTTGCTGCCTTAGAACTTTCTGTTGATCCGAATGATACAATATTGGCTCCACAGAGGCTTGATTTAGATACCATGAAAGTGCATCACTTTGTTACTGCTAGCTCTAGTCTTGAGAGTTTAGTTTAAAGGATGATGTTTACTGACGGGATGAGAGGGAAATTTCTTTGCCACGGTCTACTTTGTTTAGTATTTGCAGGGGGCCTTGGTCACGCTCCAAGGAGGAGATGGACGATCAGATCCACATTCATGGTTTCCATAGGCACTACCAGGGGGAAGCACCCTCTTATGCCTACTATGTGCACTACACAGGGGATTCCTCGAGCACGTACCAGGACAAAGGGGCCTCTTCATCACAGTACGGAGGCACTCCTTCTTGTCTAGGCTGGGATTGAGCCCCACTTAGGCCAAAAGCCTAAGCTTGTGGGGAGGTATACCGACATCACACTCATCTACATATCATATTATGTCGACACTTTGTATATCCATGTTTATCTTTCTTTTTAGTTTTTGTTTCTGCTTTCCAAAACACAAAAAGACCAAAAATATTTTCATTGTTTCTCTTTGTTTGTTTCTTTGTATTTTTATCTTTGGTTTGCTTTGGTTTGTTATAAATCCAAAAAGTTTTTGCTTTGTTTGCTTTCTCTTTGAGTGCTTGCTTTAAAAAAATCAAAAACCCAAAAATATTTGTTCTTCTTCTTTGGTTTTGTGAAGTTCATTGTAGGGTTCAGCTGTCAACACCCGGATTTTTAATCCCAGATGCATGTTATGCCATACATCGCAATCCCAGGATTACCATTTTTGTGAGACATAACAGAATTGGATACCACAGTACATCATCCATTACAAACCATACATAAGGTCTTACACAAATAAGGATCTCATGATCCATTTCTTAATACAACTGAAGCAGCGGAAAACCTAATCATAACGGTAGCATAGGCGAAGCTCCATCTTCGGGGTCACAGGAAATGCTGACGATGGGAGATGATCCTAGTTGTCGTAACCTTCCTGAAGTCCATCCTCCAGGTACTCCTCTTCATAGTCTGGCCACGGGAATAGCCAGGGACAAAGCCATGAGTACTCTTTAAGTACTCGCAAACTAATACTAACAAGTGAAGGGGAGGGGGGGTTGGATAATAGGACACTAGGCTCTAGGGTTGTTTTGCAAAAAGCCAGATTTATCTCTACTAGTTCAGAAGCAAGAGAAGCTAGTCACAATTTTATAACTCCTAAGTGGGATCTTGTAACTCATGTCATAACTCTGTTGTGGTCAAGTCAAAGTCTCAACTCATTTCACAAGTCATTTTGAAAACATCTGACGGGGGAACAGTATGGCCACTCCAACTGTCCATAACCGCGGACGTGGCTATTCGAATAGTTTGACACTCTGCAGAGATTATACACTTTCACCACAACATTCGATACATCCGTCAGGAACAAATCCTAAATTCACCATACTCAGTATGCGGATAATCAATCCTAACCTTTCAATTACACGCCCTAGTATAAGTACCTCTCCTGTGAGTTTGGCCTCCCAACCATGATCAACTGTCATCTTGGGTACTGCACAGGTGGACAATCTTCGTAAGGTAGCCTCAGCTCATACCTTGGCCGTGAGGGAACTAATACTAAGGTATATAAGTTTCCAGTCAAGCCCTACCCAATCTTCGGGTATTGTGGTTGTACGATAACATTGGAATGGTATCGCATCCAGACCACCATCAGTTTTATAAAAGGGCTAAGGCTCATGCCTCAACATTTTCATCACCAAAATTATCTGGTGTTCGAAAACACATGTCAAAACATCTCAATAGAATGATCCATCATTCTAAGGTTTTCATAACCAATTTCACCAAGTATTCCCATCTAAAGTTGATCAAGTTTTATGCTTAGCACTAGCATCTACAAGTGAGGATAAGTACTAATGAGGGGTGGTAAACTAGTGGAGTTTCAACTAAGTACAACCTTATATCTTAGAATGATATCAAGGTTTCTAACTTAGGCCAAATTTTATTCTCTTTATGCAATCTTCAAATATATCTTTCTAGGATCTAGAAGTCACTTAAGTCAAATCTAAGTTAAAGCTTTGATAAAGAAATAAAGTAGAAGCTTGCAAATAAAACTAGGATTGGGTTATCAAGTGGGTATGATCACATATGCTTAAGGCATATAGTTGGCATGGTAACAAGCAAGTATTAGCTTGCACAATTGCAAGTATAAGATTTCATGGGTCACATGATTAGTAAGGCTTGCTAAGGTAGAGTATCTTGCAAGTGTTAGATTGCACATTCAACTAGTAGTATTAGGCTTGCCTTGTGCAGAGCAGTGGTTGAAGTTCTCCTCGGCTTCTTCTTCGTAGAATCCTCCTTCCTCCTCGTATCCTTGGTTGGTACTAGCATCTATAAATAAATACGATGTACACAATCACCAAAAAATACTAACTACTTGCAATCATCACACAAAAGGGTCCTATAGATGATCTAGCATCATCACTAACATTACAAGATTAAAACTTGGTTTAATTCCTTTTATTTTTAGAAAAGTAATTTCTACTCATTGAAAAACTACTTAAGATTTACTATTCTCCAAACCAAACATGGGATCATGTTGACATATGTCATCACCACATATTTTAGTCCATGGGAATGTGATTAAAGTGGTGTCACAATTTAATAAGGTTTTACCCTTTTATTTTAATTAATTAAAGTGGCTAGAAATGCCTATGTGGCATTCTTTTATTACTTGGTCATTATTTCTGTAAGTAAACCTATATATTTTTATATATTCTGAAAGGTATGGTTAAATGTGATTTTTGAGAGTTGGAATCATCTCAAAAGCTATTATGGTTTGAATTTGAAAAATGTTTGAATGCAGAAAAGCTTCTGCCTTGTTATTTTTAGCAAAGATGATCTATAGATCCAAATGACTTGAATCCAACAGGCTTGGATTCAGCATTCCGAGACCTTTCTAAAAAAATTGGTTTCATTCAATTTGGTTCCCTGAATCGACCTGGGTTGATTTTTGAAACTGGGTATAGAAGTGTGTTTGAAATAAAATGGAAAAGGTTAAATTCAAATAACTGGGCTGCGCGGGAAGCGATACTAGGCCACCCTGCTAAGCGCAGCGCTTCCGCGGGCTGTTTAAGTGGCTGTCCCCACGCGTCAGTGAGACAGGGGGTGCAAAACGGTATGGGGCGATGTGGTGCGTTCGATCTGGTTCTAATCCAACGGCTGAGGGTCATCGTCGACGTTGGGCAACGCCGGCGAGACAAAAACCTAGCGCGGCCAGTGGGGCTCATTGGGGGCTCACCGAGGTTCAGGCGAGGGTCGGCGAGGCGGGCGAACGACGATGTCGACGACGGTGAACCTCCTGGTACCGGCAGCTTCTCCTAGGGCGGCTCCAATCGCTGGCTCCCTTCTTCTCCAACAGCGGCGGGCTCCAGTGAAATTCCGGCGCTGCACTGCTCGCCTTGCTCTGGGAACGGGGTGGAATGATTAGTGAGGAGAGGGGAGTGAGATGGTGTGCTCAATTCGGCTGGGGGTGGCCTCTATTTATAGTGGCGAGAGGGGACCGACGGGGCGCATGGTGAGCTCGTCGTGGTCGACGGTACAGACGGCTATCGACATGGGCGACGATAGGGGGCGGTGCGGTGCTCCCTGGCGAATCTCAACGACACGGTGGCGAGACATGGGGAGGTGCGGTTTGGTCGGAACGCGACGGTGCTCTAAGCTGGTCCGACGGAAAATTTAATGGCGCACAACGCGCGTGGTCCGCGCGGCGGCGAACGAGCGTGTCTGCGGGGTTGCTGGGACGGTGGTGATCACGTATGCACGCGGCGAGGGCGGCGCGCGGTCTGTGGGCGTCGGTCGAGCATGGCGCACGGGGCGCGCTCTCGGCATGATTGCTGGCGAGCTTGGCATGGTTCGTGCGTGTGGTCCAGTGGCTGGCATGGTTCAAGCACTAGACAGGGAGTGGCGGTGGGGTGTTGGATTGCTCCGAGACATGCTGGCTAGGCTTGCTTCTCCTCCTAGCTTGCTGTCCACATGGAGGTGTATGTTATTTAATGGATGCTTAGTAGTTCTTGTTCTCTTATGATTATCTCCAGCTTGCTAATAATTTGTAGCATGTCATATAAATGTGTGCTTGCATTGTTCTATTCATAACTTGGTATGACATTGTAGTATCCTCCTCTGAATGTTTCATTTGAATCGACTTGGCACATGCTCACGCATGCATATGACTAAACAAAAGTCAGTAAGCCTCGATGATTTATTTTTCCTCAGAGTTCTTGTATCACTTTTATGCCATAATTAATTATGTTTTGTTGCAAGCATGATTATGATAGTTATTGCTCTCTCGTTTGTCGCTCCCTTCCTATTGCTAGCCTTCACTTGCACTAAGTATGAGCTCTACTCGTGTTTCCAACTTCCCAAAACCAAATTTGTCAAAAATTGTCCACCATATCTACCTATTAGCATCATTGCTATTCTGTGCATAATTAGTATGCCTCATTTTCTTCCAAATAAAATGTTTGCTTGTTATGAGAAAGTTAGTTAGTAAAACTCTCACAAACTTGATGGCACACTTTATTTTCTTGCACTTAAATAAACCTGAAGCATTGTGACTGTCCTTGAAAGTTATATGCTTGCAAATTATAGGCTGGGAGTTAGCAGAACCGTGCTGTCACGGGGAACGCTTTCAACACTTGTAATTATCTACCCCGTTGATATCATGCTCTTTTGTTTATGGATGTCGTCGGTGTGAAATAAAAGGGGAGCTTGTAAGTCCATGGAGTTATGTATAAGTGTTAGAGAAATGCCTGGGCCGCTAGCCTAAGACATGCATAATCATGGTGGAAACTTGCAGCATCACCATAGTGAGCAATCTATGAAGCTTTCTTCTTATAAAAATGAGGGAGAGATAGAAAAAGAGGAAAGAGAGAAAAAAGCACCATTTTCCTATGGTAAATAATAAGATTGCTAAGATTCTCATTGTCTGCTTGCCTTGTCATTTTGATATGGGATAGCTCCTGTATCATGGGGCAAGGGGTACCCCATTGGTGGGATTCTCTATGATACGCATGTATTTACAATGACAAGAACTTATCGGTAACTAAAGTTGAGTAGCATGAGGAGCGGCCCTCATACTCAAGGGACATGAGATTTCCAGTTTATGGTCTGTCAAGCATATAACTAATAGTTAACCTCACTTTAACCTTAATCACTTAAAGATTCCCATGATAGGGGCAATGAGAGCTCAAAGCTAACGAATACCATACTTTTAGAATTCGTAAGCCTTTCAAACTTTTCAAAACCTTTTCAATTCTTTGTTGAGTCACCACTTATTCTATGAGCACCTTCTTGAGAGCATAGTTTTCATTCTTAGTGTAATGTGCTTGTCTCAAAACTTGGTTAATTATGACATAACTTTGATGATTATATCTTTGATATCTTTACTTTTAGTCTTCACTTGAACATCAAAGGTGCCTTGGCATTTATGTTTTTCTCCACAATCAAAGTCAAGCGAGATACCACTTGATCATACCTTCTTATGAGCATTAAAATGTTGCTTATGATTATGTGTCATGCTACTTATTATTATTGTGTTAGAATCTCTTCATAGCTTGCATGACTAATGAGTAGACTTAGGTTGCATACCCCTTATTATGAATTGCCTAAGTATTGATCATATGCTGAGAATATTTACATTACATGAAGCAAATGTGTTTGTGAAAGTTCTTTTATCGCACTCAGTTTTCAACAGAATTGCTTGAGGACAAGCAATAAGCTAAGTTTGGGGGGAGTTGATACGTCCAAAATGTATCTACTTTCCCGAAAACTTTTGCTATTGTTTCTCCTCTAATTTGTGTGATTTGGATACAACTAACACAGACTGATGCTGTTTTCAGCAGAATTTCTTTGGTGTCTAGTTTTTGTGCAGAAAATCAACTTTCAGGAAAAATCCCGGAAAATATGGCGAAAATTCTATTTTACAAAGAAGACTCAAGGATCCAGAAGACGAGACGGAGGTGGGCCATGAGGGGCCCACACCCCCTAGCCGCGTGGGCCAGCCCAGGCCACGCCTGGGGGGGTGTAGCCACCTCGGGCACCCCCTCGTCCTCCCTATTCGCCTACATAAAGCCTCCTGGCCTAAAAATGAAGGGGGTTCGATAATTTTCCAGAAAGACTTACGCTGCGCTGCCACCACCAGAAACCGCGATTCGGAATCATAAACTCCGTTCTGGCACCCTGTCGGGACGGGGTTTTGGAGGAGATCATCACCATCATCATCACCGACGCCTCTCCATCAACCATCCATGTTTCCCCCATCCATGAGTTAGTAATCCCCCGCTGTAGGATATGGGGATTATAGGGATTGGATGAGATCTATCATGTAATCGAATAAGATTGTTAGGTGATGGATGACGTGGATCCTGTTGGGAACCCCAAGAGCAGGGTGTGAAGCAGCACAACATCAAGTTTTCCCTCAGTAAGAAACCGAGGTTATCGAACCAGCAGGAGGAAGGAAACTTCACATAGGTGTTGCAAGCAACACGAAAACCTACACAACACAGACTCAAGACTTTGCCCCAACGAATCAGTGAGGTTGTCAAGCTCACCGATTTGCTGTAACAAAGGATTAAACATATGGTGTGGAAGGTAATGGTTTGCAACAAGTAAACAAGTAATAGTGGAAGATGTATCAATGGTAAAGATCGGACCGGGGTCCATAGTTCACTAGAGGTGTTCTCCTTAGATAAACAACATGACATGAAGGGTAAAAAAATTACAGCATGGCAGTTGACAGGAACTGATCAAGGCATAACAATGCAATACCAGACAAAAAGATCCTATGAGATTTGATTGGGCAATACAACAATATACATACACTGCCATCCAACTGCATCTATGACTAGAAGTCCACCTTCAGGTTATCATCCGAACCCCCTCCAGTATTAAGTTGCAAGCAACAGACAACTGCTTTAGGCAAAGTGTGTAAGGTAAACAATCCACTTGTTCCATGAACAAGAGACCGTTCTTTTCTCCCTAGTGGCAACATCACATCTACAACCGAAGAGATTACTGTCACTTCCCTTGGAAACTAGAGGCGTGCACCCACTATCGAGCATAAATACCCCCTCTTGGAGTCACTAGCAACTACTTGGCCAAGATAGATACTAACAACGGAGAGCATGCAAGATCACAAACAACACAGACATGATAGTATCAAATGGACAAAACCATTAAGCAATCTGACATAGTAATCTCAATATCCATCGGATCCCCACTGTCACATCCCAAAATTTTCTAAATTTTGAAATGTGAAAAATAAATAAATAAAAGAAACAATTGTTGAAATTTAGGGTGAAAAGAAACCTTTTTCTTCTAAATGGAAACTTCAAAACCTTTCTTGAACAAATTTGAATGAAAAGGGAATCCAACAAAATTTCAATCAAGTGAAATGCATTCATCAATGAATGTATCTTGTAATTTAAACACTTAAAAGTTAAACCAAAACCCTAAAACCCTAATGGGAGAAAATCATTTCCAAGATATCTCTAAGACTATGGATTTGATCCATATAAAAATTTATCAACAAACAATTATAAATGATCAAAATGATAAACAAAAAATATTATAAAACCATAGAAATTGGTTTCATTTAATTTGGAGCCATGGATAAAAACTTATGAATATAATAAGATAAAAGGAAATAATTTCCAAAGCTAATAAAGCTCCTATCTAAAATCCATACCAAATTGTGAGCAAACTAATCCTAAAGAGATTTAAAAGAATAAACAAATATTAAATAAAATCATACAAATTGGAATCACCAATTTTGGATCTATAACTAAAAAGATATCGATTTTATATGGCAAAGAAAGTAATAAATGAATAAGAAATATTTAAAAGCCAAATTAAATCTTGGCCAAATCCATAAACAAATGGAAGTTATTAAATAATAAAAAGAAATAAAATATTATTTAAATAAAACTATATGGGCTTTGAACCATATTCAATTTTATTTAAATAAAGATAATTTGCCTACACTAAATAATAAATTCCAAGAAAATTATTTGGAAGACAAATTGGAACTTGAATTAAATCCATAAGCAATTAGAATTAAGATAATACAAATAAATTAAAATAAAGGAATAAAGATTATTGGAATAAAAACTTATATGGACTTCAACCATATTTGATTTAAAAGAAGACAAAATCCCTAATAAAAATGAATAAATAAATCATGGGAAAAATAATGGAAATGACCAAATTGGATTAAAAGTTATTTAATTAACTTAAAAAGAGTAAAAGAATAAATAAATAAAATTATATGGTTTGGAACCATATTCAAATTCATTTAAATAAGGAAAAGGCCCAATTAAAAATAAATATTAAATCATAAGAAACTATTTAGAATAATTCAAGTGGACTATTTAATCACAATATTAATTAGTTAAAACCTACAGAAAAGGTTTGAGAAACATTTGGATTTAAACATATCATTTGAATGAAATATTATGGATTGAAAACATAATTAAAATCTTTTTTAAATAAAGACAAATGTCTAATTTAAATAAAAAAGAGAATAATCCGTAAAGAGAATAAAAGAAATATTCTAAAAATGGAGTTTGGAATATATTAATAAACAGTATTAAAACATACTAAAAGTTGGGAAAAGTTTGAAATCAAATGAGAGTTTGAAATCATTTGAATAAAACCAAAACAAAAATCGGAAATAGTAAAAGAAAAAAAGAAACAGAAAGAAAAAAATAAGAAAAGAAGCAAACCCACTAACCTAACCCAACCCAGCAGGCCCAGCTAGCCCAGCGCAGCCCACCTCTCTCTCTCTCTCTCTCTCTCTCTCTCTCTCTCTCTCTCCTGTGAGCACCCTTTTCTCACCGCAGCGCATACCCTCTCAGCGACTGACTCCGCGACCCCACGCTTAACCCTCACCCCGCTGACTAACTGGTCCCACTGCCCATTCATCGTCGTCTCCACCCCACGCTGACCTTGCCCTCACTCCGGCCGTTTCTAGTCGATTAAACCTCAATTCAATTTGCTTAATCACGCCAGTAAATAAGCCTCGTAACCTCGCCCTCTTAAGCGCCTCCTCCCCCTCTATCTTTCCCCTCTCTCGCCATTCTCTCACCGCCACCAGGCTGCTCTAATTTCCTCTTGCAAGCCTCACTGCCCCGACGAACTCCGGCCACGATTTCGGCCAGCCCTCACCTCCCCACTTCCCCTAGCCTCCACGAGCGTGTTCCCTATCGTCTCATGCACCTTCCCAAATCCCTAGCTCGCCCACGCACGCCCTAGAAGCTCGGCTTTGTCATCACCCGAGCACCGCTGCAGACTACTTCGACTCCGGTAGCCTCCCCCGGTAATCCCTGATCGCCCCCTCCTCTCTGGTTGAAATGATCTTGCTTGCCTCTCTCGCGTGCATCTAACGCACTCTTTTCTTTGCCTTAGCACGGTCCGTAACTTCACCAACGATGACAGCCCGAGCACACCGTCGTCAGCAACATCTCCAACGAGCGATTCAGCCCAACCTCGTGCGTCCCTTCGTCAACGACGACCACCTCGAGCATCCTCACCCCACGGCAAACACGGTGAGCCACTCCTCTTCCTCTCTCGCTTCCTATTTCGCCAGCAACGTCGCCACCAGAGCGCGGCCGCCGCACGTCAGTCGCCAGCGCCGCCAGATAATGGTTGATGCGTTTGAACCGTTAGATCTTAATCACGTGGCATAGAATAGATCACTTAAAACGAATCATTATGTCCAATCTGAGCCACATAGATCTCTTTAGATCCAACGGTTGTAGCTACGTGATCCACACGAACCGTTATCGGCCAGTAAGAACGTGACGCGTGGCACAGACTTCGTTTTAAAAACAGAAACATTTCTATTTAGTGTTTGGATTTAAAAAATTCATAACTATTGATCCACACATCCAAATTTTACAAATTTTATATCATTGTAATAAACTTTGCAATCATGCCCTTAGTTTAGTATTTTGCTTCTGTAAAATTACGTGTTTTTGTAGAAACATGTTTAGGTCTATTTTGAATATAAAAATTATTCTAAAAATGATTTTAGGGTAAAATCTTTTGCAAAAGGTTTTTTTGAACCTACTGACCATAAAAACCAACTTTTGGATTTAAAATAATATTTTGTTTAACACAAGGAATTATTCCTTGAATAAAGGCATTTCTAATAAAACAAAAATGTTGCTATTATTTAAAAATGATTTTGGGTGAAACCTTTTGTAAATGGATTAGCATTAAACACTTTGACCTTAAACACTAACATTTGTGTTTAAAAAAATATACTTGTCAAACACTAGAAATTATTACTTTGATTTAAATCATTTTTAGCAAAACAAAAATGATTTAAATGGCCATTTTCACTAACTTAATTTTAAATGGTTTTGCCACTTTTATAAATGACCAATAGGTGTTTTAAAATGTTTATAACCTATTAGAAACCACCTTTCCAAATAAAACAATCTTTTGCATGCTTGCATGCATTGTTTTGTTTTCTTTATTTTATGTGGTGAATTGTTTGAATGCTAGTTGAATGTATGTGTTGATTGACTTATAGTGAACTTTGAAGAGTATGACAATTGCAAGAAAAGTAGTGAATCTATATTCTCTACTAAAAAGGCAAGTGGTTGTTCATACATTTTGTCCTATTATTTTCACTATGCATTAGTGATGTTTTGAGTAGGACTCGCATGGAATTTATCTAAGTATAAGCTATGCCATGGGAAATCCTATATGATGTCTTAGTAGAATTGTTCCAAGTTAGGAAACTTGCCATCTTACCATGCTTAGCTTAGCTACTAGAAAACAAGGGTGGACTATTCATGTTATGATATTATACAAAGTCTATGACTTATGTTTTGTTTAATAAAAACAACTATGTGAACGAATCACCTGGGTGGAATGGAAAGAATGGTTTGTGTTGAGTGGTTACTCAGGGCCCATTTTTATGGCCTCCCTGGTGTATCTCACTTATGGAAAGCCACCTAGGAACAAAGAGATTTGACATGTCAAATGTTGAGAACCTTCAAGTGCAACCACATGGCAATATGGGCTCTGCCTGGATCATATAGGTTGCAATAACTTAGCCAGATAGACAGTTGGTGGTAGGGGTGATAGGTTTGGAACGCGTCCATTTGGTCTAAGGGAAGGCTTCTAAAAGATCTTGTCTCGATGCATGCCGAGTCTTGTGGGAAAAGTGCACCACCTCTCGAGAGAATAAAATCTAAGTACTTAGCCGAGTCCCTGACAATGGACAGTTTGAGCATCAATACATGGAAGCTATCAAGGATCTCCTCATCCCAAGTTAAAAACTTGTGGTTGAACAAGGGTTAAAGGATCGCCAATTTCTATTGGTAGATGCCTTTGGTGATTTTGAAAAACAAAAACTTAGTGTTTTCAACTTATAAGGAAAACCTTATTTTAAGCAAAGCAAGCCTAAGCTCCACTTAGCCAAAATGCATATAGATGATAGATACCACTACTCTACCATAGTATAACTTGCTAATACAATTCAAATGTATTGACCCTTGTGGTTGTAACTTATTATGTTGCAGGTTTGTTTGATGTTAGTGAAGTGTGTTGAATAGGATTACAAGTCTAAAACCAACATGATTGCCTGTGGCACTTTCAAGATTAAGGACTCCATGACACTTAGTTATATTTGCTGCATTGAAATGAGATAGCCAAATGAGCTATGTAATATGTAATGAATTATTTTATTCCTGGTTATAAAAGTTGTATTATGACCTTTGTTTCTCGATATTACATCTTAAACTGTGGATGCTAGCTATTGATCCAGGGACTAGCATTGTAAACACAAGGATCTCTACCTTATCAGGTTGGGACCTCTATAGATGGTATCATATCACTGTGTTGCCTGTAGGATTGTAACCCTAGGATTGGACAAAACCCCTTAGAAAAATAGGAGTTGTATTTGTTCAAAATTATTTACAAACAATCTTGTAAACTCTTTCCTCAACCTTTTTGTTTTGATTCTACATCTCCCCTCTTTTCAACTTGAGGGACAAAGCCTCCACCATGAGCAAAGACTTCAACATCATCAAAGACTTCAACTTTAGTTTCACCAAGGACTTCAACTTGGACATCACTAAGGACTACCAGTGAGACAAGAATGTTACTCAAGACTTGAAGACTAAGGAAACACAACTTAGAAGGAACCATCTTCACCTTTGAAGCTTAGTGACCAAGATACAAGAATTTTTACAAAGATACAATGATCTTATTCATGAAGAAACAACTAAGAAGAATGGAATGATCCCAAGTGATAACCGTAATTGGACCACCATACTAGTGTTTAGTTTAGATCAATCACACCAACTTATGTGGTGTAGCAAAATATTTTGTTGCCTAAAAATGTGCTTGAACCTTGTTGTTTGAGTGGAATGTTTGTTTATGATTGCTTGCACATTGCTTGTGTGAATTGTTCTGTGTGAGTAGAATTCTTCCTCTAGAATATTTCGCCTAATATAATCCCAATCCAACCCAAACAAATGCCTTCTCCAAGAAACTCCAACATCAAGGATGGTGACAACAACAACCAAGAGATGCACATGAGAGAACAACTTCTAGCAACTCAAGCCTAGTTGAATCAAGTGAGAACTCAGTTTTTAGCCAACAACAATGAGCTAGACCCAACCATGCAAAGGTTCTTGGAAACCCAATCCCAATTGTTGCAAAGGATGACCAATCAAATGATCAACATAAGAATCAACCCTTCCCAAAGAGATTGTGACAACAATGATATCAAGGATGATATTATAGAAGGAACTCAAGCTTGCAATATTTGTGGAGACATGGAACACACTTACAAAGAGCATGTGGATCAATGCCCTAATTGTGAAGAGAAACATCAAACTAAAAAATGCCCCACATCTCAAGTTACTTGTTTCCTATGTGAAGGAAATGATCATGTCCCTATCCAATGCCCCATCTATCCTATAGTTCAACAAATGAAACAAGATGGAATGCATCAAATGTTTGGAAAACTCCATAAGGGAACAACTTTTACCAAGAAGGATAAAGACAAAATCAGAACCATGCCTCATAAAGCCACACCCAAAGTGATCACAAAGTGTTACTACTCATGTGGAGAAGAAGGTCACATCTCTAGTGACTGCCCCAAGAAGAGAGAAAGATTTCCCACCTTTGAGGTGAGATATGAAGAACATGAACTAGAAGAACTCCTAGCTTTGGAGAGACCCAAGAAGAAGAAGAAGAAGAACCAAGAAAACAATCAAGAGATAGTGATACCCAAGAAGAAGAAGGACATTAGCCAAGTGAAGTGCCATAAATGCAAAGAGCTAGGACATTATGCTTCACATTGTCCAGAAAAGAAGGAAGACAAGACAAGCAAACCTATGAGAGACATCAAACTTGTCACATGTTTCAAGTGTGGAGACAAAGGAAATTATGCAAACAACTGTCCAGAGAAGTTACATCAAGATCCCAAGTAAGCCAAGATGTAATCTAGTTGAAAACCTTTTTAAGGGTGGCAGTACTCTAGTTGCCTTGAAGCCAACATGTAACCTCTAGCCTTCCCAAATCTCGGGACGAGATTTCTTCTAAGGGTGGTAGCCTGTCACATCCCAAAATTTTCCAAATTTTGAAATGTGAAAAATAAATAAACAAAAGAAACAATTGTTGAAATTTAGGGTGAAAAGAAACTTTTTGCTTCTAAATGGAAACTTCAAAACCTTTCTTGAACAAATTTGAATGAAAAGGGAATCCAACAAAATTTCAATCAAGTTAAATGCATTCATCAATGAATGTATCTTGGAATTTAAACACTTAAAAGTTAAACCAAAACCCTAAAACCCTAATGGGAGAAAATCATTTCCAAGATATCTCTAAGACTATGGATTTGATCCATATAAAAATTTATCAACAAACAATTATAAATGATCAAAATGATAAACAAAAAAATATTATAAAACCATAGAAATTGGTTTCATTTAATTTGGAGCCATGGATAAAAAATTATGAATATAATAAGATAAAAGGAAATAATTTCCAAAGCTAATAAAGCTCCTATCTAAAATCCATACCAAATTGTTAGAAAAATAATCCTAAAGATATTTAAAAGGATAAACAAATATTAAATAAAATCATACAAATTGGAATCACCAATTTTGGATCTATAAATAAAAAGATATGGATTTTATAGGGCAAAGAAAGTAATAAATTAATAAGAAATATTTAAAAGCCAAATTAAATCTTGGCCAAATCCATAAACAAATGGAAGTTATTAAATAATAAAAAGAAATAAAAGATTATTTAAATAAAACTATATGGGCTTTGAACCATATTCGTTTTTATTTAAATAAAGACAAATTGCCTACACTAAATAATAAATTGTAAGAAAATTATTTGAAAGACAAATTGGAACTTGAATTAAATCCATAAGCAATTAGAATTAAGATAATACAAATAAAATAAAGGAATAAATATTATTGGAATAAAAACTTATATGGACTTGAACCATATTTGATTTAAAAGAAGACAAAATCCCTAATAAAAATGATTAAATAAATCATGGGAAAAATAATGGAAATGGCCAAGGTGGATTAAAAGTTATTTAATTAACTTAAAAAGAATAAAAGAATAATTAAATAAAATTATATGGTTTGGAACCATATTCAAATTCATTTAAATAAGGCAAAAGGCCAAATTAAAAATAAATATTAAATCATAAGAAACTATTTGGAATAATTCAAGTGGACTATTTAATCACAATATTAATTAGTTAAAACCTATAGAAAAGGTTTGAGAAACATTTGGATTTAAACAGATCATTTGAATGAAATATTATGGATTGAAAACATAACTAAAATCTTATTTAAATAAAGACAAATGTCTAACTTAAATAAAAAAGAGAATAAACCATAAAGAGAATAAAATAAATATTCTAAAAATGGACTTTGGAATATATTAATAAACGGTATTAAAACATACTGAAAGTTGGGAAAAGTTTGAAATAAAATGAGAGTTTGAAATCATTTGAATAAAACCAAAACAGAAATCAGAAATAGAAAACGAAAAAAAGAAACAGAAAAAAAGAAAGAAAAGAAGCAAACCCACTAACCTAACCCAGCCTAGCAGGCCTGCTAGCCCAGCGCAACCCACCTCTCTCCCCCCAGCCCCCTTTTCTCACCGTAGCGCATACCCTCTCAGCCACTAACTCCATGACCCCATGCTTAACCCTCACCCCCCTGACTAACCGGTCCCACTGCCAATTCATCGTCGTCTCCACCCTACACTAACCTCTCCCTCACTTCAGCCGTTTTTGCTCGATTAAACCTTGATTCAATTTGCTTAATCACACCAGTAAATCAGCCCCGTAACCTCGCCCTCTTAAGCGCCTCCTTCCCCTCTCTCTTTCCCCTCGCTCGCCATTCTCTCACCGCCACCAGGCTGCTCTAATTTCCTCTTGCAAGCCTCACTGCCTCGACGAACTCTGGCCACGATTCCGGCCAGCCCTCACCTCCCCACTTCCCCTAGCCTCCACGAGCGTGTTCCCCATTGTCTCACGCACCTGCCCATAGCCCCAGCTCGCTCGTGCGCGCCCTAGAAGCTCGGCTTCGTCATCACCCGAGCACCACTGCAGACTACTTCGACTTCGGCAGCCTCCCCCGGTCATCCCTGAACGCCCCCTCCTCTCTGGTTGACACGATCTTGCTCGCCTCTCTCTCGCGCGTCTGATGCACTCTTTTCTTTGCCTTAGCATGGTCCATAACTTCGCCAACAACAACAGCCCGAGCACGTCGTTGTCAGTAACATCTCCGACGAGCGATTCAACCCAACCTCGTGCGTCCCTTCGTCGATGACAACCACCTCGAGCATCCTCACCCCATGGCGACCAAGGTGAGCCACTCCTCTTCCTCTCTCGCTTCCAATTTTGCCGGCAACGTCACCACCAGAGCGCCACCGCCACGCGTCAGTCGCCAGCACCGCCAGATAATGGTTGATGCGTTTGAACCGTTAGATCTTAATCGCGTGGCACAGAATAGATCACTTAAAACGAATCGTTATGTCCAATCTGAGCTGCACAAATATCTTTAGATCCAACGGGCTGTAGCTGCGTGATCCACACGAACCGTTATTGGCCAGTAAGAATGTGACGCGTGGCACAGACTTCGTTTTAAAAATAAAAACATTTCTATTTAGTGTTTGGATTTGAAAAACAAAACAAATTTTATATCATTGGAATCAGAAAAGGGAAACCTTTGCAACCATGCCCTTAGTTTAGTATTTTTCTTCTATAAAATTAGGTGGTTTTGCATAAACATGTTTACGCCTATTTTGAATATAAAAATTATTCTAAAAAAGATTTTAGGGTAAAATATTTTCCAAATGATTTGTTTTGAACCTACTGACCATAAAAACCAACTTTTGGATTTAAAAGTAAATATTGTTTAACACAAGGAATTATTCCTTTAATAAAGGCATTTCTAATAATAAACAAAAATGTTGCTATTATTTAAAAATGATTTTGGTTAAAACCTTTTGTAAATGTATTAGCTTTAAACACTTTGACCTAAAACACTAACATTTGCGTTTAAAAAATATACTTGTCAAACACTAGAAATTATTACTTTGATTTAAATCATTTTTAGCAAAACAAAAATGATTTAAATGGCCATTTTCACTAACTTAATTTTAAATGGTTTTTCCACTTTTATAAATGACCAATAGGTGTTTTAAAATGTTTATAACCTATTAGAAACCACCTTTCCAAATAAAACAATCTTTTGCATGCTTGCATGCATTGTTTTGTTTTCTTTATTTTATGTGGTGAATTGTTTGAATGCTAGAGGAATGTATGCCTTGATTGACTTGTAGTGAACTTTGAAGAGTATGACAATTGCAAGATCAAGGAGTGAATCTATATTCTCTACTAAAAAGGCAAGTGGTGCTTCATACATTTTGTCCTATTATTTTCACTATGCATTAGTGATATTTTGAGTAGGACTTGCATGGAATTTATCTAAGTATAAGCTATGCCATGGGAAATCCTATATGATGTCTTAGTAAAATTGTTCCAAGTTAGGAAACTTGCCATGTTACCATGCTTAGCTTAGCTACTAGAAAACAAGGGTGGACTATTCATGTTATGATATTATACAAAGTCTTTGACTTGTGTTTTATTTAATAAAAACAACTATGTGAATGAATCACCTGGGTGGAATGGAAAGAATGGTTTGTGTTGAGTGGTTACTCAGGGCCCATTTTTATGGCCTCCCTGGTGTATCTCACTTATGGAAATCCACCTAGGAACAAAGAGATTTGAGATGTCAAATGTTGAGAAGCTTCAAGTGCAACCACATGGAAATATGGGCTCTGCCTGGATCATATAGGTTGCAACAACTTAGCCAGATGGACAGTTGGTGGTAGGGGTGATAGGTTTGGAACGCGTCCATTTGGTCTAAGGGAAGGCTTCTAAAAGATCTTGTCTCGATGCATGTCGAGTCTTGTGGGGAAAGTGCACCACCTCTCAAGAGAATAAAATCAAAGTACTTAGCCCTGTCCCCGGCAATGGACGGTTTGAGCATCAAGACATGAAAGCTATCAAGGATCTCCTCATCCCAATTTCTAAGTTAAAAACTTGTGGTTGAACAAGGGTTAAAGGATCAACAATTTCTATTGGTAGATGCCTTGGGTGATTTTGACAAATAAAAACTTAGTGTTTTCAACTTATAAGGAAAACCTTATTTTAAGCAAAGAAAGCCTAAGCTCCACTTAGCCAAAATGCATATAGATGATAGATAACACTACTCTACCATAGTATCACTTGCCAATACAATTCAAATGTATTGACCCTTGTGGCTGTAACTTATTATGTTGTAGGTTTGTTTGATGTTAGTGAAGTGTATTGAATAGGATTACAAGTCTACAACCAACATGATTGCCTGTGGCACTTTGAAGATTAAGGACTCCATGCCACTTAGTTATATTTGCTGCATTGAAATGAGATAGCCAAATGAGCTATGTAAGATGTAACGAATTATTTTATTCCTGGTTATAAAATTTGTATTATGACTTTTGTTTCTCGATATTACATCTTAAACTGTGAATGCTAGCTATTGATCCAGGGACTAGCATTGTAAACACAGGAATCTCTACCTTATCAGGTTGGGACCTCTACACCCACAAACACAACATGCATGATTACAAATAGATTAGATCTTGATCATGAATGGAGCTCACAAGGTCTATACATGAAAGCACATGGAGGAGATACAATCATCTAGCTACTACATGGACCCATAGTCCAAGGTGGAACTACTCACTCATCACACTGGAGAAGAAGGCCTCCAGGATGATATCCCTTCCGGCAGGGTGCTGAGAAGAGCTTCAGATTGTCCCTCATGGAGTAGCAAATAGATGCATAGGACACCTTCAAAGTTCAGAAGGGTGACTAGAAACAAGTACCACAAGAACAAGTAATATAACAATATGCATCAATCTATAAGTTTTGGGACACTGCACACAGGATGACAACTATGCTCTCTTAATGGTGCCTAAAGGTAGAAGGTGGAGACTCAAATAATAGTGGAAGAAAGGCCTTTCATAGGGAAGCATGGATTTCAAGTTTCAAAAAGATCTTCCAAAAATTATGGTACTTGTTAGCTTTCAGCCGTCATTGCACCTATCATAAGCATCTTGAAGTGATTAAGGTTCAAGTGAACAAATATGGAGTATATGCTTGACAAAGTATAAGTTGGACATCTCAAGTCCCTTGAATACGAGGGCCACACCTCATGCTACTCAACTTCAGTCACATGTAAGTTCTTGTAATGGTAAGTATATGCATATCATAGAGAACTGCCAATGGGGTACCCCTTGCACATGGTACATGAGCTTGATACGTCGGAAACATATCTATAATTTTTGATGCTCCATGCTTGTTTAGTATCTACTTTGCTTTGCTTTGTCTACACTTTGAGGTGCTTTTTACATGTTTTATGGTACTAACCTATTAACAAGTTTCCATAGTGCCAGTTGCCTATTTTCTGCTGTTTTTGGTTCCAGAAAAGTTAGTAAATAAATATTCTCGGAATTGGACGGGACAAACATCAAAGTCAATTACTTTCCGTGGGGAACAAGAAGTCCATAGGGGAGCCGAAGAGGCGGGCCAGGGCGCCCAGACCCCCTAGGCACGGGTGGGCTCTGCCCCGTGCCTAGCCAGGGTGTGGTGCCCCTGGCCACCGCCTCAGCCTCCCCCTTCGCCTATAACAATCCCCCGATGCAGAAACGCTAAGCACACGATCAAATCTCCACGAAACCTTCTGTAGCCGCCGCCACTGTCGTCCCTAGATTGGGCGGGATCTTAAGTTCTTCCCGGCACCCTGCCGGAGGGGAGATCATCCCGGAGGCCTTCTCTCTGGTATGATGCGTGAGTAGTTCCACCTTGGACTATGGGTCCATGTAGTAGCTAGATGGTTGTATCTCCTCCTTTGTGCTTTCATGTATAGATCTTGTGAGCTCCATTCATGATCAAGATCTAATATATTTGTAATCATGCATGTTGTGTTTGCGGGGATCCGATGGATATTGATATTATTATGTTGGTTTGATTAATGGTTTTGTCTTTATGATTCTATCATGTATATGTTGTTTGTGATCTTGCATGCTCTCCATTGTTAGTAGCTATCTTGGCCAAGTAGTTGCTAGTGACTCCAAGAGGGAGTATTTATGCTCGATAGTGGGTTCATGCCTCTAGTTTCCAAGGGAAGTGCCAATAATATCTTCGGTTGTAGATGTGATGTTGCTACTAGGGAGAAAACAACGGTCTCTTGTTCATGGAACATGTGGACTGTTTACCTTACACACGTTGCTTAAAGCAGTTGTCTGTTGCTTGCAACTTAATACTGGTGGGGGTTCAGATGATAACCTGAAGGTGGACTTCTAGTCATAGATGTAGTTGGATGGCGGTCTATGTATCTTGTTGTATTGCCCAATCGAATCTCATAGGATCTTTCTGAAAAGTAATTGCATTGTTATGCCTTGCTCAGTTCCTGTCAATTGCCGTGCTGTAATTTGTTTACCCTTCATGCCATGTTGTTTATCTAAGGAGAGCACCTCTAGTGAACTATGGACCCTGGTCCAATCTTTACCATTGATACATCTTCCACTATTACTTGTTTACTTGATGCAAACCATTACCTTCCACACCATACGTTTAATCCTTTGTTACAGCAAACGGTGAGCTAGACAACCTCACTCATTCATTGGGGCAAAGTCTTGAGTTTGTGTTGTGCAGGTCTCCGCGTTGCTTGCAACACCTGTGTGGCGTTTCCTTCCTCCTTCTGGTTCGATAACCTCGGTCTCTACTGAGGGAAGACTTGTTGTTGTGCTCATCACACCTTGCTCTTGGGGTTTCCAACGAAGTGCTCCACGTCAAGCACCATCAGAGCTATCCCATAACCAAAATGACAAGGCAAGCAGACAATGAGCATCTCAGCGATCTTTTTATTTACTACTCCCTCTGTTTTAAAATATAAGATATTTTAGGTTTGTGAAGAAAATGTATCTAGACTTTTTTAGTGTGTAGATTCACTCGAAACCTGAGTGAACCTACAAACTAAAAGAAGTCCAGATACATTTGCTTCACAAAGCTAAAACATCTTATATTTTTAAACAGAGGGAGTATATGCATAGCTTTTTATTGAGGATGCTTCATAGATAACTCACTATGGTGATGCTGCAAGTTTCCACCATGATTAGGCATGGCTTAGGCTAGCGGCCCAGGCGTTTCTCTAGCACAAAATACATACTCCATGGACTTACAAGTTCCCACTTCATTTCACATCGGGAACATCCATAGACAAAAGAGCATGATATCGACGAAGTACAAAGTACAAGTGCAATGTTGAAAACGTTCCCCGTGACAGCACGGTTCTGATAATTCCAATGTATAAGTGCAAGCATATACAACATAGATGACACAATGGTTCAAGTTTATTAGGGGCAAAGAATATAAAGTGTGCCATCAAGTTTGTGAGGGCTTTAATGTCACATCCCAAAATTTTCCAAATTTTGTAATGTGAAAAATAAATAAGCAAAATAAATAATTGTTGAAATTTAGGGTGAAAAGAAACTTTTTGTTTCTAAATGGAAACATTAAAACCCATCTTGAACAAACATCAAATAAAAATTTGAATCCAACTAAATTCAAAACAAGTGGAATGCATTCTTCATAACTGCATATTGAAATTTAAACACTTAGGAAATAAACCAAAACTCTAAAACCATAATGGGAGAAAATCATTTCCAAGATTACTCTAAACCTATGGATTTGATCCATATAAAAATTTGTCAACAAACATTTATAAATGATCAAGAATGACAAATGGAAATATTATAAAACCATAGAAATTGATTTCATTCAATTTGGAACCATGAATAAAATCTTATGAATTTAAAAAGATGAAAGGAAATAATTTCCAAAGCTAATAAAGCACCATCTAAAATCCATACCAATTTGTGAGAAAAATAATCCTAAGGGATTTAAAAGGATAAACAAATATCAAATTAAGATTTTACAAATTGGAATCACCAACTTTGGATCCTTAAATAAAAAGATATGGATTTTATAAGCAAAGGAAGAAATAAATAAATAAATAAGGACTATTTTAAAAAGCCAAATTAAATCTTGACCAAACAAATGAAATGAAAGATTTTTGTTTAATAAAAAGAGTGAAGGATTATTTAAATAAAAATCATAAGGATTTATTAATATCCAAATTTCATTTAGGAAAAGACTTTTCCCAATTTAAATGAACATTAAAACATATTAAAATATTCTAAATAATAATTCAAAGAGAAATTATTTTGTATAAATAAAACCTACTGAAAAAGGTTTGGTAAAAATTTAGAATTCAAATAGAGTTTTAAAACATATTTAAATCCTTTTTGAAATAAAGACAAATGTCTATTTTTAAATAAATAGTAGACCCTAAAAGAATAAAAGAAATATTCTAAATTAGACTTTAGAATATGTTAATAAACAGTATTAAAATATACTCAAAGTTTGGAAAAGGTTTGAATTCAAATGGGGTTTGAATTATTTGAATAAAAATCAAAACAGAATAATAGAAAAGGAAAAAGAAAAAGAATCAGAACAAAAAAAAGGGAAACCAGCCAGACCAGGCCCAACAAGCCTAGTCCAGCCCAGCACCAACCCACTCCCTCTCTCCCTGCGAGAAAACGCTTCGCACCAGTGAACCTACCCACGAAGTCGCTGACACCCAGACCCCACCATCCCCCTCTCTCTCTCGCCGACGAAGCGACCCCACCTCCCAGTCATCTTCCTCACCTGTGCGCTAACCTCGCGGCCATTTCCTGCCGTTGATGCCGACGGTTAATTCGCTTAAATTCTGTACTAAAACCTTGTCGCGACCATGCTCGATTAAACGTCTGCTCCCCCTCTCCATTTTCCCCTAGAAGCCACCTACCCTCTGCCACCACCGGCGAGCATTTCCTTCGATTCCGGCCAGCCACCATCGCACCTTGCCCCCTCGACCATGCGAGCATGTTCCCCATCTCTTGGCAAACCTCTCCATTGCGCCAGCTTTCCCATGCGTGCTCTGCATCATCATCAACATCAACACTAAGCACCGTCGTCGTCTGTTTCCACTCCAGCGAGTTCCCCAGGTAGCGTCTGACTGCCCCTCTCCTCCTCCTTCACAAGCATGTACTGACCACTCTCCCGTGCATCTAACCGTGCTCCCCTTTTTCTCTGGCATGCTCTGTAGCCTCATCTTCAACAATGTCTGAGCGCACCCGACGGTTCCACGAACTCCGGCGAGCGATTCGAGCCAGCACCATGCACCCCTCCATCGACAGAGACCACCTTGAGCATACACTCACCACGGAAATCTCGGTGAGCCCCTCCCCTGTATCTTTTGCTTCCTGCATCGCCAGCACCACCCTTGTCTGAGCGCGCCGCCGCTAGTCGCCGCCGCTAGCGCTGCCCGTTTTAGGTTAGTCGGTTTAGGCCGTTGGATTTTAATCTGACGCATGCGATAGATTCATTAACTGAAAGGGTATCCTTTGTTCTATGTCGCATGATCACCTTTAGATACAACGCTCCACACAGCTCGATCCAACCGAAGCGGTACCAGCCAGTAAGAACGTGACGCGTGGCCAGAGTTTGTTTTAAAACAAATTTTTTGATCTATTAGATGTATAATATTGCAAAATTCATAACTTTTAAACCACACATCCAAATTTTGCAAATTTATATCAATGGAATCAGCAAAACAAACTCTATACAACCATGCACTTTTTTAATGAATTGCTTCTGGAAAATTGGTTGTATTTGCAGAAACTTGTGTAGGCATAATTTGAGTATAAAATTCATTCTAAAAATATTTTTAGGGTAAAATCTTTGGCAAATGGATTGTTTGGAATCTACTGACCATAGAAACCAACTTTTGGTTTTAAAAACATATTTTGAGATGCTAAGAAATAAATCTTTGAATAAAGGCATTTCTAGCCAAATAAAAATATTGATTATGGTTTAAAAATAATTTTTGAGTAAAACCTTTGGAAAATGATTTGATTTAAACTCTCTGACCCTAAACACCAAGTTTTGAGATTTAAAAATATATTTGATGAACCCTATAAATTATTACTTTGCTAAAAAGCAATTTTGACAACATAAAATATTACTTTGGTATAAAAATGGTTTATAGGTAAAACCTTTTGCAAATGGTTTCAATATTAAACACTTTACCTTAAAACACTAACACTTGTGTTTAAAAAATATATTTGTAAAACACTAGAAAATATTACCTTGATTTAAATCATTTCTAGCAAAACAAAAATGATTTAAATGGCCTCTTTCACTAACTTAATATAAAATGGTTTTGCCACATTTATAAATGATCTTGCCACTTTTACAAATGACAAATAAGTGTTTCAAAATGTTTAAAACCTATTAGAAACCACTTTTGCAAATAAAACAATCTTTGGCATGCATGCTTGCATGCATTTCTTGTTTTTATTATTCTATGTGATGAATTGCTTGATTGGTAGATTGAATATTTGCTTGCTTGATTGAATTGTAGTGGAATTTGAAGAGTGTGACTATTGCAAGATCAAGGAGTGAACTTATATTCTCTACCAAAAAGGCAAGTGGTGCTACATACTTTTGTCCAATTATTTTCACTATGCATTAGTGATATTTCTAAGAAAGACTTGAATGGAATTTTTGCTAAGTATAAACTATGCCGTGGGAAAACCTAGTAGATGAAACCTTAGTAGAATTTTCCTAAGTTAAGATTCCTACTACTATCATGCTTATCTTAGCTAGTAGAAAACAAGGGTGGATTATATTCATGCTATGGAATATTTCTAAGTCGAGGACTTGTGTTTGTTTAACAAAACAACTAAGTGAATGAATCACCTGGGTGGAATGGAAAGAATGGTTTGTGTTGAGTGGTTACACAAGGCCCATTTCTATGGTTTACCTTGTGTATCTCACTTGTGGAATGCCACCCAGGAACAAAGAGATTTGAGATGCCAAATGTTGAGAAGCTTCAAGTGCAGCCACTTGGCATTATGGGCTCTGCCTGGATCATATATGTTGCAATATCTTAGCCAAATGGACAGTTGGTGGTAGGGGATGATAGGTTGGAACGCGTCCATTCTGGTCTAAGGTAAGGCTTCTGAAAGATCTTGTCTTGGTGAAAATCAAGTCTTGTGGGGAAAGTGCACCACCTCTGCAGAGTGTAAAATCTAAGTACTTAGCCATGTCCCTGGCAATGGACAATTTGAGCCTCAAGACATGGAAGATATCAAGAATCTCCTCATCCCAATTTTCTAAGTTAAAACTAGTGGTTGAATAAGGGAGAAGGTTCACCAATTTCTATTGGTGGTTCCTTGGGTGTTTTTGCCAAACAAAACTTAGTGTATTCAACTGATAGGAAAAATATATTTTGAGCAAAGCAAGCCTAAGCTCCACTTAGCCAAATGCATATAGATGATAGTTACCACTATACTACCATAGTATCACTTGCCAATACAATTCAAATGTATTGACCCTTGTGGCTATAACCTATTATGTTGCAGGATTGTTTGATGTTAGTAAAGTGTGTTGATTAGGATTACAAGTCTACAACCAACATGATTGCCCGTGGCACTTTGAAGATGAAGGACTCCATGCTATAGTTATTTCTGTTGCATTGTATTGAGATAGCCAAATGAGCTAGTAAGATGTAATGAATTATTTTATTCCTGGTTATAAAGTTGTATTATGACCTTTGTTTCTTGATATTACATCTTAACTGTGGATGCTAGCTATTGATCCAGGGACTAGCATTGTAAACACAGGGATCTCTACCTTATTAAAGGTTGGGACCTCTACATTTAATCACTAAGTTTTCACATAACAAAATACTTTTTAATTGGAAGATAGCTGAAAACAAGAATATACTTGGAATGGTGTAACACACCATGCATAGGAGTTTATAGTGGACAGTTTGAAATAACTAGGTTTCTTAGGAGTTGGAAGCATGAGTAGAGCTTACTCATACAAGTGGAGGCTAGCAAAAGACGGGGAGCAACCAACTAAGAGAGCAATAATGGCCATAATCATGTAGAGCAACAAAACATTACTAGTCAAAGCATAGAGTAGTACTACAAGTCAAGGACTAAATGATCATAGAGGCTATGGTGACTTGTCATAGTCATAACATGTTGTGAGCATGTGCCAAGTCAATCCAAACAAAGCATCAAAGGAGAATACCACAATACTCTTCTTTTGCATGCTAAAACAACGCATAATTCTTTCAAGGGACACTAAGCAATCCCAATTGTTTGAAACAAGACATGCTACAGCAATAATCACTAAGCATAAGGTCAAAACAACACCTAGCATGTCATGCTAAAGTCTAAGTCACAGTCAATGCAAGGTCCTCTTGCACTTTCAAGCAAGAACTTACTACTCCTTTCCAACACCAAGCAACTTAGTTGAAACAACATAGCAAGAACAGGGGTCCAAACTACTTTATTCAAGCAAACTAAGAAAACCAAACAAAAACTAAGACGCTCCAAGAACAACATAACAGTGCATGAAACAATAAAAACGAAGTGTCTAGACAGACCTGAGCTTTTTATTGATGAAGAAGGGGATGCCTTGGGCATCCCCAAGCTTTGACGCTTGTACCTCTTGGATATTTCTTGGGGTGACACCGGGGTGGCATCCCCAAGCTTGAGCTTTTGTCCATTCTTCATCTCATTACATCATTCTCTCTCTACACCTAAAATTTTCCTTCATACAAAACTTCACACAATCTTCATTAGCAACATTAGTGTATTCAAAAGATAATAGACCTTTAGGTAAAGATTTGGGACAGCAAAACTTTTCACGAAAAACACAAGCTACTGTAGCAACTCCTTCAAAAAGCTCAATTCACCTAAAGAGAACTCAAAAAGGAATCAATAAGAAGCAATTGCAAATAATGGCAGAAATCTGTCAAAACAGACCAGCGGGTAGAAACCATTTTTTTCGAAAATCTTATGTTGCTCAAATCAAAAGGTGTTGAACTAAAGAAAGTTAGCTAATATACTAGGGATTTATTTGTAAATTTTCAGCTCAATTCGAGTAACAGAGAATCCTCATGAATGTTTTTGGTGGAGGACAAAAATCTGTTTCGGGACAGCAACTCTCCAAATCTTACTTCCCTCTCATTAGAGGTAATTCTTGGCACAAAAAGAAAAAAAAGGATAAGGAGAGGTCATTACTGAAGTAATAACTTACAAGACTTAAAAAAAACTCTTGGGTTATCTCCCAACAAGTACTTTTCTTTAACGCCTTTAAGTTAGGCATGATAATTTGAGAAGATGCTCACATGAGAAATATGAATTGAAGTAAAAGAGAGCATCAAGAAGCAAATTCAAAACACATTTAAGTCTAACCCAATTCCTATGCATCGAAGTCTTGTAAAGAAACAAGTCATGAAAGCACAAAGCAACAAGCATAGGAAAGCTAAACAAGTGCAACTTCAAAAATTTCAACATAAAGAGAGGAAACTTAATATTGTTGAAATACATGAGACCATGTTTCCCTCTCTCAAAATAATTTTCAGTAGCCTCATGAATAAACTCAACAATGTAACTATCACATAAAGCATGTTTTTCATGATCTACAAACACATAATTTTTATCAAGCTCAAGAATAGTGGGATTAAAATCTTCAAACCCACTTTTAACAATTTTATCACAAGAAGAAAAATCATTCAATATAGGACCATCATCTAGAGCTTTATCATAAAATTTTTCTAAGCAAAACTCTTTAGTACCATGCATTTCTAAGTTAGGCACAAATAAAGGATTATCATAGATAACAGGAGCATAACTATTATCACTAGTTTTACCCATAACCGATATTTCATAAGTATCCACAAGAACATAACATTCATCCTCCTTTGGTAAGCATGGGGGACAATCAAATAATGTAAGGGATAAAGAGTTACTCTCATTAGAAGGTAGGCATGGGTAGATAATCCATTCTTCCTCCTTTTGTTCATCACTCTCCTCCTCTTTTTCATATAATGAGCTTCCAGTTTCAACAATTTCTTCTTCCAAAGGCTCCTGCAAGGCATTAGTCTCCTCCATTTGTGGAAAGCACCTATTAAAATATTCAAGAATATAGCCATTTTATTCCTTGTAACTATCAAAGCAAAATTTAAGTATCTCATAAACCTCATATTCATAAGGTGCATCATAAGTATTTTGACGCAAACTAGAAATCTCAAATGCACCCTTGAAAGCAATAAATTCTTCAATTTGTTCCACATCATAAAAGTCATAATTTCCTTTAACATAAGAGGATATGGTAAAATTATAATTATACTCACATTGAAAAGGGAGGTGTTTATACCTCCTACAGCAACAAGCTTTATCAAAGCAATAAGTAACATTATAAGTAGAGCACACCTCTCTAGCAATAGTATTCAATTTACCAATTTGTTCCCATAAGTGTTTCCCTTTTTGTGACAAATGGTGTTCCTTATAATAATACTTTTGTTCTTGGCCACTATCGAGCATAAATACCCCCTCTTGGAGTCACTAGCAACTACTTGGCCAAGATAGCTACTAACAACGGAGAGCATGCAAGATCACAAACAACACAGACATGATAGTATCAAATAGACAAAACCATTAATCAATCTGACATAGTAATCTCAATATCCATCGGATACCTGCAAACACAACATGCATGATTACAAATAGATTAGATCTTGATCATGAACAGAGATCACAAGATCTATACATGAAAGCACAAGGAGGAGATACAACCATCTAGCTACTACATGGACCCATATTCCATGGTGGAACTACTCACACATCACACCGGAGAAGAAGGCCTTCGGGGTGATCTCCCCACCGGCAGGGTGCCGGGAAGAACTTCAGATCCCCCCGATCTAGGGACGACGGTGGCGGCGGCTACAGAAGGTTTCGTGGAGTTTTGATCGGGTCCCTAGGGTTTCTACATCGGGGGCTTCTTATAGGAGAAGAGGCAAGAAAGCCAGGGGCCCCACACCCTACCCAGGCGTGGGGTGGGCCCACCCACGCCCAGGGGGTGTCTAGCCGCCTTGGTTCGCTTCTCCGTCTCTCCTCTGGTCTCCGTGTCGCCCACGGTAAAATATTGAATTTGGATTTTGTCCTGTCCAATTCCGAGAATATTGAGTTTCTGCCTTTCTGGAACCAAAAGCAGATGAAAATAGGCAACTGGCACTATGGCAACTTGTTAATAGGTTAGTTCCAGAAAACATATAAAAACACCTCAAAGTGTAGACAAAGCAAAGCAAAGTAGATACTAAACAAGCGTGGAGCATAAAAAATTATAGATACGTTTCCGACATATCATTAGGATATGGTGCCTAGTATCTTTATTAGTGCTATTTGATTTTGCTACAACTTGTTATGATTAATGCTTGTCACTAGGGCCCGAGTGCCATGATCTAAGATCTGAACATGTTATTGATTCATGATGATAGTATTGTTTGTGATCTTATCTGCAAGTTGTTTACACATATTATTTCCCGGAACCAAAGGCCCCGAAGTGACAGAAATTGGGACAACCAGAGGGGTTGCTGTGATATGAGGATCACATGTGTTCACAGAGTGTTAATGCTTTGCTCCGATACTCTAATAAAAGGAGTACCTTAATTGCTAGTAGATTTCCTTGAGGCCCCACTGCAACGAGCTGGCAGGACAAAAGATGTTGTGCAAGTTCTCATTGCGAGCACGTATGACTATATATGGAACAGATGCCTATGATTGTTTAGCACTTGGATGCTTTATCTTACTTATCTGTAAATCCCTTAGATATTGAAGTTACACAAATAGTCTTGTTCATGCAATGCCCGTCCATACATCCCTATTCCTACCGCACTCGAATCCTACTATTGTTACTACTGCCTTTATCTTACTGTTGCTGTTACTTTGCTATTGCTACTACAAAATTGTTGCTAGTGATAAACCATTGTGAGCAAGAATATTTCCAGGTGCAGCTGAATTGACAACTCAGTTGTTAAGGCTGATGAGTATTCTTTGGATCCCCTTGTGTCGAATCAGTAAATTGGGTTATACTATCCTCGAAGACTGTTGTGATCCCCTATACTTGTGGGTCATCAATCAGCTGCTCGCATGTGTTGTTCGAGTTCCTTGTGCTGCTCTACTTGTCAATTATGATCCTTTATGAGTAGCCAGTGATAGCCCATCAGCATGTCGCGAGAGGCGTCGAGTGGTATATGATTGGTAACTCGCACGGCCTCCCGGACTCTTTCCCACTAAGCGTCGTTGAGATGGATCTCCAGACAATTGCTATTGCCGCCGTTGGCGGCTTCGTGTGGCCCATTCCCATTGTGGTTGGCCGGGGGTGGGATGTTGGCTCCATTTGCGGTGTTACCAGCCTACGGATAGAGAGAGGGAGCTGTTGGTTCGACTCAGTTGTCAACGTTGCCGTCGATGATGGCCGCGCACATGTAGCGATGGGGGAGATCGTTGCTCCCGTAGCTCTCTGATCCGGAACCGTAAGTTCCTTCCTACATAGGAGGGTCACATAGATCAGAGTTGTAGCTGCTGCTGTCATTCGAATCGTGCGTCAGCGATGGTGCGCTCATGACACCAATTGGCGGCACCCACAAAGCAGGTGCAATTGTCGGAGGTACCACCCGCTCTGGGAGGTAGATGGTGCCGATATTGCCTACCTGGAAGCATAAGCTACCAAGCATCATGTCCAGTCTGTCTCCTACAAAATCAAAGTCTTAGCGGGTTGCAGGCGAGTGGACGATGAAATCGATGGTGCCGAAGAGGAGGTGGCTCTCCGCAGCAGAGGAGTCGAAGATCGCGGTGGATCGGGTCGTCACAATTGCACAATCAGCATCCCTAGGTCCCTCAGTCGGTGCCAATTGACGAGGGTTCGACTCGTCAATGCCCATTTTTATGGACTTGGGTTTTGGATAAGGAGGGGACGCTAGAAATCGCGGAACGGCTAATAGATTTGCAACACGGGGACACGAGGTTTACCCTGGTTGAAAGAGCATGTGGGCCCCCATGTGTGGTTTTGGTAATTAATGACAATCTTTATGGACTAATGTGTGTATTAAGTTGCACTTATATGATTTGTACATTGGCATCGCTTGAAGCATGTGTCGGCTTCAAGGTAGATGATATGATGAATAAGAAGTATTTTGCAAGCTCAAAATACACCATCTTTAGAAGATATCATGTTTGATGCTTGCCATCCTCGGTGGTCATGGACCGATGAAGAGGAATCAAGAGAGGTGTCCATCTTGAGAAGGATAAGATCATCTACATTGCACTCCATTGGAATGCTCAAGGCAAAGGTATAAACTTGATAGGTTTTCTCTTTTCCCGGTCTCATGTTGTTAGTTGGGAGATCGGGTTTAGGATAGATAGCCGTACTATCAAGAGGGGCTCGCCAGTGAGTAACTCAATCATATCGTTCGGAGAGAGCTCAAACCTTTGAATTCTAGGCATCATCGTATTTGGTTGTCATTTGGGTCTTATCCTTGTGAGGATATAGAGCTTGTGGTAATCTTCATAACAACCTCTTGTTCATCAAAATCATATCTCCCTTTTATATCTTGTTGCAATTTTGTTCTTGGAGGTTTTCCGGATTCTCACCAAGTGAGGTATCTCACATTATAATACTTGATACATTCTCACTTGGTGATATCCAATATTTTGCAACACATGGATTCGGGTCAATCGGAGTTACCAAACTAAAGTTATCGCCGTTTTTATTTTTCTTTATTTGATTTGAAAAATAAAAAGGAAAAACATTTTCCTCGGCCAAGCGGTAGTACCGCTGGGTACTACCTGCACACTCTGCGTGCGCGCCTCTCCTCTCTGTGTTTCTCAATAGCCCAGGCTGGCTATACTGGGCCCATGCGGTAGTATCGGCCGGCCCAGCTCTAGCCCATCTTCTCCCAGCTGCTCGCCCTGCTCCTACTTTTCGCCGCCGCTCGCTTCCATCCCACGCATGTATTGTCTCGCTTCGCGCGTGCGGCCTAGTCGCTCGCCTCGCATTGCACTCTCCTGCTTACTGGGTCGGCCCGCCTGGCTCCCCTCCATCGCCTCTGTATCCCGTGCACTCACCCCTGCTCGTTTCTTGCCTTGCACGCGCGTGTGCTCTGTTCTGTGTTGGCTCGATCCCGGTCACCCTCCCGATCCCCTACTGCGCTGGCCTCACTCGCTGGGAGCAGGCTAGATCCCCTGCCTTCGCCTGTGGTTCTCTCGCTCGCTTGCTGCGTTTGCTATTGGCTCGCTATGCTGGCATTGGCGGGTTGGGTCTGGTAGTAATCCGGTACTACCAGCCCACCCAGGTGTTTTGCCCCAACAAGCAGAAATATGTCCCCCTCCTATTTAAGCGTATTTTCTTTTTCATTTAGTGTTACTTATTCCTCCTTTTGTCTAAGCTTTGTCCCATTTGTTCTACCATCTAAAAGGTTGATTACTCTATTTTCCCCCAATGATTCTTGCTCATATTTGAAGGGAAGATAGAGGAGATCTAGATCTACATTTTGACCAAACCAAATCACCTCTTTGTGAGTGATTCCTAGGTATCTAGATCTTGGGGGATTTTGTGTTCCCCTTTGATTCTTCCTCTCTTATTCACCCAATAGCTTTAGTAGCTTTGTTGGAACTTGAGAGTGAAGGATTGGAGCATCTTTGTGGTGTTCTTGCCATTTGTATTAGGTGCATCAGTTTGAGTTCTCCTCGGAGGATTTGGTTCGTGATATTCATTAGAGCTTGTCCCTCTTGGGTTCTTGGAACCCTGGACGGTTGTGTGGAAGTTGTCGGTCTCGAAGCTTGAACATTGGTTGTAAAGCTTCGGAATCGATTTGGGAGACTCCAAGTGTTGTGGAGGTATACTCAACAAAGTTGTAAAGGTTCCGGTGCCACCTTGAAGGCCACCGTATAATTGATCGGGTGATTGCCGTGCGGCAAGTGCTCGGTAGAATAGGGTGAGGCCTTTTGTGGCGTTAGTGGTCTTAGTACCGCCCACCTTGAAGGGAATATGCCCGAGAGGCAATAATAAAGTGGTTATTATCTTATTCCTTGTTTATGATAAATGATTATTTTGCATGCTATAATTGTATTAATACGGAAATGTTAATACATGTGTGTTTAATAAACAAGATATATTGTACGACAATAGTATCGACATGATTTAACCCCAAGGAACTAAAGGTCTCACCAAAAGACCAAATTTATACAATGCCATCTCATTAGAGAATGAGTGATGCGTGAAGACGCAAAGACATGCAAATACACACAGACCTGAAAGTGTCATATCCGTAGATTATGTTAACCACTTGCAATCACGTATATGGAACACCAGATAGCCATAGGTGTTCAATATGCAAAGTTTCTAAACTAGATTATTGTCTCTAGTGCAAGTGGGAGACTAGGGTAATATGCCCGAGAGGAAATAATAAAGTGGTTATTATATTATTCCTTGTTTATGATACATTTTTATTTTGCATGCTATAGTTGTATTAATACGGAAACGGTAATACATGTGTGTTTAATAAACAAAAAGGAAGTTCCAGTTATGCATCTCTTATAAACTAGCTCATTGATTAACAAGATGATCAAAGGTTTCCTGATCATGGACATTGAATGTTGTTAATAACGAGGTCACAACATTATTGGAATGATGTGATGAACATTCATCTGAAGTATAGAATTATGATCAAGGTTATTGTGTTTATATTTCTATAACATCATACGAAGTAATCTTAGTCCTTAGACCATGAGATCATATCAATCACTAACACCGGAAGAGTATCTTGATAACATCAAACGTCATACCGTAACAGGGTGACTATAAAGATGGGTTCAGTGCTACGAAGGTGTTATGTTGAGGCTCATGGATAAAGAGTGGAATTTTTCCATCCCGATGACGGATAGATATACTCTGGGCCCTCTTGGTGATATCACATTAGTTAGCTTGCAAGCAAGTGGTTTGATCACTAGAATGTTATATCACGGGAACGAGAAAAGAGTACATGTCGGTAACGAGATCAAACTAGGTATGAAGATACTGATGATCAAATCTCGGACATGTAATATATCGCGAGACAAAGGGATTGAGTTACATGCGTATAAGGTTCACACAAACACAGAAGTCGTCGTTGAATGTGTGGGAGTCAATACAGATCTCTAGGTCCCGCTGCTGATTATTGATCGGAGAGGGGTCTAGATCATGTCTTCATTATTCATGAACCATAGGGTGACACACTTAAGGGATACCGACACCATTTGGAGCAAATAAGATGCTAGAGAAAGAAAAAGAAAGTGCTGGAATTTATTTCACTAGACACCGGAATTGTTTCGGTTGAAATTGCTGAAACTAGTTCTGCATATGAAATTGAATACTAGCAAGGGGTTTTCTATGAATGTTTGTTAATTAAAGTAGTTAACAAAATTCTGAATAAATAAATAAAAGAGTTTTATTTAAAGAGAGATTACATTAAATTTGGTGGAAATTTAATGGGAAGTTGAGTGGAGAAATGGAGGGTCATCTTTATGTGAGTGGAGCTTCCACCACATGAATGAGGGAGAGGTGGGGGCACCCTCCATGGCCGGCAGCCATGCCCCCTTGGTATGCCCTCCCCTATATAAGGAGCACCTCCTCCTCCTCCACTCTCACACCTCCTCGCGAAGGATCTCTCTCCCCCTTTAGAATTCCCCCGTGGTCTCGGATCAACGAGATAGATGTTCCCGGTGGCTTTTTCTGGAAGGATTTGTTGCTTCCGCTGCTTCGCTGGAGAGAGGGCGTGGAGGTTTTCGGGGTACCCGAATGTGTGTGCAATCACGGATGCACCACTTCTTTGCGGTGCTAGACTTGATGGTGTTGGACCGGCTGGACCAGATGGACTTCTTTTCGATATTGAGTTCGGCAAGCGTTCGACTACATCATCCATGAGTACAACCTCGTTAACACTTTTCGGTCTTCGAGGGTATGTATTCTATGGATGTATATCCACCTGTTGCTTGTATCTAGTAGATAGATCTTGGTACTTAGTTTTTCCCATCGTAGGAATTTTTTGTTTTCTATGTTGCGAACCCTTCAGTGGTATCAGAGCCGGATCTATGCGTAGATGCTTTGCACGGGTAGTACACATACAAGTATGTGGGCGCTGATGGTCATGTTATTTCTTCTTCCTTGTACTTTGGATATTGGTGGAATAGTGGGATGAAGCGGCCCGGACAAACTTTACATGTCCTCGCACATGAGACCTATTCCACGCTTGACATGCAACTAGTTTTACATAAGTGGCTTGCGGGTGTCTGATTTACAACGAGTTGTCAATAATTTGATTATCATCATTGTGGTTCCATGTTCGTAGGTAAGAAAAGTTCTATCTCTGAAATCCCTAAGCCATGTAAAACATGCAAAAGATAAATTAGAGGCGTCTAGTTTTTGGTTTTGCCGGGCAAGTACTATGATATGGTAGTGTTATAATTTGTAGTATGGATTGATACTATTGAAAATTATAATATGAAAAAGTGTAAGTTCCATAGATGTTGGCCTTACACATATAGGAATGATAAAGATCATTCCACGATGCACAAGATAGAGATAAAGTGCAAGAACCATATCATATCACTGTAGCATATGATGTTTTTTTACATCTTATATTGCTTGTTTGGCATTTTATTAGCATTATAAGATGATCCCTCATTTAGATATCAAGATAAAAATGTGTTCTTCCTTAAGTATGCAACGACAATGTTACGCCGCTTCAAGACATCATGTGATGATCGGGTGTACTTGAATCCACGAGCATATCTTGGGTGTAAGACAATTTTACACACGCGAATACCAAGGTTCTTACTTGGAGAGTCTAGCATGTATAGACATGGCCTCGGAACACGGACCGAAAGGTTAAGCATGAGTCATATGTCTGATATGATGACCCTATAGATGCTCGCCTTTGAAGATACACCGACTCACGTGATGATCGTACTTGGTGTAGTGGATTTGGTTCATGTAATCACCAAAAAGACACGAGGGATGTCGTTTTTGAGTGGGATTTCATTTATAATTTAGATTAGTAGAACTCAATTTATCATAAATTAAATCAAAGTGAATTTGCATAATTTGTTGTAGTCATTGGCATTCGTTCACCATCTTATGATTAGTTGTAATTGAGATAATAGAACTATAGAATTTTGGATATTTACTTTACGAACTGGTATCGTATTGTGTTGAGTGTCAATTTAAAGTTTAAAGTCCTATTGCAAACTTCCAGCAAACTCTGTTTACTCCATGAAATTTAATAATTAGTATTAAATCAAGAGTGACAATTCTAGTATTAGTATCTAAAGTATCATGTTTGCCTCCATGATTCTTGATTTAAATATCAAGGTTAACTAGGAGCTGAAAGAATTGTTTCAGAAACCATCATGTGTGGCAGATATAACAATATCTGAAACAATGTTTTTGGTTGCAATATGATAGAGTATAATATATGTTCTCATATCGAATGAAAATTTGCAAAGGTTGGAGATGCTAGACATCCTAATCATCCAAAAAGTTTTTGGAAAGTAACATTATACTCACGAGTCGCCTTTATAAGCTACATTAGCTTGATCATGAAAGTTGTCATGATAAGGATGAATATAAGATGTAGGTAAAGTGTTTACCACACCAAAAGATTACTAAAGAATGGATTTTGAAAGAATGCCAATCATTTGATGATGGTGATCTACTTCAAAGTGCAAGTCCAAAGGTATTAGTAATTGAATATACACGCTTTGAACTATGTGTCATGTATATGGCGCCACTGTTGATGTTGATAGATTATTTTAAAAGGAAAAAGGAAATGCTGAAAGAGAATCTATAAAATATATTTGGCAGAAAAGAAAAGAGTAGAAATATCCTGTTTAGGTATATAGATGATATACATGTTATGGTTGTATTCTTTGCTTGTTAAACAATGTGGTTCTTGGGCATTGAATACTGAATTGGTTGGTATGAAATTTCATACATAACGACGCAATTCATGAACCACAATGGCCTAAGTAACTAGCAAGAGAATATGTGATGATGTTCATCGAAAACAAACAAACCATTGTTTGTATTTCTCGTTGACATCAAAGCTTGCCTTCAAGATTTGTTTTAATAAATGTTATTTAAATCAGGTATTATGAGAACAAAGATTGTTTAAATAATTACCATATTCCATATAAGATGGATGATTTACAGATCTAGTTGGACAAATCATTTCCATAAAACCTAATGCTAAAATGTCGCAAGACAAGTGATTGAAAGATCACTTACAAAGTGACATCGCCGTTTAAATTATATTGGAAAGAAAACATGAAGAAACTCCATTTTCATGGATTTTTGGAGCCTTTGATTTGATCAAATGACGCTTGTGAGACTTTCCTCGGGATAATTAAAACTTATTTCAAAGGCCAAAGAAGAACGATCGACTAAATTATTGGAATTTATACATATCGATGTATGTAGTCCATTATGTGTAGTCGTAAGCGATGGATTTTAACTTCATATGCTTTCTCTGGAAATTTGAGTGAATATTCACTTAATGAGAAATAAGTATGAAATATTTGAAAATGTTCAAATACTTTCAATATGAAGTGGAAAATCATTGTAACAAGAAAATAAATATTTTATGATTTTATCATAAAGGGATTTATTTAAATTGCAAGTTTAGCAAAACACCTAGATTTGCATATCCCGAAACACCATAGGAATATGGAGTGTTTGAGATTTGTAATAAAACCTTGTTTGACATGGTTGGAACAAAGGTATTATTTATAAAACCGCCATTATATTTTAAAAGATTAAAGCTTTAGAGACTACCGCTTTTACACTGAAAAGGGCTCCATCGTGATCCGTTGAAATGACACCATAAAGGTTATGGTTTGGGATAAAACCCAAGTTGTCTTTTCTTAATTTTTGGTAGGATAAGAATAAGTAAGATGTTTACAACCAAAGTCGGGTGAGCATGTCTATGTAGGTCATTTCGAATAACCATTGGGTATTCCTCCATAACATCGAAGACAAAAGAGTTTGTCGCTTAGAATGTCAAGTTTCTTGAATAAGGAATTTTTCGCAAAAGTTAAGTGGATGGACAATAGAACTTTAATAAGATTAATGAACCTTAGCTATATGTGCTGAGTTGCGCAGCATCGGAAAATGTTCCGGAGGCAGCCACAATGCTCATGGCTCACGTGCCTCAAAGGTTGTGGTCACGAAGATCTAAGTTTATATTGAACCAAGTAGGTCGGATAAACAATCAAATGCTAAGATTTGAGAGTAAATCATTGTTGTTTGACAATGATGAACCGACTACATGCAAAGAAGCGATGATGGGCCCTGACTGTCAAATGGCTTGAAGCCATAAAATCCGTGATAGTTCCATACACGAGAAATCAATTTTTTGGAACTTGGAAGACCCTCCGGAAAGGTGTAAAAACCTATCGGTCGTATTTGGATCTATAAAGAAACAGACATGGATGTTTCACATCTATGAAATAGTCGACATGTCGGTAAAGTTTTTACGACAATGCTCAAGGAGTTGACTATGAAAAGATTTGATCTTTCATAGCGATATTTAGTCTGGACGGATTAATGTAGCAACCACTACATATAATTTGGTATATGGTAGTTGAACAAAAAAACAAAGTTCTTCTAATAGAATGGTTACCTTGGACGTGTGCATGACATGATCCAAAGGGTTTTGTTAATTTAAAGGATGCTAAAAAAAGCATGCAAATTTCAATGGTTGAAGTAAGCATCGCGGAGTTGGAATCTTCACCGTGATGAAACTGTTAAAGAAGTTTAATTTCATCAGGAGACAATGAAGATTCTTGCATTTGCAAGAAATTAAGTGGGAGCACTGAGACATATTTCTAATATATTACGTGGAGTATATATTGTTGATTGGAAATGATGTATCTTTTATTGACAAAAGTTAAGAATTTCATTTCGATGAAATACTTAGGCAAAACCCGAATATTTAGCATGAATGTCTACATGGATAGATTGTGACACTAATATGGTCGTGCCAAACGTACATATATGAGATATTGAAGGAGTTCAATATAGAAACGACGAGAAAAGGTTCTTGTCGTATGAAAAAGAATTGAATCAAGATTCAAGTGTATCGACACTTGATAAGTGAAACAAGATTCAAGTGCTTTGACACTTGATGAGTGAAATCACAATAATGTTTTGATCAATCATACCATGATATATATACATACATATATGTCCTATGCTCTAAGTGTTATGAGCATATACCAGAATGAATCATAAAATGATCATTAGAAGATAGTAAGGATATTCTTATAATATTTTGGAAGAATTAAGGATATATTATATTTGTATAAGAGACAAATAGTTCATTGGAAAATGATACTAGTTTTGTCACAGGATACAAATTAAGTTTATCTCAATTTAAACTCTGGGTGGCACAATGAAATGGAAAGAAGTTTCCATGACGGATTTGCATGAATTCCAAATTTAAGACATTGTGACAGATACTACAATAAAAGGATAAGTATAAGACTGCTATAGTAGCAGCAAAGGAGGGCATTTGTGTCAAGTAGTTTGTTATTAAACTAAGGTGTGGTTCACAATGGGCTAACACTAAAGATATATTGTACGACAATAGTATCGACATGATTTAACCCCAAGGAACTAAAGGTCTCACCAAAAGACCAAATTTATACAATGCCATCTCATTAGAGAATGAGTGATGCGTGAAGACGCAAAGACATGCAAATACACACGGACCTGAAAGCGTCATATCCGTAGATTATGTTAACCACTTGCAATCGCGTATATGGAACACCAGATAGCCATAGGTGTTCAATACGCAAAGTTTCTAAACTAGATTATTGTCTCTAGTGCAAGTGGGATACTGAAGGGAATATGCCCGAGAGGCAATAATAAAGTGGTTATTATCTTATTCCTTGTTTATGATAAATGTTTATTTTGCATGCTATAATTGTATTAATACGAAAACTTTAATACATGTGTGTTTAATAAACAAAAAGGAAGTTCCTAGTTATGCCTCTCTTATAAACTAGCTCATTGATTAACAAGATGATCAAATGTTTCCTGATCATGGACATTGGATGTTGTTAATAACAAGGTCACAACATTATTGGAATGATGTGATGAACATTCATATGAAGTATAGCATTACGATCAATGTCATTGTGTTTATATTGCTATAACATCATACGAAGTAATCTTAGTCCTTATACCATGATATCATGTCAATCACTAACACCGGAAGAGTATCTTGATAACGTCAAACGTCACACCGTAACACGGTGACTATAAAGATGGTTTCAGTGCTACGAAGGCGTTATGTTGAGGCTCATGGATCAACAATGGAATTTGTCCATCCTGATGACGGATAGATATACTCTGGGCCCTCTCGGTGATTACACATTAGTTAGCTTGCAAGCAAGTGATTTGATCACTAGAATGTTATATCACGGGAACGAGAAAAGAGTACATGTCGGTAACGAGATCAAACTAGGTATGAAGATACCGATGATCGAATCTCGGACATGTAATATATCGCGAGACAAAGGGATTGAGTTACATGCGTATAAGGTTCACACGATCATAGAAGTCATCGTTGAATGTGTGGGATTCAGTATGGATCTCCAGGTACCGCTGCTGATTATTGATCGGAGAGGGGTCTCGATCATGTCTGCATTATTCATGAAGCATAGGGTGACACACTTAAGGGACACCGACACCATTTGGAGCAAATAAGATGCTAGAGAAAGAAAAAGAAAGCACAGGAATTTATTTCACTAGACATCGGAATTGTTTCGGTTGAAATTCTGAAACTGGTTCTGCATGTGAAATTGAATACTAGCAAGGGGTTTTATGTGAATGTTTGTTAATTAAAGTAATTAACAAAATTCTGAATAAATAAATAAAAGAGTTTTATTTAAAAAGAGATTACATTAAATTTGGTGAATATTTAATGGGAACTTGAGTGGAGAAAATGGTGGGTCATCTTTATGTGAGCGGACTTCCACCACATGAACGAGGGAGAGGTGGGGTCACCCTCCATGGCCGGCGGCCATGCCCCCTTGTGCTGCCCCTCCCATATATAAGGAGCACCTCCTCCTCCTCCACTCTCACACCTCCTCGCGAAGGATCTCTCTCCCCCTTTAGAATTCCCCCATGGTCTCGGATCAACGAGATAGATGTTCCCGATGGCTTTTTATGGAAGTATTTGTCGCTTCCGCTGCTTCACTGGAGAGAGGGCGCGGAGGTTGTCGGGGTACCCGAATGTGTGTGCGATCACGGATGCACCACTGCTTTGCGGTGCTAGACTTGATGGTGCTGGATCGGATGGACTTCTTCTCTTGATCTTGAGATCGGCAAGTGTTCGACTACATCATCCATGAGTACAACCTCGTTAACGCTTTTAGATCTTCGAGGGTATGTATTCTATGGATGTATATCCACCCGTTTCTTGTATCTAGTAGATAGATCTTGGTACTTAGTTGTTTCCATCGTAGGATTTTTTTTGTTTTCTATGCTGCGAACCCTTCACACCTCTCCAACGAGACGTACTTCCATGTTGGAAGGAAATCGGTAAAATATCGTCGTCCCCGCGCGCCTCGGTTATCTCTCTGCGCGAGCTCTTTACTTATGCACTTTACATTCTGATTGCCTTCGTGCTTGAAGTAATCTATCTTTCTATCACATTGTTGCTTGTCTTTCTTAGCATAAGTTGTTGGTGCACATAGGTGAACCTTAGTATATATAGGCTTTGTGCTTAACAAAAGAAAATGCTAGTTTTATTCCGCCTTTGTTAAGCGCATCTCGTAAAAGTTTTAAACCGCCTATTCACCCCCCTCTCTAGGAGGCATCTGTGATCTTTCACAGGTTTAGGCCCTCAGATGGAAAACCCTACTCCTGCTTGTCTCTTCTTGATTGATGGCAGAACCGAAGGTTACAAGGGTGCGTAGATTGGATATGGCGTGGTGTATGCTATGGCTATGAGGTGAGATCCTTCTCGATGTTCCCTCCTGACCTTTATATGGGGATGCCACGTCTCGGGGTAGGTCGAGTTGGTTACAAGTTAGGGTTTGAACCTTTGAAATTCTATCTATAGCTGGCTATGTTCTTCAAGGATTCGCATCCTTCTTGGGCCCAGGTCACCCAAATCCTTCCTGGGCTTTGCCATCTGTAGTGGGTAATTTTGTGGGCCTCTGCTAGGCTGGTACCGGGTAGGCTAACATTAGGCACCTGTAGGGCATACCCATGTCAGCCTCCAAATCACATATATACAATGGAAAATCGATATGGGTTCCACATACCCGTGCACGGCTCATGTCACATTGGTGGAAGCCTCCGGGGCACGGGCGGAAGAAGAACAACAGAGGTGTTCTCGGCGGGCGGTGCTTGCGGTTGCGTTACCTCCAGCAAAGTATGTGGCAGCGGCGCGGTTCGTCGCCGGTCGATTTAGAAGCGCTGGCTCCTGGTGGAGTATCGCCGCCAGCTGATCTACCATGGAGAGAAAGGGCGGCATGGAATCGAGGTGGAGGCAGCACCAGCGTGGGAGGTAGGAGTGGGAAAGAAGCGCGCGGAGATTTTTCAGGCGACAGTTAGCGTTCGCGCGGTCGTTGTGCTTTTTTTCTAGTAATTGGGGTAGGAAATGCAAAGGCATCACTGCCACCCTTGGTTTTCACAAGTACAGTACTATCTTCTGTAACATCCCAAAAATATTAAACTTGGATCATCAAACTCTAATCATCAAAATTAGGGTTAACAAAAACTTTTCCAATTAAAAATATAAAGGCATTCATATGTGTGTGTATTCAAAATTTGGATTCTTTTGAATTGCCATGCTTCTTTGTTTCCTTGCTTGTAAAATGATTCTTAGGTGAAATAAACATCATCTAAAGAATCCCCAAACTTTTCCCAAAGACAAACAAGTCAAAACAAATAAATTAAGTGAATGGCCACTTTGGCCAAATTAACTCCAATGCCTACTTTGGCTATCCCTAACTTTCAGAACTTAACAGAAACATGTATGGATCTTTGCACCCCTTGATAGTACTCATAATAAGGTACCAAGGCCCACTTTGTGATCATCCAAAAACATTCAAATGCTTAGTTTAAATGACAGTTTAAAATTGAATCTATTTCATATGGGAAGATCCCACTATTTCAAAAACCACTCAAACAAGCTCAATTTTCAAAACCCAAGTATCCACAGAATCCTCAACACATGCCTAGCACACCCACCAAAAATCTTTTCAAAATTCAAAACTCAAGTTCATGCGGCCATTTCATCAAACAGGTTGTAGATTCAAATCAACCAAATCAAAAACACTATGTTGAGCAGTGTTTTGGGCCAACCTTATTCCCTCTCTGGATGCAACTAGCCTTAATAGATCATCTAGCACCTTTGACTAACCTCTAGCACCACTGTGAGCTTGCCATTGTCATCAATGGTGAGCAGGCCGAGCCTCACCATGTCACCCCAGTGAGGACAACAATCTAGGAGAAGAACTAGCCGTGCCCACCTTGTCTAGCAAGCAGCCCATGCCTCACCGCCCCCTCTCGACCAGCCCTAGCTCAAGAACAGAGACCAGCACCGCCAGGAACGCCGCGCCCACGCCGTTGTCGACCATGCCGACGCGCACCCCAGTGCACGCATCGTTCCCACTCAACCCGACCACCTCGAGCCCTTGCTGCCCGCTAGCATGCACCCCATCGTCCCAGGAGACCACCAGACATGTTCGTTTCATCGCCTGTACCCGTAGCCGCCGCTCGCCGTGGAGTTCGCCGCCTCTGCCTTGCAGAGCACCGCACGTTCCCAACCGATTGCCACCGCCCCTACACGCGCATTTAAGCTCTAGAGCATCGCCAGGAGACCGCCCGTCGATCGCCAACCTCAGCCATGCCGCTAGCCTCCCGTAGCCGTGTCGCCACCGTCGCCTGCCCATCCCTCTCGGTCTCGCCGTCGAGCCTATAAAAGGAGGCAACCCCCGCTCGATTTCTTCACACCATCTCACTCCCCACCTCTCACTGAGACTTCTCACTTCTTCCCGGAGCAAGGCGAGCAGCGCATCGTCGAAATTTTGCCGGAGCTCGCCGCTACAGAGGAGGAGAGGACCCGTCGATTGGAGCCACCCCAGGAGGAGCTGCCGGTGCCAGGAGAATAGCCGTCGTTGACTTCGTCGTTCGCCCCCATCGCCGACCCTCTCCTGAGCTGCGGTGAGCCTCCCACGACCCCCACTGAGCCGCTAGGGTTCGAGCTCGCCGGTGACATGTTCATCGTCGACGACGACCCTCAGCCGTTGATCTCACGTCTAATCCAACGCACCACATCTCCCCGTACCGCTTCGTGTGTTATGAGCCACTAACGGGTGGAACCCCCTGTCAGCTGAGCCTCGCGCTGCGGAGTGATACTGGGCCGGTCCATTAACCTTTCCCGTGCAGCCCAAGTGTTTGAATTGAGATTTTTCTATTTTAATTCAAACACAGTTCTGTACCTAGTTTCAAAAATCAACCCAGCTAGATTCAGCGAACCAAATTGCATGAAACCAATTTTTTTTGAAAGGTACTGAAATGCTTAATCCAAGCCCGTTGGATTCAAATCATTTGGATATGTAGATCAACCTTGGTAAAAATAACAAGTCAGAAGCTTTTCTGCATTCAAACATTTTTCAAAATTCAACCATAATATATTTTGAGTTGATTCCAACTCTCAAAAATCACATTTGATCATACCTTTCAGAATATATAAAAACATATGGGTTTACTTACAGAAATAATGTTCAAGTAATAAAAGAATGCCATATAGGCATTTCTAGTCACTTTATTTATTTAAAATAAAAGGTTAAACCTTATTAAATTGGGACACCACTTTAAATCACATTCCCATGTACTGAAATATGTGGTTATGACATGTGTCAACATGATCCCATGTTTGGTTTGGAGAATATTAAATCTTAAGTAGTTTTTCAATGAGTAGAAATTACTTTTTAAAAAATAAATAAATAAGACAAATGCTTTATTCTTGTAAGGTTAGTGATGATGCTAGATCATCTATAGAACACCTTCATGTGATGATTGAAAATAGTTAAGTATTGTTTGGTGATTGTGTACCTCGTATTTATTCATAGACGCTAGTACCGACCAAGGATACGAGGAGGAAGGAGGATACTACGAAGAAGAAGCCGAGGAGAACTTCAACCACTGCTCTGCACAAGGCAAGCCTTACTAACCAAGTTGACCTATGCAAGCTAACACTTGCAATTATGAAAGTTAGATAACCTATGCAATGCACTAAGCATGCTTGGTTAGACACATTTGATGATACCCAATCCTAGCTTTACTTGCAAGGCTTTCTATTTTATTTCTTTATCAAAGCTATTTCTTAGAGTTTACTTAAGTGACTTGTAGATTCTAGGAGGATAATTGAAGGTTGCATAAAGAGCATTAAATTTGTCCTAAGCTAGATAATCTTGATGTCATCCTAAGGCATGAGATTGAACTTAGTTAAACTCCACGTGTTTACCATCCCTCATTAGTACTTACTCCCACTTGTAGATGCTAGTGCTAAGCATAAAACTTGATCAACTTTAGATGGGAATACTTGATGAAAATGGTTATGAAAACCTTAGAATGATGAGTCATTCTACTGAGATGTTTTGACATGTGTTTCCGAACACCAGATGATTTTGATGATGAAAATGTTGAGGCATGAGCCTTAGCCCTTTATAAAACTGATGGTTGTATGGATGCGATACCATTCCAATTTTACCGTACAACCACAATACCCGGAAATTAGGTAGGGCTTGACTGGAAACTTATATACCTTAGTATGGGTTCCCTCATGGCCAAGGTCTGAGCTGAGGCTACCTTGTGAAGATTGTCCACGTGTGCAGTACCCAAGATGATAGTTGGTCATGGTTGGGAGGCCAAACTCATAGGAGAGGTGCCTATACTAGGGCGTGTAATTGAAAGGTTAGATTATCCGCATACTGAGTATGGCAAATTCAGGATTTGTTCCTGACGGATGTATCGAATGTTGTGGTGAAAGTGTACAATCTCTGCAGAGTGTCAAACTATTCGAATAGCCGCGTCCGCGGTTATGGACAGTTGGAGTAGCCATACTGTTCCCCCGTCAGATGTTTTCAAAATGACTTGTGAAATGAATTGAGACTTTGACTTGACCACAACAGAGTTGTGACCTGAAATACAAGTTCCCACTTAGGTGATATAAAACTTCAACTAGCTTTCTTTGCTTCCGAACTTAGTAGAGGTAAATCTGGCTTTTTGTAAAACAACCCTAGAGCTTAGTGTCCTACTACAAAAACCCCCCTTAACTTGTTAGTATTAGTTTGCGAGTACTTAAAGAGTACTCATGGCTTTGTCCCTGGCTATTCCCGTGGCCAAACTATGAAGAGGAGTACCAGGATTATGGACCCCAAGAAGGTTACGACAACTAGGATCATCTCCCATCGTCAGCATTGCCTGTGACCCCGAAGATGGAGCTTCGCCTACGCTACCTTTATTATTACGTATTTCCGCTGCTTGAGTTGTATTAAGAACTGGATCATGAGATCCTTATTTGTGTAAGAACTTATGTATGGTTTGTAATGGATGATGTACTGTGGTATCCAAATCTGTTATGTCTCGCAAAAATGGTAATCCTGGGATTGCGATGTATGGCATAACAGGCATCTGGGATTAAAAATCCGGGTGTTGACAGCTTCCTTGTCATCGTCGTCTCTGTTGGTGCTGAGAGAGAGAGAGACGTAGATGAAATGGAAGGTCTTAATGAGTGGTATCTATAGGAGTTAATTGGCGGTGATGCCTTTGCATTTCCTCTCCAAGTTACTAGAAAAGGCACTTGCCATTGTCATTGTGGCGATGAAAAAGGCATATCCCAATTGTGCAAGTTCCAGAAATTGGAAATGCTGACCAGTGAGGTGTTTCCCTAGCATTCTTTTCAAGAATAAACCTCGAGCGGTGTATTAATTGTATAGAAGAAGTGTCCAGAAGGCCATTACAATGCCACAATGGCAGGTGTGCTGTCAACAGGGGTGAAAGCTCCCCTCCTGCATGTCTGAATCTCCTACAAGCGACGGTGGCAACAATGCCTAAGTAAGAGGGAAAGAGTTTGTCCTAAGCAACCTAGACGCATGCCACACCTCGGTTTCTTCTCTGATCTTGCGCTTGACCATAGACGCCGACGGTGTCACGCCATTAAAGACCACGTCATTCCGGTGTCTCCACAGGCACCAGAAGTTTAGGGAGATCGCCGTCCATAGATCCCATCTATTCGCCAGCACAACTATCTTGGATGTCCACCATTACACCAAAGGCGTATCTGTCTCGGGTTGCCACTCTGGTTTACCCCACACCCTGAGGACGGCTTCCCAAACCTCGCGAGATACTACACATCCAAGGAGCAACTGTTGCAGTGGCTCACCAACCTGGTCACAGAACAAACAAGCTCCTAGCCGGTCCAACCTCCGCCTCTGCAGCGAGTATGCCGTCCAGCCACTAGTGGAAACAAGGCCTCTTGTCCCGGTTCGTAAGGGGCTTTAGTCCCAGTTGCCCAAGCGGGATGGGGCAATCGGCACTAATGCCCCCCTTTAGTCCCGCTTGGGCTACGAACCAGGACAAACGGGGTTCCACGTGGCCGCTGTCTGGCGCGAGGGGGAGGACCATTCGTCCCGGTCCGTATTACGAACCGGGATAGATGTTTTTCTGCCGCGACAGCAATTTGACATTTTTTGTGCCACGGCAGAGAATTTATTTCGGGCACTTTTTGTGCCCCGACAACATTTTTGGCACTTTTTATACCGCAGTTGAAAATTCGTTTTGTATTTTCTCATTTATTTTTTTCATTTTTATTTTGTGTTTTGCACTCAACAATGAAAGAACCATTGTATTATACAACATCATCATGAATATAGAGATCGAAATGTCGAACATATTACATTTGGTACACGAGTTTCATGCATATATATACAATATAATCTCTTTTTACGAGTTTCATGAAAGGATAAGGTTGCTAACCTCGATTGAGGAGGAAAGAAAAAGGAGAAAGCTCAAGTGTGGCTTGGACATCTAAGATCATTTCATTCACTCAAGCATTCCATCAAACACCTTGCATGCATAGGAAAAACAAATAAACTAGCACACATCTCACACCTTCCACCAGGAAAAGAAAGAAGAGAGGGAGAGGGCTGGATGCGTATTTATAGGCAGAGACTATTCATTCCAGTTTGTGACACAAACCAAGACTAAAGGTGTGTGGCAAGACACGTGGCCTGTCACATATCTTTAATCCTTGTTTGTGTTACAAACCGAGACAAATGGTTCCGTAGGAACCGGACCAATGCCCCCGGCTCCTGAGCGACGCTTTGACCGTTTGAAACGAGACGAATGTAAACATTTATCCCGATTCGTGGTACGACTAGGACAAATACTTTAACACGAGCGAACGAAAGAACTGTTTTCTACGAGTTGTGAGCACCGATTTTTCGCCGGCAGCCATGCCAAAAAGCGTCAGCAGCAGGGCGCCCGAGATACGTTTCCCTAGCATGGATGATTTGTTCGGTTAAGTGATTGCTTGGCTTGATATGCTGATACAAACGAGAATTGATAAAACTTATATCATCCAAAAATGACGTGCACGATCATAATCGCTAGGATATGCACGTATCAGTTGCACTGTATGTGTAAAGAGTTCATGTCAGCTCCAGCGTTGTCATCGATCCAAGTGGATAACACGTGTGCATGAATCGCCCATGCTGCTAAACAAATACATATTATTTTCGAAAAAGGCTTAGTTTTTTAGCCGTATTGAAAACTTCAGTCCGGACCTTTTTTATCTTAATCTTCAACCCCTATTGCTGCCACTTACTAGGACATGATATTCTTGCCGAGATCTCCTGTGATTAATTCCCACATAGACAGACGGCAGATGATCGATCAGGTTTTGGTGCTCCACGACGTCTTCATACGATCTTGTTGTCATGGTTGCCCTAATCTAGTACTGTAGATTAATTCCGTCTGTTTCACCCGGACGCCAAGCTCTCCGTCGTCGGCTCACCCGGAAGACGACCGTCCGACGCCTGGTACTCAACGAGACTGTTCCTCCGGCAGCTAGCAAGTCAACAGAAGGGCGAGTAGCATACATACGCTAGGTTCTCCGGCCGACGGCCGGATGACCGGACCCTGAACCGGATGAGAGGACGACGAAGTTACATCACATAAATTTGACAGGATGTGTGGTACATGATCTTGCAGAGTGTTAATTCAAAGCGTGATTTGTATGCGGATGTACCTGAAGTGTTCAACGCCAGCAGCTCATGCAACATGCATGCACATAACTACCGATTCATTCAAATTTTGACAAATCTAAGACAACTATTTTGAGACGGAGGGAGTACATGCAACGTAACAATCGATCAAATCTGTTGTAAAACGGCACTTGCCAAACGCCTTCATATTTTGCCAAAAGTGAAGAAAAACTTCGGTTTCAGGAACTGAAGTATTCTTTCGCCACACACACTGAAGTACTCCCTCCGTTTCAAAATATAAGATGTTTTAGATTTATGAAAGAAGCGTATCTAGACTTTTTTTAGTGTGTAGATTTATTCTAAACATGAGTGAATCTATATCTAAAAATAGTCTAGATACATTTACTTCACAAAGCTAAAACATTTTATATTTTAAAACGGAGGAAGTACAAAACTACAGTTTATAAAAAGTTGAGTTACCAAACACGGCCTTGCATTTTAAAACAGAGATAATACTATACACGTGTACCGGTCACCTCAGTGACTTCGCTGTCGGGTGATTGGTACGTGACAACTGCCTAGCATATATCATTGACACGGCAGCACGATCTTTGTAGGGCATCACGGTCCCAATTATTAATCCACGGAAATTTCCCTCGTCTATTTTAGAACGTCCAGGTGGTCCATGATAATGTATCGGCATCGATCAGATCCCAGCCACTTTCCACTACACATCCAGTCAATCATGCACGCAGTTTTTGCTGATGAGGATGCACATTAATTTTCGCTCCTTTTCATGCACTATAGGTGGAGAGGGACGTCTCTGAAGTCTGAACTTCATTTCGACCAGAACAAAACACTCCAAGATATATGTACACGAGAATTTATAGTTTGACATTGGGAAGCCGCTTCCTCCCGTGCCGTCCCCGCTCGGGCGGCACCGGAGGCCAACCCTAGCCGCCGTCGGGAGTCGGCCCTCCCTCCCCTCTCTTTCCTGCCACCGTCGAAGGACGCGGCCGAACAAAGCTCGCGCTGTCGACGATGGGGTGGGGCCTTTCTCTCCCGTGTAGCCTCGTCGGGAGGGGCGTGGGCCTGGGCGGCGGCGGAGGTCCTCAACGGCGTGGCGGCGCAGGGAGAGCGCACCGTGTTGGTGCGGAGGGCATGCGTTGGAGGCTGCAGCAGGTGGGGCACCTCTCGTGCCCGCAGTCGCGCGTGGATGCAGGGCTTGATCTAGGCATGTGCGGGCCGCGACTTGGGGTGCGGTGGCGGCGCGAGGAGCTGCTGCTCCGCGTGCTGCGTGGATGCAGCAGCATGGATGGTCGGCCGGCATGGGGGGCCTCCTCCCCCTTCCATGTTGGCTGGCGACGTGCTCGGTGGTGGCTAGCGCCCTTGGCGGTGCCGGCGGCCAACCAGGCTGCGGCGGCGGCCGGGTCCTCACCGTCTAGTTACGGTGACCCAGCATACCACTGTATGTGCAGTATACTATAGTCGTTGACATGACATCCACAGAATACTGTTTCATAAATATCACATTCCTCATAGTGGTACAACAAAAACATTGTGGATCCATATTACAAACATACACACTTCATTATTATTTCAATACCAGAAGTTCATAACTTAAAGTGATTCAAACTTACAAACCAAATTTAAATAGTTTCAGCGGAAGTTTTAAGTTTCAAACGACCAACCAGAATTGAGCTCAACAACTTATCTTATAAAGTCTATGCTGCTCGGATCAATTGGTTTACTAATTACTAAGGCAACTATTCGGACTCGTTGCCCTCCACTCCATAGCGTATCTCAAAGTCCTCCCTTCCACTCCTCCGGACAGATCTGGTTCCTCATAATAGACATCCTCTTGTCCTTTTGCTGCGTATATTGGAGTGTCTTCTGGCTCCTCAGAGTCTAAGCAGGGGATCAAAGGAAAGAGTGAGTAACAGCGTTACCCAGCAAGTTCATTATATGCAAGGTGGGAAGTTTGATGCACTATTTACCACCTCGGACTATCAGCCCTTGGCGCTATGCAGTTTTTATAAACATTCCTTCAAAGATTGATTTTATTGTTAAAAACTATGCCCATCAGCCTTCACAGGTTGACCAGAACTTCATGGAGTTCCTTTCCTACCGCGTTCACATTTTCTTCCCGAAACAGGGAGTAACAAGTTACAGTTCTTACACTCTACAGAGGTGCGTTGCTTTACCCATGAGAGATCAACTCCTTGTTGCACAACCGGGCGTACTTTTCCGTCCACAATTCCGTGATGTGCGGCCCAGTAGGTGATCCAAGCCAATCACTGCCCCCTTCGCGACCCCGCATGTCTCCTTGGTGTACACCATGCCCACACATTGAATTATGGCAATGGTTTATACAGACCATTCGGATTCCAGAACTATCGTGGGACGTTGAGGGTTCCCACCCATATGCTGCTTATCCTCTACGAATTACCAATCAATGCACGCTACAAGGATAACAGCCATGAACCCCGCATTCGGCTACATGCGAGAGGAAGAAGATACAACTGACTTCTCCGTCCCATTCCAAATCTCATGGTTAACGCGTATTATACGGAGCTAAAATCACTGATGTCATGGGTTATTAATTCCTATGGTGGATCTCATGCAATTTGCAAACCTAAGTTCCATTGCCAATCTTATATTTACCATCACTTAGACTGATAATAGCATTTTCATTTATTTGTGAAAACAGTATTTTCTTGCTTTTCTTCCAAACATAGATGATAACACACAATTTGCAATTATTTTGATAAAGACTCATCAAAAGGACAAGAGCAAGTGGTGAACTTGTCTTGTGACTACAAGGTAGTAAAGTCGGATGCTTGCACTCGACTTTGAGCTTCTATTTCTACAAAACACCATTATTGCCCGGTAAGGACAATATTTAAAGAAGCGATAATAATGATTATACATAGTACTGCAATGCATCATTTATTAGTTATTTTCTTTGTGTGTTTTACCCTCCTTATTAATTCTTATATTCCTTTATTTAATAAAAAGAAATTGTTAATGGTTAATTCCTAAAATTTTATAAATATTATATCTAATATCTTTATGATATAATACAATAATATAAGAGCTTAAAATTTATTTTTATTTAATTTTAACTCTTATTATTATTTCCTTAATATTATTTTTAGGAATAATCATTTATATTTCTAAGATTTTATTTTTACTAATCTAAATAGCAATTTAGTATATTTATAAAATACTATACTAATTTAGAATGATAAAAATAATTTTATTTATATTTAGATATTTTATTTTTTTAAGTATTTTATTTATTTTATAAAATCCCCTTAAGGGATATATTCTAAAAATATTTAACCTAAATTTATTCTACTAAAAAAAGAATTCCTAATTTTATTTGGTAGCTTATATTTTTGTGAACTCATAGATATCTTATTTGTATTTTCAGGATTTATTAAGTCCTAGGGGTATTTTGATCTTTTACTAAATTAGTTAGATTTTGTTTTTAAATTCTGGGCCAAGCCCATTGGACTGACCCAGCCCGACCCAACCCACTTGGGATGGTCAAATCCACTCCACTGAGGGGTATTGGACCATACCGGCCTAGATACACGCCTCGCGCACTCTCTCTCGCTCGCGTCTCTCCTGTCTCTTGCCCCACCGTGGCGTCTAATGACTCCTTGATGGCGCCAGAGAACATGGCGCTTGACGTGGAGTCTGTTGGGAACCCCAAGAGCAAGGTGTGAAGCAGCACAGCAACAAGTCTTCCCTCAGTAAGAAACCGAGGTTATCGAACCAGTATGAGAAAGGAAACGTCACACAGGTGTTGCAAGCAACACAGTGACCTGCACAACACAAACTCAAGACTTTTTCCCAACTAACAGTGAGGTTTTCAATCTCACCGGTTGCTGTAACAAAGGATTAAACATATGGTGTAGAAGGTAATGTTTTGAAGCAAGTAAACAAGTAACAATGGAAGATGTATCAATGGTAAAGATTGGACCGGGGTCCATAGTTAACTAGAGGTGCTCTCCTTAGATAAACAACATGGCATGAAGGGTAAAAAAATTACAGCAAGGCAATTGACAGGAACTAAGCAAGTCATAACAATGCAATACCAGACAAAAAGATCCTATGAGATTCGATTGGGCAATACAACAATATACATAGACCACCATCCAACTACATCTATGACTAGAAGTCCACCTCCAGGTTATCATCCGAACCCCCTCCAGTATTAAGTTACAAGCAACATACAACTTCTTTAAGCAAAGTGTGTAAGGTAAATAATCCACTTGTTCCATGAACAAGAGACCATTGTTTTCTCTCTAGTAGCAACAGCACATCTACAACCAAAGATATTTCTGTCACTTCCCTTGAAACTAGAGGCATGAACCCACTATCGAGCATAAATACCCCCTCTTGGAGTCACTAGCAACTACTCGGCAAGATAGCTACTAACAACGGAGAGCATGCAAGATCACAAGACATGATAGAATCATAAAGACAAAACCATTAATCAATCTGACATACTAATCTCAATATCCATCGGATCCCCGCAAACACAATATGCATGATTACAAAATAGATTATATCTTGATCATGAACGGATCTCACAAGATCTATACATGAAAGCACAAGGAGGAGATACAACCATCTAGCTACTACATGGACCCGTAGTCCAAGGTGGAACTACTCACGCTTCATACCAGAGAGAAGGCCTCCTGGATGATTTCCCCTCTGGCAGGGTGTCGGGAAGAACTTCAGATCCCCCCGATCTAGGGACGACAGTGGCGGCGGCTATAGAACATTTCATGGAGTTTTTATCGGGTACTTAGGGTTTCTGCATCGGGGTTTCTTATAGGGGAAGAGGCGAGGATGGGAGGCGACCAGAGGGGCCACACCCTACCCAGGCGTGGGGCAGGGCCCACCCGCTCCTAGGGGGGGTTGGCCGCCATGGCTCGCGTCTCCGTCTCGTCTTCTGGATTCGTGTCCCCCACGGTAAAATATTGACTTTGGCTTTTGTCCCGTCCAATTTCGAGAATATTGATTTTCTGCCTTTCTGGAACCAAAAACAGAAGAAAACAGGCAACTATCACTGTGGCAACTTGTTAATAGGTTAGTTCTAGAAAAAATATAAAAACACCTCAAAGTGTAGACAAAGCAAAGCAAAGTATATACTAAACAAGCATGGAGCATCAAAAATTATAGATACGTTTCCGATGTATCAAGCATCCCCAAGCTTAAGTCCAGCTCGTCCTTGAGTAGGTAAGTGATAAAAAGAATAATTTTTGAGGTGACATGCGCTGTCAAAACCAAGATCAAACCATTTGCAAGCATTGAAAGCTAGGATCAAAGAACTCTAAACATGTGCATGAAAGATGGAGTTCTAACAGTAAAACATAGTAACTATGCATGCAACATGAAAGGATACATACAAAGATCATGAATAACATGCATTGAAAAACGTTTGTTTGTTTCACATATAAAAAACATGGCATAGTGGCATTCAACTTGTCCCTCATAGAGTAGCAAAGAAATGCATAGGACACCTTCAAAAGTTCACAACGGTGACTAGAAGCAAGTAGCACAAGAACAAGTAATATCACAATATGCATCAATCAATAAGTTTTGGGACACTGCACACAGAATGACAACTATGCTTTCTTAATGTTGCCTAAAAGTAGAAGGTGGAGACTCAAATAATGGTGGAAGAAAGGCCTTTTATAAAGGAATCAGGGATTTCAAGTTTCAAAAAGAGCTTCCAAAAATTATGGTACTTGTTAGCTTTCAGCCCTCATTGCCCCTATCATAAGAATCTTGAAGTGATTAAGGTTAAAGTGAACAAAAATGGATTATATGCATGACAAAGTATAAGTTGGCAATCTCAAGTCCCTTGAATACGAGGGCCACACCTCATGCTACTCAACTTCAGTCACCTGTAAGTTCTTGTCATTGTAAGTATATGCATATCATAGAGAACCGCCAACGGGGTACCCCTTGCACATGGTACAGGAGCTATCACATAACCAAAATGACAAGACAAGCAGACAATGAGCATCTCAGCGATCTTTTTTTACTATATGCATAGCTTTTTATTGAGGATGCTTCATATATAGCTCATTATGGTGATGCTGCAAGTTTCCACCATGATTAGGCATGGCTTAGGCTAGCAGCCTAGGCGTTTCTCTAACACAAAGTACATACTCCATGGACTTACAAGTTCCCTCTTTATTTCACACAGGTGACATCCATAGATAAAAGAGCATGATATCAACTGAGTACAAAGTACAAGTGCAATGTTGAAAACGTTCCCTGTGACAGCACGGTTCTGCTAATTCCAACGTATAAGTGGAAGCATATACAACATAGATGACACAATGGTTAAAGTTTATTAGGGGCAAAGAATATAAAGTGTGCCATCAAGTTCGTGAGGGTTTTAATCACTAAGTTTTCACATAACAAAATATTTTTTAATTGGAAGATAACTGAAAACAAGAATATACTTGGAATGGTGTAACACACCATGCGTAGGAATTTATAGTGGACACTTTGGAATAACTTGGTTTCTTGGGAGTTGGAAGCATGAGTAGAACTTACTCATACAAGTGGAGGCTAGCAAAAGACTGGGAGCAACCAACTAAGAGAGCATAATGGCCATAATCATGCAGAGCAACAAAGCATTACTAATCAAAGCATAGAGTGGTACTACAAGTCAAGGACTAAATGATCATAGAGGCTATGGTGACTCGTTCATAGTCATAACATGGTGTGAGCATGTGCCAAGTCAACCCAAACAAAGCATCAAAGGAGAAAACCATAATACTATGCTTTTGCATGCTAAAACAACGCATAATTTCTTCAAGGCACGACATTCTACAGCAATAATCACTAAGCATAAGGTCAAAACAACACCTAGCATGTCATGCTAAAGTCTAAGTCACGGTCAATGCAAGCTCCTCTTGCACTTACAAGCAAGAACTTACTACTCCTTTCCATCACCAAGCAACTTATTTGCAACAACACAGCAAGAACGGGGGTCCAAACTACTTTATTCAAGCAAACTAAACAACCTAACCAAAGCAAACGAAAACTAAGATGATCCAAGAACAACACAACTGTACATGAAACAATAAAAACGAAGTGTCTAGACAGACATGAGCTTTTTATTGATGAAGAAGGGGATGCCTTGGGCATCCCCAAGCTTTCACGCTTGTACTTCTTGGATATTTCTTGGGGTGACACCAGGTTGGCATCCCCAAGCTTGAGATTTTGTCCATTCTTCATCTCATTACATCATTCTCTCTCTACACCTGAATTTTTTCCTTCATACAAAACTTCACACAATCTTCATTAGCAACATTAGTTTATTCAAAAGATATTAGACCTCTGGCAATGCTTTGGAACATCAAATTTTTTCACTAAAAACACATGCTACTGTAGCAACTCCTTCAAAAAGCTCAATTCACCTAAAGAGAACTCAAAAAGGAATCAATAAGAAGCAAATGCAAATAATGGCAGGAATCTGTCAAAACAGACCAGCAGGTAGAAACCGATTTTTTCGAAAATCTTATGTTGCTCAAATCAAAAAGTGTTGAACTAATGAAAGTTAGATAACATACTGGGGATTTATTCGTAAGTTTGGAGCTCAATCCGAGTGACAGAGACTCCTCACTAATTTTTATGGTGGAGGACGGAAATCTGTTTTGGGACAGAAACTCCCCAAATCTTACTTCCCTCGCATTAGAGGTCATTATTGGCACAAAAATCAAAAAAAAGGATAAGGAGAGGTAATTACAGAAGTAATAACTTCCAAGACTCAAGGAAACTCTTGGGTTATCTCCTAACAAGTACTTTTCTTTAACACCTTTAAGTTAGGCACAAGAAGCAAGAAGAATCAAGTATTTTCAAATAAGGAAGCATTAACATCAAACCTTGCTTTCAAAGGAGGATCAAAAAGCAACTTCTCTCTCCTCATAGGGAAGTGTTCAATACCTTTCTTGAATGTAAAATGATATTTAATGGTGCCTTCTTTCATATTAATGATGGCACCAACTGTTCTAAGAAAGGATCTTCCCAAAGTAATAGGATAAGAAGCATTGTATTCAACATCCAAAACATAGAAATCCACAGGGACATAAGCATTGTTAATCATAATGTGAACATCATTAATAATCCCCATGAGTTTCTTTTTAGCATTATCATTAAGTGGGACATCCAAATAACAATTTTCCAAAGGTGGAAAATCAAGCATTTCATAAATCTTCCTAGGCATAATATAGACACTAGAACCAAGATCACATGAAGCTTTGAGATCAAAGTCATTCACTTGCATATTAATAATGGGTTCCCAAATATCTTCTACTTTCCTAGGAATAGAAGCTTTGTGTTTTAGCTTCTCTTCCTTAATTTTCACAAGAGCATCTGTAATATGTTTAGTGAAAGCAACATGCATATCACTAGCATCAGGACTTCTAGCAAGCTTTTGCAAGAAAAGAATCACTTTAGAAATATTGCAACCATCGATATCAAATTCAAACTTAGCATCACTAGTAGTAGGCTTGATAGTCTTAGGCATAGTAGGAGGAGGAACAAGGACTACTTGTGGTTTAGTGGTGATGGTGCACACACTATTGTTTCTATCAATTTCAGCTTCCCTTCCCACTTAGAATGAAGTTGAGCTAATAGCCTAACATTTTCATCAATAGTAACTTGTATGGCATGAGCAGTAGCAAAGGTATTTTCCATAGTTTCAGGTTTAGCAGCCATTTTATTAATCAAGGAGGACTGAGCTTCAGACAGAGAGGATATATTTTTCTCAACATTTAAAAGCTTTTCCTCTATAGCCTTATTAAAAGTGGTTTGTTTACTAATAAAGTCTTTGAGCATGACTTCAAGTTCAGAGGGGGCACTTCTAGCATTGTTGTAAGAGCTTCCATAGGAATTGCCATTATTAGGAGGATACGTCCTATAATTGTTGTTATCACCAAAATTACTCCTATAAGCATTGTTGTTGAAATTGTTGTTTCTAATGAAGTTCACATCAACTTGCTCTTCTTGAGCAACCAAAGAGGCTAAGAGAACACTATTAGGATCTAGAGGATCTTTGCTATTAACAAGCATAGCCATAATAACATCAATCTTATCACTCAAAGAGGAAGTTTCCTCAACAAAATTTACCCTCTTACCACGTGGAGCTCTCTCAGTGTGCCATTCAGAGTAGTTAACCATCATATTATCTAGGAGTCTAGTTGCAGCACCCAAAGTGATGCTCATAAAGGTACCTCCAGCAGCTAAATCCAATAGGTTTCTTGAGGAGAAGTTCAAACCTGCATAAAAAGTCTAGATAATCATGCAAGTCGTGAGTCCATGAGTGGGACAATTCTTAACCAAAGATTTCATTCTTTCCCAAGCTTGAGAAACATGTCCATTATCAAGTTGTTTAAATTTCATAATGTCACTTCTCATAGATATAATCTTAGCAGGAGGGTAGTACTTTCCAATAAAAGCATCTTTGAACTTAGTCCAAGAATCACTACTATTTTTAGGCAAAGATAGCAACCATTCTTTAGCTTTTCCTCTCAAGGAGAAAGGAAACAACTTGATCTTAATAATATCTCCATCTACATCCTTATACTTTTGCATCTCACAAAGTTCAACAAAGTTATTGAGATGGGCAGCAGCATCATCAAAACTAGCACCAAAAAATTTCTCTCTCATCACAAGATTTAACAAAGCAGGCTTAATTTCATAAAAGGTAGCATCAGGAGAAGGTGGAGCAATAGAGTGCTTAGGAAATCATTGTTGTTGGTGCTAGTGAAGTCACAAAACTTGGTGTTCTCAGCGGAGTTCATTTTGGCAAAGGTGGGCAAGCCAAAAACAGTAGCAGCAGCTAGAGCAGGAACTAAATTTTGTGTTTTTGAATAAAGCAAGCAAACCAAACTAGACTAAGTTTTTTAGGTTTTTTGAAAAGAGGCAAACAAAACCAAGCAAAAGGACAAAAGCAAACTAAAAACAAAGTAAAGAGAAAGGAAGTGAAGGACTCCCCTTGTGAAGACGTCCTTTGACTCCCCGACAATGGCGCCAGAAAACTTGTTGATGACTCCTTGATGGCGCCAGAGAACTTGGCGCTTGATGTGGAGTCTGTGGGAACCCCAAGAGCAAGGTGTGAAGCAGTACAACAGCAAGTCTTCCCTTAGTAAGAAACCAAGGTTATCGAACCAGTAGGAGGAAGGAAACGTCACACAGGTGTTGCAAGCAATGCGGAGAACTGCACAACACAAACTCAAGACTTTGCCCCAACTAACAGTGAGGTTGTCAATCTCACCGGTTTCTGTAACAAAGGATTAAACGTATGGTGTGGGAGGTAATGGTTTGCAGCAAGTAAACAAGTAATAGTGGAAGATGTATCAATGGTAAAGATTGGACCAGGGTCCATAGTTCACTAGAGGTGCTCTCCTTAGATAAACAACATGGCATGAAGGGTAAACAATTTAAAGCAGGGCAATTGACAGGAACTGAGCAAGGCATAACAATGCAATACCAGACAAAAAGATCCTATGAGATTCGATTGGACAATACAACAATATACATAGACCGCCATCCAACTGCATCTATGACTAGAAGTCCACCTTCAGGTTATCATCCGAACCCCCTCTAGTATTAAGTTGCAAGCAATAGACAACTGCTTTAACCAAAGTGTGTAAGGTAAACAATCCACTTGTTCCATGAACAAGAGACCGTTGTTTTCTCCCTAGTAGCAACAACACATCTACAACCGAAGAGATTTCTGTCACTTCCCTTGGAAACTAGAGGCATGAACCCACTATCGAGCATAAATACCCCCTCTTGGAGTCACTAGCAACTACTGGGCCAATATAGCTACTAACAACGGAGAACATGCAAGATCACAAACAACACAGACATGCTAGATTCATGAAGACAAAACCATTAATCAATCTGACATAGTAATCTCAATATCCATCGGATCCCCGCAAAAACAACATGCATGATTACAAATAGATTAGACCTTGATCATGAATGGAGCTCACAAGATCTATACATGAAAGCACAAGGAGGAGATACAACCATCTAGCTACTAAATGGACCCGTAGTCCAAGGTGGAACTACTCACGCTTCATACCGGAGAGAAGGCCTCCGGGATGATTTCCCCTCCGGCAGGGTGCCGGGAAGAACTTTAGATCCCCCCGATCTAGGGACGACCGTGGCGGCGGATACAGAAGGTTTTGTGGAGTTTTGATCGGGTACTTTAGGTTTCTGCATCGGGGGCTTCATATAGGCGAAAAGGCGAGGTCGGGAGGCGACCAGGGGGGCTACACCCTACCTAGGCGCGGGGCAGGGCCCACCCGCTCCTAGGGGAGGTTTGGCCGCCCTGGCTCGCGTCTCCGTCTCGTCTTCTGGATTCGTGTCCCCCACGGTAAAATATTGACTTTGGCTTTTTTCCCGTCCAATTCCGAGAATATTGATTTTATGCCTTTCTGGAACCAAAAACAGAAGAAAACAGGCAACTAGCATTGTGGCAACTTGTTAATAGGTTAGTTCTAGAAAAGATATAAAAACACCTCAAAGTGTAGACAAAGCAAAGCAAAGTAGATACTAAACAAGCATGTAGCATGAAACATCATAGATACGTTTTGACATATTAGCGTCATGCTGCCACCACCGTTACCGTGCGATTCCGGCCTCCACTGGCCTCACCGGTCGCCGCCGTGGAGCGTGACGAGGTTGTCGAGGCTGCTGATACGTCAGAAACGTATCTATAATTTTGGATGCTCCATGATTGTTTTGTATCTACTTTGCTTTGCTTTTTCTATACTTTGAGGTGTTTTTATATATTTTATGGAACTAACCTATTGACAAGTTGCCATAGTGATTACTGTTTCTTTTAATTCGAAAAAAAAATCAATATTCTTGGAATTGGACGGGACAAAAGCCAAAGTTATTATTTTTCCCGGAGCAACATGGAACCACGAAACCGAGCCGGAGGGGGGGCCACAGGGTGTCCGCACCCCCTAGGTGCAGGAAAGCCTTGGAGGCGCCTGGAAGGGGTGTGGGCCCCTGGACCCCCACCGACCTTGACTCCTGCGCCTATAAGAAGCCTCCGACCCAAAAACCCTAGGGCATCCAGAAGAAATCCACGAAAACCTTTGTAGCGCCGCCGCCACCGAAGGGGATATTCGGGGGGACAGAAAGTCTCTATTCTGGCACCCTGTCGGGACGGGAAGTGCCCCCGGAGCCATCTCCGTCGATCTCCACCACCATCTCCATCTATTTTGCTGATTCCCATGATGAGGAGGGAGTAGTTCTTACTCGAGGCTAAGGGCTCTACCGGTAGCTATGTGTTCATCTCTCTCTATGCATGATTTTGTTGTGGTCATGAGCTTTGAATTAAGTAGATCTACCTTGCTACTCAAGTGCTTCAATAGATCTCTGCTCTCCCCATGTGTGTGAAAGTGACAGCGTGCACGCCATGATGGCACTTAGGCTTGAGTCTACATAAATACTCTTTGTGCTTTAATAGATCTATGCTTTTCCCCATGTGTGTGAAAGTGACAGCGTGCATACCGTGTGTGGCACTTTGGCTAGATTGAATATTTGTTATGAGTTATATTTGGATTTGGGTGTCTCTATAAAATTGTGGTGTTTGTTGGAACCATCTAGCGCTCAAGGTGACAGTGTGGGGTTATCTAGATTGGGGAATGCGGACTTTAAGGAGTGTTGTTATAGCCCTGCCGATGATTAGAGTGTCCAACCGGAGAGTAGTTAAGAGTAGTATCATGAAGAGAGGATATTTATATGAGAGAGTATTCAATAGTGAAAGTATGATCCCTAGGCCTTGTTTCTAAACATCGAAACACCGTTTGCATCTAGATCTATTGCATGTTTGCTTGCTTTAGTCTTTACCCCACCGTCAAGCTCTTTTCTGGCACCGTTACCACTTGTATTTCACTATCTCTTCGCCGAACTAGTGCACCTATATTGGGTGTGTTGGGGACACAAGAGACTTCTTGTATCTTGATTGCAGGGTTTCTTGAGAGGGGATACCTTTGACCACTTCCTCCCTGAGTTCGATAAACCTTGGGTAATACACTTAAGGGAAACTTGCTGCTGTTCTACAAACCTCTGCACTTGGAGGCCCAACAACTGTCTACAAGAATAGAAGTGCGTAGACATCAAGTTCTTTTCTGGCGTCGTTGCTGGGGAGGTAAGGTAAAAGGTACTCACATCCTCCGGTGTGAGTTCTCGAAGTTATTTCCTTTAGATTCTGCAATTTTGTCTTTTTGTTTCTTGTTTTCACTAGTTAGGCTTAATGGAAAACAAAAACAAAATTAGAGATCTTTATAGCATTTATGTGACACCCCCGGGATTAGGGCTAGACAAATCCCAGACCACTGTCTGAACATAAGTCTAACCAAAATCTTGAAAGCATACAGAGAGAGAACTGATAACACAACAACGACCTTACGACACAAAAATTATTACAGCAAGCTCATAACTGACCAAAGAACCAAAATATTACAAGCAGAGGTCACTGACCACAAACATCAAACAACAGAAGGCAAATTATGCTATTAAGTATAGAAAACTTAACAAACGGCTTAAGAGGCCTGAAGCATAACGATGACGTCCAATCCATAGATCCCAGAGTGCTGACTGGGAACTCCAAACTACTCGTCGATGTCGATGCTATAGGATTCATCTTCAATGGTCAGACTTACTCTGCTGCAAAAGTATCAACAAAGCAAGGGTGAGTAGAGGGTGTACTCCGCAAGACTTATGGATGGTGGAGTTATTTTGCATAAAGCCATCTTTGTTTTGTAAAACAAGAGGGAGAAGAATCTCGACTAAACGGAATATTTTAAAAGGGGATAAGATAGCAACATCTCCAACTTTGATCATCTCTTGATATCCACCGAATCATCATCAGCTGAACCTATCTAGGATCACCCCCTCGATTCCTGAGGAAGCATCCTTAAGCACACATTACTTAACTTACCAAGTTTTACGATTAGGTTCAAGTTCTCTATGATCTTCACGTCTGTTCCCAAGTTCGTCCATAACAGCGGACGCGGCTTTTCGAAAAGATTAATAACCCTGCAGGGGTGTACAACTTTACCCACACGTACTAACCTTCTCTTAATGCCACTAGATAAGCCCTCTTCCTTGGAAGGCCGACAGAGGGTGGTTAGACATGACCTTTACCTTACTTTTGCCGAGACCATGAGTCACGCACTAGGGAGATTCCGCCGTAACGGGTCGAGTCACGAAGTCGGTCCCTAATGATGTGAACAGGGTTTGAGATTACGGACGCCGGGCATCTCCCATTCCCTGCCACGCTTACCTACCTGTATGAATGCACCTCCTTCGAGAAGAACCAGAATGCATATGTCGAATGGAACGCCCGAACTATGTGACTCATGGAATCTACTCGGCAAGTTAGTTGGTCGAGGGGGTTTCCAGGCCCCCATGTGGCTGTACGCTCGTCTTGGTTCAAGAGGAAAGAACATCGGGTCCTAAGGGTGGCAAGTATGGGACTACAAAAACCACAACCCACGTGGCCTCCCATACAAGCCTTAGCATGTTTATTAACCATCTCTGATCATACCACGTCATCCTGTCAAACTAGGTTCATTCACAACTCTGATTCATCAACCAGATGGATAAGTGGTAACAGCTAAGCATGGCTAAGCACAACAGATGTAATAGCTCTAGCAACGCTTCACAAGCTCAAACCCTAGTTATGCTAGGAGAAGTGGATCAGGGAATTTAGGCTAAAAGAGAACATGCATCAGATATGATTACTCTATCTATCGATAAAAGACTTTAGAATCGTATGCGCATGGAAAGAATGAAATACTTTGAAAGCATAGGGTTCATATGTATGTGTGGGGCTTCGCTTGCCTTTGCCAGTTGATATCCAGAAAGCAGAGCTTCGGACGCCTGGTACTTGACTTGATTACATTTGATCAAGTATTGATCTTCGAGCTTCAACGGTGTTGATCTCGATCTTCAGTCTTGGACTTGATCTCGATTCCGATATCGTATTTTACCGGAGAAGAACCAAATACCGGAAAGAAAGGAAACAATCAACACATGGCATCGATGCAATGCTCAATCGAGGATGATGATATGACAAGTTAAAGTGCATTGAAATAAACCCCTAAGGCATGCTTGATCATTTTAATCGGGGTCCGAACCCTAATTCGGAGAAACCCCGGAAGCATATGAGAGGGGTTGTTTTGTTGTTCTAATTAAACTTGCAATTGAAGTTTCTTATCAATGCATGATTATAATTTAATTAGGTAGAATTCATTTTTTTTGAACATTTTGATATATTATTGGTATTTTTCTGATTTAAAATAAATTAGTTATGAATTTATCAAATTTTAGTTCATTTTAAATAATTTTTAGAATATTATAAAAATAATTTGCATTTTGAAATTACTTAAACATTTTTATTAATCAGAAACATTTTTGATACTATTTTTATTACTCACAGGGTGGACCCACCTGTCAGCATTTATCAATTACTGAAATGAATTACAGAAATTAATAAAAGAGAAAGAAAAGATTTATTGCATAGACATGACACCATGATGACGTCAGCCAGGATTAACCCTTGCAGATCATGGATGGATGGATCGATCCAGAGCTCGCGGGGAGGCGTGGTTGGGGGCGTTGGGAAGAGGGCGTTGAGCGAAGTCGAATGGTGGTGGCGCCGCCCTCGAATGGTCGTTGGAGCTTGGCCGGCGACGACAAACGGCGGCGGTGCTCACAGATGCTCATGGGGAAGAAGAACCAGAGGGTGTGGGAGGAAGGGGAGAGCACTGGGAGCTGCGGGAGCTCACCATGAACACGGCAGTGAGGTCAGCGAGTCCGGGGAAGGTCTAGAACGGCAGGAATCGAGGATGGACGAGGCGGCCAAAGTCGGGGAAGGCGTGGTCAATGGCAACATTCTGTAGCGCTCGCAGCCAATTCCTTCGGGGAGAAGCGTCTGGGCGACGAGGCGGATCTTCCTGCATGCTTGGCTGACCTTGGGGCGGCCGGAGACGGCGGGGAGAAGCGGCAGCCGGGGCTAGGGTTTCGGCTGGGAGGGGAAAAGCTGCGAGAATTCACGAGGAGGGGTGAAATGGGTATAGGGAGAGAGAGTAGATCATGGTGGTTCTCGTGGCGTTCTTATCCGGGTGAGGCGAGCACAGCGGCGGCACGATCGTGGCGGCGAGGCGACGGACGGCGTCGGCGCATCCACGCAGAAGCTTGAGCGCGTGAGGAAGACAACACGAAGCGGTATGTGGGCTTGGGCCACGCGTGAGCGAAAGCCCGGGAATGTTTTAGTTGTGAGCTTCGGCCGCTGTACCGCACGGGTGCCTTCCCGAGAAAGGAAGGAGAGGGGGAGAGGGTGAGCTAGGACGGCCTGCTACGGCTTGCTGGCTCTGTTTTATTTGCAAAAATTGTTTTTCCATTTATATTTCTGTTTTTTCTTTTGTAGTTTCAAATACCAAACTATTATGGACATTTCAAAAATGCCACTGAGTTTTATAAGGATTTAAAATACTATGGGGCCCTCATAACCAATCGGGCTCCACATTTTGTTAGGTTTTTTTCAAAAATATTTAAAACCTTTTGAATATGTTTCAATATAGAGAGGGGAAGATAGGGTTTAGGGCTTTTGAGATCCTTTTTATTTCATGCATGCATTTAAATAATGATGATGCTTATGAATGCACAAACAAATCCTAGCTAGTATTTAATAAAACTAGGGTTGTTACAATTCTATCCCCCTTAAAAGAATCTTGACCCGAGATTCCTAGGTAGAAAGATAGAAGAAATAGGGTTACACTAAATTTCAACGATCTTCTCAAAGAGGTTGATCCATGCCACCATGACGAGTGGATGAAGCGCTTCGTCATCTTCAAAGTGGCTGCTTGTACTAAGGAAGAGAGGGAATGACACGGAACCATGAACTGAGTATCTCATGGTCAACTCATGGATAGATCTTTCACGAACATCTCTAAAGCCAACGACATGAAACACTTCAAGGTAACGGAGGAAAAAAAGGACAAGGTTTCAAGGTGATAGATAATTGGTCTTCATAAGGATTGAGACCAGGGGAATTACAGAAGAGTTTTGACTTCTGAGGGAAGAAGGCTTCCAACAGAAGGAACATGACCACAGACTTCAAAAGGTAAACCTCTACTAAACAACTTAAGTAGAGTTTCACAGGTGGAGAAGATAGATACCAGCAAAACCAAGTTGTTGAACTACTTTTGACATAGAAGGGTCACTCTTTCATTCAACAGAATGCTAAGAAAGAAAGGTGTTTTGGTGGAGAGGACTCGCAAGAATCACAAGGAACATATAACAAGAGAACCTATTGATTACCAAAATCATGGTCGCTCTTCGAACATGTTCTAAGAAAGCGAGAAGGAAACTCTTTATTCATCCAGGATTATCAAAGTCTTTGCTAATGATCTTGATATCACTTTACACCTCCAAGATGAATAGTTTAGAAGATTCCTGATAACACATGAAGAAAGAAACTTCATTCTCGGACTCCAAGTACTTGGCATAACAAGACGCTTTCCATAATAAAAGAATCTGGAGGATCAACCGAGAGACATTTAGCAACACTACTTTAAATGTTCTCCTTGATGTTCGTAACACCGTTAGTAGGCTATTGACAAGACTTTAACCAGTCATCAAGTAAAGGTCGGACTTCGGATCCAAAGGAAGCCATCAGATCAACTCCTATAATAAAATATAGAAGAAGCCTCACAAGGAATGGTTGTTATTGTTGATTCAAGATAAGGTGACAATTGGTCTTCCGGCTAATTGTGACAACCATTACTTCAATATTGCCAGATGTATAGAGAGACCTATGTCAAAACCTTGAGGAACACCAATCATTATTACTGCTTGAGATTCAGCTTTGATTAAGTGGAGAGATACTTCAGACTCAGCATGTCCGAATAAAAAGTTTGCAACATTTACACAAAGGTAAAGTTACTAGATTCTCAAGACACGAACTTCAATGTCAAGCTCCAAACGATGAGCTAGATTGCGAAACCCATGTCATACCAAGTTATCAAAAGATAATTGCACCTACATGAATTGTTTGCAACGAAACACAACAGAATCCTTGTTAGGAAACATTTAGGAGGATATCGAAGTTTGTTGGACTTCTTATCTTCCGTGAACAAATCAATCAGTGGCTTAAGATGCTTGTAGAATCTTCTCGAAATGTGAAGGTATCAACCTACCATATCAAGAATGCTTTGCACATGCGTGACTAACTTGAAATGATTCCTGAAGAAACAAAGATAACTCTACTCAAATCCATGGCAACATCTTTCAACATTTGCACATGAACCAGAGAAGGTTACTTCTAACATCCAGAACACATAATTCGAGATAACACAAAGATGGTTCTCAAAAGTTCCCAACATTAATACCAAATGTTCCATATGAATATCATATAACATGGAGAAGATAAGGATGTCATCTATGGGCTCAATAACAAACTTATCAAGACACTCCATTAATATGGACTCATATGTTATATGAACAAGGCATAAACATTGGTCAGACTAGAGGACATGAAGATGTACTTATGTGAAAAATCACAAGTGGATACACCGACAAGATAGTCCTTGGAACTAAGTTTGATTTGACGATAACCCAAATCAAATCGAAGGTAGGGAAGATAACATATCCACAAAGGATATACTATATTGCTTCAACTCGAACAAAACTAAACATCCCTTTAAGGAGGAACAAAATTGAATAGAACTTTTGTCTTACAACTCTCCAAGTTGTTGTTTAAGCTCAACCAACTAGTTCAGGGGTATCCAGTACGGATCCTTGGAGAAAGGAGCGGTTTAAAGAAACAACTTACTCAAGAACCTGGCAACATGGCACTACTTCTAGTAGACATCTAGAATATCACGAACCACCGATATGTCATTTGGCTCGAGAGGAAACTTGCTTGGTAAGGCAAGAAGACATAGTCTCAGAGTTTCGGCACAAGCCTAACTCTTTGACCAAAGAGAATGCACCAGAATAGCATACTTGGTAGCACAATCATCCTTTGCTTAGTGATTAGATAGCTAATCAAGCTAAGAATGACACAATGTCCTTAGAGTTCAAAGCAATAACAATTGCTAATAATCTCAGTTGACCACATTATTACGCACACGCAACATTTTTGAGCGCGAACAACTCAGGGGAAGGTGAGTAAAAATGTGTAGATCTTCACTTCATTAAGAGGTCATGGAACTCAGCACGACATCTTAGTATAAAAGAGTGTGATACTTTAAGGTGGAACAGAACATAAGCTAATCAAAGCTTTTTGATCTGAAGATTACAACACTTTGACCTGATCTTAGAAATGACGAGGTACTGGAGTTTGTTTCTCCCGACATCCCGAAATGGTTTGTTATGACGAACCACAAGAGTGAATTGCATCGGAAGACACCAATGCACATTTACTACTTGGCTACGAACTGGTAGACAAAGGTCGGAAAGCAGCAAGGGAAAAAGGAACATGCTCGGAATAGAATCCCAAGATGTGGGTGCACAAGTCAACAATCTTCCGAAAACAAATGCAGAGAAGAGGAGGTGTGGCAGAGTCATGAGTACATATGCGAGACTCACGAGGAGCACTCTTGTCGTGATCTATTTGGTTCTATCAAGGAACATCTGCCTTAACATGTGGTAGGGGAAGTCCTTTATCGTCCCTATTCAATAGAGACAATATCCACAAGCTTGAAGGCTATACTAGAAGGTACTAGCCATTCTGAGGTAATGTATAAACATTAACCACAGGGGTCAACAAACTGTATCTTGGGTTAAAGGTCAGTTTCAGGTACATGATTCACAAAACCAGAATCTGGCACAATCGGGGATCTTAGTTTCAAGTCCAAGGGTTAAAACCAAAGAAAGGAGTAACTACTACTTGAGTGACAAAGCGTACACTGCAAGATAGTGATCATGAGGTAGCTTCCAAGAGAAGATACAACTTCTGAAGTACCCGAACAGATAAAAATGAGGCACACAAGGTGAAAGGGAAACTTCGAGGCCTAGAACAGAACAATATGGAACCATCAACATGATGTTGTGGACCCATCAAATAGAGAGATTATGATAGACAGAAATCTCTGAAACGAATAGGATCAAAGGGAACAAGGAGCACACACAGACAACTCTAGAGAACTCAACACTAGGTCAAATGCTTGAGAACCGGCATGCCTGAAGGGGCACCTAAGCTTTGAAGGAAGAAGAGATAGCAAAACTTTTCCAAATCAACACAAGGTAAGATGACCCAGAATTAGAGCAAAACTGGATAAGGAGGAAAGAAGCTTACCAGAGTTTTTACACATAATTTTCATCTTTGAAAATAGTTTTTCACAAGCACTAGACTCAACATCGACCAATAGAAAGGGTTTCCTACAGTCCGTACTGCTCGGATACCAAAACCTGTGACACCCCCGGGATTAGGGCTAGACAAATCCTAGACCACTGTCTGAACATAAGTATAACCTAAATCTCGAAAGCATACAGAGAGAGAATTGATAACACAACAGCGACCTTATGACACAAAAATTATTACAGCAAGCTCATAACTGAGCAAAGAACCAAAATATTACAAGCAGAGGTCACTGACCACAAACATCAAACAACGGAAGGCAAATTATGCTATTAAGTATAGCAAACTTAACAAATGGATTAAGAGGCCTGAAGCATAACGATGACGTCCAATCCATAGATCCCAGAGTGCTGACTGGGAACTCCAAACTACTCGTCGATGTCGATGCTATAGGATTCATCTTCAATGGTCAGACTTACTCTGCTGCAAAAGTATCAACAAAGCAAGGGTGAGTAGAGGGTGTACTCCGCAAGACTTATGGATGGTGGAGTTATTTTGCATAAAGCCATCTTTGTTTTGTAAAACAAGAGGGAGAAGAATCTCGACTAAACGGAATATTTTAAAAGGGGATAAGATAGCAACATCTCCAACTTTGATCATCTCTTGATATCCACCGAATCATCATCAGCTGAACCTATCTAGGATCACCCCCTCGATTCCTGAGGAAGCATCCTTAAGCACACATTACTTAACTTACCAAGTTTTACGATTAGGTTCAAGTTCTCTATGATCTTCACGTCCGTTCCCAAGTTCGTCCATAACCGCGAACGCGGCTTTTCGAAAAGATTAATAACCCTGTAGGGGTGTACAACTTTACCCACACGTACTAACCTTCTCTTAATGCCACTAGATAAGCCCTCTTCGTTGGAAGGCCGACAGAGGGTGGTTAGACACGACCTTTACCTTGCTTTCGCAGAGACCATGAGTCACGCACTAGGGAGATGCCGCCATAATGGGTCGAGTCCCGAAGTCGGTCACTAATGATGTGAATAGGGTTTGAGATTACGGATGCCGGGCATCTCCCATTCCCTACCACACTTACCTACCTGTATGAATGCACCTCCTTCGAGAAGAGCCAGAATGTATATGTCGAATGGAACGCCCGAACTATGTGACTCATGGAATCTACTCGGCAAGTTAGTTGGTGGAGGGGGTTTCCAGGCCCCCGTGTGGCTGTACGCTCGTCTTGGTTCAAGAGGCAAGAACATCGGGTCCTATGGGTGGCAAGTATGGGACTACAAAAACCACAACCCACATGGCCTCCCATACAAGCCTTATCATGTTTATTAATAACCCACATGGCCTCCCATACAAGCCACATGACACTACTAGAAGAATAGCACCACAACTTAAATACTAAACCATTGAATAATAACTCATCACAGATTCACTACTAACAACATGACTTCTCCCATGTCCTCAAGAACTAAATGAACTACTCACAAGACATCATATGGATCAAGATCAAAGATGATACGATAATGGATAACAATCTGAACATAAACAATAATCCAATGGTTCCACTCACAAACATCAACTACAATAGTAATCAACACCGAGAAAGTTTCCCCTAAGAACTAAAGCAATATCCAACACAATTGTTACAGCGGGACGGAGTGGTGGTGCTGGTGGAGATGATGGTGTGGATGATGATGATGATCACGATGAAGCCTATCTTGATGACGGTGTTGATGGCGATGGTCTCCCCTCTCCGGGAAGGAATTCCCCCAACAGAAATCTATCTACCAGAGAGATCTTTCTCTCTCAGTGTTTTCCACCCCTAGAGGCGGCAGAAATCTATTTGTGGTCGCCCCCCTGGTGTTAGGGTTTCAAAGGGAAGATATAGGCGAAGGGGCGGAGTCAGAGGCCGGGCAGGTGGGCCACACCTTCCCTAGGCGCGGGGTCAGGTGGGCCCGCGCCTAGGGGAGTGGGCCCCCTGAGGCCCATCTCCGTCCCTCCTTGTGGCTTCCTTCGTCTTCTGGTAAAATAATATGTTTCCATATTTTTCTGATCTTCGCGAAATTGCACCGAAACGCCTTCTTTTCCGTCAGAATCCAGACTCCGGCAGTCCATCCTCCAAGAATCATCCAACATGCATAAACAGATGAAAATCCATAAGTAATACCTCATAATAAGACAAATATCAATGAATATAGGTAAATTATGATATAGAATGGTGATGCAAATTGGGCGTATCAACTCCCCCAAGCTTATACTTCGCTTGTCCCGAAGGGAATACTGAGCTTAGTAAACATGTCCACAGGTTTATGGAGTGAAGTATCGATAAAAGAATACGAACAAGAAGCATAACACTTACCATTGCACAACTCATAGAAGAAAGAAACTTACCATTATATAACTTAGCTTGTAACCAAGTACAGCAGTCATAATAGGGATGCATAAAGATAAATCATAATTGGAATTGGAAAACTTGTTCTTGGTTAGAGAACACCTGGCAAAGAGTTCAATAAATTTTTTTGTAGAAGTTTCAAAACAGGAACACTCTTTGCTCAAAAAGGTCTTTCACAAGTGAATGCTGACGAGGTTTAATCTCGTCAATGCCCATTGTTATGGACTTGGGTTTTGGAGAAGATGGGGATGCTGGACATCGTGGCACGGTTAACAGACAAGCAACCAGGGGACACGAGATTTACCCAGGTTCAGGCCCCCGGAGGGAAAACCCTACTCCCTTATGCGCTCTTGATTACTGGCCGGAACCGAAGGTTCTGAGGTCTAGATTCGATCTGGCATGGATGCGTGTGCGAAAGTATGAGTCGAGAGATCTAGGACGTGCCCTCCTGGCCTTTATATAGACTTAGGCAGGTCCCGGGCATAGTCCTAGTCGGTTACAAGTTCTAGGGTTTTACCCCTTTGAATTTCCTATCTCCGCTAGTCCTGCTCTCCAAGGATCCGAAGGTGTCATGGGCCTTGGCCACCCGAAAATCTTCATGGGCCAGCGTATATCTGCTGTGGGCCTTCCTTGGGCTGGACCAGATATGCTGAAGTCATGTACCCGTAGGGTATAACCATGTCGATAGCCCCGGTGATCGGTCGAATCGTAGATTGGTGAGACTCTTCCATTATTCGGGTGCAACTATGTTTTAATAGTATATGGCGTAGGGATTGTTGATGCGTGTGCACGACTCACCGACGGATCGAGTCGATTAAGCATCTTAGGGCGAAGCGACACGATCTTCTTGAGTTCGGGTCCCTCAACCGGACTGGAACATATCTTTGGTGTAATTCGACTCGGCCACGGAGGACTTACGAGTGGAATTCGGTGATTTTAATTGGTGTACCATGGCGTCGTCGGGATTTTTCATCGTACTGCTGACGGCTTCATACTAGCAGGCCTTGATGCAGTGCGTTGCGAGGCCATCGGATGATATCATAGGTCTTATCTTTGTGTCGAAGACACGGCATCGAATGTTAAATCACCGCGGAGGTGCTTCGGGTGTCCAAGGAGATTGTCGCTCACTTAGCGTTTTGTTGGGGAAAAGTTGCCAAAAAAGTTTTTGCGTGCTGATCCGGAAGATCGCAGTCGAAGATTTCATAGGGTCGCGGCCGGTATCCTATGGGAGTAGCCCCAAGTGTCATTGCCGAGTCGTAGACTTGAGCGGAGACTTTATTTCAAGCATTGTTTCAGTTGTTAAGTCCGCGGGACTCGAAAATTTTCGGATGCTTAAATCCATCTTCCCTATGGGAGTAGCCCCGAGTCCGTAGTGGAGTCGTGGACTCGACGTGGGACTCAAAAAGTAATTTGTCCTTATTTGTACGTCGGGTGCGGCGGCCGGTATCGATAGGAGTAACCCAGTATTTAATCGAATCGTAGATTCAAGTGAGTACTCTTAGTCAGGCGAGAAGTTGGTGCTAGTATAGCTTTTTATGACGTCGATCTTGACGATCGATGACCTCAGCGTCGCTACGCCAGAATATGACTTTTGGACGGGCGTGGGTCCCACTTCACGACTTTGAATTGACTGGTCACGCGCAGCGGCATGGAGATGATTCTGGCGTCTCCTCGATTTCGCGCATAGTGGGACGGCGTGGTAACGACGGTTCGTTGTGATCTTGACACGTATGCGGCCAGATCTACCGTTGGCGTTAGGTCTTCTCGATGGGCGCCAGCGTCGTCGTCTTATTTGTTATAATCCTTGGTGAAATCGTGGTTTGTTTTTCACCGCACCAGTTCATCTGTTCATTGCCTCCTTGTTCTTGAGCTTATTCTTGCTGCGCGCTGAGAGTTTTCTCCACATTTCCTTCGTTCTTTCTTCGTTGGCAACGCCACCACCGCCGTAGCGCCATGGGAAGCGAAGAAGTCTTCATCTGCGGTTGGGACCAGCGCTGCCGGAGGCAAGAAGTGCACCACCGCTACTCGTCATCACCGATGGTGGCTGGTGGCGATCGAGAGTGCGGGAAGCGATCTCCATAAACTGCGTGGCGGGGCTTGATCCCGCAAGATCTGACGGCCGTGAGACTCCCGGCAATGAGGTAATCCCGTCCCCATCCGGGTACGGGTTATGTTTGTTGCCTTCGTGATTCGCGGGTTTTCTTTTCGGTCCACGACTTCCTTCGTGGACTTCTCTTCTTCTATGGGGTTCAACTCCATCATCATCAACTCTCTTCTCCACATTGCGTGTTTTATTACTCTTTGCAGTGTTGGCTTGGCATTGAGTCATTTTGGCCTCTTCGAAGCTTTATTCCGTGAAGAGGCAATCTGGTCGGATGGTGTGTATCCCATTGGGGTTTCATCATCTCCCTCAATCCCAATTTTCAATTCTTCTCCTTTTCCATGTCGAATCTGTCGATCTTGGCGGAGGCGATGGTTTTATATCCGCGACTCCGTTTTGCCTGGGCAAGATTTTGGTCTTGTTCCCTTTGACCCTTCTCAAAAGATTGAGAAGAAAAGGTCTTGGAAGAACCAAAGCCTAGACGGTGAGGTGGCGGAGATAGAGGCCCTTTACCGTCGGGTGGAGGAGCTCCAACTGATTCCTGAGAAGGAGGTGAACGGCGTGGACATCATTCGGACGTTTCTTGAGCGTCGGGTGCAGCCTCTCCAAGCGAGGGCGGACCCGATGTTTCTTTATTCTGGGCGCCGTGATCCGACGAGGGTTTCGAGTGAGAAAATCTCCGAGGGGAATCTTGACATGGATCTTCGCGTGCTGCTGAAGTTCAAGGCCGGAGAAGAAATCCCGGGGAAGTCGCTGACTCCTCCTTTTTCTTCGACGTTGGTCATGCCGAAGGTGTAGATTTGTGCATGTAGTGCTTCCTCCTTTTTTTGTTGAGTGTGTGTTTGCTTCCTTTCTTTGCTAACAAAGTTCCTTCTCATCTTGTAGAGCTTCAAAGTGCCGGGCATGGTACCACCATTGCCCGAAAGGTATCCGAATGCCCCGGATAATGAAGTGGTTGATTCCGTGTCCGAGCTTCCTTCGGCGCGATCTCCGACAGAGGATGCTGACGAGTCGAGTGAGGACCATACGCACAAGCGATCACGGAGCTCGAGCGAGTCTTCGGATGCCTCAACTCCTCCGACTCCCAGAAATCCTCTAGGCCTTGAGCATCATAGTGATGGTCATGGAGGTTCTTCCTCTCCCCTTCCTGCCATTCCTGTGCGAGCTGTTGCTCCGCACCCGCCAGCAAAGCGGAAGAAGGAAGAAAAGAAGGAGGAGAAGAAGGAAGAGAAGAAAGAGGAGAAGAGGGCCCGAAGGGCTTCTCCTATCTTCGACCTGAGTGCATTGGGCTCGTAAGTTTTCTTGTTGTACTATTGTCCTTTTCCCTTCATGATTTTCTTGCACTTGTGCTGATTGATTTGTATGTAGGCAATCCTCCGACTGCTCTAGTGATGGTGCGGGGGAGATGATGGGGGAGTCAAACATTGCGTCGCCTCCTCCTCAGACAGTGGCGACTTCGGGTGGCGCTGCTCCAGCTCCTCCTGTGCGGGAGGGGTTGGTGGTTGCGCCTCAGAATTTCGCAGGCGGGCCTTCGGGGTCGCCATCGGAGCACGTAAGTTTTCTGCTTTATGTCACGGGGGGAGCCCCCGAGTGTCTTCGTGTGCTGATGTTGTTTTTGCTTCTTTGTGTTGGGCGTAGCCCCCAAGTCCTGTTCTTACTGCTATTGCCTTTTTCCTGCAGCCTTTTGTCCAAGAAGCCAAGCGGCTAGTGGAGGAACGCCTGACGCTGGAGGCGAAACTGCGGCAGCTTCAAGGTATTCGTCTGCCTTTTAGTACCTCTCCTATTTATCCTGTCATGTCCCTTGACAGAGCATAACGACTCTCTTCGTGAGGTCGACGCTCTGAAAAAGAGCCTTGGCCAATCGGAGCAGAAGGCCGAAGCTGTCATTGGCACGAAAGAGCGCCTTGAGCTAGAGCTGTCGAAGGAAGCCGAAGCGAAGGAGCGTCTGCAGCAGGAGGCTGCAGATCGTGAGGAGCAGCTGGCCACCGTTGCGGCTGCTCGTGAAAGAGGGGTGGCGTCGAAGCTCATGGCTGCTGCCAAGGCTATTTCGGGTGAGTGCTGGATTTTTTGCACTTGTTTCTTTTTCGGTGGGTCTTCTTCTATGCTACCTTTCTTCATGCTTTTCTTCATTTTTGTCTCAGATGCATGAGCGCCGAGTTCGACCATGATGCTCTGGAGCACGGGAGTGCTCTAGATGATGCCACTGTGGCGGTCGAAGACCGCTGCGGCACCGTCGTCAACTCCCTTGCCAAGGCGAAGGAGGTCCTTGGTCGCTTCTACCAGGAGCTCTTCCCGAAGGGCGCAACCCTTGAAGATGTGGATGCCCTGGCAGAGGCTCTGTCAAAGCGCTGCGTACCTGCGCAGCAGCGAAGGGCATCGGCGCGTCCGTCGGGCTGGCGATGGCCATGGCGGCTGGGGCGGAGCTGGACTTGCCCCAGATCACCTCTCGGATGCTGACGGCTGCAGATGGATCAGAGGTAGCCTTCGCTGCCTACTCCGCTCGCTGCAGACGATATGGGCCCAAGCTCATTGACTTCTTTGTCATGCGAGTACGCATTAAATGGCGGCGAGGCCAAGGCTAGGCAGTCTGGCTCTGAGGCGACTCAGTGTCCTGCGCCTTAGGCATAGTAGATGTAGGGTAGTATGTAGTTTACTTTTGTTGTAAATATCTTTTGTAGCACTATCCTTGTGCCCTTGATGCTGTATTTAATGAATTCCTCCGAGTTTAGCTCTATCCTTGGCTGAATGTCAGTGTGCCTTCTTTTTTCTGCTGCTATAGGTTCCTTCGGGTGCTGACCTGGTTGACACTTCATCCGCAAAGCCCTTGCGACCATCATTGGATGATTCCTCGCAGCTCGTTTTCCTTCGAGATCGCGTGCGCAGTTTGGAGAGGGAACTGCTCGGGTTGCATGGCCGTGCCGACGTGTGGAGGTCCAAAGCGGATCGTGGTGCAGCCAGAGAGGAGTACTTGATGGCGGAGCTCGGTCGGCTATCCGAGCAACTGCAATGTAAGTTGGTCCTTGTTTCGGGTTGTAGTTCAGTTCTTCGAGTGAGCCTGCTGGCCTTATTCTTGTCTTATGCGGTTGTCGCAGGTGCGAATCTTGCTCCGAGGGAGGAAAAAGAGCGTGTCGCTGTTCGGGTCAACTGCTTGACTCAGCAGGACATGGAGGCCGGCGGCTTCTTCTGGATGGATCGCGATCGTGCCCTGGTTCTGGCGACGGTGCAGGATCGTGTTCATCAAGTTTCGCGGGTGCTCCGCCAGGTGCAGACATCACTTTCTTCGGTGCTGCACGTCATGTTTCCTTTGGATGCGTCTTGAAGCGACCCTTGCAGTCTTCATCAAAGTTTGAGTGCCGGCAATGTCAAGGAGCTGGTGCGGCGGCCTCGTCATGAGGAGTGAAGGCTGCCTTGTCTCTTGTGAGGTGCACCGCATACAGCGTGGATTTGGCTTTGTGGCAGCTGGGCCACCTCTTCGACCGGATGGTGGCGAGTGGAACATGCGTCCGCATTACACGGCTGTAAGGCAGTATGCCGAACATATTGTAGATTTGTTTGAGCAGCGCTCTCAGGTTATTCTTCAGAATAGGTAGGACCTGAAAATAGACAGAGAGATGTAAAATTTGTATATTTCGGCTGGGCGTTTTGTGCCCTTTGTTGTAAAGGTTTGCTTGTTTGTGAGCACGCAGTGCTTTGATTAATCGTGTCCTTTTGTTTGCTGACGTGGTCAGCTACTCAGCTGTACACGTTTGGTCCTCAGTCGATGAAATCGTGAGGTGGGGGAGCCCCCGAGTGCGTTTGTAGCATGTAATAAAGTTGCAGAAAATAGTCAACCGAAGGTTGGGGGCGAGACACTTAGCTTTATTTATATCGTAATGGAGGAGGTACATGGTTTGGCTGAGTAGTCTTGGCTGTAAGCCTTATTGAAAGTAAAAAAGGGGGTAGGTTGCTACGGGTAGAATCGTCGCAGGTGCGAGATGTTCCATGGGTTGGAGTATGCGACTCCAGACTCCACGTGCTTGAGGCGATAGGTGCCACCTGGGATGACTTCGGTGATGACATAGGGTCCTTCCCATGGTGACTCGAGTTTGTTCGGTCGCTTTTGCTTGAGTCGTAAGACGAGGTCTCCTTCGACGAAGGACCTTGGGCGCAGTCGGCGGCTGTGGTAGTTGCGGAGACTTTGCTGGTACACCGCTAATCTAGCTGCTGCTATATCCCGTGCCTCGTCGAGTGTGTCGACGGCATCTTCGAGTGCAGCCGTGGATTCGACGTATGGCGACGACTCGTGGAGCCTGGTGGCGTACTTCGGCTGGTAGCACGGCCTCGGCTCCGTGCACCATGAAGAACGGTGTGTAGCCGGTGGAGCTGTTTGGCGTGGTCTGTAAGCTCCACAGGACAAACGGTAGCTCCTTCGTCCAGTTTCCAGCTTTGTGCTCGAGTGAGCTCATGAGGCGCTTCTTGATGCCGGCGCCGATTAGACCGTTGGCCTTTTCTACTTGCCCGTTTGTTTGCGGGTGTGCCACTGAGGCATATGTGATGTTGATTCCGAGGCCTTCGCAGAACTCCTGGAATTCTTCAGAGATGAAGTTCGATCCGTTGTCGGTGATGATGTTGTGCGGCACGCCGAACCTGTAGACAATGGATTCGAAGAATTTGACGGTGGTTTTGCCCTTCTGGTTGGTGACTGGCATGGCCTCGATCCACTTGGTGAATTTGTCGACTGCGACCAGGAGGAAGACGTGTCCCCCTTTCGAGGACTTTGGCAGTTTGCCGATCATGTCGAGGCCCCATTGAGCAAAAGGCCAAGCTATGGGTATGGGTCTGAGTTCGGACCAGTGCGTCGGTTTGTCGGCGAACCGTTGGCACCGTTTCATCTTGGACGATGTCGCTGCGTCGCTCATGGCCGTTGGCCAGTAGAATCCTGCTCGTAGAGCTTTGGCGACAAGGGAGCGGCTGCCTGTGTGGTGGCCGCAGATGCCCTCATGGATGTCTTGGAGTATGGCCTTGCCGTCATCGATGGTGACGCACCGTTGTAGTACACCCGTAATGCTGTGTTTATACAGTTCGCTGTTGATGATGGTGAAGGCTTTTGACCGACGAGATATGCGCCGGGCATCTGTCGGGCTGTCAGGTAGTTCTCCGTTTATCAGGAACTGGAGGTATGGTCGCGTCCAAGTTTCTTCGACTGCCATGACCTGCATTAGGTTGACCATGGCAACTTCGGTATCCAACTTTTCGGGTCCTTCCTGACCTTCGGGTAGCGTAGCCCCAGTGTTACCTTCTTCGGTGATCCCTTGGGAATTTTAAGCGATGGATGGCATGCAGATCTGTTCGAGGAACACACCTGGTGGCACCTTTGCGCAAGTGGAGCCGATGTTGGCGAGTCTATCGGCCTCCTCGTTGCTTTCTCTTCCGACGTGCCAAAGCTCGCAGCTGTCGAATTCTCCTTCAAGTGCGTTGTAGAGCGTGCGGTACGCGATCATCTTTTCGGCGTGTGCGTCGCACTCATTCATCGTCTGCTGGACGACGAGGTTGGAGTCACCGTAGATGACCAGGCGCGTTGCGCCGCATATCTTTGCCATCCTCATGCCATGGATGAGGGCTTCGTATTCGGCTTCGTTGTTGGAAGCTCTGAATTTCATCCGAAGAACGTACTTCATCTTGTCACCTTGCGGGGAGGTCAGTATGACTCCTGCCCCTGCTCCGGCTTCGCGTTTGGAGCCGTCGAAATGCATTGTCCAGGACTGCGACATGTCTGGGGTGTCTGGCAGCTGCAGCTCCATCCAGTGCACCAGGAAGTCCGGAAGGACTTGAGATTTGATTGCGTGTCGCTTCGTGAGCGATGTCTAAGGGCGATAGTTCGATGCCCCACAGGGCCACGCGTCCTGTGGCCTCTGGGTTATTCAGGATGCTGTTCAGGGGTGCCTCGTTGACGACCATCACCTGATGTTCCTGGAAGTAGTGGCTCAGCCGTCGAGCCGTCATGAACACGCCGTAGGCTAGCTTCTGGTAGTGCGGGTACCGCTGCTTTGTTGGTGTCAGTACCTCGCTGAGGTAGTAAATTGGGCGCTGGACCCCATGGGTCTTGCCTTCTTTGGGTCGTTCGACCACGAGTACGGTGCTAACCACCTGGTGTGTGGCTGCTATGTACAGCAGCAGGGGCTCGCGCTCCTTTGGTGTAACCAAAACGGGCGAGGTGGAGAGGAGCCGCTTGAGGCTTTCGAATGCGTCGTTGGCTTCTGGTGTCCACTCGAACTTGTCTGCCTTGCGCAGCAGCTGGTAGAATGGTAGGTCCTTCTCGCCCATACGGCTGATGAATCTGCTTAATGCCGCTACTCGACCTGCGAGCTGCTGGACGCCCTTGAGGTTTTTCGGCTTCTCCATTGCCATGATGGCTCTGATTTTCTTCGGGTTCGCCTCAATCCCTCGTTGAGAGATGAAGTATCCGAGCAGCTGACCTGAGGGGACGCCGAAGGCTCACTTTTCCGGATTGAGCTTGATCCTGTAGCGATCAAGATTGTCGAACGTCTCGCGGAGATCGTCGATAAGTGTCCTTGCCTCCTTGGTTTTTATTACTATGTGATCAACATAGACTTGGTCGTTGCGACCGATATGGTCCTTGAGGCAGGCCTGCATGCATCGCTGGTACGTGGCACCCGCGTTCTTTAGCCCGAAGGGCATTGTGTTGTAGCAGTATACTCCGAACGATGTGATGAACGCCGTTTTCTCTTGATCTTCAACCTTGAGTCGAATCTGGTTATAGCCTGAGTAGGCGTCGAGGAAGGAGAGTTTCTCACAACCTGCAGTCGAATCGATGATCTGATCGATCCGAGGAAGAGGGAAGTGGTCCTTTAGGAAATGTTTGTTTAGTGACGTGAAGTCTACGCACATCCGCAGGATGTCCGTGTCCTTCTTTGGAACCATCACCGTGTTTGCCAGCCACTCGCTTTCCTTGATTTCCCGGATGAAGTCTGCTACGAGTAATCTGTTGATTTCCTTGTCGATAGCTTCGGCTCGTGGCTCCGACAGTCTTCGGATGGACTGCTTGACTGGCTTGGTGTCTGGGAAGACTTTGAGTGCGTGCTCGGCGAATTCCCTGGGAACTCCTAGCATGTCCGCAGGACACCAGGCGAAGATTTCCCAGTGCTCACGAAGGAATTCGACGAGCGCACCTTCCTATGCGGTGCTGAGGTCATTGGCGATCAGCGCCGTCTTGGAGGCGTCCGTCGGATGGACCTGCACTTTCTTGGTGTTGACGGTGGAGTCGAAAGACATGTCAGGTGCGTTCTGCCTTGTGACTGGGGGTAGCCCATTGTCCGTCACCTCGCGGAGCCTTACGAGCTCGTCTTGCATGCCGAAAGACTGGGAGATTTTGTTGAAATCCCTGTCGCATTGGTCCGATCGGGTGAAGCTCCCATGGATTGTGATGACGCCCCTTGGTCCTGGCATCTTGAGTAGTAAGTATGCGTAGTGTGGGACGGCTAGGAACCTTGCGAATGCTACACGCCCCGAGATGGCGTGGTACTGCGACGGCCAGTCCACCACTTCGAATTCTAGGCGCTCCTGCCGAAAGTTGTCCGGCTTCCCGAAGATGACGTCGAGCCCTATTTTGCCCAGAGGGAATATGCCCTTTCCTAGGACAATGCCATGGAACGTTGTGTCTGATTGTTCCAGGCTGCATTGCGGGATCCGCATAGCTGCTAGAGTGCTTGCGAACATTAGGTTGATGCCGCTCCCGCCGTCCATGAAGACGCGACTCATCTCGAAGCCTCCGATCTGTGCCTCCAGCACCAGGGCAGCATGACCTGGGCGAGGGATCTGGCAAGGGTGATCCGCGCGAGTGAATGTGATGCAGGACTCCGATCCGCTGAGGTACTCAGGGATTGCAGGCGGAGTTGCCACGGCCAAGTTGATTTGTCGGGTGATTTTCTTCTGCACCCTATTGGTGGGGCGTCCCTTCTGGATCATATTAAGTGCTCCCTTTGGTGGGGGATATGGGACCCCGGCATTGTTTTGCACTGGTGCGACTGGTTGGTTTGGGCCTCCAACAGGCGGTGGTGGAGGAGCTCCGTGTGCTATTTCACCTGGCGCAGGTGCGTTTCCAAACGCAGGGATTGGGGCTTGTTGCCTCATCTGCACCATGCCTTCGCTGAGTTTCTGGAACTTCATGGCGGTCCTTGAGCATGTGGCTGGCTTTCTTTTGCCATCCTGTTTGTCGATGTAGAAGTGGATGGTGCATGGACCCGAAAGTTTGTCGAATCTTTGAGGGTCCGTTGTCGTGATCGCGGCGTTGCCACAGCTGCGTTGGTCGTCATTGTCGCGGAAGTTTCGCTTCGGTATCCTCCCATTTGCGGCTGTTGTCGTTATGGCGGTCGGCATAGCGCCGCGACCATGTCGGGTCCGTCACGGTCTTCGTGAGCCGATCTCCTCTTTCTTTCTGGCGTTCACGTCTTGACCGTAGTCGTCCTCTTCATCGATTGCGCCATTGGATGCAATCTTCGCCGTCTACCAATTGGCGATTTCCATGAGGTGGTCGAGTGTCTTGGGCTTTACACGCCCAAGTTCCTCCTTGAAGTCTGGGCGCAGCGCTGTCCACAGGCGTCGATGGCCCGCTCTTCGGAGATGTGTGATGTGGAGTTCTTGGTTGTAGACCAGCGTAGTATGTATGAGCGAATAGATTCACCCGTTCTCTGAGTGCAGGCTCGCAATTCTTCGATTGAGGCGGGCCTCTTGCTGGTGCCTTTGAAATTTTGGATGAAGCTATAAGCGAGCTCCTCCCAGCTTTGGATGGATCCTGATGATAGGCTGCTGAGCGGGACCAGCGCGCCTGTCATTGCTGAAAAGGCATTGCATGGCGGTTTCTTTGTTGCCTCCGTGAAGCTTGACGGATGACAGATGGTCGCTGAGCCAGGACTTTGGATCTTGCGTGCCGTTGAACTTCGGAGTATCCGAAGGAAGCTTGAAGTTGCGTGGCATCTGTGTTCTCCGAACAGATCTGCTGAAGCATTGAGCTCCGCAGAGTTCTCCTTCGTCTTCATCCATCTCGGATTCAGACGAGCATGCGCGTTTGGCGCGTGCTTTGTCGATCTTGTGTTGTGTAAGCTTGTCTCTGGCGTTTATGGCGGTGCGAGCTCTTATTCCTTCGAGGAAGGTCGTGCTCCTCTTCCTCTTCGGATGAGGGGGTGGGGCTCCGGTCACGCCTGACCGGAGCTTTCTTCTTCGGCTCCGCATGAGCGTCTTCGTGGAGCGCAGCTCCGATTAGTCCTAGTCCGGTAAGTGCGGACCTATGCACGGCCCTTTTCGGGTCCCCCTCCGGAGGTGGGTGAGCCGCGAGATACGTAGTGGCTGCCATGATCGCAGCTTGTGGCGTCTTCGGGATGATGTTGCCGTCGGCATCCATATCCATGAACGATGTGTGGAGAGTTCGGGTCACGTCACGGCGTTCCTTGGGATCCATGTTCTCTCCACGAGGCGGTGCTTGTTTCCCTGGTTTCCGTTTGTGCTAGAGCCGGTGCCATGGCGGAGAGCGCCTTCGTCGTGCGCTGGACTCGAGGCTGCTTGCTTGCGTTTGTCGGCGTCTCCTGCATCTTGACTTGTTTCTTGTGCTCCTCGATGAGGAGGTAGTGGTATGCCATCGATAGGTCACGTGGCGTCAGAGGTAAAGGCGTCGTCGCTGCGGCAACCGCGCGCTGCACCCATCCTTATTTGCTAAGTTGGATGGCGTGGCGTTGTTTTCCCTATTGGGTGGGGGAGCTATACATTTTCGCCGTTTTCGCCCGTTTGGTTGGGCGGCGGGTTAGCGTTCCTCGTCGGTTTGGATGACTGCGCGCATAGATAGCGCTTGCAGATTGGTTGGCTCTTTGCCGCTTTGGATCGAACCGTAGGTCCCTTCATCCGACGTGGATCGCCTGAATCGGAGTTGCAGCTGCTGCTGTAGAACTCATCATCAATGGTGACGTCGCGTAGCAGGTGTGGAAACCCATGAGGCGGGCCTGATTGACGGCACGAGCAACGCTTCGAGGCGGAGGTGCGGTTGTCCCACACAGGCGAAGCTCCCGAACAAAATTTGAGTCGTCGCCCTACGGGCTCGAAATCCTTCATGGTGGCCGAGTGGGCGGTAAAGTCGAAGCGCCAAGAGGAGGTGATTGTCCGTCGCCGGAGTTGTAGATCGATCGGGTCGGAACCGTCACGACCGCACAATCAGCAGCCCCAATTCCTGAGACGGCGCCAATTGACGAGGTTTAATCTCGTCAATGCCCATTATTATGGACTTGGGTTTTGGAGAAGATGGGGATGCTGGAGATCGTGGCACGGTTAACAGACAAGCAACCATGGGACACGAGATTTACCCAGGTTCAGGCCCCCGGAGGGAAAACCCTACTCCTGCTTGTCTTCTCTTGATTACGGCGGAACCGAAGGTTATAGGGTGCGCAGATTCGATCTGGCGTGGATGCGTGTGCGAAAGTATGAGTCGAGAGATCTAGGACGTGCCCTCCTGGCCTTTATATAGACTTAGGCAGGTCCCGGGCATAGTCCTAGCCGGTTACAAGTTCTAGGGTTTTACCCCTTTGAATTTCCTATCTCCGCTAGTCTTGCTCTCCAAGGATCCGAAGGCGTCATGGGCCTTGGCCACCCGAAAATCTTCATGGGCTAGCGTATATCTATTGTGGGCCTTCCTTGGGCTGGACCAGGTATGCTGAAGTCATGTACCCGTAGGGTATAACCATGTCAAATGCTTTCAAAGTAATACTCAATAGATAAGAGTTTTGTGCAAACAAGGAAGATGACGAACATGATTGAATAAATCACCATATGAATGCTTGAAACACAACAACTCAAAAGCTTGCTGGAGATAGAGAGGAAGTAGGTTTACTGACTCAACTTGGAAGTGGGAGAAAGGTCCCTTCTTAGAGGGTAGAAGGGATTACATGTCATAAAGAGCTTCCAAAAGATTATGGTACTTACTAGCTTTGAGCCCTCATTGCCCCTTTCATAAGCATCTTGAGATGATTAAGGTTAAAGTGAACAAAGATGGACTATATGCTTGACGAAATATAAGTTGGCAATCTCATGTCCCTTGAATATGAGGGCCACTCCTCATGAATACTCAACTTTGGGTCCAGGTAAGTTCTTGTCATTGTAAGTATTTGCATATCATTGAGAACCGCCAACGGAGTACCCCTTGCACATGGTACAAGAGATTTCCCATAACCAAAATGACAAGGCAAGAAGATAATGAGCATCTCAGCAATCTTTTTATTTACCATATGTATAGATTTTTATTGAGGATGCTTCATAAATTACTCACTATGGTGATGCTGCAAGTTTCCACCATGATTAAGCATTGCTTAGGCTAGCGGCCCAGGCGTTTCTCTAACACAGAATACAAACTCCATGGACTTACAAGTTCCCTCTTTATTTCACACCGTTGACATCCATGGACAAAGAGCACGATATCAACTATGTACAGAGTACAAGTGAAATGTTGAAAACGTTCCCCATGAAAGCACGGTTCTGCTAATTCCAACATATAGATGCAAGCATATACAACTTTGATGTTCACAATGGTTCAAGTCTATTAGGGGCAAGTAATAAAGTGTGCCATTAAGTTCGTGAGAGCTTTACTAACTAGTTTGCACGTAACAAAATACTTTTTAATTCGAAAAGTAGATGAAGCTTGAGAATATGCTTGGAATAGCAAAAGCTACTAGGTAGATATTGTGGACACAAGTGGCAAAAGTTTTGGGTTCAAAGGAATTTGGAAACATGAGAAGTATGCCTTCTAAAAACAGGTTTTTTGCTAGCAAATGCTAGGTAGCAAGCAAGAGAGTTGAAAGAAACAAGCAAACATACAAGTAATAAAGCCAAACATGCAATCTTCCTTGAATACACAAAAAGAATCTTAAATAAAGAATACTAAGCTTATGAGCCAACAAGAAAGAAAACAAATGATACCAAATACCTATAAGCTTTTTCTTTCTTTCTTTTTTCTTTCAACTCGATGATCCCAAAGTGGTGCCAATAATGAACAACAAGATCCATCATATAATAGAGATTGCAAACTAAAAATAAGAAGTGCAAAAAGTAAAAGATGAGACTTCTCATTAATATTCCAATAAAGGCACTCACACCAAGGGATACATAGATAATCAACTAAAGGAGAGATACTCCCACATGCAAACCAAACTATAAGATAACCCTCTCTACCATAGATATGAATCCACTAAAAAGATAAATATATTGGTGGTGATACCGCGGCACTCCCCCAAGCTTGGAACAAGCCAAGGGGATGCCAAACTGATGACAAATTACTCCTTCAGTGGTGGTGGTTCTCTTTTTTCATGGGTTAGGAAATCTTCTAGCATCTTACGAAGCCTGTTATTTCCTCTTGAAGCATATCCACCTTCATCCTCAAAGCACGGTACTTACCATAAAACTCGTTGGTGGTTCGAAGGGCTTTCGCTGCCTCATGGCATTATATGAGTTCTGGACCAAAGGCTACGATTCCCTGCATGTGACGAGAAAAAGCATCTGCAGTGTTAATTGCTCCTACAAAAGTAGGTTTCCTTCCCCTTGTTCCTGCGGTGGTTTGTTCTTCCTCGGGCTTCTTGCCTTTGTCGTTGGCGGAGGCCATGGTGCTCTAAACTTTGAGAAGATTTCCTGACAGAAACAGATCGAAATGAAAACACGACGAGAACATGATGCACGAACCTCGGGGGATCCGGGGGGTTATATATTACAAAGTTTCAATGCATAAGAAGGTTTTGACAAGGAAACGAGGTGGAGACAGAGTTCGAGGGGGAGACACCCCCCTCAGGCGTGGCTAGGCTGGGCCCGCGCCTGGGGTGGGTTTGTCCACCCCGGGCTCCGGTTCCTCTTCAGTTTCGTCTCGTAACTTTCCTTATGTATTAAAAACATCAAAAATATAAAAAGATTGGGGTTTCACGAACCTTCTGTTTTCACCACTTTTACCTATTCAAAGACAAACTCTGTAGATTTCTTCTCTCTTTCTCCTGAGAATTTCCTTCTTACAAAACTCTTGCACAAACTAAATGACAACATTAGTGTAAGCAAAAACAATAAACCTTTTGTACACACTTCAACTGAAAACCCATCAAAACAAAAAGCTTCTGTGAGAGGCAAATGCAAATGACGGCAGAAATCTGTCAAAACAGACCAGCAGGTAAAGATTGATTTTTTCGAAGACCTTTTGTTGCTCAAATCAAAAAGTGTAGAACTGATGAAAGTTGGGTAACAACTTGGAGAACAAGCACAGAAAAATGCAGCTCCATCCTAAGTATTGAGCTTCCTCACGAATTTTTACAATCCATCACAAAAATCTGTCCCAGGACAGCCACTTTTCACAACTCCTCTACTTCACAAAAGTTGTTGAACTTTACACAAAAACCAAAACAAAAAGTATAAGGAGCAGTTATTACAGAGGTAGTAACTTCCAAGACACGACAAAACTCTTGGGTTATCTCGCAAGAAGTTCTTTTCTTTAATGCCTTTAAGTTAGGCTTGAAACTTCCAAAGATGCTCACATAGGATATATATCTGAAGTGAAAGAGAGCATCAAGGAGCAAATAACCAACACACTTGATTCTAACCCACTTCCTATGCATGGGGGTATCATGAGAAAACGAATTGTTGAAACAAAAGGCCAGAAGCATAGGAAGACAAAACATATGCAACTTTAGAGCTTTCAACATAAAACGGGGAAACTTAACATCATTGAGATGCATAAAACCATGTTTCCCTCTCTCAAAATAACTTTCAGTGGCACTTTGAATAAAGTTGACAATATAACTATCACTGGAAACAACTTTATCATCAGAATAAGCATACTTACAGCCACCAAAAAGAGGTCCAAGGTCATAGACTGGATCAATAGAAGCAAGGTTTTCCATCCTGAAATCTTTATTAGGCAAGCTATTTTCACAAGGAGCTTTAGCAAATTTGGAAAAGTTAAACTCATAAGAATCTCCATCAAACTTAGTTAAAACTTTTTCCTTCTTACAATCAATAATAGCTCCACAAGTGTTCAAGAAAGGTCTACCAAAAATGATAGGACAAGTTTAGCTAGCTGCTGAATTAAGCACTAGAAAATCAGCAGGATACTTAATCTTACCACAGAGAACCTCCACATCTCTGACAATGCCAATGGGGAAAATGGTTTCCTTGTTAGCAAGGTGGATAACCACATCAATGTCCTCAAGCTCACAAGGACCAATCTCATGCATAATTTCCCTGTAAAGCTCATAAGGAATAGCACTAGAACTAGCACCAATATCACATAAACCATAGTAGCAATGATCACCAATTTTAACAGAAAGCACAAGAACACTAGACTTTCTAGCCTTACTAGGATAAGAGATAATATTAGAAGCGTCTTCACAGAAGACAATGTGCTCATCCTCTATATTTCTATTGACAGTGTCTTTCATAATGGCTACCATAGGTTCATCACTCAAATGCTTACCAGGATCCACATTTTTCATTGTACCTTTGTTATTTGCACTAATAATCATAGAATAATCCTTTACCTTAGCTGGGAAAGGCATTTTCTCAAAATGAGGTTCAAGCACAATATGACTAGTAGTTCAAACTTGAGTACTTCAAACAAGAACATGATTAACAACATCTTTATAAGGAGCATGGTACTTATTCCACTTATTCTTGGGAATTTCAATGTAAGAGGCAAAGGCCTATAAACAGTTGGCAATACTTTGGGAATCAATACCAAACTCATTGCTAATATCACGGAAGTTGTCAATACCCATAAAAGATTTAATGCATTCATAATCATAGTTTATACCTGACTTTCTTCCTTTGTCATTCTCCCAAGCTTCAGTGTTCTCTTGAATACGGTCTAGAAGATACCATTTAGCTTCTTCCTTCATACGTGTGAATGATCCAGCACAAGAATCATCTAATAAATCTTTATCATGAAGAGAAAGCCTAGCATAAAAGTTATTGAGAATAATATTGTTAGGGAGTTCATGAATAGGACATTTAAGCATTAGTAACTTCAATCTCCCCCAAGCTTGAGCTGTACTCTCTCCATCAAGAGGCCAAAAGTTATATATAAGATTTCTATCCTTATGAATCTCACTGGGAGGATAAAATTTAGAGTAAAAGAGAGATGACATCTCCTCCTATTCCATGAATTGTCCATTCTTTAGCAGCTTATACATTCTTCAACTCTCCCTTTCAAGGATATGGAGAGTAACTTCTTCTTTACCTGTTCAGTTGTGATACCTGCACACTTAAACAACCCGCATAATTCATGGATAAAAAGTAAGTGATCACCAGGATGGACAGTTCCATCCCCAAAATAATAATTATCCATAACACGATTAACAATACTTGTAGGTATCTTAAAAGGATCTATCTCAACTGGAGGTGGTTCATCTACTACCCTAGCAGTGGTAGTAGTTTTCCCAAACAGAAAACCAAGTGGGTTATCCATATTGGAAACAAAGTAACAAGTAGTAACAAAAGCAATACTCATAGTGAAAGTTTCCCTTACCAGTTCCACTCTTCAATAGCGCTTCATTTCCTGGCAACAGCGCCAGAAAATAGTCTTGATGACCCACAAGTATAGGGGGTGTATCGTAGTACTTTCGATAAATAGGAGTGTCGATCTCAACGATGAGAAGAAGGTTCTGAACAGTGGTATGGAGCAGGAAATCCCTGTGAATACTTGGCAAACAGTTTTTTAGTGGTTTTCTGACAAGGCAACAAAAAAAGAGCAAGTAACAGAAGTAACGAACAAACGGAGCAAGTGGCCCAATCCTTTCTTAGCAAAGGACAAGCCGGTGGAAATACTTATAAGGACCAAACGTTCTCGAGGACACATGGGAATTTTGTCAAGTGCTTTCGCTTCAAATAGCTGAGTACTCTTCTCTGGTGTTTGTACGTGTTGTGTGGGTGAACCTGTGCTAACATATCGCCCTTCCTAGGACTAATACATACTTGTGATTAAACTCCCCTACAAACATCCGTAACTACAGGAAAGTAATTAAGATATAAATCTAACCACGGCCTTAAACTCTAAGATCCTACGCTCCCTTGTGCAAAGGTGTCCTAACGGGGGTTCAGGTTTCTGTCACTCCGGCAGCCCCACGATTAGTAGCCAAATAAACAATGCATTCCCCTAGGACCATAAATGGTGAAGTATCATGTAGTCGACGTTCACATGACACCACTAGAATAATAGCACCACAACTTAAATACTAAACCATTGAATAATAACTCATCACAGATTCACTACTAACAACATGACTTCTCCCATGTCCTCAAGAACTAAACGAACTACTAACAAGACATCATATGGATCAAGATCAAAGATGATATGATAATGGATAACAATCTAAACATAAAAAATAATCCAATGGTTCCACTCAACAAGCATCAACTACAATAGTAATCAACACCAGGAAAGTTTCCCCCAAGAACTAAAGCAATATCGGAAGGAGTGGTGGTGATGGTGCTGGTGGAGATAATGATGTGGATGATGATGATGATCCTGATGAAGCCTAGCTTGATGACGGTGTTGATGGCGACGGTCTCCCCTCTCCGGGACATCACGAGGAGATCCAGAGAATAAGATTCATATAAGGACAGTCCAATTCTGTAGTTCGGAAATGTTTTCGGTGTTTTCACCAGAATTTTCTAGAAGGGTCTAGAAGGTCCACCGCTCTGGAGTGGGAAGGGTACATGGATGTATCATGCCAATGTGAAATGGTTGCATCATGTCCTAGGTCACTTGGCTGGGCAATGGGAAGAGATAAATCGAACTCTAGTTTGAAAAGTCAAATGCTAGTTTAAAAAGTCAAATCCCAACATGGTTGCCTAGTGGAGGGAGGAAAGGAAACCCACTTAGGCCTTGTTTACTTATAGGGTATTTGAGGGGATGGAAGGGGATTTTTTCGTATCCCGGAATTTCCCAGATAGGTCATTTACTAGGCCGGGTTTGGAGGGGATAATCCCGGAATATCCCCACAAATCCCCTCCACACGAGTGTATTTTTGGCTAGATTTAAAACTCTCCATCATGGTAGAGTATTTTTGGGGAAGGGTATTTGAGGGGATTGGAGAGTATTGGGTGAACACCAAATCCCCGCATATCCCCACATCTTTTGTGGATAAAAATACTGGAGAAGTAAACAAGCCCTTAGGATAGGTTTCCCTCCCTCCCTTGACGCCATCTTTGAAGAGGAGTTGGGGGAGGACTCCGCTCCTCCCAATCGCCTCTCCCCACCTATATAAGGAGGGGTAGGGCGCCCCCTACCCCTCACACCCAAACCCTAGCCGGCCGCCGCCCCCCTCTCAAGTCGACGCCTAGGGCTCCTCTAAACACCATCATCTAGCTAAACCCTAGCCGCCGACCACCACCTCCCCTTGGCCTCTAAATCCTAGTTGCCAGGGGCCCTTTCTACTCCACCATACCCGCTTCGGCTTAGGCGAAACCCTGCGGGATTTCCCTCTACTTCCACCACCACGCTGTCATGCTGCTGGAATCACGAGGAGAGATCTACAACCTCCACTGCCTACTGGAACAAGGGGGAGGAAGGTCTTCATCGAGTACAGAACGTGTGACCGACTGCGGAAGCACTGCCGGAAGGATTGTCTTCACGATCTTGAGATTGGAAAGTGATCAAGTACATCAACCACGAGAACCCGATCTCATTAACCGCTTTCGATCTTCGAGTGTTAGTACTCTATGAACTTGTTGCACCGATCTAGTAGATTAGATCTTGGCTTGTGTGTGTTCATGCGATAGAATTTTTTTCCATGCTACGAACCCCTACAGTGGTATCAGAGTCGTGTCTATGCGTATCTCTATTGCACAAGTATAACACAATGGTTATTGTGTGTGTTGATTCTTTTGTTATCGATTGCTTTTTGTGTACTTTGCATCTTGCGAGATGGTGGGATGAAGCGGCCCGTGCCAACCTTACATGACATCATTCATGAGACTTGCTCCACGCTCAACATGCAACTTGTATTGCATAAGTGGCTTTGCGGGTGTCTGTCTCTCCCACCATAGTGAAGATTCAATTTACAATGGGCACTTGATAATACTTGTATCAGTGTTGTGGTTCATGTTCGTAAGTTAGAACGGTTCTTATGTGAAAGGCCCAGCCACAGAAAACATGCAAAGAAATATTAGAGGCGTCTAACTTGTTTTTGCAGGGCTTGTGTTGTGATGTGATATGGCCATGATTGTGATTATATATGATGTATGCAATGATCCTTATTGTAAGTTCGCAACCGATAGGAGCCTTATGGTTGTCTTCAAATTTCATTTAAGACCTGTGTGTCTATTATTCAAAGTAGTTGTAATAGTTGATGCTGGTGGACGGCAACCATGGAGCAGCGCCATTGATCTTGACGCCACGCCGGTGATGATGGAGATCATGTTCGTGCTTGGAGATGGAGATCGAAGGCACAAGAAGAAAGGTCATATCCTATCACATATTATGAATTGCATGTGATATTAATCCTTTTTATGCATCTTGTATTACTTAGATCACGACGGTAGCATTATAAGATAATCCCTCTCACTAAATATCAAGTAATAAAGTGTTCATCCTTAGTAGGCACCGTTGCTAAGACTCGTCATTTCTAAGCATCATGTAATGATCGAGTGTGATAAATTCTACGTGTGCATACAACGGGTGCTAGCCATATTTGCACATGCGGATACTAAGGTTAACCTTGACAAGCCTAGCATGTACAGACATGGTCTTAGAACACAGAATACCGAAAGGTAAAGCATGAGTCATATAGATGATATGATGAACATGTTGATTGTTCTCCTTTGAAGCTACATCATCTCTCGTGATGATCAGACTTGGTGTAGTGGATTTGGTTCGTGTGATCACTAAAACAATGTGAGGGATATTGTTTTGAGTGGGAGTTCAACAGTAATATAATTAAAAGTTGAACACTATTTATCATAAATTAAATCAAAGTGAATTTGCATAGTTGTTGTAGTCATTGGCATCCGTTTACCACCTTACGCTTAGTTATAATTGAGATAATAGAACTATAGAATTTTGGGTAGTTACTTTACGAACTGGTATCGTGTTGTTTTGAGTGTTAATCTAAAGATTTAAAAGTCCTATTGCATACGTTCAGCAAACTCTGTTTACTCCATGAAGTTTAATAGTTAGTATTAAATCAAGAGTAACAATTCCAGTGTTAGTATCTAGTGTATCATGTTTGTCTCCATGATTCTTGATATTCAAAAGATTGTTTTAATATCAAGTTTATCTAGGAGCTGAAAGAATTGTTTCAGAAACCATCATGTGTGGAAGATATTGCGATATCTGAAATTCAGTTTTGGTTGCAACATGATCGTGTATAATATGGCAAAATTTAATATTCTCATATTTGATGAGAATTTGCAAAAGGTTGAATACGCTAGTCGTCCTAATCCTCCAAAAAGTTTTGGATAACAACATTATACTCGTGATTCACCATTATAAGCTAAAGTAGCTTGATCATGAAAATTGCCATGATAAGGATGAATATAAGGTGTAGGTAAAATGTTCACTACACTAAAAGATTACTAAAGAATGGAATTCGAAAGAACGCCAAACATTTGATGATGGTGATCTACTTCAAAGTGCAAGTCCAAAGGTATTAGTGTTTGACTATACATGTGTTGGACTATGTGTCATGTGTATGGAGCCACTATTGATGTTGATATATTCTTTTAAAAGGAAAAGTAAATGTTGAAAGAGAAATATGATGACCCACAAGTGTAGGGGATCGCAACAGTCTTCGCGGGTAGTATTACCCAATTTATTGATCCGACATAAGGGGAGACAAAGAATACTAGCAAGCCTTAACAACTTAGTTGTCAGTTCAGCTGCACCTAGAAATAGTTCTTGCTCACAGAAGTTTATTAGTAGAAACAGTTTGTAGTAGCAACAGCAACAACAACAGTGAAACAATAGCAATAGTAACAGTAACAGTAGGATTCGAGTGCGGTAGGCATAGGGATGGATGGACGGGCGTTGCATGGACGAGTCTAAACATGTAACTTCAAGAACTAGGCCATTGCAGATAAATAATAACAAGCATCCAAGTACTAAACAATCCTAGGCATGTGCTCCAAATATAGCCATACGTGTTCGCAATGAGAACTTGCACAAAATCTTCTGTCCAGCCAGCCCATGGCAGCGGGGCCTCTAGGGAACTACTGGCACTTAAGGTGCTCCTTTTAATAGATCACCAGAGCAAAGCATTAACACTCCGTGAACACATGTGATCCTCACACCACAGCCATCCCCTCTGGTTGTCCCAATTATTATCACTTTGGGGCCTTTGGATCCGGACAATGATATGTGTACACAACTTGCATATAAGATCATAAACAATACTATCATAATGATTCAATAATAAGTTTAGATCTGAGATCATGGCACTCGGGCCCTAGTGATAAGCATTAAGCACAGCAATTTGCAACAAAGTAAAATAGCACTAATAGAGATACCAGGCACTAAGCCCTAACAAATCTTATTCGATTACATGATAGAACTCATCCAATCCCTACCAGCCCCAAGCCTACAGCGGGGGATTACTCACTCATGGATGAGGGAAACATCGGTGGTTGATGGAGATGCGTTGGTGATGATGATGGCGATGATCCTCTCCAAATTCCCCGTCTTAGAAGGGTGCCAGAACAAAGTTTCTGGATCCGAATCTTGGTTTCTCGTGGCGGCGGTGGAGCGGAACTCTTTCTAGAAAACTATCGAAACCCCCTCTATTTTTATGTCAGAAGGCAACTTATAGGCGCGGAGGGAGGCCGAGGAGCTGCCTGGGGTGGCCAAACCTCCCCCTGGCGGGGGTCAGTGGGCCCGCGCCTGGGGTGGGTCTGGGGCCCCCAAGCCTCCCCTCTGTCTCCCCTTCTAGCTCCATGGATTTTCCGGTGAGATATAATTTTCGGCATATTTTCCGGGATTTTTCCTGATAGTTCATTTTCTGCACAAAAACAAGACACCAAGGTAATTCTGCTGAAAACAGCGTCAGTCCGTGTTAGTTGTATCCAAATCACACAAGTTTAGAGGGAAAACAATAGCAAAGTGTTCGAGAAAGTAGATACATTTTGGACGTATCAACTCCCCCCAAGCTTAGCTTATTGCTTGTCCTCAAGCAATTCAGTTGAAAACTGAGTGCGATAAAAGAAATTTCACGAACACTTTGCTTCATATGATGTATATATTCTCAGCACAGGAGTAGATGCTTAGAAAATTCATAATAAGGAGTATGCAACTAAGTCTACTCAATAGTCACTGCAAGCTATGAAGAGAAACCAACTCAAAAATAAGTAGCATGAAACATAAACATAAGCAACATTGCAATGCTCATAATAAGGTATGATAGAGTGGTATCTCACTTGCCTTTGTTTGAAGAGCACAATATAAATGCCAAGGCGCCTCTGAAGTTCACATGAAGACTAGAAGTAAAGATATCAGAGATACAAGCATCAAAGTCATGACATAATTAACCAAGTTTTGGAACAAACACAAGAATGACAACTATGCTCTCAAGAAGGTGCTCATAGAATAAGTGGTGACTCAACAAAGTTGTGAAAACGGTTTTGTGAAGGTTTGAAAAGCTTACCAATGCTGAAAGGAAGGTACTCATTAGCTTTGAGCTCTCATTTCCCCTATCATAGGCATCTTCATGTGGTTAAGGTGAAAGTGAGGTCCACTCTGAATCATATGCTTGACAGAGCATAGACTGGAAATCCCACGTCCCTTGAGTACGAGGGCCGCTCTGCATGCTACTCAATTTTGGTCACCTGAAAGTTCTTGTCATTGTAAATACATGCATATCATCGAGAACCGCCAACGAGGGTACCCCTTGCACATGGTACAGGAGCTTTCTCATAACCAAAATGACAAGGCAAGCAGACAATGAGCATCTCAGCAATCTTTTTATTTACCATATGCATAGCTTTTTATTGAGGAAGCTTCATAGATGCTCATTATAGTGATGCTGCAAGTTTCGACCATTATTAAGCATGGCTTAGGCTAGAGGCCCAGGCGTTTCTCTAACACAATGTATAAACTCCATGAACTAACAACTTCCCCTTTTATTTCACATCATCGACATCCGTAAACAAAAGAGAAAAGTATCAACTGGATGAGATATCCAACAGGTGTTGAAAGCGTTCCCCGTGACAGCACGATTCTGCTGACTCCTAGTATATAATAAGCAAGCATATAACTTTCATGGACTAGTCACAATGGTTCAAGATTATTAAGCACAAGGAATAAAGTGTGCCATCAAGTTCGTGAGATCTTTACTAACTAACTTTTTGAAAATAGACAAACATTTTATTTTGGAAGAAAACATGGCATATATAAAATATTTACTGAAGTAGAAAATGATGCTAATAGGAAGGTATGGTGGACACAGCTGGCAATATTGCTTTTGGGGAGTTGGAAGCACAGGTAGAGAACATACTCAGTGCAAGTGAAGGCTAGCAATAGAGAGGGAGCAACAAACGAGAGAGCAATAACTATCATAATCATGCTTGCAACAAAACATGACTAACTATGGCATAAAAGTGATACAAGAACTCTGAGGCAAAATAAATCTTCGAGGCTTACAGACTATTGATTAGTCATATGCATTCGTGAGCATGTGCCAAGTCGTTTCACATGAACAGTCATAGGAGGATACCACAATATCATACAAAAGTATGAATAAAACAATGCAAGCAAACATTCATATGACATGCTACAAACTATTAGCAAGCTGGAGCTAATCATAGACAAGCAATAAGTACTAAGCATCCATAATGACATACACCTTACACAAACAGGCTAAGCATGCTCACAATGATGAGTATATGTACAAGAATGAAACAAATAGTGTTCTTTACCAGCCTCTTACCACACCTCGAGTTGTCTTAATCTTCATTATTTCCCTTCACTTGTGTGACTTGAATAATTAACATGAAACCACAATCCACTGAGGACGGCTGAACCCTGCAAAGAACTCACAAAACCAAAGAAGAACAACGAATATTTTTGGTGTTTTCTATTTTTTAGAAGGCAACCAACATAAAACCAAACTAATCAAAAGAAAACCAAAAACAAAAACTAAGACGCTCCAAGAACAACACAATTGTGCATGAAACAATAAAAACGAAGTGTCTAGAAAGACCTGAGATTTTTATTGATGAAGAAGGGGATGCCTTGGGCACTCCCAAGCTTTATCGCTTGTACCTCTTGAGTAATTCTTGGGGTGACATGGAGTGGCTCCCCCAAGCTTGAGCTTTTGTACATTCTTCATCTCATTACATCATCCTCTCTCTACACCTGAAATTTTTCTTTCACACAATCTTCATTAGCAACATTAGTTTATTCAGAAGATATTAGACCTCTGGAAAAGCTTTGGAACAGCAAGAATTTTCATTAAAAACACAAGCTACTGTAGCAACTCATTCAAAAATCTCAATTTCCCAAAAATAATCCGAAAAGGAATCAATAAGAAGCAAATGCAAATAATGGCAGAAATCTGTCAAAACAGACCAGCAGGTCGAAACTGATTTTTTCAAAAATCTTCTGTTTCTAAAATCAAAAAGTGTTGAACTAAAGAAAGTTAGCTAATATACTTGGGGATTTATTTGTACATTTTCAGCTCAATATGAGTTACAGAGACTCCTCACGAATTTTTGTGGTGGAGGATAGAAATCTGTTTCGGGACAGAAACTCCCCAAATCTTACTTCCCTCTCATTAGAGGTCATTCTTGGCACAAAAAAACAAACAAAAAGGATAAGGAGAGGTCATTAATGAAGTAATAACTTCCAGGACTCAAGTAAACTCTTGGGTTATCTCCCAACAAGTACTTTTCTTTAACGCCTTTAAGTTAGGCACGACGAAGAGCAAATATTGGAAAGGAGAAAAATAAAAGTGAGCAAGTATAACCACAGTGAAAACATTATTTTGTTCATTATAATCCTTTTGTTAACAAGGTTGATCAAATCTTGTTACCAAAACAATCTTATATGAAACAAAACTTTGCATTCCACAAGGTGATTATGTTACCTCATACTTGATAGAAATGGTCCCAATCATAATGGTTTGAAAATTTTCTTGTGGAATGGGACAATATATTTCTCCAACCTTGATGCCATCAATATTTTCAATAGAATTCAGGCAATAGCTTCTGACAACCTTCTTGGGGAAATAGACAGTGTGCTCTTTGTCATTAATATTGAATGTTACTTTTCCTTGATTGCAGTTTATGACAGCACCTGCAGTATTAAGAAAAGGTCTCCCAAGAATAATAGACATATTAGCATCTTCAGGCATTTCAAGCACAACAAAATCAGTTAAAACCATGCAATTATGAGCAACTTGAATAGGAACATCCTCACATATACCAACAGGAATAGTAGTTGACTTATCGGCCATTTGCAAAGAAATATCAGTTGGTATCAACTTTTCTAGCTGGAGTCTCTTGTAGAGAGAAAAAGGCATAACACTAACTCCAGCTCCCAAATCACATAAAGCAGTTCTAACATAATTATTCTTAATGGAGCAAGGAATAGTTGGTATACCTGGATCACCAAGTTTCTTTGGAACCTTACCATTGAAGGAGTAATTAACAAGCAAAGTAGAAATCTCCTCATTAGGAATCTTCCTTTTATTAGAGACAATATTCTTCATATACTTTGAATAAGGAGGCAATTTAATAGCATCAGTCAAAGGAATTTGCAGAAATAAAGGCTTCATCCACTCACAAAACTTGTTGTAGTGTTCTTCCTCCTTTGACTTGTGTTTCTTACCTGGAAAAGGCATAGGTTTCTGCATCCAAGGTTCTCTCTCTTTACCATGTTTATTAGCAATAAAATCTTCCTTTGTGTACCTAGTGTTCTTAGTGTGTTTTTCAGGTTCTTCCTCAAGTTCCTCCTTATCAGGAGACTCATCAATATTACCACTCTCAGTTTCAGCATCAGAGACAGATATACTATTAGGATCTACAGCAGGTTCAAGTGGTTCCTCAACTTTCTTATGTTTCTTTTTCTTCCTCTTACGAGGACTACCACTATCTTCACCTTGTCGGGAATCATGCTCTATTCTTTTAGGGTTTCCTTCAGGATATAAAGGATCTTGAGTAGCTGCACCACTCCTAGTTCTAATTCCATAAGCATGTTTATTTCCTGAAGCATTAACTAGCACATCCTTTTGCACCTTAGCAAGTTGATCAAGTTGGGTTTGAACCATTTTAAAGTGTTTACAAAGCATTTTAATATCATTAGAGGTTCTTTCTACAATATCTTTCAACTCATGAATAGCTCTAGAGTTTTCCAATAAATGATTCTGAACTTGTTTATTAAAATTACCTTGTTTAAAAATAAATGTGTCAAGTTCCTCTAAGAATTGATCAGGAGGCTTACCATAAGGAATATCACCTTCATTGAATTGGAGAGTGTGTACCTCAATAGTAGATGAGTGGGGAATGGGCTTACATAATTCTTCTACAGGAGGTAGATTCTTCACATCTTCAGCTCTAATACCTTTATCCTTTAGACACTTTTTAGCTTCCTTCATCACTTCATCATTTAATGCAATAACTCCCCTCTTCTTTGTTGTTGGTGTTGGAACTGGTTCAGGAATAGTTGGTTCAGGAGTAATAGGCTTAGGTGTATTCAGCTCGGTTGAAGTCCAATCATCATAATTCTTGCTTATCTTGTTCATTAATTCTTCAGCATCTGTAGGAGTCCTTTTCCGGAAAACACAATCAGCAAAGCTATCTAGGTAGGTCCTAGAATCATCAGTTAGTCCGTTATAATAAATATCAAGCAACTCATTCTTAGGTAATGGACATCCAGGATATGCATGAATCAAGGAACATAATCTTTTCCATGACTATCGTGGTGGTGGCACGGCAGATGCCATGGGTAGGCTAAAGTTTGGGGCCAATGGATGCTAGAGGGATCTGGGGAGGGAAGATGTAGTTCAATCTACACACAGAAGACTAACGTAAAGATCTTTTTTTCTCCTTTCTTGGGCTACAAGTGCTCCTTGAGCTGTATACAAGAGGAGTAGAAGAACTTTACCAGCCTAACGGTACCAAATGAATCGATCCCCTTCTCAGAGTCCAAGCCTCTCCTTATAAAGGGGAGCCTTGGCTCCTCTAGGGCTGATGTGGCAAGCATATTCGAGGAATATGCTTGTCCTAATATAGTAATTCGGCAGCCTCCTTTCCGTGTCGCCCTTCTAATGACGGAAAGGTTCCAGAGAACCCCACCTGCATGCCTCGGGCTCCAGGACTGTCACCTCCGTGACCTCCTTCTGCCCTTCTGTCGTTCTGCGCCTTGTCCTTTGTGTTTGGCTCTGCTCAGATTCTTCCCAGCCCGTGACTAGAGTTTGACTATAGGCTCCTCCTTCTCCTGCAAGCTTCATGTTATTCGGCCCTATCTCGCTTAACTCGTCTTGGCCGTTACCTGCAATTATATTAGTCGGGCTGACCCGGCCGACTTACACAGTACATCGGTCGGGTCACGTATTGCCCCTCTCTTAAATGTCCTGCTCGTGCTTACCTCGGCCGACCTTTACAGGATTCGGCCGATTTAGCCATTAACTCGGAATTGGACGGGGAACTTCCTTTGCCTTTCCCCGTCCTAACCCTATCCGGGGTCACCTCCCCAACATTAGTCCCTGAAGCTGGTATGGTCCTGCCTTTAACCTCGGCCGGGCCATATCAGTTTCCCAATATTCGTTTCTCTAGTTTCCGAGTTACTATTCCCTCGTCCGAGTTATCTGCGCATCTTCTCGCGTACGCCTCGTCCTATGTGTTACACTCATCATTGTTTCTCTAGTTTTTTGTTCCTCTCGGTGCCCATCGACAGTTACGATAATTATCACAGATGTCGCGGCGTCGGTACCAACGCCTCATGCACCGTTTCCGTCAGGGATCGTGATCCTCTCTCGCATCGTGTGGTCATTGGTGCGGTTCCACTCAGCGGCGTGCGGTTATGTCGCACACACGATCTACAGAGTTAACGCCCGCACACACAATCCCACTACCACTCAGGCCGCGTGGTTATAAAGAGGGGCACGGGGCTGGGGGATTTACTTTCCTCCTCCGCTTCCTGTTGCCCTTCTTCCTCCTCTCGCTTCCGCGCCTGTTCGTGCTCCCGCCGCCGTGCGCCCATCGGAATCTTCGACGGCGAGGCTCCAATTGTTCTGCTTCGTCGACCTCGTCCCCGTATACTTTCTCCAGCGCCGTTGCCGGTGAGTTTATCCGGTCTCGTTTCCTAGTTTATCCTCTAGACGCATCTGCTTCTCTTTAGATTTCCCGCGGCGGTTCCTTCTCCGCTTCGTCGCCGTTTTCGCGTAGGATCACGACGGGGCCTTGCAGTTCTAGGCTTCGCTCCGCCGCTAGTTCATCTTCCGTAGATTCTTCCGGCAACCCTATGTCGAGCTCCGTTAGCGACGCGCTTATTGAGGATGACGACACAGCGTCTGGGCCCGAGCGGGGCTCCTGGCAGGGCTCTTCCGTCACCCGGCGTGAGGTTGAGTGGTTAATCCATACTCGCCGGATTCCTGCCGAGGTAGCCTATCGCTTACCCGGCAGTGAATCTTCTCCCGTTCTCAACGAGGGCGAGTACGTCGTCTTTATGTCACACTTCGCTCGCGGGTTTGGTCTCCCCCTTAGCGATTTCACTAGGGAGTTCCTCGATTACTTCGGCCTGCAGCCGCATCATCTTCCGGCTAATGCCATTGCTTCTCTTTCCGCCTTTATCTCTGCCTCGGAAGGATACTTTGGCCTCTGGCCGTCTGTGCACGTTTGGTCGAAGTTCTTTCAGATTCGATCCAATGTCGTCCCAGACAAATCTCTTCAACCCTCAGAGAAGTTGCTCACCCAATGTGGAGCTGCATCAATCACACCTCAGAGGAAATCCGAGTTTCCTCGCGTCGCAGGTCTAGATTCATGCAAGAAATGGCATAAATCGTTCTTTTATATCAAGAATTCTGGGAAGGAGGACATGATTCGGCTCCCTACTTTTTCCATTGGCCCCCCTTTCAAGAAGAACTGGACTTATAATCCGAGGAAAAGTCATGCTCTGGCCGGGGCCTTTGAGATTCGGCTAAAGGAACTGATCTGCTCCGGGCTACGCGGCGAGGATCTGATGACCACCTTCGTCAGCAGCCGGATCTGCCCATTCTAGAAACGCACGCATAAGCTTTGCTATATGAGCGGTCCTCTTGATCCCAACCGAGTCTCAACGGTGGAGCTGGATAACTACCTTATCTTCAAGCGCGTCCGGGCTATCTTTAAGACAGAGATGCCGGAGGACTGGGCCTGGGATCGTTGCTCACCATGAGCATCCCCCTCCCAGAGTAAGTCCTCGCAGTTGTGTTTTGCCTTTTAATCGCATTTGTGATTTCTCTTGTTAATTTCTCTCTTTCTTTTCCTGCAGAGGTTCGAGGAGCAGAAGATTGAGGATGCCGAGGTTTTGTCTCTCCCGTGGCCCGCGGATCGGAACACTCCGGACAGCGGGGAGCCAGACTTAGAGGAGTTCGTTCCCAAGTCGGACCTTGCTCCGGCTCATGCCCGTGGCAAGACCCTGGCCCACGAGGAGGAAGGTGATTCGGACGAGGTCCAAGTTCTTGAGGTAGTTACCACAATGCCAATTTCTTATGCATTTCCGACCTCTACTTTCTTAGCTAATCCGGCCGGTCAGGTTCACAACGCCGAGCCTCTCGCTTCCCGACCTCCTGTTACCTCAGGGAAACGTAGCGCTCCAACTGGTGCCTCGGAAGCCGCTCCCGAGAAACGAATGAACAAGTCAGCCCAGCACCCTCCGAAGCGTAAAACTATGCCCGGGGTTATTGGGTGAGTTGCTTTTTATTTGTATTTCTTGTTTCTCTCTTTCTGCCTTTTGACCTGATCTTTTTTTCCTCTACAGGGCTCCTCTTTCTGTTAAGCCTAGTGGTCCTAGCATGACAAGTCGCACGACTCGGCCGCCTTCTCCTCCGCCTCCTGAAGATACTAGAGTTCCTAGTCCTGCTCGCGTTGACTCTCCTCCCACTCCGAATCAGGCGTCACCTCGCCAGGATGCGCCTGAGGTCTCTCCTGTTGATGCCGATACAACTCGGCCAGTAGATATTTCTACTGAGCCTGCTGCCTCCCCCGTGCATCCCGAAGTTTCTGCCGAGATCCCTTCGACCCCCCACAGCCTTTACTATGACTCCGACTCCACCCGAGGATACCAATATCTCGGCGCCCTCTGGAACCGTAATCCCTCCGGCCCCCAAAGATGCCACTCCAAATTCCGAGGTTCCGTGTCACATCCCAAGATTTTCCAAATCTTGTAATGTGAAAAATAAATAAACAAAATAAAATTTTTGTGGAAAATCAGAGTGAAAAGAAACTTTGTTTCTAAAATGGAAACTTAAAATCCCATCTTGAACAAACTTTGGTAAAAAGTTTGAATCCAACAAAAATCCAAATCAAGAGAAGTGCATTCCTCAATGAATGTATCTAGAAATTTAAACACTTGGAAAATAAATCCAAACCCTAAACCCTAAGGGAATAAAAAAAATCATTTCCAAGTTATCTCCAAACCTATGGATTTGATCCATATAAAAATTTGTCAACAAACATTCACAAAAGATCAAGAAAGACAATTAGAAATATTATAAGACCATAGAAATTGGTTTCCCTTAATTTGGAACCATAGATAAAATCCTATGAATTTAATAAGATAAGGAAAAGTAAATTCCAAAGCTAATAAAGCACCTATCTAGAAACCCATACCAAATGATGAGCAAATGATCCTAAAGGGATTTAAAAGGATAAACAAATATAAAATAAGATTTCACAAATTGGAATCACCAAGTTTGGATATCTAAATAAAAAGATATGGATTTTATAAGATGAAGAAAGAAATATTAATTAAAGAATATTTAAAGTCCAAACCAAACCTTGGCCAAATCCTTAAACAAGTGGAGTAAGTTATAATCCAAATCCAAATAAAAATATTGGATAAAGAATTGCCAAAATAAAATAAAATGACTTAAACCAAATCCTATTGGAATAAAGACATATCCAAATTTTAAATGATTAATAAATCTTATTAAAAACTTTTCCAAATAATTCAAGATGAATTATTTGACACCCTTTTAAGTAAACAAAACTTACTGAAAGGTTTTAGAAGAATTTAGAAGTCAAATAGAAATTAAAAACATTATTAAATCCTATTTGATTTAAAACAAGGGCCCTTTTTATTAATTAAAAAGACCCCAAAAAGAATAAAATAAATTCCAAAATTGACATCAGAATGTGCTACTAATCAATATTTAAACCTACACAAAATCTGGCAAAGGTTTGAAATCAAATGAGTGTTTGAATTGCTTATTCAAAATCAAAACAGAATTAAAGAAAAGGGAAAAGGAAAAACAAACAGAACAAAAAAAATGTGAAAAGGTCGACCCAGCCCAGCTAAGCCTACCTGGCCCAGCCCAGCCCAGTTCCTCTCCGCCCCTGCAGAAAAACGATTCGAACTAGTGAACGCACCCGCGGAGACACTAACGTGCGGACCCCACCTTCCCTGTCTCTCCTCGCTGACGTAAGGACCCCACTGCCACCTCACCTTCTTCCTCCCCCCGCAGTGACCACACCCCCTTTCCTCCTCGCCGTTTCTGCCGTAAACGCCGACGTCAATACGCCTTAATTCCGCGTTAATCCCTCGCCGTGACCATGCAGTAATAAACGCCAGGCTTCCCTCTCCCTTCTCCCCCAGACCACACCCCACAGGAGCCACCAGGCTGCACAAATTTCTCCCTCGAAGCTCCTCTGTCCGACGACACTCTGGCGATGATTCTGGCTGAACCCTACCGCCCCTTGCCTCCTCGACCAAGCTCACATACTCCCTACCTCCTGGCGCATCTCCTCGTAGCACCAGCTCGCCCCCGCATGCCCCGCAGCCTCGGTTCCGTCCATGTCTGAGCGCCACCGAGGATGAACTCGACTCCGGCGAACTATAGCCGATGATCTCATGCGCCCCTTGCTCACTGGTGAGTATTCTCGTGATCCTTGAACTCATGTGCACCTTCCTGATGCGTTATTTTTCTCGTTTGCATCCCAGAGACCCTCCTTCGACCACGGCCGTGCGTGCCCGAGCCCGCAAGCTACTCCGGCAAGCAATCCCCACAACACCAACGCGCCCCTCGACAAGCAGAAGGCACGTTGAGCTTCCCCACGCCACGGCGAACCTGGTGAGCCACACCTTTCTATCCCTCGCTTCCTTTAACCGCCACACATCAGAGCGGACACGCCACCACCAGCGCCCGCCAGCTTACCATCCCTCGGCGAGCTAAGCACCGTCTGATCCAGATCGTAGCGTCACGATAGAACTTAACTGAAAGGGTAAGGATGAATCTGAGCCACACGATTTAAGTTAGATCCAACGCACCAGAGAGCGCGATCCATCGGAAACGGTATCGACCAATCACAGCGCGACGCGTGGCCAGTGTGTTGATTTAGAAACAGAATTTGATCTATTGAATTAGTAAACTTGCAAAATTCATAACTTTCAAACCACACGTCCAAATTTTGCAAATTTTATATCATTGGATTCAGCAAGACAAGCCCTAGCCAACCATGCACTTTGTTTAGTAAAAAGCTTCTGGTAAAATGTTTGTTTTTGCAGAAACTTGTGTATGCATGTTTAGGATATAAAAATTGTTCTAAAATGATTTTGGGGATAAAACCTTTGGCAAATGGTGTGTTTTGAACCTACTGACCATAGGAAACAAATTGTGGTTTCAAAAATGTATTTGGTGAAACAAAAGAATGAATCCTTGATTTAAAACATTTCTAGTCAACTAAAAATATGGTTTAATTATTAAAATTGGTTTTGGAGGAAAACCTTTGAGAAATGTTTTGGAAATAAACTCTCTGACCCTAAACACAAGGTTTTGTGGTTTGAAAACATATTTTGTGAAACCTATAGAATATTGCCTTATTAAAAGCATTTCTTCACCACATAATAATAAACATATTTTTTTTATTATTATTTTATGTGATGAATTGCTTGAATGGTAGATTGAAATATTGTTTGCTTGATTAAATTGTAGTGATTTGAGGTGTGTGAACATTGCAAAGATCAAGGAGTGAACTTATACTATCTATTAAAAAGGTAAGTGATGCTTCATACTTTTGTCCCATTATTTTCACTATGCATTAGTGATATTTCTAAGTAGGACTTGCATGGAATTTTTACTAAGTAAACTATGCTATGGGAAATCATAGTAGATGAAACCTTAGTAGAAATTTCCTAAGTTAAGATCCCTACTACTGTCATGCTTAGCTTAGCTAATAGCAAACAAGGGTGGAATATATATTCATGCTATGGAAAAATTTCTAAGTCTGAGGACTTGTGTTTTGTTTAATAAAACAACTAAGTTAATGAATCACCTGGGTGGAATGGAAGGAATGGTTTGTGTTGAGTGGTTACACAAGGCCAGAGGACTGGTGAACCTTGTGTATCTCACTTGTGGATGGCCACCCAGGACCAAAGAGATTTGAGATGTCAAATGTTGAGAAGCTTCAAGTGCAACCATTTGGCATTATGGGCTCTGCCTGGATCATATGGGTTGCAATAACTTAGACAAATGGACAGTTGGTGGTAGGGGTTTGATAGGTTGGAACGCGTCCATTCTGGTCTAAGGGAAAGCTTCTGAAAGATCTTGTCTTGGGAAACCAAGTCTTGTGGGGAAAGTGCACCACCTCTGCAGAGTGTAAAATCTAAGTACTTAGCCATGTCCCTGGTAAAGGACAATTTGAGCATCAATACATGGAAGCTATCAAGAATCTCATCATCCAAATTTCTAAGTTAAAAAACTTGTGGTTGAACAAGGGTTTAAGGATCACAAATTTCTATTGGGAGATGCCTTGGGAAAGATTTTTGTCAAGCAAAAACTTAGTGTTTTCAAATGATAAGGAAAATATATTTTGAGCAAAGCAAGCCTAAGCTCCACTTATCCAAATGCATATAGATGATAGACTCCACTATACTACCATAGTATCACTTGCCAATACAATTCAAATGTATTGACCCTTGTGGCTGTAACTTGTTATGTTGCAGGTTTGTTTGATTTAGTGAAGTGTGTTGATTAGGATTACAAAGTCTACAACCAACATGTCTGCCTATGGCACTTTGAAGATGAAGGACCCCATGCTATTTCTATATTCTGCTTAATTGTAATGAGATAGCCAAATGAGCTATGTAAGATGTAATAAATTATTTTACTCTTGGTTATAAAATTGTATTATGACCTTTGTTTCTTGATATTACATCTTAACTGTGGATGCTAGCTATTGATCCAGGGACTAGCATTGTAAACACAAGGATCTCTACCTTATTAAAGGTTGGGAACTCTTACATTCTGGCTCCTGCCAACGACTCTTCTAAGGCAAGAAAGGTCGTCGTCACCAAGCCTCCCTCATCCCAGAAAGGGCTTGCCAGCTCTTCTCAGCTTACAATCACCGATGCGCTGTGCAAAGGGGTTTCTTCTGCCAAGACTATTATTACCCCGGCTGCCGATACACAGCTCGCTCTTCACAAGAGTCCCGCGGTGGTGGTGGCTACACAACACGTCCGAGGTACAGTCCTGACTCGTACGAAAAGTGGGAACTGCCTCGGCTCGTTGGTTGAGTATGCCAACAATTGGAACGCTGCTGATCAGCTCGAGGGCAATCCAAGCAGTCAGCCATTTCAACTCTCTGACATCAGCAGTCGCTTACATCTGGCTGCCAAGATCATTCTTGACAGTGATAAAATGAATGAGGTAATTGTTTTTATCGATGTTTAATTCGTCATTCGAATGATATTATATATACTCTAGTCCCCGAAGCATGCAACCAAATAATTTGTTATTCGTTTGGAAGTTTTATTAGGTTTTGCCTGGTTCAGTTTTGTCTTAGTGTTCGAATATCTATCCACCTAGATCCGAATCAAGCTTTGCTTGATTTGGATCTGTCTGAGCTTCGAATATCTAGCCACCTAGGTCCGAGTTAAGCTTTGCTTGACTTGGACCGGTCTTAGCTTTGAATCTCCAGCCACCTAGATCCAAGTTAAGTTTTGCTTGACTCGGATCTGTCTTAGCTTCGAATACCCAGCCACCTAGATCCGAGTTAAGTTTCGCTTGACTCGGATTTGTCTTAGCTTTGAATATCCAGCCACCTAGATCCGAGTTAAGTTTCGCTTGACTCAGATCTGTCTTAGGTTCGAATATCTTATTGCTATTTATTTTGTTGCTTAGGTTACGCATGACCGGCGGACCGCCGAATTCCAAAGGCTGCTTTTCACTCATAAAAAATTGCAAGATAAATATGAGAAGGTCATTCCCGTGGTGAAGAAAGCTGGTAAGTTAACCAACTTTTTGCATTGTCTGTAAGGTTCTCATTGTTTTGGACGTGAGGTGTTAGCTCATTTTGCTGGTAAACAGGTAACATCAATAATCTTAATATCCATCTTGAGAATAAAGTCAAGGCCCTGGAAGGTTAGTTACTATTTTTCTTTACAGATTTTCATTTGAAATGTGCACCGGGTTTCTTTTAACCCTTTTGGCTTTGGTAAAGCCGAGTTACAAACTTTTGCAGCGTCACATCAAGACTGCATACCCATGCCTAATATGATGCTGCATTTTTTAGAACAAGCCGCTACTCATTCGGCGCAGCTGAAAGATAAAGATGACGAGATAATTCACTTGCGCGCCGAGGTGGAGTCCATCAAGCTCTCTCAGAGGTCTGAGTTAGAGAAAGTCGACCAGGAGTTCTCCGAGGAAAAGAATTGGCTAGCGCTGCAATTGCAGAAAAATAAAGAACTCCTCGAGGCTGCCGAACTCAAAACACGGGCGATGAGCGAGGATATCACTCGCTTTGAGAAAACCAAGGGTGATTGGGCTCAAGATCTCCAAAGAATGCTGAGCTATATTCATCGTAAGCCTTTGACCGTGGCCGAGTTATCTTTTTCTCTTTCTCACTATTAACCGATGTATTCTTATTTTGCGCAGATCACTTTCCAGAGGCTAAGCACGTGAGTTCTAGAGCGGTGGTTAATGCTCGTGTGCGTCGAGGTGTTTCCGCTGATTCGAGCCTAGAATACTCGATGGAAGACTACTTGGTTGCCGTTGGCACTGCCGTTGGTCCGATGAAGATTATGGGCAGGGACTTGGTGCAGGCAGCCATTCGGGCCTATCATGTTCTCTGGCCGAATACTTCTGGCACTCCTAATATTGACGAGATCAAAATACTGGTGGAAAGATTGATGGCATCTGAGAACCAGTTAAATCTCTAGAGGGAATCCGCTTGACGAGCTGGTGCTGATATGGCGCTCACAGTCGTTATGTCATGGTATGAGGATATTTCCCTTGATACCTTGATAAATTTGCGCACTGCTCCCGTTGGGTTGAGGATCCAGAATTCGTCACTCGCCGACAAGCTCGTGCCTTCCAGCTTGTTGAGTATGCGGACGTGCATAACTAGATTGAAGGGCCGAGTTTCCTTTCTAACCCGACGGAAGAGGTCGAAGTTGAAGATGCCTCTGATGATAATTCAGCCGACCAGGGCGAGGATGAGGGCGACTCGGATACTTCTGGTGATTCCAGCGCAAGCTCGGATGGCAATGGCGACGCGCGATCCTCCTCCAAAGGGACTAGGCATTCTCAAGCTCAAGTTGATGTTTCTCAACAGCCCCGGGCTTCCGCCGAAATCGCTCCTGGTTCTGTGGAGGGAAAAGCAACTTCGGCCGAGGTGCCATCTACCTCGGAGCACCCAGTACCTGACCAAGTCGCTGCCCCTTAGGTTTAAAAAAACTCTAAGTCGTTTCTTATCCCCGGCATGCCGGGCATATGATGTGTGTGAAAAAATTGTCCTATTTTCTGTGTGGTATGAACCTCTTTTGCCTTTTGCCACTGAGGCACACATGGTTGTGATCGTTATTACTCTGTTTAAAATGATCTTGTTTGTTTAAATCCTTGCCTTGGTGGCCTTCAATTTCTTAAGTTCGGATCGTGTGTCTGCCTTTGTCCTACAGTAGTTCGGCGTCTAATATTTCCTGACCTTGATAAACTTGACAACTCAACCATTGTTTTCTTGAATTCTAACCAAGTTGTAAATCTCGAAGGCCATATTTGGGGAGAGCAAAATAATATCACTCTGGGTGCCGAAGTTTGATACCCATTCCTGCAACAAGGGACAATTGTGGGGCAATTCCCTAAGCACTGCTCTAAAAATCGAGACTTAACACATCACTAAAAATGCGAAATAACATTGTGCAGTCCTCAAGTCATTGCTCGAGGTGTCGAGGTTTAATACATAACCCAAACTCAAAAACGAAATATGGCAGTCCCCGAGTCATTGCTCAAGGTGCCGAGGTTTAATACATACCCCAAACTTAGAAATAATATAAGATAGTCCCCGAGTCACTGCTCAAGGTGCCAAGGTTTAATACATAACCCAAACTTAGAAACAATATAGGACAGTCCCCGAGTCACTGCTCAAGGTGCCGAGGTTTAATACATAACCCAAACTTAGAAACAATATAGGACAGTCCCCGAGTCACTGCTCAAGGTGCCGAGGTTCAATACATAGTTGATGCTTCGTTCTGAAGCGTCACTCTACAACGTATCATAGATGACTCCTACGAGTAAAATGGACGAAGTAAAGCTATGTTCCATGGTCTTTTCGATTCTTCGCTGGCTTTGCCTGCCTCGTTCTTTCCTGGTGACTGAGCATTAATTAGGTAATACGCATCATTGTGCAATGCTTTGCTCACGATGAACGGTCCTTCCCATGGGGGTGACAGTTTGTGCATGCCGGCCGTGCGTTGCACTAATCGAAGAACCAAATCTCCTTCTTTAAACACTCTTGGGTTTACTTTCTTGCTGTGATATCGTCGCAAGTCCTGCTGATAAATAGTTGATCTTGATAGTGCGAACTCCCTAGCTTCTTCTAGCAGATCGACATCATCTTGCCCAGCTATCTCATTTACCTAAGTGGTTGTATACTGGGCAACCCTTGGCGAGTCATATATTATGTCGGCTGGAAGCACGGCTTCTGCCCCATATACCAGAAAAAATGTTGTATACCCTGTTGACCTGTTTGGGGTAGTTCTGAGGCTCCATAGTACTGCTGGTAGTTCCTCAGTCCAACACCCTGCCGACCTTTGCAGTGGTTCGACGAGTCGTGGTTTTATTCCGGACAATACTAGTCCATTAGATCTTTCTACTTGCCCATTAGATGCTGGGTGAGCCACCGAAGGCGACATCTAGTCTTATGTGTTTTTCTTGACAGAATCTAGCGAATGCTCCTTCAGCAAAGTTTGTACCATTGTCTGTAATAACACTGTGTGGGTAACCATATCTCAATATAATATCTTTGAGGAATTTTACTGTTGTGGGCCCATCACACTTCTTTATTGGTTTTACTTCAATCCAATGCTTTGCTCACCATGACTAGGATGTGGGTCATCCCGCCCCGGGCCGGCTTGAATGGTCCCACCATATCTAAGCACCATACAAAAAATGGCCAAGTAATTGGTATCGTTTTTAACTCGGACAACCATTACACTTTTCCACCAGTTCTTTGGCCTCTTTCAACGTTGTTGGCCAATAAAATCCATGCCTGAATGCTTTGGCCACTAAAGCTCTAGACGAGGCGTGATGCCCGCATTCTCCTTGATGTATATCTAGGAGGATCTCCTGGCCTTCCGCCGAACTCACACATCTTTGCAACACGCTTGTGACGCTCCTTTTATACAGATCATTGTTTATGATTGTATAAGCTTTAGCTCTTCTCACTGTCTGTCTAGCCAATACATCGTTATTCGGCAAAATCGCATCTTTAAGGAAAGAAAATATAGGTTGCACCCATGTTGGTATGATTTTTTCTGGGGCAATCTCACCATCTATTTCCATATTTTCAGCCGACATAACTACCTCGGATTTTTCCATATCCATTTGTGCATCGGCCGGGTTCATTTTTGGAAATTCCGGGTTACATTCCTTGTCAATTTCCATCGGCATACTATCTTCTCTTGATTTTGCCGGAATAAAGATGGATTCGGATTCTGGTGATGGTGTTATTGACGATTTTCTCAAGTGCTCCAGGGCGATACCTGGGGGAATTGATTGCCTGGTTGATCCAAGTTTTGACAGCGTATCTGCAGCGTCATTTTCTGCCCGAGGTACGTGATGAAATTCAAATCCTTCGAAGTATCCGCTGAGTTTTTGCACATGAAATCTGTATAAAGCCATATTTGCATCTAGCGTGTCCCAGCTGCCCAATACTTGCTGTACTACTAGATCTGAATCTCCGTAGCATAGGACCCGTCGTATGCCAATTTATTTTGCCACCTTTAATCCATGGACGAGTGCTTCGTACTCGGCGACATTGTTTGACGCGACAAAATGTATTTGCAGCACATATTTCAGCTGATCCCTTTTTGGCGAGGTTAATACTATTCCTGCCCCCAAGCCATTCCTTAGCTTGGAGCCGTCAAAGTGCATCATCCAATAGTTCGGATCTGGTAAGGGCGGCTCATATTGCACTTCGGCCCAATCTACCAAGAAGTCGGTCACCGCTTGAGATTTGATCGCATCTCGTCTATCGAATTGCGGAGCATAAGGTGATAGTTCAATTGCCCATTTTTCTATTCGGCCACTTGCATCTTTGTTGCTCAATATGTCGGCTATGGGTGCTTCATAGATAACTTTGATCGGGTGCTCTTCAAAGTAATGTTTGAGCTTCTTTGCTGACATATACACACCATACGCCATCTTCTGATAATGTGGGTAATTTTGTTTTGTAGCTGATAGTACCTCACTTAGGTAGTATACTGGCCTCTGTATTGACCTATCGTTTTCATTTCTTTCTACAACGATTACTACGCTCACCACCCTATTTGTGGCGGCTATGTAAAGTAACATAGGTTCTTTTGACAACAGAGAAGCCAGGATTGGTGTTGTGACCAACATTTTCTTCAGCTCATGGAATGCGCTATCTGCTTGTGGTGTCCAAATGAACTTATCGGATTTTTTCATCAGTTGATATAGTGGTAATGCCTTCTCTCCCAGCCGACATACAAATCGACTAAGTGAGGCTAGACAACCTGTGAACTTCTGTACGTCATTTAGACATCTCGGCAATTCTATTCTTTCTACCACTCTTATCTTAGTTGGATTAGCCTCTATACCTCGGCTGGATACAAGAAAACCGAGTAATTTCCCAGCTGGCACACCGAAAGTGCATTTCTCCGGGTTAAGCTTCATTCGGAATATTCTCAAGTTCGCAAACGTCTGCCGAATATCATTCAACAACGTCTTGCTTTCTTTGGTTTTAATAACCACATCGTCTACATATACTTGTACATTTTTCCCTATCTGGTCATGTAGACACTTCTGCATACATCTCTGGTAGGTTGCTCTTGCATTGCGCAGGCCGAATGTCATGGTGTGATAGCAATAAGCCCCGTACGGGGTAATAAATGCAGTTTTTATTTGATCAGCTGGATTTAACGGTATCTGGTGGAAACCAGAATACGCGTCTACAAAGGATAACAGCTCGCAACCAGCGGTCGAATCAATGAATTGATCTATCCTAGGTAAAGGAAAAGGATCTTTGGGACACGCCTTGTTCAAGTTCGTGTAATCAATACACATTCGCCACACGAATTGATCTATCCTAGGTTTCGGGTGATCCTTTCTACTCCAAGTTACTTCTTGATCTGACCAAGGAACGTATCTTGGTACAGCCGGCATAACTGCATTTACCTCCATATGTCGGCGCTGTACACTTTGCCTGTCCTGTTGTTCTGTTGTGAACATGCAATATGATTGATGATGCTCCCTATAATCATTGCGTTCATTATTTCCGGGGTTAATTCTCCCATTCTGACCTTGATTTATCACTTGATGCACTGCATCCCTCCGATCCGAGTTATCATACCTCGGAGGAGGAGGGGGTAATAGTAATTGTTGTGCATTTGCCCCGGTCAATTGTGGCTGCTGCTGCTGATGCGCCTGATGGGAAGATGCCTGCATTCTTGTCGGGTTTCCCATTGCGCTCTTCATCCAAGCGCATTGCCGGGTTGTATGATTAGCCGGCTTGGCTGGGTTTGGAGTGTGAAATTTGCACGGTTGATCCAACATGGATTCAAACGTGTACTTCGGCCTTTCCTGCCATTGCTTCTTCTGTTCTGGCGTCCACTGTCTTTTTCGTTCATTCCTCGGTGTCCATTGCTGAGGACCATTCCTCTGCCGCTGACTGTTTCCTTGACTCGGCTGATCTTGTACCACTGCTGCCACCTGATTAGAGGTATATCTGTAGTCTGGTCTTTCTTCTCTTCTTCTACTTCTGAATTCATTGTGCCTCGATGATCCGGCCACATCTCTTGCATATTGGTCCTGATGCTCTCGATGGTCTGCCGACATCAGCTCTGGTTGCATCGGATCTCCCAATGCATATGAATCTGCTATCCTGATGGTCTCGGCCAAAGTGATTGGCATATCTCTTTGTAGTCGCTGCCATAAGACACTGTCGTAACGGCAACCTTGAGCGAACCAAGCTACTGCTTGTGATTCTATAACTCCCTCGCATGAGTTCCTGAGGTTACACCACCGAGTCAAAAACTCTCTGTCTGCCTCATTCGTCCTTTGCTTGCACATTGCTAGCTGCTGTGGTCTGAAGTTGCTGACGAACATCTCTTCAAAATCTATCCAACAGTTGATACTGCCCGGTGGCAGGTTATTCAGCCATACTCTAGCTGGTCCTTCCAACATTTGCGGGACATATCTTACTGCCCATCGCAAGTTTCCGCCAGCTATTTTTACAGCAGTGGCATAATCAATCAACCAATCCTATGGTTTGGTGCTACCATTATATGTTTTTGTGCCTCTTGCCAGCTGAAAGTTCGGCACTAGCGGCTCGCCCATGATCCGTGGTCCGAAGCATGCCGGACCCGGTGGACCCTGTTCTTCTAACAACTCGGACCGGTATAGCCGGTCCAGTTTTAGTCTTGCATCACTTGATGGAAAATCTCTGTATACAATTCTTTCCTGCATTCCATAGTGGTTATTCCCACCATGACCTGCATATTCCATATTTGAGTAACCATCATTGTATCTCTCATTTGCCTGATTATGGCGAGTTGGTCTTACTTCTCTTTCCTGCCGAGGTTCATACCTCGGCTGAGGATTGGGCGGCGGATCTCTCCTTCCTTCTGCTGGGATGTTGTTTTCATGATTTCCTCTTCTGAGGTCTCCATTACCTCGGCTTCCGTTGCCTCTGTCGGCACGGTGGGGGTTTCTTTCGCCATTGTTATCCCGGCTCCCATTGCCTCCGTTCTCATTAATCTTTTCAGCTATTGCCGGGTCATATGGTACAATCTGCTTGTTTCTTTTTCCTAAAGTTACCGCCCTATCTCTCCGCGCATTGTTTCCGGGTGAAGATGCAGCGGCCGCTGAAAGGGCAGGTGCTGCTCCAGCCGAATGAACCATTCGTGAAGCACCAGGTCTTGCCGGGTCTGCTTTAAGCATGTCCTCATTCTGCTGGTTCGCAATGTGCACCAGCTCATTCACTCTTTCTTGCTGTTTCTGCCGGGCTTCACCGGTCAGCCCTTCCAATTCTAGTGCAGTGGCATTCGCCGCCCTTAGGTTTTTCGCCGGGGTACTATACCTCGGCAAACCTAGATCAGCTGAATCTGCTTTATGAGCTTCATGTTCTTTGTTGATATCATTCATGAGGTTCTTTCCTCTTATTCTCAACTCGTCAACCCGCTCAGGGTCCACATCTAGCTTATTTTCCTTAGCATATTCTCGCAGGGTCCTGTTTAGGGACTCTCGCAATGCCGACACCTTTTTTGCCTCTACAAGTACTTTTTGCCTAGTTTCCTCCAACTCTGCCTGAGCATTAGCCGGATCAAGTATCGGCGCCACAGGCGTAGTCAAGTTATCTATGGTTGCCTGGAGAATATTCTCTGGTCTTTCCAGAGGTGGCCATCTTACCCTTGGTGCCCTTGGGGTTATCTCCTACACCTCGGCTGACCTTGCTGCCGAAGGATCTACCTCGGTGGGCTGTGGAGCTACCTGTCTTGCGGTCACCTGTGCTCCTGCCACCGGGTCCTTGCTTGATCCGGCGCCTCCTGCTGCTACCTGTACTCCTGCTGCGACCATTACCTCGACGCTGCTGGTGGAGTGCTCCCCACGTGGATAGTTCACAGCACTGAGGGGAGGCTCTCCTGCAAAAATGACTCGGTGAGGGTAGACGCAGGAGGTGTCGACACCGACGTAGATCTGGTGCATGCCCAGGTTGACGAAGATGCCACTGCGCGGGGGAGTTTTTCCCCCGAAGCTGCATGCGTTGTCGCTGACGTAGTCACAGAGATCAAATATTTGAACTAAGCCAGAGACCCCGCGCTCGCCAGTGTGGATGAAGTTGCCTGTCCGGATCTTGACTCCAGCTGGCACTGCTGCTGGCCCCACGGTGGGCGCCAACTGTCGTGGTGGTGGCACGGCAGATGCCATGGGTAGGCTAAAGTTTGGGGCCAATGGATGCTAGAGGGATCTGGGGAGGGAAGATGTAGTTCAATCTACACACAAAAGACTAACGTAAAGATCTTTATTTCTCCTTTCTTGGGCTACAAGTGCTCCTTGAGCTGTATACAAGAGGAGTAGAAGAACTTTACCAGCCTAACGGTACCAAATGAATCGATCCCCTTCTCAGAGTCCAATCCTCTCCATATAAAGGGGAGCCTTGGCTCCTCTAGGGCTGATGTGGCAAGCATATTCGAGGAATATGCTTGTCCTAATATAGTGATTCGGCGGCCTCCTTTCCGTGTCGCCCTTCTAATGACGGCAAGGTTCCAGAGAACCCCACCTGCACGCCTCGGGCTCCAGGACTGTCACCTCCGTGACCTCCTTCTGCCCTTCTGTCGCTCTGCGCCTTGTCCTTTATGTTTGGCTCTGCTCAGATTCTTCCCAGCCCGTGACTAGAGTTTGACTATAGGCTCCTCCTTCTCCTGCAAGCTTCATGTTATTCGGCCCTATCTCGCTTAACTCGGCTTGGCCGTTACCTGCAATTATATTATTCGGGCTGACCCGGCCGACTTACACAGTATATCGGCCGAATCACGTATTGCCCCTCTCTTAAATGTCCTGCTCGTGCTTACCTCGGCCGACCTTTACAGGATTCGGCCGATTTAGCCATTAACTCGGAATTGGACGGGGAACTTCTTTTTGCCTTTCCCCGTCCTGACCCTATCCGGGGTCACCTCCCCAACAATGACTCAGGCAATTTCTCTTCTTCTTCCTGTTTAAAATCAAAAAGTCTCTACAAAGCAGCATGTCTAGCACTGGGAGGAAAATATTTATGGAAGAAAGAAGCAATCAAACAATCAGGGTGTCACATCCCAAAATTTTCCAAATTTTGAAATGTGGAAAAATAAATAAACAAAATTAACAATTGTTGAAATTTAGGGTGAGAAGAAACTTTTTGATTCCAAATGGATAGACCAAAACCTATTTTGATCAAATAGAATCCTAAAGGGATTTAAAAAGATAAACAAATAATAAATAAAGTTATAATAGTTGGAATCACCATTTTTGGATCTTTTAATAAAAAGATATGGTTTTCATAAACAAGGTAGAAATAATAAATAAGGACTATTTTAAAGAGTCAAATTAATTCTTGGCCAAGCAAATGAAATAAAATATTTCTATTTGATAAAAAGAGTAAAGGATTATTTAAATAAAATAATAAGGATTTATTCATATCCAATTTTATTTAAGTAAAGGCTTTTTCCATTTTAAATACACACAAAAACTTATTAAAGTATTTTAAATAAAAGAATTCAAAGTATTTTAGTTTTCAAATAAAACCTACTGAAAAGGTTTTGGAAAAATTTAGAAAGTCAAATAAAGTTTTAAACATATTTGAATCCTATTTGAAATAAAGACTAAAGTCTATTTATTTATTTTTAATAAATAATAAATCCTAAAAATAATTATTTTATTTTGGACTTTGGAATATGTTGTTAAACAGAATTAAACTATACCTAAAGTTTGGTGGAAGTTTGAATTCATTTGGAGTTTGAATTGTTTGAATGAAAATCAAAACAGAAATTCAAAATAGAAAAAGGAAAAGCATTCAGTATATAAAAAAATGAAACAGAGCAACCCAACCCATCAGGCCCAACTAAAGCCCAGCAGCGCAGCCCACTCCTTTCCCACTCGCGAACCATTTTTTTACCTAGGAACACACCCGCACAGTCGCTGATCGGTGGCCCCACTCTTTCTCTCTCTCGCAGACAGCCGGACCCCACCTGCCAGGTCGTCGTCTTCACCCGCGTCGACCGTTTTCCCCACGCTCGTCGCTGTTCTACCTCGATTGATTTCGCGTAAATTTGAGTTATTGTCAGCGTTTATTCCTCCACAGACCACGCTCGATTAAACGCCTCGCCCTCCTCTCTCTTTGCCCCCAAGCGCCGCCTCCTCTCTGCCTCCAGGCTGCCCCAAATTTGAGCCCGAGCACCACAGCCCCGACGAGCTTCTCCAGTCAATTCCGGTGCTGTCCAACCGCCCCTCGCATCCCACTGCACGCAATCCTTCTCCCCATCTCCTGGTGCATCTTCCAGTACCAACCGTAGCCACAACCGCTTGGCGCGCCTCCTCCATGGCGTCAAAAAAAACTCACTTGAGCGCCGCATCGCCATCGCTCCCCTGGCATCGGCATCAACCTGAACCCTCCCGATGATGCTCCTATAATCCCCACACTCGCCCGCGTCTAATTGCATGCTCCCTTTGTCTTAGCGCGCTCTCAAGCTTCACCCCCGACGACAACCAGAGACGCCCGACGCCGCCACTGACTCCGGCGAGCAATCCACCCTACTCCGGTGCGCCCCTCAACAAGCCGACCACACCTCGAGCTTCTCCGCACTCCCAAGAGCACGGTGAGCTACTCCTCCCTCTCCCTCGCTTCTTGAATCATCGGCAAGCTCACCGCCCGAGCGTGCGCCGCCGTCCGCCGCCGCTAGCGCCGCCCAGTTACGGTCTGGCTGCTGTGATCCGTAGGATACAAATCATCTGGCTGAGATTAGATTTAATCGAAGGGGTATCGTGTGCTCTGTGCCGCACGATCTTATTTCGATCCAACGACTCACAGAGAGCGATCCGCGCGAACCGTTTTCAGCCAGTTATATTAAGACACGTGGACAAGGTTTGATTTAAAACAGAAATTAGAATCTATTAGATATGCAAACTTGAAAAATTCATAACTTTTAATCTACACGTCCAAATTTTGCAAATTTTATATAAATGGAATCAGCAGTACAAGTACTTTGCAATCATGCACTTTGTTTAATGTTTTGCTTCTGGAAAATTGGTTGAATTTACAGAAACATGTGTAGGCATAATTTGAATATAAAAATTGTTCTAGATATATTTTTAAGATGAAATCTTTGCTAATTGGTTTGTTTTGAAACTACTGACCATAGGAACCAACTTATGGATTTAAAAATGTATTTTGTGAGGTTAAGGAATAAATATTTGAATTAGCACATTTCTAGTCAAATAAAAATTGTTTATGGTTTAGAAATGAATTTTGAGTAAAACCTTTAGGAAATAATGTGATTCAAACCTTCTGACGCTAAACACCAAGTTTAGTGATTTAAGAACATATTTGATGAACCATACAAAGTTATTACTTTGCTAAAAGATATTTTCAACAACATAAAATATCACCTTAGCATAATATTTGGTTTATGAGATGAAACCTTTTGCAAATTGTTTTACCACTTTAGTAAATGACCACTTTGAGCTTTAAAATGTTTAGAGCCTAATAGAAACCACTTTTCTAAATAAAACCATCTTTTGCATGCTTGCATGCATTGCCTTGTTTATATTATTTTGTGTGTGATAAATTGTTTGAATGCTAGTTGAATATGTGTTTGATTGATTGAATTGTAGTGAAGTTAGAAGAGTGTGATATTTGCAAGATCAAGAAGTGAACCAACATTCTCTACTAAAAAGTCAAGTGACACTATCATCCATGTCCTACTATTTTCACTACACTTAGTGGTATTTTTGTAGTATGCATGATAGGGCCACTATATTACTATGATATGCTATGTCCTATTAGGAAATCTATCTTCCTTAGTGAAAACATCATAGTTGTAGTATGCTTAGCCCTGCTATATACTTGGGGTGGAATACCATATTATGATTATATGAAGTGTTGGAAAAATATATGTTTTATATAATAAAACAAGTACTCAATGAACCACCTGGGTGGAATGAGGATACTCAATTTTGGACAAGGTGGCAACAAAGGGAACCATGTTTATATGGCTATCTTTTTGTATGTGAACTAGAAGAAAACCACCCAGGGACTTAGAGATTGAACATGTTTCTCGTACAGTGGCTTCCGTGTACAGCCACATGCTAAATGGGCTCTGGCTTAGTCAACTACATAGTGGAATACCCTTGCATTGGCATCTTTAGGTTAACTATAATCATGTATTGGAAATTTATCCTTACATTGGTGCCTGGTAGATAAGCTAGCATTGTGTATTGGGAGGACTTCTATGGAAAGACTTTGTCACATTCTCGATCTGCCGGTGCTCCATTTGGTGTGTACTCATCCAGCGGCCACTGGTGGCGTCAAGACGAGATTGTGTCATGTGGGTAAAGTGTACAACTTCTGCAGAAGATCAAAATTCTAAGTACTTAGCCGTGTCCCCGGTTATGGACAACCCTGAGAAACTAAGGCCTGAAGCTATGGAAGATCTCGACATTCCAATTTCTCAAAGTAAAACTTGATGGTGTCAACAAGGGATTAGAAGCACTTGGAGTTTTCCAAGGAGTTCAGAAAGATTTGTCAAAAGATCAAAACTATTTTGAAAAGATAGGATAAAAATATATTGCTTTCTGCAAATGAGCCTAAACCCTACTTAGCCAAATATGCATATATTGATAGGTTACACTTATTTCTACATAGTAGTGAAACTTGCCAATACAATTCAAATGTATTGATCCTTGTGGCTGTAACTTATAATGTTGCAGGTTTGTTTGATGTTAGTGAAGTATGTTGAATAGGATTACAAGTCTACAACCAACATGATTGCCCATGGCACTTTGAAGATGAAGGACTCCATGCTAAATAGTTATTTCTGCTGCATTGTAATGAGATAGCCAAATGAGCTATGTAAGATGTAATGAATTATTTTATTGCGATCCTTTGTCAGCATCGTGATGGTTTGATCCTTCGTCTTGATGATGGCAGACTTGTGGTTGGAGTAGTCACGGCAGTTATCCAACTCCTGCTGACGATCGTACATCATGAAGCTAAGGTGGTCCACTTGAGTCTTCAGCTCGGGGTGGTATGGGGCTTCCAGTGGTTGTCCATTTGCATCACGCCTTGGGCAGAACTCAAAGCGAGCTCCCTTGATCTTATTGATGCTCTGCCCACACAGACGGGCAAGACTTTCCTGCATGGCCCTGGCAAGTCCATCGAGCCAGTTGTTCTCTCATAAGGTAAACTGAATCCCCTCAGCAGTGGGAGGTTCAATCTTTCCTCGGAGACTTGCAACAATTAGCCACTGCAGATATTCTCCTCCTTGATCATTGAGCTGAGCTCCGAAGAACTCGGGGTGCGGACGCTCCAGAAGTTCCGAAAGCTGGTCCAAATCCCTCTCAAAGATAAGGTCTCCTCCATTCCCCAACTGATAAAACTTGCTGTACTTCGCGTCCATCTATAAGAATATAGGATGAGTAAGTTAGTAGAGTGATCAAGTGTGTCAAAATTTTATGTATTTTGTAATATTTTTTGAGGAACATGAATTTTCATGAAAGAATCAAAGGGATAAGAATGAGAATAAGTTTTTGTAAATATTTGTTTTCTTTGGTTTTGAAACTAAGTTTTTGATTCAAAACGTCCTGTCTAACTAGGGTCTCCTATGGTCCAGATGGCTCTGATACCAACTTGTCAACACCCGGATTTTTAATCCCAGATGCCTGTTATGCCATACATCGCAATCCCAGGATTACCATTTTTGCGAGACATAACAGAATTGGATACCACAGTACATCATCCATTACAAACCATATATAAGGTCTTACACAAATAAGGATCTCATGATCCAGTTCTTAATACAACTTCAAGCAGCGGAATACGTAATAATAACGGTAGTGTAGGCGAAGCTCCATCTTCGGGGTCACAGGCAATGCTGACGATGGGAGATGATCCTAGTTGTCGTAACCTTCCTAGATTCCATCTTCCAGGTACTCCTCTTCATAGTCTGGCCATGGGAATAGCCAGGGACAAAGCCATGAGTACTCTTTAAGTACTCGCAAACTAGTACTAGCAGGTAAAGGGGTTTTTGGATAATAGGACACTAGGCTCTAGGGTTGTTTTGCATAAAGCCAGATTTATCTCTACTTAGTTCCAAAGCTAGTCACAATTTTATAACTCCTAAGTGGGATCTTGCATTTCAGGTCACAACTCTGTTGTGGTCAAGTCAAAGTATCAACTCATTTCACAAGTCATTTTGAAAAGTCTGACGGGGGAACAGTATGGCCACTCCAACTGTCCATAACCGCGGACGCGGCTATTCGAATAGTTTTACACTCTGCAGAGATTGTACACTTTCATCACAACATTCGATACATCCGTCAGGAACAAATCCTGAATTCACCATACTCAGTATGCGGATAATCAATCCTAACCTTTCAATTACACGCCCTAGTATAAGCACCTCTCCTGTGAGTTTGGCCTCCCAACCATGACCAACTGTCATCTTGGTGCGCATGTGGACAATCTTCACAAGGTAGCCTCAGCTCAGACCTTGGTCGTGAGGGAACTAATACTAAGGTATATAAGCTTCCAGTCAAGCCCTACCCAATCTTCGGGTATTGTGGTTGTACGGTAACATTGGAATGGTATTGCATCCAGACAACCATCAGTTTTATAAAGGGCTAAGGCTCATGCCTCAACATTTTCATCACCAAAATCATCTGGTGTTCGGAAACATATGTCAAAACATCTGAGTAGAATGATCCATCATTCTAAGGTTTTCATAACCATTTTCACCAAGTATTCCCATCTAAAGTTGATCCATTTTTATGCTTAGCACTAGCATCTACAGTTGGGGATAACACTAATGAGGGGTGGTAAACTAGTGGAATTTCAACTAAGTACAACCTTATATCTTAGGATGATATCAAGGTTTCTAACTTAGGCCAATTTTTATGCTCTTTATGCAACCTTTAGTTATATCTTTCTAGAATCTACAAGTCACTTAAGTCAACTCTAAGTTAAAGTTTTGATAAAGAAATAAAGTAGAGGCTTGCACATAAAACTAGGATTGGGTTATCAAGTGGGTATGATCACATATGCTTAAGGCATATGGTTGGCATGGTTACAAGCAAGTAGTAACTTGCACAATCAACTAGTAGCATTAGGCTTGCAAGTATGGGCTTGCACAATATCAGTATAAGCTTGCCTTGTGCAGAGCAGTGGTTGAAGTTCTCCTCGGCTTCTTCTTCATAGAATCCTCCTTCCTCCTCGTATCCTTGGTCGGTACTAGCGTCTATAAATAAATACGATGTACACAATCACCAAGCAATACTTAGATACTTGCAATCATCACACAAAAGGGGTCCTATGGGTGATCTAACATCATTACTAACATTACAAGATTAAGGCTTGGTTTAAAATCCCTTTTTATTTTATTTTTAGAAAAGTAATTTCTATTCATTGAAAAACTACTTAAGATTTAATATTCTCCAAACCAAACATGGGATCATGTTGACACATGTCATCACCACATGTTTTAGTCCATGGGAATGTGATTTAAAGTGGTGTCACAATTTAATAAGGTTTTACCCTTTTATTTTAATTAAATAAAGTGTCTAGAAATGCCTATGGGGCATTCTTTTATTACTTGAACATTATTTCTATAAGTAAACCTATATATTTTTATATATTCTGAAAGGTATGGTTAAATGTGATTTTTGAGAGTTGGAATCAACTCAAAAGCTAATGTGGTTTAACTTTGAAAAATGTTTGAATGCAGAAAAGCTTTGGCCTTGTTATTTTTACCAAGGATGATCTACAGATCCAAATGACTTGAATCCAACGGGCTTGGATTCAGCATTCACAGACCTTTCCAACAAAATTGGTTTCATTCAATTTGGTGCACTGAATCGACCTGGGTTGATTTTTGAAATTGGGTACAGAAGTGAGTTTGAAATAAAAATAAAAAGGTTTAATTCAAATAACTGGGCTGCGCGGGAAAAGTTACTGGGCCGGCCTGCTAAGCGCAGCGCTTCCGCGGGCTGTTTAAGTGGCTGTCCCCATGCGTTAGTGAGACAGGGGTGCAAAGCGGTATGGGGCGCTGTGGTGCGTTCGATCTAGTTCTAATCCAACGGCTGGGAGTCATCATCGATGTTGGGCAACACCGGCGAGACAGAAACCTAGCGCGACCAGTGGGGGTCGTTGGGGGCTCACCGGGGTGCGGGTGAGGGTCGACGAGGCGGGCTAATGACAAAGTCGACAACGGTGAATCTCCTGGTACTGGTGGCTTCTCCTAGGGCGGCTCCAATCGTTGGCTCCCTTCTTACCCAGAGGCGGCGGGCTCCGGTGAAATTCCGACGAGGTGGTTCTCTCCTTTCTCCGGGAACGGTGTGGCACGATCAGTGAGGAGAGGGGAGTAGAATGGTGTGAAGAAATCGACTGGGGGTGGCCTCTATTTATAGTCGAGCGAGGGGACCGATGGGGCGCACGGTGAGCTCGTCGGGGGCGGTGGTACAGACGGCTATCGGTATGGGCGAAGGTAGGGGATGGTGCGGTGTCTACTGGTGATGCTCAACGACATGGTTTAGAGGCGTGGGGCGGTGTGGCTTGGTCTGGAACGGGCGATGCTCTGCGCGGCAGAGGCGGCGTCTTCGACGGCGAGCGGTGGCTGTCTTGACGCGGGCGTGACGGGATGTCTGGCGGTCTCCTAGGTTGGTGGAGACCATGTATGCACGCAGCGAGGGCGGCGCGCGGTCTGTGGGCTTCGGTCGAGGGTGATGCTCTGGCGCACGCTCTACATGGTCGCTGGCGAGCTGGGCACGGTCCGTCGTGGCAGCGGCTGGCAGTGGGACAAGGGGCAAGGAAGGTGGTGCGGTGGGGCTTATACGGCTTGGCTAATTGTTGTTTCTCCTCCTAGCTTGCTGTCGACATGGGGGTGACAAGGTTGGCTTTGGCTGTTCACCATTGATGACAATGGAAAGCTCACAGTGGTGCTAGTGCTTGGTTTAGTTAACTAGATGATCTACTGAGATGGTTGTGAGCTAAATGGGGAACCAGTTAGGCTTTAATCACTGCTCACTATAGTGTTTAGATTTTGTTTGATTTGTGTCTGCAACCTGTTTGATGAAATGGCCGCATGAACTCAAGTTTTGAATTTTGAAAAGATTTTTGGTGGGTGTGCTAGGTTGATGCTGGGGAGTCTGTAGATGCTTGGGTTTTGAAAGTAGAGCTTGTTTGAGTGGTTTTTGAAAAAGTGGGATCTTCCCATATGAGAAAGATTCAATTTTGAATTGTCATTTAAACAATACATTTGAAAGTTTCTGGATGATCACAAAGTGGGCCTTGATACTTTGTTATGAGTACATTCAAGGGGTGAAAAGATCCATAAAAGTTTCCGTTAGGTTCTGAAAGTTTGAGGCAGCCAAAGTAGGCATGGGAGTTCAATTGGTCAAAATGACCATTCCCTTAATATATTTGTTTTGATTTACTTGTCTTTAGGAAAAGTGTGGGGAATGTTTAGATGATGTTTATTTCACCTAAGCATCCATTTACAAGCAAAGGAACACACAAACAAGGTGGTTCAAAAGAATTTCAAAATCAATGCATACACATATGCATGCTTCCAAAATTTTGTTGAGAAAAGTTTTTTGTTAACCCTAAGTTTGATGATTAGTGTTTGATGATCCAAGCTTAGTATTTTTGGGATGTTACAAACCTTCCCCCCTTAAACAAAATCTCGTCCTAAGATTTGAAAAAGGACGAAAAAGATTACCTAGGATTTGAAGAGATCGGGAAACTCCGTCCGGATGTGATCTTTGCGCTCCCAGGTAGCTTCCTCTTCTGTGTGGTTGCTCCACTGAATCTTGAGAAACTTGATGCTTCGGGGTCGGGTAGTTCTGAAGGTTTCTTCCAAAATACGGATGGGTACTTCGTGATAGGTCAGGTCATCGTTGATCTCTATGGTCCGGTGATCGATATTCTTGAACACTTCGGTCTTCTCTGGGACTTCGAGGCACTTGCGAAGTAACGAGATATGGAACACATTGTGCACTGCTGATATCTCTTCGGGTAGTTCCAATTGATATGACACTTCTCCCCGACGGTTCAGAATCTTGAAAGGTCCGATATATCTGGGGGCTAACTTTCCTTTGAGTTGGAAACGCTGCATTCCCTTCAATGGCAACACTTTTAGATAAACAAAATCTCCTATGTTGAAGGCGAGGTCTCGATGTCTCTTGTCGGCGTAACTCTTCTGTCTGGACTGGGCGGTCTTGAGGTGCTCACGAATCTTGTGAACCTTCTCTTCTGCTTCTCGTAGGATGTCGGGTCCGAAAATCTGACTCTCTCCTACTTCCGACCAATTCAAAGGGGTGCGACACTTTCTTCCGTACATGAACTCAAATGGGGCCATTTGCAAACTGGCTTGATAACTGTTATTATAGGAAAATTCTGCAAACGGCAGATAGTCTTCCCACTTGGATCCATATTCTAACACACAAGCTCTCAGCATATCTTTGAGTATTTGATTTACTCACTTCGTTTGTCCATCGGTCTGAGGGTGATACGCGGTACTGAAATCTAGGCGGGTTCCTAAACCTTCTTGAACTTTCTTCTAGAATCTCGAGGTGAACTGAGTTCCTCGATCCGATACAATGTTCTTAGGGACTCCATGCAAACTAACTATTCTAGCGATGTATAACTCTGCTAGCTTCGAACTCTGATAGGTGGTCTTGACGGGCAAGAAATGGGCGACTTTGGACAATCTGTCCACTATGACCCAGATAGAGTCATTTCCCCTACTAGAAGTAGGCAGTCCAGTGATAAAGTCCATTCCAATGGAATCCCATTTCCATTCCGGAATCTACAAGGGTTGCAACAATCCAGCGGGTCTTTGATGTCCTGCCTTGACTCGCTAACATATATCACACTTGGCGATGTAGCTTCCGATTTCTCTCTTCATCTTATGCCACCAAAATTTCTCCTTCAAATCTTGATACATCTTCGTTCCTCCGGGGTGGATAGAATAATGAGTATCATGAGCTTCTTTCAGAATAACTTCTTTCAACTCAGAATCTGCTGGTACACAAAGGCGTCCTTTGTACCACAGAACACCTTCTTCGTCTTTGGTGAATCCGGGTACTTTGCCTGTACCGATACAACGCTTGATTCCGTCGATACTAGCATTTCCTTTCTGCGCCTCTTTGATCTGGCTGATCAAAGTGGGCTGAAGTTCTATACTAGCCAAAAATCCTTCGCTCACTAATTCCATTTGAAAATCTTCCATCTCCTTGTGCAAGCTTGGTTGCTCCTTCAAAATCATGGAGTTCAAGCGGCACGGCAATCTGCTAAGGGCATTGGCTACCACGTTGGATTTACCAGGGTGATAGTGAATGTCCAGATCGTAATCCTTGATTAGCTCAATCCATCTCCTCTGTCTCATATTCAGCTCCTTCGGAGTGAATATATACTTCAGACTCTTGTGATCCGTATAGATCTCACAACGATTTCCCATCAGGTAATGTCTCCATGTCTTCGGTGCTAGAACTAAGGCTGCGAGTTCGAGGTCATGGGTTGGGTAATTTTGCTCATGTCGCTTGAATTGTCAAGATAGATAAGATATAACTTTGCCTTCTTGCATGAGCACACATCCGAGACCGATCTTGGATGCGCCACAATACACATCGAAGGGCTTTGTGATATCCGGCATGATCAAGATTGGGGCTGAAATCAATCTTCTCTTGAGTTCTTGAAAACTTGCTTCACATTTGTCAGTCCATTCAAACTTCTTGTCCTTCTTTAGCAATTGGGTCATAGGTCTGGCGATACTTGAGAATCCTTCTACGAACTTGCGATAATATCCCACCAATCCGAGAAATGCACGGACTTGGGTTTGAGTGGTTGGGGCTTGCCAATCTTCTACATCTTTTACTTTGGCAGGGTCAACGGCAATTCCTCGGGCTGATACAATGTGACCGAGGAATCCTACTTCCTGTAACCAAAATTCACATTTGCTAAACTTGGCATACAACTGATGCTCTCTAAGGGTTCCAAGAATGGTCCTTAGGTGTAGCTCATGTTCGTCTTCTGATTTGGAGTAAATCAGAATGTCATCGATGAAAACAATGACAAACTTATCCAGGAAGTCCATAAAAATCTTATTCATGAGGTTCATGAAATAAGCGGGGGCGTTGGTTAATCCAAAAGACATGACAGTATACTCATATAGTCCATATCTGGTGGTAAAGGCAGTCTTTGGAATATCCTCTGCATGAATCTTGAGTTGATGATAACCAGTTCTAAGATCAATCTTAGAAAACACTTTGGCACCGGTCAACTGATCAAACAAATCCTCTATTTTGGGCAGGGGGTACTTGTTCTTGATGGTGACATCATTCAACTTTCGATAATCCGTACACAAACGGTTACCTCCATCTTTCTTGTCCACAAACAAGACAGGTGATCTCCATGGTGGCCTTGCTTGGTTGAATCAATCTGATTTCAAGCATGGCATCCGATTCTTCTTCAGTTCTTCTAGTTCCGATGGGTTCATACTATAGGGTCTACGGGCTATGGGTCTGTTAGGGATTAGTTCGATGATAAACTCGATATCCCGATCCGGGGCATACTGGCAAAACATCTGAAATACACCGGGTATTCAGACTATCGGACTTGGTCAATGGTAGGTTGGGCTATACTCTTATTGCATTTGAATTAGCGAGGTAAGGTTTGATATATGCTCGATCGATATTCGGTGTCTTGGTCATGGTGATGGCTTTCTTGGCACGATCGATCAATCCTTTATGTTTGGACATCCAATCCATTCCTAGTACTACTTCCAAACCTTTAGTTCCGAGTACTATCAGATTAGCATAAAAATCTATTCCATGGATTCGGATAGGGACGGCTTTGCAAATTTGCCTAGCCTTGGTGGTTGATCCGGGAATTTGCACAATCATTACATGCTTCAATTTGGTTGGTGGAATTTTAATAGTGCATGCAAATTCTTCTGTGACAAATGAATGCGATGCACCAGAATCAAACAACACCCTTGCAAGTACTGAATTAACAGAAAACATACCCAGCACGACGTCTGGCGCTTCTTGAGCTTCTTCAGCATGCATGAGAAAAAGATGGCCATTGCGGTTGAGTGAATTCCCTGGGGCAAATCTTCTTCCGGGCTGAACACGACATTGCTGCTGAGCTAGGGCATTAGCATTGGGTGCTGCGGCATTCTTCTTGTTGGGGCACTCGTTGTAATGGTGGCCTTTATTTCCACAGTCATAACAAGTCACTTGCGACTTGTCCTTGGCTCTCTGAGCACAACATTGCTTCCGTCCTCGGCGATGTTGGTGTTGGTGGCGGCATTGTTGTTGAACTTGGGTGGGGAACAGTTGAAATTGCTAGAGTTGCTGGGGTTGTTGTGATTTCCTCGGGTCTAGGGTTTCCACGGTTGGGATAGGTGGGGACGGTTCATCGAAGTCTGTTGGTTCTTGGGGCAAATCCTGGAGATGGGTTAGGGCGATACTTTGGGGTCTGATGGGTTCCTGGCTGATGCATCATACGACGCTTGTGGTTCTCATTGGCTTGGTTGATCTTTCCTTCCATCTGGATGGCAGAGTCGACAAGGGCTTCAATATCCGCAAAGGGAATATTGACTAACACTGTCTGCATCTCATCATGCAGACCATTCAGGAATCTCTCTTTCTTCTTGGCTTCCGTGTCTATCTCATCCGGGGCATACCTAGCTAATGACAAAATTTTGTCACGGTATTCCACTACAGTCATCCTTCCTTGCTTCAGTTCTCTAAACTCGTCTCTCATCCTCTTGATCAAACCCGGTGGCACATGGGTTCTGCTGAACTTGACCTTGAATTCCTCCCAGGTCATCATCTGTCCTCCGGTCATTGCGCGAACACTGTTCCACCATGCCCTGGCATCTCCGGCTAGATAGTGGGTGGAAAACAGGACTTTCTCGTTGGCTTCCACTCCGGCGACTTCTAAGTTATTTTCCATGGTTTGCAGCAAATCATCTGCGTCTAGGGGCTATTCTGACTTAGTGAAAACAGGTGGGTTGGTATTCTGGAAATTCTTGAGCTTAGATACATGGTTATCTTGATTTCCGTGGCCTTGGTTATTGTGGGCTAGCTGAGCTATCTGTTGCAGAGTGGCTAGGTTGGCTTGACGTTCCGCTCTTTCAGCTTCGCGGTCAGAAGTCAACATTTGCAGGATCTGCAACATCGGGTCTGGGGATGAACCATTTCCTCCGCATGGCATCTAAAGATTGAGATAGATTATGAGAAAAGAGGGAAATTTCTAAGGTTCTGGGACTTTGAAAAGTTTTTATAGTTTGACACAGATTTTCCTGCAACTTGCTTTTCATTCATTCATTCACACGATACAACACACACCACAACAAGGAAAAACAGATGGTTTTAATAACCATTCTATAAACTATCATACAGTGGGACCGAATACTACTCACTATGCTAGTGCTCAAGTGCTACTACTCCTCGGAGTCTGTGGCTTCATCATCTTCATCATCATCGATGAAGGCAAAATCATATTCATCGGTGAAGAAGTCCATGGCTTGATCCTCCAGAAAATCATCATCATCGCTGAGATAGGAGTAGGGGTCTCCACGAAGATCCTCTCCTGCATTCTCCCTTTCCTCCAACTACATGTCTCTCTCGTGTATGGTCTCTTCCAAAGATGAGATGTGGTGGCGGAGACGGGCAATAATGCGCTCCTTCTTGTCGAGCTGACAACGACGAGACTTGCGATCCTTTGCCAGCATGGCGATGGTTTGATCCTTCGTCTTGATGATGGTAGACTTGTGGTTGGAGTAGTCACGGCAGTTATCCAACTCCTGCTGATGATCGTACATCATGAAGCTAAGGTGGTCCAATTGAGTCTTCAGCTCGGGGTGGTACGGGGCTTCCAGTGGTTGTCCATTTGCAATCGCCTTGGGCAGAACTCAAAGCGGGTTCCCTTGATCTGATTGATGCTCTGCCCACACAGACGGGCAAGACTTTCCTGCATGGCCCTGGCAAGTCCATCGAGCCAGTTGTTCTCTCTTAAGGTAAACTGAATCCCCTCATCAGTGGGAGGTTTAATCTTTCCTCGGAGACTTGCAACAATTATCCACTGCAGATCTTCTCCTCCTTGATCATTGAGCTGAGCTCCGAAGAACTCGGGGTGCGGACGCTCCAGAAGTTCCGAAAGCTGGTCCAAATCCCTCTCAAAGATAAGGTCTCCTCCATTCCCCAACTGATAAAACTTGCTGTACTTCGCGTCCATCTATAAGAATATAGGATGAGTAAGTTAGTAGAGTGATCAAGTGTGTCAAAATTTTATGTATTTTGTAAGAGTTTTTGAGGAACATGAATTTTCATGAAAGAATCAGAGGGATAAGAATGAGAATAAGTTTTTGTAAATATTTGTTTTCTTTGGTTTTGAAACTAAGTTTTTGATTCAAAACGTCCTGTCTAACTAGGGTCTCCTATGGTCAGGATGGCTCTGATACCAACTTGTCAACACCCGGATTTTTAATCCCAGATGCCTGTTATGCCATACATCGCAATCCCAGGATTACCATTTTTGCGAGACATAACAGAATTGGATACCACAGTACACCATCCATTACAAACCATATATAAGGTCTTACACAAATAAGGATCTCATGATCCTGTTCTTAATACAACTTCAAGCAGCGGAATATGTAATAATAACGGTAGCGTAGGCGAAGCTCCATCTTCGGGGTCACAGGCAATGCTGACGATGGGAGATGATACTAGTTGTCGTAACCTTCCTAGATTCCATCTTCCAGGTACTCCTCTTCATAGTCTGGCCATGGGAATAGCCAGGGACAAAGCCATGAGTACTCTTTAAGTACTCGCAAACTAGTACTAGCAGATAAAGGGTTTTTTGGATAATAGGACACTAGGCTCTAGGTTTTTTTTGCAAAAAGCCAGATTTATCTCTACTCAGTTCCAAAGCTAGTCACAATTTTATAACTCCTAAGTGGGATCTTGCATTTCAGGTCACAACTCTGTTGTGGTCAAGTCAAAGTATCAACTCATTTCACAAGTAATTTTGAAAAGTCTGACGGGGAACAAGATGGCCACTCCAATCGTCCATAACATGACGCGGCTATTCGAATAGTTTTACACTCTGCAGAGATTGTACACTTTCATCACAACATTCGATACATCCGTCAGGAACAAATCCTGAATTCACCATACTCAGTATGCGGATAATCAATCCTAACCTTTCAATTACACGCCCTAGTATAAGCACCTCTCCTGTGAGTTTGGCCTCCCAACCATGACCAACTGTCATCTTGGGTCTTTGCAGGTGGACAATCTTCACAAGGTAGCCTCAGCTCGCACCTTGGCGTGAGGAACTAATACTAAGGTATATAAGCTTCCAGTCAAGCCCTACCCAATCTTCGGGTATTGTGGTTGTACGGTAACATTGGAATGGTATCGCATCCAGACAACCATCAGTTTTATAAAGGGCTAAGGCTCATGCCTCAACATTTTCATCACCAAAATCATCTGGTGTTCGGAAACATATGTCAAAACATCTCAGTAGAATGATCCATCATTCTAAGGTTTTCATAACCATTTTCACCAAGTATTCCCATCTAAAGTTGATCCAGTTTTATGCTTAGCACTAGCATCTGCAGTTGGGGATAACACTAATGAGGGGTGGTAAACTAGTGGAATTTCAACTAAGTACAACATTATATCTTAGGATGATATCAAGGTTTCTAACTTAGGCCAAATTTTATGCTCTTTATGCAACCTTTAGTTATATCTTTCTAGAATCTACAAGTCACTTAAGTCAACTCTAAGTTAAAATTTTGATAAAGAAATAAAGTAGAGGCTTGCAAATAAAACTAGGATTGGGTTATCAAGTGGGTATGATCACATATGCTTAAGGCATATGGTTGGCATGTTAACAAGCAAGTAGTAACTTGCACAATCAACTAGTAGCATTAGGCTTGCAAGTATGGGCTTGCACAATATCAGTATAAGATTGCCTTGTGTAGAGAAGTGGTTGAAGTTCTCCTCGGCTTCTTCTTCGTAGAATCCTCCTTCCTCCTCGTATCCTTGGTCGGTACTAGCGTCTATAAATAAATAGGATGTACACAATCACCAAGCAATACTTAGCTACTTTCAATCATCACACAAAAGGGTTCCTATGGATGATCTAACATCATCACTAACATTACAAGATTAAGGCTTGGTTTAAAATCCCTTTTTATTTTATTTTTAGAAAAGTAATTTCTACTCATTGAAAAACTACTTAAGATTTAATATTCTCCAAACCAAACATGGGATCATGTTGACACATGTCATCACCACATGTTTTAGTCCATGGGAATGTGATTTAAAGTGGTGTCACAATTTATTAAGGTTTTACCCTTTTATTTTAATTAAATAAAGTGTCTAGAAATGCCTATGGGGCATTCTTTTATTACTTGAACATTATTTCTGTAAGTAAACCTACATATTTTTATATATTCTGAAAGGTATGGTTAAATGTGATTTTTGAGAGTTGGAATCAACTCAAAAGCTAATGTGGTTTAACTTTGAAAAATGTTTGAATGCAGAAAAGCTTCGGCCTTGTTATTTTTACCAAGGATGATCTACAGATCCAAATGACTTGAATCCAACGGGCTTGGATTCAGCATTCACAGACCTTTCCAACAAAATTGGTTTCATTCAATTTGGTGCACTGAATTGACCTGGGTTGATTTTTGAAATTGGGTACAGAAGTGAGTTTGAAATAAAAATAAAAAGGTTTAATTCAAATAACTGGGCTGCGCGGGAAAAGTTACTGGGCCGGCCTGCTAAGCGCAGCGCTTCCGCGGGCTGTTTAAGTGGATGTCCCCACGCGTCAGTGACACAGCGGGGTGCGAAGCGGTATGGGGCGCCGTGGTGCGTTCGATCTAGTTCTAATCCAACGGCTGGGAGTCATCGTCGACGTTAGGCAACGCCGGCGAGACAGAAACCTAGCGTGACCAGTGGGGGTCGTTGGGGGCTCACCGGGGTGCGGACGAGGGTCGGCGAGGCAGGCGAACGACGGCGAATCTCCTGGTACCGGTGGCTTCTCCTGGGGTGGCTCCAATCGCTGGCTCCCTTCTTATCCAGAGGCGACGGGCTCCGGTGAAATTCCGATGAGGTGGTGCTCGCCTTGCTCCGGGAACGGTGTGGCACGATCAGTGAGGAGAGGGGAGTAGAATGGTGTGAAGAAATTGACTGGGGGTGGCCTCTATTTATAGTCGAGCGAGGGGACCGACGGGGCGCACGGTGAGCTCGTCGGGGGCGGTGGTACAGACGGCTATCGGCATGGGCAAAGGTAGGGGATGGTGCGGTGTCTCCTGGCGATGCTCAACGACATGGTTTAGAGGCGTGGGGCGGTGCGGCTTGGTCTGGAACGGGCGATGCTCTGCGCGGCAGAGGCGGCGTCTTCGACGGCGAGCGGTGGCTGTGCAGCACGGGGCGGCAAACGGGGATGTCTGGCGGTCTCCTAGGTTGGTGGCGATCATGTATGCACGCGGCGAGGGCGGCGCGTGGTTTGTGGGCTTTCGGTGAGGTGGCCTCTGGCGCGACGCCAACATGGTCGGCGAGCTGGGCGCGTCCGCGTGTGGTCCGATGGCTGAAACGCCGGGCTGGGACAAGGTGTGGCGGTGGACGTTGGGCTTGCTCCCGCACATGCCTTAGGCTTGTTTCTCCTCCTAGCTTGCTGTCGACATGGGGGTGACAAGGTTGGCTTTGGCTGTTCACCATTGATGACAATGGCAAGCTCACAGTGGTGCTAGTGCTTGGTTTAGTTAGCCAGATGATCTACTGAGATGGTTGTGAGCTAAATGGGGAACCAGTTAGGCTTCACTCACTGCTCACTATAGTGTTTAGATTTTGTTTGATTTGTGTCTGCAACCTGTTTGATGAAATGGCCGCATGAACTCAAGTTTTCAATTTTGAAAAGATTTTTGGTGGGTGTGCTAGGTTGATGCTGGGGAGTCTGCAGATGCTTGGGTTTTGAAAGTTGAGCTTGTTTGAGTGGTTTTTGAAAAAGTGGGATCTTCCCATATGAGAAAGATTCAATTTTGAATTGTCATTTAAACTATGCATTTGAAAGTTTCTGGATGATCACAAAGTGGGCCTTGATACTTTGTTATGAGTACATTCAAGGGGTGCAAAGATCCAGAAAAGTTTCTGTTAGGTTCTGAAAATTTGAAGCAGCCAAAGTAGGCATGGGAGTTAAATTGGTCAAAATGACCATTCCCTTAATATATTTGTTTTGATTTACTTGTCTTTAGGAAAAGTGTGGGGAATGTTTAGATGATGTTTATTTCACCTAAGCATCCATTTACAAGCAAAGGAACACACAAACAAGGTGGTTCAAAAGAATTTCAAAATCAATGCATACACATATGCATGCTTCCAAATATTGTTGAGAAAAGTTTTTTGTTAACCCTAAGTTTGATGATTAGTGTTTGATGATCCAAGCTTAGTATTTTTGGGATGTTACATATTACATCTTAAACTGTGGATGCTAGCTATTGATCCAGGGACTAGCATTGTAAACACAGGGATATCTACCTTATTAAAGGTTGGGAACTTTACACAGGGCTATCAATGGAACCAGGAGGTAATCTATTAAACCAATCCCTAGCTTCTCCTTTTAGTGAAAAAGGGAATATCTTAGCAACAACGTACTTGCGCATCTTAAAATCATCAGAGAACAAAGCACTCATAGTAGAAAGCTCATTCATATGAGCCATAACACTCTCGGTTTCAGTACCACAAAAAGGTTCTTTCTCAACAATATCTAAATAAGATAAATCAAGAGATAAATCATAATCTTTATCTTTAATATCTATGGGAGAGGTGGCAAACTTAGGATCATAGGACTTCTTAGGTATAATAGTATGTCTAGCAAGGAGACTCTTAATAGCACTAGCACCATGTGTATTTCGGCACTCTTCAACAAATTCATCAGTGAGCTCTATGTAACCATCATTAATATCAAAACTCTCACTAGACTCAGGTGAGATAACAGGTGTAATAGTGTCTTCACTGGGAGTTTCGGTATTTCCTAGACTAGACATAATAGCATCTAGAAAAGGACCTAATGAACCACTCGCATCAAGCACAGTAGAAGTAACATCATGAGTATCAAAAGCAGTTTCAGATTCAGCAAGAGTAGCATGAGTATGTGGTGGTGTGACAAGCTTACTTATAACAGACGGTGAATCAAGAGCAACAGAGGTGTTTAGGACTGTACCTCTTCTTGTAGTGGATGGTAAAATAGGGAACTTTCCATCACGATATTTTCCCATGATGAAAGGAGTAGCAGTGAACAATAATAGGTCCAAGTGAACTTACAAATAAAGCTATGATCCCCGGCAACGGCGCCAAAAAATAGTCTTGATGACCCACAAGTGTAGGGGATCGCAACAGTCTTCGCGGGTAGTATTACCCAATTTATTGATTCGACACAAGGGGAGACAAAGTATACTTGCAGGCCTTAACAACTAAGTTTTCAGTTCAGATGCACCTGGAAATGGTTCTTGCTCACAAAAGTTCATTAGTAGCAACAAAGGAACAAAGAAAGAATAAAGAACGGTGAAACAAAGTAGCAATAGTAACAAGGTAATGAGATTCGAAAAGGTGGTAGGCATAGGGATGGATGGACGGGAATTGCATGGACGAGTCTAAACATGTAACTTCAAGAACTAGGGCATTGCAGATAAATAATAACAAGCATCCAAGTACTAAACAATCCTAGGCATGTGCTCCAAATATAGTCATACGTGCTCACAATGAGAACTTGCACAACATCTTTTGTCCAGCCAGCCCGTGGCAGCGGGGCCTCTAGGGAACTACTGGCAATTAAGGTGCTCCTTTTAATAGAGCACCAGAGCAAAGCATTAACACTCCGTGAACACATGTGATCCTCACACTACAGCCATCCCCTCCGGTTGTCCCAATTATTGTCACTTTGGGGCCTTTGGATCCGGACAATGATACGTGTACACAACTTGCATATAAGATCATAAACAATACTATCATAATGATTCAATAATAAGTTCAGATCTGAGATCATGGCACTCGGGCCCTAGTGATAAGCATTAAGCACAACAAGTTGCAACAAAGTCAAATAGCACTAATAGAGATACTAGGCACTATGCCCTAATAGATCTTATTCGATTACATGATAGAACTCATCCAATCCCTACCATCCCCAAGCCTACAGTGGGGGATTACTCACTCATGGATGAGGGAAACATCGGTGGTTGATGGAGATGCGTTGGTGATGATGATGGCGATGATCCTCTCCAAATTCCCCGTCCCGGCAGGGTGCTAGAACGGAGTTTCTGTATCCGAATCTTGGTTTCTTGTGGCGGCGGCGGAGCGGAACTCTTTCTAGAAAACTATCAAACCCCCTCTGTTTTTAGGTCAGAAGGCAACTTATAGGCGCGGAGGGAGGCCAAGGAGCTGCCTGGGGTGTCCAAACCTTCCCCAGGCGCGGGGTCAGTGGGCCCGCTCCTGGGGTGGGTCTGGGCCCCCTAGGCCTCCCCTCTGTCTCCCCTTCTGGCTCCGTGGATCTTCTGGTGAGATATAATTTTCGGCATATTTTCCGGGATATTTCCTGATAGTTCATTTTCTGCACAAAAACAAGACACCAAGGTAATTCTGCTGAAAACAGCGGCAGTCCGTGTTAGTTGTATCCAAATCTCACAAGTTTAGAGGGAAAACAATATCAAAGTGTTTGATAAAGTAGATACATTTTGGACGTATCAACTCCCCCAAGCTTAGCTTATTTCTTGTCCTCAAGCAATTTAGTTGAAAACTGAGTGCGATAAAAGAACTTTCACGAACACTTTTCTTCATATGATGTATATATTCTCAGCACAAGAGTAGATGCTTATACAATTCATAATAAGGAGTATGCAACTAAGTCTACTCAATAGTCATTGCAAGCTATGAAGAGAAACCAACTCAAAAATAATAAGTAGCATGAAACATAAACATAAGCAACATTGCAATGTTCATAATAAGGTATGATAGAGTGGTATCAGAGATACAAGCATCAAAGTCATGGCATAATTAACCAAGTTTTGGAACAAACACAAGAATGACAACTATGCTCTCAAGAAGGTGCTCATAGAATAAGTGGTGACTCAACAAAGTTGTGAAAACGGTTTTGTGAATATTTGAAAAGCTTCCCAATGCTGAAAGGAAGGTACTCATTAGCTTTGAGCTCTCATTTCCCCTATCATAGGCATCTTCATGTGGTTAAGGTGAAAGTGAGGTCCACTCTGACTAGCTTATGGGAACTTGTGCATATAGATGTATGAAGCCCATTATGTGTAGTCAAGAGCGATGTATTTCAACCTCATATGCTTCCTCTGGAAATTTGAGTGAATATATGAATATTTACTTAATGAGGATCAAGCGTGAAACATTTGAAAAAGTTCGAAGACTTTCAAAGATGAAGTGGAAAATCACTGTAACAAGAAAATAAAGAATTTATGATAGGATCATAAAGGAAGATATTTGAGTTATAAGTTTAGCAAAACATCTAAGATTTGAGGAATCGTTCGATAGATTTATGTTTCCCGAAAGCACCATAGTAGTATGGAGTGTTTGAGACATGTAATGAAACCTTGTTTGACATGGTAAGATGAAAGGTATAATTTATAAAATTGCCATTATATTTTAAAGATTGAAGCTTTAGAGACAACCACTTTTTCACTGAAAAGAGCTCCATCATGATCCGCTTTGGGGTAAAATGCAAGTTGTCCTTTCTTAAACATTGGTATGCTATGCATAAGTAAATGTTTATAACCAAAGTCGGATGAGCATGTCTTTGTAGGTTATTTTGGATAATCATTGAATATTCCTCCATAACACCAAAGACAGAAGTGTTTGTCGCTTAGAACATCAAGTTTCTTAAGAAGGAATTTTTTGTGAAAAGTTAAGTGGGAGGACAATAGAACTTTGATAAGGTTAAAAGAACCTTAGCTATGTGTGCTGAGTTGCGCAGCGCCAGAAAGTGTCCTGGAGGCATCAACAATGCTCATGGCTCACGTTCCTCAAATGTTGTGGTTATGGAGGTCTAAGTTCCTACTAAACCAAGTAGGTTGGGTAAATAATCAAACACTTAGATTTGAAATTTAATCATTGTTGTTTGATAATGATGAACCAACCAATGCAAAGAAGCGATGATGGGCCCTGACTCCATCAGATGGCTTGAAGCTATAGTATCTGTGATAGTTCCATACACGAGAAATCAATTTTTGAACTTGGAAGACCCTCTGGAAAGTGTAAGACCTGATAGCCGTATTTGGATCTATAAAGAAATATACATGGATGTTTCACATCTGTGAAATTGTCGACATGTCAGGAAAAGAGTTTTCGACAATGTTCAAAGATTGACTATGACAAGATTTGATCTTCCATAGCGATATTTAGTCTAGATGGATTAATGTAGCAACCACTACATATAATTTTGTTATATGGTAGTTGAACAAACAAAACAAAGTTATTCTAATAGAATGGTTACCTAGGATGCGTACATGACACGATCCAAAAGGTTTTGTTGATTCAAATGATGCTAAAAGAGCATGCATACTTCAATGGTTGAAGTAAGCATCGAGGAGTTGGAATCTTCACCGTGATGAAACTGTTAAAAGGTTTAAATTTCATCGGAGACGATGAAGATGCTTGCATTTGCAAGAAATTAAGTGGGAGCGCTAAGACATATTTCTAATGCATTATGTGAAAGACATATTTTTCATTGGAAATGATGTATCTTTTATTGACACAAAAGTTAAGAATTTCATCTCGATGAAAGACTTAGGCAAAACCCGAATGTTTGGCATCAATATGTATATGGATAGATTGAGACGATAATATGGTTGTGCCAAATTTTCAACACCCAGATTTTTAATCCCAGATGCCTGTTATGCCATACATCGCAATCCAAGGATTACCATTTTTGCGAGACATAATAGATTTGGATATCACAGTACATCATCCATTACAAACCATACAAAAAGTCTTACACAAATAAGGATCTCATGATCCAGTTCTTAATACAACTCAGGCAGCGGAATAACGTAATAGTAAAGATAGCGTAGGCGAAGCTCCATCTTCGGGGTCACAGGCAATGCTGACGATGGGAGATGATCCTAGTTGTCATATCCTTCCTCCGGTCCATCATCCTGGTACTCCTCTTCATAGTCTGGCCATGAGAATAGCCAGGGACAAAGCCATGAGTACTCTTTAAGTACTCGCAAACTAATACTAACAAGTTAAGAGGGTTTTATAGTAGGACACTAAGCTCTAGGGTTATTTTGCAAAAAGCCAGATTTACCTCTACTAAGTTCAGAAGTAAAGAAAGCTAGTTGAAGTTTTATAACACCTAAGTGGGAACTTGAATTTCATATCACAACCCTGTTGTGATCAAGTCAAAGTCTCAATTCATTTCACAAGTCATTTTGAATACATCTGACGGGGGAACATTATGGTCACTCCAACTGTCCATAACCGCGGACGCGGCTATTCGAATAGTTTGACACTCTGCGGAGATGGTACACTTTCACCACAACATTTGTAAAATCCGTCAGGAACAAATCCTGAATTTACCATACTCAGTATGCGGATAATCAATCCTAACCTTTCCATTACATGCCCTAGTATAGGCACCTCTCCTATGAGTTTGGCCTCCCAACCATGACCAACTGTCATCTTGGGTATTACACAGGTGGACAATCTTCACCAGGTAGCCTCAGCTCAGACCTTGGCCGCGAGGGAACCCATACTAAGGTATATAAGTTTCCAGTCAAGCCCTACCCAGTTTTCGGGTATTGTGGTTATACGGTAAAATTGGAATGGTATCGCATCCATACAACCATCAGTTTTATCAAGGGCTAAGGCTCATGACTCAACATTTTCATCATCAAAATCATCTGGTGTTCGAGAACACATGTCAAAACATTTCAGTAGAATGACTCATCATTCTAAGGTTTTCATAACCAGTTTCACCAAGTATTCCCATCTAAAGTTGATCAAGTTTTATGCTTAGCACTAGCATCTACAAGGGGTGCTAAGTACTAATGAGGGGTGGTAAACAAGTGGGTATTTTGCTAGGTTCAATCTCCTGCCTTAGGATGACATCAAGATTATCTAACTTAGGCCAAATTTTATGCTCTTTATGCTACCTTCAAATATCTTTCTAGAATCTACAAGTCACCTTGTAAACTCTAAAAGAGGGCTTTGATAAAGAAATAAAGTGTAAATCTTGCAAGTAAAACTAGGATGGTTTATCAAGTGGTATAAGCTTGCTAGGTTAATAGTTTGCATAGGTCCATTGTGTAGTAAGGCTTGCATAGGTAAAGTATCTTGCAAGTGTTATCTTGCTAAATCAACCAGTGGTATTAGGCTTGCCTTGAGCAGAGTAGTGGTTGAAGTTCTCCTCTGCTTCTTCCTCGTAGTATCCTCCTTCCTCCACGTATCCTTGGTCGGTACTAGCATCTATAAATAAATACGAGGTACACAATCACCAAACAATACTTAACTATTTTCAATCATCACACAAAGGTGTACTATAGATGATCTAGCATCATCACCTATCATTACAAGATTAAAGCATTTGTCTTATTCATTTTAATTTGGGCAAAGTAATTTCTACTCATTGAAAAACTACTTAAGATTTAATATTATCCAACTCAAACATGGGATCATGTTGACACATGTCATCACCACATATTTTATTACATGGGAATGTGATTTACAGCGGTGTCACAATTTAATAAGGTTTAACCTTTTTATTTTAAATAAATAAAGTGACTAGAAATGCCTATGTGACATTCTTTTATTACTTGAACATTATTTCTGTAAGTAAACCCATATGTTTTTATATATTCTGAAAGGTATGATCAAATGTGATTTTTGAGAGTTGGAATCAACTCAGAAGCTCTTATGGTTGAATTTTTAAAAATGTTTGGATGCAGAAAAGCTTCTGACTTGTTATTTTTACCAGAGTTGATCTATAGATCCAAATGATTTGAATCCAACGGGCTTGGATTAATAATTTCATTACCTTTCTAGCAAAATTGGTTTCATGCAATTTGGTTCATCGGATCAAGTTGGGTTGGTTTTTTAATCTATGTATATAATTGTGTTTGAAATAAATGGAAAAATCTAAACTCAAATGGCTGGGTCGCGCGGGAGAGGTTAATGGGCCGGCCCAGTGTCACTCCACAGTGCGGGGCTCAGCTAACAGGGGGTCTACCAGTCAGCGGCTCATAACACGCGAAGCGGTTGTAAGATCCCTCCTTTGTAAAGGAAAAGGATCCCTGTGATTGCAATGCTAGTCCCTGGATCATTGCTAGCATCCACAGTTTAAGATGAAGTACACAGAAACAAAGGTCATTTATTACATCCATTCCAGAGATAAAACATAGTCTTTTACAACTCAAGGCCACAGGCCTATTACAAGAGTTTGGAATAAGTAAATAAACATAAGTCTTCATCTTCATGTGCCACAGGCAAGCATGTTGAGTGTAGACTCATGACACCTAATCATCATCAGAATAACCTGCAACATCACAAGTTACAGCCACAGTGGGTCAATACTTTGGAATAGTATTGGCAAGTGATACCTTAGTAAATTTTTAAGTGGACTATTTTACTATATGCAATTTGGCTAAGTGTAGCTTGGCTTGCTTTGCTCAAAATAGGTTTTTCCTATTAGTTGAAATCACTAAGTTTTTCTTTGTCAAAAACTTTTCCCAAGAAACCATCAATAGACATTGAGGTCCTTCACCCTTGTTCACCCACAAGTTTTACTTAGAAGTTGGAGTGATGAGATTCTTGATAGCTTCCATGCCTTGATGCTCAAGTTGTCCATTTCCATGGACTTGGCTAAGTACTTAGATTTTCCATCTGCAGAGGTTGTGCACTTTCCCCACCAGACTTGGTTTCCCAAGACAGGACCTTTCAGAAGCCTTTCCTTAGACAAATGGACGCGCTCCAACCTATCAATCCCACTACCACCAACTGTCCAAATGGCTAAGTTCTAGCAACCTATGTGATCCAGGCAGAGCCCATATTGCCAAGTGGCTGCACTATAAGCTTCTCAACACTTGGCCTCTAAAATCCCTTTATTCCTGGGTGGCATACCACAAGTGAGATACACAAGGTAGACCATATCCATGGGCCTTGTGTAACCACTCAACCAAAAACCACCAATCAAGTCCCATTCCACCCAGGTTATTCATTGACTTAGTTGTTTTATTAAGAAAACACAAGTCCAAATACTTAGAAATATTTTCATCATAGAAAGTATATATTGCACCACCCTTGTTTGCTACTAGCTAGGCTAAGCATGGCATAGTAACTTAACTTAGGAAATTTCTAGCATTGCTACATCTACTTAGGATTTCCCCAACATGGCATTTGGCAAAATATTAACACATGCAAGACTTAGCAAAAATACTTCTAATGCTTGTATGAAATATAGGGATGGAAATATTCATGAAGTACCACTTGCCTTGGTAGTTGGGAGAGTAGAACTCCTCACAATCACAATCACTAGCACCAAAGTCTACACAAAAATGGTAGCACAAAATTACACACAATTCATATACAAACATAAATATATGCATGCATGCAAAATGCTAAATGATGATTTTGGAAACCCAACCAAGCAAGTGCATAGTACTGAACCATAAACAAGTCAAAAACTTGCTAAACCAAGTTTATTTTACCCTAAAACAATTTTCTAAACAAATTCTATACTCAAAATAGTCTCAAACAAGTTTCTGCAAATAAAGTCATTTTAACAGAAACTAAACACTAAACACATTGCATAAACAGAAAGGGCTTGTCTCCCTGATTCCAACGGTATAAAATTTATAAAAATCTAACGTGGGAATCAAAAGTTATAGCCATTTCAAAATTGAACCTAAATCTGATTTCAAATCTGTTTTTGAATCAAACCCTAGCCACGCGTCATGTTCTTACTAGCGCGTACCGCTTCGCTGCGGATCACGCACGCAAGCCGTAGGATCTAACTAACGCGCACGGCTCAGATCTACCCATAACGATTCGTTAAATGATCTAATCCTATACGCTGGATCCAGATCTGATGGCTCTGGATCAAACGACCAAAGCGGGGCGGCGCTGGCGGCGGCTACTGGCGGCGGCGAGATCTGTCTGCGGCGGCACGGCGCTACAGGTCGTCCGGAGATGTAGGAGGATTCTCACCAGGTTCGTAGCGTCGAGGTGAAGCTCAACTTAGCGGCGGCTTGGCGAGGGGCGCACGGGCACGGTCGCTGGGGCTCGTCGGAGTTGCGGGCGGCGTCTGTCGCTTGCAGTCGAGGTCGCTGTCGAGGCTCCGGGTCGTCCTAGCACAAGGCAGAGGGTTTAGAAGATGCGCAAGTGACTGGCGAACAAGTTGGTAACAAAGGGAAGGCAAGGGGCGCTCAGTTCTTACCGCTATTGCTCGCCGGAGTCGAGCGGCGGCGCTGGTTGTTGCAGGCGTGAACGGAAACGTTGACCTGGGTCACGAGCAAGCAACCCAGAGGCGTTAGCAGATGCACAAGATCATGCTGGTTGCAGTGGTTTGAACAAGAGGCAACGGGGCGGTCTGAGCTTACCGTGATTCGTCGCCGGAGCGCGTCGGTACTGCGGGTTTTGAGGTCAAATGCGTGCAGCCTGGTGGCGGAGTGAGCGAGGAGAGTGGGGGGAAATGACCGCGGTGCAAAGGGGGTTATGTAGGCGAGAGGGGAGCGGCGATTAAGCACTGAATCAAGGGCAATTACTCGAGGAATCAACACGGCAGTGATGGGCGGAGGAAACGCGGCACAGCGGTAGCGATTTGGGGAAGACGAGGTGGTGCCGAGGTCCACCAGTCAAAGTGATACGGAGAGGGTGGGGTCCGAGTGCGGTGCACATGTAGTGCGTCAGCGTCTTGACGGCGAGAGTGGCCGGGTGGGCTAGCTGGGCCGGTTCTGCTGCTGGGCTAGAATAGGAGCGCCTGGCCCTTTTCCTTTCTTTATTCCTTTTCTTTTTCTGTTTTGATTTTTCAGGAATGGTTTTCAAATGAATTCAAATCTTTCTGGGGTGTTTGCAGTGTGCAACAGTCTCAAATCTAGGCATAAAACCATGTGGTTACTTTGCAAAGGCTTTGTCATTTTTAGAGAAACAAAATAACAGAGACTTTGCACTTGATTTGCAAATGTTTGAAAAATGGTTTTTGAAACCATTTCCATTTTGTAAAGCTTGGTTCAAATTCCACACTCAAACCATTCAACAAGGAAGACAAAGAATCCTAGGTTTAAAACATTCAAACTCGCAAATGGGGATGGCCATTTGATTTAAGTTTGCTCACATAAAATGATAGCACTATGTGCTTCTGTTTTTCTGAAATGAGTTTGATTTTGATCTCAAAACTATATGCATGCATGAATGATATGCAATCTTTGAAATCATGATTTTAGGGATGTTACAAATCTAACCCCCTTAAGGTGAATCTCGCCCTCGAGATTCGGATTGGCTAGCAAATAGGTGAGGGTGGTCTTTCCGAAGATCATCTTCTCTTTCCCATGTTGCTTCCTCTTCGGAATGATGATTCCACTGCACTTTGCAAAACATGATAGTCTTTGTCCTTGTGACTCTTTCTACAGTCTCAAGAATCTTGATAGGTTTCTCTTCATAAGTGAGATCACTTTCTAGTTGAACTTCTTCCAAAGGTATAGTATCTTTCAAGGAAGTTTTTTCCATTTCTGGGTGACATTTCTTAAGCTGACTTACATGAAACACATTATGGACTGCTGACAGAGATTCTGGTAGTTCAATTTCATAAGCAACTTCTCCTTTGCGACTCAAAATCTTGAATGGCCCAACATATCTTGGTGCCAACTTTCCTTTGACTCCGAATCTTTTCACTCCACAAAGTGGTGATACTCTAAGATAGGTTCTATCGCCAACCTCGTAGGTGACTTCTCTACGCTTAGGGTCTGCGTAGCTTTTCTGTCGGGACTGTGCTATCTTCAATCTGTCCTTAACCAATTTGACCTTCTCTTCGGCTTCTTTGATAAGATCTGTTCCAAATAAACTTCTTTCTCCCACACCATTCCATAGAAATGGGGTGGTACACTTTCTTCCATAGAGAAAATCAAATGGTGCCATCTCAATACTAGCTTGATAGCTATTGTTATAAGAAAATTCTGCGTAAGGCAGACTTTCATCCCAACTTGCTCCATAGTCTAGGGCACATGCCCTCAACATGTCTTCAAGAATTTGATTAGTCCTTTCTGTTTGTCCATCGGTTTGAGGATGAAAAGCAGTGCTGAATTCCAACCTCGTTCCCAATGACTCATGTAGCTGTCTCCAAAAATGGGAAGTGAATTGAGTTCCCCTATCAGACACAATACTCTTAGGCACACCATGAAGACATACAATTCTACTCATGTAGATTTTTGCTAACTTGGCACTTGTATAAGTTGTCTTCACGGGTATAAAATGAGCCACTTTGGTTAGGCGATCCACTACTACCCATATGGAATCATATCCTGACCTGGTCCTTGGTAATCCGGTAATGAAATCCATACCGATCATGTCCCACTTCCAATCAGGAATAGGTAGTGGTTGAAGCAAACCTGCTGGTTTCTGATGCTCCGCTTTCACTCTACTACACACATCACACAAAGCAATATGTTCGGCGATGTCTCTTTTGAGATTGTTCCACCAAAATCTTTCTTTCATGTCCATGTACATTTTGGTGTTACCTGGGTGAATAGAATACGGAGAGTTGTGGGCTTCTTGCAGAATCAGTTTCCGCAACTCTGGATCTTGTGGAACACAGATACGTTTCCCATGCCATAAAGTACCCTGTTCGTTTTCATGGAAACTTTTGGCTTTTCCTTGGCCAATCTTTTCCTTAATCTCTTCAATTTCTTTATCAGCCTTCTGGGCTTCTTTGATCTTGTCCAACAAAGTGGGTTGAACATCCAAAGTCATGAGATGTCCTTCAGGCACAATCTCCAATCTGAGTTTTCTGAATTGGTCACACAAATCATCTGGCAATTTTCCTTTGGTAAGGCCATTCACAAATACCTTACGACTTAGAGCATCTGCTACAACATTTGCTTTACCGGGATGGTATTGCAAACTTAAGTCATAGTCCTTGATAAGCTCTAACCATCTTGTTTGTCTCATATTGATTCCCTTCTGGGTGAAGATATACTTCAAACTTTTGTGATCTGTGAACACTTCACAACGTTTTCCCAAAAGGTAGTGTCTCCATGTTTTGAGTGCATGGACGATAGAGGCTAACTCTAAATCATGGGTAGGATAGTTTACTTCATGAGTTTTGAGTTGTCTCGAGGCATAAGCCACAACTTTACCGTCTTGCATAAGTACTGCACCTAATCCTTGATGAGAAGCATCACAATATACTTGGAAATCCTTTTCCAAATCTGGCAGACACAAAACTGGTGCTATCACAAGTCTCTTCTTCAATTCTTGAAAGCTGACTTCACAACCTTCAGACCAAGCAAACTTCTTGTCTTTCTTTAACAATTCAGTCATGGGCTTAGCTACTTTAGAGAAATTTTCAATGAATCTTCTGTAGTAACCTGCTAAGCCAAGGAAACTACGAACTTCTTTTACAGACTTGGGAGATTCCCATTCAGTCACAGCTGAAACTTTAGCAGGATCAACTGCTACACCATCCTTTGTCATAACATGACCAAGAAAACCAACTTCTTCCAACAAGAACTCACACTTTCTGAATTTGGCATAAAGTTTATGCTCCCTCAATTTCTCAAGTATCAAACGTAAGTGTCCCTCATGTTCTTCTTTGCTCTTGGAGTATACTAAGATGTCATCGATGAAAATGACAACAAACTTGTCAAGAAATTCCATGAACACCTTGTTCATCATATTCATGAAGTATGCCGGGGCATTGGTCAAACCAAAAGGCATTACGGTGTACTCATACAATCCATACCTTGTGGTGAACGCTGTTTTAGGTATGTCTTGTTCTCTTATCTTGAGTTGAAAATAGCCTGACCGGAGATCAATCTTCGAGAACACACATGCTCCTTCTAGCTGATCAAACAAGTCATTGATTCTTGGCAAAGGGTATTTGTTCTTGATAGTTACCTCGTTGAGTGAACAGTAATCTATGCATAGCCTTTGACTTCTATCTTTCTTCTCTACAAACAAAACTGGGGCTCCCCAAGATGAAGAACTGGGTTGAATGAATCCTTTCTGCAATTGTTCTCCTAGTTGCTTCTTGAGTTCCTTCAGTTCATCAACTGACATTTTGTAAGGTCTCTTTGCTATTGGTCCAGAACCTGGTACCAAATCTATCAGAAACTCCACATCTCTATCTGGTGGCATTCCCGGTAATTCTTCCGGAAACACATCCGGATACTCACTCAAAATTGGCACCGTCCATGCTAACCCCTTAAGAGAATTTAGCTTACTCCTTTTGGTTCAAAGTTGGACTTGAATTTAATCCATTTTCTTTCCGGGGTTGTGAGTGCAATAGCTGATTAACAATCTAGTACTCCTTCATACTTAGCCATCCAATCCATTCCCAATATTACATCCAATCCTTGGGAATCTAGGATTATCAGACTCACTGGGAACTTATGCTTTCCAAACTCTATTACTAGATCTCGGCATCCAAGACTTACTATCATATCTCCTCCCGGAGAACTAACTTTTATTGGGCACCCAATGTTTTCCGTTGGAAACCCATTTCTATCGACAAATGCTTTTGATATGAATGAATGCGATGCTCCAGTATCGAAAAGAACAAATGCTGGAATAGAATTGAGTCCGAACTTACCAGCAACAGCATCAGGCTCCTCATAGACCTCCTCCACATTGATGTGGTTCACCTGTCCTTTCTGGAAAGGATTTGGCTTGTTAGGTCCTTCAACTTTCTTTTCAGGGCACTCATTTGCATAATGCCCCAGCTTCTTGCATTTGAAGCATTCAACCTGACTGATGTCTCTCTTAGCAGACTGACTACCACTTCCACTTCCATTGCCACTGTGGTGGATCTTATGTCCACTCTTGTGGTTTTTGTACTTGTCATTGTCATGACCACGGTGATGCTTGTTGTCATGATGGTTATGGTTGTGGTGCTTGTGAATTTCCCATGCTTGTGGGATCCTGAGCTTCCACTGTCATCATAATGAGATCGTTTGTGAGACGATCCCGAGCTGTGCTTGTCGGAGTGCTTTCTTTTTCTACTCTCTACTTGCTTCATTTTGTTCTCCAAAATAGCAGCCTTGTCACACAGAGACTGATAAGTGGGAACATAGGCCACAGACAACTGCAGATTTAGCTCGTCATTCAAGCCTTCAAGAAATTTTTCCTTTCTCTTGGCATCAGTGTCAACTTCATCCGGTGCATAACGCGCCAGATTGTTGAACTCCTCAATGTATTCAGCCACGCTACGGTGGCGCTGCCTCAGATCGTGGAACTCTTTCTTTTTCAGGCTCATTATTCCTGATGAGATGTGAGCAGTGCGAAAGCCATCTTCAAAGATAGCCCAAGTCACCTCATCTATAGGTGTAGTGATCTGGAAATTGTCCCACCAAGTGGCGGCTGGCCCTTCAGCCGGATGTCTTTGCAAATCTGACTTTTTCAGCATCAAATGCGTACGGTTACTAAGTCCTTGTTTACAGAACGTAGCCAATCATTGGCCACCATGGGGTCAGTTGTCCCCGAGAACTTAGCTGGCCTCAACCTCAAGAATCTGGTGAGCATATCAAAGCTCGGAGGGTTGTTGTTGTTGTTGTTATTGTTGTTGTTGTTGTTTTGGTTTTGGATGAACGTTGTCATCATCTGCATCAACTGAGTTTGGGCAGTCATCATTTGCTGCATTTCTGGAGTGATGTTGTTGGGGTTGGGGTTTGCACGACGGGGAGGCATCTGTGGTTTGTTCAAATAGAGATAAGAATGAGATAACCATAGATATTTTTCATGCACATTACATCACATAAGCAATCACAAGCATGCAACAAGGTAAAAGATCAACAACAAGATAATAAGTTCACAAAGTAAAACACACAAGTAGCAAGCCATCCACATGTCGGATGGTCCAATAACAAGTTCTCAAAAATAACAAGTCTGATAATAAAAGATAAACGAGTAGTCATGTCTACTCATCAGCATCAATCTCCTCCTAGACAAAGGTAAGACCTGTGTTCTCCATCGCGGTCTTGTTCTCCTCAATAGTAGTGGTCAAAGTCTCTATCTTGGCCTTGAGAGCCCTCTTCTGGGAATGAAGCCTCTCAATCACCGTCTGCTACTTCTCTATCTCGAAGTCCTTGGACTGCAATTCTTCAGTCATATCCCGGATTTTCTTGTTCCTATCCTGGACACGCTTCTCCTGACTCTTGAACTTCCTGTCCTGGGTCTCGAACTTCGCCTCCATTTCCTTGACTATCTCGTCCTGCTGCGCGAAGAGCTTGTCCTTCTCGCGAAGCTGCACCTGGAGCTCGTCATTACTGAGCATGACATTGGTCATGTCAGTGTCCACGTGCCTAATGAGAGACTCTAAGTCCTGGAGGTACAGGCGTATCGGCTCTGCTGCGTCCCTCGAATCGTCCTCGAAGTCGATGGACTCTCCATCCTCATCACGTCTTCCGAAGACGTGGAAGTGAGTGCCTCTAACCTTTCGGGAGTGTCGCCCTAGCAGACGTCCTATCAGATTCTGCATAACTACCTCCATGCCTCTCTCCCTATCATCGTGCATAAGCTTGAAGACGATGGCCTCCGTAGTAGGCTCTGTCTGACGTCCGGGCTGGTTCACCTTGAAGCCCCAGAGGTCCTTCCTCTCGAACTTGGTGAGTGGATGCACCATGATGGTGGGAAGAGGGAGATTGAGCAAAGTAGTATGCTCAATGATACGAGGACCAAAGCGGGTAGCCTGGAACTCCTCAACAGTGCTGATGGTAATAGGCATCTATTTATAAGATAGAAAAGTTAGAACAACACAATTTAAGATAAATCAAAAGACAAAACACCACATACATATCCTTGGGAAACAAAACACACAAGTCATGCATACATGAGGTCATTAAATCAATCTAGGTTCAATCTTATTTTAAGACAACATTTTGGAAAATAGGGTGATAGGAGGTGGTCCAACTAACGAAGTACGTTTACAATCCTATCTCACTGGATCTGTTGGCTAACACAATGTTCCTAGAAGCAATCAGCCTATCTTGCTCATATGACTCCATCACTAAATCTATAATGTCTCCTCTTAAGGTTTGGTTGGTAGCTTCTAACTCTTGGGTATGTTCCTTCTCTTTCTTCAAGTCTTTTTGGAGATTGAGCATTCTGCACTTGATTCTAGCACTAAGTTCTTTCATAGTCCTCCAAGTTGCTTCTCTTGCTGACTCAAAGAATGTGGTGTGCACCATAGTGTTGGTGTACATGCAGAATCCTGTTTCTTTGTGGTTGTCTTCCTTGTTTTTGTACAAGTGAAGTTGCACCCACCAGTACTCAACTCCTTCATCCATCACTAGAAAGCCTTTGTACACAGCTGCACTGTAACATCCCTAAAATCATGATTTCAAAGTTTGCATATCATTCATGCATGCATATAGATTGAGATCAATTTCAAACTCATTTCAGAAAAACAGAAGCACATAGTGTTATGAATTTATGTGAGCAAACTTAAATCAAATGGCCATCCCCATTTGAGAGTTTGAATGATTTTAAACCTAGCATGTTTGTCTTCCTTATAGAAAGGTTTGAGTGTGGTTTTTGGACCAAGTTTTACAAATTGGGAATAGTTTCAAAAACCCTTTTTCAAACTTTTGCAAATCAGATGCAAGCCTCTGATATTTTGCTCTCCAAGTTTTACCAAGCCCTTGCAAAGCAACCACTTGATTTCATGCCTATATTTGAGACTACTGCACCCTGCAAAAACCCCAGAATGATTTGAATTCAAAAAGAGTTTGAATTCATTTCAAAACCAATCCTGGAAATCAAAACAGAAAAGAAAAAGGTTTAAACAAAAGAAAAGGGCCAGGCGCCAGGATTCTAGCCCAGCAACAGAACTGGCCCAACTAGCCCACCCGGGCCATTCCTCTCCCTCTTGCACGCGCAAGCACACCCACACAGCCGCTAACGACCAGGCCCCACCTCCTTTCTGCGTGTTTCGCTGACGAGCAGGCCCTCTCCACGTCGCCCTCGCCTTCCCCAAACCGCGCCCGCAGACCACGTCGCCGCTGCAGTGATGCCGGTAATGGCGCGGCGTAATTAGCCTTGATGCCGCAGGCGTTTCCTGTCGCGCTTGGGCCTATTTAATCCCCTCTACCCCGCGAGAATTTTCCCCCACTCTCCTCGCTCACTCCGCCACCAGGCTGCGCGCATTTGCTCTCGAAGCCCCGCAGTACCGACGACTCCGGCGACCGATTCCGGTGAGCCAAGACCGCCCCCCTCTCTCTGGTTCAAACAGTCTTGCCTAGCTTGATCTTGCACATCTGCTGACACTTTTCTTTTGCCTGCGCGTGACCCAGGTCGTCAATTCCATTCACGACCGCAACCACCTGCGCCGCCACTTGACTCCGGCGATCAATTGAGGTAAAACCCGAGCGCCCCTTGCCCCCTCTTTCATACGAGATTGTTCGCCTGCGTCTTGTGCATCCCCTGACCCCTCTGGCTCGTGCTAGGGCGACGCCAAACCTCGGCAAGAACCACGACTGCAAGCGACTGACGCCGCCCGCAACTCCGACGAGCCCCAGAGACCGTGCCCGCGCGCCCCTTCGCAAACCAATGCCACCTTGAGCATCAGCAACTCCCTGCAGTTCTGGTAAGCATCTCCTTTCTTCCCCGGGCGACCTAGAACAGCGACAAGCGCCGCCGCTAACATGCCATTAGCTTCGTTTAGGTTAGATGATTTATAACCGTTAGATCCAGATCCAGCGCGTAGGATTAGTCCAGTTAGCGAAGAGGTATGGTTAGATCTGAACCGTGCAACGTTAGTTGGATCCTGTGGCTCACGAGCGTGATCCGGAGCGAATCAGTACGCACCAATAGAAATATGACGCGTGGCTAGGGTTAGATTCAAAAACAGAATTCAAATCAGATTTAGATCCAAATTCCAAAGGGCTATAACTTTTGATTCCCACGTTAGATTTTTGCAAATTTTATACCGTTGGAATCAGGGAGACAAGCCCTTTCTGAATCTGCAATGTGTTTAGTAAAAAGTTTCTGTTAAAATGACTCTTTATGCAGAAACTTGTTTAGGACCATTTTGAGTATAGATTTTGTTTAGTAAATTGTTTTAGTGCTAAATAAGTTTAGTTAGCAAGCTTTTTGACTTGGTTATGTTTCTGTATCATGCACTTGCTTGGTGGAGTTTTCAAAAATCATCACTTAGCAATTTCTTGCATGCATGCATTCATATTTTTGTTTGTATATGAAATGTGTGTAATTTTGTGCTACAAATTTTTGTGTAGAATTTTGCTAGTGACTGTGATTGTGAAGAGTGCTACTCTCCCCATTACCAAGGCAAGTGGTACTTCATGGTTATTTTCATCCCTATATTTTGTATAAGCATTAGAAATATTTTGCTAAGTCTTGCATGTTACTTTTTGCCAAATGCTTTGTTGGGAAATCCTAAGTAGTTGTAGAATTGCTAGAATGGCTAGGGAAATTCCTAAGTTAAGTTACTATACCATGCTTAGCCTAGCTAGTAGCAAACAAGGGTTGGTAAAGTATATACATGCTATGATGAAAATAATTCTAAGTCTTTGGACTTATGTTTTTCTTAATAAAACAACTAAGTCAATATATCTCTTGGGTGGAATGGGACTTGAATGGTGGTTTTTGGTTGAGTGGTTACACAAGGCCCATGGATATGGTTTACCTTGTGTATCTCACTTGTGGTTTGCCACCCAGGCACAAAGGGATTTTGGAGGCCAAGTGTTGAGAAGCTTATAGTGCAGCCACTTGGCAATATGGGCTCTACCTTGATCATATAGGTTGCTAGAACTTAGCCATTTGGACAGTTGGTGGTAGTGGGTTTGATAGGTTGGAGCGCGTCCATTTGGTCTAAGGGAAGGCTTCTGAAAGGTCCTGTCTTGGGAAACCAAGTCTGGGGGGGAAAGTGCACAACCTCTACAGATGGAAAATCTAAGTACTTAGCCAAGTCCATGGCAATGGACAACTTGAGCATCAAGACATGGAAGCTATCAAGAATCTCATCACTCCAACTTCTAAGTAAAATTTGTGGGTGAACAAGGGTGAAGGACCCCAATGTCTATTGGTGGTTTCTTGGGAAAAATTTTGACAAATAAAAACTTAGAGATTTCAACTAATAGGAAAAACCTATTTTGAAGCAAAGCAAGCCAAGCTACACTTAGACAAATTGCATATAGTATTATAGTCCACTTAAAATTTACTAAGGTATCACTTGCCAATACTATTCCAAAGTATTGACCCACTGTGGTTGTAACTTGTGATGTTGCAGGTTATTCTGATGATGATTAGGTGTCATGAGTCTACACTCAACATGCTTGCCTGTGGCACATGAAGATGAAGACTTATGTTTATTTACTTATTTCAAACTCTTGTACTAGGCCTATGGCCCTGAGTTGTAAAAGACTATGTTTTATCTCTAGAATGGATGTAATAAATGACCTTTGTATCTGTGTACTTCATCTTAAACTGTGGATGCTAGCATTGATCCAGGGACTAGCATTGCAATCACAGGGATCCTTTTCCTTTACAAAGGAGGGATATAACAGATGGTATCAGAGCACTGTGTTGCCTGTAGGATTATGACCCTAGGATTGGAAACCACTAAGGAAAAAATTTCAACTACTTCTACACTTGTCTATTCTTCTCGTAAACTTTTCTAATCTTCTTTCTCGTCTCTATTTGTAGATGAATTCCATCAATGAAGCCGTAAGGAAAGGACCACTCATGACCTTAGAGTGTGAGACAGAGTTCCCCAATATTCTCAAGGACCTCATGGTGGCAATGGAGATACATGGTGCAGCTGTGTACAAGGGCTTTCCAGTGATGGATGAAGGAGTTGAGTACTGGTGGGTACAACTTCACTTGTACAAAAACAAGGAAGACAACCACAAGGAAAAAGGATTCTGCATGTACACCAACACTATGGTGCACACCACATTCTTTGAGTCAGCAAGAGAAGCAGCTTGGAGGACCATCAAAGAACTAAGTGCAAGAGTCAAGTGCAGAATGCTCAATCTCCAAAAAGACTTGAAGAAAGAGAAGGAACATACTCAAGAGTTGGAGGATACCAACCAAACCTTAAGAGGAGACATAATAGACATAGTGATGGAGTCATGTGAGCAAGATAGGCTAGTTGCTTCTAGGAACATTGTGTTAGCCAACAGATCCAGTGAGATAGGATTGTAAACGTACTTCGTTAGTTGGACCACCACCTATCACCCTATTTTCCAAAATGTTGTCTTAGAATAAGAGTGAACCTTGATTGATGTAATGACTTCATGTATGCATGACTCGTGTGTTTTGTTTTCCCATGGCTATGTATGTGGTGTTTTGTCTTTTGTTTATCTTAAATTGTGTTGATCTAACTTTTCTATCTTATAAATAGATGCCTATTACCATCAGCACTGTTGAGGAGTTCCAGGCTACTCGCTTTGGTCCTCGTATTGTTGAGCTTACTACCTTGATCAATCTACCTCTTCCCACCATCATGGTGCACCCACTCACCAAGTTCGAGAGGAAGGACCTCTGGGGCTTCAAGGTGAACCAGCCAGGACGCCAGACAGAGCCTACTACGGAGGCCATCGTCTTCAAGCTTATGCACGATGACAGGGAGAGAGGCATGGAGGTAGTTATGCAGGACCTGATAGGATGTCTGCTAGGACGACACTCCCGACAGGTTAGAGGCACTCACTTCCACGTCTTCGGACGACGTGATGATGACGGAGAGTCCATCGACTTCGAGGACGACTCGAGGGGCCTTGCGAGCCGATCGCTGTACTTCCAGGACCTAGAGTCTCTCATTAGGCACGTGGATACTGACAGGACCAATGTCATGCTCAGTAATGACGAGCTCCAGGTGCAGCTTCGCAAGAAGGACAAGCTCTTCGCGCAGCAGGACGAGATAGTCAAGGAAATGGAGGCAAAGTTCGAGACCCGGGACAGGAAGTTCAAGAGTCAGGAAAAGCGTGTCCAGGATAGGAACAAGAAGATCCGGGATATGACCGAGGAACTGCAGTCCAAGGACTTCGAGCTAGAGCAGCAGCAGACGGTGATTGAGAGGCTTCGTTCCTAGAAGAGGGCTCTCAAGGCCAAGATTGAGTCCTTGACCACTACTATTGAGGAGAACAAGACCGCGATGGAGAATGCAGGTCTTACCTTTGTCGAGGAGGATATTGATGCTGATGAGTAGACTTGACTACTCGTTTATTTTTTTTGTTATCATACTTGTTTCATTGAGAACTTGTTATTGGACCATCCGACATGTGGATGGCTTGCTACTTGCATGTTCTACCTTGTGAGATTATTATCTTGGTGTTGATCTTTTACTTTGTTGCTGCTTGTGTTTGCTTATGTGATGTATTGTGCATGAAAAACATCTATGGGTATCTCATTCTTATCTCTATGTGAACAAACCACAGATGCCTCCCCATCGTGCAAACCCCAACCCCAACAACATCACTCCAGAAATGCAGCAAATGATGACTGCTCAAACACAGCTTATGCAAATGATGACAACATTCATCCAGAACCAGAATAACAACAACAACAACAACAACAATCCCAATAACAACAACAACAACCCTCCGGGATTTGATATGCTTACCAGATTCTTGAGGTTGAGACCAGCTAAGTTTTCGGGGACAACTGATCCCATGGTGGCCAATGATTGGCTACGTTCTGTAAACAAAGACTTAGTGACCGTGGGCTGCACGGATGCTGAAAAAGTCAGATTTGCAGCACATCTGCTGGAAGGGCCAGCCGCCACATGGTGGGACAACTTCCAAATCCCCACTCCTATAGATGAGGTGACTTGGGCTATCTTTGAAGATGGCTTTCGCACTGCTCATATCTCATCAGGAATAATGAGCCTGAAAAAGAAAGAGTTCCACAATCTGAGGCAGTGCCACCGTAGCGTGGCTGAATACATTGAGGAGTTCAACAATCTGGCGCGCTATGCACCGGATGAAGTTGACACTGATGCCAAGAGGAAGGAAAAATTTCAAGAAGGCTTGAATGATGAGCTAAATCTGCAGTTGTCTGTGGCATATGTTCCAACTTATCAGTATCTGTGTGACAAGGCTGCTATTTTGGAAAGCAAAATGAAGCAGGTTGAGAGTAGGAAGAGAAAGCACTCCGACAAACACAGCTCGGGATCGTCTCACAAACGATCTCACCTTGATGATGGTGGAAGCTCAGGGTCCCACAAGCATGGGAAATTCAACAAGCACCACAACCACAACCGTCATGACAACAAGCATCATCGCAGTCATGACAACGATAAGTACAAGAACCACAAGAGTGGACATAAGAACCACCACAGTGGCAATGGAAGTGGAAGTGGAAGTCAATCTGCTAAGAGAGACATCAGTCAGGTTGAATGTTTCAAATGCAAGAAGCTGGGGCATTACGCAAATGAGTGCCCTGAAAAGAAAGTTGAAGGACCTAACAAGCCCAATCCTTTTCAGAAAGGACAGGTTAACCACATCAATGTGGAGGAGGTCTATGAGGAGCCTGATGCTGTTGCTGGTAAGTTCAGACTCAATTCTATTCCAGCATTTGTACTCTTTGATACTGGTGCATCTCATTCATTCATATCAAAAGCATTTGTTGATATAAGTGGGTTTGCAACTGAAAACATTGGGTGCCCCATAAAAGTTAGTTCTCCGGGAGGAGATATGATAGTAAGCCTTGGATGCCGGGATCTAGTCATAGAGTTTGGAAAGCATAAGTTTCCAGTGAGCCTGATAATCCTAGATTCCCATGGATTGGATGTAATTTTGGGAATGGATTGGATGGCTAAGTATGAAGGAGTACTAGATTGTGCCAATCGTACTGTTGCACTCACAACCCCGGAAGGAAAGCGGATTAAATTCAAGTCCAACTTTGAATCCAAAGGAAGTAAGCTTAATTCTCTTAAGGGGGTTAGCATGGACAGTGTGCCAATTGTGTGTGAGTATCCGGATGTATTCCCGGAAGAATTACCAGGAATGCCACCAGATAGAGATGTGGAGTTTCTGATAGATTTGGTACCAGGTTCTGGACCAATAGCAAAGAGACCGTATAAAATGTCAGTTGATGAACTGAAAGAGCTCAAGAAACAACTTGGAGAATAGTTGCAGAATGGATTCATCCAACCAAGTTCCTCATCTTGGGGAGCTCATGTTTTATTTGTAGAGAAGAAGGATAGAAGTCAAAGGTTATGCATAGACTACCGTTCTCTCAACGAGGTAACTATCAAGAACAAATACCCTTTGCCAAGAATCAATGATTTGTTTGATCAGCTAGAAGGAGCATGTGTGTTCTCAAAGATTGATCTCCGGTCAGGCTATTTTCAACTCAAGATAAGAGAACAAGACATACCTAAAACAGCATTCACTACAAGGTATGGATTGTATGAGTATACCGTAATGCCTTTTGGCTTGACCAATGCTCCAGCCTACTTCATGAATATGATGAACAAAGTGTTCATGGAATTCCTTGACAAGTTTGTTGTCGTTTTCATCGATGACATCTTAGTCTACTCCAAGAGCAAGGAAGAACATGAAGGACACTTACGCTTGATACTTGAGAAACTGAGGGAGCATAAACTTTATGCCAAGTTCAGCAAGTGTGAGTTCTGGTTAGAAGAAGTTGGTTTTCTTGGTCATGTTATGACAAAGGATGGTGTAGCAGTTGATCCTGCTAAAGTTTCAGCTGTGACTGAATGGGAATATCCTAAGAATGTGAAAGAGGTTCGTAGTTTCCTTGGCTTGGCAGGTTACTACAGAAGGTTCATTGAAAATTTCTCAAAGGTTGCTAAGCCAATGACTGAATTATTAAAGAAAGACAAGAAGTTTGCTTGGTCTGAAGGTTGTGAACTCAGCTTTCAAGAATTGAAGAAGAGACTTGTGACGGCACCAGTTTTGTGTCTGCCAGATTTGGAAAAGGATTTCCAAGTATATTGTGATGCTTCTCATCAAGGATTAGGTGCAGTACTGATGCAAGGCGGTAAAGTTGTGGCTTATGCCTCGAGACAACTCAAAACTCATGAATTAAACTACCCTACTCATGATTTAGAGTTAGCCTCTGTTGTCCATGCACTCAAAACATAGAGACACTACCTTTTGGGAAAGCGTTGTGAAGTGTTCACGGATCATAAAAGTTTGAAGTATATCTTCACCCAGAAGGAAATCAATATGAGACAAAGAAGATGGTTAGAGCTTATCAAGGATTATGACTTAAGTTTGCAATACCACCCCGATAAAGCAAATGTTGTGGCCGATGCTCTAAGTCGTAAGGTTTTTGTGAATGGCCTTACCAAAGGAGAATTGCCAGATGATTTGTGTGCCGAATTCAGAAAACTCAGATTGGAGATTGTACCTGAAGGACATCTCATGTCTTTGGATGTTCAACCCACTCTGTTGGATAAGATCAAAGAAGCCCAGAAGACTGATAAAGAAATCGAAGAGATTAAGGAAAGGATTAGCCAAGGAAAATCCAAAAGTTTCCATGAAGACGAACAAGGTACCTTATGGCATGGGAAACGTATTTGTGTTCCACAAGATCCGGAGTTGCGGAAACTGATTCTGCAAGAAGCCCACAACTCTCCGTATTCTATTCACCCGGGAAACACCAAAATGTACATGGACATGAAAGAAAGATTTTGGTGGAACAATCTCAAAAGGGACATCGCCGAACATATTGCTTTGTGTGATGTGTGTAGTAGAGTAAAAGCGGAACATCAGAAACCAGCAGGTTTACTTCAACCACTACCTATTCCTGATTGGAAGTGGGACAAGATTGGTATGGATTTCATTACCGGATTACCAAGGACCCGGTCAGGATATGATTCCATATGGGTAGTAGTGGATCGCCTAACTAAAGTGGCCCATTTTATACCCGTGAAAACAACTTATACAAGTGCCAAGTTAGCTAAAATCTACATGAGTAGAATTGTATGCCTTCACGGTGTGCCTAAGAGTATTGTGTCTGATAGAGGAACCCAGTTCACTTCTCATTTTTGGAGACAGCTTCATGAATCATTGGGAACGAGGTTGGAATTCAGCACCGCTTTTCATCCTCAAACCGATGGACAAACAGAAAGGACTAATCAAATTCTTGAAGACATGTTGAGGGCATGTGCCCTAGACTATGGAGCAAGTTGGGATGAAAGTCTGCCTTACGCAGAGTTCTCTTACAATAACAGCTATCAAGCCAGTATTGGGATGGCACCATTTGAGTTTCTCTACGGAAGAAAGTGTACCACCCCATTGCAATGGAATGGTGTGGGAGAAAGAAGTCTATTTGGACCGGATCTTATCAAAGAAGCCGAAGAGAAAGTCAAATTAGTTAAAGACAGATTGAAGATAGCACAGTCCCGACAGAAAAGCTACGCAGATCCTAAGCGTAGAGAAGTCACCTATGAAGTTGGAGATAGAGCCTATCTTAGAGTATCACCACTTCGTGGAGTGAAAAGATTTGGAGTCAAAGGAAAGTTGGCACCAAGATATGTTGGGCCATTCAAGATTCTAAGTCGCAAGGGAGAAGTTGCATATGAAGTCGAATTGCCAGAATCTCTGTCAGCTGTCCATAATGTGTTTCACGTGAGTCAGCTTAAGAAATGTCACCCAGAAATGGAAGAAACTTCTTTGAAGGATACAATACCTTTGGAAGAAGTCCAGCTAGAAATTGATCTCACTTATGAAGAGAAGCCTATTAGGATTCTTGAGACTGCAGAAAGAGTCACAAGGACCAAGACTATCAAATTTTGCAAAGTGCAATGGAATCATCATTCCGAAGAGGAAGCAACATGGGAAAGAGAAGATGATCTTAGGAAAGACCACCCTCACCTATTTGCTAACCAATCCGAATCTCGAGGGCGAGATTCACCTTAAGGGGGTTAGATTTGTAACATCCCTAAAATCATGATTTCAAATTTTGCATATCATTCATGCATGCATATAGATTGAGATCAATTTCAAACTCATTTCAGAAAAACAGAAGCACATAGTGCTATGAATTTATGTGAGCAAACTTAAATCAAATGGCCATCCCCATTTGAGAGTTTGAATGATTTTAAACCTAGCTTGTTTGTCTTCCTTATAGAAAGGTTTGAGTGTGGTTTTTGGACCAAGTTTTACAAATTGGGAATAGTTTGAAAAACCCTTTTTCAAACTTTTGCAAATCAGATGCAAGCCTCTGATATTTTGCTCTCCAAGTTTGACCAAGCCCTTGCAAAGCAACCACTTGATTTCATGCCTATATTTGAGACTACTGCACCCTGCAAAAACCCCAGAATGATTTGAATTCAAAAAGAGTTTGACTTCATTTCAAAACCAATCCTTAAAATCAAAATAGAAAAGAAAAAGGTTTAAACAAAAGAAAAGGGCCAGGCGCCAGGATTCTAGCCCAGCAACAGAACTGGCCCAACTAGCCCACCCGGGCCATTCCTCTCCCTCTCTTGCATAGCCCCACCACAACCGCTAACGACCAGGCCCCACCTCCTTTCTGCGTGTTTCGCTGACGAGCAGGCCCTCTCCACGTCGCCCTCGCCTTCCCCAAACCGCTACGCCATCGCCCGTGATGCCGGTAATGGCGCGGCGTAATTAGCCTTGATGCCGCAGGCGTTTCCTGTCGCGCTTGGGCCTATTTAATCCCCTCTGTCCCGCGAGCATTTTCCCCCACTCTCCTCGCTCACTCCGCCACCAGGCTGCGCGCATTTGCTCTTGAAGCCCCGCATCACCGACGACTCCGGCGACTGATTCCGGTGAGCCAAGACAGCCCCCCTCTCTCTGGTTCAAACAGTCGTGCCTAGCTTGATCTTGCACATCTGCTGACACTTTTCTTTTGCCTGTGCGTGACCCAGGTCGTCGATTCCATTCACGACCGCAACCACCTGCGCCGCCGCTTGACTCCGGAGATCAATTGAGGTAAAACCCGAGCGCCCCTTGCCCCCTCTTTCATACGAGATTGTTCGCCTGCGTCTTGTGCATCCCCTGACCCCTCTGGTTCGTGATAGGGCGATGCCAAACCTCGGCAAGAACCACGACTGCAAGCGACTGACACCGCCCGCAACTCCGACGAGCCCCAGAGACCGTGCACGCGCGCCCCTTCGCAAACCAACGCCACCTTGAGCATCAGCAACTCCCTGCGGTTCTGGTAAGCATCTCCTTTCTTCCCCGGGCGACCTAGAGCAGCGACCGCCGATTGTGGCCGTCATGCCGCGCTATGCGCCGCTTCGTTTAGTTAGATGATTTATAACCATTAGATCCAGATCCAGCGCGTAGGATTAGTCCACTTAGCGAAGAGGTATGGTTAGATCTGAACCGTGCAACGTTAGTTGGATCCTGCGGCTCACGAGCGTGATCCGGAGCGAATCGGTACGCACCAATAGAAATATGACGTGTGGCTAGGGTTAGATTCAAAAACAGAATTCAAATCAGATTTAGATCCAAATTTCAAAGGGCTATAACTTTTGATTCCCACCTTAGATTTTTGCAAATTTTATACCGTTGGAATCAGGGAGACAAGCCCTTTCTGAATCTGCAATGTGTTTAGTAAAAAGTTTCTGTTAAAATGACTCTTTATGCAGAAACTTGTTTAGGACCATTTTGAGTATAGATTTTGTTTAGTAAATTGTTTTAGTGCTAAATAAGTTTAGTTAGCAAGCTTTTTGACTTGGTTATGTTTCTGTATCATGCACTTGCTTGGTGGAGTTTTCAAAAATCATCACTTAGCAATTTCTTGCATGCATGCATTCATATTTTTGTTTGTATATGAAATGTGTGTAATTTTGTGCTACAAATTTTTGTGTAGATTTTGCTAGTGACTGTGATTGTGAAGAGTGCTACTCTCCCCATTACCAAGGCAAGTGGTACTTCATGGTTATTTTCATCCCTATATTTTGTATAAGCATTAGAAATATTTTGCTAAGTCTTGCATGTTACTTTTTGCCAAATGCTTTGTTGGGAAATCCTAAGTAGTTGTAGAATTGCTAGAATGGCTAGGGAAATTCCTAAGTTAAGTTACTATACCATGCTTAGCCTAGCTAGTAGCAAACAAGGGTTGGTAAAGTATATACATGCTATTATGAAAATAATTCTAAGTCTTTGGACTTATGTTTTTCTTAATAAAACAACTAAGTCAATATATCTCCTGGGTGGAATGGGACTTGAATGGTGGTTTTTGGTTGAGTGGTTACACAAGGCCCATGGATATGGTTTACCTTGTGTATCTCACTTGTGGTTCGCCACCCAGGCAAAAAGGGATTTTGGAGGCCAAGTGTTGAGAAGCTTATAGTGCAGCCACTTGGCAATATGGGCTCTGCCTTGATCATATAGGCTGCTAGAACTTAGCCATTTGGACAGTTGGTGGTAGTGGGTTTGATAGGTTGGAGCGCGTCCATTTGGTCTAAGGGAAGGCTTCTGAAAGGTCCTGTCTTGGGAAACCATGTCTGATGGGGAAAGTGCACAACCTCTGCACATGGAAAATCTAAGTACTTAGCCAAGTCCATGGCAATGGACAACTTGAGCATCAAGACATGGAAGCTATCAAGAATCTCATCACTCCAACTTCTAAGTAAAATTTGTGGGTGAACAAGGGTGAAGGACCCCAATGTCTATTGGTGGTTTCTTGGGAAAAGTTTTTGGCAAAGAAAAACTTAGAGATTTCAACTAATAGGAAAAACCTATTTTGAAGCAAAGCAAGCCAAGCTACACTTAGCCAAATTGCATATAGTATTATAGTCCACTTAAAATTTACTAAGGTATCACTTGCCAATATTATTCCAAAGTATTGACCCACTGTGGTTGTAACTTGTGATGTTGCAGGTTATTCTGATGATGATTAGGTGTCATGAGTCTACACTCAACATGCTTGCCTGTGGCACATGAAGATGAAGACTTATGTTTATTTACTTATTTCAAACTCTTGTACTAGGCCTATGGCCCTGGGTTGTAAAAGACTATGTTTTATCTCTGGAATGGATGTAATAAATGACCTTTGTATCTGTGTACTTCATCTTAAACTGTGGATGCTAGCATTGATCCAGGGACTAGCATTGCAATCACAGGGATCCTTTTCCTTTACAAAGGAGGGATCTAACATGCACCATGTATTTCCATTGCCACCATGAGGTCCTTGAGAATTTTAGGGAATTCTGTCTCACACTCTAAGGTCATGGTCATGAGTGGTCCTTTCCTTACGGCTTCGTTGATGGAGTTCATCTACAAATAGAGATGAGAAAGAATATTAGAAAAGTTTACGAGAAGAATAGACAAGTGTAGAAGTAGTTGAAAAATTTTCCTTAGTGGGGTCCTAGGGTCATAATCCTACAGGCAACACAAATTTCGATACCATCTCAGAAGATCCCTCTTTAAAGGAAAGGAAGGATCCCTGATTGCAATGCTAGTCCTCGGATCATTGCTAGCATCCACGCTTAAGATGAAGTACACAAACAAAAGGTCATTTATTACATCCATTCTAGAGATAAAACATAGTCTTTACAACTCAAGGCCACAGGCCTATTACAAGAGTTTGAAAATAAACATAAGTCTTCATCTTCATGTGCCACAGGCAAGCATGTTGAGTGTAGACTCATGACACCTAATCATCATCAGAATAACCTGCAACATCACAAGTTACAGCCACAGTGGGTGAATACTTTGGAATAGTATTGGCAAGTGATACCTTACTAAATTTTTAAGTGGACTATTTTACTATATGCAATTTTGCTAAGTGTAGCTTGGCTTGCTTTGCTCAAAATAGGTTTTTCCTATTAGTTGAAATCACTAAGTTTTTCTTTGTCAAAAACTTTTCCCAAGAAACCATCAATAGACATTGAGGTTCTTCACCCTTGTTCACCCACAAGTTTTACTTAGAAGTTGGAGTGATGAGATTCTTGATAGCTTCCATGCCTTGATGCTCAAGTTGTCCATTTCCATGGACTTGGCTAAGTACTTAGATTTTCCATCTGCAGAGGTTGTGCACTTCCCCACCAGACTTGGTTTCCCAAGACAGGACCTTTCAGAAGCCTTTCCTTAGACCAAATGGAAGCGCTCCAACCTATCAATCCCACTACCACCAACTGTCCAAATGGCTATGTTCTAGCAACCTATGTGATCCAGGCAGAGCCCATATTGCCAAGTGGCTGCACTATAAGCTTCTCAACACTTGGCCTCTAAAATCCCTTTATTCCTGGGTGGCATACCACAAGTGAGATACACAAGGTAGACCATATCCATGGGCCTTGTGTAACCACTCAACCAAAAACCACCAATCAAGTCCCATTCCACCCAGGTGATTCATTGACTTAGTTGTTTTATTAAGAAAACACAAGTCCAAAGACTTAGAAATATTTTCATCATAGCAAGTATATATTGCACCACCCTTGTTTGCTACTAGCTAGGCTAAGCATGGCATAGTAACTTAACTTAGGAAATTTCTAGCATTGCTACATCTACTTAGGATTTCCCCAACATGGCATTTGGCAAAATATTAACACATGCAAGACTTAGCAAAAATACTTCTAATGCTTGTATGAAATATAGGGATGGAAATATTCATGAAGTACCACTTGCCTTGGTAGTTGGGAGAGTAGCACTCCTCACAATCACAATCACTAGCACCAAAGTCTACACAAAAATGGTAGCACAAAATTACACACAATTCATATACAAACATAAATATATGCATGCATGCAAAATGCTAAATGATGATTTTGGAAACCCAACCAAGAAAGTGCATAGTACTGAACCATAAACAAGTCAAAAACTTGCTAAACCAAGTTTATTTTACCCTAAAACAATTTTCTAAACAAATTCTATACTCAAAATAGTCTCAAACAAGTTTCTGCAAATAAAGTCATTTTAACAGAAACTAAACACTAAACACATTGCATAAATAGAAAGGGCTTGTCTCCCTGATTCCAACGGTATAAAATTTGTAAAATCTAACGTGGGAATCAAAAGTTATAGCCATTTCAAAATTGAACCTAAATCTGATTTCAAATCTGTTTTTGAATCAAACCCTAGCCACGCGTCATGTTCTTACTGGCGCGTACCGCTTCACTCCGGATCACGCACGCGAGCCGTAGGATCTAACTAACGTGCACGACTCAGATCTACCCATAATGATTCGTTAAATGATATAATCCTATACGCTGGATCCAGATCTGACGGCTCTGGATCAAATGACCAAAGCGGGGCGGCGCTGGCGGCGGCTACTGCCTGGCTCAAGGGCGCGCTCTACAGGTCGTCCGGAGATGCAGGAGGATGCTCACCAGGTTCGTAGCGTCGAGGTGAAGCTCAACTTAGCGGCGGCTTGGCGAGGGGCGCACGCACGGGGATCGTCGAGTTGCGGGCGGCGTATCTGTCGCGCCGAGGTCGCCGCCGAGGCTCGGTCGCCCTAGCACAAGGCGGAGGGTTTAGAAGATGCGCAAGTGACCGCGAACAAGTTGGTAACAAAGGGAAGGCAGGCGCCGTTCTTACCGCTATTGCTCGCCAAGTCGGCGCTGGTGGTTGCAGCGTGAACGAACGATGACTGGTCACGAGCAAGCAACCCAGACGCGTTAGAAGATGCACAAGATCATGCTGGTTGCAGTGGTTTGAACGAGAGGCAACGGGGCGGTCTGAGCTTACCGTGATTCGTCGCCGAAGCGCGTCGGTACTGCGGGTTTTGAGGTCAAATGCGCGCAGCCTGGTGGTGGAGTGAGCGAGGAGAGTGGGGGGAAATGACCGCGGTGCAGAGGGGGTTATGTAGGCGAGAGGGGAGCGGCGATTAAGCGCGGAATCAAGGGCAATTACTCGAGGAATCAACACGGCAGTGATGGGCGGAGGAAACGGCCGGCGACGGGGTCGGGCGCGATTTGGGGAAGACGAGGGTGAGCTGTCGAGGTCCACCAGTCAGCGAGTGATACGGAGAGGGGGTGGGGTCCGAGTGTCAGAGCCTGTGGCGTCTGCGGCGTAGCGCGAGAGAGTGGCCGGTGGGGGCTGGGCTGGCCATGCTGGGCTAGAATAGGAGCGCCTGGCCCTTTTCCTTTCTTTATTCCTTTTCTTTTTCTATTTTGATTTTTCAGGAATGGTTTTCAAATGAATTCAAACTCTTTTTTAATTCAAATCTTTCTGGGGTTTTTGCAGTGTGCAACAGTCTCAAATCTAGGCATAAAACCATGTGGTTACTTTGCAAAGGCTTGGTCATTTTTAGAGAAACAAAATAACAGAGACTTTGCACTTGATTTGTAAATGTTTGAAAAATGGTTTTTGAAACCATTTCCATTTTGTAAAGCTTGGTTCAAATTCCACACTCAAACCATTCAACAAGGAAGACAAACAATCCTAGGTTTAAAACATTCAAACTCTCAAATGGGGATGGCCATTTGATTTAAGTTTGCTCACATAAAATGATAGCACTATGTACTTCTGTTTTTCTGAAATGAGTTTGCTTTTGATCTCAAAACTATATGCATGCATGAATGATATGCAATCTTTGAAATCATGATTTTAGGGATGTTACAGCGGTACGGGGCGATCTCGGCCGCACGATCTAAATCTAATTGAACGACTACGGCTCATCGTCCACGTCGGGCAGCGCCGGTAAGACAGAACCCTAACACGGTAGGTGGGGTCGTGGTAGGCTCACCGGGGCTCAGGAGAGGGTCGCCGACGGGGGCGGACGACAAAGTCGACGATGGCGGTTCTCCTGGTACCGGCAGCTCTCTGGGGAGGCTCCAATCGACGGCTCCCTTCTTCCCCAGCAGCGGCGGGCTCCGGCCAAATTCCAGCGATGCGCTGCTCGCCTTGCTCCGGGAAGATGTGGGAAGTATCAGTGAGAGGTGGGGAGTGAGATGGTGTGGCGAATTCGAGCGGTGGAGGCATCTATTTATAGTGGCGAGAGGAGACCGATGAGCGCGGGTTGAGCTCGTTGTGGTCGACGGCACATGCAGCTATCGACATGGGTGATGATAGGGGGTGGTTCTATGTTCCCTGGCAAAGCTCAATGGCGTGGTGGCGAAGCGTGGGGCGGTGCTGATTGGTCGGAACGCTTCGACGCTCTGGGCAGGTCCGACGGGCGTTTTGATGGCGCACAGCGAGCTTGCTACGCGCGGCGGCGAACGGGCATGTCTGGCAGGGTTCTGGGGTGCGGGCGATCACTTACGCACGCGGAGAGGGTGGCACGCGTTCTGTGGGTGCTGGTCGAGCGTGGCGCACTGGCGCGCTCTCGGCATGGTCGCAGAGAAGTTTGGCATGGGCGTGGCGTGTGGTCCAGTGGCTGGCATTGCTCGAGGCTGGGACAGGGAGTGGCGGTGGGGTGTTGGCTAGCTCCCAGACAAGGTTGGCGAGGGTAGTATGGCCGCTAGCTCGCCAGCGATAATGGGGTGGCAAGTTTGCTCTCGGCATGTTCACCATTGATGGCTAGGCTTGCTTACAGTGGTGCTAAAGATAGTTAAAGGGGCTAGATGATCTACTAAGGGCTAGTTGCAACCAGATAGGGAAGAATTTAGGCCAATTTTACTGCACACTATAGTGTTTGTGGTTTGTTTGATTTGAATATGCAAGGTGTTTGAAGAAATGGCCGCAAGAAACTTACTTTTGAATTTTGAAAAGATTTTTGGTGGGTGTGCTAGGCATGTGCTGGAGACTCTGTGGTTTCTTGGGTTTTGAAAATTGAGCTGGTTTGAGTGGTTTTTGAAATAGTGGGATCTTCTCCTATGAGATAGATTCAATTTTAAACTGTCATTTAATATTAGCATTTGAAACTTTCTGGAAGATCACAAAGTGGGCCTTGGTACCTCATTATGTGTACTAACAAGGGGTGCAAAGATCCACAGATGTTTCTGTTAAGTTTTGAATGCTAGGGATAGCCAAAGTAGGCATGAGAGTAAATTTGGCCAAAGTGACCATTCGCTTCATTTGTTCATTTTGAATTGTTTGTCTTTGGGAAAAGTTTGGGTATGATTTAGATGATGTTTATTTTACCTAAGAATCATTTTACAAGCAAAGAAACACAGAACCATGGCAATTCAAATGAAATCCTAAATTAGATACACATACACATGAATGCTTTCATATTTTTAGATAGGAAAATTTTTGTTAACTCTAATTTTGTTGATTAGCATTTGATGATCCATGTTTAATATTTTTGGGATGTTACAAACCTTCCCCCCTTAAACAAAATCTCGTCCCGAGATTTTAAAAAGGAAGAAACCTAGGATTTGAAGAGATCTGGAAACTCCATCCTGATGTGATCTTCGCGCTCCTAGGTAGCTTCCTCTTCCGTGTGGTTGCTCCACTGAATCTTGAGAAACTTGATGCTTCGGGTTCGGGTGGTTCTAAAAGCTTCTTCCAAAATACGGATGGGTACTGAGGGATAGGTCAGGTCATTGTTGATCTCTATGGTCTGGTGATCAATGTTCTTGAACACTTCAGTCTTCTCCGGAACTTCGAGGCACTTGCGAAGTAATGAGATATGGAACACATTGTGCACGGATGACATCTCTTCGGGCAGTTCCAATTGATACGAAACTTCTCCTCGACGGTTCAGAATCTTGAAGGGTCCGATATATCTGGGGGCTAACTTTCCTTTCAGTTGAAAATGCTGCATTCCTTTCAATGGTGACACTTTCAGGTACACGAAATCTCCGATGTTGAAGGCGAGGTCTCGACGTCTCTTGTCGGCGTAACTCTTCTGTCTTAACTGGGAGGTCTTGAGGTGCTCATGAATCTTGTGAACTTTTTCTTCTGCTTCTCGTAGGATGTCAGGTCCGAAAATCTGACTCTCTCCTACTTCCGACCAGTTCAAAGGGGTGCGACACTTCCTTCCATACATGAATTCAAATGGGGCCATTTACAAACTAGCTTGATAACTGTTGTTGTATGAAAATTCTGCGAACGGCAGACAGTCTTCCCATTTAGATCCATACTCTAACACACATGCTCTCAACATGTCTTCGAGTATTTGATTTACTTGCTTCGTTTGTCCATCGGTCTGAGGGTGATAAGTTGTGCTAAAATCTAGTCAGGTTCCTAAACCTTCTTGGAATTTCTTCCATAATCTCAAGGTAAACTGAGTTCCTCGATCAGATACGATGTTCTTGGGGACTTCTAGTGATGTATAACTCCGCTAGTTTCGAACTCTGGTATGTGGTCTTGACTGGTAAGAAATGGGCGACTTTGGACAATCTGTCCACTATGACCCAGATAGTCATTTCCCCTACTAGAAGTAGGCAATCCGGTGATAAAGTCCATTCCAACTGAATCCCATTTCCATTCTGGAATTTGTAGAGGTTGCAACAATCCTGTGGGTCTTTGATGTCCCGCCTTGACTCTCTGACATATATCACACTTGGCGATATAGCTTCCGATTTCTGTCTTCATCTTATGCCACCAAAATTGTTCCTTCAAATCTTGATACATCTTCATTCCTCCGGGGTGGATAGAATAAAGAGTATCATGAGCTTCCTTCAGAATAACTTCTTTTAACTCTGAATCTGCTGGTACACAAAGACGTCCTTTGTACCACAGAACTCCTTCTTCGTCTTCGGTGAATCCGGGTACTTTGCCTGTACCGATACGACGCTTGATTCCGTCGATACTAGCAATTCCTTTCCGTGCCTCTTTGATCTGGCTGATCAAAGTGGGTTGAAGTTCTATGCTAGCCAAAAATCATTCACTCACTAATTCCATTCGGAAATCCTCCATCTCTTTGTGTAGGCTTGGTTGCTCCTTCAAAATCAAGGAGTTCAAGCGGCACGGCAATCTGCTAAGGGCATTTGCTACCACATTGGCTTTACCGGGGTGATAGTGAATGTCTAGGTCGTAATCCTTGATTAGCTCAATACATCTTCTCTGTCTCATATTCATCTCCTTCTAAGTGAATATATACTTCAGGCTCTTGTGATCCGAATAAATCTCACAACGGTTTCCCATCAGGTAATGCCTCCATGTCTTCTGGGCTAGAACTATGGCTGCGAGCTCAAGGTCATGGGTTGGATAGTTTTGCTCATGTTGTTTCAGTTGTCGAGATAGATAGGATATAACTTTTCCTTCTTGCATTAGCACACATCCGAGACCAATCTTGGATGCGTCACAATACACGTCAAAGGGCTTCGTGATATCCGTCATGATTAAGATTGGGGCTGAAATCAATCTTCTCTTGAGTTCTTGAAAACTCGCTTCACATTTGTCCGTCCATTCAAACTTCTGGTCCTTCTTCAGCAATTGGGTCATGGGTCTGGCGATACTCGAGAATCCATCTATGAACTTGCGATAGTATCCCGCCAATCCGAGAAATGCACGGACTTGGGTTTGAGTGGTTGGGGCTTGCCAATCTTCGACATCTTTCACCTTTGCAGGGTCAACGGCAATTCCTCCGGCTGATACAGTGTGGCTGGGGAATCCTACCTCCTGTAACCAGAATTCACATTTGCTAAACTTGGCATACAACTGATGCTCTATAAGGGTTCCAAGAATGGTCCTTAGGTGGAGCTCATGTTCTTCTTCTGATTTGGAATAAATCGGAATGTCATCGATGAAAACAACGACAAACTTATTCAGGAAGTCCATAAAAATCTTATTCATGAGATTCATGAAATAAGCGGGGGCATTGGTTAATCCAAAGGACATGACAGTATACTCGTATAATCCATATCTGGTGGTAAAGGCAGTCTTGGGAATATCCTCTGCACGAATCTTGAGTTGATGATAGCTAGTTCTAAGATCAATCTTAGAAAACACCTTGGCACCAGTCAACTGGTCAAACAGATCTTCTATCTTGGGCAATGGGTACTTGTTCTTAATAGTGACATCATTCAACTTCCGATAATCTGTACACAAACGGTTACCTCCATCTTTCTTGTCTACGAACAAGACAGGTGATCTCCATGGTGACGCACTTGGTTGAATCAATCCAATTTCCATCATGGCATCCAGCTGCTTCTTTAGTTCTGCTAGTTCAGACGGGTTCATAATATATGGTCTCTGGGCTATGGGTCCTATTCTAGGGATTAGTTCAATGATAAACTCGATGTCCCGATCTGGGGGCATACCGGGCAAAACATCTGGAAATACATCGGGGTATTCACAGACTATCCGGACTTGGTCAATGGTAGGTTGGGCTATACTCTTGTTGCACTTGAATTGACGAGGTAAGGTTTCAGATACATGCTCGACTGATATTCCTGTTGTACTGGTCATGGTTATAGCTTTCTTGGCACAGTCAATTAATCCTTTATGTTTGGACATCCAATCCATTCCTAGTACTACTTCCAAACCTTTTGTTCCGAGTAATATCAGATTAGCATAAAAATCTATGCCATGGATTCAGATAGGGACGGCTTTGCAAATTTTCCTAGATTTGTTGGTTGAACCGGGGATTTGAACAATCATAACATGCTTCAGTTTGGTTGGTTGAATCTTACTAGTGCATGCAAATTCTTCGGTGAAAAATGAATGCGATGCACCAGAATCAAACAACACTCTAGCAAGTACTGAATTAACAGAAAACATACCCAACACGACATCTGGCGCTTCTTGAGCTTCTTCAGCATGCATGAGAAAAAGACGGTCGTTGCGGTTGAGCGAATTCCCTGGGGCAAACCTTCTTCTGGGCTGAACACGACGCTGCTGCTGAGCTAGGGCATTTGCATTGGGGGCTGCGGCATTCTTCTTAGGGCACTCATTGGAATAGTGACCCTTATTTCCATAGTCCTAACAAGTCACTTGCGACTTGTCCTTTGCTGCAACAGGCACATCATTGCTTCTAGTCCTCGGGGAAGTGTTGGTGTTGGTGGCGGCATTGTTTTTGTTGAACTTGGGTGGTGCACGGTTGAAATTTCCAGAGTTGCCAGGGTTGTTGTGATTTCCTCTGGGCCTTGGGTTTCCACGGTTAGGATAGGTCAGACGGTTCATTGGGGGTCTGTTGGTTCTGGGGGCAAATCCTGGAGATGGGTTAGGGCGATACTTTGGGGTATGATGGGTTCCTGGCTGATGCATCATGCGGCGCTTGGGGTTCTCACTGGCTTGGTTGATCTTTCCTTCCATCTGAATGACAGAGTCGATGAGGGCTTCAATGTCAGCAAAGGGGATATTGACCAACACCGTCTGCATCTCATCATGCAAACCATTCAGGAATCTTTCTTTCTTCTTGGCTTCAGTGTCGATCTCATCCGGGGCATACCTAGCTAATGACAAGAATTTGTCACGTTATTCCACTACGGTCATCCTTCCTTGCTTAAGTTCTCTGAATTCATCTCTCATCCTCTTGATCAAACCCGGTGGCACATGGGTTCTGCTGAACTTGACCTTGAATTCCTCCCAGGTCATCATCTGTCCTCCGGTCATTGCACGAACATTGTTCCACCATGCTCTTGCATCTCCAGCTAGATAGTGGGTGGCGAACAGAACTTTCTCGTTAGCTTCCACTCCGGCGACTTCCAGGTTGTTTTCCATGGTTTGCAGCCAATCATCTGCATCTAGGGGCTCTTCCGACTTAGTGAAAACAGGTGGGTTGGTGTTCTGGAAATTCTTGAGCTTAGATCCATGGTTGTCCTGATTTCCTTGGCCTTGATTGTTGTGGGCCAGCTGAGCTATCTGCTGAAGGGTGGCTAAGTTGGCTTGACGTTCTGCTCTTTCAGCTTCGCGGTTAGAAACCAACATTTACAGGATCTGCAACATCGGGTCCGGGTATGATCTGCTTCCTCCGTGAGGCATCTGGAGATTGAGATAGATCATGAGAAAAGAGGGAAATTTCTAAGGTTCCAGGGCTTTGAAAAGTTTTTGAAGTTTGACTCAGATTTTCTAGCAACTTGCTTTTCATTCATTCATTCATAGCACACGATACAACACAATGACAACAAAGGAAAACAGATGGTTTTAAGAACCATTCTGGAAACTACGATACAGTGGGACCGAATACCGTTCACTAACGCTAGTTCTCAAGTGCTACTACTCCTCGGAGTCAGTGTAATCATCATCCTCATCATCGTCATCGATGAAGGCGAAGTCCTCCTCATCGGTGAAGAAGTCCATGGCCTGATACTCCAGGAAGTCATCATTATCGCTGAGATAGGAGGAGGGGTCTCCACGAAGATCTTCTCCGGCATTCTCCCTTTCCTCCAACTGCATGTCTCTCTCATGGATGGTATCCTCCAAATCCTAGATACGGTGGCAAAGACGGGCAATGATGCGCTCCTTCTTGTCGAGCTGACGGTGACGAGACTTGCGATCCTTCACTAGCATGGCTATGGTCTGATCCTTCATCTTGACGATGGCGGACTTGTGGTTGGAGTAGTCACGGGCATTGTCCAGTTCCTGCTGACGATCATACATCATGAACCTAAGGTGGTCCAACTGAGTCTTCAGCTCGGGGTGATGTGGGGCTTCCAGTGGTTGTCCCATAGCATCACGCCTTGGATAAAACTCAAAGCGAGTACCCTTGATCTGATTGATACTCTGCCCACACAGACGGACAAGAGCTTCCTGCATGGCCCTGGCAAGTCCATCTAGCCAGTTGTTCTCTCTTAAGGGGAACTGAATTCCCTCTGCAGTGGGAGGTTCAATCTTTCCTATGAGACTTGCAACAACTAGCCACTCCAGATCTTCTCCTCCTTGATCATTGAGCTGAGCTCCTAAGAACTCGGGGTGTGGATGCTCCAGAAGTTCCGAAAGCTGGTCCAGGTCACGCTCAAAGATGAGTTCTCCTCCATTCCCCAACTGATAAAACGTGTTGTACTTCACATCCATCTACAAGAATATAGGATGAGTAAGTTAGTAGGGTGATCAAGTGTGTCAAATTTTACATATTTTTGAAAGAGTTTTTGAGGAACATGAATTTTTATGAAAGAATCAAAGTGATAAGAATGGTAATAAGTTTTTGTAAATACTCACTTCCTTGGGTTTTGAAACTAAGTTTTTGATTCAACGTCCAGTCTAACTAGGGTCTCCTATGGTCAGGATGGCTCTGATACCAACTTGTATACACCCGGATTTTTAATCCCAGATGCTTGTTATGCCATACATCGCAATCCCAGGATTACCATTTTTGCGAGACATAATAGATTTGGATATCAGTACATCATCCATTACAAACCATACATAAAGTCTTACACAAATAAGGATCTCATGATCCAGTTCTTAATACAACTCAAGCAGCGGAATAACGTAATAGTAAAGATAGTGTAGGCGAAGCTCCATCTTCGGGGTCACAGGCAATGCTGACGATGGGAGATGATCCTAGTTGTCATATCCTTCCTGCGGTCCATCATCCTGGTACTCCTCTTCATAGTCTGGCCATGAGAATAGCTAGGGACAAAGCCATGAGTACTCTTTAAGTACTCGCAAACTAATACTAACAAGTTAAGGGGGTTTTTATAGTAGGACACTAAGCTCTATGGATATTTTGCAAAAAGCCAGATTTACCTCTACTAAGTTCAGAAGCAAAGAAAGATAGTTGAAGTTTTAAAACACCTAAGTGGGAACTTGAATTTCATATCACAACCCTGTTGTGGTCAAGTAAAAGTCTCAATTCATTTCACAAGTCATTTTGAAAACATCTGACGGGGGAACATTATGGCCACTCTAACTGTCCATAACGGCAGACGGGGCTATTCGAATAGTTTGACACTCTGCAGAGATTGTACACTTTCACCACAACATTTGATACATCCGTCAGGAACAAATCCTAAATTTACCATACTCAGTATGCGGATAATCAATCCTAACCTTTCCATTACACGCCCTAGTATAGGCACCTCTCCTGTGAGTTTGGCCTCCCAACCATGACCAACTGTCATCTTGGGTACTGCACAGGTGTACAATCTTCACAAGGTAGCCTCAGCTCATACCTTGGCCACGAGGGAACCCATACTAAGGTATATAAGTTTCCAGTCAGGCCCTACCCAATTTTTGGGTATTGTGGTTGTACGATAAAATTGTAATGGTATCGCATCCAGACAACCATCAGTTTTATCAAGGGCTAAGGCTCATGCCTCAAAATTTTCATCATCAAAATCATCTGGTGTTCGAGAACACATGTCAAAACATTTCAGTAGAATGACTCATCATTCTAAGGTTTTCATAACTAGTTTCACCAAGTATTCCCATCTAAAGTTGATCAAGTTTTATGCTTAGCACTAGCATCTACAAGGGGTGATAAGTACTAATGAGGGGTGGTAAACAAGTGGGGATTTTGCTAGGTTCAATCTCCTGCCTTAGGATGACATCAAGATTATCTAACTTAGGCCAAATTTTATGCTCTTTATGCTACCTTCAAATATCTTTCTAGAATCTACAAGTCACCTTGTAAACTCTAAAAGAGGGCTTTGATAAAGAAATAAAGTATAAAGCTTGCAAGTAAAACTAGGATGGTTTATCAAGTGGTATAAGCTTGCTAGGTTAATAGCTTGCATAGGTCCATTGTGTAGTAAGGCTTGCATAGGTAAAGTATCTTGCAAGTGTTAGCTTGCTAAATCAACCAGTGGTATTAGGCTTGCCTTGATCAGAGCAGTGGTTGAAGTTCTCCTCAGCTTCTTCCTCGTAGTATCCTCCTTCCTCCTTGTATCCTTGGTCGGTACTAGCGTCTATAAATAAATACAAGGTACAAAATCACCAAACAATACTTAACTATTTTCAATCATCATACAAAGGTGTACTATAGATGATCTAGCATCATCACCTATCATTACAAGATTAAAGCATTTTCCTTGTTCATTTTAATTTGGGAAAAGTAATTTCTACTCATTGAAAACTACTTAAGATTTAATATTCTCCAACTCAAACATGGGATCATGTTGAAACATGTCATCACCACATATTTCAGTACATGGGAATGTGATTTAAAGTGGTGTCACAATTTAATAAGGTTTAACCTTTTTATTTTAAATAAATAAAGTGACTAGAAATGCCTATGTGACATTATTTTATTACTTGAACATTAGTTCTGTAAGTAAACCCATATGTTTTTGTATATTATGAAAGGTATGATCAAATATGATTTTTGAGAGTTGGAATCAACTCAAAAGCTCTTATGGTTGAATTTTGAAAAATGTTTGAATGCAGAAAAGCTTCTGACTTGTTATTTTTACCAGGGTTGATATACAGATCCAAATGATTTGAATCCAATGGGATTGGATTAAGAATTTCAGTACCTTTTTAACAAAATTTGTTTCATGCAATTTGGTTCATTGGATCGAGCTGGGTTGGTTTTTGAATCTATGTACAGATATGTGTTTGAAATAAATGGAAAAATCTAAATTCAAACGGCTGGGTCGCGCGGGAGAGGTTAATGGGCCGGCCCAGTGTCACTCCGTAGCGCGGGGCTCAGCTGATAGGGGGGTCTACCAGTCAGCGGCTCATAACGCGCGAAGCGGTATGGGGCAATTCGGCTGGACGATCTAAATCTAATCGAACGGCTACGGCTCATCATCCACGTTGGGCAGCGCCGGCGAGACAGAACCCTAACACGGCAGGTGGGGGTCGTGGGAGGCTCACCGGGGCTCAGGCAAGGGTCGGCGACGGGGGCGAACGACGAAGTCGACGATGGCGGTTCTCCTGGTACCGACAGCTCCTCCTAGGGCGGCTCCAATTGACGGATCCCTTCTTCTCCAGCAGCGGCGGGCTCCGGCCAAATTCTGGCGATGCGCTGCTCGCCTTGCTCCGGGAAGATGTGGGAAGTATCAGTGAGAGGTGGGGAGTGAGATGGTGTGGCGAATTCGAGCGGTGGAGGCCTCTATTTATAGTGGCGAGAGGGGACCGACGAGTGCGGGTTGAGCTCGTCGTGGTCGACGGCACAGGTATCTATCGGCATGGGCGACGGTAGGGGCGGTTCTATGTTACCTGGCGAAGATCAACGACGTGGTGGCGAAGCGTGGGGCGGTGCTGATTGGTCGGAACGCTTCGACGCTCTGGGCGGGTCCGACGGGCGTTTTGATGGCGCACAGCGAGCATGGTCCGCGCGGCGGAGAACGGGCATGTCTGGCGGGGTGCTGGGGTGCTGGCAATCACTTACGCACGTGGCGAGGGCGGCGTGCGGTCTATGGGTGCTGGTCAAGCGTGGCGCACGGGCGCGCTCTCGGCATGGTCACAGAGAAGTTTGGCATGGGCATGGCATGTGGTCCAGTGGCTGGCATTGCTCGAGGCTGGGACAGGGAGTGGCGGTGGGGTGTTGGCTAGCTCCCAAACAAGGTTGGCGAGGCTAGTGTGGCCGCTAGCTCGCCGGCGACAATGGGGTGGCAAGTTTGCTCTCGGCATGTTCACCATTGTTGGCTAGGCTTGCTTATAGTGGTGCTAAGGATAGTTAAAGGGGCTAGATGATCTACTAAGGGCTAGTTGCAACCAGATAGGGAACAAGTTAGGCCAAATTTACTGCACACTATAGTGTTTGTGGTCTGTTTGATTTGAATCTGCAAGGTGTTTGAAGAAATAGCCGCAAGAAACTTACTTTTGAATTTTGAAAAGATTTTTGGTGGGTGTGCTAGGCATGTGCTGGAGACTCTATGGTTGCTTGGGTTTTGAAAATTGAGCTGGTTTGAGTGGTTTTTGAAATAGTGGGATCTTCTCCTATGAGATAGATTCAATTTTAAACTGTCATTTAAACTTAGCATTTGAAACTTTTTGGAAGATCACAAAGTGGGCCTTGGTACCTCATTATGTGTACTAACAAGGGGTGCAAAGATCCACAAATGTTTCTGTTATGTTTTGAATGCTAGGGATAGCCAAATTAGGCACGAGAGTTAATTTGGCCAAAGTGACCATTCGCTTCATTTGTTCATTTTGAATTGTTTGTCTTTGGGAAAAGTTTGGGTATGATTTAGATGATGTTTATTTTACCTAAGAATCATTTTACAAGCAAAGAAACACAAAACCATGGCAATTCAAATGAAATCCTAAATTAGATACACATACACATGAATGCTTTCATATTTTTAGATAGGAAAGTTTTTGTTAACTCTAATTTTGCTGATTAGCATTTGATGATCCATGTTTAATATTTTTGGGATGTTACACAAATGTACATAGATGATATATTGAATGAGTTCAATATGGAAATGACAAGAAAGATTCTTGCCACACAGAAATTGAAGTGTAGCGACACTTGGTAAGTGAAACAAAGATTCAAGTATTTTGATACTTGATGAATGAAATCACAAATAGTATTTTTTTATCAATCATACTATGATATGTACACACCTAGATATGTCTTATGCTCTAAATTTTATGAGCATATACCAGAATGATTCATAAAGATGATCATTGGACAATAGTAAGGATATTATTATGATCTTTTGGGAGAACTAAGAATATGTTATTTTTGTAGAGGTGACAAGTAGATAAATAGTTCATTGTAAAGTATTACATTGATACTAAGTTTGTCACAAAGTACAAATTAAGTTTATCTCAATTTAAACTATGGGTGGTGCAATGTAATGGAAAGGAGATTCCATAAAGGATTTGGATGAGTTCCAAAGTTAAGACATTATGACATATACGACAACAAAAGGCTAAGTATATGACTACTATTGTAGCAGCAAAAGAGGGTATTTGTGTCAAATAGTTTGTTATCAAACTAGGTGTGGTTCACAACAGGCTATTACGATGAAGATATATTGTACAATAATTATCGACATAGTTTAATCCCAAGGGAACTAAAGGTCTCACCAAAGGAACAAATTTATATGAAGCCATCTCATTAGAGAATGAGTGATGCGTAGAGACGCAAATACATGCAATTACACAAGGACCTGAAAATGTCGGATCCGAAGATTAGTTAACTACTTGCAATCGTGCATATACAACACCAGAAATCCATAGGTGTTGAATGCACAAAGGTTTGAAACTAGATTATTGACTCTAGTGCAAGTGGGAGACTGTTATAGATATGCCCAAGAGGCAATAATAAAGTGGTTATTATTATATCTTTATGTTTATGATAAATTTTTACATCCCATGCTATAATTGTATTAATCGGAAACTTTAATACTTGTGTGATTTGTAAACATAAAAGAGTCCCTAGTAAAGCCTCTTGTTAAACTAGCTTGTTGATTAATTGATGATTGATGACCCACAAGTATAGGGGATCGCAACCGTCTTCGAGGGTAGTATAACCCAATTTATTGATTCGACACAAGGTGAGCCAAATAATACTTATAAGCCTTAATAACTGAGTTTTCAATTCATCTGCACCTGGAAATAGTCTTGCTCACATTAGTTTATCAGTAGCAACAATTTTGTAGTAGCAATAGCAAAGTAACAGCAGCAGTAAAACAAAGGCAGTAGTAACAATAGTAGCAAACAGTAGGATTCGAGTGCGGTAGGCATAGGGATGGATGGACGGGCGTTGCATGGATGAGACTATTCATATAACTTCAAGATCTAGGGCAATTGCATATAAATAAGATAAAGCATCCAAGTACTAAACAATCATAGCCATGTGTTCCATATATAGTCATACGTGCTCGCAATGAGAACTTGCACAACATCTTTTGTCCTGCCAGCCCATTGCAGCGGGGCCTCAAGGGAATCTACTGTTAATTAAGGTACTCCTTTTAATAGAGTACCAGAGCAAAGCATTAACACTCCATGAACACTTGTGATCCTCATATCATAGCCATTCCCTCCGGTTGTCCGAATTTCTATCACTTCAGGGCCTTTGGTTCCGGACAATGATATGTGTACACAAACTGCAGATAAGATCACAAACAATACTATCATCATGAATCAATAATAAGTTCAGATCTGAGATCATGGCACTCGGGCCCTAGTGACAAGCATTAAGCACAACAAGTTTCAACAAAGTCAAATAACACTAATAAAGATACTAGGCACCATGCCCTAACAATCTTATACGATAACATGATAGATCTCATCCAATCCCTACCATCCTCATAGCCTACAGCGGGGGATTACTCACTCATGGATGGGGGAAACATGGATGGTTGATGGATAGGCGTCGGTGATGATGATGGCGGTGATCTCCTCCAATTCCCCATCCCGGCAAGGTGCCAGAATGGAGTTTCTAGTTCCGAATCGCGGTTTCTGGTGGTGGCGGCGCAACGGAACTCTTCCTATAAAAACATCAACCCCCCTTCGTTTTTAGGGCAGAAGGCTTTATGTAGGCGAAGAGGGAGGCCGAGGGGGTCTTGAGGTGGCCACACCCCTCCCAGGCATGGCCTGGGCTGGCCTGCGTGGCCAGGGGTGTGGGCCCCTCATGGCCCTTCTCTGTCTCGTCTTCTGGCTCCGTGAGTCTTCTGGTAAAATAGGAGTTCTGGCATATTTCCCGGATTTTTCCTGAAAGTTGATTTTCTGCACAAAAACTAGACACCAAAGCAATTCTGTTGAAAACAGCATCAATCTGTGTTAGTTATATCCAAATCACACAAGTTTATATGAGAAACAATAGAAAAAGTGTTCGCGGAAGTAGATACATTTTGGACGTATCAACTCCTCCGAAGCTTAGCTTATTGCTTGTCCTCAAGAAATTCAGTTGAAAACTAAGTGCGATAAAAGGAACTTTCATGAACACATTTGCTTCATGTAATGTATATATTCTCAACATATGATCCGTACTTAGACAATTCATAATAAGGAGTATGCAACTAAGTCTACTCAATAGTCATTGCAAGCTATGAAGAGATTCCAACATAATAATAATAAGTAGCATGAAACATAAACATAAGCGACATTGCAATGCTCTAAGAAGGTATGATAGAGTGGTATCTCACTTGCCTTTGATTGAGGAGCAAAACATAAATGCCAAGGCACCTCTGAAGTTTAGGTGAATACTAGAAGTAAAGATATCAAAGATACAAGTATCAAAGTCATGACATAATTAACCAGGTTTTGAGACAAGCACATTACACTAAGAATGACAACTATGCTCTCAAGAAGGTGCTCATAGAATAAGTGGTGACTTAACAAGGAAGTGAAAAGGTTTTGAAAAGTTTGAAAGGCTTCCAAATGCTAAAGGTATGGTACTCATTAGCTTTGAGCTCTCATTGCCCCTATCATAGGCATCTTTAGATGGTTAAGGTGAAAGTGAGGTCCAATATGAGTTATATGCTTGACAGATCATAAACTGAAAATCTCAAATCCCTTGAGTACAAGGGCCGCTCCTCATGCTACTCAACTTTAGTTACCGGTAAGTTCTTGTCATAGTAAATACATGCGTATCATAGAGGACCGCCAACGGGGTACCCCTTGCCCCATGACACAGGAACTATCCCATATCAAATGACAAGGCAAGCAGACAGTGAGCATCTCAACAATCTTCTTATTTACCATGGGAAAATGGTGCTTTTTTGTCTCTTTCCTCTTTTCTGTGTCTCTCCTTTGTTATAAGAAGAAAGCTTCATCGATTGCTCACTATGGTTATGATGCAAGTTTCCACCATGATTAGGCATGGCTTAGGCTAGAGGCCCAGGCGTTTCTCTAACACATATACATAACTCCATGGACTTACAAGCTCCCCTTCTATTTCACACCGACGACATCTGTAAACAAAAGAGCATGATATCAATTGGGTATATATTTACAGGTGTTGAAAGCGTTCCCCGTGACAACACGGTTCTGCTAACTCCCAGCCTATAATTTGCAAGCATATAACTTTCATGGATAGTCACAATGGTTCATGATTTATTAAGTGCAAGGAATAAAGTGTGCCATCAAGTTCGTGAGAGCTTTACTAACTAATTTTCTCATAACAAGCAAACATTTTATTTGGAAGAAAACAAGGCATAATGAATATGCGCGGAATATCAAATGATTCTAGTAGGTAGATATGGTGGACACTTTTTTGACAATATTGGTTTTGGGGAGTTGGATGCACAAGTAGAGCTCATACTCAGTGCAAGTGAAGGCTAGCAATAGAGAGGGAGTGACAAATGAGAGAGCAATAACTATCATAATCATGCTTGCAACAAAACAGAATTAATTATGGCATAAAAGTGATACAAGAACTTTGAGGCAAAATAAATCATCGAGGCTTAACTGACTTTGGTTCAATCATATGCTTGCGTGAGCATGTGCCAAGTCGATTCAAATGAAACATTCAGAGGGGGATACCACGATGTCATACCAAGTTATGAAAAGAACAATGCAAGCAAACATTCATGTGACAGGCTACAAACTATTAGCACGTTGGAGCTAATCATAAGAGAGCAAGAACTACTAAGCATCCAAAAAAAACATACACCTTACATTAATAGATTAAGCATGCCCACAATGATGAGTATATGTACAAAAATGAAGACAAATAGAGTTCATTACCAGCCTCTTACCACTCCTCGAGTTGTTGTTAATCATCATTATTGCCTTTCACTTGTGTGGCTTGAATAATAACATGAAACCAAACTCCACTGAGGACCGTTGAACCCTGCAACGAACTTCACAAAACCAAAGAAGAAGAACAAATATTTTTGGGTTTTCGATCTTTAAAACAAGCACTCAAAGAAAAACCAAACAAAGCAAAATCTTTTTGGATTTTTCTTAAGGAAAACCAAAGCTAAAAGCAAAGAAACAAACCAAGAGAAACAACGAAAATGTTTTTGGTCTTTTTGTGTTTTTACAAAGCAGAAACAACAACTAAAAAGAAAGCAAAACATGGATATAAAAAGTACCGATGAAACATGATATGTAGATGAGTGTAATGTCGGTATACCTCCCCCCCCAAGCTTAGGCTTTTGGCCTAAGTGGAGCTCAATAGCGCGGGTAGTAACCCCAAGGTGGTGGATCATCGTAGGAATGATCATAATCAGGCCCTCGCGATGAAGAAGAAGAAGCACTCCAATCATAGGAGGGCTGTTGGTATGAAGACTCCCCCATGTTGGAGGGCTGAACCGAATCATTGTCGGCATCCTCTCCAACATTCTCCTCTTGATGGTAGAGCTCCACCACGTATGTGTCAAGTTCTTCCTCCGTGAGTGACCATCCTTGCCTGTTATCAAAGTTAAACAAAACAAGTGCAGGCAAAGAGACTACTTTCTCAGACCTACCCCTCTCCAACAACTCTTAACAAAGGTTATTTTATACAGTAGCTCACTCAAAGTATCCCAAGAGGAAAAAAAATTATGTTGAACCATGGAATTGATATCAACTCTCTTGATACGTCCAATTTGCATCACCATTCTATATCATAATTTGCCTCTATTCATTGATATATGTCTTATTATGAGGTATTAATTATGTCTTTTCCTCTGTTTTTGCATGTTGGATGATTCTTGGAGGATGGACTGCCGGAGTCAGGTTTCTGATGGAAAAGGAGGTGTTTTGGTGCAATTTCGCGAAGTTCAGAAAAATACCAAAAAAATCATGGAAAATTATATTTTCCCAGAAGATGAAGGAAGCCAGAAGGGGAGGCGTAGCCGGGCCACAGGGGGCCCACACCCCCTAGGCGCGAGCCCACCTGGCCCCGCACCTAGGGCAGGTGTGTCCCACCTGGCCGGCTCCCGACTCCGCCCTCTCTCCTATATCTTCATCAGGGAACCCTAACATCAAGGGAGCGACCACAGAAATATTTCCACCGCCTCTACGGGGCGGAAAACACCGACAGAGAAAGAGCTCTCCGGCGGATAGATTTCTGTTGGGGAAATCCCTTCCTGGAGAGGGGAGATCATCGCCATCAACACCGTCATCAAGATAGGCTTCATCGGGATCATCATCATCATCCACACGATCATCTCCACCAGCACCATCATCACCACTCCGTCCCGCTGTAACAATCGTGTTGGATCTTGCTTTAGTTCTTAGGGGAACTTTCCCGGTGTTAATTACTATTGTATTTGATGCTTGTGAGTGGAACCATTGGATTATTGTTTATGTTCAGAAAGTTATCCATCACCATATCATCTTTGATCTTGATCCATATGATGTATTGTGAGTAGTTCGTCTAGTTCTTGAGGACATGGGAGAAGTCATGTTGTTATTAGTGGATTTGTGTTGAGTTATTATTCAATGGTTTAGTATTTAAGTTGTGGTGCTATTCTTCTAGTGGTGTTATGTGAACGTCGACTACATGATACTTCACCATTTATGGGCCTAGAGGAATGCATTGTGTATTTGGCTACTAATTGCGGGGTTGCCGGAGTGACAAAAACCTGAACCCCCGTTAGGACACCATTGCATAAGGGAGCGTAGGATATCAGAGTTTAAGGGTGTGGTTAGGTTTATATCTTAATTACTTTCCTATAGTTGCAGATGCTTGCAGGGGGTTTAAGCACAGGTTCACCCACACAACACTTACAACTCCAAAGAAGACTACTCAGCTATTTGAAGCAAAAGCATTTGACATAATTCACATGTGTCCTCGAGAACGTTTGGTCCTTATAAGTATTTCCACCGGCTTGTCCTTAGCTAAGAAAGGATTAGGCCACTTGCTGCAGTTGTTCGTTGTCTTTATTAATTGCGCTTTGTTTTGTTGCTTTATCAAAAAAAACTAAAAATCTGTTTGCTAAGTATTTACAGAGATTTCCTACTCCATACCACTAGTCAACACCTTCTGCTCCTCGTTGGGATCGACACTCATATTTATCGAAAGTACTGCGATACACCGCCTATACTTGTGGGTCATCATCTCTCTATGGGGAACTGAAAATATGAATGATGAGGCTCTAAACCATGAAAAGATAATAGACGAGATGAAATGAGACCTCCACAAATCCCACCTTTCTCACGGTTAGCAGCAAGACGAAAAGCTATCAAAGCACCCAAGTTATAAGTTCTATCCCTATTCAAAGCAGCTGAGATAAAAGCTAGATCAAATGAAGATACTTTTCTAGTAGTCTTCCTAGCAAGAACACACTTGGCAATGAAATAGGCAAAATATCTAATGGATGGGAAATGAATATTCTGAATTTTACCACTTTCCTTTGAGAAGTCGCAACCTTGGCAAATTTCAGCATATAAATCCATGAGTGGCTTAGGCCTCTCTCTAATCTTCTCACATGAACCCCACTGTGGCACTCTAATAGTTGCACAAAAATCATTGAAAGGGAGGTTGACAGCTATATTATAAATTTTGTAGTGGACCATGGAATTAGACAAGGAATAACTAAACCGAAAGTCCAGCACCATAGACATGGTTAGCTTAACATATTGGTAAGGCTCTTCCCCAACAAAATGTTCTAACCCTCCATTAGAAATCATAGTTTGGAAATCCTGAAAGATCCCCGCATCTCTCATAAATTCGGGGCATGGATATATGGAAGAGAAAACCTCCTACTCACAATGGACTTTCATTGGCTCAGGTACCATCAATTCATGTTGATTTAGTTGGTATGCACTCATCTTGTTTTTTGAAATTTTTAGACAAACATCAAACCAAGTGATTTGCAAGTTGATAAATAATGAGGAACTACTATAGGAACTTGCTAGAGGGATAAACATGCATCAAAATGAAATCTCTAAGCATAGAACAAGCATGGAAGCTCACACAACCAATCACCTACAATAGCAAAATACTCAAGATACAATCCACCAATCAAAAATCTAATTGGACAAGCAGAGGAGGCACATACCAGAGAGCAATCCCTCCAAGAATCAACGGCAAAGATGGACTGAGCAAGGAGATCGAAAATCGGGAGCAAGAACAGCAGGAACTCGAGCTTTGAGAAATGTTTCAGTGTTTTTAGGGATAGAGAAAGAAGTGGCTGGAAGGAGGCATCTTGGAGGGCCAAATGTGGGCCCCACCCAGGCCAGGCGCGCCCTGGGGCTGGCCGCGCCACCAGGGGGTCTGCTGGCCTGGTGGGTCCCCTGGGCCAATCCAGGTGCCCCTCTTCCCCTTTTTCGAGGAAAATTTTAATATGAATTTTCTCGAATTATTCGGGAAACTTTATTTTTTGGCCAATTTTTAGGTTATAAAAATTGATTTTCTCGCAGAAAAGGATTTTTGAAAGACAAAAAAAAAACTACAGAAGTTCTAAGACACTAAAAAGCAAGCAACTAGCAAAACTAAGACGAAAGACAAAGACTGGAATGGAGAAAAATAAAAGTGAGCAAGTATAACCATTGTGAAAGCATTGTTTTGTCCATTAAAATCCCTTTGTTAAAAAGGTTGATCAAGTCTTGTTACCAAAACAATTTTATATGAAACAAAACTTTGCATTTCATAAAATGATTATGTTACCTCAATCTTGATAGCAATAGTCCCAATCATAATAGTTTCAAAACTTTCTTGTGGAATGGGACAATATATTTCTCCAACTTTGATGCTCTCAATATTTTCAATGGAATTCAGGCCATATCTCTTATCAATCTTCTTGGGGAAATAGACAGTATGCTCTTTTTCATTAATATTAAAAGTTACTTTTCCTTGATTACAATTGATGATACCACCTGTAGTATTAAGAAAAGGTCTCCCAAGAATAATAGACATATTATCATCTTCAGGCATCTCAAGCAATTATGAGCTACTTGAACAGGAACATCTTCACATATACCAACAGGAATAGTAGTTGACTTATCGGCCATTTGCAAAGATATATCAGTTGTATCAACTTTTCTAGCTAAAGTCTCTTGTAGAGAGAAAAAGGCATAACACTAACTCTAGCTCCCAAATCACACAAAGCAGTTCTAACATAATTATTTTTAATAGAGCAAGGAATAGTTGGTATACCTGGATCACCAAGTTTCTTTGGAACCTTCTTATTGAAGGAATAATTAGCAAGCAAAGTATAAATTTCCTCATTAGGAATCTTCCTTTTATTAGAGACAATATCCTTCATATATTTTTAATAAGGAGGCAACTTAATAGCATAAGTCAAAGGAATTTGCAAAAATAAAGGTTTCATCCACTCACAAAACTTTTTATAGTGTTCTTCTTCCTTTGAATTTTGTTTCTTATTAGTAAAAGGTATTGGTTTCTGCACCCAAGGTTCTCTTTCACTACCATGTTTATTAGCAATAAAATCTTCCTTAGTGTACCTAGTGTTCTTAGTGTGCTTCTCTGGCTTTTCTTCAACTTCTTCCTTATCAGGAGCATCATTGTTATCATTACCACTTTTAGTTTCAGCATCAGGGACATATATACTATTAGGATCTATAGTAGGTTCAGAGGGTTCCTCAATTGTTTTATGTTTCTTTTTCTTTCTCTTATGAGGACTACCACTATTTTCAGCTTGTTGAGAATCCTGCTCAATTCTTTTAGGATGTCCCTCAGGATATAAGGGATCGTGAGTGGCTGCACCACTCCTAGTTATAATTTGGTAAGCATGTTTATCTCCTGAAGCATTGACTAGCATATATTTTTGTACCTTAGCAAGTTGATCAATTTGGGTTTGAACCATTTGGAAGTGTTTAACAAGCATTTTAACAACATTAGCAGTTCTTTCCACAATATCTTTCATCTCATTAATAGCTCTAGAGTTTTCCAATAAATGATTCTGAACTTGTTTATTAAAATTACCTTGTTTAACAATAAAAATGTCAAGTTCCTCTAAGCATTGATTAGGAGGTTTACCATAGGAAATATCACCTTCATCAAAGTGTTAGAGAGAGTGTACCTCAAAAGTAGATGAGTGGGGAATTGGCTTACATAATTCTTCTATAGGAGGTAAATTCTTCACATATTCGGATCTAATACCCTTCTCCTTAAGACATTTCTTAGCTTCTTTCATCACTTCATCATTAAATTCAATCATTCCCCTCTTCCTTGGTGTTGGTGTTGGAGTTGGTTCAGGCACAATTGGTTCAGGTGTAGTAGGCTCAGGTGTAATTGGCTCAGTTGAAGTCCAATCATCATAATTCTTGCTTATTTTAGCCATTAATTCTCCAGCTTCTGTAGGAGTTATTTTCCTAAAAACACAGTCAGCAAAACTATCCAGGTATGTCCTAGATTCATTAGTTAGTCCATTATAATATATATCAAGAAGGTCATTTTTAGGTAATGGACATCCAGGATGTGCATGACTCAAGGCACAGAACCTTGTCCATGACTCAGGCAATATCTCTTCTTCTCCCTGTTTAATACCAAAAAGTTTATGCAAAGCAGCATGCTAGCACTAGGAGGGAAATACTTCTGAAAGAAAGTAGCAATCAAGCAATCAAGGTTATCAATGGATCCAGGAGGTAAACTATTAAACCAAGCTTTAGCTTCTCCTTTTAGTGAAAAGGGAAGATTTTAGCAACAAAGTAGATGTGCATCTTAACATCATCAGAAAATAAGGCACTCATAGTGGAAAGCTCATTCATATGTGCCACATCCTTTTCATTCTCAGTCCCACAAAAAGGTTCTTTCTCAACAATGTTTATATAGGATAAATCAAGAGATAAATCATAATATTTATCTTTAATGTCTATGGGAGAAGTAGCAAACTTAGCATCAGGAGATAGTTTTGGTATAATAGTGTGTTTCTCAAGGAGACTCCTAATAGCACTAGCACCATGTTTCGATACTCTTCAATAAATTCATCAGTCATTTCAATGTAACCATCATTAATATCATAGCTTTCTCTAGACTCAGGTGAGCTAACAGGATTAATAGTGTCTTCACTAGGAGTTTCAGTGTTTCCCAATATAGTTCTAGCAATAGTATCATCTAGGAAAGGACCTAATGAACCACTCTCATCAAGCACAGTAGAAGTAACATCATGAGCAATTTCAGATTCAGTAGTAGTAGCAGTGTGTGTAGCATGTGTATGTGGTGTAGGTGTAACAAGCTTAATTATAACCGACAGTGAATCAAGAGCAACAGAGGTGTTTAGGACTGTACCTCTTCTTGTAGTGGATTGTAAAATAGGAAACTTTCCATCACGAGACTTCCCCATGATGAAAAAGGATAGCAGCAGACAATAATAAATCCAAGTGAACTTACAAGTAAAGTTATGCTCCCCGGCAACAGCACCAGAAAATAGTCTTGATTACCCACAAGTATAGGGGATCACAACAGTCTTCGAGGGTAGTATAACCCAAATTATTGATTCGACACAAGGTGAGCCAAAGAATACTTATAAGCCTTAACAACTGAGTTTTCAATTCAGCTGCACCTGGAAATAGTCTTTGTCACAGTAGTTTATCAGTAGCAACAGTTTTGTAGTAGCAATAGCAAAGTAACAACAGCACTAAAACAAAAGCAGTAGTAACAACAATAGCAAACAGTAGGATTCGAGTGCGGTAGGCATAGGGATGGATGGACGGGCGTTGCATGGATGAGACTATTCATATAACTTCAAGATCTAGGGCAATTGCAAATAAATAAGATAAAGCATCCAAGTACTAAACAATCATAGGAATGGTCCCAACCCGATAAGGTATAGATCCTTGTGTTTACAATGCTAGTCTCTGGATCAATAGCTAGCATCCACAGTTTAAGATGTAATATCAAGAAACAAAGGTCATATTACAACTTTATAACCAGGAATAAAATAATTCATTACATCTTACATAGCTCATTTGGCTATCTCATTACAATGCAGCAAATATAACTAAGTAGCATGGAGTCCTTCATCTTCAAAGTGCCACAGGCAATCATGTTGGTTGTAGACTTGTATTCCTATTCAACACACTTCACTAACATCAAACAAACCTGCAACATAATAAGTTACAGCCACAAGGGTTAATACATTTGAATTGTATTGGCAAGTGATACTATGGTAGAATAGTGGTATCTATCATCTATATGCATTTGAAAACACTAAGTTTTTGTTTGTCAAAAACACCCAAGGCATCTACCAATAGATATTGGTGATCCTTTAACCCTTGTTCAACCACAAGTTTTTAACTTAGAAATTGGGATGAGGAGATCCTTGATAGCTTCCATGTTTTGATGCTCAAATTGTCCATTGCCGGGGACACGGCTAAGTACTTAGATTTTTCCTTCTCGAGAGGTGGTGCACTTTCCCCACAAGACTCGACATGCATCGAGACAAGATATTTCATAAGCCTTCCCTTATACCAAAATGGACGCGTTCCAAACCTATCACCCCTACCACCTTCTATCCATCTGGCTAAGTTATTGCAACCAATATGATCCAGGCAGAGCCCATAATGCCATGTGGCTGCACTTGAAGCTTCTCAACATTTGACATCTCAAATCTCTTTATTCCTGGGCGGCTTTCCACAAGTGAGATACACTAGGGTAGGCCATAAATATGGGGCCCTGTGTAACCACTCAACACAATCCATTCTTACCAATTCCACCCAGGTGATTCATTCACATAGTTGTTTTATTAAACAAAATACAAGTCATAGACTTAGAAATATTTCATAGCATGAATATAATCCACCCTTGTTTTCTATTAGCTAAGCTAAGCATGATCACATGGCAAGTTTCCTAACTTAGGATAATTCTACTAAGACATCATATAGGATTTCCCACGGCATAGCTTATACTTAGAAAATTCCATGCAAGTTCTACTTAAAATATCACTAATGCATAGTGAAAATATTAGGACAAAACGTATGAATCACCACTTGCCTTTTTAGTAGAGAATATAGATTCACTCCTTGATCTTGCAATAGTCACACTCTTCAAATTTCACTACAATTCAATCAAGGCACAAATTCAAACTAGCATTCAAACAATTCATCACATAAAATAATAAAAACAAAGCAATGCATGCAAGCATGCAAAAGATTGTTTTATTTGGAAAGGTGGTTTCTAATAGGCTATAAACATTTGAAAACACCTATTGGTCATTTATAAAGGTGGCAAAACCTTTTAAAAACAAGTTAGTGAAAATGGGCTATTTAAATCATTTTTGTTTTGATAGAAATGATTTTAATCAAAGGAATAATTTCTAATGTTAGACAAAATGTTTTTAAACACAAATATTAATATTTAGGGTCAAAGTGTTTTAAAACAAATCCATTTTCAAAAGGTTTCACTCAAAACCATTTTTAAATCAAAGCAATAATTTTATTTTACTAGAAATTCCTTTATTCAAAGGAATAATTTTCTATGGTTAATCAAATACATTTTTGAATCCAAAACTTAGTGTTTAGGGTCAAAGAGTTTAAATCAAACTATTTGCAAAAGGTTTTACTCAAAATTTATTTTTAAATATGATCAACAATTTTTGTTTTACTAGAAATGCTTTTATTCAAGAAATAATTCCTTAGTGTCACAAAATATACATTTAAATCCAAAAGTTGGTTCTTATGGTCAGTAGGTTCAAAACAAAGCATATACAAAATATTTTACCCTAAAATCATTTTTAGAATAAATTATATACACAAAATAAGCCTAAACATGTTTCTGCAAAAACAACCAATTTTAAAGAAGCAAAATACTAAAGTAAGGTCGTGGATGCAAAGTTCACATTTTTGTGAATCCATTGATATAAAATTTGGCCAAACAGAACAAAAGTTATGATTTTTGCAAGTTTACACAATCAAAATTCATTTATGGAATTTAATCAAACAGAACAGGCCACATGGTGCAATCCTATTGGGCGATACCGGTTCGGTTGGATCGACTAACACAGGCCACATGATTTAAAGTGCATCGCACGGTCTAGATCTAGCATACCGATTCATTTTAAGTAATCTATCCTGTCCACCGGATCAGAATCTAACGGTTTACCACTTCCTGACCATGGACTGGCGGCGCTGGCGCGACGGCGAGCGGTGGTGCGCTGTTCGCAGTGGTTCCGGCGAAACAGGAAGCAAAGGAGGAAGAGGGATGTCTCACCGTGTTTGTAGGAGAGTGGAGAAGCTCAACGTGGTTGTTGCAGTGACAGGGGCGCACAGTGCTGCTGGCGCTTGCTCGCCGTAGTTGTCGTCGGCGTCGGACGCTTCTGTTCATCGTTGTTGTCGAGGTTACGGGTCACGCCAAGGCAAGAAAAAGGGCGTGTTATATGCACGAGAGAGAGGAGGTCGTAGAGGTAGCAACCAGAGAGGACGGAGCGGTATATGCTTATGGGGAGAGGTCGAGGGGTGGACACAATCGACGGCGGCGCTAAGTCGAAGACATTGCCGAGATTCTGGGGCTTGCGCAGGCGAGTGAGAGGTACTGGGAGATGCGCTAGGTGATGGTGAACAAGCTCGTGGCATCCAGGGGCAAGCGGAGGTCAGGGCTTGCCGGAATTCGATAGGGAGCTCGTCGGAGCAGTGAGTGCTTGGGCGAGTAATTTGTTCAGCTTGGGGGCAGAGAGAGATCGGCGAGTGAGGGGAAAGAGAGGAGAGAAGGGCGCTCAAGTAGGAAGAGGCACGACGTGATTAACTCGCGGATTCAATGCCAATTACGCCTCGCAATCAATGGCAACAACGGCCGGAGGAATAGGGGAACGGGTCGCTGCGAGGTTGATGACGACGAGTTGACAGTGGGGCCAGTTAGTCAGTGAGGTGCGGGGTTTACGTGTGCGGTCGCCAGGTCAGCGGCTGTGCGGGCGCGAGTTTGAGTGAGAAAACGATTCTCCAGGGGGACGGCTGGGTTGCCGGGTGGGCTTTAGTTGGGCCAAGCTGGGCTAGGGTTTCTGGCTGGTTTTCTTTTCTATTTTTTTTCTTTCTGAATCTTTTTCTTTTTCTGATTTCATTTTCTGTTTTGATTTGAATCAAATGATTTAAATTCTCATTTATTTATAACTTTTCCAAAGTTTCAGTAGATTTTTATTCTATTTAACAATGTATTTTAAAGTCCATTTTAGAATAATTTCTTTTATTCTTTTATGGTTTATTATTTATTTAAAATAGGCACTTGTCTTTATTCAAATAAGATTTTAAATATATTTTCAAACTTCTATTTGAATTCCAATTTTTACCAAACCTTTTTAGTGGGTTTTATTTATTCATTAGTGCAAATAATTCACTTTGAATTATTTAAAATATTTCAATATGATTTAATGTTCATTTAAATTGGGCATTTGTCTTTATGCAAATAAAATCAAATATGGTTTTAAACCCATATAAATTTTATTCAAATATTTCTTTTATTACTTTTAAGTTAATTAGATAACTTTGATTCCACTTGGGCAATTATCAATTTATTATTTTCTCATGATTTAATTAATCATTTTTATTAGGGATTTTGTCTTCATTTAAATAAATTGAATATGGTTTAATCCCATATATTTTTATTCCAATAATCTTTATTCCTTTTTAGTATTTAGTAACTTTCATTTGTTTAAGAATTTGGCTAAGATTTAATTTGGCTTTTTAAATAATCCTTATTTATTTATTTCTTTCTTTATCTTATAAAATCCATATCTTTTTATTTATAGATCCAAAATTAGTGATTCCAAAATTGTATGATTTTATTTAATATTTGTTTATCCTTTTAAATCCTTTTAGGATTATTTTTCTCACAATTTGGTATGTATTTTAGCTAGGAGCTTTATTAGCTTTGAAAATTATTTCCTTTAACCTTATTCATAAGTTTTTACCCATGGCTCCAAATTTGATGAAACCAATTTCTATGGTTTTATAATATTTTTATTTTTATCATTTATAAATGTTTGTTGCTGAATTTTATATGGATCAAATCCATAGTCTTAGAGAGATCTTGGAAATGATTTTCTTCCATTAGGGTTTTAGGGTTTTGGTTTAACTTTTCCAATATTTAAATTTCAAGATACATTCATTGATGAATGCATTTCCCTTGATTGAAATTTTGTTGGATTCCCTTTTCATTCAAATTTTTTCAAGAAGCATTTTGATGTTTCTATTTAGAAGCAAAAAGTTTCTTTTCACCCTAAAATTCAACAATTATTTCTTTTGTTTATTCATTTTTTACATTTCAAAATTTGGAAAATTTTGGGATGTGACAGGCTACCACCCTTAAAAGAAATCTTGTCCCGAGATTTGGGAAGGCTAGAGGTTACAAGTTGGCTTCAAGGCAACTAGAGTACTACCACCCTTAAAAAGGTTTTCAACTAGACTACATCTTGGCTTACTTGGGATCTTGATGTAGCTTCTCTGGACAGATGTTTGCATAATGTACTTTGTACTTGAAACATGTAACAAGGTTGATGTCTCTCATAGGTTTGCTTGTCTTGTCTTCCTTATTTTCTAGACAATGTGATGCATAATGGCCTAGCTTTTTGCATTTGTGGCACATCACTTGGCTAATGTCCTTCTTCTTCTTGCGTATCATTGTCTCTTGTTTGTTTTCTTGGCTCTTCTTATTCTTCGGTCTCTCCAAAGCTAGGAGTTCTTCTAGTTCATGTTCTTCATATCTCACCACAAAGGTGGTAAATCTTTCTCTCTTCTTGGGGTAGTCACTAGAGATATGACCTTCTTCTCCACATGAGTAACAACACTTTCTGGTCACTTTAGGTGTGGCTTTATGAGGCATGGTTCTGATTTTGTCTTTATCCTTCTTGGTAGAAGTTGTTACCTTATGGAGGTTTCCAAACATTTGATGCTTTCCATCTTGTTTCATTTGTTGAACTATAGGATAGATGGGGCATTGGATAGGGACATGATCATTTCCTTCACATAGGAAACAAGTAACTTGAGATGTGGGGCATTGTTTAGTTGGATGTTTCTCTTCACAATTAGGGCATTGGTCCACATGCTCTTTATAAGTGTGTTCTATGTCTCCACAAATATTGCAAGCTTGAGTTCCTTCTATAATATCATCCTTGATATCATTGTTGTCACAAACTCCTTGGGAATGGTTGCTTCTGATGTTGATCATTTGGTTGGTCATCCTTTGCAACAATTGGGATTGGATTACCAAAAACTTTTGTATGGTTGGGTCTAACTCATTGTTGTTGGCTAAAAGTTGATTTCTCATTTGATTCAATTGGGCTTGGGTTGCTAGAAGTTGTTCTCTCATGTGTATCTCTTGGTTGTTGTTGCCACCATCCTTGATGTTGGAGTTTCTTAGAGAAGTCATCTGTTTGGGTTGGATTGGGATTAGAATAGGCAAAAGATTTCTATGGAAGAGGTCTAATCACACACATCAATTCACACAAGCAATGAGCAAGCAATCACAAACAAACAATTCACTCAAACAACAAGGTTCAAGCACATTTTAGGCAACAAAATATTTTTGCTACACCACATAAGTTGGTGGGATTAAACTAATCACTAGTATGGTGGTCCAACTATGGGATTTTCTTGAGATCATTCCATTCTTCTTAGTTGTTTCTTCATGAATGAGATCATGGTTTCCTTGGAAAATTTCTTGCATCTTGGTCACAAAACTCAAAGGTGATGATGATTTCTTCTAAGTTGTGTTTCCTTAGTCTTCAAGTCTTGAGTAATATTTCTTGTCTCACTTGTAGTCCTAAGTGATGTCCAAATTGAAGTCCTTGGTGAAACTAAAGTTGAAGTCATTGGTGATGGTGAAGTCATTGGTGATGGTGAAGTCTTTGCTCATGTTGAAGTCTTTTCTCATATTGAGGGTTTTGTCCAACAAGTTGAAAAGGAAGAGATGTAGATTTAAAAACAAAAAGGTTGAGGAAAGAGTTTACAAGATTGTTTGTAAATAAGTTTGGAACAAATACAACTCCTATTATTATAAGGGGTTTTGTCCAATCCTAGGGTTACAATCCTACAGGCAACACAGTGCTCTGATACCATCTGTAGAGGTCCCAACTTGATAAGGTAGAGATACCTGTGTTTACAATGACTTTCCCTGGATCAATAGCTAGCATCCACAGTTTAAGATGTAATATCAAGAAACAAAGGTCATATTACAACTTTATAACCAGGAATAAAATAATTCATTACATCTTACATAGCTCATTTGGCTATCTCATTACAATGCAGCAAATATAACTAAGTAGCATGGAGTCCTTCATCTTCAAAGTGCCACAGGCAATCATGTTGGTTGTAGACTTGTATTCCTATTCAACACACTTCACTAACATCAAACAAACCTGCAACATAATAAGTTACAGCCACAAGGGTTAATACCCATGGCTCCAAATTAGATGAAACCAATTTCTATGGTTTTATAATATTTTTATTTATCATTTTTGATCATTTATAAATGTTTGTTGCTGAATTTTATATGGATCAAATCCATAGTCTTAGAGAGATCTTGGAAATGATTTTCTTCCATTAGTGTTTTAGGGTTTTGGTTTAACTTTTCCAATATTTAAATTTCAAGATACATTCATTGATGAATGCATTTCCCTTGATTGAAAATTTGTTGGATTCCCTTTTCATTCAAATTTCTTCAAGAAGGGTTTTAATGTTTCTATTTAGAAGCAGATGGTTTCTTTTCATCCTAAAATTCTACAATTATTTCTTTTGTTTATTTATTTTTCACATTTCAAAATTTGGAAAATTTTGGGATGTGACAGCATGTGTTCCATATATAGTCATACGTGCTCGCAATGAGAACTTGCACAACATATTTTGTCCTGCCATCCCGTTGCAGCGCGGCCTCAAGGGAATCTACTGACAATTAAGGTACTCCTTTTAATAGAGTATCGGAGCAAAGCATTAACACTCTGTGAACACATGTGATCCTCATATCACAGCCATTCCCTCCGGTTGTCCCAATTTCTGTTACTTCGGGGCCTTTGGTTCCGGACAATGATATGTGTACACAACTTGCAAATAAGATCACAAATAATATTATCATCATGAATCAATAATAAGTTCAGATCTGAGATCATGGCAATCAGGACCTAGTGACAAGCATTAAGCACAACAAGTTGCAACAAAGTCAAATAGCACTAATAAAGATACTAGGCACCATGCCCTAACAATCTTATTCAACTACATGATAGATCTCATCCAATCCCTACCATCCCCATAGCCTACAGCGGGGGATTACTCACTCATGGATGGGGGAAACATGGATGGTTGATGGAGAGGCGTCGGTGATGATGATGGCAGTGATCTCCTCCATTTCCCCGTCCCGGAAGGGTGCCAGAACAAAGTTTCTCATTCCGGATCGCGGTTTCTAGTGGTGGCGGCGCAACAGAACTCTTCCTAGAAAACATCGAACACCCCTTCATTTTTTAGGTCAGAAGGCTTTATGTAGGCGAAGAGGGAGGCCGAGGGGGTGCTTGAGGTGGCCACACCCCTCCAAGGCATGGCCTAGGTTGGCCCGCGCGGCCAGGGGGTGTGGGCCCCTCATGGACCTCCTCCGTCTCGTCTTTTGGCTCCGTGAGTCTTCTGGTAAAATAAGAGTTTTGGCATATTTTCTGGGATTTTTCCTGAAAGTTGATTTTCTGCACAAAAACTAGACACCAAAGCAATTCTGCTGAAAACAGCGTCAGTCCGTGTTAGTTGTATCCAAATCACACAAGTTTAGAGGAGAAACAATAGAAAAAGTGTGAGGGAAAGTACATATGTTTTGGACGTATCAATGATCATGGTTTCCTGATCATGAACATTGGATGCTATTGATAACAAGGTCATATCATTAGGAGAATGATGTGATGGACATACTCCTATAGTTAAGCGTAGCATAAAATGAAGTCATTCAATAGTTAGTTTGCTATAAGCTTTCAAATTCATAGTAACCTAAATCCTTCGACCATGAGATCATGTTAATCACCATCACCGAATGGATTCTTTGATGACATCAAACACCACTTCGTAAATGGGTGGTTATAAAGGTGGCATTGAGTATTCAGAAAGTATGTGTTGAGGAACATGGATCAAGAGTGGGATTTGTCCATCCATATGACATATAGATATACTATGGTCCCTCTCAGTGGAATGTCATCCAATTGGCTTGCAAGCATGTGACTGGATCACAAGGGATCACATATCACAGGAACGAGTAAAGAGTACTTATCGGTAACGAGGTTGAACTAGGTATGCAAAGATACTAGCGATCAAACATCGCGAGACAAAGGGAAATTGGTATCATATGTAAATGGTTCATTTGATCATGAAGGAATCATAGAAATATGTGGAGCCATATGAATTTCCAAATTCCTCTATTGGTTATTGATCAGAGAAGAATCTCGATCATGTCTGCATAATTCACGAACTGTAGGGAGACACGCTTAAGGATTCGATGTTGTTTAGTAGATATGGAATGTGAGTAAAGAGACCGAATGTTGTTCGGAGTCTCGGATTGGACATGGGACATCACTATGAGATCCAAAATGGTCCGGAGAATAGGATTCATATAAGGAAAGTCCAATTCCGGAGTTCGGAAATGTTTTCAGTGTTTTCACCGGAATCTTCTAGAAGGGTCTAGAAGTTCCACCGCTCCGGAGTGGGAATGTTACATGGATGTGTCATACCAATGTGGAATGGTTGCGTCATGTCCTAGGTCACTTGGCTGGGCAATGGGAACAGAGAAATCAAACTCTAGTTTGAAAAGTCAAACGCCAGTTTGAAAAGTCAAATCCCAACATGGTTGCCTAGTGGAGGGAGGAAAGGAAACCCACTTAGGGAAGGTTTCCCTCCCTCCCTTGCCGCCGGCCTTGAAGAGGAGTTGGGGGAGGACTCCCCTCCTCCCAACCACCTCTCCCCACCTATATAAGGAGGGGTAGGACGCCCCTACCCCTCTGATACGTCCAATTTGCATGACTATTCTATATCATAATTTACTATTATTCATTGATATATTTCATATTAAGAGGTTATAATTATGTTATTTCATCTATTTTGCATGTTGGATGATTCTTGGAGGATGAACCGCCGGAGTCAGGATTCTGATGGAAAAAAGTGGTGTTTAGATGCAATTTTCGCGAAGATCAGAAAATACCAAAAAATACATGGAAAATCAAATTTTCCATAAGATGAAGAATGCCAGAAGGGGAGGCTGAGATGGGACATAGGGGGCCCACACCCCCCATGCGCGGGCCACCCTAGGCCGCACCACCAGGGGGTGTGGCCACCCTGGCCCACCTCCTGCTCCGCCCTTTCGCCTATATCTTCTCCTCAAAACCCTAATACACGGAGAGCAACCACAAAACAATTCTGCCGCCTCTGCTGGGCGGAAACTACAGAGAGAGAAAGAGCTCTCCGGCAGACAGATTTCTGCCAGGGAAATTCCTTCCCGGAGAGGAGATCATAGCCATCAACACCGTCATCAAGCTAGACTTCATCGGGATCATCATCATCATCCACACCACCATATCCACCAGCACCACCATCACAACTCCATCCCGCTGTAATAGTTGTGTTGAATCTTGCATAGTTCTTAGGGGAAACTTTCCCGGTGTTGATTACTTTTGTAGTTGATGCTTGTGAGTGGAACCATTGAATTATTGTTTATGTTCAGATTGTTATTCATCATTATATTATCTCTGATCTTGATCCATATGATGTCTTGTGAGTAGTTCATTTAGTTCTTGATGACATGGGAGAAGTCATGTTGTTAGTAGTGGAATTGTGTTGAGGTATTATTCAATGGCTTGATATTTAAGTTGTGGTTCTATTCTTCTAGTGGTGTGATGTGAACGTTGACTAAATGATACTTCACCATTTATAGGCCTAGGGAAATGTATTGTGTACTTGGCTACTAATCGTGGGGTTGCCAGAGTGACAGAAACCTCAACCCCCGTTAGGAAACCTTTGCACAAGGAAGTGTAGGGTCTCAGAGTTTAAGGCTGTGGTTAGGTTTTTATCTTAATTACTTTCTTGTAGTTGCGGATGCTTGTAAGGGGTTTAATTACAAATATGTATTAGTCCAAGTAAGTTCGGTACATTAGCACAGGTTCACCCATACAACAATTATCCAACCAAAGAAGATTAATCAACTATATGAAACGAAAGCACTTGACAGTATTCCCATGTGTCCTCGAGTACGTTTGGCCCTCATAAGTATTACAACCGGCTTGTCCTTTGCTAAGAAAGGATTTGGCCACTTGCTGCAATTATTTGTTTTCTTTATTTACTTGCACTTTATTTCCTTGCATTATCAAAAAAACCTAAAAATCCGTTTGCTAAGTATTTACAGAGATTTCCTGCTCCAAATCACTAGTCAACACCTTCTTCTCCTTGTTGGGATCGACACTCCTATTTATCAAAAGTAATACGATACACCCCCTATACTTGTGGGTCATCACCCTCACACCCAAACCCTAGCTGGCCACCCCCCCTCTCAAGTCGCCGCCTAGGGCTCCTCTAAACGCCGCCATCTAGCTAAACCCTAGTCGTCGTCCACCACCTCCCGTTGGCCTCTATACCCTAGTTGCCAAGGGCCCTCTCTACTCCACCATACCCGCTCTGGCTTAGGCGAAGCCCTGCGGGATTTCCCCTCTATTTCCACCACCACGCCGACGTGTTGCTGGAATCGCGAGGAGAGATCTACTACCTAAGCTGCCTTCTAGAACAAGGGAGAGGAAGGTCTTCATCGAGTACTGAACGTGTGAACGACTGCGGAAGCACTGCCGAAACGCGGCGCCGGAAGGATCATCTTCGCGATCTTGAGATCGGCAAGTGATCGACTATATCAACCACAAGAACCTGATATCGTTAACCGCTTTGGATCTTCGAGAGTTAGTACTCTATGAACTCGTTGCACTAATCTAGTAGATTAGATCTTGGATTGTGTGTGTTCATGCGATAGAATTTTTTGTTTTTCCATGCTACGAACCCCTATAGCTATCTCCACCCCGAACCCTAGGGTTTGGTGTTTGCCGGCGATATGGTACTCCGTCGTCCTTGTGGTGCCATGACGTGGCTCTGGTGGCCCTTTGGTGCTGCTAGGGTTGCTCGTGTTGGTGTGGTCGCCGTGTCCATGGCCTGGCATGGGTTAAAGCGCCTTCAGGTGCTCCCCGTGCCGCCGTGGACCTCATCGTCGGCTACTCTGCTTCCTCTTCTATGCATAAGTGGTTCCCCCTTCTTATTCCCTCTTCTTATTCCCCCTTCTGCTTCCCTCATCGTCGGGTACATTCTTTTGTTCCCCCTTCTTATTCCCTCTCCTCCTCTCTTGCTAACCTATGTGTGCTTACAGTGAGGAATCCCTAATTAGGGTTCATCTTTGGTGTTAGGGTTCTACCCCTTTGTGTAGATTATTAAAAATAATGAACGATTTATGAGTAATTTGTGGTGGTTATACTATGTTGAATTATTGTCTACTGGTGGACTTGAAATTGATAGTGGCCCTGTTAGATAAATTTTTATCTGATATTGGATTACTGTCATTGTACAAAGGGTGATGTTGTGGCTCTGATCTAGATTGATATCTAGTTATTGGTGATGGTTAACTTGTTTCAGTACTAGAACATGTAGTTGGCTTCCTGTGCAACTTCTATTGATGCCTCTGTTGATAGTTCCTTTATGCAAAACAAAATGATTCCTAATTACTATATCAGGAAGATGATTGAATAACTTCTTGAAAGAGTTTGATTATGAAATCTCTGTGTAAAATTTGCTTGGTTAGAATAAATATTTGTGACACCTTCCTAGGGAATGGTACACAAGATTTTATTCTGATACTAGGCTTTATTATATCTGTGTTCTAGAGTGGCTTTGTGTTAACAAGAGTTGAAAAACTGTTGGATATATTAGCCTATGATTCCTATTGATTTCATTTGGCTTGTGATGCTGGTTTGAGGCAAGGCTTGGTAAAAAATGTTTGTATCTGCTGACTCCCTTCTTAAGTAATCTTTGCTGGATAATCTCCAAGTATGATTACTATAGTACTTGGGAAATTAATTTAATAGTCCCTTGTAAGGAAATATGATAAATCCTTACTGTTTAAGATGCATTCTTAATATGTAATGATTTCTGAGGTGCTACTATTTAAAATATGTGCCTAGAATATTCATTTAAGGCTACTTGTATATTTGGTTGTAAAAATAGGGATTATTATCCAAGATCAGTGATGCATAGGCTGAGATCTTGGTGTTGTTTGCAAAGATGGATTATTAGCTTTGTTGATTTTCTTCTATGATGGATACACCTCACTTGGGTGTTTTTCTGAGAAGATTTCATATGAAACAACACATGATTTGATAAATTAGATAAGATTTATCATGTGATGGTTTTGTATAGACTCACCACACAACTTAGTTGTTGGTGGTGTTGCTGTGCTGGCTGATCTTGTTGGCTTGATCACTCCATGGACCTTGTTCTGCACCTCCTGGTACTGCTCCTGGTCCTGCTCCTCCTTGATCTTGTGAGCTTGTACTTGTCCTTGCTATCATCCTTCACTACCCCCTCCTTATGTCACCATCATGTGAATGATTTGGTGGTGGATTGTGTGTCTTGGCTGGTGGATTGGTTGGGGATTTGGCAAGTTGTATGTGTTCTTGGTTATGTGCTTGGGAAGGTGTTGATGAATGTGATGCCCAGCAGCTATACTGCGGTAGTGTGGTTTCCTTTTGAATGATGGTACTGTTGTTGTATCGACAGCACATTCCATGCATTTTGGTGACTGAGCTACTTTACTGTTGGGCTCATTTGGATCAGGTCAAGTGAATTTGTTTTCACTTCTATACTTTTACTTGTTACTATCCTGGTGAAACTTGCCCCTTTTATTGAGCTAGTGATGTTGATTTGAAGTTGTTTGCTTAAAAGAACATATATTATATACTGGTGAAATTTGCCCCTTTAACTTACTCAATGAGGTAATAAGAACAGTGCACTACACTGTTCTCCACTAAGAGTAAAAACTAACCAACTAACAACTTATTTCCTTTTTTGAGTTGATTTTTATTTTACAGGAACAAGGATCTAGATGCTCAAGATTTTAGTATAGAAGTAGATAGGTAGTCTAGGTTTTATGTAATATTCTATTTATTCTTTTGTAAAGAATCTTGTAATAATATTCTTATAATTTAATAAAGTTTCATTTCATTGTAATTTATTTCCTGTAATATTCTTATTTGATGTATTTGTCTCCCTTTGTAATATTGTTATGGAATAAAGAAAAGAAATAAGAATTCATTTCTTATTTAAATTTCCTTGTCATAAATTCTTATTGTTTAATATATCTTTAATATAATCAAACAATACTACTAAATCATTTTAGAAAACAATTTAATATTACTAACTTATAATCTTCAAATATTTTTCAAATGATTTAAATTTCAAATTTGAATTCAAGTTATTTCCCCAAAATTCATTAATTCCTAAAGGTCATGTCAAAATTTATAGCAATCACTATAAAGAGATTTTTCTACCTCTAGATAGTGAAAGAAACTCTAATCTCTTTAGGTTTTTGTTTGGCAAAAAATTTACCCGGATTTTATAAATGAATGCATGCAAATTATCATATTCCTATTTCTATCCTTCGTTGGTTCCTAAATGCTGGAGTGTTACACCAGTCCTCGCTTTCAGTGGTGGTGAGACAGCGATCAACCCCCCTGCTCCTCCGACGACATTTGTGGCTCTCCTCTCACAGGCGGTGAGTCCAAGGTGGCTCCTTGTTGCGTGTCCGATGATGTTGGGGTTTGCGGCAGGGACGGGGAGAAATCCCTGCGTGATGCTGGTGGCGGCGACGCGTGGGCGTCGTTACCTTCTTGGAGGCATCGTCATGGCACTGCTCGTGCTTCCCTGCCTCGAACACCAGGGGAAACCCTAGACCCGACTTAAGGATCGGGTGGCAGCGGCACAACTGTTTCGTTCCCTCCTTGGGGACGCCGCCTTGGTGGTTCCTAGAGTCCTCGGTGCGTTAGTTGGAGTTTGGTATTGGCTGCTGCCAAGAGCTTGGGCTTCCGGGGCGTTATGTACATCATCGATGGAGCTTCCTCGTTGATGCCTCCTCCAGTCGGGATCGGTCCCGCCATTCGCTTGCCAACTCTTAGGCGCTATGGGTGAACTATGCGTTGGCTTGTGCCTTCCTTGAGTTGGATCGGTCTTGTGTAGTTCCTTTCTTCGGTTGTGACACGGCCTAGAAGCTCGGTGTGTCCTCCCCTCACCATGCTTGGTTGGAGATGATTCAAGGAGGGTCTTTGTCGTGTGGTTGGTGTGGTTGTATTGTAGCCGTGTAGCCTTCAATCACGCCAACCACGCCAGCAAGTATTAGTCCTGGTTGAAGGCCACACGATAATTGCTGGCGTGATTGAAGTCCAAAAGGCTACACGATAATTGCTAGTTGGTGTGGTTGGTTGAGAATTTATAGTTCAGAAAGTACATTCTGAGAGCATCTCCAATACTTTCCTATAATTGCTTCCAATTGCTAAAACTACATTTAGAGCAGTTGGTGTAAAAATGCAGCTCTATGCATAAGTGGTTCCCATAATTTTTTTATCAAGGTTGCTTACCCATAATTTGGGTATCCAAAATGCATATGGGTAGAGAAGAGAGAATGTATGGTAAGCTTTTTTTCTTTTCTTTTCTTTTGTAGCTTACCTTCTAGCAATTGGTGTAAAAATGCAGCTCTAATAGCATTTTGCGTAAGTTGTTCCATAAATTTTTATCAAGGTCGCTTACCCATAATTTGGGTATCCAAAATGCACATGGGTAGAGGAGAGAGAATATATGTTAAGGCTTTACTTTTCTTTTTTTTGCTAGATTATCCATAATATGGTTACCCAAAACTGAACCGCACATGGTATCCACATGGCAACGCTTGTCAAGCAAATTCTGGAACCCAAGGTGACAAATAATCTCTTTTTCATACTTCTCAAGATGGCGAAAAAAAGGATATGGAGAGGCTATTTGGGATTTTGGGATCCGAATTTGCAATTGTGGGTGGTTCAGCTCGGTTTTGAGATAAAAAAACTTTGTGGAAGATCATGATGGCTTGTGTGATACTATTGCACAATATGACCAGAGCATGAGCTGACAAGGAGTTTGACCACCGTTATAGTTTCATTAAAAGGGTGGTGTATCCGCGTCAGAGAGAAGACCACATCAAGAACTTCCTTAAAGTTCACCATGAGATTTGAGATTCGGAGATTCATCAACGACTTGAATAAGGTCTCATTAAGGAGTGGTTGAAATTGAGTAGTCATCAAAATACTTGAGTTGCTATGTCTAATATTATGTACTAATTGTTTCCTATTTTTTGAATTTTATTTTACCCAATTAAATTTATTATTGAGTGATTTAGACTATATATGCATAAATAGAAGCATGAGTTCTTGCCATTCTAGTTTAGGAATTCTGGGTAAAGATGTCAATTTTACCCATAGGTACGGTTACCCACGGGTACCGTACCCGCATGGGTAGAGTATGTGTATACTTTTATATCCACGGGTAATACCTATATCCTACTTGTTAAGTTACGGGTATGGGGACGGGTATAGACTAGTACTCATGTGTATACTCATACCCTGCTTGTTTAAACTGACATGTCAAACTTATCTGTAGAGTGTCAACCTATACGGACAAGAAGCCTAGGAAAAAGTATGCAATTGCGAATTCTAAACTTTGATACTTTCTTGTACTCGTCTACCTATTATTAAATAGAGATAATTATCTTTTTTTTCAAATATATGTTATGGATAAACGTAAAATTGTGAATAAGTTGTGTACTACTTGATCTACCCATCGGGTATCCAATGTTTATGGGTATCTGCGGGTATGGGTATGAGTAAAGTTTTATACCCGCAGGTACAGGTATGAATGAACTTTTATACCCATTGACTACACAGGTATGAGTGTGGTATTGCTCTATCCTGCATATACCCTGCCCATTGTCATCCTTAATCTTGGCCCACAAAGCAGATTTTTTTTTGGATTGCTAAATCTTCTTTCTTCTATTCTTGTTCCCGGTAAGCAATGGTATTGGAAATGCTCTCAGCCGTCTACTTTCCGGCAGACGTCGCCCACACATAATGGTGCGAGATAGGGCGTATATATCCATATAAACGCTTTTGGATCCTTAGCCCTTTATTTATAAAACTTGAAATGATGTTTTGAAGTTTAAAAAATTCTAAGAAAAATATAAGCAATGATATATAAATATCTTAATCTGAAATACACTATATTATAGGCTGCACAAAAAGGACAAAATATGATAAGGTTTGAAGGTTCATTGTTCGTAGACCTAGATCTATAATTTTGTACTCCCTCCGACCCATATTAGTTGACTTGGATTTGTCAAAATTTCAATGAACCTATATACTAAATAGTGTCTTGATTCATTCAAATCTAGACAAATGTGAGTCAACTAATATGGGTCGGAGGGAGTATTTTTTTTTGGATTAAGACTTTGCAAGTTTGAGGTATGAATTATTGCATGTATGTATTTTGGCCGTCATCTCTCATATATATATTCACTATGTACCTCTAGGTTACATATATCATGTGGATAACCGTAGTTGCTGAAACCACATACCCGTTATCCATCCAATCAGGAAATCATACAACACATGCCATACAATATATGCAGCACATGCGAAAAAAAAACAGAATAAAGGGGCAGCCTTCTGTCCTGTTGCTGTCACGGCTTCAGTGATCGTACATGCAGTCATGCACGGGTATGCATGTAGGCTGGTATAATCAGCACATGCATGCATGCGCCGAACTTTCTAGACCGCATGCAACGGCCGTGACGTGATTACGTGACTGTGCAAAGCGCTACAAGCCGATGGGAGCGGCTGCAGCGGCAGGGAAGCAGGCGACGTGGTGGCAGCAGCTTAGCTCCGGCGCCGGTTCTTGCACCGGCGGCGTCCTGGCGGCGGCGGCGGCCGTGCCACCTCCGCCTCTCAGGAAGCCCTTGCAGAGCCCTGTCCAGAACTCGCGGTCCGGCCCGCCGCTCTCCGCCGTCCGACGCGCGTCGTCGCCCGCGCAGCCGTCGATGGTGCTGGTGCCGACGAGGCGGCTGATGAGGTTGAGGAGGATGTCGTTGGTGTACTCCGGGTGGCCCTGGATGCCGAGGGCGTTTTCCCCGACGGCGAACATCTCCACGCGCGTCTTGTCGGAGTAGGCCAGCACCCTGCCACCAGGCGGCACCTCCAACACCTAGTATTGATTAACAACAAGTGATTCCACCAAATTAGTACTCCCAAATAAACGACGGCCTCACAGATAAACATAATCAATGCCCTAGCTGACGATCGACGTATAGAGTGATTTGCAAGTGACATGGCTGATGGCCTAATTATGGAGTACAATACTAACGCGCCAAATGTCAAATCCCACCAAAGTTGGCCAAGTTAAAAAGAGTGCTCTTAAAAATGCGAGTCAAGATTTTTATATCTTCGCCACAAGTTAGAAAAATATTGTGCAATATTTTATGAGACGAGGCCGGTTACCATCGCCCCTTAAAAAAATTGCCTACATGCACCCATACCAAGTTTCCAACTTACTATTTGTGTCGCTATAGAAAAGCTACTACCGAAAAATACGGAAACAAGCCACCTCAAATTTGACATCTCCAAGAAATGCTGATGCAATAAGTTAGGGCCCTTGAGTGAGAATGTCATGACCAAATGGGACCAGATTCCATGGCACGCACTAACTTGACATGTAGGTCCCATGTGTCATTGTTACGTGCTGTAACATTTTTTTTTCATACAAAATGTCAACTCGGCATGCATTGGCCATTGACATGGCCGAATATCAATAGCAATAATTAGCCGTTCAGTCACTGGCGCATACCTCATCTTGGTGAACCTCGATGATGCTGGCAGTCCTCCTCTGGCGGGAAATCCCCTCCTCCAGGAACTCGAACCCTTCCACGTTCTTCACGAAGGTCACCTCCTTCACCCCGACGACCCACCCGCCGGGCGCCCTCCCGACCTTCCCGCCGAGCGCGCGGCAGAGGGCCTGGTGTCCGAAGCAGACTCCGAGGACGCGCTTGCCCATGGCATGGACGGTCCGGAGGAGGAGGCAGAGGCGGCGCACCCAGCAGGGCGCGCCGTCGCCGTGCGCGTCGTGCGGGCTGCCGCTCACCACGAAGCCGTCGTAGAGGGGCAGGTCCTCGGGCGCCGGGAACTCGCCGTCGATGACGCGGAAGCAGTCCCACGTCTCGCCCGCGTCGCCGGAGCGGAGGGCGCCCACGAAGACGTTGCCGTACCCGCCGTGCGCCTTCCTGGCGTACTCCGAGTCATTCAGCGCCAGCAGCAGCGCGTACCGCCTCCCGCCGCCTGCTACTGCTGCTGCTGTCGCCGGCGCCACCGTCATCGTCGTCGGCGTGGGCTGGCTAGCGAGCTCGACGGGAAGCAAGCAACGGATGTTGTCTAGTTAGCTGGCTGGCTAGACAACTAGGACAAGTGTACGTAGTTGCCACCAGTGAGCTGTGTAGCCGGCCGTGTTGCGATGCGAGGTAGAGCTAAAATCTCGGCAGTATTTAAGGAGGTGGAAGACACGGGGTCATCACGTGGAGACGTGGAGTTGGGGTTGCGTCGCGATCGCTCCTGAAAAACGTGGTGGCGATTGCTCGGCATATAATAGCAGGCAGATATTCGCCGTCGATCGAGATGGGTTGGGATCGACCGAAATTCGATCGAATCGAGACTCGAGACCGTGTACTGGAGCATTAGTTTATAACCATGGCGGGGCGCGTGGGATGAACACGAAACACGCGCGCGATCTGTAGCTTTGGCAGCTCAACTCTGGAATGCCGGAAGAAAGATGGAGACATCCGTCGCCAAACAGTTTGGGGTAACAATAATAGTAATGGTCAAGGAGCAGAGCATGCAGAGTCTGCAGCAACAGAACGTACGGCCGGCATCAGGGTCGACATTCCCTGTGACACTTCCTGCGAGGGTCGTTCAAGGACGAAACGGCATACTTGGTCTATATATGGCCCTAGCTAACTAGTCGCTTTGATCACTGATCAGTCGTAGTAGCCCTGGACATGAGAGCTGCGTGAAACAGTGAGGGAACGCTCTCAGCGGGTCTCAATCAGCTGGTGGTGAATCAGCAGGTGGCGTCGTCCGACGTGTTAAGCGATTATTTGCAGAGTGAACATTAAACTTGATTAGCCCTTTAGTTTATCATTTCATAAGTGGACGTCGTGGTGACACGAGAATTATTTGCTTTGCTAAGTGCTTTGCGGCCTTTGGAAAGCCAAGCCCAAGGACAACCGAGTTGACTTGCTGGCGCGATGTATTCTTTTGAGTAGATGGCACAAACACAGGTCGTCATAAAAGAGAGAGAAAACGACTATCTGGATTTGGTAAGAGAAATATCGGCTATCGGTTTTTCGTTGTAAAAAATACTACAGTTCTATATATCGGTTTTTCGTTGCTAGTGTCAATTTTAATAAACTTGAGACATCTATTTAGGACGAAGAGAGTATAAGATGTTTTAGATTAGTGAAGCTAATATATATAGATGTCTTTTAGTATATAGATTAAAATAAATCTACATATTAAAATAAATCTACATATTAAAAGGCCGGCATCCGAGCATGCCAGCACGTTGCAAAAGTTCTTCAGCGTACTTCTGCTGGCACAAGAAGAATCCACGAGCTGAACGTGTGACCTGTATGCCAAGAAAAAAATGCAGGGCACCAAAATCCTTCATGGAGAAGACGGAGCTTAGGCTGAGGATGATCTCGTTAAGCAGTGTCGTGTCTGAGGCGGTGAGTACGATATCGTCGACGTACAGCAGGAGGTAGGCCATGGATACACCCCGCTGGAGTACGAAGAGCGATGCATCAGACCGCGCTTGCTGAAAGCCGATGGACCGGGCGTGGGCGGCGAACCGGTTGAACCACGCGCGAGGGGCCTGTTTCAGTCCATAGAGGGACTTCGACAGACGGCAGACGTGATCCTTGCGGTGGTTGTCGATGAAGCCGGCCGGCTGGTAGCAGAACACTTGCTCGTCGAGGATGCCATGCAAGAATGCGTTTTTGACGTCGAGTTGATGTACAGGCCACCGACGCGCAGCTGCAAGAGTGAGAACCGTGCGGATGGTACCTGGCTTCACGACGGGGCTGAAGGTCTCATCGTAGTCGATGCCGGGGCGTTGAGAAAACCCCCGCACGACCCATCGGGCCTTGTAGCGGTCGAGGGAGCCATCGGCGTTCCACTTGTGCCGGAAAATCCACTTTCCGGTGACCACGTGCGCATGACGAGGACGCGGCACAAGATCCCAAGTGTGATTGGAGATGAGGGCATCGTACTCGTCACGCATCGCAGCAAGCCAGTGAGGATCATGGATGGCGGACGGGATCGGCGAGGGAGGTGCAGCAGTGACGATGTTGGCATAACGTGGGTTGGGTCGAAAGATGCCTCGTTGGGCACGGGTCACCATCTGATGGGAGCGAAGCACCGGTGGCGGTCGAGGGACGACCGGGTCCATGCTGGAGGCGGCGACCCGATGATCCGTGGTGCCGACGGGAGTGCCTGATGTCGTAGCAGCAGCGATGGGAGGAGCGCTTGATGCCGCGGTCGCAGGCGTGGCGGAAGATGCAGCAGAGTCTGTTGCCGCGGTCGCAGAAGATGCAGCAGAGTCCGTTGCCGCGGCAGGGGAACCGTGGGCCACATCCGAGGCTGTGTCGTCGGACAGCGGCACGCTGGAAGGACCAGCGGGCATGGATGGGGCGGGCGTCGAGGGGACGCCCCTCATGCACGGTGGTGGAGAGTGCCGTCGGGGTGCACGACCTTGAGCAGCACGAACGGGCAGCAGAGGCGCTGCAGGTGTACTGTCGTCGACCACAGGAGGTGCCGTTGTGGCAGGAGGCATCTCCATGGCGAAGGGAAAAACCTGTTCATCAAAATACACATGGCGGGAGATAATCACACGGCCTGTGGCCGGGTTATAGCAGCGGTAACCACGGTGGTCAGGTGGGTAGCCGAAGAAAACACAGGCGGCCGAGCGAGGTGCTAGCTTATGAGGAGATTGAGCGGCCAGATTAGAGTAGCAGCGACAGCCAAAAACACGCAGGTGATCGAACGATGGAGGGGAACCGTGAAGGAGTTCGAAGGGTGTGACGAGATCGCGTGGTTTACAGGGGCGCCGATTCAGGAGGTAGGTGGCCGTGGAAAGCGCCTCTGCCCAGAATTTCGGAGGAAGAGAAGCCTGGAAAAGGAGAGTACGTACAATGTCGTTAAGAGTCCTGAGAATTCGCTCGGCCTTTCCGTTTTGCTGCGAAGTATACGGGCATGAGAGTCGAAATAGGATCCCGTGTGTAGCCAGGAAAGAACGGAACGTACGATTCTCAAATTCTGTTCCATTATCAGTTTGGAAGGATAGAATAGGACGAGAGAATTGGGTATGCACGTAAGCATGGAAGGATATTATCGTGGGAGTGACATCGGATTTATTCTTAAGAGGAAAGGTCCAGCAATGATGTGTGAAATCATCAAGTAAAACAAGATAATATTTATAGCATGACACACTTAGTACAGGAGAGGTCCAGACGTCGCAATGGACAATTTGAAAGGGAACAGTAGTTTTGGTTGAAGAAAGGGAAAAAGGCAGCCTGACATGTTTGCCTAATCTACAAGCATGACAGGAATTCGTACTGGATTTATTACAAGTGAAATCAAAGCTTCCTAGGGTGCGACGGAGTGTGTCTTTGCCGGGATGGCCGAGCCGCCGGTGCCAAGTTTCGGTGGAGGCGATGAAGCTGCAAGCAATGGCGGTTGGCCGGAGCGGGTATAAATCACCGGTAGAATCACATCGGAGGAGCACCGCCTTGGTCGAACCATCCTTTATAGAAAAACCAAGAGCGTCAAATTCCACTGTAACATTATTTTGGCGAGCAAGAATACGAACAGATAGTAGATTCTGGATTAAGTGTGGTGCAACAAGAACGTCAGAGAGAGATAAAGAACGGGAGGTGGTGGGGATGGAAGAAGAACCGGTGTGAGAGACGGAAAGGGTGTTACCATTACCAACAACGATATGAGAGGAGGAAGGAGAGGGAGATAGAGCCGAGAGTATACCAGGGTGGGCCGCCATGTGAGAAGATGCTCCGGTGTCCATGACCCACTCGGGCTGGCCGCTGGTTGAAGACGTGGAGGCTTGCATGGCCAGGTTGGATAGGGCCTGGAGCAGAGGGCCGTGGTCGTACTGCGGCTGTGGCTGCGGAGCAGGCATCGGCATCATCGTAGGAGCGGGCTGGTAAGCTCCTGGAACATGCTGGAACATGCTGGAACATGCTGGAACGCGCCATAGCCATGCTGGTGTGCACCCGGGGCATGGACGGCGTGCAAGGCCGGCGCAGAGACGCCAGGACGCGGGCCGAGAACGCCGGCGCTAGGAGCCGGTGGGCGCTGAACGGGCAACGCCTGGAAGAGGCCAGCGAGGGCAGCGACGAGGGGGTGGAGTGGCGCTTGGCCGCCACTGTTCCCACCGGCAGGTGGAGCCGCCCCACCGGAATTGTGGCCCTTCCCCTTTTTGTTCTTCTGCTTGCCCTTCTTGCCACCGTTGCCCTCGATGAAGGGAGCAGGGGCACCGCCGGGAGTGCGCGCATAGAGCGCGTGATGTGCCTCAGCAGCCGCCGTGTGAGCGAGGCGGCGCTCCTCTTGGAGCAGGTACGTACGCGCGTTGAAGAATGTGGGGAGGGCGTCGTGTGTCATGACGGAGATGGCGTGGCTGAAACGGGAGTGGAGCCCGCGGATCATGTTGAGCACCTGACCTTGGTCGGAGACGGGTTCGCCGACGTCGCGCAGCGTGTCGGCGAGGAGCTTGAGGCGGCTGAAGTAGGCGGTAATGGAGGTGTCCCCTTGGTACAGGTTGTGGAACTCCTGGAGGGCGTAGACGGCGCGCTGGTTCCGGTTGCCGAGGAAGATGTTGTGGATGGCCGTCCACACGCCGAAGGCGGTGTCGTCCGGCTTGAGGATGATGTCGACGATCTCCTGGGACACGCTGGTGTAGAGCCACGAGACGATGCTGTAGTCGATCTGGATCCACTCGGCGTCGTACTGCCGATGGCGCGCGTCGACGGTGCCGTCGATGTGGTCCTGGACGCCGAATTTGCGGAAAGCCACCATGAAGAAGGTGCTCCAGGTGGAGTAGTTGGGCTGGGTGAGATCGAGAACAACAGGAACATGTTGCTTGATGTTGATCAGCTGGATGGTGGCCGCCGGCAGCGTCACAGGAGAAGAGGAGGTGGCGAAGGGGTTTGGACGTGACAGAGGACGGGCTGTCCATGGCCGGAGAGAGAGAGGTGGTTGAGCGGAAGCGAGAAAGGTGGATCGAGAGTTTAGAGAGACTCGGTATCTGATACCATGTAGGAGAAAGATATTTGCCACACAATGATTTCCATTGATTGAGGATAGATTTATACACGTACAGATGTGCCCGTTGGTAACTAACTCAAACTAACTCAGCTATTTACAAGTACAAGCCGTGATACCAGGGCAGAGAGGAACGTGTGCTATCTATAGTGGCCATGTTCTGATCGTGTCCGCTGACATAGATGCATCTACTTTACAACCTAAAACATCTTATATTTATAAACGGAGGGAATATACCATATTACCATGCATACTCATATCGTAAGTAAAAAGAAAACCACGTCGTCGCTTCTATTTTGTCCCATATCGTATGAGAGCGTTGTTTACACTACAATATGTGACGGTTGACGAGATGATCTTTCCTCCTTAAAAAAATGTACAGTAGAAAAGCTTCTGATCCAGGAATAAGAACTGCCAATCAGGCAGCTTAATTACATCGAGAAAACTATTGGCAGAAATGTACTGCGGACGTAGAGTCCAGAATTAATTACGAAACATGAGGTAAACGAAATCCATGTTTCATTTTCACTTGTCTTTTTCACCCGCCAAAACGGGCATGATTGTAGGCTGGCTGTACGTAGCCATCAATTCAGTGGTGCACTCCACATCATCGCCGGCTGTCTGTCAAAAGTTGGTAATTAACGAATTAACTAGTTGTCCCATTATCCATCCACAGCGCACCACGTTCACCCAGTTTGACTCAGGTATGTGCGTGTTGGCACCTGTTTTTAGAGTATTTTACTTTTTTTGACAATTTTATACCTCTTTAATTCTTTATTCATTGTGAATCACATGTAAATACATCATTATGGGAAATCATATATTTATAAAGAAAATATATAAATATTTCGGAGATACCAATTACAGTCAGTCTAAGCACCAATAAAATGTTAAAAAGCATTACAAATGCACACATCCAAGAAAAGAAAAAAAAAACCACCATAGTGATCAATTCCTTACCGCTATGGCCATAGTGACTAATTTCGGATGCACACAAACCATCGTCAAAGACAACACCCGTGGTCCATGTTTTCCAAAAGCGACGTCTTTAAAAAGAAAACAGTGCACCAAGCCATCGTCACCCGATAAGAAATCATAGGTTTTCACGCTGAAAAAAGTCCACGCTCTCAAAACAATGCCTTCAACTAGTTTATTATAAGATAAAATTAATTAAGGTCGGACCTTGGGTTTTCATCATGAAATATAAAACTTTGTACTCCTCCAGCTATGCCGCCCTTACTTGCCGAGGCTGCTACTGCCATTACTAGTCCAAATCTCAGCTGGCATGACATTATCCACCACTTGTCCATAACATGCAAATCGAAACACCGTCATGTACCATAATATCAACAAACAACAGAGCTTTGGACACGACCGGATCCCATTAGGTCTCCGTTCTCAATGGAGATCTCTGTGCAGACATCAACCAAATCTGCAAAAGTCCAGTGTACAAAATATCTTTCTCGACTATTGCGGAGAAACTGTCTTCCGATAGAGTTGTTTCGAGTACCCCAAGCACACTTCACAAACTGGTCTCGATTCAAAGATCACAAAATTGGCTTGTCCCACTAATCCAACAATACCGCCAAGATCAAAATTGCAATAGTTGGAAAACAAAACAAGATCAGTAATGCCAGAATTCTCTGATTCCTCTATCCGTACATGTGCATAGGCATAACCGGGCTCTAATACCACTGTTGGAAAACGCGTTGCGCAAAAAAAATCTAGCACATAAACTGGACCAATTATGCGAGGAGAGAGGCAACATATCATACCTCGTAGATCGAGTTAGCGAAACTTTCGATGACAAGGTTAATGAAGACACAAGTCAATCCCCATAATGACACTTATTAAGTCACCAGGAGATGTATTATCCCACGAATGACTCAACGATCAAATCTCCAAGTGTCACACCTCTACTTGTATCCACATGTACAAGATGTGTTGGAGATATGCCCAAGAGGCAATAATAAAAGTTATTATTAATATTATATCTTTGTGTTTATGATGAATGTTTGCATTCCATGCTATAATTGTATTAACCAGAAACATTAATACTTGTGTGATTTTTAAACATCTAAGAGTCCCTAATAAGCCTCTTATTAAACTAGCTTGTTGATTAATTAATGATCATGGTTTCCTGATCATGAACATTAGATGTTATTAATAATAAGGTCATATCATTAGGAGAATGATATGATGGACACACTCCTATAATTAAGCATAGCATAAGATCAAGTCATTTAAAAGTTCGTTTTCTATAATCTTTCAAATACATATTAACCTAAAACCTTCTACCATGAGATCGTGTTAATCACCATCACCGGATGGATACTTTGATGACATCAAACACCACTTCGTAACTGGGTGGTTATAAAGGTGGCATTGAGTATTCTGAAAGTATGTGTTAAGGCACATGGATCAAGAGTGGGATTTGTACATCCATATGAAGGATAGATATACTCTGGGTCCTCTCGGTGGAATGTTATCCAATTGGCTTGCAAGCATGTGACTAGGTCACAAGGGATCACATATCACGAAACGAGTAAAGAGTACTTATCGGTAATGAGGTTGAACTAGGTATTGGAGATACCGATGATCAAACCTCGGATAAGTAAAGTATCGCGAGACAAAGGGAAATTGGTATCGTATGTAAATGGTTCATTCGATCACGAAGTCATCATAGAAATATGTGGGAGCCATATGAATTTCAAGATTCCTCTATTGGTTATTAATCGGAGAGGTGTCTCGATCATGTCTGCATAGTTCACGAATGATGACCCACAAGTATAGGGGGTGTATCGTAGTACTTTTGATAAATATGAGTGTCGATCCCAACGAGGAGCAGAAGGTGTTGACTAGTGGTTTGGATCAGGAATTCTCTGTGAATACTTAACAAAAGGATTTTTAGGGTTTTTTGATAATGCAAAGAAATAAAGTGCAAGTAAATAAAGACAACAATAATAATTGCAGCAAGTGGCCCAATCCTTTCTTTAGCAAAGGACAAGACGATTGTATTACTTATGAGGACCAAACATTCTTGAGGACACATGGGAATACTGTCAAGTTCTTTCGCTTCATATAGTTGAATTAATCTTCTCTGGTTGGATAAGTGTTGTGTGGGTGAACCTATGCTAATGTACCGACCTTACTTGGACTAATAATACATACTTGTTATTAAACCCCTTGCAAGCATCCGCAACTACAAGAACGTAATTAAGATAAAAACCTAACCACAACATTAAACTCCGAGATCCTACACTCCCTTGTGCAAAGGTTTCCTAACGGGGGTACAGGTTTCTGTCACTCCGGCAACCCCACAATTAGAGCCAAATAAACAATGCATTCCCCTAGGCCCTGAAGTATCATGTAGTCGATGTTCACATGACACCACTAGAAGAATAGCACCACAACTTAAATATCAAACCATCGAATATTACTTCAACACAATTCTACTACTAACAACACGACTTCTCCCATAAACGAACTACTCATGAGACATCATATGGATCAAGATCAGAGATGATATAATGGTGAATAACAATCTAAACATAGACAATAATTCAATGGTTCCACTCAATATCATCAACTACAAAAGTAATCACCATCGGGAAAGTTTCCCCTAAGAACTATGCAAGATTCAACCTAATTGTTACAGCGGGATGGAGTGGTGATGATGGTGATGGTGGAGATGGTGGAGATGGTGGTGAGGATGATGATGATGATCCCGATGAAGTCTAGCTTGATGACGGTGTTGATGGTGATGATATCCCCTCTCCGGAAGGAATTTCCCCGGCAGAAATCTGCCTGCCGGAGATCTCTTTCTCTATTTGTAGTTTTCGCCCCGCAGAGGCGGCGAAATCTTTCTATGGTCTCCCCCGAGTATTAGCGTTTCGGGAGGAAATTATAGGCGAAAGGGCGACGCAGGAGGTGGGCCAGGGTGGCCACAACACCTAGTGGCACGACCTAGGGGGGCACCAGGGGGTGGTGTGGTCCCCCTGTGGCCCATCTCTGCCTCCCCTTATGGCTTCCTTCGTCTTCTGAAAAAATAGGATTTTCCATATATTTTATGGAATTTTTCTGATCTTCGCGAATATTGCATATGGACACCGCTTTTTCCACCAGAATCCTGACTCTGGCAGTTCATCCTCCAAAAGTCATCCAACATGCAAAATAGATGAAATAATATAAGTATCACCTATGAAATATATCAATGAATAGCAGTAAATTATGATATAAAATAGTGATGCAAAATGGACGTATCAACTCCCCCCAACTTAGACCTCGCTTGTCCCCAAGCGAAAATTGAGCTCAATAAACATGACCACGGGTTTATGGAGTGAAGTATCGATAAAAAGAATACAGACAAGAAGCATCACACTTACTAATACACGAATCATAATAGAAAGAAACTCACCATTGTATAACTTAACTTGCAACGAGTATGGGAGTCACAATAAAGATACATAAAGACAAATCATAATTGGTAATGGCAAACTTTGTTCTTGGTCAGAGAACAATTGACAAATCATACTTAGTTTTCAAGCAAAGCATTTGTAATGAAGTTTATAACAGGAGTCCTTTTGCTCAAACATAAAAGAGGCTTTTCACAATGATATCTTTCAAAGTAATATTCATTCAGATAAGAGTTTTGTGCAAAAAAGGAAGATAACAAACGTGATTGAATAAATCATCATATGAATGATTGCAACACAACAACTCAAATGCTTGCTAGAGATAGAAGGGAATAGGTTTACTGACTCAACTAAGAAGTAAAAGATAGGGCCCTTCACAGAGGGAAGCAGGGATTTCAAGTTTCATAAAGAGCTTCCAAAAGATTATGGTACTTACTAGCTTTGAGCTCTCATTGCCCCTATCATAAGCATCTTGAGGTGATTAAAGTTTAAAGTGAACAAATATGGAGTATATGCTTGACAAATCATAAGTTGGCAATCTCATGTCCCTTGAGTACGAGGACCGTTCCTCATGCTGCTCAACTTTAGTTACACGCAAGTTCTTATCATTGTAAGTATATGTGTATCATAGAGAACCGCCAACGGGGTACCCCTTGCCCCATGATACAGGAGCTACCCCATATCAAAATGACAAGGCAACAAACAGTGAGCATCTCAGCGATCCTTTTATTTACCATAAGAATGGTGCATATATTCTTTTTCTCTTATCTTTTTTGATATTGTTTTGAGGATGCTTCATAGATTGCTCAATATGGTGATGCTGCAAGTTTCCACCATGATTAGGCATGGCTTAGGCTAGACTCCCAGGCGTTTCTCTAACACATATACATAACTCCATGGACTTACAAGCTCCCCTTTTATTTCACACCGCCGACATCCATAAACAAAAGATCATCATATCAACTGAGTAGATATTTACAGGTGTTGAAAGCTTTCCCCGTGATAGCACGGTTCTACTAATTCCCAACTTATAAGTGTAAGCATATACAACATAGATGACACAATGGTTCAAGTTTATTAGGGGCAATAAAAATAAAGTGTGCCAACAAGTTCATGAGAGCTTTACTAAATAGTTTTCACATAACAAAAGAATTTTTAATTTGAAAGATAGATGAAACTCGAGAATTTACTTGGAATAGCAGTGATTCTAATAGGTAGATATGGTGGACACAAATGGCATAGGTTTAAGTTCAAGGATTGGATGCACGAGAAGTATTCCCTCTCAGTACAGGTTTTTGACTAGCAAGGCTGGGTAGCAAGCATAAGATTTGAAGGGAACAAGCAAACATACAAGTGATAAAAACAAACATGCAATCTTCCTTGAAAACACGAAAGATCTTAACTAAAGAATATTAAGCTTATGAGCCAACCAATCAATCAAGAAAATGATATAAAATACCTGCAAGTGCTTTTCTATTTTCCTTTCAAACCTCAAAACGTGCTGCTACTGACCAGAGCTCGGTTTGCCAAAACCAATTTAGATTTACTTGATGCTCCGAAAGTGATACCAATACTAATCAATAAGATCAATCATATAGTAGAGATTGCAAACTAAAATAAGATGTGCAAAAAGTAAATGATGAAACTTCTCATTAATATTCCATAAAGGTACTCACACTAAGGGATATATAGATGACCAACTAAAGGAGAGATACTTCCACAATGCAAACCATCCTATATGACAACTTCTCTATTCATGATATGACTCTACTAAAAAGGTAAAAAGATGAAAGATAATGATATGATACCGCGGCACTCCCCAAGCTTGGAATAAACCAAGGGGATGCCAAAACCTGATGACGAATTACTCCTTCGATGGTGGTGGTGTTCTCTCGATAAGATTTTCAATCAACTTCCTCAAATCCTCAATCTCGAAGGCTAGAGTACGAATCAACTCCGAATTATGCTCAATGCGGTTCATGATCATGTCGGACCGAGAATCCCAGTCCTTATGATTCATTCCCCATTCTTCCTCCTTAGAGTATTCTTTCCCTGCATGGTTAGAACAAGGCATGTCCCAACTAGAGAGCAACTTCCCTTTGGGCAACTTTTGGAATTGCTGCTCATGTATAGAAGGGGTTCTTAGTGCGTGGAGGAAGTGACCGTGGAGACAAGCAAAGACGCGGAACTTTTCCTCCTATATATATTCGTGCCGTCTGCTTGAGCTTGATAGCATTTGCCACCACTCCAATGATCGCGACGGTGGCGCGGGTGCATGGACGCTTGTCTTCCTCCACTACTTCTTCATCCCCAACCAAGATCTCCTCCTACTTGGTGTCTTGAAGATCATCTTCCACGGGCTTCTTGCCCTTGTCGTTGGCGGAGACCATTGTGCCTCTAAACTTAAGAATAGCCTAATAGAAACAGATCGAAACAAAAACATGACGAGAACACGATATACGAATCTCGAGGGATCCGGGTGAATATATATTACAAAGTTTTACGACATAAGGAAGGTACTGGGCAAAAACGAGACGAAGACGGGCTCCGGGGTGGTCACACCCCCCGGTGGCACGGCCAGGTGGGGCCCACGCCACTGGGTGATGTGGGCCACCTGGGCTCCATTTCCTTCCCTCTTCGTCTCATATCTTTCGTATGTAATAAAAACTGCAAAAATATAAAAAGAAAAGTTTTCCGCGAACCTTTTATTTTCAACACTTTTACCTATTCGAAAACAGACTCTGCAGGGTCCTGAGTTTGGTCTCTAATAAATTCTTCCGGAGTCACCATTTGAATAATATCAATATCTTCATTATAAGAATCTCTAGAAATATAATGTTTGATCCTTTGACCATTCTTCAACTCTTGAAAGTTTCTTTCATACAAAGCTTCACACAATCTTCATAAATAACATTAGTATATGCAAAACATATAAACCTTTGGGTTAAAATTTCAACTGAGATCCATAAAAACATAAGCTACTGCAGCAACTCCTCTCAAAAGCCCAAAAATTATTTAAAAGGAAATCGATTTAAGAGGCAAATGCAAATAATGGCAGAAATCTGTCAAAACAGACCAGCAGATAAATATTGATTTTTTCAAAAATCTTCTGTTGCTCAAATCAAAAAGTGAAAACTAGCGAAAGTTGGATAACAACCAGGGGCACAAGCACACAAATTACAGCTCCATCCGACATAGTGGGATTTTTCACGAATTTTTGCAGTGAAGCACAAAAAGATGTTCCGGGACATCAACTTCCCACAACTCACCTACTTCTCAAAAGAGACAAATCTTGACACAAAAACCAAACAAAAAGGATAAGGAGAGGTTATTACAGAGGTAATAACTTCCAAGACTCAAAGAAACAAAAACCAAAAGCGAACTAAAATGGGTTGTCTCCCAAAAGTTCTTTCTTTATAGCCATTAAGATGGGCATGCTAATTACAATGATGTTCTCATAGGAGATATGAATTTGAAGTGAAAGAGAGTATCAAGAAGCAAATATCCAACACATTTAAGTCTAACCCACTTCCTATGCAAGGGAGTTTTGTAAGAAAACAAATTATTGGAACAAAAGGCTACTAGCATAGGAAGACAAAACAAGTGCAACTTCAAAGCTTTCAATATAAAGCAGGGAAACTTAATATTATTGAGATGCATAAAACCATGTTTCCCTCTCTCATAATAACTTTCGGTAGCACTATGAATAGAGTTAACAAAATAACTGTCACAAGAAACATTCTTATCATCAGAATGAGCATACTTAAAATCATCAAATAGTGGTCTAAGGTCAAAAAATGGATTAAGTGGTTCAACTCTGAAATCCTCATTAGGCAATTCATTTTCATAAGGAGCTTTATAAAATTTGGAAAAATTAAACTCATAAGATTCTCCATCAAATTTAGTTAAAATTTTCTCCTTCTTACAATCTATAATAGCTCCAGAAGTGTTCAGAAAGGGTCTACCAAAAATGATAGAACAAGTTTTACTAGCTGCTAAACTAAGCACTAGAAAATCAGCAGGATATTTAATCTTACCAAAAAGGTCTTCCATATCTCTTACAATACCAATTGGACAAATGGTTTCTTTATTAGCAAGGTGAATAACCACATCAATGTCTTCAAGTTCACAAGCACCAATTTCATGCATAATTTCTCTGTAAAGCTCATAAGGAATAGCACTTGAACTTGCACCAATATCACATAAACATAATAGCAATGATCACCAATCATAACAGAAAGGACAGGTACACTAGCTTTCCTAGTTTTACTAGGATGAGAGACAATATTAGAAGCATCTTCACAAAAGATAATGTGCTCATCTTCTACATTTTTAGTGACAAGGTCTTTCACAATGGCTACTATAGGTTCAATATTTATTTGTTCATCAGGTTCTACTGCTTTCTTTGTACTTTTGCTAACCACATTAGACATAATAGAATGTTCCTTTACCTTAGCAGGGAAATGGATTTTCTCAATATAAGGTTCAAGTAAAATATGATCAACAATATAAACTTCAGTATTTCTAGCAGGAACATGATCGACAATATCTTTATAAGGTGCATGGTACTTGTTCCAATTCTTTTTAGGAATTTCAATATAAGAGGCAAAAGCCTTAAAACAATTGGCAATGCTTTGAGAATCAAGACCATACTCAGTACTAATATCATGAAAGCCATTAGTTCCCATAAAAGATTTAATACATTCATAATCATAATTTATTCCTGAATTTCTCCCTTTGCCATTCTCCCATGCTTCAGTATTTTCTTGAATACGGTCTAGAAGATCCTATTTAGCTTCTTCCTTCGTACGTGTGAATGATCCAGCACAAGAAGCATCTAATAAATCTTTGGGATTTCTATTTTCGTGCCCTTGGTTTGTTAGTTGTACTCATTTTTCCGCAGCCGCTTAGTTTTTCCTCACTTTTCCCCTCACCATGTTAAGAAACCCTCGCGAGCGCTCGGACGGAGGGATTCCTTCAGGTCAAAGGCTTGGCCATTACATGCTGACTGGTGTGACCGCGTTGGGGCGGGTCGTGCGTTGAGCGTTACGTTACGAGGCCTCGCTCGTTACATGCCTGACCGGTGGGGCTGTGTTGGGACGGGTCTTGCATACGTGGTGAAGGGTGGGGCTGCATTGGGACGGGTCTTGCATACGTGGTGAAGAGTGGGGCCGCATGGAGACACGTCGGACCGGCCATTCTCGCTCACCCAAAGCATTCGCTTCCCCCGAGCCTGGAACAACTCCCACACCACCGCTTCGCTGCCCCGTCGTTGTGCCCACCTACCTTGTAGCACCGCGGTTCTGAAAAGACCGTGGCTTCTATGTGACATGCCAATCCCTGGATCGGTTCATTGGCCCACAATAGAATAAGATGAATAACATAGCAAAATATCCGTGTATCATAAATAACGAAGATCCAGAGTACCATTATTACAATAAAAGCTTAGCTCAAGGCTAGCTCAAATTATTCAGGTAGCGACATAAATAAAGCAAATCCTCCATTCTTCAAATTGCCCACAAGTGAACAAGTGCCGAGTGGAGTACCGTGGCCTATATCGATTACTCGGAATCGGAATATCCTGCAACATAAAACGTAGCAGCCCCGAAGGGTCAATACATGAAATGTATGGAAAGTAGAGCTAGTAAAGGAGACAATAGTACTAACATCTACATGCATATTTGGCAAGTGGAGCTGTGTCTGGCTTGCATTTGCAAATACCTTTGTCCTACTTTCTTAAACAGTTTTTGATTTTCTTTGAAAAGATCCCAATTAAGTTAACCCAACAATATTAAAACAATTATGAAATTGGAATGAGCGAGAAACATGTCATGGAATCAATATCAAGCAACTCAGTTGTCCATAACCGGGGACACGGCTAATCGATTAGATTATACACCCTGCAGAGGTTAGTACACTTTACCCATGTGACTTGGCCAGCCCAGCTCGTACCATCACTCTCATTTTGGGTGATGATAGGGAGAAGTCCAAGAAGAGACTGTTCAGGAAGTAGCACCTCAATCCCGACACGAACCGGTCCAACCTACCAAAATTCTACATCTCTGGATACACGGGTTCGAGTTACCACAACCTACTAAGTCCAACCAACCGCCCATTTCATTATTGGCACATGGTTGTACACGTAAGCTACAAAATAAAGAAGCCAATCATTTTCTCTTGATACCTGGGTGCCTTTCCGCAATGAAACCACCAAAATTTATCAATCCCATCACACCCAGGAGATTCATTGATTAAGTTGTTTAGTTTTCGCAAACCAACACTTTCAGAAACAATTTTTAGCGATGTAACCCATCCCTCGTTCATCATAGCATGGCTAAGCACATCTACCAACGGTGGTTTATCTACAAGGAAGGCCCTACCACATAATAGGATATAGCATAGCGATAGTATTATCCTATACATGCATCTACAAAATACACGACAATGCATTGAAAATAGTAGGACAATATCATGAACAAAGTAGCATCTACTTGCCTTGGTTGTAGCGGTCGGAAGAACAATCCACACACGAGCAAGCGTTGCACTCGTCATAATCTACATGATACAATTGCAATCATAAACAAACAATCCACAAGCATATGCAACAAAGATGATGCATGAATGCATGCACGACAAGTGGATTGGTTCTACAGCTGCACCACATAATCCTATTCAATAATGCTACTGATTGCATACATGGAAAATAGCTTTAGCGCTAGGAAAACTATTATGCAAAAAGTAATGCTCAAAACTAGAGCTAGGACTCAACTAATTCACTACCGGTAGTATACTGTTTGTAAAATCTTGGGAAAATTCTACCGCATAGGCATTTCTATTTAGGAACAGTACCAATTGGAATTACTCAAAAAGGAATTATAAAACTCCCTGAATAATTAAAACACTGCAGAAAGCCACTAGACAGTTTCTGCAGAAGTTTTTACTGTAGGCCTATCCTTTTAATTCACGGTGAGATTCCCCTCGTCCTACTGAATCCAGGGACATATTATACGCAATTTTTGGAGTTACAGATTTTTTTCTACGAATTAATTACTCCAAAAAGGCCATTAACTCATTTGATTAAACTGTACTAAACCTTGCTGCAAAAGTGTAAACTAAGGTACAGCAGGATTCTACACGACTTACTGAATCTACACATATTTTATTTGCAATTTTTGGCCCAGCGGTTTAATTTCTACGCAATTTACAAGTTTCTACCGAAAACTGCCAACTAAAACGATTAAAGTAATTACCCAGTCAATCGTATGCATTGACTGGTCAAGCTGACTGCTTGACTGGGCCGAGTGGCGTCGACTAGTCAACGCCTGGACTGACCGGTCAGCGGATCTGGACCGCTGATCTGAAATCCGACGGTCCCAACATGGATGCGGACTCACTCACCGAGAGCGACGAGCGGCGAGCTCCGGACGGTGCGGCGATCGGTTCCGGCGATGGTGGTTACTGCGAGAGAGTCAGCAGCGGATCAAGGCGACGGCAGCGGCGGCAATATATAAACAGCGCGGCGTCTGGCGGCAGCGGTCTGCAGCGCGGCTTGGCGGCGGCGTGGCAGGCGCGTCAGCTTGGCGGCGAGCAAGCGTCTGGCGGCGGTGCGGGGCGTCGCAGCGGGACCGAGGCAGCGGTGGGCCTCTTAAGTCGTGGCCTGCGAGACCTAAAAGAAAAATCCTGACGGTCAGTTGTGTGTGATTCAATGAAGTCGGGCCGATTTTCGATATTTTTATAAAACGACCGTAACTTTTCCATACGAGCTCCGAATCGGGCGATTCTTGCTCCTAAATCTTTGTAAAAACGAGGGGAACAACCTAGGGTCAAGGGTTGGGTGAAACCTCTAGGATACAAGGATGGACAACACAAGTCCTACTAAAGCCTCCCGCAGGAGCCTCGTAGTGAAATAGAGTAGGCTTTAGAGAATAGCGTTTTGCCGGATCTTTTCAATCGATGGTTTTGCATGGAAAGATATGATGCAATGGTATGAATGATATGCAGAACCAAATCTAAAATTTGGGATGTGAAAAGACTAACCCCCTTAAGATGAATCTCGTCCCCGAGATTCGGCGCGGCTAGCAAATAGGTGTGGGTAGTCCTCTCGGATGTCATCCTCACGCTCCCAAGTGGCTTCCTCTTCAGTGTGGTGGCTCCACTGCACCTTGCAAAACCTGATCGTCTTGGTACGGGTAGTCCTCTCCGCTGTCTCCAGAATCCTGACCGGTTTCTCCTCATAGGTCAAATCATTTTCAAGCTGAACCTCCTCCAGCGGTACAGTGTCTCTCAATGGTGTATCCGTCATCTCCGGATGGCACTTCTTCAGCTGGGATACGTGGAACACGTTGTGAACAGCGGATAGAGCCTCTGGCAACTCCAACTGATAAGCAACTTCTCCTTTGCGTGCTATAACCCGATACGGTCCAATAAACCGAGGTGCCAGCTTCCCCTTAATTCCAAATCTCTTGATTCCTCGAAGTGGCGACACTCTGAGGTATGCTCTATCACCTATCTCATACACCACTTCCTTGCGCTTGGCGTCAGCGTAGCTCTTCTGCCTTGATTGTGCTACCTTCAGCCTGTCCCTAATCAAGGCGACCTTCTCCTCAGCATCCTTGATCAAATCAGGTCCAAACAACTGGCGTTCTCCTACTCCATCCCATAGCAATGGAGTCTGGCACCGTTTCCCATACAGCACGTCGAATGGTGACGTCTTGATGCTGGTTTGATAGCTGTTGTTGTAGGAAAACTCGGCATATGGCAAATTCTCATCCCAACTAGAGCCATGAGCCAAAGCGCAAGCTCTCAGCATGTCCTCCAAAATCTGATTCACCCTCTCTGTCTGTCCATCAGTCTGACGGTGAAACGCCGTGCTAAACTCCAATCTAGTACCGAGTGACTCGTGTAGCTGGGGCCAGAAGTGTGAGGTAAATTGGGTGCCTCTGTTAGATACGATACTCTTGGGAACTCCATGTAGGCACACAATCCTGTCCATGTAAATCTTGGCCAACTTTGCACTCGTATAGGTCGTCTTTACCAGAATAAAGTGGGCTACCTTGGTCAAATGGTCGACCACTACCCAAATGGAATCATATCCTGACCTGGTCCTGGGCAATCCTGTGATGAAATCCATTCCCACTCTATCCCACTTCCATTCCGGCACGGGCAATGGCTGTAGCAATCCTGCTGGCTTCTGGTGTTCCGCCAGAATCTGTCCTTTAGGTCCATATACATCTTCGTATTGCCCGGATGTATGGAATACGGCGAGTCATGAGCTTCCTGCAGAATCAACTTCCTTATCTCGGGATCGTTGGGGACGCACAAACGATCTCCATACCACAAGGTTCCTTGCTCATCCTCGCGGAATTCCTTTGCTCGATCCTCTTTCATCTTTTCCCTTATTTCATCCATCTCTTTGTCTCCCACTTGAGCCTTCCTGATTCTGTCCTGTAGCGTTGGTTGAACTTCCATTGTTGCCAAGTATCCTTCAGATACTACCTCCAGTCTAAGGTCCTTGAATTGCTTGCACAAATCCTCAGGCAATTCGCCAATTATCAATCCATTGGCATAAACCTTCCGGCTCAGAGCATCTGCTACTACATTGGCCTTTCCTGGGTGGTATTGTAAATTCATATCGTAGTCCTTGATAAGTTCCAACCATATCCTTTGCCTCATGTTCAGTTCCTTCTGCGTGAATATGTACTTCAGGCTCTTGTGGTCGGTGTATACATCACAGTGTTTTCCCATTAAGTAATGCCTCCATACCTTGAGCGCATGAACCATTGACGCTAACTCCAAGTCGTGTGTGGGGTAATTCCGCTCATGGTGCTTGAGTTGTCGCGAGGCATATGACACTACTCTCCCATCTTGCATCATCACACTCCCAAGTCCCTGTCGAGAAGCGTCACAGTACACTTGGAAATCCTTCTGAAGGTTTGGTAAGCACAGAACAGGGGCGGTCACTAGTCGACGCTTCATTTCCTGAAAGCTAGCTTCACACACATCCGTCCATTCAAACTTTCTCTCCTTCTTCAGAAGTTCAGTCATCGGCTTAGCAATCTTGGAAAAAATTTCAATGAACCTCCTGTAATATCCAGCAAGTCCCAAAAAGCTTCGAATCTCTCCTGCATTCTTGGGCGCTTCCCACTCAGTTACTGCAGTCACTTTTCTTGGATCAACAGCGACTCCTTCTCCTGACACTACGTGTCCAAGAAATCCAACAGTGTTAAGCCAGAATTCACACTTGCTGAATTTGGCATACAGCTTGTGTTCCCTCAGCTTCTCCATAATCAGTCGCAGATGCTTCTCATGCTCCGCATCATCCTTGGAATATATCAGTATGTCATCAATAAACACCACCACGAACTTGTCCAAGTACTCCATAAATACCTTGTTCATCATGGTCATGAAATATGATGCGGCATTCGTTAGTCCAAAAGACATAACTGTATACTCATATAAACCATACCTAGTGGTGAAGGCGGTTTTTGGTACGTCCTCCTCCCGGATCTTCAATTGGAAGTAGCCTGATCGCAGATCAATCTTGCTGAACACCTTTGCTCCTTCCAGTTGATCAAACAAATCATTTATGTTCGGCAGAGGGTACTTGTTCTTGATGGTTACTTCATTCAGCGAGCGATAGTCCACCACTAATCTCTTGCTGCTGTCTTTCTTCTCCACAAACTGAACAGGTGCACCCCATGACGACGAACTCGGCTGAATGAATCCCTTTTCCAGCTGCTCTTTCAACTGCTTCTTCAGTTCCTTCAGCTCATCCACATCCATCTTATATGGTTTCTTTGCTATTGGTCCTGTTCCCGGCATCAGGTTGATAAGAAACTCTACTTCCCTGTCAGGTGGCATCCCTGGCAGCTCTTCCGGAAACACGTCAGGGTAATCCCTAATCACTGGCACAGTATCCATGCTAACCCCCTTAAGAGAATTCAACTTACAGCTTCGTGGTCGCACAGCTGACTTGAATCTAATCCTCTTTCCATCCGGGGTTTTGAGTGAAACAGCTCGTTGTGCACAATCTATGTGTCCCTCATGCATAGACATCCAATCCATACCCAGAATAACGTCTAACCCCTGTGATTCCAACACTACCAAATGTGCACTGAAGTTGTGTGTTCCAATCCTCACAGTTAAGTTGCGGCATCCCGCGCTAGCTATCATATCTCCTCCAGGTGAACTCACTCTAATAGACCCTTTCATAGACTCCGTAGGTAGCTTATACTTATCCACAAATGCCCTTGATATGAATGAATGCGATGCACCAGTATCAAAAAGTATGAAAGATGGGTGAGTGTTGATTGGGAACTTACCAATCACAAGGTCAGGCTCATCTGGAATCTCCTCCACATTCATGTGGTTCACGGTGGCCTTCTCGTTGTTGGTTGGCTTCAGTCCTTTCCTCTCCGGACAGTTGTCAGCATAGTGTCCCTTCTGTTTACACTTGAAGCATGTCACCTCACTCAGATCCTTCTTCACAAAGCTGCGATCACGGTTGCGGTCATGTCCACCGTGTCCTCCAGAGTGGTGAGAGTGTCCTCCCTTGTGGCTGTGGTGGTTGCTCCTATGGTTATCATGACGATGTCCATTGCCTCCGTGGTGGTGGCGGTCATGGCTCCCATGGTCACTCCCTCCATGCTTGGAGTATCCATCATATGAAGTGCGAGACTTGTGATGTGAACCAGAGTGATGATTATTGCTCTTTCTCTTGCGGTTCTCCACCTGTTTGTGCTTCCCTTCCAACATCCTGGCCTTGTCCATAAGCTCCTGGAAAGTGGGGCAATAAACCACCAGTAGCTGTACTGAAAGCTCATCACTGAGGCCATCCAGGAATCTCTCCCTCCTTTTTGCATCAGTGTCAACATCCTCAGGTGCATAACGGGACAGGTTGTTGAACTCCTCAATGTACTCAGCCACGGTGCGATTGGTTTGGCGCAAGTTGCGGAACTCCTTTCTCTTCAGGCTCAGAACTCCTGAAGACACATGGTTGGTCCTGAAACCTTCCTCAAACATTGCCCAAGTCACAGTATCCAGCGGGTGGGTGATCTGAAAAGTGTCCCACCAAGATGCGGCTGGTCCCTCCAGTAGGTGAGCGGCAAACCTCACCTTCTCAGCATCAGTGCATCCAACAGTTACCAGATCCTTGTTGACTGAATGCAACCAGTCGAGAGCAACCATTGGTTCCGTTGCAGTAGAGAACTTAGCTGGCCTTAACCTCAGAAATCTGGTGAGAGCATCTCCCTGAGGCTGGTTGTTTCCATTGTTGTTGTTGTTCTGAGCTGCCATGAACTGAGTCATCACTTGGGTCAGCTGTGCCTGAGCTGCCATGAGCTGCTCCAACTCAGTGGGTTGATGGCGGGGAGGCATCTGCGGTTCAGCACAGGTAAGTTTAAAAAGAATCAACTACGATAACAGGATTCTACCCATGCATATGATCAAACAACAACAAACAATAGCAGACAATCACAAGCAAGTAACACATCAACAAACAAGTGATCCAGCAACATCCCAGGGGTTATCCTAGCAATATGTACCTACTGAAATAGTTTTACAAGAGTTGGCAATGGTTAACTAAACAGTAGATCAACTAAACAACAAAAACAGCAATCTGCCAGAACAGTCCAGCAGCGTTCGCGGATTTTTCCGCCTGACTTAAACTCGTCAGAAAATTTAGCTGATTTTTGCACATATAGTATAGAGAGTTTCGCATCAGCCCAATTTTTTTCATATTTTTCCCAGTTATCAGAAAAATATGAAAAATCGTACAGTACTGCTGTATCAGCAGAAAACTACAGCGAAAAATAACACAGATAGTAACCAAAATTGCCATAACTCTTTCATAAAATTTTGCACAAATAATTCCTGGGATATTGGAGTACACAAATAAGCAACTAAACACTCTTAAACTAACAGCAAATAAGTTTCACATCGATCGAGACTAATCCTAACGATTTTACCTAACGAGGACTAATTGGTGGACTTCTATCTACTCCTTGAAGAGGTTGCGGTAGGTCCTCGCAGTCATGCGTTGGCGCTTCGGCCCACGGTTCAACCATGGCGGCGGAGTGTACACTTCTCCTGAACCATCACTTGAGATCTCAAACTCCACCTCTTCTGGATCCTCCTCTTCTTCTTCACTCTCAGCTGCAACTGCAACAGCTTCATCTCCTCCACCATCATCGTATCCATCATCATCATCCTCGTCCTCATCATCATCATCGTTCCCACTGTCATCATCATCCCCATTGTTGCCATCATCTCCATTGTCATCATCAGAGGGTGGATTTAGCTGTGCTTGGAGAGCGGCAATCTGGGCTGTCATAGCTTCAATAGTTTGATCCCTTTCCTGGACGGTCCCTTGCAACGGTTGTATGTTCTAGGTGTTCTCCTGCACAGTACCATGAAGATGAGCTATGGTTGCATCTCTGGCTATCAGGGCATTCTCCAGAACTCCCACAGCTTCATGCAGGGTGTCAATCTCCTGTCCTTGGACCACCATACCATTGCTAGCAAAGTCTGCAATCTCCTTTATCATCATCACTTTCTCAGCTAGAGCTCCATTCTCCCTTTCCATGTCCTCTATGTGCCTCCGACGGGGCGGCATGTTGCTCCTGTCGCCTGGGGTAACCACAATGTGCCCATCTTCATCACGCCTCCCATAGTCACGGTAGGGTGAATCTGCTGGCAGCAGGTGTCGGACATGATGGCACTGGCGAGACAGGGCTTCATGTATGGCCAAGTTGATTCCAAGTCCCCAGTTGCAGTATGTCTTGGTGTAGATCAAATGCACAGGGTTTGGCAAGGCGGCATCTCTGAATATGAAGGTGGTGATCTCCCATGCATCCTCTCCATATCCATAGGTGTACAACCTTCTGCCCTTGAACATGGGCAGTGGCAATCCCAATGACTGCGAGAGCTGTGCTAACTGCCTTGCAAAGGGCCTTGGTGACTCCATGGTTGCATACTCAGTCCTGACTTCTCCCATCTATCAAGTAAAAGAGGAAAGTGTGAGAATAGCATATGGTAAGAATTTACGAGGGTGAAAGGCATAAGATGAAAGACAGAGTTAATATAGGCTTTAATAAATCTATGGTTTCCTAATCCAATCCTAGGTCACGATCGTACAGTCGACACACGGGCTCTGATACCATCTTGTAGCACCGCGGTTCTGAAAAGACCGTGGCTTCTATGTGACATGCCAATCCCTGGATCGGTTCATTGGCCCACAATAGAATAAGATGAATAACATAGCAAAATATCCGTGTATCATAAATAACGAAGATCCAGAGTACCATTATTACAATAAAAGCTTAGCTCAAGGATAGCTCAAATTATTCAGGTAGCAACATAAATAAAGCAAATCCTCCATTCTTCAAATTGCCCACAAGTGAACAAGTGCCGAGTGGAGTACCGTGGCCTATATCGATTACTTGGAATCGGAATATCCTGCAACATGAAATGTAGCAGCCCCGAAGGGTCAATACATGGAATGTATGGCAAGTAGAGCTAGTAAAGGAGACAATAGTACTAACATCTACATGCATATTTGGCAAGTGGAGCTGTGTCTGGCTTGCATTTGCATTTGCAAAAAACAGTCCTAAACTGAAAACGGTCCAGATTTGACTCCGATTCGAAATCGGTCCGGATTTTCGGACCGTTTACTAAACGTCGAGTCTTTTGCATACGAACTCCGATTGGGCGATTTTACGGGTTCAGATTGCCGAGGGGAACAACCTTCAGTCAAGTTTGAGCGAAAGCTCGAACCTACAGGGTGGTTGTTGCAAGTCTCTCAAAGCTCCTGTAGGAACCTGCTAAACAAAAATAGGGTTTACGATGGCGCTTTACCGAACCTTTCTACTCACGATTTTGCATGGAAAGAAGCATGATGCAATGATATGAATAATATGCAATACCAAATCTAAAATTTGGGATGATGACAGCATGCTGACATATAGTAGGAGAAATCCTTTAAATCATCCAGTATACCCATAGCCCTCGGTGTTTCTTCAAACTCCAATAACCTTTCTTCTTCCTTCCCCGAAAGTTTAGAGCTAATAATAACAGTATCTATCTTATTATCATCAATGTAAGCATATTTAAGATCGTCAGGTAAAGGTTTTAGATCGAAGACCGGATCCTTTTTAGGTGGAAACATGGTACCCAAATCTTCTACAGTTATGCTTAGCATCTTAGGTTGACGATGGAGAATCTCGTCAATCTCATTTCTTTCTTCCATGAAGATTTCACTTTCATGATCTTCCATAAATTGCTGCAAAGCATTGTTAGGCAAGAGAAATAGAAGCAAGTTGTTCAACTCTAAAATCCTCATTATGGGTTTCATTTCACAAGGTTCTTAGTAAATTTCAAAAATTAAACTCATAAGATTCCCCATCAAACTTAGTCAAGATTTTCTCCTTTTGCAATCTATAATAGCTCCACAAGTACTCAAGAAAGGTCTACCAAAAAAAATGATGGGATAAGTTTTACTAGCAGCTGAACCAAGTACTAGAAAATCAGCAGATATTTAATCTTACCACAAAGAACTTCTACATCCCGCATAATACCAATTGGAGATGGTCTCTATTAGCAAGGTGAATAACCACATCAATCTCTTCCAATTCTAGGACTGATTTCATGCATAATTTCTTTGTAAAGCTCATAAGGAATAGCACTTGAACTTGCACCAATATCACATAAACCATAATAGCAATGATCACCAATTCTAATAAAGCACAGGACACTAGCCTTTTAGTTCTATTAGGATGTGAGACAATATTAGAAGCATCCTCACAAAAGACTATGTGTCCATCTTCTACTTTTAGTGACAAGGTCTTTCACAATTGCTACAACAGGTTCAATGTTTATTTGTTCATCAGGTTTTATAGTTCTTTGCACTTTTAGTGATTACACTAGTTATCATAGGATGATCCTTTACCTTATCTGGGAAGGGTATTTTCTCGATATAAGGTTCAGGTAGGATGTGATCAATAGTGCAAAATTCAGTACTGCCAACAGGAACACAATCAACAATATCTTTATATGGTGCATGGTACTTGTTCCATCCCTTTTTCGGAATTTCAATATAAGAAGCAAAAGTCTTAAAACAATTTGTAATAACTTGAGAATCAAGACCATAAGCATTACTAATATTTTGAAAGTCATCAGTTCCCATAAAAAGATTCAATGCATTCATAATCATAATTTATACCGACTTTCTTCCCTTTGTCATTCTCCCATGCTTCAGCATTATCTTGAATACGGTCCAGAAGATCCCATTTAGCTTCTTCTTCCATGCGAGTGAATGATCCAAAGACAAGAAGCATCCAATAAATCCTTATCATGAAGAGAAAGCCTTGCATAAAAGTTATTGATAATAATATTGTTGGGGAGCTCATGAATGGGACATTTGAGCATTAGTAACTTCAATCTCCCCAAGCTTGAGGTACTCTCTCCATCAAGAGGCCAAAAGTTGTATATTTGATTCCGATCTTTATGAATCTCACTAGGAGGATAAAATTTTGAATAAAAGAGAGGTACTATTTCCTCCCCATTCAAGAGCTTCGACCATTCTTCAAAGAGCTATACCATTCCTCAAATTTCTTCCTTTTAGTGATAATGAGAATAACTTTCTCGACTTGATCTGCTGTGGGCCATCTTTACACTTAAACAACTCAGATAATTGTAAGTATAATGATCAATGGATGGCCAGTCAACGATTCCAACATAATAGTTATCCATAACATTTCCATCAATAATTTTTGTAGGTATTTTAAAAGTACGCCCTTAGAGAAGTGGTTCATCTACTAATGAAGTAAAGCAGGTAAGAGACACGTAAATAAGAAATTGGTGAATTATCCATATTGAAAATAAAAGTACGGTATGTAACACAGAAGTTTTTATCAGCCCATTTCAATAGCGCTCACTCCCCGGCTAACCAAGCGCTTTCATAAAATATTCTCACGACCTATAGGGGGGTGTATCGCAAAGATTTTGATAAGTAAGAGTGCTCAACCCAATAAGGAATGTATAAAATAAATAATGTTAGGGAGCAGGAATTCTATAAATACTAGCAAACAGATTTTAGGTTTTTGATAATGGTAAATAAAGTAACAACAAAAGGTTAAGAATAATGCAAGAAGTGGCCTGAACTTTTCAGCAAAGGATGTCAGCTTGTATTACTTAAGATGACCAAACGCTCGAGGACACATGTGGGAATATTGTCATGCTTTCGCCCATATAGTTGATTAACTTTAGTTTGTTATGTTGTGTGGTGAACTCCGTATAATGTACCAATTTTCTAGGACTCAATACATATCGATTATACCTTGCGCCATCCTGCAAGTACAAGAGCAATTAAGGTAGAAACCTAACCACAACTTCAAACTCTAAGACCCTCACGCCTCCTTTGTGCAATGGTTTTAACGGGTTCAGATCATTACCCGCAACCCCCACGATTAAGAGCTAAACACACAATGCATTCCCTAGGCCCATAGGTGAAGTGTCATGTAGTCGACGCTCACATGACACCACTAGAAGAAGTACACCACAACTTAAATATCAAACTATTGAATCTTTCTCAACACAATTCCACTACTAACAACATGACTTCTCCCCTGTCCTCAAGAATAAAACGAACTACTCACAAGACATCATATGGATCATGATCAGAGATGAAATAATGATGTAACAATCTGAACATAAACAATAATTCAATGGTTCACCAATAGCATCAACTACAAAGAGTAATCAACACCGGAAAGTTTCCCTAAGAACTATGCAAGATTCAACCCAATTGTTACAGGTATGGAGGTGGTGATGATGGTGCTGGTGGATGATGATGGTGGTGATGATGATGATCCCATGAAGTCCAACTTGATGGTGGTGTTGATGGCGACGATCTCCTCTCGGGAAGGAATTCCCGGCAGAATTCTCACGGAGAGATCTTTCTCTCGGTGTTTTCCGCCTGCAGAGGCGGGCGAATCTTTCTGTGGTCGCTCCTCAGTCTTAGGGTTTCGGGAGGATAATATACGCGAGGGGAGAGCGAGTGTGGCAGGTGGCCACACCACCTGTGGCGCGACCTAGGGTGGCCCGCTGGGGTGGTGTGGGCCTCGTGGCCCATCTCCACTTCCCTTCTTCTTCTTCCTTCTAGAAAAATAGGATTTTCCATGTATTTTCCGGATTTTCTGATCTTCAATTTTGCCTCCAAACAGCACCTTTTCCATCGTAATCTCGACTGCAATGGGTCCATGCTCCAAAAGTCATCAACCATGCAAAAACAGATGAAATAACATAAGTATCATCTCTTAATATGAAATATATCAATGAATAATAGTAAATTATGATATAGAATAGTTAGAGTCATTGCATGTGCTTTTCACAAACCACATATAGATCCACTCAGAGTCATTGCAGTTCTTTTCACAAAACACATATAGATCCACCGTAGTCATTGCATGTATGTTCTTTCATAAAACACAAGTATCAACTATAGTCATTGCATGTTACTTTTCACAAACCACCATATGGATCCACCAGTCATTGTATGTATGTTCTTTACAAACATTATATGGATCCACTACAAATAGAGTATTCTATTCTTTCCACAAATCACATGGATCCACCAATGTCATTGCATGTGTGTTCTTTTGACAAACTACATATGGATCCACCAGAATCATTACATGTATGTTCTTTTCATAAAACACATGGATCAATCCAATGTCATTGCATGTGTGTTCTTTTCACAAACCATATGCATCTCCACCGTAGTCATTGCATGTAAGTTCTTTTCATAAAACACATGGATCAACCAATGTCATTGCATGTATGTTCTTTTCACAAACCACATATGGATCAACAATGTATCAATTGTATGTATGTTCTTTCACAAACCACATGGATCCACCAATGTCATTGCATGTGTGTTCTTTCACAAACCACATATGGATCCACTAGAGTCATTGTACGTCTATTCTTTCCACAAACCACATGGATCCACCAATGTCAGATGTGTGTGTTCTTTCATGAACCACATATGGATCCACTAGATTCATTGCATGTGCTTCCACATATCCACCTGGATCCCATCATACCTAGTGTTCTTTGCATGAACCACATATGATCCACTAGCTTCATTGCATGTTCTTATCCTAAACCAACACTAGAGTCATTGCATGTGTGTTATTTTCAGAACCACATATGGATCCACCGCATTGTATGTGTGTTGTTTTCATGAACCACATATGGATCAACCAATGTTATTGCATGTGTGTTGTTTCTACACCACATATGATGATCCACCAGAGTCATTACATGTATGTTCTTTTCACAAACCATATGGATCCACCAATATTATCAAGATGTGTGTTCTTTATGAACCACATATGGATCCATTAGAGTCATTGCATGTATGTTCTTTCCACAAACCACATGGATCCACTAATGTCATTGCATGTGTGTTCTTTTCATGAACCACATATGGATGTACTAGAGTCATTGCATGTGTAAAGAAACACTAAACCACAAGTTTTCTAGATGGCTCACTCTAAAGAACTAGGTTTCGATCCCATTGTTGCACCTTTCTAATTGGGGTATGGACCTAATAAGATGTTCTTCGGCTGAGATCCGCGAGTAGGTTGTTCCACGCACATGATTTATCAGCTACCTTCAATTTATATTAGTATTATTTCCACCCCCTATAGCCTACTAGTAATATCATAGAGCTGGAGTGAGCACGCCTACTCCATAGTGCCCTCATCCACCACACATCACCATTCCAACGACGCCACTGGTTTCATGCAATCCCTTGACGATAGTTGCGATTCTCGGTCGCTACCTTCATGCTCAAGAAATAATTTTACAACCTTTTGAATTTATCTTACATGTTCCTGCATATTCACGGATCTAACCATCTTTTTTATCCGATTTCATTTAACTTCAGATGTTTCAAGCATATGTGTTGCACCAAGAATTGAGATCTTCAAGTTAGCGCAGATGCGATGTTCCCGGTGTGCTCCCAACCAGGATGGTTTGGCTGCTATCCCTACCGCGAAGCCCCGATCCACGAAGTTCGCTCAAAATGCCTGCCGATCCCGCATTTTGTTAGGTTGCACTACATTCTTCCCGCCGCAAGCTCATCGTCGACCTTGCGAGGAGCACTTGATCAAGTGATTAGATCTGGATGCCACGCCCAACTTCTCAAGAGTAGGAAAAGTGTCATTCACTGCTCGGTTTCGCATGCCACGGATAATTTTCCATGGTGAGGGACGGCGTTGCTCGGACCATCATCCCGGTGTTCCCGGAACCGAGCTGGGCCTACCTTCATGTGTGTGGTATGCTTGCCGGTCAGGCGCCTGCCCCTATACATCGAGCGCATGTGGGCTAATGCCTGTGCTTTTATTTCATCACAACATTTCTCAGCAGCTAAGGCGCCGAGCTGACGCCGTGGGAGGTGGAGAAGGAGGAAGGTCGCCATCCTATGTGTTCCATCTCAGCATTTTGTTGCATGGAATCCAATGTGCGATGCATTTCTACATTTGTATCGAGAAGACCCTGGAAATTTCTTTTAGTTTTGATGCTGTCTTATCGTTAGTTTGTTTACGATGCTTTCATAAAACTGTAGATTATATGTTGTCCCAATGTACATTTGTAGTTTTTTGGTACCCTTAATAATTATTCTCGAGTCTTCCTTCCCATCGTTTGTTGTTTTCTAATGCAAAGTCTGCTTTCCGGATAGATTAGCATATGCAAGGTGGTTTCTGATGTCGTGTTCACGTGTCTGCGGAGCCCACCAAAAGGTCACGCCCTCCTTCTCTCACACCCTCGGCCACTCCCACTTTCTCTTCCATCCCGCCATACCGCTCCCGATGGTTGTAATCTAATTTTCATTGATTGTTTACATGCAATCCATGTTGATAATGCAACATGCAAATGGCATAATAATTTCTAAAGTGAAGCACTCTACACAGTATTATTGCACATATTTTCAATATAGCTCACAAACCCATTACAATAATTGTACTTGCACTAAACACAACCAAAAATTGCAACCATCCTAAACAACATCTAAAGTTATATGTTGGGGATAGGGTGCCGTATAAAGGCCGAGTTAGCCGAGGTACGGCAAGGTCAAAGCAAGGCCGAGTTACCCTCAAGGCAGAATCTCGAGGTAACCCGACCAGAGGATGTCCCTTAATCGAGTCTCCCGACTTAAGCCGTAGTTTGATGGCAGGATTTATGTAACTTGTATGCAGAAGGTGTGGCCGGATTAACCACATGATCCGAAGTTATATCAAGCTTGCAAGAGAAGGAAGGTATCTCGCTGGTCAAAAGGTGGCCACTATGTGCAGAGCATGAGCGAAGCGGACAGAGGAAGGACCACCGAGGCGCGGGCCGACAAAGGTGACATCGCCTGTGTCGATGACGCACGCCGCAGAGGCTCACGAGCCTCGCATGGATGACGGGGGAAAAGTGACCCACGTTTGTTATTTTGGGAAGAGGCATATTCCCGAATATGCCTCCACGATGCCCTAATTGGAGACCTAGCCACCCCTATATAAGGAGGGCTAGGGCATCTCAGAGAAGGGGCTGATTCTTTGAGTTTGAGTGTTTACTAGGTTCGAGGGCTAGCTAGTGGTGAGAGTAAGAGAGTTCCTTCTTCCTCCTCTCCCCAATACAGCTCAAGGAGCACTTGTAAACTTGGAAGTGAATCAAATACAAAGCATCTGTGTGTGGAATCACCACACTATCCCTCCCCGGATTCCTCTAGTGCATCTTGTCCCCACCTTTAGCCTATCCATGGCATCCGCCGTGACACCACCATGACAGTTGGCGCCACCGGGGGCTAGCGGCGCTTAGCAGTGAGTGAAGATCCGGACGGAAACCTCATCGCATGGCAATGCATCGCCTCGCTCGCTCGTTCGGAGCTTTGAGCGCTGGACTTGTCAGATAACGCTGGCTGCTTCGGCAAGCGACCTCTTCCGCAAGCAACGGCCTCTCTTCACAAGCTTGGCACACAAGATCTACGCCGCTGTCGGCGTGTCGTATGCTCACCCGCTGCACGCCGTCGAGGGAGGCGAGCCACCCTTAGCGTGGTTCACGGGTAGATCACTCGCTCCCCGACCGCGCCGAGGTGATGATGACGCCGCGCGCTGAAAGCAAGGATCCGCACCAGATCCGGAGGTAACACCAAAGGCACCAGGAAAAGTAGAGGTCCTCCACTAGAGAGGCGAGAATGTGCTGAGAGAAGCTATGGATAGCCTAGAGAAACCCCATAGCACCGCAGAGATCCGCTCAGTGCACGTGCCGAAAGTTAGAGGAGACTAGGCAAAAATACTAGAGGGTGCAAAAAGATAGCGCGCTCAGCCGTTGAACATGACATCATGAGTATGCAAAGGCAAATAAGGTAGATGTGTAAAAGTGAAGGGAGAAACTCACAGTGAAATGAACAAAGAGGGTGATACTAGAGTTGAGGAGTCGAGAACTGTTTGTCCATGGGGTCCAAGTACAAGTACTCGCAAGAACCTCAGAGCAGTGATGCATGCAACAACGTCCGAAGTTAGAGGGTTTAACGGGTGAAGCCCGCAAAGACAGCAAGATAGGGTCAATGAGTTAGTTCGGATCACAACAAACAAAATGAAGAGTTACTCAGTGGCTAATCCCGGAAGAGCTGGGCTCCAAAATCGCTCATTCAGGCGTAGGGTAACCCGGAGAAATCTACCGGAGCTGCATCATCCCTCATGGTGGCCCAGAGAAGAGGTAGTAACCTCGGCGAGGAGAAACAAACAGATAGTCCCATATGACCCGGCAAGGGCAGGGAAAGGAAAAGCAGTGCAGGGAAATGAGGATCGACGAAGTGTCAGCCGAGGTGAAGATGGCCAAGTTAACATCGACCAAGGCAATGCCGGTCAGGGAAACGCTGTAAACAACAATGCCAGACAGCGCAACTCGGTGGGTGCAGGGCAACCGCAGCAGCGGAATATACCATGGCAAGAGCAAAGTGCCGGCCAAGGTATGAAACAGAGATGCGCTCCACAAGAGCAAGATAGATAAAATGATGGTAATTCGGAAATGGTGAACGCAGGATACCCCGGACTATCATGTGATAGGGTCAAGGTTGGGAAGCAGAACTTGATGCCCGACGATGCCAAAGTTAAAACTGGATCGGCTCTATAGGTCGGAGCAAATTGAGTGTCAAGGTCCTCCGGTCCCGCGGTTTTGGGCCCCGGATCATGAAGGAGCCTCCTACCTAACTTCTAGTTACCAGAGGCACAAAAACATATGACGGTAGCACCAAGCCGGAGGATTGGTTGATCAACTACGCTACGGCCGTGAAAATTGCTACATGCAACTTGAGATGGGCTGTGAGGTATGTACCTCAGATGTTGGAGGGGCCAGCAAGGGTATGGCTAAACAATTTGCCACTCGGAAGTATCAACTGCTTGGATTGATTTTGAGGAAATGTTAAGAACTTCAGCACGTATCGAGGCCGAATAGGCCACTGCACTAGCAATGTGCAAGCAGAGACCGAATGAGACAGACCGGGAGTTCTTAACCCGTGGTGCACCAGAAACTCATGTGTGAGGTGTGATTGAGTCACAGTGCCATAGCATGGTTTGCATGCAAGGGTGTAGATATGCAAGCATGTTGTGGCAAAGGTTGCAAAGGGATATGCCAACTACACGGCAGAGACAATCCGGATTGCTGATTCATATGCCTTTGGGTGATCCGACTCAACCTAGGCTTGTGGCAAGAGAGTCAAATGAGGAGTACTACCAGCGAGATGGAGCCGGATCATCCCAGCAGAATGACTACCGGGGTAAAAGAAGAGATGATAGACCAGATTACAGGTACAGTTCGCAACAAGTTGCAGCTGTAAATCAAGATCAACCTAGAGCAGGGAGTAATCCGCGTAAAAACCGGAGGGCAACAATGGACCCCAAGAAATGATGGCAAGAAAACTTGGACGCCAGAGCGTAAGAAACAAAGGGCAAGAAAAGAAGGACCGCCCGAGGTATACCTATGAGGCAATGCTGATCAGCTGCGGTAAATTTCACACGCCAAATCCGAGTAACCCAAGGGTCACACAAGGCAATGTGAATGGATGAGGAAGATAGAACAAAGTGGTTCGGGAATGCTCAGCACCTCGAATGATCAACCTCGGCAGGAGTTACCCCGCAGCAATTGCTCTCCGAGCAACACGCAACAGCTTAATGTTGCCACCCCTCCGCCGAGGTATGAAAACCATGAGAGAAGGGATGCAAGGCATCGTGGAAAACCAACATCAACCAGATCAGGTATCCCGAAATGAGGGGAGAAATGAATACAGAGAGCATCAAAAGTTACCGTGTGTTTACACGAGGAAACAGATAGAAAGAGCTTGCGACATACATGGAGGTGAATGCGTAATGCCCGCAGTGACGAGGTATATGCCTTGGTCGGATCAGAAATTACTTGAATATCAAGGATCATCCCAAGCTTATGCCAAGTCCTGGTTCGTATGCGTTAGTGCTGGACCCGACGTTCATCGGGCCAAATATCAATGTGAGATTTTCCAAGGTGCTGATTGACAATGGCAGCAACATTAATATTATGTATGTGGATACAATGCGCAAGTTGGGTATCTCAGAGAACATGCTCCAGCCACAGAACAACTTTCCATGGTATTGTGCCAGGCATTTTCAGAGCCCATTGGCAAGGTCCGGTTGACGTGTTATTCGCACGAGATAATCAGAACTGAGAATTTGGAGTTTGAGGTTGTGAACTTAGAAAGTGATATCACGCGTTACTCGTAGCCAGCCCTGAACAAGTTCATGGCAAGTTGTCACATCGCCATTATCTGAAGATGAAGTTCGGCCAAATGGAGTAATTACCATAGCGTGGAGATTTCCGACGCTCCATTGAGTGTGCATCGGGTCTAACCTAGCCGAGTCACCGTGGATCGCGCAAGAAAAGAGAAAGATCCAGGTGGCGGCATTGGCTCAATCGACAGCAAGATATGCCGGTGAAGTAACCCGCATGGAAGTGTTCATTTCAAGCAACAAAGGATACCAAAGAAAGTGCCTGTTGATGATCTGTTCCCAGAGCGCACCGTAACAATTGGTGCCGTTAAATGACAAATAGGAAAGCGAGCTCACAACTTCCTCCGTGAGAATCGGATATTTTGCTTGGTCCACACAGACTTGCAAGGTGTTCCGAGGAGTTGGCCGAGCACTCTTTGAATGTGAGACCCGAGCAAGGCCGGTGAAGCAACCTCTCCGCCGCTTCGCCAAGATAGGAGAAAAGTCATTGGAGATGAGATAGCTCGGCTAGCAGCTGGATTTATCATGGAAGTGCTTTACCGGATTGGCTATCTAATCCGTGCGGAAAAGAAGAAAGATGATCCGAATGTGGCAAAGTGGTTTGGCGATGTGTATCGATTACACTAACCTGAATAAGGCGTGTCCAAAAGATCCATTTCCACCGCCAAGGATAGATCAAGTCATAGATTCAACCTGGTGTGAACTGTTGTCATTCATAGATGCATATTCGTTTCCACCAGATACCTCAACCGATGATCAAATAAAGATGCATTTATCACCCCGTATGGGGCTTATTGCTATCGCACCATGCCTTTTTGGTTTACGTAATGCAGGGCAACGTATCCAAAGATGTATGCAAAAATGTTTGCACGATCAAATTGGTGGAAATGTGCAAGTATGTGGATGATGTGGTTATAAAGACCAAGGAAAGCAAAACGCCTCCTTGATGATATCAGTAAACGTCAGAACCTAAGGAGGTTCCAATGAAGCTTAACCCGAGAAATGTACCTTCGTGTCCCAGAAAATTACTCGGATTTCTTGTATCCACCGAGGTATCGTTAACCCAACCAAAATCCGAGCCATAGAGTGAATGGAGCTGTCTGAATGATGTCCAAGTTCACCGTTCTCGCATCTTTGTCGGGTTTATATGTCGATGAAAAAATGCTTCTATCAACTAATGAAAAAGAGGACAGTTCAGATGGACGCTGCAGCCGTTGAAGCCTTTCATCCAATTAGAAGAAATGTTAGCCACCTCTGGCATCAAAGGTTATTTCATCATCAAGAGCTAATGTTGTTTATATAGCCAACAACCAACCAGAAACAATATGAAGTGGTGGTAGAGCAAGTATGAAGAGGTAAGTCATGTTGGGCCAAATATTACCCAAGCGTAGGTATTATCTGCATCAGCAAAATTATCTCATTATCGTAACACCTAACTATGGTACATGTCGCAAAGAAGCTTAAAACATTTTCAGAGTCAATTTGCCTGTATATATGTAGTTTCAAGATTTAGATATACAATAATGGGTACAAGGATGAAGCGAAGCAACGAAATGGGCAATTGAGTTTAGCCTTTTATGTCTAGTATCATTTATTACGGAGAGATGACTGTCGTTAAGGGCCGATTTTTTCGGATGGCTTAGATGCAGAGGAGCTACTCATACGATCCGAACTAACGGAGAATGCACTTTATGTGATCGCAAACAAATCGGTTAGGCACCGGAGTTGTACTTTACTCTCGCCAAAGAACGCACTAGCTGAAGTGGCTGTGTCAGAATTCATTTCATAAATACAACAATGTTACTGAATATAAATAATTTTGGTTCATGGGCTCAAAGTGGTAAAAGAAATTGAATACGCTATCCAATGCTTTACATCTAGATTTGGTAGTTTAGCAAACTTCAAGGACGCTTGATCCAAACATAAGATGTTATATTCTATGTGCAAAGATATCTGGTATTTTTGAGGGATGCGAAACACCATGTACCTGCTGGAAAAACAATACCGACGATCATGGAAGCTCATCAACCTTATACAATTCCACCGTGTGGTATCGAACACCTAAAAACCATTCATCAGTTGCCCTCGTAAAACCGACTCAATCTACATCCCTGAGACCTGAGTCGTGAGTCGTGTCGCATGGACATTGACGTGGGAAGTGCCCAGAAACCCGGATCAAGGCAGCAAAGATCCTAATGAGGTTATGTCTGCGGAACAAAATGGAAGTAGATGAGGATGTGTTTCCGGGGCAGAACTATACCTGCTTGGGTACTGCCTTTATTCCAATTGGTTGATGGATCCTCGTCTGGCGATGAAGTAAGCCAAGGCAGGTTCAGAGGCGCCGCAGCTGCATACAATTATCATTTAACTATACAAGGAGGGGCGCCACAAATGTCCTACAAAGGTGTGTTGACCCGCAAGAAAGTATTTGACATCATCCAGATATAAGCATCAAGGGGAATCATGCCTCATCTAGAGAATTGCAGCAAAAGCTTCATACAATTTACTAGCCATGCCTGGAATGCTGCAGATCTAGTTAGAAAATGGTATCGTCAGAGAGATGTTACCAAGATGACATGCCAATGTCGGAGCTCAAGACCATACTCAATTACTCCGGCGATTTGTTGTATCAGAAGTTTGGACATATTGGTCTCATTTAAACCAGTGGCAACATGACCCATATCTGGTTATGTGGACAAGTTTACAAAGTGGATCAAGGAAGCCAATAAGAAAATGTGAGTGAGCTACTACCGAATATTCTTAAAGATATTATTCTGATATAACTTCGCAGATTACAATAAGAGAATGGCACAAATTTTGGTTATTGAGTCGTTATGGATTTGCCGAGATAAGAAGATCCGCTGGACGTTGTCTTCTGGGAGCCCTCGCATCGAATGGGTAAGGGAAAGATCCAATGGATTAGGATATCCGGATAAAACCTCACTCATTGAGCCATCGCAAGATCGTGCAGTGTGTCGGATAGAAGAATCATCAAAGAAGACCATGGAGTTTAAGAACAACTCCAAATTCCATCAATGTGCTATACGCCATTCTTCTCGTATATGGGCGGAAGTTTATTACCACCGACATAGAAAGCATGATTCATTTGTCACCCAATACATGTAAGTCGGGCGGTAGTTTACAATGATGTTGATCACGGAATAGTTTTAGAGAATGGTATTGTTCAGATCCGGCCATATTTTAAATAAAATTGACGCTATCATAGCTTAGTTAACCTCTTAGTTCAGAAGGTGATCCGCATCTGCCAGCAAATTCGTGATCATTGCATGCATAAGTTATCCCCTAGGAAGGGCCATTCATTGTGAGCAAAGCATCACACAATGACTCTTATTATCTCATCGATGCAAACTATTGTGAGAATAATAAGGCGATAGTCCGCGAGGAATCTGCTGCCCATGGAATGTAGATTCATTTCGCCCGCTCTACACTTAGCAAAGAAGGTATCTGAATTTCTCATATGTATGGCGCTTATAATGATGTCGATTAATGAATTTAAATTTAGCAAGAATTCCTGTGACCACTCTTTAACGGATATTTACCGTCAGATTTATTATTCTATGTCGGCTACGAAGTTGCTTCTACCTAAGTCGGATTAGTAGTGAGCACCAAAACTCAACTCTTCACTTGTTGCTGTCCAACAAGATTTGGCTGGCAAAGCAAGAGAACAAGTTTGGAAATTGCGAGCGCTACCTAAAAAAGCTACCAGAAAGAACTGACCGAATGATATCATATCTTGAGATTAACTTTATACACTTTGTTTACTTTTGTTGAACTATTTTGAGCTAAGTTCTAAAGCTTCCAAGTATTGTTGGTTGATTTTTAAACCCGGACTCGTAAGTCATAAACCGTTCAAGGCAGACACGAGCTTGTTTTAAAGAAATTGAGAAACAAAATGAAACTCGGGACTACTCCCAAGTTAATCTCAATGAGTAACTTAGTAGCAAAACGAATTTTTTTTTTTGTTTGTTTATATCTGCACCCTGTGATAATCTGATCCGACAAATCGAAAAGTGTTTGATCATGAGCAGGGAAGGTAACCCGCCAAATAGGGAACTCCTACTTGGCTTTGTATCATATTCATCTTCTTCTAACCGAGGCTTCATTCTCTTCTCCTCACCCTAACCATCTTCACATCTATCACGACAATGCTAAGGAAGCTTGGTCCCTGCCCATTGATGGATGGGGGTATACCGGTCGAGGCTATATGGAAGCCTGCGCCGTTATCCAACTGGGCTGCTGACCACCTCGATCCGTGTGTATGTGCCTTTAGGAAGTTTCAGGTTTATTTTTCGGTACCATGTGAGCACACATAGCAGAGGATTTATCTCAGCTCAAGGCCCGCAGATTCCTCCAGAGGCTGGTTGAGTCTCGTGACTCATTAGCTTGTTAATTAGAGCAATGGACTCTCCGAGTGTTCTACTAACAGGCCAAAGGCATTGAAGAACTGATCACACATCCAGTGATATCCTTACTATAGTTCTTCACAACTACGCGAGAAGATAAGTGCGACCAAAGTGTCTCTAAGGCCATGAATGTTTTCAGCGTCAGAATCCAGTTAGTGCCCTCTTCCCAAGTGAACTTGGTAATGATAAAGTGATGCAATGGCATCACCCTCTTTTTAAAATTTTTCTCTAAATGAACAAGTGAATATTATAAAAGGAAGTGACCTGAAGATCACTGCCTGTTGAAGGAACAGTATTTAATGAGAAATATGCCCGTGGATCCCAAGGCTGCCTCCTTTGGTGAAGTTGTCATGCATCTTCCTGAGTCGCATAAGCCTGCATTTTCTCCGACTCCGGCTTAGTGCCGCCTCTCAGTAAAGGGTGTTCTTAGGATCTTTTTGGAATTTGAGATTGAGACGCTCGCTTCTTTCACAAGAAAAGCAAAATCTGGCCATTTTATCTCAGTCATTGTGGAGATCTCTTGAGTTTCTTATTTCGCTTTGAGCTTGGTGCAATTTATCATCCTTGGTCCTGAGAAGGGCGAGCCAGTCATCCTTCTTTCTCTTAAGTTCGGCCTGATATCACCACAGCAGAGAAATGCAGCATCATATCGTATGTAAGTACACGACCAAGAGATGTTGTAAATAAGCGATATTCAAGAAAGCCGAGGCATGAATATCACGAGCTCAGAAGGGAAAAGAGAGTGCGGTTATAATCAAGTGACTTACCTTTATCTCGTCCAAGCCTCATGAGGATGTTCTCGCCTCCACTCCGCCGCCCAACAATGGACAATGCATTATTTTGGCGGAAAAAAGACAAAGAAAGATGGAAAGCCAAGAGTTCACCGGCTTCAAAAATCAGCAAGAAACGAATGCTCTTTAACGCAGCTACTTTATAAAGTCCTGCGAGGTTAAACTAGCTACCCATGATTGGTAGTCAATTTAAAAAGACAAATGTAATTCAGCCAGGTGGTATATTCAGTGATATGTAAGATCCGCTAAGAATCTTAACCTACTTCAGTGTTAAATCATGAGAAAACAAAAAATTTATGAGAACTACACGCGAAGATCTATCTATTAGGCACAGAAAACGGGGTGGACATAAGCATCCACCAGAACTCACCTCGAAGACAACGAGTTTTGTTAACGAGTAGGAACTCGTGGTTGATGTATTCATACACTTGCTGCATCTCAAGATCGGGGTGAGGAAGTCCGAGCGCCAAAAACTCAGCAGCGCATCCGTACTGCACACACATTCAAGCCGACTCGGACAACCTCCACCTCCTTGCTCCAGGCGTTCAGCAAGGTGCTAAATTTTCCAGATTAAACACACATCGGGGAACATGTATCTCGCCAACTGGAGACCGGGGAATAATTCTAGAGGGGAGAGAGATCTCTTCACAAGGAGGTGTGGAGGAAGAAGGAGGAGGAGGGCCTTTATAGGAGGAGGGGGTTTTTATAGGAGGAGGTGCCCCTCTCCATGGTTGGAGCTAAAAATTTCACCTCCCCATTCATGTGGGTGGTAACCACCCACATTAAAATGCCTTTCACATTCCCCTTTAAAGTCTCACTTAATCCATTAAATTACCACCAAGTTTAATGTAATCTCTCATTAAATAAAAACTTTTATTTATTTATTCAGAAATTTTGTCACTTACATTAATTAACAAACATTCACATAAAACCCTTCAACATTTCAATTTCACATGCAAGAACCAAATTTTGCTTGAATTTCACCTAAAAGCTGAATTTCCTGTAAGGTTCTATTGAAATAATTCCATGCCATGCTTTTGATATTCTTTCCTCCGGCAACATATTTGTCCTAAATGGTGTCGATATCGCCTTAAGTGTGTCACCCTACTATTCACGAATGAATGCAGAGACATGATCGAGATCCTTCAAATCCCATCAATAATCAAAGATGCCGTGACCTCGGAGATCCTCAGATCGACTTTCTACATCGTTCAACGATGACTTTAAGTGATACGTGAGAACCTTTAACATTGTAACTAAATACTTTTTGTCTCAAGCAATATTTTACATGCTCAGACTTCACCATCTGATCCCTGTTACCTAGCTTCTGATCTCTGCAGCACATATGTACTCTTTTCGCTCCCGAGATATAACATTCTAGTAATCCCATCACTTGCTTGCAAGCTATATCAATGTGATATCACCAGGAGGTCCAAGAGTATATCTCCCGCCATTTGGATGGACCAAATCCCACTCTTAATCCACTTGAGCCTCATGGAGCAATAACATTTTATCGGAGTATCTCGAACCCACCTTTATAGTCACCTGCGATTCTGATGACGCGTTTGATGTTATCAAGCCACTCTTCATGTTAGTGATTGACATGATCCTCAGCGGTCTATGAATTAAGTCACTGGTACAATGATGTTATAGCAATTTAAACATAATAATTTTGATCGTTATTACTATACTTCGGATGAACAATTCATCCTGCTAATCATTCCACCAATATTGTGACCTCGTTATTAACTAACATCCAATATCCATGATACGTGAACCTCTGATCATCCCGTTAATCAATGAGCTAGTTTATATGAGAGGCATAACTAGGAAAACTATTTGTTCATTAAACACACATGTATAGTTTTTTCCTAATAATACAATTATAGCATGCAAAATAAGAAAACATCTATCATATACTTGGAATACGGATATAATAGCAACTTTATTATTGCCTCTCATATTCCTTCACTCCCACTCTGCACTAGAGTCAATAATCTAGTTTACATTGTGATAAATCTAACACCCATGGAGTTTTGGTGTTGATCATGTTTCGCCGGGAGAGTTTTAGTCAACGGATCTCGCCACATCGTGATCCGTGTGTACTTTGCAATATTTATATCTCCATCCTTGACATGCTCACCGGATGGAGTGAAACCGACGCTTGATATGCTTGGAATTCTTGTGAGACCATGGTTCTTTGGCATTGGCTATGGCTCCATTGTTGTCACAATAGATCACCATTGGGTCCAATGCGCTTAGAACCACACCCATTTCCGCTATGAACTCCTTCATCCAACCGCTTCCTATGCTACTCAAGTAGCAAAACATTCCGCCTTTGTTGTTGATCCTGCCACCATGGGTTGTTTGGAGATCCTCCAACTAATCTGCTCCATTCATGAGAAACACGATCTGGTTGATATTTAGAGTCATCCGGATCGATGTGAGCTAGCATCGACATTACACTTAGCGTGAGTTCTTCTCCACCTCAGATTAGAAACATATCCTTAGTACTTCTTAAGTACTTATGATATTCTCGACCGCTATATAGTGTTAGAACACGGATCGAATGGTACCGCTAGTCAAACTAATAGCATGTGCCACATCCGTCTTGTATATAGCATGTCATACATTATAGAGCCTATGGTCAAGCATAGGGATTCTATCCATTATCTCTTTCTTCCGCCGTAGTGGGACTTTGAGTCTTACTTAATGTCTTTCCTTGAAACATAGGTAAGAACCCTTTCTTACTTCTATCCATTTTAAACTTCTTTAAAGTCTTATCAAGGTATGTACTTTCAGATAACCCAATTAGACGTCTTGATCTATCCACGTAGATCTTGATGCCTAATATATATGATGCTTCACCAAGGTCCTTCATCGAAAATTTGTTGTTTAGATAACTTTTAACCACATTTAAAATATCTATATCATTTCCAATCAATAATATTTCATCCACAATAATATTAGAAATGCCATAGAGCTCCCACTCACTTTCTTGTAAATACAAGCTTCTCCGTAAGTTTGGACAAATCCAAACCCTTTGATCACTTCATTAAAGCGGAATTCCAACTCGGGATGCTTGCTTCACCACGATGGAACGCTGAAATTTGGATACCTTCTAGCGTCCTTAGGATCGATAAAACCCTTTGGTTATACCATATACAACTCTTCCTCAATATTACCATTGAGGAATGCGGTTTTGGCACCCATCTCAAATTTCATAATCCAAAATACAAGAATTGCTAACATAATCCTAATTGACTTTAGCATCGCTATGGGAGAGAATGTCTCATCGTAGTCAACTCCTTGAATTTGTCGAAACCCCTTTGCGATAAGTCAAGCTTTATAGATTGTCACGCTACCATGACGTCGCTTTCTTCTTAAAAATCCATTATTCTCAATGGCCTTTTGGTCGTGAGGTAAGTCCACCAAGGTCCAAACTGATTTCGCATGGATTCCATCTCGGATTGCATGGCTTCTAGCCATTTGTTGGAACTGGCTCATCATCGCTTCTTCATACGTCAGAGGTCATAATTTCCATCAACCATGAAATTCATGACATGATTTCCATACTGAGCCAGACGTGTCCTACTTTGTGAGGTTCGTAGTATCCTCTTCGGAGTTTCATGGTCTTTATCATTAGTTCCTTCTTCATTCGTGAAGTCAACTCGCAATTTTTGGCGCTACTCGGCCACTGCTTCATGAAGAGAAGGTTCAATAACCTCTTTGAGTTCTACCTTCCAACTACTCACACCTTTCGCGTAGAAAATCCTTCTCAAGAAAGGATCCATTCTTAACAACAAAAACCTTGCCCTCGGATCCGGGATAGAAGGAATATCCAATTGTTTCTTAAGGTATCCTATGAAGATGCATTTTTCCGCTTGGGTCTGAGTTTGTCCGGTGAAGTTTCTTCACATAAACATCACATCCCTAAACTTTAACAAATGACAACTTAGGTTTGTTTCAAACCATAATTCATATGGTGTCGTTTTAGCAGTTTAGATGGTTCCCCATTTAAAGTGAATGCATGTTTCTAGTGCATAACCCCAAAAGGAAATTGAAAGTCAAATAGAGACATCATAGATCGAACCATATCTAATAAGGTATGATTACGCAACTCTGCTACACCATTACATTGTGTGTTCTGCAGGCGTGAGTTGTGAAACTATTCCACACTCTCTCATATGTGTGCCAAATTCATAACTTAGATATTCATCCCACCGATCTAATCAGTGAAATTTAATCTTTCTATTACGATGATTTTTCCACTTCATTCTAAAATTTCTTGAAATTTTCAAAGGTTTCATATTTATGCTTTCATCAAATAGCATATCCATATCTACTCAAATCATCCGTGAAAGTAATAAAATAACGATATCCACCTCGTCGACATACCATTGGACCACACACATCAAGATGTATAATTTCCAATAAATCTGTTACCCACTCCATTGTAGCGTAAACGGGTTCTAGTCATCTTGCCCATAAGGCATGGCTCACATGTATCAAGTGATTCCAAAATTCCATCGTAATGGAATTTCTTCATGCTTTACACCAATATGACCCAGACGGCTACATGTATGTGGATATATCATCATTAGTTCAATCCTTTTGGAATCTACATTATGGATATGTGTATCATTATTATTGAGATTCAAAATAAATAAACCATTCATCATAGGTGATGACCATAAAAGATATTATTCATATAAATCGAACAACCATTGTTTTAGGATTTAAAGGAATAATTGTCTTACAATAAACATGATCCGATACAATGTCCATGATCAACGCAGTACCAAATAACATTTATTTAGGTTTAAAACTAATCCCTTGCAGATGTAGAGGTATCATTCTGACAGCGATCATATCAAATTTTGATCCATTGCCGACACGTATCTGGACCTCTCCCTTAGCTAGTAGTCGCTTGTTCCGTATCCCCATTCGAGTTACATATATTAGCAACTGAACCAAAGATCAAATACCTGTGTGCTATCATGAGTACTAGTCAATACAAATCAATAACATGTATATCATATACACCCTTGTTCATCTTGTCGACCTTCTTGTCATCCAAATAGATGGGGCAGTTGCGCTTCCAATGGTCATTCCCCTTACAATAGTAGCACTCGGTATCATACTTAGAACCAGCTCGGGTTTTCTTCTCAGGCGCCGCAACATATTTTCCGCCCTTCTTGAATTTACCCTTTTGTTTGTCCTTCTTGTCCTTTTTGAAACTAGTGGTCTTATTGATCATCAACACTTGATGTTCTTTCTTGATCTCCACTTAGCGGTTTAAGCATAAATGTAAGCTCCGGAGAGTCTTGTTCATGCCCTACATGTTATAGTTCATCACGAAGCTCTTATAGCTTGGTGTTAGAGATTGGAGAACACGATGTATGCCTAAGTAAATGGGAATCATTATTCCCAAGGAAACAAGCTTATCGGCGTACCCAGACATTTTGAGTACGTGCTCATTAACGAAGTTGTTCTCCTGCATCAAGCAGCTAAAGAATTTTTCTCAAGCATCATAACTCTTCACAGCAGTATGGGTATCGAAAATTATTTTCAATTCACCCATGGTATCAAAAGCATTGCCATTCTCAAAATGCTTTCAGAGTTCTAGCTCTAGCCCATATAATATGCCGCAATGAACCATATTGTGGTCCTCCTAACGACTCAAGTAAACATTCTTTACTTCATTGGGAGCATCATTAAGTGGTGGGGGGCCTAGTGGCACTTATAACACATATTGCTTTTGTGCAGCAGAGAGGAGAATCCTCAAATTCGTGGCCCAGTTGGTAAAGTTGCTACCATTTATTGCAAGTTTCTCTTTCTCCATGAACACATTGGAATTAAAAGCAGGTGGTGCCATCTACAATAGAATTTGCAAAGTTTATTTAGACTAAGTTTATGATAGATTTGAGTTCAATTAATCCAAACTATAAATGAACTTCCACTCAAAAACAACATCCCTCGTGTCTTTTTAGTGATTACATGAACCAAATCCGCTACAACAAGACCGATCATCACATGAGTTATTGTAGTTTTAAAGGCGATCATCATATCAACCATATGACTCATGCTTTACCTTTCGATTCGTGTTCTGAGGTCATGTCTGTACATGCTAGGATCGCCAAGTAAGAACCTTAGTATTCGCGTATAAAACTATCTTACACCCGTTGTATGTGAACATTTAGTCTATCACACCCTATCATCACATGGTGTCTCAAAATGACAAACTTTTCAATGGTGCATACTAAGGAAGAACACATTCTTATCTTGATATTTAAATCAGGGATCATCTTATAATTCTACTAAAGCGCCAAACAAGCAATATAAGATGCATACAAACATCATATGCTAAAAGTGATATGATATGGTTCTTGCACTTTGATCATTATCTTGTGCATCTTGGTATGATCTTTATCATTCCTATATGTATAAGGCCAAGGTCTATGGAACTTACACTTTGGAATATTATAATTTCCCATAGTATCAACCCATACTACAAATTACAGACTACCATATCATAGTACTTGCATTCAAAAAACCAAAAACTAGACGCCTAATTTATCTTTTGCATGTTTTATGTATTTGGGATTTCAAAGATAGAACCGTTCTTACCTAACATGGAACCACAAGGATGATAATCAAATTATTGAAAACTGTCACAGATTAGATATTGACTATAGTAGGAGAGAGACAACCGCAGCCACTTATGCAAAACTAGTTGCATGTCAAGCGTGGAACGTGTCTCATGCGAGGACATGTAAAGTTTGTCCGACCTTTATCCCACTATGCCACCAATATCCAAAATACACTTGGTGATGTAGTCGATCTCTTGATCTCAAGATTGTGTGGAAATGCAGCGACCTCAGCTGGAGCAGATCGCATACACGTCTCGACTGGCAACCTCCGCGATCTCGCTCCAAATGCAGGCAAATCTCGTTCAAAAAGCCACGGGAACATGTATCTCGCCAATGATACCATAATAGTACTAGAGGGAAGAGATCCTTCATGAGGAGGTGTGAGTGAGAGAGAGGGGAATTATAGGAGGAGGGCACCCACATGGCCATGGCGGCCATGGTGGCTTCCCCCCACCCCTTCCTCCATTCATGTGAGTGGAGCCCCCACTCACAAAATGACTCCATTTCCTCCACTCAAAATCCATTAAATTTCCACCAAATTTAATGTAATCTCTCATTAAATAAAACTCTTTTATTTATTTATTTATTCGGATTTTTTCAATTACATTAATTAACAAACATTCACATAAAACCCCTTGCTACTTTTGAATTTCACATGCAGAACCAATTTCAACAATTTCACCCAAAACAATTCTGGTGTCCATTAAAATAATTCTAGCGCTTTGATATTCTTTTTCTAGTAACTCATTTGCTCCAAATGGTGTCGATATACCTTAAGTGTTTCACTCTACGGTTCACTTAATAATGCATACATGATTAAGACCCTCTTCGATCAATAACAAGAATGGACCGGAGATCCGCATCAATTCCTACACATTCAACGATGACCTCTTGTGATCGTGAGAACCTTAACATTGCAACTAAATCCTTTTGTCTCGCAATATTTTACATGTCCGAGATTCGATCATCGGTATCCCCATATGTAGCTAGTTTGATCCCGTTACCAACATATACTCTTTTCTTCTTCTTGTGATATAACATTCTAGTGATCTCCATCACTTGCTTGCAAGCTATATCAATGTGATATCACCGACAGGTCCCAAAGTATATCTCTCTGTCATTTAGATGGACAAATCCCACTATTGATCCATGAACCTCTACATAACATTATCGGAGTATCTGAACCCACCTTTATAGTCACCCAGTCACGGTGTGACGTTTGATGTTATCAAGATACTCTTCATATGTTAGTGATTGACATGGTCTCATGGTCTAAAGACTAGAATCACTTGTAATGATGCTATAGCAATATAAACATAATGACTTTGATCGTATTACTATACTTTGGATGAATGTTCATCACATCATTCCACCAATGCTATAACCTTGTTATTAACAACATCCAATGTCCATGATCAGGAAACCTTGATCATCATGTTAATCAACGAGCTAGTTTATATGAGAGGCATAACTAGGAACTTTTTATTTTTTCATTAAACACACATGTATTAATGTTTCCTATTAGTACAATTATAGCATGTAAAATAAACATCTATCATATACTTGGAATATGATAACAACAACTTTATTATTGCCTCTCGGGCATATTCTCTTCAACTTCAACAACCAAGACGGTTTTGCCACACACCACAACTTATAAGTAATGCCAAGAATTCAATACTCACTTTGAGCGACTTGAGCACCGTCTTGATGATACTTTTCGAGAATTTTAGTACCGTGAGAGGCAACGTAGAGAGGAGCACCACGCACAATTCCAAGCTCTTCACCAAGCTATTGCCAATCTTGGCAACTGACATGCTCACCGCTCAAGCTCGTCAAGTTCGTCCTGCATGCACTCCTCAAGTCGACATGGTGAGTCTTCAAGATCCAACTCCCGCCGTGGAGAACCCCACCACCACAATGGGGACCAACAAGCTCGTCATCATCATGCTCAAGCGGTGGACCCAAATGCTCCTCAACCTCAACAACAATGCCAAGAGTATGGTCCACTACCACAACAAGAAATCATCAAAGTGCAACATCCACGATAACATAGTGATGAATACAACCACAATGATAGGTGTCACCATCCTCCTCATCAACACCATATACCTCTTCCACAAAATCAAGCACCGGCATGGGATACAAGTGATGATGATGCGGATGCGGCCAAGCTAGATGCAACAACCATCATGTACAACAATAACACCGACATCGACAAGCTATGAATGCCAAGCAAAGGTGAAGAAGGGACTTCCAGCATCACCAAGATCCTCCCCCACCATCGCCTCTAGGCAATCAAGATCCTCCTTCGCCGCCTCCACGCCCACCAAGTGATGCAAGTATGCACCATGAACATCGAAACAATAACCATGAGCATGATGATGGAAAGTTTGGGAAGCTCAAGTTCGTTATGCCCAAGTTCAAAGGAGAAGAAAATGCCAATGCATATCTTGAATGGGAGCTCAAAGTCAACAAGATCTTCCAAGTCCACAACTTTTCTGAAGATAAGAACGCTGTAATGGCATCTCTTGAGTTTGAGGACTACGCCAATGTTTGGTGGGAAGACTTCCAAAGCAATCGTGAGAAGCTATAGGAACCACCGGTTACCACTTGGACCAAGATGAAGAACGTAATGCATGCAATATTTTTCCCCGAGCACTATCGCCAAGACCTTTTCGACAAGAAACAAAACTTGAAGCAAGGCACAAACACAATTGAAGAGTTTTACAAGGAAATGGAGATGGCTATGATGAGAGATGTGAAGGAGCTCGAGGAGAAAACAATAGCACGTTCCTCAATGGATTGAGCTGCCCAATACGCAAAATAGTCTATTTCCAACCTTACAAGACTCTAGTGAACCTCCTACACCAAGCCACCAAGGCCGAGCGCCACTTGCAAAAGGAAAATGCTTATGAGAAGCAATAGGCATACTTCGCTCCAATCAACATGAATGCCTCCTCCAAGCCAACAAACCAAACACTAAGCTCATCCAAGCAACCCAAGACCTCTATGGCACCCCCTCCAACACAACAACGGATAGTCAAGTCGTTTGCTACAAGTGTGGAGGAAAGGGCCACAAATATTATGAATGCATCAACACAAGAGTTATGCTAACGGATGAGAATGGTGCCACCTACTCCATAAGTGAAGAAGAATATGAAGCCTTGAATCAAGATGTTATCTCAAAGGACGCAACAATGCAAGTCGAGGACACACTCATATGCGAGCATGATCCAAGTCCTTCACTTGTCATCGCGCAAGTCTTGACAACCCACTCCATTCCAAGAGAGGACCAACGCCTCAATATCTTCCAAACACGAGCCAAAATTGATGGCAAGTCCATAAATGTAATCATTGATGGAGGAAGTTGTCATAACCTTGGTATCATCAAACTTTTTAAGAAACTAAAGTTACCCTACATGGAGCACCCTCATCCATATCATGTCAAATGGCTTGATGACGATGGCACCATCCAAATCACACACAAGGTCAACGTCTCCTTCAATATTGGCCCCTATCAAGACATTGTCGAGTGTGATGTCGTGCCAATGACCGTGTGTCACATGCTTCTTGAAAGATCATGGCAATACGACAAGGGCACACTACATGATGGAACCTCTAACCAATACTCTTTCAAGTGGAATGACAAGACGTTTGTGCTCCAACCTATGACGCCAAGCCAAGTTATCACTTCCAACATGATGTCGCTACCCAAGATAAAGCAAGCTAAGGACCCTTGTGAGACGAGTGGTGAGAGAGTGAACCACCTGTAGGGGTTCGTAGCATGGAAAAAAAATCTGCCGCATGCACACAAACAAGCCAAGATCTATCTACTATATTGTAGCAACGAGCATGAAGAAGCACTCACCCTCTAAGATTCCAAAGCGGTTAACGAGCAGATTCTCGTGGTGATGTAGTCGTACACTTGCCGATCTCAAGATCGCATAGACGATCCTTCCAAGGCTACCAGTGCTTCCAAGAGTGATCGGTCACACGTTAAGCACTGATGAAGACCTTCCTCTCCTTGTTCCAAAGCAGCGGAGGTTGTAGTTATCCTCGCGATTCCCGGCAGACGACGGCGTGGTGTCAAGTAGAGGAAGATCCCAGGCTTCGCCTAAGCCGGTGCGAGTTATGGTGGATTAGGGTTTCCCGGAGATCTAGGGTTTAGAAGTCCGGGAGGAGGAGGTGTCGGCGGCGGCGACAAACCGGAGGCGACGCGAGGCGGCGGCGGTGCAACGGCATGGGGAGGCGGCGCGGCGGCGGCGCGCGGGTGTGTGGGGAGGGCTTGGCTCTTGTGGTGTTGGGGCAGCCCTCCCCCTCTATTTATGAGAGGGAGGGGCAGCCTTGGGAGGGGTGGGTTTGAATCCAAACCCAAACCCAAGTTGGATTGAGAGATGGACTTGTTTCTTCTTCCACTAGGAAACCATTGTTCCAGTTTGACTTTCAATTTAGAGCTTTATTTCTCTCTTGCAAATGCCAACACCAAGTGACCTAGGATATGATCCAATCATTCCATATATCCATGACACATTCATGGACTATTCCCCTTCCGGTCCGGTGAACCTTCTAGACCCTTCTAGAACCTCTCCGATGAAAACATCGGAAACTTTCCCGAACTCCGGAACCGGACTTTCCTTATATGAATCTTATTCTCCGGACCATTCCGGATCTCATCGTGACATCCCGGATCCCATCCGAGACTCCGAACAACATCCGGTATCCCTATCAACATTCCATATCTACTAAACAACATTGAATCCTTAAGTGTGTCTCCACGGTTCACATGAATTATGGACATGACCGAGACACTTCTCCGATCAATAACCAATAGAGGAATCTGGAAATTCATATGGCTCCCACATATTTCTACGATTACTTTGTGTAGCATCCCAATTGTCTAACAATTGCAATGCTACTAGCCTAGTCTATATAAATGCTACTTCCTATATATAATTGTTGCATCATAATTATATCATGCTCATGTCATCATGCCACCTTGCATTTGAGCATCATATAAAACCCTCTTTCTTTGGTTCTTATCTCATATGCATTACTAATTGTATTTGCCTCTTGATATTGTATTTGGTTATTGATATATTGTTTAATGCCCAAGTTGAGTTGGGGCATATCTTTTATTCCACTCCACCACCTTTCTTTGTCACCACCTTATAATTCCACCACCCTAATTACCCATGAGCTTGTATTTCTTTTTCTTTGATTTTATTCTAGCTCATGTGGGTGGGGTGGATCTAAATCTATCAATTCTTTTGCTTGGCCTTTATTCCACTTCTTGGGAATGCATAAGAATAATGCCATGCTATTATTTTGTTTTCACAAGAATTTAATCAGGGCATTTATTATTTTGCATGAGCCATGCAAGAGTACCACCACCTTTAGCCAATTGTTTCTCTCTTGGTTTAAATGGGTTTTCTCTTTATGGGGCCATATCCATCCATCACCTCTATCCCTCGCTACCACTCCTTTTTGTTTGATCTTGTTTAAGCTTGCTAAAAACCCTACACCACTTCCACCCATTCTTGTATGATCTAGCTTGATGCATGCAAGAACCTAAAACCCTAAGCCCCCCTCTCTCATCTCTCCTCTCTCTACCATGCTGGTCCCATCTAGCCTCCTCACCCCCTCTCTCCAAAACCCTAACCCGAGCCCTACCTAGCTAACCTGAGCCACCCTCTCTAGCATGCCCTAGCTAAAACCGAGCTAACCCTCTCCCTTAGGAGCATGAACCACCAGCTCCATCACATGCCCCTCCCCTGGTCCCCCTCTTCTCTCTTAACAAAACAACAAGAGAGAGAGGAGAAGAAGTCACCGAGACCTTATCTCTACCTTGCCAAAAGCTACCATCCTCCCACGTGCTCTTCCCTCCCACCTTCATCTTTTCCACCGGCCCCAGATCGAGATCCACCTCGCCTGGATCCCTCTTCCTCCCCTCCTTCGGCCAACCAACCAAGGCAAGGCCACGCCCAAGAAAACCTAAACCTAGCTTGGTCTACCTCCTCCCTCGGCGGTGAGTTGCAGACGCCTGGCATACCAGACCTCCTCTGCCTCTACTCTCACCGCACTGCCACGCCGGAGTCCTCTGAGCTCCCTGCATGCCGCAGCCACCGGATTAGAAGCTCAGAGAATCCTGCCTCCCGTCCTGCTCCACCTCGTGCCGACGCCACGGATGACCCCGGTGAGCCTCTCAATCTCCTAGACATGTCCGTCCTCCTCCTAGTACCTCAGACTCACGGACGCTCCGCCGAGCGAAGCCCGTGCCGCCGCTGCGATGTCCGTCGTGTCTGTAGCAGCAACCGCAGCATCCGTCCGCCCCTGTTCCTCACCCTGCCCCGTGTGATGTAGACCACCTCCGTGCAAGTTCGCTGAACGAAAGATGTAGCCCGTGGTTCCCTCTACGTTTTTCGTTTTTGGGGCGACGCGTTGGCAATGGAGGCGCCGCCACTGTCGCCGGAAGACAGCCAGTCCGCCACCGCAGAGCCGGATCCGCTAACGCGGATGCAGAAATGATGTCCTTCTTGCACTTAGCCCCCGCTTTTTCCCGCCTAAACCTGCAGCTGTGGAGCCCACCTCGGTGGCCACCGCTCAAAAGGGCACCTTAGTTTCCGGGAAAACTCCACCGTGCAGTCCTCGGACCGCCCACGTGTCGCATCCCCGCTGGGTGACGCACGTGGCCCACGCCCCACCAACGGCTTGCGGCTAAGGCCAAATTTGCAGGTAAAAGGGTTTTTCAGCTACGTCACCAATCGGTCGCCCCATCCGTCGGCCTGGCTAGAGAAGGACTGAGTAACAAAAGTATGTTTTTTTTCCGTTTATCTGTTTTGACAAAACAATTTCAAAATTATTTAAATTCAAATTCAAATCAGTTTTAAATAACTTTTAAATTATAAATCCAAATAACACATATGATATATGTTTTGAAATCAGAAAAATGTGAGGATTTCAAATATGCCCTTCAAAATATATTTTTTGAACACTTTAAATTTCGAGTTGATTAAAATTACAATAAAATGCCCTTTTCCTTAATTAATTAATAACTTTGGTTTTATAACTCCAAATTTGACAAATAATATGTCTAAATCGATCGGCGCGACGAGCCCGTTCTATCTATGCATTCCATGTTCTGAATTGCAGCATGCATCATATAAATATAAAGGTTACAACAACTTATTTGAGGATAAAAGGTGACTAAAACTCCATAAAATGCTTTATTCTTGTATTCCACACCTCACCCATGCCATGCTACTTTATTGCCATGCAAATTGTGCATCATTCATCATGGCATGATTGTTTGCTTGTCGTATTTTAATTCATATGCGTGTGCACTCTATTTATGTTGGCCCTTGTTTGTTTGGTTCTTCTTCGAATAGACGCTGAGCAGGGGATATATCAAGAAACCCAGGAGCACTACCCAGATCCTTCTCTCGCTTCAACTGAGCCGCCAGGCAAGCACTACCACATGCTTGCATACATATAGTACCTATTGCCTCTATCTTATTCTTGCATCATTGAGTCGCGATTGCATTAAATCAATCCTAAGTATCAAGATAGCCTTCACATTTAAACCCCAATCAAGCATGTTCCTCCATCCCATGAGCCATTACTACAGAGTTGTTTGAGCCATGCGGGTCAGAGAACAGCATGTGTAGGGTATGTGAGTGTCCGATGGATAACGAGGTACCTAAACAACTTAACCCGAGTAGTAATGGATAACTAATGAAAGTGGCACCGTGAGCAATATCCGCTATTTGGTTTTTCATGCTCACTTGTGTCCCAGACCCCAAGTACTTGATTCCTGTTCCTTGACTATTCGACTATCCACATCCGGAGGCCTTATGAACCCCCGAGCCGTAGCTTGATTCATTCTTATTTCTTGGGGCCACAAAGTAGTTTGGGGCTTTATTACTATCCTACTTATGCCATGCTTTGCTTTATTTAAGATTATGTGGAGCACCAGATGCTTAGGACCGGTGACACGTTGCTTGTATCGACAAGCCCACCACATTTTCGGTTCCAAGTCGCATCGCCCACACAAACCCCTGGTCCGCTTTGCCGCCAACTTCGCTATGGTAGCTTAGTGGGGTGGCCTCAAATATTTCTAAATCCTGATCGCTTTGTCGTGAATGCCTCGTTGGGTTTTGATTTGGTTTTTCCGAGGTTGATCGAGTGTGTGTTGTTATTTGTGCACCCTCAGGTAAATCTTTCTGAAAGCCGTGTCCACGGTTATGGACGACTTGGAGTACCGTTTCTCGATCATAGACAAGTATAACTAAAGTACCGCTTTTAATTTGACTAAGAACCTGACTAGTAAATAGTGCAACACTCATGGAATGGATAATAAAACTGCCAACGGATGGGGGTGGTTCGTCCGCTTCCTCGTTGGTGTTTAGGAGGAGGATGGATCTGTTATATTATCATATAAGTTGTTATTAATTCACTGACATCCGCTATCTTTGGTTAGGCGGATGGTTAGCGAGTATTCCTAGAATTGTTAGGTATTATCTTTTGCTGCAATTCGTCACCCAGTTGTGTCCCTTTAGAGGCATAAAGACTTGAAAATTTCTAGGGTCTCACACGATAAATTGTTTGATTCGTATGAATGTAAACTCGCAAGATAGATACCGGTGGAGGAGACGAACGATGTGGGCAACGATCACTCGGTGTAGAGATTCCGAACGGGATCCGTGAGATCTGTGGGCGGGATGTGTTTATTTATGGGCATCTTATGCCGATTTGCTTCTTATCCGCATCGGATCTTGTTTTCCGCTCACCGATACTGATGTTTGATGTATGAGGAGATATCCTAAACTATTATATCTATCTAGGATATTTGGATCTTGCCGTGTATGCTGCAATATTTCTATTTCTTTTAGATGGAATGGCTCGAGGATGTATGGTGGCTTGCATACATACTCATTTGTGTATGTAGTTGATCCTCCGTCTTGGATTACGGCCGTTCTTGTCCCGATGTTTGAAATGGTTAGGACGGCGAAAGGTCTACTGTGAGTGGCATTTGGCCCCACCGCATTATTTTAACCATTTCCGGTCATCCAGCTTGTAACTAAGAGCGAATTCACCGAGGTAGTTACAATTGGTATCGAGCGATCCCGCCTTCGTGGTCTCAACCAAATGGTCGTTGTCAGCCTAGCAAATATTTTTGGTAGCTATGTATACTAGGGAAAACAAAACAAACGCTAGAGTAGGACTGCTTCCACTTTTCTTCTTACCCACCCACCCACCCTTTTCTCGTAAGGAAGTGTAACGCTTTTCAATCCTCTTCTTAAAATTCAAACTAGGATTCACGTGTTCGGGTTTTCGTAGTACCATAGAAAGTGTGTGTGTGTAATTCCTTGTCTATCTGTTGCATCCAATTTGTTATCACAATTTGCCTTTGGTTATCAATGTTGGTACATTCCATATCGATGTGCTTTTGAAAACCCCGATCTATCGACTTGTTAACCGGCCATCTTCTTAAGGGTGTTCTTCCTTCCAAAGATGCTTTCAGAATGTGGAGTTGCTAATCGCTACCGATAAGTGATTTTATGATCTATTGGTATTTTAATGCCGAAAATGCGGAAAAATTTTCTTTGATATATATAAGTTTCCACACCTTTCCAATGTGTGAAACATTATCTATCTCCTTTTATCAGCATGTCCATGCTAACTCATTCTTTGTCACCGCGCTTAATCCGGAGTTTTATTTCATCTCCAATTCTCTTGGGCTAATTACATAACATGTGTCGATCCGATGTGGTGATTGTAATTTGGTTCTCAAGATAGCTATAGGACACTTATCATGAGGAATATGGAAAATGCTATCAACACTATCCTCCAAATGGTGATGGTTATCTCCTGTGATTTTGAGTACACCGTGATCAAATCTATGCATATTCAAGCATCTTTGGCAATCCGGAGTTTCTCAAGGCACTACGGCGGTCTATCATCTGTCCATCATGCTGCACATCTTTTTGAACTCCATATTTGTAAAATTCTCTTTGAGACGAGGGAATTGCATCTTTTCGTCTCTGGTAGCTTTGCTTGAGGTATGAGCTATCATCGGTTCTTATCCAAGATCTCTTTATCTTTGTAACCGGTGATCCAATCGACAATGTGAACCAGGTGACATCTCTTTTCTTCCAAGGACCAGATAATCTATTCTTCCAAAGGCATCTTCTTCAACACTAACCCGTGCTCTTAATATTGATCTTTCTAAGAGCGTTGAGCTCGTGAAGTGTTCGAGCATTTGTTCGCTTCTCTCGCCTTTTGAACTTGGTATTCTGGGAATATCTTGTTAATCCATGGTGGTATATGTTGATAATATGCTTGCCTATTCCATATCAATGGAAGAACATGGAAGATCATCTGTGTCCCTTTCTCTCAAGCTTTGTTAACACCGCCAGCAAAGTTCCCAAAGTGGAAATTCTGGCTTTTGAAGTCACCTATCTCGACCACGCCCTTCGCTAAATACATTACTTCAACTCGAATCAGCAAGTCCATTGTTAATTACATCCTCCATCTTCAACCAACTGAGTTATTCCTTGTTGGCAAGTTATCATCGCCGTTCGCTTAAAGATTTTCCTCAAGACCGCTTAAACCTCTCTCAATCTTTTCAAGAACAACATGGAGTTCTTTTCACCTCTATCTCGCTAAGTAATCTCGAAACCCTCTCGCCTATCGCCTATGCTCAATCCACCGGAGGCCATGAAGACCTTCCAGATCTTGTATTCCTTCCGCTCAAGTTGGTGCTATCTTTTTAGTCATGAATCTTGCGCTCTTCTCCGTAATCTTCCTTCATATCTTTCGGTGGCTTGGTACTTTACATGACAACAACATCATCATCTTTATCTATCTATGAACCGCTAATCGCTTGCATCTATCCTTGTTTTCTAACGGTTCCATGAGTTATTGTCAATACCTTCACCGTTTCGGTAGTTGGGTTGCATGGTTTTCTTATTCATGCGGAGTAATGCTTTGAGTGCGGATGGAGTAGCTACCATACCACTACTCTTATCATTCGCTCTTGTACATTGAATTGGTGAATTAATGTGATTTCACTCATTCCACGGAAGTTAGAAGTGGCCTTTATCCTCGATACTTTTACTTCCGCCTTTGTTTTTCCGGAGTGCTCTCTCAAGAAAGTAATCAATAATCTCTTGTTGGTGGTCTATCTATTCTAGATGGAGCAAAATCTTCAATTATCCGTGGAAACAAATGCAAACTCTTTTCTCGTCCTCGTTATTCTACTGATGCTCGCATCCCCAAACAAGATGAAAGGAAACTATCTCTTTGTTTCATCAATTCTTTTCTGTGGTAAAGCCAATTATGGTTGATGCCATCACCGCAAATCTATTATGCTAGCCTCAAGGCTAAAGAAAGCAATAAGTATATCTACAATAAACTCCAGATCCTCCATATTCTTTGCTTCTCGATTCCACCATGATCCGGCTTCACATCCGCTCTCGAAGTTTTGAGGCGGATAATCCGCCTCCCTCTCCCAAGAAGGCGCTGCAGGGGCGGAATTTTGGTCGATTTTCCGGCCCGCTGGATAATCCGCCTCGGCGGATAGTCCGCCTGCTCTTCGCCAAGGCGCAAGCCCTGAGGGCGGAGTTTTGGCCGGACTTGCCTGGCGGATAATCCGCCTCGGGGCGGATTATCCGCCCCCAAGATCTTCACCAAGCTTCACCAAGGCGCAAGCCCCAGAGAGGGGGCGGAGTTTTCTCGAGAATCCGCCTTGGGCGGAGTTTTGTGCGGATAATCCGCCCCAAAGTTGTGCAATGGTCGATCCGGGAAGGGGTATTTAAGCCAGCCTTCCCTCCCGCTGTAACGCTTGATTCATCAATAAAAAGACCAGATCAGATCCGAAGCTTCATCCAAGAGTGCTCCACCTAGATCCACCCAAAGGCCCCATCCTTGGGGAATCAAGGAGGAGAACTCGATCTTCATCATCAGCAATCAAGCGCCCATCTCCTCTCCATTCATTTGGAGAACCTCCGATCTAGTATTTCTTGCAAATATGTAGATCCTCGTTTTTGTTTATATTTATAAACCTTGTTCTTGTGGCAGCTTGTTGTCATCTCGGGAGCCCCCAATTCAAGTGGGTGTGTGCCCGATTGTGTTGTAAAAGGCACCGTTCCCGCCTCAAGGGATCCAATAGTGGAGAAGGTGGATCAGGCCTCTCGTGGCGAGATCCATCGAGAATAGGTGAGGCTTATTGTGGCGTGGTGGTCTTAGAACCGCCCACCCTCCAACGCAGATGTACCTCCCTTAACAAGGAAGGAACTGCGGTAAAACAAACTCAGGTCTCCGCCAGTGCTCCACACGGTTTCCTCGCCTCCTCTTTACGTGCTTAGTAGTTAGGTTACATATAGGAAATTCTCGAAGTTGCATATCTAGAGAATTTACTTATGTCAAGCCTAAAATTGAAAAAGTATTAAAATTGGTTAGCACCTATTCACCCCCTCTAGGTGCCCATACGATCCATTTCAATTGGTATCGAGCCTCGGCTCTTATTTCGGCTTAACCGCCTAAGAGAAGTAATGGTTCCAAGGTAGATGGGGATGATGCTTGAGGTAGTCACCATGAACGATCTCAAGACGTTGGAAACAACCTTGGTGAGATCAATGGAGGCTAAGATGGAAGAGATGCGTCAATTGATAATGCGTCTCTCCACATCCGCAGATCACCTCCATCTAACTTCGAGGATACCACTTCAATCCAAAGAAACGGGTAAAACTGCTTTCCAAAGATAACGAGTGGTCGGTGATGATACTAGTAAGAGCTCCTCCTAAAAAGGATAGCGTAAGGATGGATGCAATGAGGTCTCTCATGTGTATTCCCCGATCCTCCTATCCTCACCCTCATATACATAATAGGTGATCCACCCAAACTTTCATCATCTACTTTCTCTCAACGGCACTTTTTGATGAAATCTCATGTGCGCTGTTCCTCCATAGAGTTGTGGAAGATCATCGAAATGGTCTTCATGTTGGAAATCCCAACAATATCACAAGAAGAGAAGTGGTCGATAGCCAACTCAACGCTACAGCTCTACACATGATACACTTGGTGTGGGTGACAAAGACATGCCGCATTCAAGATCTTAGATACCTAAAGAAGCTTGGGATGCCCTCACCAAGCTCTTCATCGGAAATGAAAGTATGAGAAGGAATGATATGATGCCTTGAGCAATGAAGCTAGGATTTTATATGATGGATGGAGAAGACCACGAGGACATGTATAGGAGGCTCAAGGCAATAGCCACAACCTTCGTAAACCACGGTGCAACTCATGTTGATGATGCTTGGATCAAGCTAGTATGTCGTTTTATGCCATTTGAGCCCACAGATTTGAAAAGTCTCCAAGGAAGGCATAACTATCACCTCATGTCATCCAATGAGGTTATGCAAGAAATGGCCGCTTTCAAAGTGGCTGCCAAGAATGCCGAAGATGCTCGTGCTTGAGCTATGGGAATGCAAAAGGGGGTCAACATGGCCTTGAAGACTAGTGTGGTTGATCATGATGAATATGCGGTAGAAGGTCTGGACTTCCCCGAGGATATAAAAAGGATCCACGGACAATACTTGGCTCTTTATGCAAGAAATTTTTGGAAAGATCCAGCCAAGGCTAAAGCTGAACTAGATCGCAAGAGTGGAGCCTATGGAAGAAAAGAAAATGGTCCCAAGCTGAGAACATGCTTTAATTGTGGTGACCGGCTGCACTTCGTAGCTGAGTGTCCATATCAAAGTAGAGAGGATAACGGAGGAAGACTCATTTTCAAGGACAAATCAAAAGCTCCACGTAAGAAACAGTTTGTAAAGAAGAATGCTCCTTTCAAGAAGCAACCAAAGATTGTTCTAGTGGCTCAAGAAGAATATTCATCGGGGAGTGAAGATGAGGACGAGGACGATAACTCTCAAGAGGTGGCTGATATAGCCACCACATCTACATCAACATCTCTCTTCGACTCTCCAAACGAAAACATTATCAACAAGAATGCTACTTGCCTCATGGCACTAAGCTCGAGGTAACTTCTAACTCTTCTTTCCCAAGACTATGATAGACATGGATGATCCTACTAGTCTTAAGGTTAACGAAGAGATTATTGCTTTGGATTATTTCTACACTAACTTGCAAGGTGAGCACAAAGTTCGTTTGAAGCTCTCATGGATCAGCTGGCCCAAAACGAAGCACTTCTCGAAGAAAAGGGCAGAATTGAAAGGGAGGATGCAATGGAAATTGCATCTCTAAAACATGCTCTTGAAGAAGAAGAAGAAGAAGCTCGGGTTTCTCTTGAAGAGAAGCTCGAGTATATGGAAGAGTCACATGAAGAAATTGTGACTAAACTTGTTAAGGAACGTGACCATGCTATCATCAAAGCAAAGAAGTTAAAGAAGGAAAGGATTGAATTTGGGGCTCATGATAGACTCTCCAAGAATTGAGAAACTTGACAATTCTCACGAGGCGCTGAAAAACGAGTTCTCTATTCTCAATGAGTCACATGATCAGCTTCAAAGTCGACACAAATATGATACTCCTAGCTCGCCTAACTCAACATATAGCAACAAGAAAAATGCTAGTGTTGAAAAAGAGTGATCAACGACATCACTACAAAGGACAAAAGTGTGCTTGATGAAGTCCTTGGCAAGCAAAGGTCAAATCATGGTAAAGAGGGACTTGGGTATGTCACCAAGCACAAGAAGAAGAAAACCAAGAAGAACAAGACCAAGAATGTGCAATTAAAGACAAGCATCACGAGAAGATTGTCACAAAGGACAAGACTAATGATATTGGTTTTGTAGGTCTCACAATCCGAATTATGAACTCTTTTGTGATGACTATGGCAATGTTTATGCTTATTATGTTGGTCCTTTGATGAATATATTGCTTGGTCTATTTGGGTCCCAAAGACCCTTGTTACTAACATGAAAGGACCCATTGAAAAATGGGTACCTAAAATCAAGAAGTAATTCTCTTGTAGGGCTATGCTTCCGGTTGGTCGAAATGGGTGCTGGATCGTGGCTTTACTAGTCATATGACCGAAGCAAGGAGATCATCACGAGATGCCCAAATCATGATAATATCACAGTCTCCTATGGTGATAAGTCTAAATCTGTATTGGGTCTTGGCAAGGTTGTGGTTGCCCTATATATCTCTCTCGTGGACGCCATGCTTGTTGAGACCCTTGGTTACAACCTTCTTTCTATTCGTGCCTTGGCAAGATGGGTTTTGATGTTTTTATCGATGATGATTTGGTGGTACTCTTGTGGAGCAAGTCTCTAAAGGTCGCTTGGATACGCCGAAAATGACCTGAGTGTGGTGGACTTCTCGGGAAACCACTTGGTCCGATGTGTCTTTTCGAAAGGCCGACGTAATGGCTATGGCATCGCCGATTAGCCCATGTCAACATGAGAACTTTGCAAAGTCTCCGTAAGGGTGGCCACATCCTTGACTAAAATACAATGTCTCTTTTGCCAAAGATCGTGTTTGCAGGGCTTGTGTTGAAGGAAAAATGCATGACTCTCCCCACAAGAGGAAGACTATTGTGTCATCAAAGAGGATATTGGAATTACTTCATGTTGATTTATTTGGACCTCCTTCTCATGCAAGTCTAGGTGGGACGAAATATTGCTTGGTCATTCGATGACTACTCAAGATATACATGGGTATATTTCAAGCTGAAAAGTGAGACTCAACAAACTATCATCGACTTTGCCAATGAAGTTCAACGTCAACACAATGTTCCTATCTTGGCAATTAGAAGTGACAACGGCTCAGAATTCAAGAACTACACTTTAAACGAAGTTTCTTAGCTTAAGAGGGGATTAGACACCAATATTCCGCTGCGTACACCCCTCAACAAAATGGTGTAGCCGAGAGGAAGAACCAGACTTTGATGGACATGGCGAGATCTATGCTAGCTGAATTCAAGCCTCCGTACAATTTTTGGGCTAAAGCCATATCCACTGCTTGTCACTCATCAAACTGCTCTACCTTCCGAAGATTTTGGACAAGACTCCATATGAAATACTTACTAACAATGTTTAACATTTCATACTTTAGTATTCGGTGTAAGTGTTTCTTTCTTATTAAAGGCGCCCGCTTGTCAAAATTTGAGTCCAAGGCTTTAGAAGGTATTTTGTTGGTTACGGCGAATCCCACACTTATAGAGTCTACAACAAGCTCACCGGGATTGTTGTAGAATCTTGTAGTGTGGAGTTCGATGAAAATAACGGCCCTTTGTAGGGCAAGTTGATGTTTGTGATGCAAGATGTTGAAATACCCCAAGATGCCATAAGAAGAATGGGTGGGGATTTTTCCCATTGAGGAACCCCTTGTATGGATCGGAAGGACAATGCTCCACACATGTGGAGCCCTGCTCACAAGATCAACAAGCTCCTTGCTGGAGACAATCCTGCACCAACACCACAATCTGCTGAAGATCATCTCTCGGACAAGTTGGTAGTCCCAGGGACTATCCGCTTCTCCAAGGGGCGGATAACCGCCTCGCACTCCAACTCGCTCCAGAGGATCCGGATAAGTCAACAACTCAAGTTCCTGTGCCAGATTCTCCGCCCTGTATGGATTATCCGCCCTGGTCTCCAACTCGCCGTGGATTCTTGAAGATGGTTCTGCATTTCACCTCCTAGGACAGATTGTCCGGCCCCTCCAGGGGGCGGATTATCCGGGCCTGAAGAAAATTTTCAGCAACAATCTCCTGGCAGTAACGGTGACCAAGATCAAGGGCAAGGCAGTAATCAAGACAAGGATACTAATATTGAATCAACTCCTTCTAGAAACAATAAAGACATTGAGGCTCGTCGTAAGGCTCATGCTGATCGGAACCTTGAACTAAGAGGTCACACTCTTGACAAGGTTGTTGGTGATCTACGAAGAGTATCCACTAGAAGAGAACTTGCAAGCTTCTGTGATCATCAAGCTCACATTTCCATGGTTGAACCGAAGAAGGTTTTTGATGCTCTTGAAGATCCCGATTGGGTTGTTGCAATGCATGAAGAATTAAATAACTTCGAACGCAACAAAGTTTGGAAGCTCGTAGAAAAGCCAAAGGATTGCCGCAATGTTATCGGCACCAAGTGGATCTTCAAGAACAAACAAGATGAAAATGGAATTGTTGTGAGGAATAAAGCACGACTCGTGGCTCAAGGATTCTCTCAAGTGGAAGGAATCGATTTTGGCGAGACTTACGCCCGTGGCTTGCCTTGAGTCCATCCGTATCCTTCTTGCTTATGCAGCCCATCATAATTTTAAATTACAATAAATGGATGTTAAGAGCGCTTTCCTTAATGTTCCTCTACATGAGTTAGTATACGCGTCAGCCCCCGGTTTGAGGACCCCAAATTTCCAAACCATGTCTATAAACTCGATAAGGCGCCTATGGCCTTAAACAAGCCCCACGTGGTATGAGCACCTTAAAGAGCTTTTGCTAGACCGTGGATTCAAGTTGGGCAAATCGATCCCACTCTTTTACTAAGAAGGTTAATGGGAGCTTTTGTATGCCAACTTTATTTAGATTTAATTATTTTTGGCTCTTCTTACCTAGCTTTTATCTATGTATTTTGAAAGCTTATGACCCAAGTTTGAGATGTCCATGATGGGTGAACCTGTGTTCTTTCTTGGATTTGAGATCAAACAACTTAGAGAGGGAACCTTTATTAATCAAGCCAAGTACATCCAAGACATGCTCAAAAGGTTCAAGATGATTTGATCTCAATGGCGCTATACCCCAATGCAAACCAAGTGTCATCTCGAGCTCAATCCCAAGGGTAAAGACGCGGATCAAAGGTATACCGATCCATGATCGGGTCTCTCCTTTACCTTTGGCATCTAGGCCCGATATCGTGTTAAGTGTAGGAGTGTGTGCAAGGTACCAAGCCGCCTTAAAGAAAGCCACTTAGTGGCGGCTGCTTAATCTTCCGATATTTGGTTCATTCCCCAAATTTTGGGTTATGGTATCCCAAGGGTTCAAGTTTCTCTCATGTGGCTACACCGATTCAGATTGGGCTGGTGATAAAGATGATAGGAAATCAACCTCTGCATGTCAATTCTTGGGCAGGTCTCTAGTGTGTTGGTCATCAAAGAAACAGAATTGTATTTCACTCTCAAACCACCGGTTGAATATGTTGTCTGCAAGTGCGTACTCAATTGTTGTGATGAGGAAAACTTTAAGGAATATGGTGTCAATTGTGACAAAGTGCCTCTTTATGCATAAACGAAGTGCTATCAAAATTGCTTACAATCCTGCAAGATACAAGAACAAAACATATAGAGATTCGCAACCACTTTATTCGGGATCATGTTGCTCGTGGAGATATTGCTCTATCCTTTGTAAGCACGAAGAACCAACTTGCCGATATCTTCACGAAGCCTCTTGATGAAGCAAGATTCAAGTATTTGAGGAATAAGCTAAATATCATAGATTCAAGGAGCTTGGCTTGACTACCCTTGCACACTCACTTGCTTTTTCATGTATTTGGTTTAGATGCGGTATAGACATAGGGGAGTGTGGTCCCAATTGATTGGGCCAACCCTCCCCATAATGCCGAAAGCAAGTAAAATCATTTCCTTAATATCATTTTGTGATATGTGGGTCATCGATGAGCATTGGTTTTGAACTTAAGATACATCTTCATGTGTCCCGCCATGCGCCCAACATGGTGGCTTTGGCCACCGCCTCTTCCTTGAGAAGAGTTGGTTTTCATGGGTCCTGCTATTTTTCGTGCATATCTCTTTGTTCTTATGGAAAACACACTCACATTTGGCATTTGATTGATTTGTTTCTTGCAAATTTGGGTGTGTAGTACTATCTCAGCTTTGATGCTCTCAACCCAAGCCTTTCTCGCCCAACACATTCGATTTAGGATGAGGAGGAGTGATCTCCGTATGCGTTAGAATCGCTCTTCTTCCTTTTGGCTTGATGCCAAAGGGGAGAAGTAGTTCTATTAGGTCTCGTGGATTTGCAAGGGTCGGGCACAAGCTTTTGATTTTAGTCGTTTTATTTGCTTGTGCCTTTTCTAGCGTGAACTCTTTTGCTATTTGTGTTTGTCTATGTAAGACTATGTCGTACTCACTATGTTTGGTATTCATGGAATTTGGATTTATCTACTATGGACCTTATGGAATTCTGGAATTATGGAGCATATTTGATGGCTTATGGATTCATGGAATTATCTATGTATGCTTGACTATATTCTCATCAAGGGTGGTATGACCTTGTTATGACCTTTTGTTTCCCAAAAACCACCTCTTGCTCCAATTATCTTGGTTATGGAAGTAGTGTTCTCTCCGTGTGTGTATTTGTATTCAAATGCAAATCTTAAATATGCACACATCTAGGGGAGCGCCTATTTTATTAGGTGGCATTTGTTTGTTTTACAGAAATCCTAATATTGTCATCTAACACCAAAAGGGGAGATTGAAAGAATAGTTTATAATCCCTAGTGTTTTGTGTGTTAGATAACAATATCAAGGATTATTTAATGTGTTGAAGTGTTGCGTACCTATGAGAAAAGGGAAAGGACTCAGTTTTTGAGGGGCGGATAATCCGCCCCCATCAGGGGCGGATAATCCGCCCCTCCCTCTCCCCAAGAAGGCGCAAGCCCCAGAAGGGGGGCGGAATTTTGGCCGGATTTTCCTGCCCCGCCGGATAATCCGCCTCGGGGCTGAGACAGTCAACCCCCTACTCTTCGCCAAGGCGCAAGCCCTGCAGAGGCGGAGTTTGGCCGAACTCCGCTGGCCGAATAATCCGCCTCGGGGCGGATTATCCGCCCCCAAGATCTTCACCAAGCTTCACCAATGCAAGCCCTGCAGAGGCGGAGTTTTCTCGAGAATCCGCCCTTGGGCGGAGTTTTCTCAGGCGGATAATCCGCCTCAAAGTTGTGCAATGATCGGATCTGGGAGGGGTATTTGCCAGCCTTCCCTCCCTGCTGTAACGCTTGATTCATCACGAAAAGACCAGATCAGATCTGAAGCTTCATCCAAGAGTGCTCCACCTAGATCCACCCAAAGGCCCCATCCCTTGGGGAATCAAGGAGGAGAACTCGATCTTCATCATCAGCAATCAAGCGCCCATCTCCTCTCCATTCATTTGGAGAACCTCCGATCTAGTATTTCTTGCAAATATGTAGATCCTCGCTTTTGTTTATATTTATAAACCTTGTTCTTGTGGCAGCTTGTTGTCATCTCTGGAGCCCCAATTCTTGTGGGTGTGTGCCCCGATTGTGTTGTAAAAGGCACCGTTCCCGCCAAGGGATCCAATAGTGGAGAAGGTGGATCAGGCCTCTCGTGGCGAGATCCATCGGAGAATAGGGTGAGGCCTATTGTATGCAGTGGTCTTAGAACCGCCCACCCCTCCAACGCAGATGTACTTCCCTTAACAAGGAAGGAACTGTAAAACAAACTGTGTCTCCACGTGCTCCACTACGGTTTCCTCGCTCCTCTTTTACGTGCTTAGTAGTTAGGGTTACATATAGGAAATTTCGAAGTTGCATATCTAGAGAATTTACTTTATGTCAAGCCTAAAATTGAAAAAAGTATTAAAATTGGTTGCACCTATTCACCCCTCTAGGTGCCCATAAGATCCATTTCAATTGGTATCGTAGCCTCGGCTCTTATTTCGGGCTTAACTACTTAAGAGAAGTAATGGTTCCAAGGTAGATGGGGATGATGCTTTGGAGGTAGTCACCATGAACGATCTCAAGACGTTGGAAACAACCTTGGTGAGATCAATGGAGGCTAAGATGGAAGAGATGCGTCAATTGATAATGCTGCCTCCACATCCGCAGATCACCTCCATCTAACTCGAGGATACCACTCGCAATCCAAAGAAACGGGTAAAACTGTTTCCAAAGATAACGAAGTGGTCGGTGATGATACTAGTAAGAGCTCCTCCTCGAAAAAGGATAGCGGTAAGGATGGATACAATGAGGTCTCTCATGTGTATTCCCCTGATCCGCCTATCGCTCACCCTCATATACATAATAGGGGTGATCCACCCAAACTTTCATCATCTACTTTCTCTCAATGGCAATTTTTGATGAAATCTCATGTGTGCAGTTCCTCCATAGAGTTGTGGAAGATCATCGAAAATGGTCTTCATGTTGGAAATCCCAACAATATCACAAGAAGAGAAGTGGTCGATAGCCAACTCAACGCTACAGCTCTACACATGATACACTTGGTGTGGGTGATAAAGACATGCCAGACATTCAAGATCTTACTGCAGCTAAAGAAGCTTGGGATGCCCTCACCAAGCTCTTCATCGGAAATGAAAGTATGAGAAGGAACAGATATGATGCCTTGAGCAATGAAGCTGAAGGATTTTATATGATGGATGGAGAAGACCATGAGGACATGTATAGGAGGCTCAAGGCAATAGCCACAACCTTCAGAAACCACGGTGCAACTCATGTTGATGATGCTTGGATCAAGCAAGTATGTCGTTGCCTTATGCCATTTGAGCCCATGATTTGAAAAGTTCCAAGGAAGGTATAACTATCACCTCATGTCATCCAATGAGGTTATGCAAGAAATGGCCGCTTTCAAAGTGGCTGCCAAGAATGCCAAGATGCTTTGTGCTTGATCTATGGGAATGCAAAAGGGGTCAACATGGCCTTGAAGACTAGTGTGGTTGATCATGATGAATATGCTAGAGAAGGTCCGGACTTCCCGAGGATATAAAAAGGATCCACGACAATACTTGGCTCTTTATGCAAGAAATTTTTGGAAAGATCCAAAGGCTAAAGCTGAACTAGATCGCAAGAGTGGAGCCTATGGAAGAAAAGAAAATGGTCCCAAGTCGAGAACATGCTTTTAATTGTGGTGGACCGCACTTCGAGCTGAGTGTCCATATCAAAGTAGAGAGGATAACCCGAGGAAGACTCATTTTCAAGGACAAATCAAAAGCTCCACGAAGAAACAGTTTGTAAAGAAGAATGCTCCTTTCAAGAAGCAAACCAAAGATTGTTCTAGTGGCTCAAGAAGAATATTCATCGGGGAGTGAAGATGAGGACGAGGACGATAACTCTCAAGAGGTGGCTGATATAGCCACCACATCTACATCAACATCTCTCTTCGACTCTCCAAACGAAAACATTATCAACAAGAATGCTACTTGCCTCATGGCACGAAGCTCCGAGGTAACTTCTAACTCTTCTTTTCCCAAGACTATGATAGACATGGATGATCCTACTATTCTTAAGGTTAACGAAGAGATTATTGCTTTGGATTATTTCTACACTAACTTGCAAGGGGAGCACAAAGTTCGGTTTGAAGCTCTCATGGATCAGCTGGCCCAAAACGAAGCACTTCTCGAAGAAAAGGGCAGAATTGAAAGGAGGATGCAATGGAAATTGCATCTCTAAAACATGCTCTTGAAGAAGAAGAAGAAGCTCGGTTTCTCTTGAAGAGAAGCTCGAGTATATGGAAGAGTCACATGAAGAAATTGTGACTAAACTTGTTAAGGAACGTGACATGCTATCATCAAAGCAAAGAAGTTAAAGAAGGAAAGGATTGAATTTAATGCTCATGATAGACTCTCCGAAGAATTGGAGAAACTTGACAATTCTCACGAGGCGTTGAAAAACGAGTTCTCTATTCTCAATGAGTCACATGATCAGCTTCAAAGTCGATTGGCCAAATATGATACTCCTAGCTCGTCTAACTCAACATATAGCAACAAGAAAAATGCTAGTGTTGAAAAGAGGTGATCAACGACATCACTACAAAGGACAAAGTGTGCTTGATGAAGTCCTTGGCAAGCAAAGGTCAAATCATGGTAAAGAGGGACTTGGGTATGTCACCAAGCACAAGAAGAAGAAAACCAAGAAGAACAAGACCAAGAATGTGCAATTAAAGACAAGCATCACGAGAAGATTGTCACAAAGGACAAGACTAATGATATTGGTTTTGGTGGTCTCACAATCCGAATTATGAACTCTTTTGTGATGACTATGGCAATGTTTATGCTTATTATGTTGGTCCTTTTGATGAATATATTGCTTGGTCTATTTGGGTCCCAAAGACCCTTGTTACTAACATGAAAGGACCCATTGAAAAATGGGTACCTAAAACCAAGAAGTAATTTTCTAGGCTATGCTTCCTGCTATCGAAATGGGTGTCGGATAGTGGCTGCACTAGTCATATGACCCAAGCAAGGAGATCATCACGAGATGCGCCCAAATCATGATAATATCACAGCCTCCTATGGTGATAAGTCTAAATCTCGTGTATTGGTCTTGGTAGGTTGTGGTCAGCCACGATATCTCTCTCGTGGATCGCCATGCTTGTTGAGACCCTTGTTACAACCTTCTTTCTATTCGTGCCCTTGGCAAGATGGGTTTTGATGTTTTTATCGATGATGATTTGGTGGTACTCTTGTGGAGCAAGTCTCTAAAGGTCGCCGTTGGATACGAAAATGACCGTATGGTGGACTTCGGGAAAACCACTTCGGTCCGATGTGTCTTTTCGAAAGGTCGACGTATTGGCTATGGCATCGCCGATTAGCCCATGTCAACATGAGAACTTTGCAAAGTCTCCAAGGTAGCCACATCCTTGGACTAAAATACAATGTCTCTTTTGCCAAAGATCGTGTTTGCGTGGCTTGTGTTGAAGGAAAATGCATGACTCTCCCCACAAGAGGAAGACTATTGTGTCATCAAAGAGGATATTGGAATTACTTCATGTTGATTTATTTGGACCTCCTTCTCATGCAAGTCTTGGTGGAAGAAATATTGCTTGGTCATTGTCGATGACTACTCAAGATATACATGGGTATATTTCTTCGCTGAAAAGTGAGACTCAACAAACTATCATCGACTTTGCCAATGAAGTTCAACGTCAACACAATGTTCCTATCTTGGCAATTAGAAGTGACAACGGCTCGTAATTCAAGAACTACACTTTAAACGAAGTTTCTTAGCGAAGAGGGATTAGACACCAATATTCCGCCATGCGACACCCCTCAACAAATGGTGTAGCCGAGAGGAAGAACCGGACTTTGATGGACATGGCAGATCTATGCTAGCTGAATTCAAGCTCAGACAATTTTTGGCTAAAGCCATATCCATCGCTTGTCACCATCAAACTGCTCTACCTTCTAAGATTTTGGACAAGACTCCATATGAAATACTTACTGGTAACAAGCCCACATTTCATACTTTAGGTATTCTGTAAGTGTTTCTTCTTATTAAAGGCGTCCGCTTGTCAAAATTTGAGTCCAAGGCTTTAGAAGGTATTTTGTTGGTTACGTCAATCCCCACACTTATAGAGTCTACAACAAGCTCACCGATTGTTGTAGAATCTTGTAGTGTGGAGTTCATGAAAATAACTCCTTTGTAGGGCAAGTTGATGTTTGTGATGCGATGTTGAAATACCCCAAGATGCCATAAGAAGAATGGGTGGGATTTTTCCGCCCATTGAGGAACCCCTTGTGGCTGATCGAAGGACAATGCTCCACACATGTGGAGCCCTCGTCTACACAAGATCAACAAGCTCCCACCGTTGGAGACAATCCTCGCACCAACACCACAATCTGCTGAAGATCATACTTCTCGACAAGTTAGGTCCCAGCCGACCATCCGCCTCCAAGGCGGACAATCATGGCACTCCAACTCGCCCAGAGGATCCAAGGATAAGTCAACAACTCTGAAGTTCCCGGGCCAGATTCTGCCCCAGGCGGATTATCCCCCGTCTCCAACTCGTCAGGATTCTCGGAAGATGGTTCGGTATTTCACCTCCTAGACAGATTATTGTCCCCTCCAGGGGCGGATTATCCTGACCAAGAAAATTTTCAGCAACAATCTCGGCAGAATTCGGTGACTAAGATCAAGGGCAAGGCAGTAATCAAGACAAGGATACTAATATTGAATCAACCTTCTAGAAACAATAAAGACATTGAGGCTCGTCGTAAGGCTCATGCCGATCGGAACCTTGAACTAAGAGGTCACACTCGACAAGGTTGTTGGTGATCTACGAAGAGTATCCACTAGAAGAGAACTTGCAAGCTTCGTGATCATCAGCTCACATTTCCATGGTTGAACCAAGAAGGTTTTGATGCCTTGAAGATCCCGATTGGGTTGTTGCAATGCATGAAGAATTAAATAACTTCAACGCAACAAAGTTTGGAAGTCAGAGAAAAGCCAAAGGATTGCCGCAATGTTATCGGCACCAAGTGGATCTTCAAGAACAAACAAGATGAAAATGGAATTGTTGTGAGGAATAAAGCACCACTGCGGGCTCAAGGATTCTCTCAAGTGGAAGGAATTGACTTTGGCGAGACTACGCTCCGTGGCTCGCCTTGAGTCCATCCGTATCCTTCTTGCTTATGCAGCCATCATAATTTTAAATTACAATAAATGGATGTTAAGAGCGCTTTCCTTAATGTTCCTCTATGAGTTAGTATACGCCAAGCGTTCTGGGTTTGAGGACCCCAAATTTCCAAACCATGTCTAAGAACTCGATAAGGCGCCTATGGCCTTAAACAAGCCCCACGTATGTGGTATGAGCACCTTAAAGAGCTTTTGCTAGACCGTGGATTCAAGTTGGGCAAATCGATCCCACTCTTTTTACTAAGAAGGTTAATGGGAGCTTTTGTATGCCAACTTTATGTAGATGACATTTTTGGCTCTACTAACCAAGCTTTTAACGATGAATTTTCAAAGCTTATGACCCATGTGTTTGAGATGTCCATGATGGGTGAACTCAGGTTCTTTCTTGGATTTGAGATCAAACAACTTAGAGAGGGAACCTTTATTAATCAAGCCAAGTACATCAGACATGCTCAAAAGGTTCAAGATGATTTGATCTCAATGGCGCTATACCCCAATGCAAACCAAGTGTCATCTCGAGCTCAACTTCCCAAGGGTAAAAGACGTGGATCAAAAGGTATACTGATCCATGATCGGGTCTTCCTTTACCTTTATGCATCTAGGCCCGATATCGTGTTAAGTGTAGGAGTGTGTGCAAGGTACCAAGCCGCTCCTAAAGAAAGCCACTTAGTGGCGGTTTAATCTTCCGATATTTGGTTCATTCCCCAAATTTTGGGTTATGGTATCCCAAGGGTTCAAGTTTCTCTATGTACATCGATTCAGATTGGGCTGGTGATAAAGATGATAGGAAATCAACCTCTGGTGCATGTCAATTCTTGAGCGGTCTCTAGTGTGTTGGTCATCAAAGAAACAATTGTATTTCACTCTCAACCGCAAGGCTGAATATGTTCTGCTTTAAGTCGTGTACTCAATTGTTGTGGATGAGGAAAACTTTAAGGAATATGGTGTCAATTGTGACAAAGTGCCTCTTTATGCGACAACGAAAGTGCTATAAAATTGCTTACAATCACGCAAGATACAAGAACAAAACATATAGAGATTAAACCACTTTATTCGGGATCATGTTGCTCGTGGAGATATTGCTCTATCCTTTGTAAGCACGAAGAACCAACTTGCTGATATCTTCACGAAGCCTCTTGATGAAGCAAGATTCTGTTATTTGAGGAATAAGCTAAATATCATAGATTCAAGGAGCTTGGCTTGACTACCCTTGCACACTCACTTGCTTTTTCATGTATTTGGTTTAGATGCTTGGGCATAGACATAGGGGAGTGTGGTCCTAATTGATTGGGACCCTCCCCCCATAATGCCGAAAGCAAGTAAAATCATTTACCTTAATATCATTTTGTGATATGTGGGTCATCGATGAGCATTGGTTTTGAACTTAAGATACATCTTCGCGGTGTCCTGCCATGCGCTCCAACATGGTGGCTTTGGCCACCGCCCTCTTCCTTGAGAAGAGTTGGTTTTTCATGGGTCCCGTTGGCTTTTCGTGCATATCTCTTGTTCTTATGGAAAACACACTCACATTTGGCATTTGATTGATTTATTTCTTGCAAATTTGGGTGTGTAGTACCATCTCAGTTTGATGCTCTCAACCCAAGCCTTTCTCTGCCATTCTCATTGATGAGGAGGAGGTGATCTCCGATGCGTTAGCATCGCTCTTCTTCCTTTTGGCGTTTTGATGCCAAAGGGGAAGTAGTTCTATTAGGTCTCGTGGATTTGCAAGTCGGGCACAAAGCTTTTTGATTTTAGTCGTTTTATTTGCTTGCTTGTGCCTTTTCTAGCGTGAACTCTTTGCTATTTGTGTTTGTCTATGTAAGACTATGTCGTACTCCACTATGTTTGGTATTCATGGAATTCTGGATTTATCTACTATGGACCTTATGGAATTCTGGAATTATGGAGCATATTTGATGGCTTATGGATTCATGGAATTATCTATGTATGCTTCGGCTATATTCTCATCGCGGTGGTATGACCTTGTTATGACCTTGTTTCCCCAAACCACCCTGTTCCAATTATCTTGGTTATGGACGTAGTGTTCTCTCTGGTGTGTGTATTTGTATTCAAATGCAAATCTTAAATATGCACACATCTAGGGGGAGCGTCTATTTTATTAGGTGGCAGTTGTCGGTTTTATTGCAAATCCTAAAAGTGTCATCTAACACCAAAAGGGGAGATTGAAAGAAGGTTTATAATCCCTAGTGTTTTGTGTGTTAGATAACAATATCAAGGATTATTTAATAATGTGTGTTGAAGTGTTGCAGCTACCTATGAGAAAAGGAAAGGACTTCGATTTTGAGGTGGATAATCCGCCTCATCGCGGATAATCCGCCTCCTCTCTCAAGAAGGCGCAAGCCCTAGAAGAATTTGGCCGGATTTTCCGGCCTCCCAGATAATCCGCCTCGTGGCGGATAGTCCGCCCCCCTTGCTCTTCGCCAAGGCGCAAGCCCCAGAGAGGGGGCGGAGTTTTGGCCGGACTTCCGTCCTGGCCGGATAATCCGCCCCTCAGGGGGGCCGGATTATCCGCCCCCAAGATCTTCACCATGCAAGCCCGGAGGCGGAGTTTTCCCGAGAATCCGCCCTTGGGAGTTTTCGAGGCGGATAATCGCCCCAAGTGGGGCGGATAATCCCCCTAAAGTTGTCTGTGATCGGGACACAGGGAGGGGGCATTAAGCCAGCCTTCCCTCCTGCCGAGCATGATTCATCACGAAAAAGACCGGTCGGATCTGAAAGCTTCATCCAAGAGTGCTCCACCTAGATCCACCCAAAGGCCCCATCCTTGGGGAATCGAAGGAGGAGAACTCGATCTTCATCATCGGCAATCAAGCGCCATCTCCTCTCCATTCATTTGGAGAACCTCCGATCTAGTATTTCTTGCAAATATCTAGATCCTCGCTTTTGTTTATATTGATAAACCTTGTTCTTGTGGCAGCTTGTTGTCATCTCGAGCCCAATTTGGTTGTGGGTGTGTGCCCGATTGTGTTGTAAAAGGCACGGTTCCGCCTCGAAGGATCCAATAGTGGAGAAGGTGGATCAGGCCTCTCGTGGCCGAGATCCATCGGAGAATAGGGTGAGGCCTATTGTGGCGTGGTGGTCTTGAACCGCCCACCCCTCCAACGCAGATGTACTTCCCTTAACAAGGAAGGAACTGCGGTAAAACAAATCCACAATGATCTCCGCGTGCTCCACCACGGTTTCCTCAACTCCTCTTTTACGTGCTTAGTAGTTAGGGTTACATATAGAAAATTCTCGTAGTTGCATATCTAGAGAATTTACTTTATGTCAAGCCTAAATTGAAAAAGTATTAAAATTGGTTAGCACATATTCACCCCTCTAGGTGCCCATACGATCCATTTCACCACTTACATACGATGCAATTTCCCTTTGTCTCACGATAGTTTACTTATCAGAGTTTTTGATCGTCGGTATCTCTGCATACCTAGTTCAACCTCGTTACCGATATGTACACTTTTCTCGTTCCCGTGATATGTGATCCCTTGTGAGCCAGGCACATGCTTGCAAGCTAATTGGATGACATTCCACCGAGAGGGCCCATAGTATATCTATCCGTCATATGGATGGACAAATCCCTCTTGATCCATGTGTCTCAACCCATACTTTCCTAACACTCAATACCACCTTTATAGCCACCCGATTACGGTGTGGTGTTTGATGTCATCAAAGCATCCTTAGGTGATGGTGATTAACATGATCTCATGGTCGAAGGAATTAGGTTACTATGTATCAGAAAGCTTATAGCAAACGAACTATTGAAATGACTTGACCTTAATGCTACGCTTATCTATAGGAGTATGTCCATCATACCATTCTCCTAATGATATGATCTTGTTATTAACATCTCAATGTTCATGATCCGAAAAACCACGATCATCTATTAATCAACAAGCTAGTATTATAAAGAGGCTTTACAGGGACTCTAATTTAGTTTACAAATCACACAAGTATTAATGTTTCGGTTAATACTATTATAGCATGAATGTAAACATTTATCATAAACACGAAGATATAATAATAACCACTTTTATTATTGCCTCTAGGGCATATCTCCAACGATATCCCACTTGCACTAGAGTCAACTAATCTATATTACATGGTAATATACCGAACACCATGGCGGTTTGGTGCTGGTCCTGTTTTGCCTCGGGAGAGGTTTAGTCATGGATCCGCCACATTCGGATCTGTGTGTACTTTTGCAAATCTTTATGTCACCATCTTGGACATGCTCTCGAATAGCGTGGCAGTAGCTTGATGTGCTTCAACTTCTTGTGTGACCTTGGTTCTTGCGCATTGGCTATGGCGCCCATGTTATCCACAGAGATAGACATTGGATCCAACGCACTTGGAACCACAAGGCTCTGTAATGAACTCCTTCATCCATATCGCCTCTTGTGAAGACTCAAGCGACTATGTATTCCGACTCAATTGAAGATCTATACAACACTTTGCTTTGCACTCCTCCGGCTAAATTCTTGCACCATTCAAAGTAAATCATTATCCAGTTGAGATTTAGAATCATCAGGATCGGTGTTCCAACTAAATTGGTGTAACCATTAACAACGTTGTTCATCACCTCCATAAGAAAGAACCATATCCTTAGTTCTTCTCAAGTACTTAAGGATGTTTTTGGATCATTGTCCAATGATCCACTCTGGATCACTTTGATATCTGCTAGTCAAACTAACGCATATGCAATGTTGGGTATAGTACATAGCATGGCATACATTAGAGATCCTATGGTCTGAGGCATAGGGAGTCTTACTCATCCTTTCTATCTTACGCCATTGCAGACTTTGAGTTTTACTCAAAGTCGTATTGAGCAACATGGTAAGAACCCTTTCTTGCTATCTTCCATTCCAAACCTCTTTAGAAACTTTGTCCAAATATGTACTTTCTTGTGACAATGATATTGAGCATCTCGATCTATCTCTATAAATCTTTATGCCTAATATGTGGCTGCTTCGTCAAGATCTTTCATTGAAAAACTATTATTCAAATAACCCTTGACACTATTAAGAAGGTCTACATCATTCCCAATCAACAATATGTCATCTACATATAGTATTAAGAATGCTCTGAGCTCACTCACTTTCTTATAAATACAAGCTTCTCCATAAGTTTGTATAAAACCAAAACTTTTGATTACATTATCAAAGCGTTGATTCCAACCGGGATGCTTGCTTCAATCCATAAATGGACGGTTGAAGTTTGCATACCTTGTTACATCTTTAGGATTGACAAAACCTTTGGGTTGTACCATATACAACTCTTCATCAATGTCTCCATTGGCGTAACACCGCGTTTTGACATCCATCGCCATATCTCATAATCATAATATGCGTGATTGCTAACATAATCCTCTAGACTTTAACCGCTCTTGGTGAGAAAATCTCATCGTAATCAACTCCTTGAATTTGTCAAAACCCTTTTGCGACAAGTCGAGCTTTATAGGCGATAACATTACCATCAACATATGTTTTCTTCTTGAAAATCATTTGTTCTCGGCTGACCTTCCGACTATCGGTAAGTCCATCAAAGTCCATACTTGGTTTTCGTACATGGATCCTATCTGGTTCATGGCTTCATGCCATTTATTGGAATCTAGGCTCATCGCTTCCTCATATGTCGCGGGGTCATCGGTGTTGTCCACCAACACTGACCTCCTAACGGGATCATACAAATCGGAGTGGTACGAGTTCTCATTGACTGCGAGGTTACGTGGTAACTTCAACCAAGTTTCGCGATCATCATTAGCTTCCTCTATTATTGGTGCAGCGCCACAGAACTTCTTCGATTGTTGCGCTACTTCATAGATTCGAGAGAAGGTTCAACAACCTCATCGAGTTCTACCTTCCTTCCAGTCACTTCTTTGAGAAACTCCTTCTCTAGAAAGGATCCATTCTTGCAACGAAGATCTTGCCCTCGGATCTATGATAGAAGGTATACCCAATAATTTCTTTGGGTATCCTATGAAGCAGCATTTTACGCTTTGGGTTCAAGCATGCAGCTGTAACTTCTTTACATAAGCTTCATGACCCCAAACTTTAAGGAAGGACAATTTAGGTTTCTTCCCAAACCACAATTCATCTTGATTAATCGTTTCAACAGATTTAGATGGTGTCCTATTTAAATTGAATGCGAATTTTTCTAATGCATAACCCAAAGCGATAGCGGTGCGTCTGTAAGTGACATCATAGAGCGAACCATATCTAAGAGAGTTCGATTCTGACGTTCGGACACACCATTATGCTGTGGTGTTCGGCGGTGTCAATTGTGAAAGTATTCCATATTTCTTCAAATGCCGCCAAACTAACTTATATATTCACCTCCACGATCAGATCGTAGAAATTTAATCTTCTTGTTACATTGATTCTCTACCTCACTTTGAAATTCCTTAAACTTCTCGAAAGTTTCGGATTTATGTTTCATGAAATAGATATGCCCATATCTACTCAAGTCATCAAGTGAATGTAAGAACATAACGATAACCACAGCGATGCTACACTCATTGGTCCACACACGTCGGTATGTATGATTTCCAATAAGTCAGGTAGCTCGCTCCATCCTACCGAAAATGGAGTCTTAGTCATTTTACCCATCATACATGCTTCGCATCTTTCAAGTGATTCAAAATCAAGTGATTTAAGAAGTCCATTAGAATGGAGTTTCTTCGCTTCACTCCAATATGACCAAGACAGCGCTACATATAGGTCGAGTTATCGCTCAATTTCAAGCGTTTAGCTTCAATGTTATTAATATGTGTATTACTACAATCGAGATTCAATAAGAATAGACCATCTATCAAAGGTGCATGTGCATAAAACATATTACTCATATAAATCGAACGACCATTATTCTCGGATTTAAACAAGTAAATTGGCAGTCTACTTAATAAACATGATCGATATAATGTTCATGCTCAACGAGCACCAAATAACAATTATTTAAGTATAAAACTAATCCCGATGGTAGATGAAGAGGTAGCGTGCGACCACGATCACATCAACCTTTGATCCATTTCCAACGCGCCGTCACCTCGTTCTTCGCTAGCTTCCGTTTGATTCTCAGAAAGCCTTTTGTTTTTGAGTTACAAATATGAGCAATAGAACCGATATCAATACCGAGCACTACTCAGTACTAGTGAGATACACATCAATAACATGTATATCGGATATACCTTTCTTCTTGATGTTGTCGTTCTTCAAATCCGCCAAGTACTTTGGGCAATTCCGCTTCGATGACCCTCTCCCTTGCGATAAAGCACCCGATATCGCCTTAGGCAGCCTTGGTCTTCTTCATGGCCCAGTAACTTTCTTACCCCTTCTTGAAGTTTCCCTTTTCTTAGACTTGCCTTTGTTCTTGAATTTGGTGGTCTTATTGACCAACAACACTTGATGCTCTTTCTTGATCTCCATTGCGAACTTTAACATGGAGAAGAGTTCTAGCAACTTGTCCATGTTTTGCATATTGTAGTTCATCACAAAGTTCTTGTAACTTGGTGGTAGTGATTGGAGGACACGGTGAATCCCAAGCATTAGGAATCACTATTCCCAAGCTTTGAAGCTTGCTTGCGTGCCTAGACATCTTAAGCACATGCTCAGCAGCGGAAATGCCCTCTTCCATCTTGCGGTTAAAGAACTTTTGAAGCCTCATAACTCTCAAGCTGTGAGCCTCAAATATCATTTGAGTTCACAGACAATATCATGTGGGTCATGGTTCTCAAACCTTTTTCTGAAGCTTCGATTCCAAACCATACAAGATAGCACAACTTGGAGTACTGATTCTTGGAAAACATTCTTTACCTCATCGATAGCATTAGGCTGCAGGCGGGTCACCCAGTGCATCCAGCACATAGGTCAAATTACCGGCGTGAGGACAATCTCAAACTCAAGCTGCAGAACCAATCCACGAAGTTGCTTCCATTGTTTTCAACATTTCTTTCTCTAGGAGCATTAAAATTGATGGTAGGGGCCTCCATTGATCTAGAACATATTTGCGATAGTTTAGACTAAGTTTATGACAAATTGAGTTCTAATTAATAGTTAAATTAATATAGGTGAACTCATCAAAATAATATCCTCAAATTGTTTTAGTGATCACCACGAACCAAATCCACCACATCAAAACCGATCATCAAGGAGTTGATGTAGCTTTAATGGCGACAATCAACATGTTCATCATATCTACTATATGACTCATGCTTTACCTTTCGGTGATCCGTGTTTGAGACCATGTACATGCTAGGCTCGTCAAGATCGTTTAGCTTAGCATGAGCAAATAAAGCTTGCTCACGTTGTATACACTCGCAGAATCTAACACACCCGATCATCACGTGGTGCTTGAAACAACGAGCTTTAGCAAGCGGTGCTTCTAAGGATGAACACTTTAAAACTTGAAATTTTGTGCTTGAGGATCATCTTATAATGCTACCATAAACTAAGCAATACAAGATGCATAAAAGGATTAACATCACATGCAATTCATAATATGTGATATGATATGGCCTTTCTTCTTGTGCTTCCGATCTCCATCTTCAAGCACGAACATGATCTCCATCATCACGGTATGGCGTCAAGGTCAATGGTGCCACTTCATGGTTGTAAGTCACCAGCATCAACTATTACAACTACTTTGAATGAACCTTGAGGTCTTAACGGAATTTAAAGACAACCATATGGCTCCTTGCCGGTTGTAACTTACAATAAAGAACATTACATCATATATAATCACAATCATGGCCATATCACATCATAGCACATCCCTGCAAAACAAAGTTAGGCGCCTCTAATTTTCTTTGCATATTTTACGTGGTTTGGGGCTTTCAATAAGTGTCATTCTAACTTACGAACAAGAACCTAACGTTGATGCTTGAACTATCAAGTGCCCGTTGTAAATTGAATCTATACTATGATGGGAAAAGCTAGACACCGCCAAATCCACTTATGCATACAAGTTGCATGTTAGCGTGGAGCAAGTCTCATGAGCGATGTTATGTAAGGTTAGCCAGCCGCTTCATCCCATCATACGTAAGATGCAAAGTACACAAAACAATTGATAATAGCACCAATTACCACAATGACCATTGTGTTCTCTACAACGAATCTACATATAGACACGACTAAATACCAGCATGCGGGTTAAGAGCATGGAAAACAAAAATTTCTACCATGCACACAAACAAGCCAAGATCATCTACTAGATTGTAGCGAGTCGATAGAAGCACTCACCCTCGAAGATTCCAGCGGTTAACGAGCGATTCTCGTGGTGATGTAGTCGACCTTATCGATCTCAAGATCGCGTGAAGCGATCCTTCGACATGTTCAGCAAGCCCTTCCATGATCGGTCCTGCGTTAAATTGGTGCCTACTCGATGAAGACCTTCTCTCCTTGTTCCGGGCGGGCCGGAGGTTATAGTTCTCCCTCGCGATTAGTGCAAAGACAGCGGCAGTGGTGTCGGAAGTAGAAGAAGATCCCACAACTGAGCTTCGCCTAAGCAGTGCGTAGTTATAAGTGGATTAGGGTTTCCGGGAGATCTAGGGTTTAGAAATCGGGAGGAGGAGGAGGTGTCGGCGACAACGAACCGGTGGTGGCGCTAAGCGTGGCATGCATGCGTGAGTGTGTGGGAAGGGCTTGGCTCTTGTGAGTGTTGGTAGCGCTTCGTCCCTCTATTTATGAGAGGGAGGGGCAGCCTTGGGAGGGATGTGGGTTTGAATTGAAACCCAAACCTCCAAGTTGGATTGAGAGAAGGACTTGTTTCTTCTTACACTAGAAACCATTATTTCGGTTTGACTTTTCAAACTTCGCTTTGACTTTCAATTTAGAGCTTTATTTCTCTCTTGCAAATGGCAACACCAAGCTGACTAGGTATGATCCAATCATTACGCATATATCCATGACACATTCATGGACCATTTCCCCGCTCCGGTCCGGGGTGAACCTTCTAGACCACTTCTAGAACCTCAGAATTAAGCGCCGGAAACTTTCCCGAACTCACGGGCGGAACGGTTTCCTTATATGAATCTTATTCTTCCGGACCATTCGGATCTCCTGCGTGATATCACGGATCCCATACGAGACTTTCAAGAACAACATTCGGTATCCTATCAACATTCCCATATCTACTAGAAAGCAACATCAAATCGCCATTACGTGTGTCTCCCCTACGGTTACCGTGAATTATGCAGAACATGGCCACGAGACACTTCTTTGATCCAAATAACCAATAGAGGAATGCAGGAAATTCATGCAAGCTCCCACATGTTTCTATGATTGCTGCGTCAGATCAGACCACTTACATCGATACCAATTTCCCTTTGTCTCACGATAGTTTACTTATCGAGGTTTTGATACGTCGGGTATCTCTCTGCATACCTAGAGTCGACCTCATTACCGATATGTACTGCTTTTTCTCCGTTCCCGTGATATGATCCCTTGTGAGGCACGGTCCACATGCTTTTGCAAGCTAATTGGATGACATTCCACGAAGGGGCCAACGGTATATCTGCTCAAATCATATGGATGGACAAATCCCACTCTTGATCCATATTGTCTCAACCCATACTTTACCGAACACTCAATGCCACCTTTATAGCCACCCAATTACGGTGTGGTGTTTGATGTCATCAAAGCATCCTTAGGTGATGGTGATTAACATGATCTCGCCTTATGGTACCGAAGGAATTAGGATTACTATGTAGCCGAGCTTATATGAAGCGAACTATTGAAATGACTTGATCTTAATCGGCGCTTATCTATGAGGAGTATGTCCATCCATACCATTCTCCTAATGATATGATCTTGTTATTAATAACATCTCAATGTTCATGATCGAGAAATACGATCATCTATTAATCAACAAGCTAGTATTATGAAGAGGATTTACAGGGGACTCACAATTTGGTTTACAAATCACACAAGTATTAATGTTTCCAGTTAATACTATTATAGCATGAATGTAAACTTGTTTTATCATAAACATAAAGATATAATAATAACCACTTTTATTATTGCCTCTGCAGGTCACTCTCCCAACACCACCAACACATGAGTGGAGTGCCACAAACCTCAAATTAGTGGGAAAATCATGAGTGTACGGCGTTGCATGCCACCAAAAGTGAGAAGAGTGTGGCCAACCTTCACTAACAATCCTTCATACAACTCTCTCTCTCTCCTTGTTGTAGGTTTTTCCAAGATACACATGCTCCTTTCCACCACCTACAAGGAACACGCTATAGGATCTCCAACCACCTTGATAGCCAAGCTCAACTTCAAAATCTTCAACCAATTTGAACAAGAAATTTATGATCACAGGAGATCGGTACCCCGCATATAGCTCAAGCCTAAATTTTACCTCTCTCTACTTACATGATGATGGAAGTTCATAGAGGATGACTCATTTTTCAAGTAGCAGAGGGGTGATGCAGCCCAACTTATGGCATTCACCATTGGTCCACATCATGCTACACCAACCAAACCCCACAAAGGTGTGTGGTTCCATATCTCACCCCTCAACTGCAGGTTATCATGTGAATGAGATCCTACTTGAGACAAGTTCCAATTCTATGACCGGGACCATGACCATGACACCAAGAGGAGGCGATGACAAGACGAGGAAACAAGACCCCCAATCGAAGAAAAGCATGGAAAAGAAGGCGGAAAAAAGGTTTCCGGTGCGAATTAAGTCGCCCGCACAGAATCCACATAAAACTTTGGCGCCCAGCTTTAACTTGACATTTGTGAGGAAGCCCACGTTGGAACTCCCGTGAACCAACCTCCCATGAAACCACCTTCTATAAACTGATTCCGGTAGGCTGACCCGGAACCATAGCCTTGTAACCGCCCTTCAGCCAAGATTATAGGTGCCAAGTCTGGCGATGCTTTGGACTTATCCTTCGGAACCACCAATGCATGCGTGAATTGTGAAGGGTTTGATGCCTAGAATATTCCTCCTACCTACCCCTTCACCCCTAGTACTATAAATGGCCCCCTTGTGGCTCCAAATATAGTTGGAGTTGATGATGAATGAAAACTTGTACTAACTCTAGAATAGAATCCCTCTCTGTAGTTAATCTACATGAGTTGTACAAGACCTTGGAGTTTGAATTGTTTGTTTCCAAGTTGCTAAGGCCCTCCTCAATTGTTTGGTCTCTTCCACATTAAGGATTCTAGTAGTGCTAGGTCTCTCCTTTGCAGGATTCTATTTGGTTGCTACTCTCTCTCCTTGGTTGGGATTCTATCATCCAGCTTGGAAGTCTCTCCTATGGTGATTCTACCTCCACGGTCTCTCCTGCAAGGATTCTGCTCGGATTGGTTGTTCAGAACCAGCAGGGAAGAAAAATGTCGATTGAGGTTGTGTTTAATGCGTTTGTATCTTTACCTCATGTTTGTATTATTGCGTTCATGTCGTGTTCGCCGGGTTTCCCCTCCTTTGCTTTCGCTAACCAAATCCGTGAAAGATCGAATACCGTACCCTAAGATTCGACCCCTCAAGAGGATCCTCATAACATAAATGCTCCTATGTTGTTGTTTTTGGAAGATGCCATATTTGGCATGTCAGATGGCTGGCTGTACTTTGCCTTTGTCTCACAGTCCTCAATTTAGAATGTGACAAGTGGCTTTGTTGGTAATTGGCTTTCCATTAGTAAACATGAGTTTATCTCATTGTTTTGTTAATACAAGATTTAATCTTGTTAGCTTACTAGTGCTAGATCAAAATTTATTTAAAAAGCTGTTGGCTTATTCTAAATGTTTTTTAATGAAGCAGTTTAGTGTTCATCGAGATCATCCATTGTGTTTTATACTTACCGAGATCCAATTTTATGTTTGAGGTAGAGATTTTATATAGTGCTTTATTTGTTTAGATTCTGGAATCTATTCTTGTATCCATGTTGTCATTTGCTATTGCTATCTACTTATTTGCATGTGGTTTGCCTGCTACTGTGGAACTACGGGATTTATGATCCAATGTCCATATTGCTTGTTGTTTGTGCCGTTCTTAACAATGGATCAAAACTATTTGGTTCATATTTCCCTCTCTTGTCTTTTAAAACCTTCAAACAATATGTTGGTTCAGGAGTTCTTCCCTAGGATTAATTCCTTTGGATTCAACATTAAATAGATCAGCCAATGGTAGATCCAGATTTTAACCATAACAATGGTTTTGTTATGTCTTTATTTGTTGCGAGTTCAAGAAAAGATAGAAGAATGTGAGAATCTGAATAGATATGTTTATATGGAGGTGTTTTGGCTCGTGGGTGCAAATAGACATATTTAAAAAAATGCATAAAAATAAATTTTAAAATGTAAAAAATATCTAAAGGAGAATTCCTGCGTCCAGGACATTTTATGTTCACTACGGTTTTCATAAATACGGAACATATTATGTGACTTATGTAAAATAAATTATCCAAAATGGCATAATCTTGCAGGATCGGGATTTGTGGTTTTTACGAAATAAAAATGTTTATTTTCTAAAAACTTGTACATTCTGCGAATATAAAAAGTCGGATACATCTGATTAATTTTCTAAATTTTAGATATTTTAGGCTATTTCCAAACAATGAGTTCATCTGCATTTTATGGGCCGAATTTGATTTTTTGAGTTTTTAGATATGATTTTTGATTACTAGTTTGATAGATAGGAGATGCCCTAAGCACTTGCCCTCCTAAAAACACTTTTAGCGGACTCTAAAAAACACTTGTACATGCTCTATATCTTTCCATCGGATACATTTTGCAGCCCAGGGGCCGGAATCAACATAGGCTGGCTCATGGGCTTCTAACTGTATACGAACTGGGGCCAGATCATAGCGCGTCCCAAATCAAGCGGGTGGAGCTTCCAGGGGTCCAATCACGGAGAAGATTTTGCTGGCCAAAGCAAAATATCCGATCATCGAAACGACCACACAGTAAATATCTCCTTCGCTTTTGCACTTTTCAGGGGTCCCCGACGACACGTCACAGCGGAAGCGAAGCGCGGCGCTGCTCCTCGGCTATGGCCTGCGGCGGCGATTCGGAGGCGGAGCGCGTCGGTCGGCACTGCTGCGCAAGATAACCGGCGGAGGGGCTTCGCGTTCGGCCTCAGCGGAGAAGGCGGCGGCTGGGGACCTCCGGGCAGCAAGTGACGCGTGAGATGGCGACAGCTCCCCTCCAGGGCCTGGGCGGGTCAGCAGCGGCGCGTGGAGGGACGCCTGCGCGCTCGCTGCACCTCACGTTGCGCCAGCTCCGCCAGGCCGCCGCCGACCACGCCGCCGCGCTCAGGCGCTCGACAGGAGCTCATCGCGGAAACCTCTTCCCGCGCCGATCTCGAGGCCGCCTTAAGCCTGCATCGTCGCGAATCGAGCGATGGCGACGGCGCAGGCTGTCAATGAAGAAGCCAGGGAATTGGAAGGTCGAGAGGAACCGTATTTATCGCCGATGTAGAGACCACTACTGCCTTCATGAATTTCGTGCGTGTGTGGGCTCGTACTTACTCCTCAATACCTCCACTAACCGGAAAGCTTAATTTGCAGGGGCTTGTGGTAGGATATATTCTTTAATGGATTTAATAAACTTTATAATTTATACTGCATGTAACTTCGTTAGGTATGATATGTGCTTAATTTGCTTGAAGTCTCATATTGCTAGATTTGGTGCATAAGTCAAACAACTCATACATCTGAAATGATGTCAGGTGGCAATTGAGTTGTCCAGATATTTGATACTGCAGAAGCTGGGGTGTCAGCTGTCTGGTCTGCAGTGATTATAAAGATATTTTTCTTGTTTTTCCAATCCTTGTTTTCTGAACTGTTGTGGATGTGAGCATTAGAACTCATTTTTGTTGTATCATTGCTAACATATTAATTTTTCCAGGCCCTCAAAATTCTTCCGACCAAAGTCTCTTTATCCTGTGAAATCAACGAGAAGGTCGTGTATATCTTTGGAGGGTTATAATGATTACTTTTCATTAGGACCCTGTTATCATCAGTGGCTCTATCGATCATTGACCTGCGATGACAAAAGTAGAGGACATTTAGTACCTAAAAGATTGCTGGGATCGGACTGTCCCTGTTAGTAAATACTTCTCCTTGTGAACTTGAAACTTTAAAAACGAGCTGTTTCTGTTTGATGATTTATCATACCCTGTTTATGCTGATATATGATTCGTTTTTATTACAAATATTCATCACACCATGGTGAATCAGTGCCATTATTAGTTCTCAAAGGGCCTTGGCATACCATAGTCTCCATAGAAATAAATTATCAAGCTAACTTGATCCCTTTTTTCTGCTGATATGAATGAAACCAAAAGTGCATCGAACTTTATGCTCATAGCATCCATAATAGCATCCATTACCGTAAAGTTTGACCTTCAGCACACCTGTCTGAACGTCCATTTACACTATACTACCACTTGGTTATATTGTAAGCAGATATTTGTGCAATTTGATCCAATTAATCTTTTCGGTTTTATGAAGTTAGAACACATTTTTTAAACAGCTGTCAGAACTGTAAATGAAATCAAACTTCTTTTGAACTGCTTTTTTTTTATCACATTTATTCATTTGCATCTTTGACACCATTCACTTGAGTTTATTGATGATAACTTACCATGTAGTTTTCAGAACACTAAGTGTAGTTATTCACAAAAGTTGGCAATGTAGTTCCATGTCTTTGACATGTAGCCTAGCTTCACACTTTACTATGCTTTTGCATGTATCATCTTATGCTCTGCTCGGTATTTGAAATTGCAAAAGAACCAACTTTCTGATGTGCGACCCATACTTAGCTAGTTGTGTAAAATGTTGTCCCAGTAAGTTATTATCTGAAATGCCAGTTTAATGATTGCTAGCTATTTATCTTAGATCCATTGCCAGTTCAATTCATGCTTGCTTCTGTGATTTAAAACCCATGCTTACTTGTGGTTTGGAAGAATAACTTCTCTTATATTAATCACCTAGTAATTTGTGTCCATGTTTAATTGAGATTTTAGAAGGAATATTCCCCTTATATTAATCTCTAGTGGTTTCAGTGCACTGATATGGTGATTCCATGTCAGGTTGGGAAGAGCTATGTTTATGGCGAGTGGAAGCAGGAGCTAATCCATTCTCAGTTCATTGACAGGATGTGGTCAACAGTCGCCCTTCAAATGTGACATATCTGGCTGTCATTATTTGAACAGGTACAGAAGCTATCATTGTTGATTCTGTAGTAGAATTTATTTTTTATGGAAAAGCTTGTCTGGATTCCAGCTGTCAGATTTTAGTTATTGCCATTTTGGCAGATAAAGAGCTTCATGAAGATATAATGGTTCCTGACTGTTATGCTGGTGGAGAGACTCCAATCACTTAATGCTTGGTTTGGTCCATGGACGAAGTAACACCATTCTTTCTGACCCACATCTGTATTTAGCTCCGTTATAATGTGAATATGCAATTTTACTTCCAAGTAGAGATTTTATGGCTCGAGCTAGTGCTCCCTTTATTTAAAAAATCGAAAATTATATTTGTGAGTTTAAAACTCTGATAAAATATTCTGAATGCACTCAATGATGCTTAATGACGAATGTGCAAATCTCAACATAATATAGTTATGTTTGAGCTACAAAGCGAAAAGAGCATGAATCTGAGTATGGTGAACACATATTTTCAAGAACTCCAAAACTTGTCATTTTGCAGAACTAAATTCAAATAAATTAGGGTTACGTTTCTCATGCTTATAGGATATATCATTAATTTACATCCAGATTTTTCAGATTTTTTGAACTTATAAATATAATTTTGGATTTTTAAAAATAAATAAAGGGATCTTAGGAGCCATAAGGACCTCCATTTTTACTTCTAGTTGTTGGTTTGTAGTGTTAATAACAAAGGTTGATGTTCATATACTTGAAAATTTGAACTGACAAGTAGATGTTTTTCTTGATAACCGTTATCTCTGTATTATCTCTTGTAAATGTTACTAGTTAAACACGTGCTCCTTCAGTTCTCGATTTGTATGGAAGTTACTCTGCACATATAGATTATCTACTAAAATTGCATCAATGAAATTTCTTAAAATATATTAAGCAACTCAAAATCATTAGATATTGAGATAAATGGCAGATGGCTCTTTGAGCTAGGAAAATTGCAAAAAAAACTCCATCTGCCGGGTTGTTTCAGTGTCATTTGATTTTCATTGAAACTTTGAACTTGAGTAAAAGACCCGCGGGTATTACCCCAAGGTATTTTAGTGTTAATTATTCTGCCTCCATAGTGAGCTTTGGGTAGTTCTGTAGCTTCATTTGTTTCAACCAATGTTCTATTACTTTTCTGGATGATGCGCAATAACATTTCCTTTATATAACTTTATCAGCCGTTGACCGGTTTAATATTTTCTCCATACCGAGTCTTGGGCAGGAAGTATATTAGACTCTATCCTGGTTCCATATCTGAGGATATACCCCACACAGAAACTATGTTAGCAATACTAGCCAGTACAGACAATCTGTTCAACAAGTTACTCTCATTGGAATGGAAGAATATCCTTACCAGATCATCACAGCGGTACATATAGTTTAGCAATTGAAGTTATGTCTGAATTCCAGATTTGCATTATTACTCTCTTGTCCATTACTCTTAAGCACAGCATTAAAACTGCCACTCATTTTCTTTCTTTCTTGGGTTGCTTGTCTTACTTGTTTTGATGGGATTTCTCAACTTTCTTCTGTGGGTACAGAACTACAGCTTTCTATTAGCCTTCTCCATATAAAATCCATTATCTAAATGACCATAACATGTTCCTGCAGTGTTGTTACTTTTTGGACAATGCAATATGTGCAAATAAAGACAATGCTTGGTGTTATATTGTGCTAATGGATGCCTCTGCAGGTGGATCTGAACATAGATATGGAGGAGTTCCCGAGGTGAAAACCTCGGCTTCATGGACTGCATACTGGAGGAAGGTGACCTGCGCTGTATATTCCACGAAATGGTGGCATTACGTCGAATCTCTCTCTATTAGTTTCTCCGTTAGCTTTTGGTGGTATCATGGTTATAACTCCGAGCTCTGAAGTGACAACATTGGGATCTTTGGACCAGACCTCATGATTCAAGATTTCAAGCCTGACTGGACTACGTTTTAAACATTCTGTCGACCAGTGTTTCGTGAATGTAGCCGTTCATACCTACCATCATGAATGTACATTGTTACCTTCACTATAATTATTTTGAACATTTAATTATCTTGAGGTTAAGGTTGAAGGCTGATGCATTATGAAACCCTATAGCCCATGAGTTTTCATTTTCTTAAGCAAATATGTGTAGAACTTCCCTGTAGGTCATGTGCAGCTCCTGTGCATTCATTCATTTGCACAACTTTGCTACTATTATCCTCAGACCACCTAAACATGTTGAAATCAATGGTGTACTGATAGACATGAGGCTACTACTGGTCTCTCTTGTCACCTCTAAATAAGGCTACAGGTCTACCTGTGGGTTCACAGCTTTGATTGTCGTTGGTTTTATGAGGGAGCTGTTGCATGCTTAGATGATGGAGCTGAGAATCCCATGGGAACATCGTTGGTCAGATGACACACAGGATGATTGAATGACATAGGAAGTGTACCCAATTATTCAAAGAAGATTACAAGGCAATCTTCACAGTTCCTTCTCTCAAAGCACTAGGCTTCGTTCTTGGCACACACAACCATCGAAGAAAAGGGGATGGAAAATGAAGTTCAGGGCCCCATGCGTACTGCCGGCAACAGAGGCTATGTTGCAATCAGAGACATGCACATCAATTCCCTTGGCATCTACATCTCTCGGCAGCATCCTGCTACCCATCTACCCACCTGAGCCTGGGGGTCTGATTGAATCGCTGGGGAGCAGGTAGCAAAGGAGAGAGATTTCCCTGGACCAGGTCGAGCGCCGCGGAAAGAAGCCGCACCGCACCGCCATGGATGATGGATGGTCATGCCTCCATGGCGCCGTATCCCGATGGCCCGATGCCTTTGTTCGCTCGTGCCGCAGCTGCCGCTCGTCTCGCGTCTCGTACGCCGCTTCCTGCTCGGCCCCGGCGCCCGTAAGCTTTTCGTCCGTCGGCACTGCTGCTGCTAGTGTGCTCTTGTGCTGCGTGTTGGTTGGTCACCTCCTCGTACTCCTTGCAACGATCTCTTGCATGCAGGATGAAATGTTTGCTGCGTTTGTTTTTTTCCTTCCCAGCAAAACATCCTGCGCAGTTTGACCCTCTCTGTTGCAATTTCTGTTCTGGCAATGCGCCATAAGTATTTCTGCAGGTGCCTGAAGTCTGCTTGATTTGGGTTTGCCAAGTGTTTGTATTCTTCTTATTCAACAGATAGAGTGCCAGTTCGCAATATTGCTAAGGATACCAGAGCCACCAATTTTATTTCATTTCTTGAAGCAAGGCGAGAGCTTTGCCTATTCATTTATTAAGTGTTTTTTTCGACGCATCGCCCGAGCTGCGGCGAAAAGAAAATGGCTCTTCAACAGAGACTCATGGCAGCATGAACACATCAGGTCGCCCAATCTAAGCACACCAGATGCCTCGCCAAACCATTTCCCCTGGTGATGGTGCGCCACCATGCCTAATGCGTTTCAAGAAATTACTCCGTGGGGATCTCCAAGATCACCCAAGCCATCCAGCTCCTTAAGCCTTGCAAATGTGACGAATGTGCATTTGAACATTAAATTGTGCCGCAGTCTCGGACTCCATTTTGGTAAGGACGCAATTGGGCCTACCCACGACTACAGGGTGGTCACCGTCCACCTATTTTGCGGGATTAGCCAAGCAAATAATTTGCGTTTAGGAGGTTCCCAATTTTTCTCATACGGCCGGCCTCATGAGAATATCAGATCCGCGCTGGGTGCCAACTACGTCGAGCTCGTCGGTATTTTACGGAGTTAGGCTTTGAAGATGGGAGACCTGACAACCTCAGTGGAATGCACTTCTTGAGTTTGCTTCATATATGTTGCAGAACTCGTTGTTATGTGTAACAGATTACCTTCCTTAAAGTTTAAGTTACCGTCAATAATCTTGATCCAAGCTTTCTGCTGATTTTTTGTGGAAATGCACTAAAAGATGGGAAGGCGCAACGTCTCTTGATTTTAGCATCGAGCCAAAGGCATACCAAAACTTGGCGATCTCAATTGTTTTTAACTTTTAAGGAAGACGGCAATATTAGGAAGGAGGAACGGGTCAAACGTACATATGAATCTGACCATCAGTGAACCAGAAGGATTAAGACTAACACTGGCTCCACATGCCTTTCTGCTAAATCATGGGTTAGTTCTAAACCACACTCTCGTGCCATTCTCTCCCCGAGGAATTGAGCCTAGCTAGACAAAATAAAGATTGTATATCCTGCCTTTTTAGATGTTTTACTTTGGAACACAACACACATCCCAAGTGCTGTGGGTGATGATGTAGGCAGTTGCCATCTGCGTTAAACAAACGCCGCCATGGAATGCAACAGAGACATCCCTAGGCATCACCAAACTGTCAACAATCATTTTCAATCTGTCAGTTGTTAATAATCTTTGTTCCTTGCTCAGTTGCTTTGTGCCAGGATAACAGGCATGCATGCCCCTCCCTTGGGGCTGCTTACGCCAGCCTCTTTACAGCTTCAAACTTCAAACGACAACAAAATGGGGATAATAAAAAAACAAATCAGACACGATCGAGACAAGGGAGAAAGTACATCAACGTTTAAAAAAGCCAAGATACGCATACGCTCAAGTGTTGGTTTAGGTTACAGTGCCTGCGTACACACACCGCCTGCGGTTTGACAATGCGATGTCATCTGCTCCTCCGATGCATGCCGCTAGTGTGCTCCAGCACTGAGTCCGGCCAACGCACGCAGACGCAGCTAATAGCTAGGCGCCATAGGAAAAAGCTCGCAAGGAAAATGTAAACTAGTAGTGCTAAAGGGAAGGAAAGAGCAGCAGGGGTAGATCAACTTTTGTTGGTTGTGCTGTCAACCTTTAGGCAAATCAGTAGGGTATCTGATCTCTGATAGTGTGGATAAAAGCTAGCAATGATTAACCGACCCCTTAGCTCATCCTGGCATGGCATGGCGTAGCCAGTCCTCCAGGCTTTTGGATTGGCCATGGCTGGGGGCCTTAGGGCTTTACACCAACGCCCTGTATATGATTGTTCGATGTTCTAATCTAATAACCACTAACTTGGATCTTGCTAACTTTTTCCTGACCAACTTTTGACTTAATCCTTTGGGCTCAATACTGTGTTGAGACGTGTGGGGGGCTTTTATATGTGTCCCTTGGTCTGTAAGCAATGGAGACTTTCAGCTGATGGAGATTAATTATTTTGTAGAAATCATTCAGCTGGTTCATCCTGAGATCATGGTGCTGGCAGGTATATGGTTAAGATGGACCAGTGTCCATTAGCTATACCAATGTTGACAAAATGTATATACACCAGATTTTGATTTTTTTACCAAGCTTTTGGGTATATACAGTAGATTTCATCTAATAAACCAAAATGGACGAAAATGCCTAAAGCTAGCCAGCTCCCTTTTCTGTAAACTGCCGCTTTATTCTGATTGGGATCTAATGAAACCTACCCATGCTTCTTCTCCGACAGAAGCCGGAGGCCAGCAACTGCGCGCGTGGGGGCTTAACGAGGCCGCGCCAGGTCTGCAGGTCGCCAAATGGTGCTGGAGCGGAAGCAGGCAATATAGGCAGCAAAACGTTGTACAGTTGAACCAGGCTAGAATGAAGGAGTCCAGAGTCGGCTTTGCGCTCAATCGACAGAACCGAGCGGGGCGCATGGAAGCAAAGAAAAGCCTGTGAGGGTATCGCTCTTCGTGAGTTCGACCATTTCTTGCTGACGGCCAGCTATTCCGTGGAAGACAGGTTATGAGTAACTAACCGGGAGCAGAGGCAGAGCCCACTTGAGCCTGGCATTCCTCTTTGGCGGGGCCGCCGAACGTCTGCAACAGTCTCCCTTTGCCAAGAAGATTTGGTGTAAAGCAAAATTCAACTAGAATTGGAGCAGTTCTGTACGACTTTTGAGTGTCGATAAAAGCAAAATTTGGCTATATTTGCATGAGAAGCGTTGGATCCGGGTTCCGTATTGGACACGTGAATTTGAAACAGAAAATTTCACTTGCTTTTACCGGAAAACCTTAGCAATGTATACCAAGTCATAGTTTTTCAAAATGGGCCTTTTGGTGATATTTCTTTTTTACTATCTCCTTGGCAAAAGAATTTTGATGAAATGATCAATTTATTTAAAGACTATTTTTGGTAATGGAAATGATCCGTATGTACCACTAACACCTCGGTGGTACAGTTTTGATACAAGTCTTCCCATAAAGATGAGAATTTACCTTTCTAGCTGCTAAGTATTTTTTAATGTTTTCTCGGTGAGTTTTCATTCCAGTGATACAGGTCTCCGATAGTGGATAGGGCTTCTCAAATAGTTGATTAGAAATTGACCATGTCATAACCAAAAAGAATCAACTTGTAGAGTGAGACTGTCCAGACCTCGTAAAACAATACAACTCACTTTTATGAAAATTTATCTTCAATCCAAAAGGATTAATTTTAGATTCTTCCACTTTTTTCAAATCATATTTCACAAGTAGAATTATATCAGCCGATTGTATTGAAGAATAGAAATTCCCTAGCCATACAAGATGAGAAACTAGCCCTTCAATCTAGCCATTTGCCTTTGCTTTCTCTCGATTAAGATTGCTAACATAATAGCCACTATATTAAATAATATAGGTGATAGTGGGTCACCTTAATCTCAATCCTTTTCTTTGTTTGAAATTCATTTACCAACATTGTCATTAGCACTTTGATGTCACACTATCTGAAAAATGCTGCTTACCTAAGAAAATGCTTTTACATACGAAGTGTTTGTAAAATAAAAAGACCACTTGGGGCATATCATAATCCTTCTCAAAATCAAAGTTTTAAACAATATCATTCTACTTTTTAGTATCAAGTTTGTGAAGTGTTTCATGCATGTGATTACTACTACCATCTCAAGATGTTTTCTTTCATGCATAAGACAGTCTATGAACAGACGAACTACATGGTTAGACAACCAAATTTAGCCCGATACATTGACAACTTTAGTGAATATTCACGTTAAGTCTGGCTCATTGACCTTAGATAATAAAATAGTGTCACGAAATTAAGTCTAAACAAGTCTAGATTGTCTAGCATGAAGAAAAGCCCGATAAATCTAGAAGATCAACCTTGATGATATCCCAAAATTTTGGTAAAATTCTTTGGTAATCCATTAGGATGTAGTGCTTTGTTGTGTGTTCCATTTGAGAAATTTATTTATGAGCCTCCTCAGCCATATGGGACAGACAAAAAGTTATTTTCTTCCCACATAAACCTAGGGTATATCATCTATCGAGACTCATCATAGAGATTATGTGGCATGTTAATAGATGCCTAACTCGTTTTTGCTGCGATGTGGTGGGATTGTATGTTTATGTGTATGTAAATACCGCTTCAGTGTTACGGAATGAACACGGGTCCATTAAATCTTATGAAGATGTATAATTTGTCGGCGTCGACGATGGCGATTCCTCACTAAGCGAGACAACGTGGCATTAAGCGGTGATGAACAGCTACTGCGCGATGATGGTGGCCCGGTGGCTCGATTGATTCTAAAGCCGGCCGGTGGTGGAGGGTCAAGCGTGGCGCTCGAGGGCGGTCTCGGTGGTGACCTTGGCTGTGGCTAACGCTCCTCTCCAAAGCAACAACGATTGTCTGACTAGGCGTGCGGGTGGAAGCTCTAACATCTCCTCCCTAGGTGCATCGGTGCTCCTAGGAACCGCGAAATAAAGGTGAGGAGCGATGTGGTTTCTGACGGATAATTGAGCGAAGGAGTAAAAGCGATATGGGAAGTTCTCCGCAACCTCGAGTTCGAGATTGGCCACGAGATGTGGAAATGGAGGATGCGTCGATTGAAGGATGGGACGAGTTTGTGGAAAGGCGGCTATGGTTTTGGAAAAGTGAAAAAAATTGCATGAAGGCGAGGTGAGGAAGAATTTATAGGGTTTGCATCATGGACAAAGAGAGTAAATCCCAATGAAATTGATCTGGAAATAAATGGCTTTGGGCTCAAGTATCCAAGTTGTTGATCACGGTCTACATCGGAGAGGTTGAAAAGCGTTAGAGGTGGACCCCCACTGTGTGATAGGCTGGAAAGAGGGGAGGCGGGTTGCCCGGACTAGTTGCTAGGCTAGTTGTGAAGGCGCTTCGCCTTTAAGCGCTTATCTTGAAGCCGATCCACCAAAGTCAGGTTTGTTAAGGCCGATATTTTAAGTTTTTTAGGTTAGGATTAGCTAGTTTTCCCCTTTTGTTTTTTATTCTTTTTTTCCTTTTGTTTATTTTTATAAATATTGGATATATAATAATAGAAGCTTGACAATCCAAATAAACTTGTCTTGACAAAAATAATTGATAAATATCCCTCAATTCTTCATATTAATATAATCAAGTCTCCAATGTCCTCCAAAAACACACTGATTGATCAAGTTTTAGCTTGTTGATGCTGCAACAAGTTGGGTCCTAAGAGATTAGTCTACCCAATAGAGCCTGACCCATTACCCAAATGGTTCTTTTCTTGACACCACTTTGTGCGCCCAACAAATTTAGCCTTAAACACATTGTCACACCTCATTCTTCTGAAGTGAATAGCATCATCAATCAAAGATAGGATGGTATGAGGAGTTACCCATGGTGCATGAGGAAGAAAGAGTGCCCCTTCTCACGACATATGTATGCAAGTTCTTACTCTTGCCATCTTTCTTCTTCTTGGGAAGAACTTGGCACCCATGAATAAGAGCTTGAGGTGGAGCTTGAGAGCGCTTCCCTGCGTTGCTTCTCACTAGGAGCTTCTTCTTCAATGGAAAACTCTCACATGATGCCCTTCTTCCTTCCACTTAGAAGCACACAATGTTGGCGGGATTCTTCACTTGTCCTTGGCCCTTCTTCTTGCCCTTATGCCCTTGTGCAGCGAGCTGAGTGGAAACTTGTTACAATTGGAGATATGCCCAAGAGGGCAATAATAAAGTAATAATTATTATTATATCTTTGTGTTTATGAGGAATGATGTTTACATCCAGCACTATAATTATATTAATCAGAAACTTTTAATACTTATTGTGATTTGTAAACATAAAAAAGAGTCCCTAGTAAATCCTCTTGTTAAAACTAGCTTGTTGATTAATTGATGATCATGGTTTCCCCAGATCCATGAACATTTGATGTTATTCAATAACAAGGTCCATATCATTAGGAGAATAATATGATGGGCGTACTCCTATAGTTAAGCGTAACATAAAGATCATGTATCATTTAAATAGTTCTACTTGATATAAGATTTAGGATACATAGTAACCTAAATCCTTCAACTAATGAGATCGTATGTTAATCACCATCACCGGATGGATGCTAACGATGACATAAACACCACTTCAACAAAGTGGAGTGGTTATAAAATTGGCATTAGAGTATTCACAAAGAAAGTATGTGTTGAGAGCACATGGATCAAGAGTGGGATTTGTCCATTCATATGCCGGATAGATATACTCTGAAGGCCCTCTTGGTGGGAATGTCATCAATTGGCTTGAGAAGGCATGTGACTAGCTCACAAGGATCATATTACAGAAACGAGTAAAGAGTACTTATCGAGTACTTGAGGTTGAACTAGGTATCTGAGGAGATATCAGCAATTCGAAACCTCGGATAAGTAAAAACCTCGCGAGACAAAGGGAAATTGGTATACGTATGTAAGAAAAGTATGGTTCATTCGATCATGAAGTCATCATTACAAATGCTTGGGAGCCCATATGAATTTCCAGATTCCTCTGTGGTTATTGATGGGAGAGGAGTCTCGGTCATGTGCATAATTCACAAACCATGGAGAAGACTGCATGAAAGTTTGATGTTTGTTTTAGTAGATATGGAATGTGAGTAAGATGCACGAATGTTGTTGAAGTCTCCGGATTGGATCCAGGGATATCTGAGGAATCCAAAATGATCTAGGAGAATAAGATTCATATAAGGAGGAGTCCAATTCAAGGGGTTGAAATGTTTTCCAGGTGTTTTCACGAAAGCTTCTAGAAGGGTATAGAAGGTTACCACTGCGGAGAGGAAAGGGTACATGTATGTGCCATACCAATGTGGAATAGGTTACATCATGTCCTATGTGTGTCCTTGGCTGGGCAATGAGAATATATAAATCAAAATCTAGTTTGAATAGTCAAACTCCAATTTGAAAAAGTCAAATCCCAACATTGAAAGTCAAACCAGAGTGGAGGAGAGGAGGAAACCTAGAGGAGGAAGGTTTCCCTCCTCCCTTGCCATGACCACCAAGAGTAGTTGGGGGATGACTCACTCCCTAACAGCCCTCCACTTTATAAAAGAAGGGGTACAGGCGCCTTGACCTCGCCCCTAAACCCTAGGTTGGCCGCCCCCTCTCAAATCGCGCAGCCTAGAGCTCCTCCCTAAATCGCCATCGCCTAGCTAAACCCTAGCCACTTGCCACCTCCACCCCTCGGCCTCTAAAACCTTGTTGCAGGCTTTCTCTCTACTCCACCATAATAGAAACCCGCTCCGGCAGAAATAAAGCTTGGCGGCCTGCGGATCTCACCTCTACTTCCACCACCACATCGTGCATTATTTGTTGGATCATGAGGAGATCTACAACCTCCTTGCACAGTGGAACAAGGAAGGAAGGTCTTCATCGATTACCGTATGTGTGACCAGGCCGTGGGAGCACTACCGGGCTAGCAGCGACACGGAAGGATCGTCTGTCACGATCTTGAGATGCGACAAGTGAGCGGCTACATCACCCACGAGAATCGTATCTCGTTAAACACTTTGGATATTGAGGGTTAGTACTCTATCAACTCGTTACCGATCTAAATAGATTAGATCTTGGCTTGTGTGTGTTCATGCGATAGGGTACTACATTTTTCCATTACTCTGAACCCCAACATGTTCTTGATGTTGGAGTTGAATCAAGCCCACTCTTGTCACTTGGGGTCTTAGCACACTCAACATCTTAAGTGTAAGTATTCCCTTCATGATACCTTTTCATGTCATTCTTCAAATAAGTGACTTGAGCCTTGAGCTCTTTGATTTCCTCTACATGTTTAGTATCAACAACAATACTAGAGGAAGTAGATGTTTCATTGTTAGAGAAACAAGGAAAGGAATGCAATTCATCAAAGATATAACATGGTTGTGAGAGGATGAATTACAAGGACTAGCACATGGAAATATAACATTTGGAGGATATAGTGCTAATGTCCACATGAGGCCCACTAGATGTTACCTTTGACACAATGGCCTCATGATCTAACTTTAGCCTACCATGGGAGACTAGAAGATCCTCATACGAGCTCGAGAGGTTAACATGACTTTCTTATAATCTCCCATAGTTGCTAGTTAGCAACACAAGTTGAGCCTTTAGCTCAACATTCTCCTTCAAGATAGATGCTTCACAAGAAATGAGTTAGTAGCACAAGCATCATCATTATTAGCAAGAGGTGGGGGCAAATTGGAAAGCTCTTTAGAATATGAAGCTTTAAGTTGCTCATGAGACTCGGTGAGTTTGATGATCTCACCCTTGATGACCCTAGAGCCATTGTTGAGGTGCTCAAAATCCTCAAGGATTTAGCATAAGCAACTCCAAGTTCATCATTTTAATTGAGAGAACTTACCACCTCAAGATCTCTATCATAAGGTTTCTTCACTCTAGATGGCTCTAGAGCAAAAGGTATCCTCAAGAAATTCGTAGTGGTTTGTTCCTCTTTAAGAGCTTCATTTATATTTGCAATATCATTTAGCATACTCACGCTCAAGACTACTTATTTTTCAATAGTGTCTTCATGCTCATAAAATTAGTTGATTAATTTCATTAGAAAATGTCAAGATTTCAATGAAAGTAGAGCAAAATTTTATTAGGATGAAGAGCGAAGGACTAGCCCTTCTCTTTTAAAGCAACATCATCATACTTCATCATGATCAACATTCACATCATCATGAGATATATTGGGATCAAAGGAGGTTACCTTTGAACCCTTAGCCATGAGGCATAAGTGAACATTGGGAGAAGGTGATGATAGGAACACATAAAGCTCCAATAGCAACCTTGCCTTGTCCCGCATTCTTTGATTTCCTCCTACATGGTTGGTAACACAAGTACTAGAAATGAAGCATATGTATCATGGCAACAAGGAAAAGGAAGCATATCATCATGAGATATATTCAAAGCATTTCTACATGATATGCAAGGGCAATCAACACTAGGATGTAAATCACATATAGTCCTACAAGTGTTCATTCCCAAAGATACAACATTGCAATGAGATAGATTCAAAGGATCATGAATGTAAAGCTCACTATCCACATTGCAGTTCATCACCACTCACCAAATCATTACCTTGTGGCGACTCACATGTTGGTGTAGTGGAAGAAGATGAGAACTCATCACGGCCGGAGGTGGAAACACAATCATCCTTAGTAGCTTGGACACATCATATTTTCTTGAAGCTTGGTCCAAATATCATGAGCATTACGAAAAGGCATGATTGAGGAAAGAACTACAAAGCTCACAACATTAACAAGCAAATTAGATTCTTGAGCTTCGAGATAAGAGTTTGTCTCCCCCTCCAAAGATAGATTTTGGTGATCATTAGGAGGAGACAAGCCCATATCTAGTATACGCTCAATATTTGGGTCAATGACACAAAATGACTAAGCATGCAAATCCTTAAACATCATAATTTGTTACATCAAAAGTAAATGTGTGAGAGTTCACTAAACCCCTATGAGACATCTTTACTCTCGATGATGTGAAGCCTAAGAAGCGAGAGACTTTGCTGTGATACAAATTTAAAGTGCACTAGACGTTGCCTAGAGGGGGGTGAATAGGCTTTTTAAATAATTATGGTTGAGGCTCCAATAAATGCGGAATAAAACTAGCGTTTTAATTTATAGAGCACAAAACCTAACCACTAGGTTCACCTAAGTACCAACAACCTATGCTAAGCAATACAAGCAACAAGGTGATAGCAAGATGAAATACGCTAAGCCTTGGTGGCTATCACAATGTAAAATGTATAAGTAAAGGGCTCTGAGAGATAACCCGATGAATGTGAGCGAAGATTTTATCCCAAAGTTCACTTGCAAATAAGCTGAGTCTTTGTTGGAAGGTGCGATGGTGCAATGTCTCGAACTGCTCACCCAGCATACAAGGCCTCACCCAGATCACGAGCACGCAACTCAACGACACCACAAAGGCTCACCTGTTCTCTCGTGAGCTCGCCACAAAGGCTTACTCACGATCACTATGGGACACTTGAGGCGATCACCGAACCCGTAAAGATTGGGGCAATCTCACAAATCAATTGGAGCTCCCAACAACAAAGCCACAAAAAGGCTACAAAGCCACAAGGCCACAAGCTTGAGGTGCTCCTGACTCAATTTAAGGCCTCAAAAGTCAACACACCAACCACACAATCGTCTAGGGTTCCAAGAACCAGGTAACAATCCCAAGCTTGTACTGTTGAATCTCGAGGAGAACTCAAACCTATGCACCAAATTCAAGAGGCAAGTCCTTGACTCTCAAATTCCTAAAGCTACAGCTATTGGGGGAATAAGGGAGAAGAACACAAGAGACACAAAACTCTCCAAGATCTAGATCCCAAGAATTCCTTCACAAAGAAGGATTTGGTTAGATGGGGTTGTAGATCTAGATCTCCTCTCAAATATCTTAAAGAGATGCAAGAATCATGGGAGGGAGAAGGGGAAAGGGTAAGCTTTTGAAGGTCAACAATGAAGGAGAGAGAGTGGAAGAGCTAGCAAAAATGGCCTCAAAAGTTGGGCAAACATTAGGGAAGAGGAGGCCCTCAAAAGGGCAAGAGAAATCTTCTCGTTTGGTCCAAATTAACCAACCGGAACTTCTGATTTAGAACTACGGTAAATAGAAACACAAGTTCTTGGAACCTGATCGAAACTTGGGTCGAATTTGGGCCAGAACTTCCGCTCAAGCAAAACAACTGGACAACATTACGAATACTTCAATAACTTTTGATTCTAGACTCGTTTTGATGATATTGGGCTCATTTTGAAGAGAACAAAAGGCTCTACAAGATTATGGAAAAAAATCATAGTCCAATATGGAATGATAAAACCAAATGGAGAAAGGTAAGACCTCTCTAGAAGCGATGAGCCGGTAAAACCTCCAAAACCTAAAACACAAGTTGAGCTTGGAAACTTGATTGGGATGAAACCAATTTTGTTGGAAAGATAAAACCAAGTAGAATCCAACAAAAGGTGAAATATTGGATACCACCAAGGGAGAAAATACCAAGTATATATGTGAGATATCTCTCAAGGGATGGATCCAAAAAAACGCACAATCAAGAATGCAATAAGATATGCAAGGGAAATCCTTATTTGATAAACTAGAGCTTGTTATGTGATGACCCACAAGTGTAGGGGTGTATCGTAGTATTTTCGATAAATAGAATTATGGATCCCAGCGAGGAAGCGGAAGAGTCTTTGAGCAGGTGGTATGGGCAGAAATCCTGTGAATACTTAGCAAAGCGGTTTTTAGTGGTTTTATGACAAGGCAAAAAACAAAGAGCAAGTATGAAATGTGAACAAGCGGAGAAAGTGGCCCAATCCTTTCTTAGCAAAGAACAAGCGGTGGAAATACTTATAAGGACCAAACATTTTCGAGGACACATGGGAATTACATCAAGTGTTTTCGTTGCAAATAGTGAGTACTCTTCTTTGGTATTTGTAAGTGTTGTGTGGGTGAACCTGTGCTAACATACCGCCCTTCCTAGGACTAATACATACTTGTGATTAAACCCCCTGCAAACATCCGTAACTATAGGAAAGTAATTAAGATATAAATCTAACCATAGCCTTCACATACTTCCTTCTTTTGTTCGAGGGAGGCCATACATCTTCCTTCATTGGTTGGATCTAGGTCGAGAAAGTTCTAGGGAGGTTGTGTGCGTAAACAAGTCAGAATTAATAAAGCCCTTGTGCGAGATGTGTCCTATGGGGTTCAGGTTTACATCCTCCGGCAACCCTTACGAGTAACCAAATACACAGATACATCCTCTTGGGCCCATAAATGGTGAAGTGTCATGTAGTCGGCGTTCACATGACACCACTAGAATAATAGCACCACAACTTAAATACTAAACCATTGAATAATAACTCATCACAGATTCACTACTAAGGACATGACTTCTCCCATGTCCTTAAGAACACAACGAACTACTCATAAGACATCATATGGATCAAGATCAAAGATTATATGGTACTGGATAACAATCTGAACATAAACAATAATCCAATGGTTCCACTCACAAGCATCAACTACAATAGTAATTAACAGGAAAGTTTCCCCTAATGAACTAAGCAATATCAACACAATTGTTACGGCAAGGCGAATTGGTGATGATGGTCTTGATGGAGATGATGGTGTGGATGATGATGATGATGATACTGGATGAAGCCTAGCTTGATGATGGTGTTGATGGCGGGTCTCCCTCTCAGGAAGAATCCCGTGAAATCATGCTGGGAGAGATCTCTCTCTCGGTGTTTTCGCCCCCCAAAGGCGGAAATCTATACGTGAGTCGCTCCTGTGAATTAGGGTTTCGTAGGGAAGATATAGGTGAAGGGAGAGTGGGAGGCCAGGCGGTGGGCCACACCTGCCTAGGCGTGTAGGTGGGCCCACTCCTAGGGGTGTGTGGGCCCCCTATGGCTCCTCCTTCCTCATTACAGCTCCCTCCATCTTCTAGTAAAATAATATGTTTCCATATTTTTACAGTATTTTCTAATCTTGTGAAATTGCAAAAGCGCCTTCTTTCCATCGAATCTAGACTCGTGACTCATCCTCCAAGATTCATCCAACATGCATAAGCGGATGAAAAGCCATAAGTAATACCTCATAATAAGACAAATATCAATGAATAGAGGTAAATTATGATATAGAATGGTGATGCAAATTGGGCGTATCAACTCCCCCAAGCTTAGACTTTGCTTGTCCCCAAGCGAATACTGAGATCAGTAAACATGTCCACATGTTTATGGAGTGAAGTTTCGATAAAAGAATACGAACAAGAAGCATCACACTTACCTTTGCACAACTCATAGAAGAAAACAATTCACCATTATATAACAGCTTGCAAGCACAATAGTCACAATAGAGATGCATAAAGATAAATCATAATTGGAATTGGTAAACTTGTTCTTGGTCAAAGAACACCTGGCAAACAGTTTCACAACAAGCTTTTTGTAGGAGTTTCAAAACAGGAGCACTCTTTGCTCAAAAAGGTTTTTCATAAGTGAAGGCTTTCAAAGTAATACTCAATAGATAAGAGTTTTGTGCAAACAAAGAAGATAAAGAACATGATTGAATAAATCACCATGTGAATGCTTGAAACACAACAACTCAAATGCTTCTTTGGAGATAGAGAGGAAATAGGTTCTTGACTCAACTTGGAAGTAGGAGAAAGGTCCCTTCATAGAGGGAAGCAGGGATTACAAGTCATAAAGAGCTTCCAAAAGATTATGGTACTTACTACCTTTAAGCCCTCATTGCCCCTATCATAAGCATCTTGAGATGGTTAAGGTTAAAGTGAACAAACATGGAGTATATGCTTGTGAAATATAAATTGGCAATCTCATGTCCATTGAATATGAGGCCACTCCTCATGCTACTCAACTTTTGGGCCCAGGCAAGTTCTTGTCATTGTAAGTACTTGCATATCATCGAGAATCATCAGCAGGTACCCCTTGCACATGGTACAGAGCTTTCCCATAACCAAAATGACAAGGCAAGCGACGATAAGCATCTAAATCGATCTTTTTATTTACTATGTATAGTTTTTATTGAGGATGCTTCACATAATGCTCACTATGGTGGTGTTGCAAGTTTCCACCATGATTAGGCATGGCTTAGGCTAGCGGCCCAGGCGTTTCTCTAACACAAAAGTCCATGGACTCACAAGTTCCCCTCTCATTTCACACCATTGACATCCATAGACAAAAGAGCACGATGTCAACGATGTACAGAGTATAAGTGCTATGTTGAAAACGTTCCCCGTGACATCACGGTTGTGCTAATCCCAACGTATATATGCAAGCATATGCAACTTCGATGTCCACAATGGTTCAAGTTTATTAGGGGCAAGAAAATAAAGTGTGCCATCAAGTTTGTGAGAGCTTTACTAACTAGTTTTCTCATAACAAAATACTTTTTTAATTAGGAAGGTAGATGAAGCTTGAGAATTTGCTTGGAATAGCAATAGCTACTAGGTAGATATGGTGGACACAAGTGGCAAAAGTTTGGTTTAAAGGAATTTGGAAACATGAAGTATGCCTTCTCGAGCAGGTTTTAGCTAGCAAGGCTGGGTAGCAAGCAAGAGAGTTGAAGAAAAAAGCAAACATACAAGTAATAAAGCCAAACATGCAAGATTCCTTGAAGACACAAAATATCTTAAATAAAGAATACTAAACTTATGAGCCAACAAGAAAGAAAACAAATGATACCAAATACCTGTAAGCTTTTTCTTACTCTTTTTCTTTCAAACCTCAAAAATTGTTACTCTTGACGAACTCGGTTTGCCAAAACAATTTAGATCCACTTGATGCTCCCAAAGTGGTGCCAATCTTGATCAACAAGATCCATCATATAATAGAGTTGCAAACTAAAATAAGAAGTGCAAAAAGTAAAAGATGAGACTTCTCATTAATATTCAATAAAGGCACTCACACCAAGGATACATAGATAATCAACTAAAGGAGATACTTACATACAAACCAAATTATAAGATAACTTATCTACCAGATATGAATCCACTAAAAAGGTAAAGGATAAAAGATAATGGTGGTGATACGGCACTCCCCAAGCTTGAACAAGCCAAGGGATGCAAACGATGTGAGTTACTCCTTTGGTGGTGGTGGTGTTCTCTTGATAAGCTCTTGATAAGTTTCCTGAACTCCTCGAACTCAAAAGTAAAAGTCTGGATTAGCTCGAGTTTTTGCTCTATCTGGTTCATGATCATGTCGTATGAGAATCCCAGTTCTTGTTATTCTTCCCCACTCTTCATATAGCATGATCCTTCTCTACATTGTTAGAGCAGCATATCCCAAACCAAAGGCAAGTTCACTTTGGGCACATGTTGATATTGATATTCATGTATAAGTGTATGGAAGGGTCTCTTATTACGTGGAGGAGATGGTGTGGATTGTAGAAGAGGCGTGGAGTTTCCCTCTGTGGTATCCATCTTTGTCCTCTTAAGCTTGGTAGATCGTGCCACCAAACCAATGCTTGCGACAGTAGCGCTAGTGTCCGTTGCTTGTCCTCCTCCATGTCACCTTCGTACCCTACCGGAATCTCCTCCTCCTTTGGGACTTGAGGTTCTTCTTCTTCGGGCTTCTTTCCTTTGTCGTCGGCGGAAGCCATGGCGCTCTAAACTTGAGAAGATTTTACAAGAAGCAGATCGAAAGCGAAAACACAGCGAGAACACGATGCACGAACCTCGGGGATCCGGGGATTATATATTCTGAAGTTTCAATGCATGAGAAGGTTTGACACGGAAGCAGAGGCGAAGGCGGAGTTTGAGGTGGACACCTCCTCAGTGCTTGACTAGGGCCAGCACAGGGTGGGTTTGTCCACCGGGCTCTGTTACTCTTTAGTTTCGTCTAAGTAACTTCCCTTATGTGTTAAAAACATCAAAAATATAAAAGATTGGAGTTTCACGAACCTTTTGTTGTCACCACTTTTACCTATTCAAAAGGCGAACTCTGATTCCTTTCCTCTTTTCCTGAAATTTCCTTCATACAAAACCTTTGCACAAACTCAATGACAACATTAGTACAAGCGACAACAATATCCCTTTGGTACACACTTCAACTGAAAACCCATCAAAACAAAAGTTTCTATAAGAGCAAATGCAAATGAAAGGAAATCTGTCAAAACAGGCCAGCAAGTAAATATTAATTTTTTCAAAGACCTTCTGTTGGTCAATTAAAAAGTGCAGAACTAATGAAAGTTGGGTAACAACCTGGATAACAAGTTCAGAAAAATACAGCTCAATCCAAGTACGACCTCCCTCACGAATTTTTACAATACAAGACAAAATCTGTTCGAGGACAACAACTTTTCACAACTCCTCTTCTTCACAAAAGTAGTTGAACTTGACACAAAACCAAAACAAAAGGATAAGGAGGCGGTTATTACTGAGGTAATAACTTCAAGACTCGACAAAACTCTTGGGTTATCTCCCAACAAGTACTTTTCTTTAATGCCTTTAAGTTAGGCTTGAAACTTTCAAAGATGCTCACTTAGGATATATATTTGAAGTGAAAGAGAGCATCAAGAAGCAAATAACCAACACTTGAGTCTAACCCACTTCCTATGCATGGGGGTATCATGATAAAATGAATTGTTGAAACAAAAAACACAAGCATAGGAAAACAAAACAAGTGCAACTTCAAAGCTTTCAAAATAAAGCAGGAAACTTAACATCATTGAGATGCATAAAACCATGTTTCCCTCTCTCATAATAACTTTCAGTGACACTTTGAATAAATTTGACAATATATCTATCACTAGAAACAACTTTATCATTAGAAAAAGCATACTTACAGTCATCAAAAATAGGTCCAAGGTCATGATTTGGATCAATAGAAGCAAGTTGTTCCATCCTGAAATCTTTATTAGGCAAGCTACTTTCAAGGAGCTTTAGCAAATTGGAAAAGTTAAACACATAAGAATCTCCATCAAACTTAGTTAAAACTTTTTCCTTCTTATAATCAATAATAGCTCCACAGTATTCAAAAGGTGTCCCAAAATGATAGGACAAGTTTTTTGCTATGAATGAAGCACTAGAAAATCAGCAGGATATTTGATCTTACCACAGAGAACCTCCACATCTCTTACAATGCCAATGGGGCAAATTGTTTCCTTATTAGCAAGGTGAATAACAACATCAATGTCCTCAAGCTCACAAGGACCAATCTCATGCATAATTTCCCTATAAAGCTCATGGGAATAGCACTAGAACTAGCACCAATGTCACATAAACCATAGTAGCAATGATCACCAATTTTAACAGAAAGCACATGAACACTAGATTTTCTAACTTTACTAGGATGAGAGATAATATCAGAAGCATCTTCACAGAATACAATGTGCTCATCCTCGAGATTTCTAGTGACAGTGTCTTTCACAATAGCTACCACATGTTTAACACTCAATTGCTTACCGGGCTCCACCGTTTTCTTTGTACTTTTTTTATTTGCATTAATAATCATAGAATACTCCTTTACCTTAGCTGGGAAATGCATTTTCTCAACATGAGGTTCAAGCATAATATGATTAGTAGTACAAACTTGAGTACTTCTAACAGGAACATGACTAACAACATCTTTATAAGGAGCATTGTACTTATTCCACTTCTTCTTGGGAATTTCTATGTAACAGGCAAAGGCCTTAAAATAGTTAGCAATACTTCGGAAATCAAGACCAAACTCATTGTTAATATCATGTAAGTCATCAGTTCCATAAAGATTTAATGCATTCATAATCATAGTTTATACTGAATTTCTTCCTTTGTCATTCTCCCAAGCTTGTGTTATCTTGAATACGGTCCGAGATCCATTTAGCTTCTTCCTTCATGCGTGTGAATGATCCACACAAGAAGCATCTAGTAAATCTTTATCATGAAAGAAAGCTAGCATAAAAGTTCTGAGAATAATATTGTTAGGAAGTTCATGAATAGGACATTTAAGCATTAGTAACCAATCTCCCCAAGCTTGAGCTGTGCTTTCTCCATCAAAAGGCCAAAAGTTATATATAAGATTTCTATCTTTATGAATTTCCTTTGGGAGGATAAAATTTAGGTAAAGAGAGATGCCATCTCCTCCCCATTCCATGGATTGTCCATTCTTGAGCAGCTTATACCATTCTTCATCTCCTTTTAAGGATATGGAGAGTAAACTTCTTCTTCACCTCTTGGTTGTGACACACTTTTACACTTAAACAATAGCATAATTCATAGATAAAAAGCAAGTGCTCACGGGATGGGCAGTTCCATCCAAAATAATAATTATCCATAACATAGTAAACAATACTTGTAGGTATCTTAAAGGATCTATCTCATCAGGTGGTTCATCTACTACTCTAGCGATGGTAGTAGTTTTCCCAAATAGAAAACCAAGTGGGTTATCCATATTGGAAACAAAGTAACAGCGGTAACAAAGAAATACTCACGGTAAAAGTTTCCTTACAGTTCCACTCTTCATTAGCGCTTCACTCCCCGACAGCGGCGCTAGAAAATAGTCTTGATGACCCACAAGTGTAGGGGTGTATAAATAGTATTTTTCGATAAATAGTAGTCGATCCCAACAAGGAGAAGAAGGTCTTTGAATAGTGGTATGGGCAGAAATCCGTGTGAATACTTAGCAAACGAATTTTAGTGGTTTTCGACAAGGCAACAAAACAAGAGCAAATGTGAAATGTGAACAAAGCGGGCAAAGTGGCCCAATCCTTTCTTAGCAAAGGACAAGCGGTGGAATACTTATAAGGATAAGCGTTCTCGAGGACACATAGGAATTACATCAAGTGCTTTCATTGCAAATAGCAAAGTACTCTTCTTTGGTGTTTGTAAGTGTTGTGTGGGTGAACACATGCTAACATAACGCCCTTCCTAGGACTAATACATACTTGTGATTAAACCCCTGCAAACATCCGTAACTACAGGAAAGTAATTAAGATATAAATCTAACCTGACCTTAAACTCGAGATCCTACACTCCCTTGTGCAAAGGTGTCCTAGCAGGGGATTCAGGTTTACATCACTCGGCATTACGATTAGTAGCCAAATACACAATGCATCCCTAGGCCCATAAATGGTTAAGTGTCATATAGTCGATGTTCACATGACACCACTAGAAAATAGCACCACAACTTAAATACTAAACCATTGAATAATAACTCATCACATATTCCTACTAACAACATGGCTTCTCCATCTCCTCAAGAACACAGACTACTCATAAGACATCATATCGATCAAGATCAAAGATGATATGGTAATGGATAACAATCTGAACATAGCAATAATCCAATTGTTCCTCCACTGGCATCAACTACAATAGTAATTAACAGGAAAGTTCCCCTAATGAACTAAGCAATATCCAACACCAATTGTTATAGCGAGGCGGAGTGGTGATGATGGTGCTGATGGAGATGATGGTGTGGATGATGATGATGATCGATGAAGCCTAGCTTGATGATGGTGTCGATTTCAACGGTCTCCCCTCTCGGGAAGGAATTCACAGAAATCATGTGGAGAGATCTTTCTCTCGGTGTTTTCCGCCCCAGGCGGAAATCTATTTGTGAGTCGCTCCTGTGAATTAGGGTTAGTAGGGAAGATATGGCGGGGGAGAGTCGGAGGCCCGAGGCGGTGGGCGACACCTGCCTAAATGCTGACCTCATGTGGGCCGTGCCTGGGGGTGTGGGCCCCTGGCCCCCAGCTCCTCATACATCTCCTCCATCTTTTGGTAAAATAATATGTTTCCATATTTTTACGATCTTCACCGAAATTGCACCAAAACGCCTTCTTTTCCATCGAATCCAGACATGACACTCATCCTCCAAGATTCATCCAACATGCATAAGCAGATGAAAAGCCATAAGTAATACCTCATAATAATACAAATATCAATGAATAGAGGTAAATTATGATATAGAATAATTGATGCAAATTGGGCGTATCTTTATGATGTTGACCACAAGCTCTATATACTCTCATGGATAAGATCCAAATAACAACCAAGAAATATGATTCTATGTATTCAAAGGTTTGAATTCTCTCTGAAAGATGTGATCGAGTCTGCGCGGGAACCCCTCTTGATAGTATATCTATCCTAAACCTAGTCTCCCAACTAACAACACGAGACCGGAAAAGAGAAACCTTATCAAGACCATACCTTTTCCTTGAGCAATCCACTTGGGCTTGATGTAGACCGAATTCTTGTCCTTCTCAAGATAGAACACCTTTCTTGCTTTTTGCTTGCTCTTGTTTGATGAAGACTTGCAAATTTCTCCACATACTCCATGAACTTGTATTCATCACTCCATGAACAGAGATGGGAAGCTTCAAGCATGAGGTCTTCTAGAGATGGCATCTTGAGCTTACTTCTTCTACCTTCTTGAGGTTGATCCATCTTGATGCCACTCTTTCAACGGAGACCAACACATGGCCCAAGCGATGCCAATGGACAAACCTACAAGTAAAACTCAATTTACACATTAGTCCATAGAGATTGTCATTAATTACCAAAACCATACATGGGGGCATACATGCCCTTTCACCTAAAGCGAATATAAAATAAGAGAAAATATAACCGGAACCATAATGGCGAACCCACCAAACTTATGGTGCTGGTTTGTGCAACCATCTTGATCTTGGAGACACCCCTACCATGAAGGACTATCGTCGTGGCCTTTCTAGAAGCGCCCCCGACTTCCTCTCACCTCGGTGGTGAAGCAAAAGCCTGGCTTACAAAACCACATGGATGGTTGATGGGTGCATTTTGTAGCATGTTTACCTTGTGTTTTCATACGAATAGTGATAGGATTTGGGTAATTTACCGTGCTTTCGTGTGCCCTTTTATGCTCATTTCACGGGATCTAGAAATTGAAAGTATAGATGAATAAATTAATTGTAGAGAAGTCAACTATGGGCATAAGTAAAGATGATTATAATTTTTGAATATGTATTAGTTTTTCTTTATGTTGTGTGAAGTCGACCATATAACATTTATCTTGGGACAATTGAGAAACTACCCTTAGGCATGTGGTAGTGTAAAGGTGTTAAGTGACATATTGCATCGGATCATTACTCATGTCTTCAAGGGGATAAGGAAGACTCACAAATCCTAGTCCATAACCATGAATTGATCCTTAATAGGAGGGATCACATTTGGCTTGCCTATGATTATTGTTGTGGTTATGAGAGGTGAAATATAAAGACTAGTCTTTTATCATCTACTTTGGAGCTTATCTTATACATATACATGAATTACAACATAGATATATCTAATCATGACTAAACATAATTGCTAGTGGTAGATCAACACTCTCTGAAACGTTTAGTCTTATTTTAGTTCAATTACCTTACATAGCGAACTCTTCTATGTTTACTTGCATTACTTATTATTGATTTATTCACACACTTAAGCACCACTAAGTTAAAATCAGAGACAACTTTCAAGCACTCTTTGATAAATAGTGGCGAGGGCATTAAGACCTTTACCAATAACTCTCCATGGTTGATACTCTTATTTGAAACTAGCTACACATAATTTGTGCGATTGCATTCATCGATGGTCATGGAATCCAAGGCGGTGCCTTCAAGAAATAACGATGTAAGTAGCTACCACCACCCACTCGAGACGGGGTTTGGGTTTTTGAAGGAACAAAGATGATGCCTAGAATGTGTGTGTGTGTGTGGGGGTGTTGAATATACAACTTAAAAATTCTTAAGGATTTGGCTCTATCCTAATGTGGAATTAAACCATCTAGGAAAATGTTTTTCAAGCAAAAAATCCTAAATATACTTAGCTCACATATGTGCATCAACAACATATATCTCCACAAGATATAGCAACTACAAGTACCAGCAGTTCAAATCTTACACAAGGTATAAAATAGATACAATATGAATTGCACAATGTAAAGGGACAAGCTACAAGCGATCTATTTACGGATTTTGGATATCCACCGATATAATACTCTTGGTTAGAGAGGTGCGTGGCAAAAAATCCACATGACTCCTTACGGATCTAGCCTTATTCTTCCTTAGCTCTCTAAATTGAGCGAGAACCTTTGAGCTCCACACCCTCTTGAGAGCCTTCCTTTATGGTTAGCTTTTCCTCCTTCCAGGAGATGGCGAGCTCCAAAACCACTTCACAACTCAGTTGATTCTCTTACCACATGAAGGGGTCACCAAGATAACACCCACCAAATGATGACTTCCAAGAGTAAAAGCTAGTGTACTTTCACTTGTGAATCATTGTATATAACTCAAACCAATGCAACACATGCAAATCAAGCACATGAATATAGGATCCTTCTCCCTCACAAATCTCATTGTTGGGATTTGAAGAGAGATAACGATGGAGGAAGAAAAAACAATTATATCCAAGATATAGATCCAAAATCTCTCTTAACAAATAACAAATATAAGTGGATTTTGGTAGGTGGAAATGTAGATCTAGATTTCCTTTTTAAAATCCCTCAAAGTTACATGGATTTGAGTGGGGGAATCAAGCTTTTGAGATGCAATAATGGTGGGGAAAGGGTCAATAGAACCGGTAGATAGATTTGTGAAGAAGATATCTTTATGACTCTGAGGGATAGACTTCCGATTTTGTCCATGGTATGCCCGCTAGAAACAGGAGCATTAAATAGAAACAACAACAACAACATAATTCACAGAAAACACGATATCTTGAACAGCCGGACTCCGATTGGAAGCTGACTGAAGCTTTAAATCATCTTGAAAACACCAAATAAAAGTAGAGGAATATAAATCCACAAGATGAAAGGTTTACCTCTCAACACGATGAGCCAAAACCTCCAACATAAATACCGTGACAAGTTTTTCCTAAAATCCGCCTTGATGAACTTGAGCTTGAATTGAAGATAACCACAAGAACTAAAACCTTACATAGAGAAGATCCAAATAACAACCAATAAATATGATGGAAGGATGCAAGTTTTGAGTGCTCTCTGAGCGATGTGACCAAGCTACTCATTGAGGCCCTTGATGAATGGCTATCAAACCTATAACCCGGTCTCCTAAAATCACATTGATATGGTAAATGCAAACCTAACATGACATACATTTGCTTATGCATTCCACTTGAACTAGACGATGATTTCCATGCTCGCCTCAAGATGGAATATCTTTCTTGATTGTGCTTGGTGAAGTCTCTAAAATTGTTCTCATACTCCTCTATGTGGGCGTCACATAGGTATATTTGACTCTATTATCATTAATAGATGGCAAGTTTCAAAATTTTATATCTTCAAGATGTTCACCTTAAACTTGCACTTCTTCAAACTTGATGACAATCTCCTATGGAACATTCCTTCACAAACAACTCAATGAAATCATTAGTCCGTAGGGATTATTATTAATTATCAAAACCACACTTAGGGGCTAGATATACTTTAAGTTTCTACACGGAACAACACGATAATCATGGTGTGTGACTAGTGGTGTTCCACGGCGCCTTCAAGAATCTTGACTGAATCTGGGCATTCCTTGAAGTGCAAGAACTTTGAGATGACCTAGTTGCATATCTTGTAGCTGAGTGGGCAATATTTTTCACTATAAAACTTCATGTTTATTTATATGATGTGATATACTTTGAGCCTATATTATACTCGAATTCAAATTCAAATTTATGAATTGTAATTGTTGTTGAATTATAGTGGTGAACTCAAAATGTTTGGTATGTCAATATGAGTTCAGATAGTTTGTAGAGAAAAGAATGCTTGAATTCAATAGTTTGCTTAGAAAAGAATGCTTGAATTCAAGGGTTGGGTTTACAGGATCTCATCTCGACTCGGGTGGTGACTGCACTATCGTGGCTGGCTCTAGCTCAAATTATGTCTTGCTTCTACTCTGGCAGTCGAAGAACAGAGAGTGAGAGGGAGATTTTGCAAGAAAAATGTATGTTGCCAATTGAAAATAAGTTGACGGTAGAATAACAATGCTATGTTTAAGTACTCTCGCTCTGTTTTGAACCAACTAACATACTCCTATATAAAATTTCTGCAAAAGTGGCCTTAATTCTTGGTTTGGATTGGAAGGGACGAATCGGTAGCACCAGGCAGCAAGCAAAGTATACTTGAGGCCAGGCAGTACATTTCTTAAGGGAACAAGCAACGTTTGAAGCAACAACACCAACAAAAGCGACAAAAGAAAAGCCCAAAAGACGCTGCAAACGCTCTGCCAACCCTCTTCAAAATGTGCAGTTCCTCCTCCACCACCACCTCACTCCTCCTCACTCCCTGGCATCCACCAGTCCGCACCAGACAATCTCTCCCCTCCCAATTCCTGTTCCTTTCCCCTCCATTCCTTCTCACCCGTGCCTGCCTGCCTGCCTATTCCTTCTCCCAAAGAAAACCACTTCCAACCCGCCAGCGCCCGTCCAGCGGCATCCTGCATCATCGCAGCTGGGCGGCCAAGAACGCAGCCTTTGACCCACCACTGCTCCTCCTGTCGTCGTCGCACCCATGGCGGTAGCCATGTCCGCCGCAGGCCTTCGACCAACCGGCGACGTCAGCGGCCACCGCTCCCAGCCACGCAGCAGGAGGTCCAGGACGCTGTCGCCAAGGCCGTCGAGCTGCGCGCGCTCCACGCCGCCCTCCGCCAGCGTGGCGCGCCCAATGCCAACGCAGCCGCCTGCGCCAGCGCCGGCCGTAGCCAGCCACCATCCGCCTCCCGCCGGCCGTGTCGCCAGCGCGCTCCAGGACAGGGGCAGCGGCGACGCCCGCAGGGAGGAATACCCCGTGTTTACTCCGGTGAGCACCGCAAGTTCTTGGTTTCTCTTCTCGGTTCAAGGCGGCGCATTTTGGTTCTGAAATTAAATTGCCACTCTGTTCTTGCCGCCGGGCTCCGGCAGTTGGTGCGTTATTGCCTTGGCGTAGCGGCGGTAGCGGCGGTAGTACTGGCAGCAGTTCCTGCAGTAATGTTCTTTCGGAATCTCTCATTGCGTATGGTGGTGACCACTGGTACTTGCCTGCTTGGTGGAGCACTGTCCACGAGCTTTGCAAGATCGTGGTGACTGAATCATTTGTTGGAATCATTGTCTACATCATTCCATGAGGTTGCAGCTCATCCTCCGGGGATTACATTTTTGACTATGAAACGTGGTGCAGACTTATGAGGAGGCCATGGCGATGGCTGCTGGGCTGGACTGAACGACATCTGCCAGGACACCCGGAGCCGGTCGGAGAACTGGGCAGCATCACCTTGGACCGCGGCGGCCGTGATGGCGGCGACGAGGCGGCCTACTCGGACTATGAAAGCTGCATCAACAGCTTCTCCTCCTCCAACAGCGACTTCCACCGCCCCTTGTTCCGGCGAAACCACCTCCGGAGCAGGCGCACAGGATCACCGGCCTTCCTGCAGTCCGCGCCGCTCACCGGCCGTTTCGCCGCGTCGGCTGGGCGGGCCATCGGCACGGCAGGTTCAAGGGCCACCGTCTTTGCAGCAGCGCATTCCGGCCAGGGACGATCGGCGAGGAAGGGACCATGGCGCGGACGACATGGAGCTCTCAGGTTCCTTAGCAGCAGCAGCAACAGAGTGCCGCCGTCTTCTTCCAGCCAATACCCCTCGGCGTCCACGCACTCCCAGGCGAAGCAGAGGGGTCGCAGATCCTCGTGAACTCTTCACCAAGGCGAAGAAGAAGGCGAAGCCGCCTCGACGCCGACGGCCGTTTGACAGCCATCGAGCGCGAGAACATGTCGCGGCTCCTCAAGAAGGTGGGGCTGCTCTCGCTGGACTCCGCCAGAAGGAGCTCGCCGAGGCCAGCGCGCACGCGGGACGCCACGCGCTGGATGACGCCGCCGAGATGAGGTCCTCCCTCGGCGAGCTGACCACCAGATGATGAGCCTGGAAGCCTGCTCCGGGCTCAAAACGCCCTGAGGCAAGCGACGGACAGCACCGGCATCCGCAGCCTCACTCGCGGCGATCGTCGTCCTCGGGTCGATCAGGGGCGACCGAGAGCTCCCCGGCAGCATGCCCGTGAGCCACGAGGCCATGGTGGAAGGGTTCCTGCAGATCGCCTCCGAAGCTCGCCTCTCGGTAAAACAGCTCTGCAAGTCCCTGATCCAGCAGGCCGAAGACCCGACAACGGCCTCTCAGACAAGCTGAACCTGCTGCTGCAACCGTACCAGCTCGATCACCGCCGGCCGGCACTGCTTAAGGCCATTCTGTACCATCTGGAGGCGATCATGAACCAATCTCTATACAGGACTTCGAGAACTGCAGCTTCCAGAAGAACGGCGCGCCGAGGCACCTGGACGAAGCAGGACCGGCGGGAGAGCTTCGCGTCCTTCGTGGCGCTGCGCAGCCTGAGCTGGAACGAGGTGCTGAGGAAGGGCACCAGGTACTACAGCGAGGACCTGAGCCGGTTCTGCGACCAGAAGATGAGCTGCGTCGTGGCGGCGCTGGGCTGAGTCATGGCCGTGGCCCGAGCAGCTGCTGCAGTGCTTCTTCGTCGCCACCAAGTGCGTCTGGCTGCTCCACCTGCTGGCATTCTCCTTCAGCACGCCCTGCCGATCTTGCAGGTCGAAGAGGGGCGGGACTTCGACCAGATGTACATGGAGACATCTTGCCGGACAAGCGTCAGGTGGAGGATCCGATGAGAGTGAAGATCATGGTGATGCCGGGGTTCTATGTTCAGGATCAGTGCTCAAGTGCAGGGTCCTCACAAGTCGCAACTAGATCAGTAGCAATGTGTCGTAAGCTTTTCTTTGACTGATGGCTAGCTAGTGTGGTGTGGCGTGACTTGTTAGTCTGAGGGTAACATTTTTCTTGTTGAATCGAGAAGTACAGAGATTAATGTCAAAATGCCGATCCTGGTGTTTCTCAGTAAATTCAGGTAAGCAAATTACAAAACCCAAGTAAATGACTGCTTGCACTGCTATGGAAATGGGTAATATATTCCTCCATTGTTATGCCATGATCAACAAAACATGCATCACAACATGTTATTCAGATACTATATGAATGCATCTTCCCTGATTACATGAAAACCTACAGAGGTTCTGAACATTTCCAGACAGGACTAATCACTTCTATAGAACAAACTGAGAATGCTGCCCAGAGATCAAGAGAAGATGAAGACATTACACATGTCCATCAGGAAGTAGCAGTGCAAATTGGTGACCCTTATGGTACCCTCTAACCCTCTTTGTGATTTCAGAAATTTATTTCATTTGATTGAACTAAAGGAGTTAGATGGTACCCTAAGCACCAATTTGCCCCTATCAAAACCTGCTCACCAGAACTGAAATTTAAATCATACCCAGCTGCTGGTTGGAGAATCCAAAAGCCGAGAACGACATCTCCCCACTATAATCTTCTGCATCCACTATAGGTTCCAGTTATGTTAAAGGGCACCTGAGTTAGCATCGCCTCAGGGGCGATCTTGGAGAAAGAATGACACTGCCAGCAGGTTTCTCCCACGAGCAGATGTAGCTGGATAGGGTGCAGCGCAAGGCGGTGCAAGGAGAGCTTTGGCTGGGGAGATGGTGTGTCGAAGCAACGGACGGAACTGAACTGGAAATCATCAGGGAGGACCTTCTCATTGGACACCCTTGATATGATCAGCAGTTTGAGGCCTCTTTCGCCGGTTGAATAGATGCGGAGCCCTGACCGTGTTGATGGTGCCTCGTTGCCCTTGTCATCATCGACCACCGAAGATATGTAGATAAAACCCTGGACGAAACAGAAGCGTCTCGGTTAGTTACATGGAATGAGCCTGCATGTTGTTGTTAGTATTGTGCAGTGGCAACAAATATGACCTCTTGATGCTGACGGAAAATCCTAGCCTTGTGTCACCTTCTTGAAGTTGGATCTCCAAGCGGCATTTCTCCTGCTGCTGGATCGGTACCAAATCCGGGCTGCCTTCACCACTGCCGATGTCCACCCCATGGTGATCCTCGAAAGAAACCATATAGGTCGCGTTCACGAGTTCGACATATCAGACAATGACCCAGAATTGACAGTTGGAGCGCGTTTCTCCAGATATCTGAACATTTAAGGTGTGAAGATAAAATTACTATCTGATCAAACTGAATCATGACCTAGGCTAACCATCTTGAGGGCTGAAAGTGTTCATTTCAGCGCATAACTTCATGATCAGGGAGCTTGCATCTGCACCTTGGTGAGAAGAGCTTCACTCTGCAGATTCATGAAACTTAATGGGGAGTTCCTGGGGCCTGCGAGGAAGTAGAGCCATGTGTTGTACCGAGCCAATGTGTCTTCAAACTTGACTCGTATCGACTTGCGTTCTGATCCAGCGACTTGGGGAGGATGAGCATTGAGAGAGCAACTGCTGGAAACAGGCGAGCACTGGCACAGGTGCGCATCTTCTGCTCCATGGGTATGCTTGACGTATCCATCCTGAAGTGTTGCCTTGCTCAAGGCGGATGCAACTCTTGTGTACCCTGTTGCCTTCATCAAAGCGGGGAGAAACATATTTTACATAGAAAGGTCATCACAAATTCACAGCAAGACATGCTAATACAGTATGCAAATTATCCTTTATGAATGCCAGAAGCACTGTCACTGTCAAGATATGTGAGAAGAAGTGAACACGCATGATTTTCACTGTAAACAGCTAGATATTTCAAGGAATACTACTAATTACTACACAATTTATGATTTTAAGGTAAGACCTGAACTCTAGACCGTAGCTAGACCAGCCAAATTAGACAATAATGGACTATTATTTCAACAACATCAAGGACCAAACTAGCTGCCAGGAAGCCACTAATCATTACAATGTTCCTGGCAATGACCATCATGTCAACAGTCTACCATAACATGCCATATTCACTCCCAGCAGGGACAAGAAAACCTTAGTGAAAATGTACACCAGGTACAGAAGGAATTGACCACCACCTGAACAAGATGGCCATCTTCCTTGACATTCTTCAGCAATGTCTTCCACAGTCTCCTACTTTAATCATTACTAGTATTATCACTCCATTTGCTTCCTTTGTTTGTTGTTATATGTAGCTATGACTTCCTCATTCTAGTTAGTGATAACTACATGCAGCTTAATTTTTCTAGCATTGAGAATAACAAGATACGCCTATGAAATGATGGGAATTTTCCTTGCAACAATGCAGCAAAAGATCAGCGCATCAGAATATTCTGCATGCTTTGAAACTCGGACTTGACAGCAAGCTTGTCGTTTTCACAACTGACTTATAACACGTAGGCATGCATATATACTGAAAACGAGCTACCTTTCCTAAGATAATACTCCTTTAATATCGAATCTATCTGGCTGATACTCCTCTAATTTTCCCATTTTGTAGGAGTTCATACTGGGAAATGTCCCATATTCAAGCATACGCCATTTCTGAATCCTGACATCGAATTGACAGGCGAAATTAACACCAGTTCATAATTCACCAGATAGCACTGTCCAGAAAACGCAATTCAGTTCATGAATCAGCTCATAGGCTCAAATCAGTTTGAACAGCCAAAAAAAATATTTTGAGTGGTGGCTCTTGGGAGACTACGAACAGCTGGGGATTACCTTGCAGTGCAAGGCACTCGCTCTCGAGGCGATCGCTGAAGCCGAGCACGTAGTTGGGGTCGTGGAGGGCGAAGCACGTACTGCTTCCACCTGCCGCCGCCGGGGTGGGGAAGGATGCAGGCCTGCAGGTCCTTGCCGCACCCGCCCGGACGCGCACCTCGACGGAGGTGTCCCCGCAGCGAACGCGGGTGCAGGGAACCTTGCCGCAGCCCGGCCCGACCGCCCTTGAAGGGCGCGTCGAGCAAGGAGCGGCCGCAGAGCCCAGCCCGACTTGGACGGCCTCCGACGACGTCCCCTCCTGCACCACGCCCCGCCGCCGCCTCCACTCCTCCTGCCTTGGAGCTCCCGCCACGCACGCCAGCACACCACAACAGCCGCCCCGCTGCCGCCCCCGCCGTCGATTCTCGCTTCCTCTCCTGCTCCATGTCCCGTGATTCCCCCGCTCAATCCGCCCCCAATCCCGGCGCGCGCCCCTTGCCTTTATGTTCCGGCGCTGGCTGGCGTCAGGAGCATTCACGTGCCGCCCGTACGGGGCGCGCAGCAGCGATCAGCGGCAGCTCGCTCGGAGGGGCTGCTGGGCCTGGGAGGGACCAGGAGGAGATGAAGCGCAGACAGATCAGAAGCTCGGCTCGGCTCGGCGCACGTTCCGAAGATTCCCTCGACCTCCTCTCCCTCGTATTCCCCGGCCACGACGACGCCCGGCGGAACGGCTGGCGTACTCCCGGCACCGCCTCTCCCCTGTGCACGTGTGCGCAGGGCCAAACTGCCAGTGCGTGCGCGGCGGGGGATTTTACAACGGGAGAGGCGGACTTCCAGGTCAAGGTCGCACGTCATGGCGGTGCCGCCGGTGGACGAAGCCGACCGATCGCGTCGCGTCAGGGGCACCCCAGCACGACGCACGCCACTGCCGTGTGGGCTCCGACGAAGAGGTGCCCATCCACTTCCCTCGTTAGGTCAGCCGACGGGATTTGGATATGAGGTCGTGTCCACTTTCCCCCGGACCCGCTGCGATGATTCGACAGGATGGGTCGCGATCGAGTTGCTTCAAACCTGCAACGATGTCGTCGTATAGAAATCAACTGCAGGTAGAATGGAGTTCAAGAAAATGGGTTAAAAATGTCGTAACGGACATTTAACACGGAGTGTGATCTTTCAAATACAAGCTATGACATCATCGGTACATCCTTTTTTTCGGCGTCAGAGCGATTCGCCCGACCTCGCCGCCACTCGTTCCCGCTCTAAGCCGCCGCAAAAGGCTCACTTGGGCCGAAGCGATGGCGGCGCGTCTCTCCACCAACCGATGGTAACCGTCTCCTTGGTTGAGGTGGCGTGTGGTTTGGCGGTGGGTGATGGGAGACGGTGGTGGTGCGACGACGATGTTGGTCAAGAGCGCCCTCTTATTCGACTGACTCAAGCCGTTCATGGCCTTCTAGGCCTCGGCCAGAGGGCTTGTGTGGTTGGGTT